>OX297856.1:71229221-72479221 GCA_946477585.1 Cheilosia urbana | reverse complement strand
TTGATCTATACAAGTCTACTGCAAAAATTTGGTAGATTTATTTTATTTTGGTCGCAGATTTTAATTTCGAAAAAAAATGCAGTAGCTCTACTACAATTTCAGAAAGTGGCAACACTGGCAAAAATGGATTAAGCTGCTCTGTGAACTTTTGAGCTGTGACACTTCGCTTTCGCGCTGTCAAAATTAAAACTCTCCAAATCAGCAGTTGGAGAACATTGCTTGTCATTTCCGTTTTGACGGTGCGATATGATTTAGCAAATGCGACACCTGGTTTGTTGGGCTGTGGCAAATTTAAAGTTTTGACTGACGCACACGAAAGTTGCGAAACTGTCTGAAAAACGCTTCCAATCGTTTTTTATTAGAAAAATGCTTTCAACACTGCATTTTTGCAGCTTGCAGATGTCAGATAGGCGCGCACCGTTTCGGAGAGAGAATAGATTTTGTATACTAAACGTTGGACATGACACAAGAAAAGCGACACCAATCTGGTAGTAGTTCAGCCCATTAACATTAACCCCTTAGAACACTAACAACTGATCAATTGCGCACTTGATATATGCTTTTAGGAAACTGTTCATGTTTGCCGCTTTTTTTGAGTACCTCGTATTTCAATAGATACAAAACAGTCTTCCACTTAGTGGCACTTGCTACCTATATCTATACCCAACTACCCCTTGAAAATACGAATCCAACTCAGCCCGCTACACCCTTTCAGCAATTCTACGAGTAACTAGAAACAACACATACCCTTGGGGACGTGCTTACGACTAACGCGAACTTACCACTTATCTATTCAATTTCTAACAAATAGTACGAGCTGGCACAAAACAAAAACCGCCAACAATCGAAAGTGTATTTCCATGTTAACTTTCTCTTCTTTGCAATTCCCGCTTGGAAAAGGTATACAAAAAGCAGGAAAACAGCCTGACAAGTTTCCTAATTGCTATCCCCCTGTTAATGGAACATAGGTTTTAAGGATACAACATATACAACTGTTTGTGCGCGTAATTTTTGTTGTTCTTTTCTGTTTCCTTGATTTTGTGTCATTTAACTGGGACTGAGCTGAAGAAGACTGTCTCTCTCACTGCCACCACGAGCCGCAGCAAACCATGTCAACAGACAGAAATAGAAACAGAAACTCTGTCGAAAGTCATTGTGTGTACGAGGGTGGGAGGGACAGGGGAAGTCTCTCTGCTCCACCTGTACCGTAATGAAGTCGAGAACTTAATTATATCTCCCCCAAGAAAAGGTGATGACAAAATAGAAATAAACCGAACGCCAGCCAAGCGGTGTGTTGCAATGCGAGAGTCTTTTGGTCGGCGATGGTATAGAGTTCCTTAAAGCTACATAGATGCATAAATGGGGACTGCTATAATGGGCACAAAAAGGCCACTTTAGATAATTGCTTCCTCATTTTTATGGGTTCTAAGAGTGTGTGTTTGTTGGCCGGAATTACTTTAGTGAAACGTAGCAGTTTCGCTCAAGTTCCATACCCACAATTGTTGTTGAGTTTTTTGCGTTTCTCTTATTCGAAACGACTGATTTTGAAGCATTTCACTTCAGTTTTATTGCCCGTCACTTAAACTCGCATCAAATGGAATGACTCTCGGATTGAGTCTCCTCTCCTGTATCTGAGTTATCATTTATCAATCAGAGCACATGTGCGTATAGGTGGATAGAAATAAAAAGACAAAAAGCTGTATCCTCATAGTTTTCGCAGAGAACTTTCTCCGAAGGCACAAAAAGAAAAGTCCCTCAGGAAATTATAATGCAATATGTTTCCAACAGTCGCTATCAATCAGTCGTCTAACCCCCCCAACCGCTTAAAGCAGCTGGTAGCAGTCGGGAGAATTATGATCCATGAGCGACATTCGTTCCCATCGTTTGTCTAACAAATTGTAATCATTATCTTTGTGGCAAAATCAGAATCAGAACTCTTCGTCTACTAATCTCATAGGAGGAGGAGAAACGTTTGCGTTGCATGTTTTGTTGGACGGATGAAATTCCATATGATGATGATGAAACGTAACCAGTGTTGCCGGAGAGAAATATTATACTGCAGCCCAAAAAGGGGAGTATTTTGAAAAAAAAAAAAAAAAAAAAAATAGTAGTACAGACATTTTTTAGTCTTCAACAATAAATGTGGGCACAACAATTTTTTTAACTCAGTTTAAAAAAAAATCATAAAAAATTGAGTTAAAAAAAGAAATATATTAACAGCAGCAGATTCATTTAATTTAGAACCTCTAGCAGCACAAGACGCATTAAAGTTTTTTTTTGCATTTACTGCCTCCAAAGAATCCAATTTCACTTAATATCTGTAATACAACTTTACTTTGATTTATTCTACGATTACTATTACTACGAATATCAATATTTCAAACAAAACTTTTCATTTTATTGAACTACCTATGCAAACAAATTCACAAAAAAAAAAAAATAGTGCGTGGAGTCCCTCCGCGCGGAAGAAGTGAAACTTCGTAATGTGGAAATGAAAATAGGAAGGGGTAAAAATTGATTTTTAGTGAAATCATATTGTTTCTTTAAGCCTAGTATCCTGCTCGTGCTAAATTTTAGCGCCCCTAGTCTCCACTTCGTTTCTCCACACCAAAGATAAATGGTCGCTAAATTATTATTAAACATGATATAGATGGGACAAAACCCATATGCTTATGAACCATGAGTACCATGACAGATATCAGTAAACGTAATTTTAATAGAATTTTCGAATTTCAAACTTGAAAGACGTAAGAAACCTAGAAATTATAAGAAGAAGTTCGACATGTGTCCTCAAACTTTTCACAATCTCCTTACCATAGTGGAACACTTGTTATTACCCAAAAGACGACGCCAAATGAGAGCATAAGTCCCCTGAAAATCGATTCGCTTTATTTATATTTATATGTATCTCTGTTTTGGCTCTGTTGTTTGGCTTTGCGTTTTCTTTTATTTACCACGCAAACATTGTCTGCGTTTTCCGCCAAAAAAAAAAAATCATTGCAAACACAACACAAACACTTTCCTCCGTTTTTTTATATCAAAATTTATCTTCGATTTAATGCACCGGACATTTATTTCGCGAGCTTAATGAGTGGAGACTTCTCATCGGCCCATCTGTATGAAGTTAAGGATTTAGCGTGCGAACAGGATACTGATGCTTTGCTAAACTGCCTCGCTCAATTTTATCTTTTTAGACATTTTTGTATGGGAGATAAAATTTAGCACGAGCAGGATACTAGGCTTTAAGACAAACTTTATTAACATTGCTTACAATTCACAATTGATCGCATCTTTTAATTATCATTTTCCAGTGGAGAAATGCCCAAATCCATAACATTTACAATGGGATTATGACAACTAAAGTAAGATACGAAATGTTGGAAGCCGCATTAGAACTTTCACTTCAAAAATACTACCCTATTAAATTATATATTTTTGAAATCAAACTAAAACAAGTAAATGAAATAATGAGGACGCTACTCGTTGCTAACACTCGCGCTGGCCTGTAACAGGTATACTACGCGCATGCATTCGAGTGCCACGCATTCACTCTCGCTCTGTCTCCTTCTATTCCCCCTCCCCAGGAGCGTTGAACGTTTAACGCAACCTTGTTGGAAGTTGCATTAGAAGTTTCACTTCAATAAGACATTAATTGCCAATTTAGTCATTATTTTTGGAAATTAATCTTCACCATAAAAATATTCTTCTCCCAGCATTTGGTGCCAATAAACTCACTCACCATTGCATACTACCTGAAGCGTGGAAGCGTGATCGGTACCCTCTCACATTTAAGTATGCAATGCTTATAGTAGCATAAAGCATTTAAGAAGTTTCACTTCAATAAATCAAACAACATAATTCACCTATATCGTCTTTACTTCTTGAATTCTTCAATTCTTTACTGTAGGTATCAACGTGTGTAGGTATGTACTATAACAACCAATAAAACAAAAACCTTGAACTCAATTTCTATATACACCACCATAAGTCCATCAGCGCACGTCAACAGCCATCTGCGCATTTCCTCAGAAACAACCACCACTTTCCTTTTTCTTTTTTTCATATGAACGTGCTTGTGCTGTGCAATGTGCGCCACCCTCGCTCACACCTTTGAGTATCCAATTATTAGCGTTAAACGTTTAACGCGACCTTGAGTTGGAAGTCGCATAAGAAGTTTCACTTCAAAAAAAAAACAAAAACTACAATAAAATAAATACCCAACTGACAGATGAAAATTGCATGAAGCCATTGAAAAACAAAAACAAACTAGAACGGGGGAAACTCCCTTTTTAAAGACAGTTTGGAAGATAAGTGCTGCCAAATTTGCAATACTCAAAGTAAAAGTGAATTAATTAAAGTTGAAATTATACTTTGCTGCAAGTGTAAGATATTTGAGGTCTTTAAAAAAATAGGAGTACGAATGTGAAAGCAGGAGTACGGGAGTAGGTACTGAGGTGTTGAAATACAATACTCCTATGGCAGTACTTTCGGCAGCACTGACCGTAACGCTTTCGCTCAATGTCATGCTACTGCCATGACAAAGTTATGGAATTAAACACTTGAACATTAGAAGACAAGATGACTGATGAGAAGTTTCAGTGTTTGACAACAAATCGAAAAGAATTCCATTTGTATATTGTCCAAGAGAAATTGGACACACTTTTTTATGGACCACGAAAAAAAACTGTCTGTTAGTGTTGTCTGGCCAAGTGGTTAAGTCGTTGACT
The DNA here is from genome assembly GCA_946477585.1 of Cheilosia urbana. Taxonomy (NCBI): domain Eukaryota; kingdom Metazoa; phylum Arthropoda; class Insecta; order Diptera; family Syrphidae; genus Cheilosia; species Cheilosia urbana. Next base: position 72,474,494 of record OX297856.1, on the reverse strand, counting down.
CTCCTTGACAGTCTGGGGTAATTAGCTGGTGTCGGCTCCGATTTCATTGTCGAATTTCAAGACTTGTTTAGTCAACATTTCGCTGGGATTAGGGATATTATATAATAATGGTGACTTCAAAGATGATGCAAGGAAAGCAAAGGAAAAACCCTACCTTAATACACAATTGTAGAGCGGCGTCAAACGACTTGGTGTAGATGGGGGTACCTATATATAGAAACCGAGCTGATTATTTGTAAGCGCCGCCTACATTAAGTCAGCTGAAAATTTCAAGAATACCTTGAAAGAAACCATCTAAATCAATGAGACAATTCGTCAATCTATTTCAGAAGCATTTTATAACACACGCTACCACGCCCATTGTCTCTGGAGAACGATGTGCGCCATGAGTGTTTCTATTTCTGCATCCTTTCCATCAGAGAATCAGTCTCATTTGCGTTGCCTTCATAATTCAATTCCTTTGGGAAGACCGAAAATAAAACAAACCAGAAAGACCATTACATCACTGGTGTATCCACAATGCCAAAATATTACTCATTGGGATACTTATCGTGAACTTTATCTCCTTCCCGCCTGGAATCGGATATTTTTTCTCTCCAATTTCCTTTTAATTGTGCGTGAAATTTCCATTTTCTTAATTTCGTAAAATAATAAGCGCCGACAGACAGTCTTTCTGTTCTCAACTTTGTACTCAATTGTCGACAATATTTTGACGAAGATGTATAGAAGCGCGTGTTTGGTATCACATGGAAATGTGGGCGGACAAAAAGGATATAAGCTAAAGTTCATCATGGAGGCGACGAGACACGCTGATAGCTTTGGATTTAGTTGAAATGATGTATTTTGGGTGGCGCAATGCAACTTCAAATGCCTTGTGATATGAAGGACTCTTCTAACCATTCCTTGACGGCCTCAGATGGCCTTGGCATTATCCGTTTCCTCAACTCTGCAGGTTGGAAATGGGTCACACGAAACACGGGTCGTTGTAACAAAAGACACATCAGAGTGGTACTTGGGTTCAAGCCGAACCGCCACTTCTGCCTACCCTCCGAGCCCCTAAATGGTCCAAAGAAAATAAACCGATTTTAGGTGCGCAGTCTGGAGCTGCTTGTATTCCGTTCAGTTATCTTCATGGGATATAGTCCCACCGGAAATTGCGCTTTTAAACCCTCCAGTGTTATGATCAAAATTTGGCAAGTTGCACGGTCCCGTCGAAACCACGTGTCGCCAATATCTCAACGATCAATTTGCGGCCAAAAAGAACTCGGTACCGCTCCCGAAAAAGCAAGCAGAAAAAACATTTCTATCATACGAAATACCCCTTATAGGTATATGAGTTGTTTGAAATCACCATCAACCTGCGGCAAGCAATAGCGACTAAACTTAATTGCTGCCAAGTAATGCGTCCACCATTAATCCCTGCGAAAATTGTTTCAAACGTATTCCTCACACATCAAGTGCCATGTCAAATTTTCTTCATAAAATTTAAAATACCTCTCAGCACTTTCAACTCTACCGCAAATCTATTTAACACATCTTTAATTGATTTCCCTACGCATACAAAACTCGGTAAGATTAAACACCGTTATAAACAGGTCCTGCCATCAATCCGGCAAGTGCTATAATTCAACTAACGAGTCTTCAACGCCAGTAACAATTTATTTCACATTTTTAACGCGGCACATCGCACATATCCTCGACCTCATAATCAGACTTTTCCGGCGCCTATACAAAATTCCTTCCGACAACGAAAGTCACGTTTGTGTATGCCGATGCGTGTTGATTTGAAAACAAAATTGGGTGTACCAAAGCCCTACTCGACGATGTACAAAGTACGATGCGATATATGTTTACCATACTCACAATCAGAACATTAAAGTGCTTTTTAATGGCATCCAAAGGTGTTCCCCGGCGATAAACCATCCGGCCGCAAAGGGTAGGTGCTCACACACACACACCCGATTACAAAGGTACCCATCGTAAAAGCTAAAAAGGAAGTGACAACAATTCGCAGTGTAAGTGAAATCCTTGCATTTTATTATGCCGATTAGGATGGCGGTGGATTGGTGGAATATGCTTAAACAAACAAAAAAAAAACAAGGAATTCGATAAGCTGGCGCAAAATTTAAGGGCGCATTGCGTGTAGAAAGGGTGTAGGAGATAATATTGGCTTTTATTGGTGGAGCAAAGATCAGCGTCAATCTGGCTGGAAATTGTGGGGACGAGTCTTGATTTGGATTTAAGAGGTGTTTTGAGGTGGCTATCACCCACTGCCTTGAAAAGCTCAGAGGAAATTTCTCGTAAATAGTGCGTTGGACTGTTTTTGACACTCTGTTAAGGAGGCATATGGGTAGCAGTTGCCAAGGAGAACTCTTTCGTTCAGACACAAACTGAGGAGTCCTTGTTTATTCAGGGATCAGATTCTGTAAGGCGAAACGTAAAAAACGTTTTCGTGGACACGAAGAAATTTGCTTTCCACCATTCAAGTGGACGAAAACGTTTGATCGTTTCACCTTACAGAATCTGACCCCAGGCTTTTCAAATACTGCGCTCGGCTTCTAAGAACTTTGTTCTTAGTATTTTAACGCATTCAAAAACCTATCAAAAGTCGACTAGATGTACCCTGAACGCGAAATCTAGATTGGTCGGTAACGTCACGTTTCGCACGTCAATTACATATTTGAACTGTCAGCTAAGTCACGAAATTCGTGGCTAGATTAGTCGGCTACCCATCCATAGTCATAAACGTCAACTGAAAAAGCTGTTCATGTGACCGATTTCGGCCAATCAAAACTGACACACATCAAGCCAGCTGTCAGATTTAATAAACTAAATAATGTACTTGAACGTTTCTATATTGTTCACCTTGTTGCTTATTTTCCTGGGCGTTGATGTGACACTTCCCAGCTTCCCAGAGGGGATACCAACAACTTGAAGTGGCATCTTTCTTGCTAGTTATTGTAGAAAATTGCTATCCCAGCATAAACTTTGTGATTCCTAATAACTTGCGCAACAGTTGAATAATTCAGTAGAGCACACGGTGAAAAAGATGTACTTTACATAGAAAAAGATGAAATGATTTTTTGAATGAAAATCAAACTTAGTCCAAAATATCTTTCCAACTTATGAGATTGACTATTTATGCAGGCCTTAGTATGTATAAAGTATGTGCGTATTTTCAAAGGCCGATTCCCTCTACTCCAATGTGAAGAATGTCACTACTAGTGGAATATTGAAAATCTGTGTAAGTTCCTATAAATTCGTGTGAAATCTAACAGTTTGAGGTGTACAATTTCACTTTCAAAATTTTTGTTATAGAACACAGAATTTGGATTGCAGTTTTCCCTTATCAAACGTGAAATATTTCACACTTAGTGGGATATTGAAAGGTTTTGCGCTTAAAAATTGTTTAACCTCCAACTAATAAGATTCTACGATTATGTATATCCCCGGCACTATTTTTTTTCATTTTCTCAATGTGAAAAATCTCACTGATGCACAATGAGTGGAATATTACCAAAAAATAAACATAGCTTTGGTAGTGCAACTGAAAAGGAGAATTTCATTGTCAAGATTGAATCAGATCCTTTCCAATTATTCTGGAAACAAAATAATTTTTCACCTATTAAAAGTGAAATATTTCACAGTTTGTTATGAAATACTTTTTTAACAGCGATGTGCAACTAAGTACGACCATTTCACTACTGTTTATCAGGCATGTGGGAGTTTTCTGCAAGAAGTGACTTTTCAACTAATCGTAGCAAGCAAATTTATTTATTTTAATAATTTCTATCAATAATTTCTGCGAGTGTATTACTACAATTTGCACAAAAACACTATCACTCAACCTTAAGGCATACAGATTTGCAAATGACAGCTAACTCTCATCAGCATTATCATGAGAACGAGTTCCCCTAATGTCTAGCAAGATAGACTCTAATTTCATTTGAGAAGTTTGACACTGATTGCATTACGTTAACTTATGCATTGTTGTATCACGCTGTCAAAAACATTTCTTCAACTGATACGATGAATAGTGCAAGGTAAGTATTTAGATCTAAATGGGCACAATTGTTGATGGTTAGCTATAAAAATACAATCGAACCACTTAGATGGTCACATTAAGGGTGCCCTGAGAATTAGGACTGTTCGATTTTGTGTATGATGATGGTGAAATGTCATTGGTACTAACTTCATGACACAAAATGCTGGAAATGACAGCTGGCTTGATTTAAACCGTAATTTTAAAGCTTGATTTAAGCGCGAAGAGTTCTGCCAACACCGGTTTGTGTTGATGAAAACTTTGTTCCTGGCATAAAATTCAACAGACTGTAATAATTTTCAACACCCCTTTCTTATTCAATCAACAGCGAGCTGGAAAAAATGTAAATCATAAAGAGCCACTCTAATACCCTTTTCATAGTGAGTTATGTTGACAGGTGCTGACGCACGTTAATCCTCCCGGTTGAGTAAAATTTCGATATCTAAAAAAATTTCAACGAAATGGTAATAATTTAATTATCTGGTCGAGTGGATGCGACCGCTGGTGGTGTTGCAAATGTCGGACAGGACGCGATGCAAATGTCATCATTGAATTAAAGGTTTTGGGCATAAAAAGAGTTGTGGAAACAATATTGTTCAAGGACGTCTATATGAAATCGAACAGAATGACATATTGATGGCATCATTTTCTAAATATCCGGATGTTTGATTCCTTGTTTCATCAGAGAAAGCCTTTCAAACATCAATTTGTGAAAATATTTTTCTTTTTCTCTCCAAATATTCAGTCTTTCGTCTGAAACACGCCTAGGCGTTGTGTGTACCAAGCCCACTTAGAAGGTTGCTGTCGCTAGAAATTGAATGGTTAGGAGTTATAGGAGGTCCTATTTTGAGAGCTATAAAAGCATTCCGTCGTTTGTTATTGTACATTGTACCTAAAATATATAAAGCTAGAAGAACCTTAGTGAATAGCGAAATTTTACTCTCAACATATAGGAGGTCCAGAAATATTTGTAATAGCCTCGAACAACTCGTAACCTTAGAGGCAATATGGCTCCGCGCGGGATATATCAAGACTTTATAAGAGTCGTAGTGCAGTCGCTCTAAACTAGAGCCAGAGCTCTAAAGATTTCTGCAAGCAGGAGCAAGGTTTCATAACTTAATGCACAGTGTTTCACCTTAAGCCTGGCAGATTTCCTAACTAATAGGTCAAGCAATCCTCTGCTATTTTCATTAGTTCGTTGTTGATCAAAAAAGAGTGCCACGCCCCTTATTCGATAGAGCCCACAAATTTATAAAGTGCTTGCTAGTTCAGTATTGCAAATTGTGTGACCTTAGCTTCTTCCGTTTGTGTCGAAAAACGAACTTTTGGACTTTTTCTTCTTGAATACAAGAATACACATATATGTGAGGCATCACGCCCCTTTGTCAAATACCGCCCACATTTTGTGAAGTGCCTTACATAAATTTCCACTTTTTACTTATTTAATCTTCTCTCTTGCTATTATTGTTTTATCAACAAACAACAAGCGAATATCCACAGGCCACAGCAAAATAAAATGAAAGCAATTGGATTTGGACATTGTGGACATTGACTTTGCTAAAATGATTTCGACACTCTAGCGGAAAAATTCAACAGCGAAAAAGAAGCAAAAATGACCAATAGCAATAAGGAAACCGATATCAACCCGAGTCAGTATTCAAAACATAGTTCAAAACAGAACAGTAGTTAATTGTAAACCGAAGTACACACAAAGTATACTGACTGACGTTTGTCTGGCTTCGGGACACGGCTACGTAATCTTCGAAACTTAATGATATGGTAATTAAAAATAGAAATAAGTTGAGCCTTAAAATGTACAGGATGCTGTCCGAAAATGAATTATTGAAGGTAATGGTTTTTGGGAGCGAAATAAGCAACTTAACTTTGACATTTCGTTAAGATGCCGTGAACTGAACGACGAATAGCAACAGCCAATTGTATGTACATCTATTGTTTGCGAACACGCTACGTTACGTGCGTGCTGAAATTGCGGATGTTCGGATTTCTAGTTTAGTAAGTCTGACAGCTGACTGACTTGATGTATTTCAGTTTTTATTTGGCCCAAATTGGTCACGTTAATAGTTTTCAAGTTTTGAAGTGTCAAAATTCAAAATAAGCGGGAATACGAAAACAATTTTAGTTGATCAGTCAGCCCATTTTTTAGGTACCTAGTCCAGACAAATCTACCTGACGTTTTACATGAGGTATCCGAACGTTCCCATTACATATGCGATAAACAGATTGTGCCTGAGCCGCAAGCCGTAAGGGAATGTCATTTCAATGAGTGCTTTCAAAGAATATTGCGTTTGATCACTGCTTGGACTTTGAAAAGTGCGTTTGATCCGGTAATGCAGTATGAATAATCAAGAAATAATATACATAGATAGGTAACTGACAGAACTTGATCCATAATAAAGTTCGTAAGACCTTACAATTTGTCTTGCTAGTATTTAGAAGCCTGCGTTCATTGGGTGAATGTTGTCGATAATACAGTACGAACAATCATTAAATTAAATTCAGTAATGAAGTTCGTGCCGCTTGACAATTTTCCTATCGTATTTCTCGAGTGATCTCAGAGTAAAATCCCCTTATGTGTACTTATCCCATACTTCGGAAGTTACCCACACACACACACCGACACACGCATTACCGAAGGAAAATTCCTAACTCGTCGATTCACATCTTGTTTATCAAATTACTTAATTACTGAACAGCATTAGATATTTAATTATCAAAGGCAACATTGCTGAATAAAAGGAAATTCTTAAAAGCAATCATTTCGTTCTTGACTTCTCGAAAACATCATTCATTCGTTTCCATCAAAAGGGTTCTTGATTGCACAATATTCTGGCTCTACCACATCGTTTGCAAGTCAAAAGGATCATTAACTTTGAAACAGTCCGAACCCTTGAAAACCCCTAACGAGTGTCAAAGAGGAGAAATATATAGTCCCTTACCCACCGCCGGCCGGCCGGTCGCCAACGCCCAACAAAACAAGACGACATGCCCCCAAAATGGTTAACAAAAACCAAATTCATATTTTAGTCGTCTCAGCATCAGCTGTGTGAATGGTACAAAAGATAAATAGATACTTCCGAAGTAACTATATATCGTCATCGTTGCCAAGGAAAACTATCTTCATTAGGAAACGAAACTATACTCGTACTATTCCATCCAAGGACACTCTTGAAGCAATGCATACTTGCTTGCTGTGGCAGCTCAAACTCAAGGACCAAGGACTACCTAACCTAACAAAAGGAAACGAATAATTCGTAAGAAATTTCCACTAGGAAACTAAAAATATTATTCGCAGGTTTTCATACTTCTTTTGAATGCGAGCGAGTACAAGTACCTACCGAGTACCGACGGGTTCCACGGGCTGTCACTGTCAGTGGATGTGTTTGTGTATGCCTGTGTGCGTGTGCCAAGAGAATGCTTTACCTTGGACGGGTATTATTTTTGTAACTTTTTACTGGTTAAAGTTTCGAACTCTCCATCCGGCTAAAATACTTTTGAGAGTTATGTCGGGTCTTTCTCATCAAGGAGGGAAAATCATTCAAAATTGGCTTGTTAAGAGTGTTACTTTGTAAAGAACCGTAGCGAGAGGGGGAGAGGCATAATATGTTTACTATTTTATTCATACCTTTTGGATGGTTTTATTGTGGGCGAACGGAGAATGATGGCGAGTTGTGGGGAATTTTCATTTTCGTGATAATTGTGATCTGCTTTGAAGTATAGGTGAAGGTTAGGGCAGTTTTTGGCAGTTTGTGCTACTTGTTTTCACCCAATATTCACGGCTTAGCTTACGGATTTAATTAGTTAACAGTTGGCAAAGTAGTTCCCTAGGTCTAGCTTCTCAAAATCATTGGTTTGTGTGAGTTTTTCTCCTTTAGGACAATTGGAAGGGACCTACAATTTTACACCTAAAATTGCTAAAACTAAATTGTTGAGTTCTTTCATACTCCGGGACGTTTGTTTGTTACACGCGAGAGGTGGCACAGGCGAAAAATAAACCTTAAGCTATAATTAGTGTTTTTCCAGGTAGCGAACCTAAGACCCATGCGCTCTCATTTTATTTTAAACTATTTTTAAGGAGGATTATTTGATCCGGAATCGCTTTTTTGACTCTCACCTTATATTTTTATTATTAATGGTACTTTCTTAAAGCATGAATATTACATAATCACATTTACAATTTACTTTACAATTTTTCCATACAAAATTCTACCCCCACAACAATTTAAACACCACGAGTGAATCAGTCTTATGCCCATAGAAGATAGAAATCAAATTTTGAATTCACATGTGCTCAAAAAAGAAATTAATGCAGAAATTCTTCCACAGAAAAAGAAATGCACATCCAAACTACACACAAAGTAGGAACCTGCTCATCTCATTCATAAAAGCAACAGACAACAAAAACAAACCTGAAAATATTACGAAATCGAACCAAAAAGGCAGAAAAAGAATATATTACAAAACCCACCCCTCATCCACACTCTGAAATCGGAAAGGGAAAGTATCATAAAACAGCAGTGCAAATGCATACGCATTCACTTGGGTGGTTTGCCCTTTAAAAAATAGCAACCACCAACGTCGACACCATTGTAACCGCCACCATTGAGGTTTCTGAGCCAACTGAACTTTAAAGCATGGTTGCCACTTGCAAACAAAATTTGCGACCAAAAATGGAAAAAAGCTACCAGACCAAGCTAAAAGCTACCAAAAATCTGGAAAAATTATAAGACACGAAAAAATCATACATTTATCGTCTTGAGCCAGTATGAATATGACTTCTCGGTATCGTTGGATTCTCTGATTTACGAACTTAATATACAAAAATGTCATGGCAGTGGAAAAGTGTAGATACCTATGTTTAAGCCTATATAGTATTCTGTATGCGTTATATGCAGTACACGTAAAGTCTTTCAACTCTCAAGTGAAATCCAATTTTTCATACAAATTTTGCCCAAGAAATGTCAAAATTAACTTTTCCACGTGAAAATATCGGTAGGCAGTACGCAGTTCGAGCGAAAACTAGCTGCTTCAAAGATTGATTTGGCGGACATTTGGGTTTTATTGTTAGTCGCATTAAATTTTTGACATTTCGGCGTGAAAAATAATTTATAGGAAAACGTGACATTTATTTGAATTTCTGATGTTTCCTTATGTCTTAAGAGAAACTAAAAGAAAAGGGTACCTACTTACAAATCATTTTAACATACGTTTTTTTAAATTCAATTAGCATTGTACATTGCAAGTATGAATTTTGCCAGACTTTATAGACAGTTAAGCACCGGCTACTGTATAAAATAAAACCAATAATTAAATGTAACTTTACTAAATTACAAGAAATACTTTTAATCCTTTTGCTGAAAAATTAAGGCAGCATTTACATGTGATTACATGTCGCAGTGGCTTAGTGTTAGTGTGTTGGACTACTAAGCGAGGGGTCTCAGGTTCGAATCCCGCAAAAACCCAAATTCCAACTTATGTTTTTTCCACTGCGCTACCTCTCGCGAACGTCTGACAAACATCCGAGAGTATAAATGACTTGAAAGAGCTTCTCAATTCGTTCCAAAAATGAAAAACTCACACAAAACGAATGGTTGTGAGAAACTAGGCCTAGGGTCCCTCCGAACCTGTTGCGCCAACTATTTATATTTATTTTTATTTACATGTGATGATATCGAGTTCTTCTTTTTTGGTCCTCCTGGTTCAAAAAGCTACCAAAACTAGATAAAAATTACCAAATTACTAAAAATCACCAACTAAGAAAAAGTTACCAAATTTGGTAACTTAATACCAAAGTGGCAACCGAGCTCTAAAGTCTAAACCAACGAAATCTATGATCTTCACCCACTCAAATATTCGAGCTTCCCGCTGTTTGTGAATTGCGATTGGAGCGCAATGATCTTCTCGTCGAAGTGAGACTGAGCACTGAGATGAGAGCACACATTCAACGCTCAGACCAGAGGTAGTGAACTAAACAATACAGTGAGACAACGAAGCGTCGCACAAAGAAGAGGCCCCGAGAATAAGATACGCACGTTCAATCCTGCAGACATATATGTTTGTCTCTTTCTACGTGACGCCTCAAGCTCGAGTGTTAAACTTGAGTTTACTCTTCATAAAATGTCCGTACCGGGCCTTATAATTCAAATCGTTTCTTGAGAAGTAAACTCCAAAAATTTAGTAAACATTTATAGACGAATGATAATATGATGTGATCGCGAAAAAACAACCAAACTTATAGCTTAGAGAAAATATAAACGGAATATGCATATAATTATACCTATATAATGTGTGGAAATATGTAACCGTTTCATGTTATTCCGTATTTTCTGCAGCCACGCTCTGCCTTGATGAACCGGTACACACATTCACTGTACATATCACTGCACTTATGTAGGTATGTGATCTAATGATTTTTGCACAATTTTTTATAAAAATTTTATATATATTTATATAATCATATATACACTTATACTTTTTTTTAAACTTATGCGGGATAATCACATGTAACTTACGATTACTAATCGTGATCTTTCTAACCGCCCATATAACTACGGAAGGAAATTTCAGGTTAGAACGGTAAACGATGAAAAAATCTTACTTCGCGAGTTACAAAAAAAAATTATTTAAATTATACCTATTTGGGGAGTTTGCGTAGAGCACGATGCTCCTCACACTTCTAACCCACGCGCACTAAATGACTAAACTAATTTTAAACATATTTGCCAAATCGCACTTGCATTCTGGACCGTTCCAGTAATGTGTACTCTCACAATTCTCTTGCATTGTTGTTTCTGTTGTTCGAAGATCTTTGATGATCTGAGGAATATGTAAACTACCTTTTTTGAGCTAGATTTTGGCGCCATAATAACTGTTGCGTATGGCCTGGCCATTGGCCACATTTATTAATTTGAAGAGAGAGTTTTGATTTTGATGAAACTTAGTTCTTGTGTTATTCTCTCTTGTATTTTTTTTTCTTCCGGCTTGCTCAATGCTCAGGGCTTGGGGTGGGCGTGGGCGTGGGAAGAACTAAGTTCCAGTGAGAACTGTGAGGGTTACCATATGCTGTGGAATTTTATGGAGAAATGACGCGAAAAAAAAAAAAAAAAAAACTTAACAATGCATGATGATCTATATTCTAACCCTCGTATTAATAAACGCCGAGTAAACGTTAACTTCGAATTTGCATTAATAAACGCGTGTAAGCTTTTATTGAAATGAAAAAAACGAGCGGATAACTTAACTCGCCGAATGCGGCGTATAGAGAGCGGATAACTTTTTAAAGCATAGAGAAATTTTACCACATCTCGGTTCCTTTTCGGAGCTACATGAATAATACGAACAACAAAAGTTAAATTTTTGTAAAGCTAAATTTTAAAATTAGGAATAATAAAATATAAAATATAGCCTAGGAATAGAAATCATCTGAAAATGTCTCAATCAGTGCTGCCACAAGAAAAAAAATTTGCGTAGCAAATTTGAGTAGCAAAACTCAAAGGTCCAAAGTATAATTTTTTTTTTTTTTTCGAAAGCAAACAAAAAAACACTTAATTCTTTATTCAAAGTATATATGTATGTTTTTAAGGACTAGTACAAGTATAGTTCGTAAACTATACATAAATTCTACAAAAATAAAAATAACATTAAAAACTTCACTTAAAAGGCGCTTTGCAAAAAATTAAAGATTCGACACCCATATTCCGTTTCTTTTTGAAACCAAACATTTTGCAGCCATTATTTTATCTACTGTCTCTATTTTAAATGAGTTCGTCTTCTTGTTCTTTGTCAAGCTTAAATCTGAAAAAATCTTTCAGCAGCTGCGCTGCTATGTGCAAGAACGAAAAGTTTTTTCAATAAATTGGAAACTTTTTAAATCAGTGGCTTGCCAGATTCCGATCAAATTTAAACACTAACACATCCGAAGAATTGGGTACTTGTTGGGTATGGTAGAAAAGAATATAAGTTGGCGTGGGAAAGTGAGTAAAGATTGAATATACTTTCGTTTATTTATTTATTTATTATATTTTTTTTTTTTCAAGAAAAATTCCAAGATTTATGTTTACATTTCGTGCTTTAAAAAAAAAGGTAGCAAAATGATAAAAATGATGGACCTTAGAGAGGATGATACCTGTAAACTATGCCTGGAGGAACCTGAGACAGCGGCACATATACTGTGTCAATGTCCGGCGTTGGGTGGCAAAAGAATGAGGACCTTGGGACATCATTGGGTCGAGACCCAGTCGATGAAACAGATCTCCCATAAACAGATGCTAGCGTTAACACTAGGAATTGAGCTCAGGGAAGAATTCTGGAGAAATCCAGAAAGTCTCTCTGGGTAAGATTTATAGTGGTAGAGAGACGAAAAGAGACCTGACAATTGTGGTCTGATTCGAATATCTCTCAAAATCTATACATAGATGTTTCAATTCTCAGCTTTTAAAATTACAGATAAAATTTCTACTAAACTAATATAACAAACGAGAAAGTTCGTTTTGAAAAAGCTGTTATTTTTTCATTGAAATAAAAAATTAAATTAAATTAACTTAAAAAAATGATTTTGAGTAGGGTTCGAGGGTTGAAGTATTTATTCATATAAAAAAAATTCATCGCTGCTTATTTGAGTGGTCAGTGTTCTCAGACTTTGAAAACTGTTTTTCCCTTTTGTTTTATCAATTGCAAATATTTTTTTGATTAATTTTATGCTTTTAGTTTTTCTTTGTAAATGTATGTAGACGTTGGACAGTTCTTTTTCATGTTTAGTATGCAAATTGTATTCTTAGTAAACTTCAAAACTTGCTTGTAATGAAACTTCGATTTAATTTTACTTTTTCAAGCCTTGTCTTAACCTTTGAACCTTGTCCCACTTTTTCCCATTTTTTCATTATAAAAGCGCTAAAATTGGCAAAAGCGAGTGTGAATTTTATAAAGTTCATCTGTCTTTCTTCTTGTTCTCTGTCATGACCAAGCAAGTGGGTGTGTGTATAAACTACTCCTTTATGCTGTTGAGGTCATAAATATTGACTATGACAAAGGACAAACTTTCGTTTACAAAACAGCTACTTTCAATAACCCCAGTTAATTGGAAAACATTTTGAGTTATCTATGTCTATGCAGCAAATGTCATCATAATTTGTCATGGAATTTCATGTCGACAATATTTTGCCAGCCCAAGCAAAAATTCGTCTTTGTCCTTGTTCAATTGGCTTACGTTAGTAACCGCCAATATTTGCTTAGCCAAGTACTACTATTACCCACGAAACTCGCTCGATTACTATTAATTTTATTTCCCTATTAATATTCCATCAATTAAAGGACAGACAATCAAAACCTTGATCAAAACACAACCATGGTTATGTTCTGTATACGCCTTCGTTTGTGTTGTGTACAGTTTTCTTGTGGAAATATCTGCACAGGGCATTAGGTTAAATCCTATGAAGCTCATAACTTCCACCCGATTATCCTTTACGCGCACAAGTCCTTGGCGTATGTTTTTCGCTTTTTGCTATCGTAAAAACTATGTGGATATTGTCATCGACCTCGCCATTGTGCAAAACATCAATTCAGCGGTATTATTCGTTGGCTGTTATTATAGATCGAATTGATTAGAGGCAACGTGCTGTGTTTGTGAGCACAGCAAATGGGGATGAAGTCATTGTTGGCATTGTGACTTTATGTCCTTGGTTTTGGTGGTTATGGAATGTATAATATATATGTATTTCTTTTTTTTCTCGGCAAGTGTATTTTCTTTCTTCTGTTGTTATGATGGCACGCGTTGTCATTGGTAAAACGATTTAATTGGGAAAAGCAATCAAATACAATGGGAAGCATTTTGCATTATTTGTGGGATATGAGTTGAGTATGAGTAGGGAGTACATCCACAAAGAAGGGGCGAATAGTACATTTTGTTTTATTAATAAACTGAGAAGTTACATAAACGGAAGGAACCCAATAGGAGACACAAGCACATTGTAATAGGGGTTAAACTGTTGGCTGAGCTATCACCGAGCAAAGCCGTGATCCTTGCGTGGTCAAAGTTGACTTTCTCTTCTTTTCTTTTTTTTTAAGAGGTTATCTAGTTTGTTATAACGTGTGGTTTGAGAAAACTGATTTGGAGGAGAACACTCAATTGTAGAGAAAAATTGCACAAAAATTCCCCAATTTGTGGTTGCAAAAATGTCGAAATTGAGAGCTCGTACGCAATCTCATTCTCAGTTCAAAGAATGGCTGTAGCTCGAAACAGTTGAGCGAGTTTTGCGGCGAGTTTAAAAAAAAAATTGTTTCCCTGCCAAAAAGCTGATTACTTCGGCATATCTAAAATTCCATAAATTCTCAATTGCATTGGAATATGCTTCGCAAATGTTATAGTACTATCCCCTGCAACGACAAAAACCAATTGGATTACAAGCGTGATCCTAATTCAACTCTCCCAGCAAAGTCATCTTTTGAGAGTCGCAAAATCCCCCACACAACTTTGGCCTCCCTTTGCAATTTAGCTCAAGTGTTTTACTGAAGAAGTTCAAAATGAAATCGCACGTGTACCTCTACTACATCCTGTTTTGCGGTCATACTTGCTAGAAGATATGACAAAATTGCATGTCACTCGTGCTACTCCTATCCCAAAGGGATTACGCATGCACATACAGAACAAATCCTTTCAAACATTCCATTTGCTCTTAATACGGACGCGAACCAGTTGTGTAACGAAATTCTCCTCTAGTCTCTGGTTTATCAAAAATTGAAAGTTTAAATTCTTAATCCCTCCTAATCCGGGATATTAACTCAGCGTGCAGTTTTATATCAAGCAGCTTCGTTGTCTGACCTCGTTTCATCATCTTCTCTGGCGAAACACGGTATCCATCGTCGTCTGGAAATGTCTAAAGGCATAAAAATGCATAAATGAATCTGAAACTTGGGCGAATCCTTCCAAAAATGACAAATACTTTGTCGTCTTCTTCTTCGACGTCGTCGTCGTCATCGCTGTCGTTGTCGCTGATGGGGATAGATAGATATAGCAAAGACGTATGCCAACCAGCCTAAGGTGGCATGCCACGACGAGTGCAGGGGTTTAATGGTGGCAAATCAAAAACTTTCAGAACTTTATTTTAATTTTTCATAAATAATTCATGAGATCATTTCTATCTCATCTATTCGCCAAAAGCAAAAGCATACCAAGACCAACCCCCTCGGTATATGCAATGGAAAATTGTTTCCATCTACCCGGCCTGAGGAAGATGGGATATTGCAAGAGACGAAGATGATAACAACTGCTGGAAGGAACGGCGGAGACAACGATAACGACGACGACAACGACAACGACGACGACGATGACGAATGAACGTTGGAAGGATTGCAGTTTTGGTTAGGAACTTTCGGGGAACAAGAACATATAGCAAGTCAGCAAATAAAAGGCCATAATTGGGTTTTAGGGGTTGATATGATATATATCAGCCGGGGAGAAAATAAATCCAACCATGCATTGGGTAAATAAGACTGTTCTTCTTTTTTTCGTTTGAGAACTAGAAACGGATAACATGCTTCATTGGAGTATAAATGTTGTGATGTCATTGCTTCTTATTTCGGGATGTGGGTCTTGTCTCTGTGGGAAAGTTTGCGTATTTCAATGAGACTTCGTTTTGGTATTTAAGAATGATAGAGCCGAAACGGTCAAGTCGATACGTTTGACTGTGGGTACGCTCGTGTATCAGAGAAGTTAAAAAGAAGTGGTTAAGTTTAGATACTCTTTCGGTTTGGAAGTTAAAATTTCAGATCTTTTTCTTTTTAAAACTAATATCGAGTATAGACTTCATTGATATACAAAAGAACTTCTTTAGGCCTCGCTTTGTGCGAGTTTTTCATTTTAGGGATCAATGGAAAGGATCTACAAACAAGCGGCTACTTGACTTCTCAAATAACGATTTCAGTGACCACCAGGGCTACCGTTTCAAAAAAATTTGGGAGTATAATAGGACTTTTTTGACGAGTACCGGGAAGTACAGAATAAAAATGAAGAGATTTATTTGTTTATTGGGATGGTTTCGATGTTGGAAGCCTATGGCGGCCACCTTGTTCTGGTAGACTCTAATCTGGTGTTTATTATTCAGTCACTGACTTTAGTATAAGTTTTCGGTGAAAACATTGCGCCCATTTTACGGCAGACACGGTGGCCCTTAAAAGTCGACTCTTCGGCGTTTGGTGGCCAAATAAGAGACAACCGCTCCGACAAAACTTGTACCACTCGGATCCGTGTCAATGTGAGAAGTCGCGGGGGGATATTTAAACGACGATATATATTTCCTACATAAAGGCATGAATGGCCCTTTTAAATTAAAATATTATTTCGTTAATACCTACCTCACACACAGCTTGAATTATTTCAAGAACACAGAAGAAAGGGAATTTCCAGGATCCGCAAGAGTTTGTTCGATAACGAAAAAAATGGTAATGAAATTGTCAGAAAGTAAAATTTGGTTTGCAATTGACTAGGTAGAGAAATATCAAAGCAAATTAAAAACAACTCAATCCGAAATTAAAAATAGGAGTACAATTTGTCTTTGGGGAGTACCGGAGTACAGCTAACGAAAAAGGAGCACAATACTCATATTGTAGTATGTACTTTCGGCAGCGTTGCTGACAACTGCATTTCCCACGCACGTTGAAGCGACTCGAATCAAGTCAAACTGTGACTGGAAGAACTCAGGAATGACCAGAAATCCACACCGGATACGCCCGATATTTTAAACAGAGATTCCCGAACTCCACAACTACATAGAATGAGTAGAACCAAAACGATGCCTGCTGCCTAAATGAATTCCTTTGCATACAAAACATTTACCCATATAATCCAGAATTAAATATAAAAAAAAAAATTCTTCACAGTTACGAACAGGAAGAGCAACTCAATCCATGACAGGAAGACAACTAAATTCAATTAAATTCTCATTTCTTGCCAGTGTCTCATTTATTTTCTCCAAGTGTCCCTTTTTAATTTCTTCCTCTTCCTATTTTTCCATATCCTTCACTTAAGTTAAAAAGAATCTGTCTGAATGGTGGCCGCGACAGAAGAAAACGAGAACAATTCGCGGAGACAAAAAGTAAAATTCCAAAGAAGACGCTGAACTGACGCGCGCGCTTAGAAAGGATAACTTAAATGGAAACAGTTGTTCATTTAGCACAAAATTAAGGTCACAATGAGAAGAATAAAAAATAACGCCACTCGCGCCGGCGACGTTTTTTATTCCCATCTGTAGTTAGGATTATAATTAACTTAAGAATGAGATGGCAAACGACGTAAAAGTGAAATTAATAATTTTATCTCTGTCTGGGCGAAGTTTGATTGATGACTGGTACCAGGATGCGGATAGACAACGTGGAATATGATAACAAGGCGATGTATCGGAATTTTGTTGCAACTTCAGCTATTGAGGGGATAATATTATTTAAGACAGATTGGGGTGACAGTGTGTCAGCGCCGACAGCTAATAGTTGACGTGTTGTCCTAACAGCGCAAAAATATACCTACTCCGCGACCTAAAAGTAGGTTGCATTTTATTTTATGCAATTCCACCCAGAAGCCATAGAGGTCCATTGTGATTACATGGTAGGACACGCAACTAACAAAACCATTCGGAACCCAACGACTGGCCTAAAAGTAAGTGCTCTAAAGTTGTGTTTTTTTCATGACGAAATGGCGTGAACTCACATAATTCACAACAAACCTTTGAAGGACGAAAATCCATTCAATTAAATTCAATCACTATGTGCCTTTTAAATCGATCTACCCGAAGGTCTCCCGCTGTCTTCAAGTTAAAATTAAATTCATGCAACTGCCAGGTAACAATACCCCGTAAATTATGAACAGCTGCGCACCAACTGCCAACTTTTATTTTGAAAACAAACAAAAATAATTCGATAAAACAAGAGAAATAAAAAAGCACAGCCTTTCACATGTAGCCCTAAACAAAAGCCAGCATATAAAAGAACATGAAGAGCAATTTATTTTAATGAGCATAAATCTTTACTGTGTCGGCAACGGCAAGATCCGTGGATGTATCGTCAACCATAAATATTTTCGGAAAACGCTCCTGCGAAGTGAGTCGCATTCGACCGAGCCAAGAGACAACCAAATGAAACACGTGCGTAAATAAGAAAACATAAAAACCCACCACTTAAGTGAGGCTAAAGGAAAATTTTGTTTATTGCTACTTATGGCGCGACATTGCGACATTGAGACAGTGCGCTACAGTACAAGGAACGGCAACATGCCTACACGTATACGTATACGCTTCAGAATGGAGGAGGACTCTCTCCTTTGAATTAAGGCTAAGGAGAAGGACTAAGGAGTCACAATGTTGCGATGGCTATGTGAAATATTTATGCGCCTATCTCTCGGGGTAATACGAAACAGTAACCGTTACGTGTACATATGTGATCAGGACGAAACAAGAGTAATGGTCATGTTTGTTGTGACTTTGGATTAAGTGTAGTTGCCATTGCCATTGCACTCTGTATGCGGCTGACGTTAAATTCTTTCAACTCGTTTTTTTGATAAAATTTTGCCGTGTTTTTGACACGTTTATCGTGTTTTTGGACGGGTTTTCTACGATTTTTTTGAAACGTTTATCGAAGAGATTTCGGACGGGCTTTTGACATGTCGGCGCAGTGGCTTAGTGGTTAGTGTGTTGGACTACATTTTCTTTTTTTTAAATAAAATGAAAAAATGTGTTGGACTACTAAGCAAGGGGTCCAAGGTTCGAATCCCGCATTCCAAATTCCAGCTTAGGGTTTCTTTTTCCACACCGCCAACTCTCACGAATATCTGACAAACATCCGAGATCAAAACTGTCTTGAAAGGACTTCTCAATTAGCCGTTTGGAATCGGCATAAAATTTTAGATCCTGTCCAATCTTTCCAAAAATTAAAAACGAATGGTTATGAAAAGCTAGGCCTAGTGTCCCTACGGACCTGTTTTTGACACGTTATTTGGCGACATTTTCTAAAGCATTTCCTCTGAAATTCTCTCTATAGCAAAACCCTTTTCTCATAGAAATGTGTTTGCTGTGTCCGGACACAAGTGCTCGAGACATATTTCCTTTTTTATTGACCAGGCAAAACTTGTCGAAGTCACAATGGACAAATTTTCCATATAGAACTACCCATTGTGAGCTACAAAATATATAGTGTGAAGGTTAAAAAATGTTATCAACGAGGCCCAGTCTCCCATTTGAAAAAATTACTCTTATAGGTATAAGGCAGTGTTGTTAGCACACTCTCTTCATTTATCCCACGAGGCGTGCTTATTTTTCCCTTTTCTCCATACTCAAATTTCCTTTTAAAGTCCAGCGATCCTTTTTTGCCTTAAAATCCAGATTTCGAAAGTAAAATTCGGAAAGAAAATCACAGTTTATTAACCTTTAGTATAAAAACCAAAGTTTGTAACATTACTTCGATTATTTTTTAGTATTAAAAAATGTTGATAAAAGGCGATTTATATGAGCTGTTTTTTGTGGACATTCAGTGTGTTGCTAATCATGGTAATATGTAGGAGTCTTGATAAAAGTTCAGCAAAAAATGATAGATTCCTAAAATTCCCACGATTTGTTGCTTTTCCCTTTATCCCACTTTTCGGACATCGCTATTCCCACAAAAAGGTTTAAATCACACCAAATAAGAACACTGGTACAAGGACCTAGCATTCTTTCATTCTTTGAATTGACAATCATTGTAGTGCAGCACACGAATTGCGCCTATGCCAGAAAACAGCATCCACAAAAAATGTCAACCCATACCTATCTCTATCACCGCTCATTTGTTTCACCTAGTCTGTGGCAATTTGCCCAATTTGAGCAATTTGCAGTTTCCTTGTGGAAAATACATTTTCACCTGAAAACTACCTCTCCTCATGAACAGAACATTATGCGCGAAGCATCATTGGCTACTGTATGGGCATATGTGTGCTTGCCCTCGAACAGCAGGCACAGACTAATGTCCTTTTTGAGGTTAAGTTTATGCTCTAGAAACTCTGTACAAACGTTAGGTTGGAAGCAATCTGCGTAAGAACACAATGCACAAAGGTGTGGACACAATAGTCAAGTTCGTTTAAATGAGCTCGCTTGTTTCGCAAAGGGGCTTTAATTATGTACTTTTCCAATGCGTATGGACGAGAATTGAGAGCAAGGACAGTAGGTATAGGTAGGCATCTTCACCTTTCCAAAGCGTATAATAAATGTGCCGATTCCTGTACCTATAATGAAGGTCCTTGGAATTTATGCATCCACAGGACATCGAAACGAAATTTGTTGGATCGAGACTATGATAAAGCGGGTTGGGGATTTTTTTTTTTTTTTAAGATATGGCCTTTCTCTGTGACTGATTTTCAGCTGACAATCATTTCCACTGGATATCATTTAAATTCACAACGTAATTTAATTGTGGATGCAATTCCAAACGTCATTGCATTTCGGGAATTATGCCCGACGCTAAGTGCAAAATCGCATATACGATAATTAGTTGAACGTATTTCATAAACAGGTCCAACAACAACTATTGCCAATGGCAACGATGGCGTTGCTGATGGTACTTGTCGCCATCAATTAGGCGCATCAAATGTTCCTCTGCTCGTTGTTGTTGTTGTTGTTATGGGTTCATCAAAATTATGTGGTTTCCGCAATAAATTATAAACAAATGGAGCACGACGGACTAATTTAATAGCGCCGGTTCGCTGGTGATGCCGTAATTGTTATTGACCATTTGCCAGAGGTTATTCGAGTATACACGCAGATGAAATCATTGATGTTAACCATGGCAAACATACCTCCATATATGTGCTCATCAAATTGCAGAAATAATTGCAGTGCAGTACAGGGTGTGCGGCAATGCACTTCCAGGATCTGTTGACGGTTCACAAAATGTTGAAAAATATTACCTCTTTTTTGATTCTATGAATCTATTATATGTAGTAGCTAGTAGGTATATGTATATAAAACAAAGTTGCATCCGCAAGACCGACTATAACTCGAGAACGGATCGTCCGATATTAGCTACCTTTTCTTTGTTGTGTCTGTCTACCCCTAAGGAAAGTTTATACGACTAGGAAATTGGAAAAATTTTAAATGAAAATTGGTAAATTCATAAAAATTAATTTTCCACACATTTTGTACTGGAAATTTATTTTTCTTCGTATTTTGATTGTAATATACGGTGAGATCGTATTTGTCAAAAATTCTACATCAATTTGATTATTTAGTAGATTTTTAAGGAAACAATTTTTTTTATCACGGGCAAAGCCGGGCGGGAAGCTTGTTGTATATAATTTAAACATTTTCGAGCTAAAGAAGACGGTTAGTTAATTAATACTTACTTACTTACTTAGGTGGCACTACAGTCCGGGGTGGACCTGATGGCTTTCAACCAATACGCCTCTCCAGTAAGCGCGATCTTTGACTAACTGCCTCCAGTTGCGCACTTCAAGTTGGTTGAGGTCCCCTTCCACTTGTGCACACCACCTAAGGCGAGGTCTTTCTCTACTGCGTTGTCCCTGGAGTCCTCGAAGACTCTTCGGGCCGGAGCGTTGGTGTCCATTCGCTCTACATACCCAGACATCTTAGACGATGCGTAAGTACTTTTCCGAATATGTCGATGTCGCTGTACAGGTCGTAGAGTTCGCTGTTCAATCTCCTCCTCCAGAGCCCGTCAACGCAAACGGGACCAAAAACCACTCGAAGAATTTTAACAAGGAGACCTTCATCCGCCTTTGATAGCGGTCATGCCTCTGCACTATAAAGCAGGACTGGGATGATTAGGATCTTATACAGAGTCTCCCTATTATTTCTCGACAAGGCCTTACTAATCAATTGCCTTTTAGACCAGCGGTTGGCAAGTGTGAATCTTCACTTGATTGGTGAATTAATAGAAATGTTTAAAAAAAAACCAACATGCCAACCAAGTCTTCGTGATTAAATGGTCTGTTCCAAAGGCAGATGCCACAGCCAAATGATGATCTGCAAACATTGTCTATCCCTTTCGGCAACCTCTTACCCTAAAACCTTCCATTTCCTGCTAACCCCACTGTAGGTACAAAAAATTCAAAAGGATTATACTTTCATTACCACGGACTCACTGCGAGGCGTTCATTTATATTTTTTGTTGTTATCTGCATTCATTGGCTAATCATCATCATCCTCATCATCATCATTGTTATTATCATCGCGATTCACCAGTTATGGTGGCTGCTGGCAGCTATCTCTCATTCCGGAAATGGATACAGAACAGAAATACAATTTTATGGTAATCCTTCGCAATTAGGCATATTAGCAATCATGAATTCCCTTATCCAATTTAAATCTGCCAAGAGCACTTTTGAAATTGTTCCAAATGGATATAGTACTACACCAGTTTACTCCATTCAGTTGGAGTGATACTATTCGCTGGCTATTACGATGAGTACCTTAAATGATGTGGCGATTTTCGAAATGATGAATTCCGCTAGTCATATAATTGCTGGCTAATTGCATTTGAACTAAATACGAGTGTTAATTTGAGTGGGTAAGTGCTAATATTTCAGTTTGGCAATTCGTGTGTTTTCGTGGTTTTATGAAATGTTTCTTGTCATTCAGACATTTACACGTTTAGGCTTTTGATTTATTTTTTACTAGCGACCCGCCCCGGCTTCGCACGGCTATAAAATATATAGCCTATGTCACTCACTGAAAAAATGATTAAAATCGATGCAAGAGTTTTGATTTATTCATAACTGCCCCCCGTGGCCCGCACGCGTTAAATTTGGAGTAAAACAAGTCCCCTGTCCCTATACCAAGATATTGTCTTATAACTTATGATATCAATGTCAGGATAGACATTGTTGACTAACTCTTGGATGTTCTCTATCAAAACACGGGTTTCTAGGTTAATCCTTCCCTCAGTTTGTGTTAACTCTCCATTGCCAACTTTTAGCAGCATCTCTGGAAATAGCCTGTTCTCACGTGAAGATGACGAAACCCACATACATATTAGTTTTAAGCTCTAATTTGTTGACATGTGGCCAAAGGTTGGATCTTTTTAGGGAAGTATTTATTTCGTCAGCACGTGTTCCTCGAGTCACAACTGGTAGGAATTGACGGAAATCTCCTGAGAACAGAATTGTACATCCACCCATAGGTGCGCAAATCGCGCATTGTCCTATCCAGTGCTTCCACACACAGACGTCTTGTAAAAAATAATTTGCTATTTGTGCGATTAAAAACAAAAGATATGTATCAATAAACACGTCCGAACGCTGCTTAATTCAAAGTGCTATAGGGATAGGGTATACATACGTATACGGTTCATTCAAACCGATTTACCTATGGAATGGATGGACTCACTCAATTGACAAAAACCACCCTCGTCCCTCGCTCATAATCATATCGTAATCAGCGTTCCCACATGTACTACATATGTAGTACTATGCTACATATTTGCTGGATTTTTTAACGCCGTACTACATACTACATTGTTACCCAAAAGTTTCTTAAGAGCCAACCATCTTAAATTAATTTAAGGAGTTTCCCTGTAAGAAAGCAAATTCGGACACTTTAAATGACCAGTGGCGCTTATTGATTGGGGTTTTCGATCTTATTTTTAAATGTGGACCTCAAAATAGCGACATTGTGGCAATATGGGTGAAATTAAACAAACAGAAAATAGTTTAGGAAACTTAATTACCTATTTGAAGAACTATCTGCATTATATGTTGGACTTCTGCTGTCTTTCACACAGTAGTGCTTCTGATGAGAGAAAGTTAATTTCAATTAAAAAAAAAAAATATGTACATACTACATTTTGTTTGAAAATGCAACTTTTTTTTTTCTCGTATGTACTACATTTGCTAAGGATGTAAGTGGCAGCACTCTTAATTCATAACACATGAGAGAAAACAGGAGTAAAGAGAAGAGCACAGCTTTCCAATTGGACTTTGCATGCTCAAATGCTCATTAATGTGTTTATTTTTCTCTCATCTACGATCTACCCTCTATCGTACCAACCGAACCGAGATCCGAAACCGAGTCGTGTGTTGAAATCGGTTTATGTGTGGCATTTTATATGTAATTATTTACGACATCACATTAGAAACCTAAAAAAAAACAACAGTATTTCTCCACTATTTAATGGATGTTATTATACATATAAACCTTCCTCGTCAATCATTCTATCTATTAAAAAAAACTGCATCAAAATCCGTTGCGTAGTTTTAAGGATTCAAGCATACAAAGGGACAGAGAAAGTGACTTTGTTTTATACTATGTAGTGATTTTTTCTTTGTTCGGATTTCGCGTGTCTCGAAGTTGTTAAAATGGTCCATGTAGCTGTCCCATTTTCACTTCTTTCAAGGCAAGTTGTCTACGAAAATATGGAAAAGATTTGCTGTCCGAAATATACCCCAACCAAAGTGTTTGCTTCCAAATAGTTGCTGTTGATGTTAAAAAAAGTCGTAGTCCCAATTATGATTTAAATTCACTACCGAACATTTTCATCTCTTAGACCTACACATCTACCCTGTGGCCAAAAAATGTTGTATATGCATTGGCCAATATACCAATCCAATACATCTCGAAACATTGCCCAATCTACGGTGATTTTAGTGAAACGCTACAAAAGTCCCTAAAATCGTCTAAGCCCAAATTAAAACTACCCACAACTGCCTTAATCATTTGTCCCTCAGCCCACAAAATAATGAACCTATATGAATGCTGATTTTAAAAGGGCAAACTTAACCACAAACAGTGCGGACCACACAACTCTACCTCTATCTAAAATTGAACGAGAAATTAAGCATTTTCCGAAAATTTGAATTCGAAATGAGTTTGAAAGTACACAGAATGGAATCACCGGTAACTGCTCGCCGGACATGGTACGGTGTGTGGACTGTCGACTGTGGATACCGTTATTCACACTGAAATTGGTATTTTCCGGAACGATATTCAAAAATAATTAAATTTCAATCTAATTCTGCTTAGAAGACTGCCCGAAATCGAATGCATATATATGAACTATGGAGCTATGGAGGCTGGCAAGTGCTGCTTTGGAGTTAATTTTCCATTCAATCTCTCTATATTGAGTGTGGTGTATCCTTGAAACTGATGTTTTTCAAGTTTGCATAATCATTTCGCTATGATTAAGCACGGGCAGTGGACCTGCGGAATATTGAGGTCGGAAAGGTATTTTGTTTGATGAAAGAGCTTTATGCATGTGGATTGATTGAAAGATTATGAACAGATTTACTATGCACTCACGAATTTTTCGGATAGTTTTGTACAGTTTGAAGTAAATATAACTTGAACCCAAGTGTTTTGAAACAAAGTTGTGGTTCCATAAAAAAGAAACACAAGGGAATTCCGCACTGTCACTCTTTAAGAATTCATCAACTGAAGTTCAGTGATGAAGAAGTGATCTTTTTGGTATTTCGCAAAAGATATAATTGAAACGCAAGGGTTTGGAAACAAAGTTGTCGTTCCATAAAAAGAAACACGTGGGAATTCCGCATAACCACTGTCATCTCTTTAAGAATTCATCAACTGAAGTCCAGTGATGAAGAAGTGATGTGTTTGGTAATTCGCAAAGATATAATTGGAACCCAAGTGTTTGGAAACAAAGTTGTCGTTCCATAAAAAGAAACACGTGGGAATTCCGCATAACCACTGTCATCTCTTTTTAAATTCATCAGATGAAGTCCAGTGATGAAAAAGTGGTATTTTTGGTATTTCGCAAAAGGTAAAATTGGAACCCAAGTGTTTGTTCAAACAATACAACTTGAAGATTCCGTTTTACCACTGTTCCCCCCTAGAAAATCTGTCAACGGAAGTCTGATCCTATATAATTTTGGTGTAGTTTAAGCTATCTGACGTAAAGCCTTCTTATTTTCTTCAAGGTAAGCCTTTACTAATTCCCACACATATACATTCCACGTCCACCCCGCAGCCATCATTATCAAAATTACTTTCATGCGGTGCCACAAATTGGCTTACAATCCTCCTTAAGTAAACGTTGCAAACAAAATTTACCACCTATATGTCCTTCCGGTGCACTTTCCGTTCAAATGATGTATTTCTAGCGAGACCAACCATTACCCGACCATTATTTCGTAACTTCTAGTCGACTAAGCACAAACAAAACATGTGACTGGAGCAAACACTCACACACCCCCGTAATAGATTTATGACCAAAGTCTTTCCGCTAAACAGGAAAAACATAATTTTACGCTACGCCAGAGCGTATGTGAGTTATGTATTTCCCAATGACCAAGGACAAGGAAAACCAGACTGTTGTTGCACACACACATGCTCTGCGAGGTACCTATATTGAAACTAAAAGCAAAATGTTGCCCGTTGCTCCTCTGCGAAGGCGGAAAACTGTTGGTAATTTATCCAGCAATTGCACATCCGTGCATGGGTGGTTCTATGTGTGTCTTTTTATGTTTTTTGTTTTTTTTTTTTGTGGTTGGAAGCGAATCGGCGGTGCATCTTTTGGGACACGCAAGTGCGTCTAAAATGTGTACACACGCATGACAAATACCCTCGGTATACATTGCTGAAAGTTTAAATAAATAAATGTCGGCGGTAATTAGTCCGTGGATTGCAAGTACATTCCCTAAGCCATTTGTTAAAGGCAAAGTCCTTTCAAAGCACATCCATTAGGATGATTCTAATTTATAGATGGGCTGTAAAGGTTCCACCCTTTAATCCGTAATTCATTTCGTATTACATTTAAGCTGGATAAGGTTTCCCCCATTCGCGTCGGATAGCCAAGTTCGCTGTAACTGCAATTTGTATAGAAATAACAAGAATAACGCAAGAAAGCATCCACCCATCGATTGTGTATCCTTCATTCATCAAAGATCTATTGCTACGATAATCTTACAGCAAATGAACACAACATTCGTCGTGCTCTATGTATGTGGGGGCTGAGAAGACGTTGCTTTTGTTGCAGAATTACTTACATCTGGGTATTGGGATGCAATTCCCTATACAAGTTGATTCACATTTGTATATAATATAGGAACGGATGTTTTTCCTCCTTTTCAAAGAATGAGTAATGATGCAGTTTTTATTTTGCCTCAATTGTTGGACGAATGGCGGAATAATTGGTTTAACTGAATCCCTTAAGACGGGGAGACGGATTATGTTTGTCGTTTCAGGCCGACTTGAGCAGTGAGTGATACGATTCCCTAGAATGAGACTATTGTGATGCGATTACATTTGTCCAGAGCTCAGAGCTTAGTTAATTATTTCTTCAAGGACTTGATGTTCTCAGCTGTGTTCGTGCTCTTATGAGTTGGCTTAAGAAATACAAAATCTATGTGCTGGCACTGAGGGCTGGTTGGACGGACTGTCAAACGCTTTATGCCAAGAATAAGAATCAACTTGTTCCAGGCATTTAATAAATTCATGAAAGTTGCTGACTTTTCGACAACATATAAGCTTAAGCTATTTTCAGGTAGCAAAATCCACTGAATCTCGGTTAAACTGCAGCAAACCTGTGGTCGCACGTCGGCTTAAGCTAGATTACAATAACAGAATTCTCTGCACATCTTTTCATATTGAATTTACAAAAAAAAAATGTCCTACCTCACTCTAGGACAAAAGGTCAACAAATTCTACTCAAAATAATGAATGGGTGGGTCTGGGTCTAATACTTCGAACATATGTTAACGAGCTCAAGCGAACGTTAGTCATCGCTTCCTTTAAAGTCTTCCACATTGTATATTCCGCTCACTATTGAGTAATCGCTATCCGCCATGCAATCAACCTAATGGCATAGGAAAATCAACGATGAATTACAACCATCCAGGCAGTGGCCATAGACAACATAATAGCCACGTAACGAAGCCTTTGAAAATCAAGAAGCCATCAATTCGCGTATCTTACACTCGGCTGTCAGCTTTCACATTAAGTTGGTCATATCGAAATCAAACGGCTTCGTAGACCGACCAGCTCTCTATATCATTATATTTACTGCGCGCGAGAGGTGTCGTTCGCCGCAAATATAATTTGGGGTCAGTGAATCAAATCAAACAGGAAATAGCAGTCATTATCAAGACCCTTCATCAATTCGTGTACGTGTACGTGCAAGTAACGACACTGTGTTACTTTCGGCTCAGGGTAACGCTAACGCCTCTGCGGTGTTTCATTTAAATGTGTCAGACGTGGCTGTACAGAGAAGGGTGGATAACAAAAGGACTTGGCTGTAAATTAGATTAGATTAGATTACGTTTATTTAGCTTGTGTGCTATTTCAAAATCATATTACATTTTAAGCTTATGTTATATTTTTAGATTTAATAATTATTTTTTACATACATTATTACTGCTCTTTTAAATCTTGCAAGGTTTGTTTCTATTTTTACATTATTTGGAAGCTCATTGAAAATTTGTACGCCTTTATAAAATAACATGTTTTGTGTTCTTGCGTTCCTAAATAGTTCCACATTGAAGTTATTATTATTTCTTAAGTTATATCTTTGTACATTAGCTCTTATTGTTAACTTTCTACTTAAATAACTGGGCAGCATATTGTTTTTTATTTTAAATATAAAAATAAGTGTACTCATAACTATTCTTTGTCTTATGTTTAACCATTTTAGTGCTTCTAGCATACTTCTAATGGATGTATATCTACTACAACATAAAATGGAACGCATTGCTTTATTTTGCAATTTTTGTAAGCTATCTAACATACCTGAAGATCCCAACAATAGTATTGTTGGACAATACTCAAAATGGGGTCCTACTATAGTATTATATATCTTTATTGCCGTTGGAATACATAGCTTCTTTCTTATTCTCCGAAAGAAACCGATTTTTTTGGCTATTTTTCTACATACATTTTCGAGATGCTTTTTAAAATTAAGTTTGCTATCCATTATTACTCCTAAATATTTTATTTCCTTTACACATTCAAAATCTTCTATTTGGCGTATCACATTATTTTCAGGTAATATCAATATTTTCGTTTTTTCTACATTTAGTTTAAGTTTATTCATATTCAAGTAAGTCTTAATATTATTTATTTCTTCAATTAGTTTTCTAATACAGTCAGAGAGTTCATCTTCATCGACATAAATAAGCCCATCATCAGCAAAAAATTGTATTCTAGAATATTTAATTATGGTTTTCAAATCATTAACATACAATAAAAACAGAAGTGGACCCAGTATAGAACCCTGGGGCACTCCCAAGTCTGACTCTATCGCTTCTGATAACTCATCGTTAAATTTCACAATTTGCTTTCGCCCTAGTAGATAACATTTAAACCACTCATATTCCACCCCTCTTATTCCGTATCCATATAGTTTCTTCAATAATATTTCTCTATCTACCGTTTCGAATGCTCTTTTCAGATCCAGGAAAACAGCTGCTATCTTCTTATTAGCGTGTAGTTTCTCTTTCCAGTCCGCTATAACGAAGTTTAGAGCGGATTCACACGAATGTTTTCGCCTAAACCCCGATTGTTCTTCGACTAGTATGTTGTTTTCTTCTATGTAGCTCTCAAGCTGTACTTGCACTACCTTCTCCAAAATTTTTTCATGCAATGGGAGCATATTAACCGGTCTAAAATGCTCGCTTTTATTTGAATTTTCAACTTTTGGCACAGGAACTATTACCGAAGTCTTCCAATTTTTTGGGAAAACTCCACTTGTTAGAGAGTAGTTTATTATGTTTAATAGGGCCGGCCCCACAAAATTAAAACTGTCTTTTAACATTTTTTTATTTATTAAGTTGAAATCACTTTTTACCGGCATCATTTCTACTATTTTTAAAAGATCTTCTAATGAATCTATTGTTTTGAACTTAAATTGGCTTTCACTGTTCCGTACATTATTCACCCACTGTGTCCTTGGAATATCGTCATTTATTTCTTTTATACTTTTTATAAAGTATTCATTAAATTTATTGGCAATAACATTGTCACCCTTGGGTTTAATTCCATCGAATTCAATAACGTTTTTTTCAGTTTTTTCATTACCTAACACTAGCGATTTTATACACTTCCACATCGATTTTGGATCGTTTGCTCTATTGAGCTTATTTTTAATGTATATACACTCTGTTTTATTTAGATTTTTTTTGTACTCATTTCTTATTTTTTTATATCTCTCCCAGTCCTCCATTTGACCCGTCATCAAGAACTTTAAATGACTTTGCACTTTATTTGATTTCTGCCTCCGAAGTTCATCATTAAACCACTTTTGTTCATCGTCTTTCAACGTTTTCACCACAACAAATTTTTGAACCACCTTTAAAATTTCATTTTCAAATACATCACTCATAAGATTATCACCCTGAATTGAAATACTTATTCTGTTTATTGCACTTCTTCGTATTGCTTGTGTAAAATGAAAACTATTGTATTTCAAATACCTTATCTTTTTTGTTTTGCAGCACTTTTTATCATTTTCAACTTTGATTTTAAATATAATCGTCTCATGGTCACTGATTTTAAGGTTATTTTTAATTTGTACTTCACTCTCTTTTATGTCAGTTACCACATAGTCTAACATTGAACTAGAAGTAGGAGTTATCCTTGTTGGCACCAAAACTAATTGTTTGCAAAGTTTTTCCCTAAATAAACACTCGAGTTCTCTTTTATAAATACTATTTTCAAGCCAATCTATATTAAAATCTCCTAGTATTACAATATTTTTATCTGGTAGTTCATCTATCCTATCACAGATACAATTAAGAAAGTCTCTGATTGGTGTACTAGGTGACCTGTACAAGGTTAAGAACACCATTGCTTTACTTTCAATTTCAACTTTTATTATCAAGATCCACAGCATTAAGCCAACTTGGACATTTTTAATAATTGTCGGGTATTCATAACAGTCTTTTAAATATATGACTACTCCCCCTGTGTGTGTAGATGTGGTTTCACATCTAACTATATGATAATTAGTTACACTTATTTCCTTATTATCGATTTTTGTTCCCATATGAGTCTCGGTCAACACGATCATATCAAATTTATGTTCATAAAATATCTAGTGTTATTGCACAAAATAATTTGGATTTTGCAAAACCTATCAATGCAAACCGGAAAACACGTAATCCATTCCGTGGCAGCCACCCAAAAACACTCCCACTCTGACAGACGTCAGACTGCGAAGAACATGCAAATAGATAGGTGGACGATTTTTTCAAAGCCATCGTGTCACACTAATCGAAATTAATTGCAAACACAGCGCAATTTCGTTGTGCTGTCACGTGTGTCTAGTTAATTAATATTTACCGAGTACAAATGTCATTAAGGGTCACTTTGAAGTGACGCGCGTGTTGCCCAATGGCTGCTTCTTTGCGCAAAAAATTAAAAAAAAATGCGGACGACAATGAATTTAATTTTGCATGAACAAACGACATTAGATTCTATACATGCGAAGCTCAGGGTTATCCTTTTGTACATCCTGTGTATACTGTGTACCTGTGTGTGACTGCGAAGTCAGAGGTAATTACAAGCGACCGCAATTAGGTGAGCAAAATGGAAGAGGACCGCTGAACATAATTACGGTGGGGGTTGGTGAGGGTAATTTTTTTGTTAAATATAAATTCGCTTCAGCATCTTTAAAAATAACAAACCGTTTTGTGAGAAAAATCTCATCCAGCGAAGGTTATTCGGCTCACAAGTCACAAGAACACAAAAAGGACACACACAAGTGAGTGTTTTGTTGTTTGCTTTGCGGGGGTATGCCGCCAGCGTTTTTCTGGCACCCGCTTTCACATTCGTTATCGCTTGAAAGTATTATGGCGGTCGCAAGTGGAGGTGTACATGTGTTTACGGGATGAAAATATACCGAACGGATTTGACTCTGTGGAGTGGGCAAAAGTTCAAGGCTTTTGCTGGAATTCCATACGAACCAGGAGAAAGTCGGGGGGGTAGGTAGACAGACACAATTTTTTTGGAAGGTATACCTGGTCATAAATTCCTGTTAGCACTGTTCTTGAAAATTTAACGTAGACGCTGCGGAAAGTTAATTTGTTTAGCTTGGAGAAATTTTACATTCGAGAGCAGCCTGAATGATGTTTTCAGGATTAGATGGATCTAGAGGGCAAGAAAATATTTTTTTTTTATAAATTCTGACACGCCGTTGCGATAAGAGAAACGTCAACCTGAACAGATTAAATTGTAGCAGAAGGTCAGGAGGATTCTTAGCCCGTTGGAGTTTCTACTTTCGCACTGATGATAAATTCAGCAGAGGAGATATTTTACGTCTTCTGGATCAATTGTTTTCCTGAAGAAGAAATTCCTTCTAATGCTGCAAAGGACTGGGCGCATTATATGCTCAGTTGTTTAGTCTTCTTCAATGCATAGGCAGCACTCCAAAAAGCGACTACTATTTTATTTAGATGAAGAGTATCTGCCTGAGACACTGCAGCCTTCCATTCTTCGCGATTCCGGGCATGTAGCTTCCAGTTAAACAGACCAAGCGCTCTGGCATCTGCGATAGCTTGGCCTTGAAAAAGGAGGTTTGGTCTTTTAATCTTTTAGCTAAAGCATTTTTTTGTTTTTTTTTTTTTATATACTTCTCCCGGGAAAGGCGAACCCAAAACGCTTCAACAGCGCCCCGAGATGCCTGTAGATGTATGTTTGCTCTGCACTTAAATTGCTGCAAATTGTAGTCTTCTGGAAATATATCCCCAGGAAGCGAGTTCCAAAGTTTGCTTGTCCTGTAACAGAAGGAGTTTTGGAAAGTTGATGTCCTCGCGGTTGTCAAGTGTACTGTATGGTCATGAGCATTAGCAGCCTGTCTTGTTGGGCGCCCAAAAGTTGCATTTCGAGGGATAATGTCTTTGAGTTCCTCAGAACATCTACCATGGAAGTACCTATAGAACAAGCATAGGTCAGCGACTTGTCTTTTGTGCACCAATGTAGTCGACGGTGTAGGGCGGTGCCCTGTTAGGTAGCGGAAAGCCCCGATGTCTGTCTATCTCTTTTGTACTAAATTTTCTGAGCTATGTATTGCCACTTTTTTCATACAGGTATGGAAAGTTGTTAGGACTTATTTAGAAGCCGTGGGACAGGCCCGCATAGCTCCGGAAATTCCCAGATACGTAAGGCGCCGTATCTTGAAGAGTCCTAAAGATTGCACATTGATGCACGCATCTTTTGTATTCCGAGGATACTTTCAACATATCTGTATGTCTGTTAAGTCTATCCTTGATTTCTTAACAAAATTTTTAGATCTTATTTGAACAGCTATAGGTGATTTGTAACCGACCCCTGGGTATTGCTTATGGCGCAGTGAAAAGACATGTCGTCTCTATTACCTTAACTAATTAGTAGCATATTCGTACGTAGCAACAGCTATTCGGAACGCATACTACCTGTCGGAACGTTCAGCGATTAACCTCAAAGTCGTTGCCAGATGTAGAATCAATAGCTTTCAAACTTGAGACCGTAGACTCTTGCATAGAACCAATTACCTTCCTGTCCAACAATGACACCTCCGAATTTAAAACATCCCCCCATTTACCAATTATATGAACACCTAACCCCAGATCTGCACACATTTTTGCCAAACCAATCAATATTCTCATACATACCTTTAAGACAACATTTTAAAATAACGAAGATCTATACGTCAGCACAATGGCATACCTTGTATAGTTAACACACCAGCTTCACTGTCAGGACAAATTCAATTCCAGCCCATTGAACACGTAAAATCAATTTGCATGCATAACCCATGTAATCAAAGTAAAAACCCGCAGTTTGACAATTTTCCAATTTGTTATATATTTTTTTTTATACCCCCACTAGTCCTGCCTGTCATCGCATATTGCATATTGAAATAATGCATGAAAAAGCACAGCCTCGTACTTGCATATAGTGTATATTGGTTTGAATAGGTTCAAAAATATAAAAATTGTTATCATTTGCAGAAAGCCTTGAAAAATTGATTTTTGATTATCCACAAAAAGCCCACATACGACACGACAGGACAGATTATAGATTTTAATCATCGATCATGGCGCAGATGATAGACGAGGAAATGGTTTCATTGGGACTAATCGAAAAATGTTATTCTTTGGGATACAGTTGTCTGTTGATTTGAGGGGGAATTCTAGGTTAAGCTGAAGGAGTCTGAAATGTTACAAGTACGTAATTGGAAAGTCAATGGCAAGGACTTGGAAATCGAACGTATTGCGCGATATTATAGAGACGAGTGGTGAAGGAGCCCATTTTGGGACTGGTTGAGAGATGTCTTGCCATCTTGAAGTAAGCTTAGGAGTGCATAACTTAGTAGAAACATTTTGTTAACCCTTCTTAAATGACAACAGGTCCCGTAACGAAAGTGCATTCGAAAACTTTAGTCAAACTTTGTTCGGAGGTTGGGTAGACGGGAACGAAGTTTGACCTAATTTGAATAATGTGTTCGAATGTACTATTTTTAGGGAACAGACCTAATTATATGCAAGTTCCAAGTGACTAGTGAAATTTAAAATCTACTGGCAATCCCGTATGCTTTAAAAAATGCATGGGTGGCAGAACAATGAACGGAGGTACGTCTGTGATTTTTTTTTAAATAACTAGCGGTAGCCGCCTAGCAAGCTGTTATAAAGGAAGTGGACGGATGGATCGTCCATATGAAGCAAAGCCAGGACGATCAGGGCTTTGCGGTTGTATTTTTGGCGTTTTTCGTTGACTTATTTTTGGTTTTTTGGTGGGTATTTTTCGAACTGTTTTCGAAGTGTTTTCCTCTTGTATATTAAAGAGTTTTTGAAGCGTTTTCGAAATGTTTTATGAGACGATTTTTGTTGCTTTTTTACACGTTTTTTGGGGCGTTCTTTGGAGCAGTTTCAGAAATGTTTTATGAGACGATTTTTGTGTCTTTTTTACACGTTCTTCGCAGCAGTTTTAAAAGCATATCAGAAAAGTTGTTTAAATGTTTTATGGTGCGAATTTGGTTCTTCATTTTTTGGGGCGTCCTTTTCGAGCAGTTTCAGAAATGCTTTGAAGTGTCTTATGCTGTAATTTTTGTGGATTTTTTACCCTTCTTTGGGGCGGTATTAGAATCGTTTTTTTTATACTTTTAACACGTTCTTCGGAGCGGTTTCTGAAATGTTAGATGGAGCGATTTTTCTGGGTTTCTCAGGTGTTCTTCGAAGCGTTTTCTTTGACGGTTTCAGAAGTCTTCTCACAATGTTTTATGAGGTGACTTTTGTGACTCTTTCACGCGTTCTTTGGGCTCATTTTTTTATCGGTTTCAGATGTTTTCGTGAATTTATTTCACGTTCTTCGGTTTTTTTAGCGATTTCAAAAGCGTTCTTGATACGTGTTTGTTAAGTGGTTTTCGTGGCTCTTTTATGCGTTCTTCGGGGCGCTTTTTTTAGCGGTTACAGAAATGTTTTTAAAATGTATGCTGAGGGGATATTTGCGGCTTTCATTCGCGTTTTTCTGGATATTTTTTTGAGACGACTTTTGTGGCTCTTTCACGCGTTCTTCGGGCGTTTTTTATTTATTTTTTTTTTTTTTGTAGCGGTTTTAGAAGCGTTTTTGATAAATTTTGTAATTTTTCGTGGATTTATTACACGTTCTTTGGTTTTTTTAGCGGTCTTAGAAGCGTTCTTGATAAGTTTTATAAAGTGATTTTCTTTTTACACGTTATTCTATGGGGCAGTTTTTGAAGCGTTTTTGAGATGTTTTATGAAGTTATTTTTGTAGCTTTTTTCGCGTTCTTCGGGGAGTTTTTTTTGCAGTTTCAGCAGTAAGGCTCTTTTCGTGACCCAGATGCTATTTGAATCATTGTATAGGAATATCTTCGAACCGATAATCTGCATGTTTTTCCAGCGTTATATCGAACTGTTTGCAATACGATTTTACCTGATTTTTATTGCGCTGTTTCTCAGGGCGCTTTTTTTAGGCCATTAAAGCAGGTTTTAAGGGGCGTTGTTTCGAGCATTTCGTAACTTTTCGGTGCATTTTTTGAATTTGTTTGCTTAGATGTGCAATGAAATCACATACTGTCCCGCAAACTATTGACTGTTTTAACTTCCAAAGACTTGAGTAAAATCGTTCGACTCTTGCGGAGACATAATCTTTTTTAATTACAAATAAAATGCTCCTCCCGCTTACATGACTCTGTGAGCTCCCAACTTCTCCATACCTAGCATTGAGCTCAGACTCCCACAAAAAGCTATATGTGCTGCTTTCGAAATTAATTGGCTCACAAATTACCACCTAAAACTTTAGTGCAACTGCTGTCAGTACAGTACCTACACTTTGTTTTGGTTGCATTGTTTTGGAACTCGTTAATTTCGAACTTGTACCAAATTATACAATTTACAAATCAACACAAGTACCCACGACCATGAAGTTCGTTTTTTGGTACTTGCTATTGTTACTCGCTGCACATACAATAAACAGCACAGCTTTGAGTTTAAGGGTAACCCTAACCATAAACCCTCCTCCCCTCACTGTAGTAGCAGCCGTAGTTTTTGTGTCTTTTTCATAGACATCAGAGTAAACTACACCTCTTAGCAAAAACAACATTTGAAAGGTACCTACTTTCGAGCATTAAATGAAAATGAAAATGAAACTGCTACCTCTAGGAATGGTGGTAGATGCAACAGCTTTGCCGACACTTAATTACGGTCACTGAAAGCGATTAATTGGGGTTGATTCAAGTGGCAATATATACACTACTCTTTTATCAAGATTAATGAGACGAATTTGCTTGTGTTCCTGACCATTACACTAGCAAATAGTGTCGAGGAGCTTTATCGATTCATTGTAACTGCTTTGGTATATCGCACAAACGACTTCTTTATTTAGAATATGTCCATTACCTGACGGCCCGTTTCTGATGATTTGCAATGTAATCAGCTTATAGATGCTAGTCACGTTTATCTACATCTAAGCCGACTAGCTTCGAAGCAACCCCCCTCAAACGGGAATATCATTGCTCGGAAATTACAATGAGGCCGTCTCATGTGTTTACCACAAAGTCTCTGTCTAAAGACCATGCTAAGAAAAGGGGCATTACAACTATAAAAGACCGGAAATTGCCTACTCATAATATTTCAGACCTTCTATGCTTTTGTTTTTATGTTTTTTGTGTAATGAAAATACGGAAAGGTCCTTCCTTTCTGCTTATACTCATCACATAACCATTAATAAGAAAGACGTAAAGGTTGGAATATTCCGTTTTCTTGTTCGCTTTCGTCCTTGTAGAAGTTTTTTCTACTCCTCTGAGATATCTTTGCATAATTTTGTCGTAAAAATTATGTCCCCTAACCTTTTAAAGTCATAAGGGATACACAATTTCATGCGCCAAGGTATCCGTCTGGACTACGGAAATGGCTTTGAGGTTCTTATGGCCGACGACGTTAATAAAGAACCACATTGATGCATAATTTACCGGTGGGTTCATTGATGTGGAAATTATCTTTCGGAAAACAACTTTTCCTGGAACATTATTGTGATGGTGTGCGACGAGCGGCGAGTGATTCGGGGAATTGTCTTTAAGATTGATGCAGGTGGATGAAAGATTCGGCAAAAAAATAACACAGTAGCAGTTCTCTCAGTGTATTTGGTGGTGTACATTAAGAGAGAATTTTATATCAGATCTATAGAAAAACTAACTTATTAAAAGGACACTCCTCTGATTAATTTCACTGGCACTGGTATCATGTTCTTTAACATTCTTAGAATGCTCAAATTTAAATTTTCAGCACAAAATTCGTATCCGCAATCTAGTTCAAAGCTTACAACTTAACCAGCCTTTTTGTCTATCACTCCTTCATTTAACAAAAATCCTTTATGACAAATATCTATACCAGCTAAATTAAATCAACTTTGAAAGCCATCGGATTTGCTTCGTGCGTTGCGAATGGATTTTCGTTACGCAACTCATTTAATTTGCGGGGACATTTATAGAATTGTTTAACAGAAACACACAAAGCCGATCAAATGAACAAAAGTCCTTTTTCCTTTACCAGCAAAGACATTCTCTTTCGGAGTACAATGACGCAACGCCTTCAAATGATGAAATTTATTTCGCTTAACAGCATATGAAAATGAAGGTCCTTTCAATTTATGACAACAAAATATGAAAATAAATATTTTCTTCTGTTGGGGGTTGATTCATTGTGCCCGTGCTAACACAAAAGTGTCATGTAAAAGATTATTTGCACTCAACATGAAATAAGAAAGTACTACGCCAGTCCCTTTAAAGAACCCTTGAATTTGGTTTTGCGGGTATAATAAAATCGGCTGTCATTCGTTTGGTTTCATTTTTAAGTATTACCAAACTTAATTTATTAAAAAAAAAAAAATTGAAAGGGCGTGTCAGAACAATGAAGCTCGTTTTGAAATGCGAACATGTGTCCTTGTGAAAAGATGAGTAAACACGGACCGAGTTGTACATTTTTATTAACATAATGTACTTGTAAAAGGGGGTGACTGGAATAACGCAAAAGACTGACGGTTTAAATTAGAATTTCAAAAATGTATACTCCCCCTTGATCGATTCCAA
Source organism: Cheilosia urbana (assembly GCA_946477585.1). Taxonomy (NCBI): domain Eukaryota; kingdom Metazoa; phylum Arthropoda; class Insecta; order Diptera; family Syrphidae; genus Cheilosia; species Cheilosia urbana. The sequence goes on along the minus strand of OX297856.1, from coordinate 72,435,937 downwards.
CTGAATACGATGTCGTGCGGTTTCCAAAGTTTCGGGTCAACCTAGATAATTCTGTGTTCATTTTAAAATGAGTACACTGTCATTTGGTTAATTCTTTACTGGCGTTCGTAATGGAAAGACACACACAATGAAAGCTGTCCCACAAGCAGGGAAAGTGGGAGAAGAAATATAAATTGGTGTGGGATTAATTACTCAACCCAAGATTTTAAATGCCAAAGTTGTTTAACAATGTAACGCTCAAGAAATATATTTGTAAACAGCTTTTCCGACCAATAAGTAGGGAGAACGTAACGAAAAGTGAAACGCAATTAAATGCTAAGATCTTTACGTAACATTGGACTGAGTTGAGCGATAAAAAGGGAAATTGTAACGTAAGAGAGTCCAACGTTGTTCAGAATTTGTAGGTACTACTTTGCTTCCCATTAAGCGGTAGTGTTCCATTTTTCGTTATGATTAGTGTTATTTAGGCGAGACAAAAACGAGGGTATGTTTAATCTCCTCCCTATGGTCATGCACCATTCTTTTTCTAATATCAATTTTGGATATCGTTGTAATTTGTTTCGGACCTGAGTCTGATGTAATATGCTTAGGATTGATTAGCTAATTCTTGTTCGTTCGTATAATTCACATTCGCTTTGTGATTGGAAACAATCATCAATACCAAAAAGTGAATGGGGGGATGAAGATATCCCGTTTAGCGACTGCTACAACATTCTTCCGAAAATAAGAAAACTCGCGCTTCGCAATACAATCAGTGTGACCGCTGCAGCATTCTGAAAAGTCGCAAGAAAAAGAGGCAATGAGAAGAGGGTCATTTCTAAAGCTGTTCTTCAACTTTACAAATTTTGAACCATATTTAACAACCATTGGCTCTTTAAACACTATATTAGTGTTGTGATAGGCAACCGCGGTACATTTTAAAGGCTTTTATTTGGAAATGAGAGCAATTTGTAAAATTTTCGGAGCGCCTTTTCCAACTAAAAAAGGGCCAAAATAGCATAAAAATTGAGCAAATGTTGTTACTCTGCTGCTGGGCAAAATTGTAATTTTTGCCTTTATTGGCAATTGCCTAAGGATACGCTTCTTGGCATGCTTGTGGCTAAGCACGGCTGAGCTCGCCGGATATGGGAGGGTCCTTGTATCTTAGGTAAATACACGCATTGTAAACGAACAAAAATAGTCCATGCCAAGATTTTCAACCACTGGATATCAACCAAAAAAAATCTAACAGGTGTAAACCGGACGGACCTACTGTTGTGCTTTTGACTTAATTACTGCTTCGCTTTGGGATGACTGATGAACTGTCACCATGGATACACTTTACCCACCCATTCACCTGTCGTGAATCACCTTGACAATTATAGGTACTCGTGTTTTGATAATTGTCCCTACATCGAACTTGCTGAGAGATCGACACAATAATCAACCCCCATTAAAGGAAAATACTTAGGGTTTAATTACGTTATAATTCAAAAAAGTTTATTGATGCAATGTAATTTTAAGTTAGCGTTAAGTTAAGTTAGAGTTAAGTTTAACTAGCTGACCTTGCAAACTTTGTTCCGCCCAACTTTGTTAATGTAATGAAAATATTAATTCCGAGCATGCACTATGCACTTGGTAATTTATGTAATTCGGCCAATTAAAATTCTTTATTCAAAAGTTATATTAAATTCAATAGAAATAATAAGAAAATGAATGGCAATGTTGATTTGTTTCAATCAAACCGCAATGATTTTGACGTGTCGGTTAACCTTCCGCTTTTTCCCTAAATTGACAATGTGAGAAACATGGGAAATCAATATTGGTGCCACAAATGCACAAGAATCCATCGATTATCCTTGCAATAAATTATTTGTCATAGTGAAAGCGAGACGCACGGGAAATTGAAATCGCACGAATGGTAAATCGTTCTGAATAATCGAAATCTGCGGAATAAGAGTGTTTGCCTTTGAATTTTCCCCTCAAAAATCATCACTTGCATGATATTTGATGTGAGATCCTTCACCATAAATCAAATGCGATCCGTTTCAAAGTTTCGGTAGATTGATGTTGCGCAACAAATTTTAACTGAGTCGACTTTCAAATCCAAATTATAATTATATAAGTAAGAGGTAAGACCGGAACATCCAAAGAACTAACAAACTCAACTAATTGCCATAAAGTTTTTTTTTTTCATAACAAAAGGTAGCATTATGAATGAACTTCCTTCCAACCAAAAATAATAAAAATCGAACGATTCGGAAATACAACAATACGAACAATGTGGTTATCGAGTTTTATCATCATCATCGAGTTTCATCCCGAAAGAATTATAGGTATAAATTAAGAAGATTGTTATTAAAGAAAATTTAATTTAACTGAAAAACGACATAATTTACGCCTACAACGCCACATGTTGAGGATTTTCCGACGATGTGGACTAAGAAATTCAGTTGTTGTTAGAAATAATAAATTAATTATTAATGTATTTTATCAATATAATAACTCCGATCGAAGCATCTGTACATCCTCTTTGACGATATTTGCAGCACGCATTCTGTCAATGTTATGCCAAACGCCATGAGGTTACATCAAAAAAGTTTGAATTGTAAAAGCGTTATGGTTACATTAGAAATAATTTAATATGGTGGTTAAGTATTCTTAAAATTTCTAATTTTCCGCGCAATTTTCTCAATTTTTTCTTTCATAAGAACCTTCTCCTGACAATAACAAACGCAACAAAAATGAATTAGCGAAATCGGTCCAGCCGTTCACGCTTGATGACATGACCAAGGGAAATAGGGATTCATTTTTATATATATAAAGATAAGATAGATGTATGCAAGTGGGTAGGTAAAGATAATTTATTTCAGTGTGTGGATGTCTGTTTGATTTAGGTAGTTTAATAAATTATAGTGTAGGCTTTAAGTATTCCAGTGATCAACGGTAAGAATGTGTAGCACAAGATTGTAAATTTAGCTTATTTATGTGTATAATTTTTTAGTTTTACGTTCAAATATTCGATTATTATGTTAGGTTTCAAGTGCGTATATTATAAATAGTAAAATAGTCTATTGCGAAGATCAACTATCAATTATCAATATAAAAATAAATAAATAAATAAAAACAAATTAAATTAAAACAAAAACAAATTTCTTTAAATGGTATTGCGACGATCAATTATCAATTAAGTGTTGATCGACTGTGAACGTGCAGCAATTTGCGGTTGACAAATCGGTATTGTGAATGTCAATCTCGAACAATGTTATTGGTAGCTGTCAATTTTTCTATCAATCGCAATTTCGGTGTTGATAAGGACGACTGTTAAAAGAAAATGTTGAACATCATCGTTTTTAATTGTTATTGTTGTTATTTCTTAAGGGCTATTATGTATATACATTTTTCCATTCATTTTTCTACCTCTGTGTAATATATTTTAATTTTGGGCACATGTCATTTTCCATAACGCGTTTAGCAGTTCACTTAGAATAAAGGACACTGTTGCTGTTGACTGCGCAAGACCAAGCAGAGCTTAAAAAATCAACGAATGCACCTCAAAAGCATTCCTTGGAAATGAAATTAGCTACCTTCGGTTTTCCAGTTCGAAAGGATTAGATGCGACTCGCAAACTCCTCCGTATTGCAGCCAATTCCGCGTACTCTGTCTCGTCTTCGTCATCATCAAAAAATAATTCCACCGATGACATGGTTTTCAATAAATTTCACAGATTTAACACTCGTAATTATTGTTTAATTACATTTTTTGTAAAATCCTTAACGATCACTCTTCAACTCGCAATACCAACATCAATTTTAATTGATAAACTTGTCAACCGATTGATAGTTGATCTTCGCAATAGGGCCGAGTATTATACTCTGATCGATAGCAAAGTACTGTAATAACCTTAAGCGAAAACCATTATAGCATCAGGACTACTAATAATCAGCCCTATTGCGAAGATCAACTATCAATCGGTTGACGATTGACAAATTTATCAATTAAAATTGATGTTGGTATTGCGAAAAACAATTGATAAAAATATAATCTATTGTGAACAAAACGCCAAAAATAAAGTTATTGTGAATGAAAACTCAACTTTGACAGTTCTAAAATATTTGATCTGAAGAGTGATTGTTACGATTTTTGCAAACAATTAAATTATACAATAATTACGAGTGTTAAATCTATGAAATTTATTGAAAACCATGTCATCGGTGGAATTATTTTTTGATGATGACCAAGACGAGACAGAGTACGCGGTATTGGCTGCTATACGGAGGAGTTGGCGAATCGCATCTAATCCTTTGGAACTGGAAACCCGAAGGTAGCTAATTTCATTTCCAAGGAATGCTTTTGAGGTGCATTCGTTGATTTGTTTGGCAGTTATTGGACCCAAACTTAAACCGGTTAATTGCAGCTCTGCTTGGTATTTATTCTAAGTGAACTAACAAGCGCCTTATGGAAAATTACATGTGCCCAAAATTGATCAAATTCATTACACAGAGGTAGAAAAATGAATGGAAAAATGTATAAACATAATAGCCCTCAAGGAATAACAACAATTAAAAACGATGATGTTCAACATTTTCGTTTAAGAGCCGTCCTTATCAACACCGAAATTGCGATTGATAGAAAAATTGACAACTACCAATAAAATTGTTCGAGATTGACATTCACAATACCGATTTGTCAACCGCAAATTGCTGCACGTTCACAGTCGATCAACACTTAATTGATAATTGATCTTCGCAATACCATTTAAGGAAATTTATTGATAAGTATCAACTACCAATTAATACCTAGTTGATCTTCGCAATAGGGCTGATTAAAACATTTTAAACTTACTTTGATTACCGCCGGATGTTAATAGTTCTCGTTCTGGATGTGCACACAGTCCGGACGACGTAGATTTAATCCCTTTCTGGATCTGTATGTAATTTATATTCGCGTCACTGATTTTACCGTTAACATATGTATATATAATATATTTTTTTTTTTTACACCCACTGAACTTCGCAATCGTTTAGTGTTATATGAACTTTCTAACATTATATTATGAAAAATTAATGAATCTTTATAGATATTTTGCACAAACTATGCATTTTAAAACTCAAACGACACATTCAATTGCAAATAAGCACTGCGCAAATGTTTGACGTTTCTGAATTTACACTTAACCTCACTTCTTTGCCATCACACAAAAAAAATCCACACTACACCATACCCCGACTTGCTTGCATTTACCGACAAGCAAAATCCCTAAAGTGACGATGAGTCAAGTTTATGAACCGGCGATTTTGTCAATACTGAAAACTGAACTGATCGCCTATAATTCACGGTCAGCTAGCCAAGCACTATTGTTATTGTATTTTGTATTGCTGTACCTGTACGGTACTCTTCCATTCCAGCGTAGGTACCAGTGTTGCCATGAAAATATTTTTACAAATCAACAATTATAACAAAAAAAAATCTGCAATGGAATGATTTCTATAGAAAAATCTTCCTTTGCAAATGTTTTTTATTTACGTACTTACCTAACAATAACAAAAAAAAATAGAAATAGAAAAACGCCGAATATGAGAATGACAGCATACAGCGAAATCAAGTGTGCAACAAATGTTAAAATTTGTTAAAAAGAACAAAATATATTATTGCGGATGCAGACAAAATCTGAAGCGCAGATTTTTGGTTTTTAAAAGTCTGCAGGGAGGTTGAAAATCTACAAAATGCAGACAAATCTGTACTTATGGCAACCTGGTAGGTACACAGTTGCTTGATATGAGGCAATGAGTTCGTGTTTTTTTCTTCTTTTTTTTTTCTTTGGAACGGAGTTGCCGTCGTACGTTTGAGGGGCACACACAAATGCACTATCATAAGATGCCAACAGGAAAATAATTGCTTTGCACCGGATTTGCTGGTCTAACACGGATTTTTAAATTATTAAATTAATTAGGAGAGATCATAAAAACCGAAGGCCTTATTTAGTGGGTATGGCCGCTAGTGCGTACTAATACGACTTAAAAAAAAAAACTTTTCTTATTTTAGTTAGCGATTTTAGCTTGCTTTGCAGGTGTTTGCAATTTAAAAATAGGCAAAACACTTGTTATTTTTATAATTGAAGCACAGGGGATTGCTTCTACAGAACTTCCCTTTCTTTTTCTTTTTTTCTCGGTTTCTTTGCTTCCTGTTCTGTTTTCTATTTAGGGAATTTTTCTCGGGTACGTTCAAGAATGACCGGGACTTCTAATGTCGTTTTCCATTGGGACAGAAAAAGAGTTAGAGCAGTTTTTCTGCTCTCGAAATCAGTTGGCTGTCAGATTTCATGTTCCGTTGCGCGCAAAAAAAAACACTTTTTTGAGAGTCAGAGCAATTTTGCGAATCTCGATATCCTAGCGAGATTCACACCTATTTGCACTACCACAAAAAAAAAATGTCGTTTGTCAAACTTTAAAGTGTGTTTACTTACGTTTTTAGACGAAAAGTATGTGAAAAATAGAAAACAAAATTAAATTACAATTTAAGAACAGGTGACTTTTAAAACACGCACCACCACAGATACAAAGGAAGAAAAATCTCGTTTTATGTTCCATTGGGCACGAAAAATCTGAAATCTGAAAGCAAAATCTGAAAATCCCAATGAAAAACGACATAAGATGTCGATAGGGCGTTTTATTTATTTATTTTTTTTTTCTTGTAGTTGGAATAAATACTTTTACTGCGTTTTCAGACATCCGTAACACTAAGCTCTCGAAAAAGTGCCAAATTGCATCTTTAGTCCTTTAGACGCACAACGGTCACGCTGAAATCAATTCCAAACGAAATTAGGTAAATAAAAATGCATTTCACTTTTTTATTAAATAAAATATTTACATTTATTTTTTAACGTTTATTTTTTTTTTGCGCATTTAAGTCCAGTTCAGGGCGCTTCGTACAATAAATTTATTTCTATCTGTGGCTTAGGTAGTGTTTTCTTGTTTTGTTTTTTATTTTTTCAACTTTAATTTATTTTACACTGTTATTTTCTTAAATCATTAATTGAACTATAATTTATGTTTTTTTTTCTGTTTCTTTATTGTATAATTCTATTCTTACAAGTTTAAGGGGTAAAATAGAAAAAGAACCTATTTATGTATAATTAAATGTATATATATTTTATTTATATTTAAATTCTTTTAATTACCATTAAAATTGATTTTCTTTAACGAATAATACATTAGTTCCTTTTTTACAAATACATATATATTTTATTTAATTTTGGTTTTCCTTCCCTAAACTTAATCTGTTCCAGTTATGTGAAAATAAATTAAATATCTGTTTCTAATAATTATTATTTTTTTTTTTTTCTTTGATAACATTAGTTTAACAAATGGTTATGGTTTTGGTTTTTGTTATTAATAAATTTTTCTTTGCAGGTATAATTACGTACTGTTATCATGTAAAATGTTTTCCTTAATTTTTGTTTGTTTTACTTTTATAGGTACTTAAAGTGTAACAAAATTCCATGAGGGGGATCTGGAGAGGTCCGATTGAGATGTATTTGGGGTTGCACTGTAACGTATTTGAATGGATTTGCTTTCCCTTAAAAAAAATATGGGAATAGCTAAGTTAATTCAAATAAATCAGTATCACATATTTTAAACCAAAATAGGTACGAATTTGAGTTCTCACATTCTAAATTCAGTGAAATAAATCCGAAGTTTTAATGTCAAAATAGTCGCGGCCACTAAAATGTCTTTCATATTATTATTTTTTCTGTGAATGCACCAGTTGTAAAAAGTTCTCTATTTCCAGCAGCCGTCAGTCCCAAAATCCCCCTTTACATAGAATAAAGATTCATATTCTATTCAAACGGTTTTTAGTTACTTTAGAATTATTTACAAAATCAAATGGGTTTTGATTTCTATCTTACAAGTCTTGTTATTTTTTTGTCATTGAAATCGAGAAGATTATAAATACACTTATGGATCTTTAAAATATTTAAATCTATTTTTGAATGTTAAAACAGGAGTTAAATGTTAATTGTTATTTTAGTAACAAAAGTCGATATAAAAATAAATATATATTTTTTTCTTATTTAATATATCTTTTTTTTTTCAATTCTTTATCTTACGATTAAATAAGTTTTGTTGTTTTAAAATTTTAGTATACATTGGTTAGAGAGTTGAAAAGAAGGTTACATGGGGTGGTCTTGAAATGTTTCAAAACAAATTGGAAGTGGTGGTGTTTTTGCAAAATCAAAATCAGTACGAAAAAGAGAAAACACAAGTTTGCAATCAGATCTAGTACCTTCAGCTCAGTCCAATATTGTGCAGAGCCTTCAGCGCGAATTTGTTATTTTCCGCTGCTTACTTGGGTCAATTTAAATCAGATTACGTAAACTTCATAACAATTCTGGAACAATTTACTATAGGCCACCGAAAAACATTTTGAGTTTCGACTTGAAGATTTAGATTAGAAGATTTAGTAGTTCACAGTGGCTATTATTTTTATACAAATTTCGCAATTGTGAGCTTTCGTAGATTTAAAGTCGAGGCTAAAATTTGTTATGGGTGAGGTGCTTTAACACTGCAACGCGGTGGGGGTATAAATCCTTTTGAATGTGATGGTAAATACACTGTTGCAATTAATAAATTATACCACCACAGAGGACCTTCTTACAGCAAACTCAGACAAGTCGAAAATGCAGCGAGATTCCGACATCTTTTTAGATTCCTTTATTCAATTCAAAATAAATAAAATGAAATTCCGGTATGGCATACTCTGACCTCAAATGCGCACTACCTGCTTGGCTAAAATTGAGTAGCAACATCCTTCCGCTTGATATTCGTTTCCCTTATAGTTCATTAAACATTATACAAAGCACAAACACTCCAACCAAATTAAACTAAGGAGACTCACCTGAACAAATGTTCTAAATTCCAACTGCAGTCACAATCATTTCCACATCAAATAAGCTGTCAATTTTCAAACTCAGTTTTAGAAAAAAAAAATTCACTAAATCCAACCAAACCGATCTCAAGATTTCCAACAACCTACCCTTGCTATAATTTGTTTTCAAGTCTTAAATGTATATATCTTCTTTGAGAAAATAATAGAAAAAAATTAAATTACAAAAACAAAAACCCTTCCTTGTTCAATTGTTATCATTATTATCATTGTGTTTTTTTACGTTCTTTGCTCAAATCCTTATTTCATATAACAATCTGCGGGCATTCGAAAAATTTCATCTATCGATGCTGTGCAGGGCACCCATTAAGTTTACCATCGTCGTCGTTAGAAGCCACGCCAGTGATCCCTTTCGATGGCATAAGAACTCAACTATAGCACTCAATCGGAAAATACGATTGAGCAGAGGATGACTATTGGCTTTGCTGGTACTTGCTCCGGGGGCGATGCTTATGCTGCTACTGCTGCTGCTCACTCCGCTGTTACTGGTGGCCTCACCGTCGACCATACTACGGTTGGCGTGTTGCATTGCAGCGGGTTTTTCGCCTGAAAGGAGAAACACATAATTTTAAGTTAAATGCAAATAAATCGATGAGTGACGAGAGGGAGATGTGGAATGAAAATAAGGAATTGTTGTTTTAAATTATAGAAGTCCTAGAACAATAGATGTTTTTTTTTTCTTTTGTAAATGTTTTTTAGCGCAGAAATAAATGTTAGAATAGGAGAACATTTTTTTTAACCAAACACTAACGCGGACGAATTGTGTGCTTTAAATGAATGGCTTATTTGGAGTTGAGTACAATTGAAGGAGAAGTCGAAAACAACAATGGAAAGTGTGTTGCGAGGTTCTGGCAAAAAAAAAAATGACAGGTTGCCTGTTGCAATTGAAATATAAATCGCGAGAGCTTTGATATAACCATTGAGACCTGCTATTGAAATACGAGAAGTGTGGAGTACCTATTTTTTACAATGTTCGAATCATGTCATCCGACACCGATCGCTTCTTAAAATACCGGACTACAATGGTAAAGAGCTTCGGTACTTCCGATTGTTAAAAAAAAGAAGAACTAGTTTGGAGAAGCACGATGCCAAGTAGGTTAGGTTAGGTTAAAATGGCTGTCGGCTAACTGGTTAGGTTAGGCGACACACTTAGACCATTATAAGGTCCCTTGTGATACCACGTGAATCTGTATTCATTCCTCCTACTCGTTGAACCAATTGGAGCTTCTAATGAAGCGTAGTAGATTTCGAATGTCTATGTTTTTTAGATCGTTCAGATCACTAAAGTAGAACGCTCCCAAGTGGAGTTTTCGTCTTTGTGAGAGAGCCGGACAAGTACAGAGAATAATAAATAAGCAGCTTCTGCAAAAATTGTTAGAGAGTACGTCAAGCCTTTTTGCATGCCTGCGATAAGACAGTGTCCCGTGATGACACCTATTGTAGCACTAATATGCTTCCTATCGAGGGAGATCATATGCCTAGAACGTTTTAGATCCAGCTTTGGCCAGATTTGTTTTGTCGCTAGACAAGCCGAGCCAGTTGATTTGTTCTTTCGATAGCGTCCAGCTTTATTTTGAGTTTGCAAGTAGCGATTGGAATACCTAAGGAATCCTTAATTGGAAGCAGAGGTATTGTAGTTCCGTGTTTGGTGAGTTCATCAGCCCTGCAGTTACCTGGGATCTCCCTGTGCCCCGGCACCCAACAAAGGTGAATGTTGAACTGCTCCGCCATCTCTCTGAGAGACGAACGACAGTCTTGGGCTATTACAGAATTCGTGGAGACTGATTCCAGGCGCTTGATAGCGGAACTTGACTATCAGAGAAGATACGGATATCTTTAGCAGATATCACGTTTTCCCTTAGCCAAGATAAGACCTCTTTTATCGCCATTATTTCCGCCTGAAAAAAAAACGCTACAGTGATCAGGAAGACGGAAGGAGAGACTAAGATTAAGTCTATTAGAGAAGGCACTGCCACCAACACCGTCCACAGTTTTCGAACCATCTGTGAAGAAATGGATCGATTCATCATCCACGGATGCATCCTCCTCCCAGAATGATCTAGTAGGAATGGAGACCTGGAAGTTTTTATCAAATTGTAGTTCTGGTGTGGTGCAGTCGATGTTTTTTGGAAGGTTCCTAATGTTGTTGAGGATAGCGGCATGGCCAGTTGTTTTGCTTGTCCATTGTGAAATAGCTTTGAGGCGTACGGCTGCAGAAGCTGCCGTTTGCCTGCTGAAGATGTCAATGGGTGTCAGATGAAACACGATGTCAAGTGCAGCGGAGGGGATGCTGCGAAGTGCTCCGACGATGCACAAGCAAGACGTTCTTTGGGCTTTGCTTAATTTATCGCTATTAATCGCTTTTTCCAAAGCAGTCCAGCAGACAACAACACCGTACGTGAGTATTGATCTAATGACCGAGACATATACTGGAGTGACGTGGGGCTGTAAGCCCCATTTGTTCCCTATGGATTTTTTGCAAGAGAAAAGTGCCACTGTGGCCTTGTTATCTCTTTCTTGGATGTTAGGCTTCCAGGTTAACTTTCTGTCAAAAATAGGCCTAAGTATTTAGCTTCATTAAGAGGACTACAGTTTCGGGAGGAACAGAGATATATTAAAAAAATCCAGCAAGAGGGTGACTATCTACCTACAACCCTAAATCGACTGAGTCAACCTTTTTCAGTGACCTTAGCGACATTTGTGGTAAAGGGATATTAGACATAATCCGTTTCCTCAACTCCACAGGTTGGATACAGGCACCGAATACATCACACCCTTAACAATCATCAAAAACTAGTACACACGAGTCGTGGTAACAAAAACGCCCATCGGTGCTACTTGGGTTCAAAGCTGAACCGCCACTTCTTCCTACCTACAACCCTACCTCCGTACTTTGGCATTCAATATTTTTTTTTTATAGCCGAGTATTTTTCAACAAAACTTCGCACTATTTAAAAAAATATATATAATAAAAAACAAGTGACCATTGAAAACTGATCCCGAAGGATATGATACCTTACATCTGCAATTTTTTTGAACACCGAAGAGCTGTCATAAATTACAAAAGCGGATAACCCAACCTTTAAAAAAACCCTTCGATATCTACCTGGGTTGGCATGTAGATTACTCGTATGTAATATACATGAGTTTTTTACGTAGATTACATGAGGTAGATTACTCAGCCTGATTCACCATGTAGAATACATAATGTAGAAAACATTTTTTTCTATTTTTTATGCGTTAAAATATAGACAAAAATAACAAAATTATATTTTTTTAAATTCGTCGTCGTTATCAAATTAATACAAAAATCGTTCGATCGCAAAAGAAAATAGACGTTGATCAATTTTTTAGACGTTTTAACCGACAACAACAAAATAGTATTTTGGTCGGGCACTTTGTTTACGTAGTAGGTATTAAAGGCAAGTTCTGCATGTTGATATTTTTATAGCAATGACTAAGACCCGTTTGCTGATACTGCACATAGCGATTTAAGTTCTACTTAAATTCCTTATGGGCTACTTTATCGTCAAATCAAACTACACAAAAACATAGTTCCGAGGCAAAAGATAGACATTTTCATTGATAGTCAAGCTGCCATCAAGGCTATCGCCTCAGTCAACATAACCTCAAAATTGGTATTTGAGTGCCGTAAGGAGCTGGCCTCGCTTGACAAGTTCAAGGTTACCCTGATTTGGGTTCCAGGTCACAGCAACGTTTGCGGCAACGAACATGCTGACGAGGTGGCCAGGCGAGGCTCAGCCCTTCACTGTTCACTTTCGGAATCTGGTAAAATGCCGCTCGGAGCAGTCAAAGCAAAGATCTCCCTAAAATTCCTATCGAAGGCCAACCTCAGATGGAGGAGGAGGAGGCTGACGAGCTGTATCATTTCTAGAAGGATGTGGCCAAACTACAGCACGGATAAAACCTTCTAAGTAAAACACGAAAATATATTGCCAGAATAACAGCGATAACCACAGGCCATTGGCCAATAGGGGAACACGCAATTAGATTAGGGCATCCCACATAACATAATATACACTGCCGCAGCTGTAAACTGTAATGACACAGCCGAAAAGGAAACACTCACTCATTTCCTTTGCGCCTGTCCAGCACTAGCTAGGGCCAAACAGCGATCTTTTGGTCTCGAAACGTAGTATTGGGGAACTGATAACCTTTTTGAATCCCACAGGCTGGATCTAAGCTCTCCTATTCGAAAATCGTAAACTTACCTACCTTAATATAAATTGATAAATTGTTGTTTAAATTTATTGAAACTATTTACCATTCTCATTTGATATGTTTTAAATCAGTAATGGGATCGTTTTCACGTGATTGCAGAAATGTTGATCACTGCAGCTTGTGTTTAGTTCCGTTTTACGTGTCCATAATTACTACAGTCGGTCGGACCCGCTTATTTGAAATCGTTTAATTGAAAACCCCGCTTATATGAAAAATTTAATTTGTCCCCGTGTACTTTTTCAGTTATCCGAAGTCCGTTTAAATGAAAAACCCGGTTAAAAACTATTTTTTCTCATTTTATTTAAACGGGTTCGACTGTATTTACAAAAATACATTATTATGGTTTTCTACATGTAGAATACACATGTAATCTACATCGTTTATGTAGATTACATCGGCCGACTGAAAATGATGTAGTTTTGCCAACCCAGATATCTACACAAGAGCTAACCCCTGTCACTGTTTCTTTCAATACACTGTCCAAGTTTCATTAATTATTCAAAAGTCCAAGCAGTTTTCCATGCCACATTAAAACTGCACTAGGAACTTGCATTTCTAAAAACCATTTCAAAGCAAATGACACTCATAAATTTTAGTAAATCATACGCCTCTCTACTGAGTGAGAACCTCTCTTAATGCAGCACAAACCAATTCCGCTCTATGACCTATGCACTTAGACAGAGAAATCTCTCTAAAAAAATTGCATTTACTACAGCGGCTTCAAATTTTGTCGAATTTCCACTCAACCTATATTTCATTGAAACCATAAACCCTGCCGAGGCCTGCAAACTGTCGATGAAATCATTGAAATGTGAAAATCCTTGCCAGCCACTTCACCGGAAATAAATAAATTATAAATAACTGACAAGGCAGCAATTTCGTTTGTTGATTTAGCTCCGACGATATACAGTCTTTGGTTTAATAAAACAGGCACAACACGAATTCCATTCTTTGCACACCTCTCCGTTGGGAAAGTACGAAATCAGGTCAAGATTATATAATGGTCCAGTCGCAGCAAAAGAAAAGCCAACTATTTATCTTTCGACAATCAAAAAAATATATTTCGACACTTTCCGTTCGAGTGGAAAAAGCTGGTCAACCAAAAAATTTCAAAGTCCTAAGGCTTCTCCGAGATATCGCAAAAATCAGAGAAACGGCAAACATACTAAATCTTCTTCGTTGATCCGAACAGATAGTGAGTGTTTAAAAATTCGTCCTTTTTCTGTTGGCTATCCTATATGATATATTTTGTTTAAGGTCAACACATATGGATGCTTGCTTATTAAATAACGATACAAAAGGAAAATAAATATTGGGGTAGAATAGAAGGGAGGATGGCATAAAATTGGATAGAAGGCTACATCTACAAGTGAGGCTGTATAGAGGTTTTATCACAATCGTATTTCGCTTGATGTAGGTTAGCATTTTACGGGAGGAATTTCGTGTGATTTGATTTTGTCCTGGAAATGCAATCAAGAGGGAGTGCCTTAGGTTAGGGTGGGTCGAGTTGTTATTTAGTAGGTGGGCGGTTGTGGGAATATCCGTTGATCCCTATAAAAGCGAAGGACACTTTTGCCAGCATAGGAAACTAGTTGGGGTTGCAGTGAGCTTGCCTATCAGTTTCAAAGTGGCTTTTCCCATGTCAAGAAACAAGAATGTCGACTGAAAAATTTCCGTGCAAACATACTTCCATCCTCATCCTCGTCAGAAATGAATTTATTTCTCGAAACGTATGTCGCTCTTTTCCTCCACAATGCATCAGCATCGTGTACATTTCGGCGATGGTCAATATGCCCCGGTCTATGAGACTGCCCTGTTCTACTTGGTTTATACCTTGCAATTTTCAAGACAACCGTCTTAAGCCAAGCTATTCGTAAATAAAGGATTCCGCTCTGCAAGGCACGAGTTTGGTGAGGACTCCCCCTCAAGTTTACTAGACACGGTGGCGTATACGTATCATTTTTTCTTAATACAATTTAAATTTTAAACAAACAGTTTTGTGTAGGGAAAAATATTACCAATGCACTTATAAACAAATAAAAACCTTCTCAATAAACACTCACCTCTGAGCACATGTACTGTTATACTGGCAGGTCGTGCATTCGATGGTGCACAGGTATAATTGCCCGCATGATGGAAATGCACCTCCTGTATTGTTAGCACGCTCGTTGACGGTGTTAATATGAAGGAAGATTGTTGTTGTTGTGACGCTAACGCTGACATATGTCCACTATTCCCATGACCATGACTGGTGTTACTGGCTAAATTACTATTACTACTCGTACTGCTACTACTACTGCTACTACTGCTGCTGCCTGTACTCGTATGACTTCGATCTCGATGACCCTCTGAAGCTGGCATATTTACAGTTGTTGAAGTCACCGAGAAACCATCCTGTGAATCGTAGTTCACCATTTTATTGTCATGGTACCTGCAATGGAATACAAAAAACATGAAACAGCGGAAAAGAAAGAAAGAACATTGTCTCCAGTTAAATTCTTACCAAAATACAAACGATGGGTTTTCCGTGGCACGTTTTAATTTACATTCCAAACGTAATGCTGAACCCTCGTCTATGTGCAGATCTGGTGCTCCAGTGATTTCAGCAACGGCCTCTGTTTATAGCATAGCGGAATATAAATAATAAAAATAAAAAAACACCCAGGCGTATAAGACAGAGGTAGAAATGAGAAATGTGATTTTTTTTTTGTTTGCATTCCCTGGCCTGGACTCTGGACATATAGCAATTTAAATTACGAATAATGTGTTACGAAAAATGTAGCGAGGAGGAGCTGAAATTCCGAGGGGGGCATTTTTAGATTAAAATTTTTGTACGGCGTATAGGTGAATAAGATAGTATGCTGGTGCACGAAATTCACCTTACAGTCTATTTTGCTTAAATTAAGAATTTGAATTTTCGCCTATAAGCCTTGAAGGTAAATTTAAAGGCAGGGCGCTTCTTCTCTGTGTTGTTGTGATGATGAGAAAAATCCTTTTCGATGGGATGGCCTGTGGGAGTGTGTGGGTGTTGTAAGGGTTTTTATTTTTATTTTTATTTTTATTTTTAGATTTTCCCAATCAATGTGGCTTTGTTCTGAGTGAAGGATGAAAGGCTGTATCCTGCATAGGTGTATCGCATGTGGTTCGTCGATGATAATGTCATTCAGGTATAAAAATATATAACCCTTCATGTAGCTGTGGCTGCAGTGATTTTTCTATTGATTTTTCCTCCAGCAGTGCTCTGGCACATGTAGTTGAATTCCCTCTAAGGAAACCCTCGCAAAATGAAAAATGAGTCATGAAATATTTATCAGCATCCTCGTTGAAAGCAAGTTTTGGTTCCACTTTTCTCAGTACCTACATAATTAATTGCTATTAAAATCAGGTCTAACATAGGCATCAACCAACGAGTGTTCTTTAATGCCGTGACTTGCTGAATAGACTCATACATTTGGATGATAAACTCATTCAATTGTTGAACAGACTTGTACAACTTGTTGATCAACGCATTCAATTGTGGAACAGACTTTTACAACTTGTTGATAAACGCATTCATTTTTTGAACAGACTCGTATAACTGGTTGATCAACGCATTCAATTGCTGAACAGATTCTTGCATATAGTTGATCAACGCATTCAATTGTTGAACAGAGTTGTACAACTTGTTGATCAACGCATCCAATTATTGAAGAGACTTATACAACTAGTTGATCAACGCATTCAATTGTTGAACAGACTTGTACAGCTAGTTGATGAACGCAATCAATACTCGAACAGTCTCGTGAACCTAGTTGATCGACGAATTCAATTGTTGAATAGACTCGTACAACTAGTGGATCAACTCATTTACTTATTAAACAGACTATCGACAAATTTGATTGCAAAGACGCGCGATTGTCCGTTTGGATAAATGCGTCATTTGTGCAGATTTTCTTTGTTCAAATAAAGAGTTCGTGCTTATATGGAATAGGTAGTGCTAATTTATCACAAAAAAAGGACCAAACATATTCCAAAAAATCGTTTTTTTAAGAACCAAACCTCTCCTATCCAGCTTAAAAATATCACATCGTATTTTCAGGGGCAACGATGTCCCTTAGAAGTCGTCAAAAACTATTGTCAGATGACCCATGTAAGCCCAGTTAAACCCACGCCATGATAGTACAGCTAGTTGACTAACTCCGCTTCAAACCGACGATTCCATTTAACTACCGATTGCTGTTATCTATCCACATCTATATCAATTATTAACACTCAAGGGCCTATATAGATTGTGAATTACCTCCCGCCCATTAAACTCTCAATAAAATCAGATCCAGAGAGAAAAAAAAACACATCTAGCTTTTAACCAATAAAATTTGCATATAGCACGACATCCATTACTTTGAATGACCCTCCGCAATCCTATCCACACACAGTCACAATCGTAGAAATCTCTCCCACCAAAAAAAAAACTCCAACCAAGTGCCAGAGAATGCAGATTGGATCCTCCACCGAATTGTCATCGATACTTACCCACAACTTTCAGTTCGATGAATATCGATTGTGTTGGATATATAGATAATTGGCACTCGTAGAATCCTCGGTCCTCCTCACGGACCGATTTGATGCGTAACGACCAGTGACCCATATGGCGTGTGTGTTCCACTAAAAAACGTTTATCACTGCTGTGGGTCGACAGGCCAACCGTGAGCAATTGAAAATCCTTTCGACGTATCCAGGATACCTGCAAAAAAAAAAAAAAAAACGTGATAACTTCAAATGAATCCGTTTCCCCCAATTTAAATGTCAAATAGAATGAAATATTTTCAGGCTTTAGTTGAAGGTGGAATGGATTTGTTCGGTTTTATCACGTGTTCCACTTTTGCCTGGACACTTTTGTGCTCAAGGAAATTATAATTGACTCATTTTTTTTTTAATGTAGACCTATTTACTCCTCTTGTCCGACAGATGCCACTTTGATGACTTTATGTGACCGAAATGTATACGGAATACAGAACACAACGCATGCACAGGAAAACAGGGATAATTAAAATGAAAAATATCCCGAAGGCATGCACCTTTTATGTCGCTATATGCATATATGCACTTCAATCAAAATACATGTATACTTACAGTTGCTGGTGAATTTAATTTGACCACACATGGTAGTATTGCTAGGCCACCCTTTTGTGCTATGACGCGTGTGTTATTTTTTGTTGTAAAATGCGATTGTGTTGAAGTGCTGAAGTGATTTTGTATACTCGCCGAGGACATTTTTCCCATATCTGTAAGGAAATGTAAAAATGTAATTATTTTAATTATCCACTCAATGGGAGAGAGACATTCATTTGGAAAATACAGCTTTTAATAATTGCGTCCTTGCCTGGGATGCATTTAAATTTTAATTAGCAGCAAAATCGACAAATAAATTAAATGTCATCCTGAAAGCACACATTTGACAAAAGAACTTCATGGACAAAAAGCTGAAAACAGTCAGCTTATAATTTTTTGTTCAGGCCCTGAAAGAAGAGAGACTTTTAAACAACGGGTTTGGGTCAGAAAGGTTTGTTTTTTCCAAATAACGAAGTACGGTTTCCAATACCTCAGCTGACATCAAACAACTCGCTACAAGTGGTTCTTAAACTATGCTCTCTGATTTACTACAAAACTATGCAATAACAAAAAAAAAAGTTATTTTAACCAATCACCTTTTGTATAAATAAATCCTGACTGCTGAAAAGCAGTATCACATGGTTCTAATTGGAAAAGTGTGCATTGTTTTTCAGGTATAACTTACTCTCAACGGTTTTCTATATCGAATTCAACAACAAGAACAACTTTTTAATTAAACTACCCTAACGCAATTTTTAATGAAAAATACTCCACATGCCCAACTCGTTCCAAACCAATCAATACTGAAACTTTGACAAATAATTTCCACGGAGTGAACAAGAAAAAAATACACCATTCAATTTCCTGGAGGACATGACCAATTCACGCTTAGCCGACCCTACACCACATCGTCGACATAGGTTAATGAACAAAAAAAAAAAAAAAAAAAAACTATACTCGTATTAAACGAAACAAATTAACACAATACAATAATGGAAAAACTATTAAACTCGCATAACCCTCGGATATTCATCACAATTTCAACCCATATAGCGAATAGCTGTAGCTGGGCCGGCTGACATGTGGGGGATGATTAAGTGTTTGACTGCGTGTCGCTGGTTTTGTATTCTGTGTTGATGGCTGCTCAAACTGTTTTAGAACTTTCATTTCGAACCTCATTTGGTGTGGGTGATGAGACAGATTGCGAACATATTTTTCCCATTTACTGTGTTACACAACATTATCATTTCCAACGAGAAGATTTATTGAATTCCTCGAAGGCACCCACGAAGTAGTAGAAATCCACTAAACGATGGATCTATGTCGTTGGAATAGATGGCGTGTGAGATGGGATCTTAAATGGAGACATCATAGAAGTGCAAGAAGCATTAAAAATAAATAAATTATTTAGTTAATCGGCTGTCATTGTGAGCGGTTCGAAGATGCAGTAGGGCGGCGTTGCCGTTGAAGAATTTCAAAAAAGGCACTAAAGAGGAGCTCGAGCCGCAAAAAGAGGCCTCCACAAAAAATACGAATATAGAAAAAGAACACAGAGCAACAAAGACATTTATTTTTGACAACAACAAAAAATATTTTCATTACGAAACGCCTCTTTACATATGTTTACAGTCTCTTTCGTTCATTAAAGAATAAAATCCTACTTAAACTGAAAAAGGGGCAATTTTGATCATTTTTCAAAAAGTGGGGCTAAGGTTCCTGAGGCAAAAAAAGGGCTAAATGGCAACGCTGCGTTAGGGATACGTCGTAGAGGCAGTTAACAAACTCAAAGAGTCTGAGCATTTAATTTGACTTAAATATTTTAGTTGTTTACACTTTTATAGTACTAAAAAGTTGATTTAAAAAACAAGAAATCCGACTGACTGTAAAAAAGATCTTAAAAGATGTAAACACGATAACTAATTGGCAGTCGGAGGCTGGGCATATTTTTGTCAGATTGTGTATGTAGTCTTCGACTGCCAATTAGTTATAGTACTTGAAAGTGCCTTGTTTAAACCTTTTTAAATCTTTTTTTCAGTCAGTCGAGTTTTTTTTTTTAGATTAACTTTTTATTTTTGTTTTTTTGTTTTTTTTTAATTTATATTTTAATATTTCTTTGTATAACCTTTGACACTTCGGGAAAGAATACCAATTGAATGACACCTCACTCTTTAAAATCGGTTAAGCCGTTTTGGCTACAAGGCGTCACGTAGGAACGTACATAGGATACGCATGACACACATCATCCCTGTATGCAGATTGCAGAACTGATCTACTTTTGAGTGAAAGAGACAACATGACTACCATGACTGTGTGCAAACCACCTACCTTATACCTTCTTATTTAATTTTCCCCATGCCCTGTTTGCTGAGACTGCGACTTAAAAGATCTATTATATCAATGGGGGGGAAGTTATTCTAATAGACGAGTGACCTCTCTAGTGACAGTCACAGAGAAAGTGTTCAAAGGATTCAACAGCATTCAGACAGAACCTATATGCGGTCTTCGGTTGCATAAAAAAAACAAATAGTTGGCGCATCAGGTCTGGAGAGACCCTAGACCCTTCTCACAACCATTCGTTTTGTGTGAGTTTCTCATTTTTGGAACGAATGGAAGGGATCTACAATTTTATGCCGACTCCAAACGGCTAATTGAGAAGCTCTTTGAAGACATTTATACTCTCGGTTGTTTGTCAGACGTTCGCGAGAGGTAGCGCAGCGGAAAAAAAACCCTGAGTCGGAATTGGGTTTTTGTGGGATTCGAACCTGGGACTCCCGCATAGCAGTCCAACACACTAACCACTAAGCTACTGCGACTACTCTTCGGTTGCATATTCATCCTATTAAGATGGTAGCTGAAGCCTGCGAGGACGCGAGGAGGTCAACAAGTGACATTTTCTTCGTAGTTAAGACAAAGTTGTTATTCTCATTTGTTGATTAGCTTTAATGCAGAAGCCCAATTGACTCTGATCTGGTTTTAGAGTCCATTGTATTGAACGCCTGAGCTTGCAAGGCTTCTAGAATGTCGGCATAAATGTCAATGATTTAATTCATTTTTTGGAGTTTTGATCGGCAGAGATTTGAATGGCGTGGAATTCTGCATGAAAAATCTAGGAACAAATTCACCAAAGGTATTGAGACTTTGGTGTTGCTGGACCCAACATATATAAACCTTTTGGGTCCAGTGTCGGAACAGCATTGTGCGATTTTGCGCGGTCCAGTATTTCTATCTCGAATAATTTCCCAAAACTGTATTCCCCAACCATAGGGCCAGGGTCGGAGCAAAACATGTCCACGTTTGGCATTAGGTTAAGGATTTTTAGGTTCAACTGATTTTAGCTCATGTTCCCGCTGCAGTTTAAGCGGATCAGCCCTCTTCCCAGCCCGTCAGTAACCATCAACCACATGCTACAATTGGAGGAGAATTATGCTGAGTCATGTAATTTTTCAAAACGAACTAAGACTAAACTAAGAAAAGCCACAGCAGAAGCCTTAGAAACAGGTGACACAACACGAAGAGCTTGAATGCTAAACAGCTCCGCGAAGTAAAAAAAAAAAAAACTCTCTTCATAATGAAAAATTGCAGGAGTTAGGTTAGGTTAGAGTGCCATGCTGCCTCAAGTGCAGCATCACTTAGGCCAAAGTATCAAAGTATCAAATTATCACAGGATCAATGCTCTCATAAACTACCCTTTGAACCAGCCGGAGCTGAGAATAAATCGTTGGAGGCAGTTGATTCCTATGTTTGCGAGTTCGCTGCGATTGTCAAAGAAGTATTCTCCGAAGTATAGTTGGAGTTGGTGTAGGGGTGATAGCTTAGAAATGGCCTCCAGTGGAGTTTTTGGACATGTGTGCATTGAGCCTGTGATACGAAGACGAGCAATACGTTGCAGCTTCTGGAGATTATCTGCATTTGTCCGTTAAAATACTTTCGGCCACTTTATACCTGTCGATGGACATTTTATCCACAACAGCACATTTTAAAATTAACGCAGTTAACGCAGGGAATTAGGCGACATCATGGAGTTCTCCAAGCGAACAAACAGATTCGCTGAAAACACAAGCCCTACACATAGTGACTTCCCATTTTTTTTTTTTTTTTTTTTTTTTTTTTTTTTATATACTTCTCCCGAGAAAGGCGAACCTATAACGCTTCAACAGCGCCTTGTCAGCGCATAGGTCAGCGACTTGTCTTCTGTGCACCAACGGTTGTAGATTCGATGTGAGTGTAGGGTCTCCAATGAATCGAACTGCTCGTCTCTGTATGCTATCAAGCAGGTTAAGTGAATGTTTTGGGGCCGAGCTCAATATATTGGAACAATATTCCAAGCCTGGTCTAACCTGAGCTTTGTAGAGAAGGTGAAGTTGCTTGGGGCTAAAGTACCTCTTTGCTCTAAATAGGTAGCTCAACTTTGCGGACGCCGATTTAGCGATATAGGATATAATAATTTAACCAGCCCCTTACCCCCTGTATCCTTTCACACATCCTAACAAAACTTTTTCCGACCGTTTACACAATAAGAGGGGACTACAACGGGCCCACCAGCGGCCTCAGTGAAGAGTGAAAAACTCACCCTCACCAACCAACCAAGCTGCTTCTTTTTCCACTCCGACTTATTTGACGATGTGACTTTTTCAAAAGAAGTCCTCTTGTCGGTTTGGTCTGCAACTCGTTTCTCTTACTGTTGGGCGCTTTAAAATATAGCCATTGATATAATATAACTTTCAGTCTTTCTTCCAGATGTTTTAATAACAAAAAAAAAAAAAAAAAAAAAAAACAGCTAAAAGATAGTGAAGACCACCAACGCAATGGCTTTCCTGTAGTTCCCTCTTTAGGCAGATCAATTCATGCACCCCTTTTAGATACGTCTTCAACTTTAAAAGCCCTAAACCCAAGCAAAAGTTGCCAATATTCATAACCCGCTTGCTCCAATTGACCTGCCACACAAATTAACACAGACTGATGACCTACATCCATTCATGGTTATTAATACATCAAACACCTATATACTCGCATGTCGTACCTACCCCAACAATCCGCATAATAACTTAACTCGAATAGCTCACCTGAAAACGTTCCATTGCACATAAACGAAATAATCAGTAGAACGCTCCATAAACACTTCGAGTGTATCGCAACTGAATCCATTATATTGATCCCGATTCTCCGACTTCGCTGGCAATGGCGCTGTGCTGTTATCGCTACCGGTATCTGAATCGAATTGTTTGTAGGTCTTCCCCTATTCCTATCTGAATGGGGCATCGATGATGATGCTGTTGACTTTGTTTCTTTTTTTTTTTTTTAGCTTTTGTGAAAGTGTGTACTATGTACCCAACTCAATTGCACGATATCCTTTATTCCCTTTGACTTGTCGTATATATTTGCTTTGCAGTTTCAAAAGAGCTTTAGTTTTAGTGGTTTATTTTTTTTTATTCTCCCTCTCTCTCTCTATATATATATAGATATATACTGAGCAACGCAGGCACTTGTACAATGTGGAGATGTCCTTTTGGTAGCCGAATGGGGTTTCGGGGGAGAAAACCAAATCAAAAGCGCAACGCAATTAGCAACTAAACAAACAGGGCGGAGTTGAATGCAAACTTAGTGGAGGAAAAAGCATTTAAAATGAATACAGTGTATGCTGCAAGTGTGTCGACACCATGTCCTGTCATAGTCGCTGGTGAAATGGTTGTGTCTCCTCAGAGTGACTTCTTGATTCTATTTCCGAAATTATTTCCACAAATATTCCTTATCCTGGGTCTATCGAATGTCATGTCGTGCTTACACTTGAGTTTCATGATTTTCTCCTATCTCCGGCTTGGTATTTCTATTTTACGAGTCTAAAAGGGTACTCCCGCTGTCGGCGCTTTGGGAAATCATAACAACGTTAGTTAATATTTTTTTAGGCTTCGAACCACACGAACAATAGGCGTGCAATGTTTTCCGGTCTGGCTGACAGTGTGTGTGCGTGTGTAGAATGTGTGCACATGATGTGATGACGCAATGCAGATGAAATTAATGTGGATGCTTTGATTTTTATTGAATCTCTACTGTGCTATATGCGATGCTGTGATGCTGTATTCCTCTGGTTGCCGCGTTCGGGGATCTCCACTGGGCTCAGCTCTTTATGGTTGGAATATTCGTTTGTCTGCAAAAAATACGAGAGAGAGAGAATTTCCAATTTAATTATAAATATTTAAATTGTGTTTGCATGTGTAGTATGTTGTGTGTGGCTGTAGGTAGTGGTTTCAGAGGTGGGCAATAAAAAAAACTCCTTTGATTTGACATGTTATTAAAGTTAAACTTGCATGCCAGACAGCGTAGAGATTAAGCCTTTGATGGTTTGACGGTGGATAAAGTTTTATTTTCGCAATAGGGAATGGACCTATGGGAGGACCAATTTCAGGGGTACACTTGCAAAAAGTTGAGGGCACAGGAGTTCTTTCTCTGATGCAATTTGTGTGAATTTTTGCTTTTAAATAAATTGGAGGAGTGCATTTATTGCGGTATAATTCAGAGCTACTGCTGAAGATGTAGGTTTATCATATATCTCTACTTTCTACATTCGGGAGCCACCGGTACAGACATCCCCGTCTTTAGCGTCGTGCACCTTTATTCTAGAACGTTCGTGGTTCTGGAAGGGGGCCTCAACAAACAAACAAATTGAGCTACTAGACTATCGTTTTTTTTTTTTTTGGTACTGCACCATTACCGCCGGAGTACCACAAGGTTCCGTTCTCGGTCATCTACTGTAAAATATGTTGTATGACCGAATAATGCGATAAACCATACCAGAAGGAGTTTGCTGGCCATATGGCCAAACATGAAAAGTGGACTTCTGTGCTGTTTAAATCAGAGGCTTCATTTTGTGTCCTGCTTGACCGTTTTACGACTAAAGTTGTAACTTGACACATTTTTGAGAGCCTGCTACAATTTTTTGCTTTTTTGGCCCTTTTTAAGGTTTCGTACCCAAAAAAAAAAAAAGGAACCTTATTAGTTCTTGAATTTTGTTTAAATAGGGGAGAGGAGGACAGCTTAGGACAACTTAAGAAAAAGTACTACAAAAAAAACTTTTTAATACTTTAATTAAATTTTACAGTGGCAAATCCACTTCAAACAAACATCTGATGGATATTGAAACGATACCAACTTTAAAAAAATAAAATAAAAAGAAAAATGTGTTTCCAGACGACGGTTTTAATTTTTTTTATTCCTAGACGTAAGCATATTATTCTAACATTATGATCAATTTACAAATTAAAAGTGTTCAAGTATTAATGTTTATATGTTTAGCGATGTTATTCAACCAAAATATTAACAATTTCCATTGTTTCTAAAAAAAAAAGGAAGTTTTTAGTTTTTTATCCCTCTCGGGGCACTTTTGGACAATGCGCGAGGGGAACTTTTGGGCATGTCCTAATCTGCCCCCTTTTATCACTACAATCTATTTCAGTGTGATTGTTTTTGGTATTATTTGTTTAGGTTTATCTCTGCACTAATGGTCAGAAATTTCAAGAAAAAGAAGGAAACCGCTCCTACTGAGCGTTTTTTTTAGACATGTCCAAAACTGTCCCATGGTTGTCCTAAGGTGCCCCCCCAGAGGGGCAGAATGGGACACTTTAAAGAGATTATTAAAATAAATAAAAAATATAAAAATCATAATTATACATATAAGTTTGGATATAAGATTCAAAGATAAAACAACATGTAATAATAATTTTCAAGGTCCGAAGGGATACTCCACTTTTTAATGGATCTAGAGCGATTTTTGTAAAAAATGTCCTAAGGTGACCATGACCACCTCTCCCCTACTGGGTATATTTCGAAAAGGAATCATTTTGCCCCTAAATGGACGCTGCGGACTACTGGTATCTTTAAAAATTGCAAACACCCTTTGAACGCATCCATAAAAAAGCCCCTGGTACACCATGCTCTGTAGCGCCATCTATTGTTAGAATTCGAGGTACGTTTGTTATTCAAAATTATTCAGCAATGATTGAGGAAGACGACTGTTGCAAAGATTTTGCTGGATAGACGATAACGTTTACAGCTGTCAACCGGTGTTGCCAGGTAGGACTTAATATAGACTATGTTTAGAAAAATGTTCCTAAAGTATTAAAAAATAAATAAACAGGGCCCACCATAAGCATAGCTAATCACAACCATTCATTTTGAGTGAGTTGACGAAACTAAGTTATTATCAAGCATAAAATTAAGAATTTCCAAAATGTAAGAAATTTTCTTACTGTACTATCAAAAGCACATAATTTTAGAAAAGACTGTAAAAATGTTCTTACATTTTGGAAATTCTTAATTTTTTACTTGATAATACAGTAAGAACATTTTTAAGACTTGACGTTGTCCAGATCATTATTAGATGTGACATTTAAATTGAATGGGAATACAGAAGCCGGTTCTAATTTTTTCAGGAGAGAAAAAACACATTCGTTTAGTGATGTCTCACGAAAGTAAATTTTTTGTGCAAAATCCCTGTCCATTGTCATCTTCAGGATGCAGCTTTACTGCCGCCAATTAATACTGTCAACAGTTCCAACTAAAAACTATCGATTATCACTTTCAAGCGACCTGAATCCGATAGCAACCGTCATAAAAGCCGGCACTCCCATCCCACATTCATCCAACCGAAAACCGAAATTTTTTATGAAGCTCATTCTGATTTCCTTCAGTTTTTATGGCCAACACTTTTTGTTTCATTACGAAAGCCATTATCCTTTATGGGTGTCGTTTTTTGTTTATTTTTTTTAAATTTTACGACCTACTGGCCATACTCTCTTAGGCGCGCGATATCGTATCGGCAACATGTTGGATTGATATTCCATCAGTGTGTTTGTGAAGGCAAAAGATATTCAATCTAATTTTCAAGGGCGTTCAACGTTCAAGTCATATCTCTCTCTCTCTCTCTCACTATGTGGGCACCTCCTTTCGAGAACACAGCTCGTCAAAAAAACGGTTTTGTCAATTCCAGATTGTGGATATATAAATTTTCCCCAGAAGGATGTCTGCGCGTGGGGCAGGTAATGAGGTTTCTCTGCTTCAGACTGAGCCACGTGTATAATACGAATTTTTGGTATTGTGTAGCAAATTTTACGACCATCTCCATAGCCTCATTTCGGGGGGAACCACTAAATCAAGCGGTTGCGCATAGATTTCAACCCTTTTCTACCGCTCAAGGCTCAAGGGCGATGCTGTTTTTGTTCCGGAAATGGCTGCTGGTGCGGTAGTTAATGGGTTAAGGATGGTAGTACGAACGGTTTAGGGGTTTTAATTTATTATCGAATGAGAGCCGCCGAGCGGTTGTTAATGTGAGCACTTAATCAAGGACTTGTGGGTGAATATGATGGAGTTGTGAAATGATTGAAGCGCCTGGCGAAGGTTTTGCAATATCTAATGGGATCGTCGTCATATCAGCTCTTGGCAGAATGCGGAACAATGGATAATAAAAGTGGTTAGGCAGAACTTATTTTCAAATTATATGCCAGCATTTATATAAAAATCCCCCCTGCTGCGCAACCCCAACATTTCATCAGAAATTTTCTAATTTCGAGCAAACCTCACTTAATTCAAATTGCTGAACCTCCATTCAGGATATATTCACAATACGACTGACCTATTGCATAGAATCGGTGAACAAAAACCCAGAGAGAGTGGTGCTTCGCTTCCAAAACCTCAAAACCTCATTCGAATGGTAGTATGTACTCAAACCAAACCCCCACCTATCGAAACAAAAGGCAAACTTTTCACTTTATTTAAAACGAGGATACATACACGTATATACTATACATTCATGGAAACCCGTGGCGAGGCTTTGCACGTACGGACTACGGACTTCATTATGAGCTGAAATATTTCCGCGGATGGGTGTGATTAATCAATTTCAAAGTGATAGACTTTTTATAGGTCATAACTGCATAGCTTTAGATGGTGTGGATTTTATAATTGACGAGAGGCAAATAATTCCGGATCGGGGTCACCTCAATTTCTCATATATTTGGACTTAAATTGAAATTTCACCGAGTTCATTGGTATGTGAAGGACGTGTCGTAGCCGTGTTTTGTGCTGGTCAGTTGTGAGTTTTTATGGAGACCTGTGGGTTATTTTGGTTTCCCTACTTCGGTAAGAGTCTTGTTTTTTTTAAGGAGTGGGAGGATGTTGAAAAATGTGACTGAGGGGAAATATTCAACTTGTTTAGTGCATTTTTTGGGAAGTTCTTGGTGATTTGTGAGTGATATAGATAGAAGCAAAGACAAAAAGGCCGCGGTTCTGCATAGTTTTGGGTCAATTTTGGTGATCAACTTGCACTGAAGTTTTTATATACTGCAACTGATTGAACCTTCATGCCAAACTGGCGCCGATCCGCCCTCGAGTTTCGAAAATAATGCGACCTCCATCCGACTTGTAAGACGTATTGGTGTATTCGAAAATTCGCTATTCCCAGAGAAAGATAGAAAGACGAAGAATTTTGGCTGACATGAGACTCGGATATTTGTCAAGAATTTCTTTCAGTCATACTGCTGTTGAAATCTTCTGCTCGGTGTTGAGATTTAAGTTTATTACTTACTTAATTAAGGTGGCGCTACAGTCCGGGGTGGACCTGGGCCTCAACCAATACGCCTCTCCAGTTAGCGCGATCTTTGGCTAACTGCCTCCAGTTGCGCACTCCAAGTTGGTTGAGGTCCTCTTCCACTTGCGCGCGCCACCTAAGGCGAGGTTTTCCTCTACTGCGTTGTCCCTCCGAGTTGGAATCGAAGACTCTCCGGGCGGGGGCGTTGGTGTCCATTCGCTCTACATGTCCTAACCATCTTAGAAGACTAATGCGTACTTTTCTGACCAGGTCGATGTCGCTGTACAGCTCGTAGAGTTCGCTGTTAAATCTTCTCCTCCAAATCCCGTCAACGCAAACGGGACCAAAAATCACTCGAAGAATTTTGCGTTCGAAGCGACCAAGAAGATCCTCATCCGTTTTTGCTAGGGTCCATGCTTCTGCGCCATAGAGCAGGACAGGGATGATGAGAATCTTATATAGAATCTCCTTAGTGCTTCTTGACAAGGCCTTACTAATCAATTGCCGTCTTAGGCCAAAGAAACAGCGGTTGGCAAGAGTGATTCTTTGCTTGATTTCTGAGGTGATGTCATTTTCAGAGTTAATAGCGGATCCGAGGTAGACAAAGTCCCTAACTACCTCAAAGTTATAGCTGTCTATCGTGATGTTCTGTCCGATTCGTCGATGTTGTGTGTCCCTTCTTGTTGACAGCATATATTTTGTTTTACCCTCATTCACCACTAAACCCATTTTTGCCGCTTCTGTACTAATACTTGCAAACGCACCAGTGACAGCTCGCTGTGTTGTGCCAACAATGTCAATGTCGTCAGCGTATGCAAGCAGTTGCACAGACTTATGGAAAATTGTGCCTCTGGTGTTGGCTTGTGAGTTTCGCACAATTTTCTCAAGAATGATGTTGAAGAAGTCACATGACAGCGCGTCACCTTGTCTAAATCCTTTTTTGACATCAAAGGTCTCGGTGAGATTGTTTCCGACCTTTACGGAGCAGCGAGCGTTCTCCATCATCATTCTGCACAATCTGACAAGTTTGGCAGGGATGCCAAAACTAGACATGGCTCTGTATAGCTCGTCTCTATAAATGCTGTCATATGCGGCCTTAAAATCGATAAAAAGATGGTGAGTATCGATCTGGACTTCTTGGGTTTTCTCCAGGATCTGCCGTAGTGTGAATATTTGATCGGTCGCGGACTTACCGGGCCTAAAACCGCACTGATAGGGACCTATCAGATGGTTGACGAAAGATTTCAGGCGTTCACACAGTACAGCAGACATGATCTTATACGCAGTGTTAAGGAGACTGATGCCTCTATAGTTGGCGCAGTTTACAGAGTCTCCTTTCTTGTGGATCGGGCAAACGATGCTGAGGTTCCATTCATCAGGCATACTTTCCTCTAACCAAATTTTGGAGACGAGTTGGTGTATGCACTCTACCAATTCATCTCCGGCTGCCTTGAAGAGCTCGACAGGTAAGCCGTCTGGACCAGCAGCCTTGTTGGATTTAAGCTTAGATATTGCTATCCTCACTTCATTTTGGTCAGGTGGACGGAAGTCTTGGCTTTCATCGTCCAGGTTGAATGGTCCGTTCTGCCTGACAGCGGAATTTGTGTCGTCTTCGCCGTTTAGCAGTCTGCAGAAATGGTTTTGGGCTGGTGAAACCGAACACATCAGTTGCACCGTTTTTGATGGCTTCTTGGCATCGGCGCCACTGGTCTTCGGCACTTGATGCTGGCAGCAAAGGACTTCTCGAGAGGTTGAGGGATACGCGATCGGCATAGGTTCTGGCGGTTTGTTGCGTTTGTAGTCGTTTCAAGTTTATTAAAGTCAGAAATAAACACTTCTTGCAATAAAAAATAGAATAGCATACTGGATAGGAGTTGTGAAGGGATATAATTCCAATCGTAATTATAATAATTGTATACTAAGTATTCTAGTACTTTTTATCAGCTCTGTTACCATTTTAAGAGTTCGTTGTATCAATGTTTTATGTAATCGAAGTTAAATGTCAAATTTTATGAAATGTAAATAATGAATATGGAAATTTGACTATTAAAATGTGATATTTTATAACGTTAGGTGCGTTTTTACTTTTCCTCACCCAAAAGTTTAAAGAATAAAGTAAAGTCTAAGTGACGTCGAAAATATACAGAAGGAATAATTTTAATAAAAGACCTTTTCGAAAATGACATCAAGGTTAATGTTCGAAAAGAAACACCCAGAAAACTGTGAATACAAACCACATTCACAATAGACACGACAATTCAAACTCACCGCATTCTTGTTGCCAAATAGGTTTTTTTTTCTATTCATCCCCTCTATATTCGTAATTACGCGAAAAGCTTTTAAAGAACATCATTATGCACTATAAAAAAAAATATTTTTACCAACTTAGCACGAACCACGTCAATTCCATTGACAATTTCGCTTCGCTTAAATGTAATTCCAAAGTTGTCGTTGCCAATAGAGACAAATGCTATGCATACTTTAAGGAGCAATCTCATTTCTAGCAAAGGGCTTCTAAACTCATTAAGTGGGCGAAGGAAAATGCTTTCGCTTCTGGTTGTTGTTTAAGGAATAAAATAGAAAATCATCATAAAATAGATCCTTTTTATGGAAATAAGCATTTTACAACCCACAACAACTGGAAATGTTCTTATGTCCTTTATTCAAAGGGAGTGAAAAAATGTTTTCCTTTTTCCGACAAAGGGATATTTCTGTATCCAGGGCGAACGTGATCCGGACGGTTCGCGTTTTCCAATGAATGTGCTGTTGTACCTAATTCCTTAATCGGGATTTAGTGATTTATATTCGAGGAAAATGGTCGTACTCTTTTTGCCACCCGTTTTCTGTTCTTGTAGATCCATTTGGGGAATTATGGGGAATACTTTCAAATGAAAAAAAAAGAAGAAGAATTTCCACGGTTTGGTTTGGATTATCATGGGAGGTTACGGGACTGAAAGAAATGAAGGTGGTTGCATAACCGTGATGGGCGGATTAAAAAATTATAAAATAAAACAAATACAAAAATTGTTTTCAAAGGTAGATAAGAACGAGAAAGGGAGTGGCTTATGTGAACAGAGAGGGACCGCTGCGGCTCAAGTTTATAATTAAAATATTGTGTAAGATGGTATTAAAATTAATGAACACTCCCTTCCTTTCCTACTATGCAGCTTACAGTAGATGAAGAATGCCTTCCAACCTTTTTGCAGCCTCCATACAGCAGCAAGTCATCGAGGGCATAAATATGATTCACAGTACTGGACAACGCTCCAAAATAATGAGAGAAAATTGAACGCCAGTTGGTATAAAGACGACAGAACAAGTGATAAAGTTTGATAGCATTAAAAGAGAGAAGATCTGGTTAAGACTTCACCTCGAAATGACCATTTTCGAAAAAAATACAGCTACGATCGATTCCGGTGGTATTGTCATGTGTCATGTTTCACACCGAAAAGCCTGTTAAAATAGCAATATCATATAAGTCCTCCGACAACCAAATCGACAAACAAAATTAGGAGGAGTGTCGGAAGTCGATGTTTTCTGTGGTCAATCCGTAACAACCACATAGACAAATCTAAAATATGAAACAGATAACTGAGAAAGGTATGATCCCTGTTAAGATTTTACTTAAGGTGGCGCTATAGTCCGGGGTGGACCTGGGCCTCAACCAACAAGCGTCTCCAGCCATCGCGATCTTCAGCTAACTGTCTCCAGTGATCCCTGTTGAGATCTTACTTAGTTAAGGTGGCGCTACAGTCCGGGGTGGACCTGGGCCTCAACCAAAAAGAGTCTCCAGCCAGCACGATCATAAGCTAACTGTTCCAGTTTCGCACGTTAAGTTGGTTAAGGTCCCCTTCCACTTGCGTGCGCCAACTGAGTCGCGGTTTCCCTCTACTGCGCCTTCCCTCGGGTGTGGATTCGAAGATCTTCCGGGCCGGAGCATTCGTGTCCATACTACATAACCCGAGCCACCTCAGTCGTTGGACCTTCACTCTTCTGACTAGGTCGATGTCGTTGCACAGTTCGTCGTTGAATCTCCTCCTCTATTCACCGTCAATGCAGACGGGACCAAAAATCACTCTCGAAACAACCTTTTTTGATAGAGTCCATGCCTCTGCGCCATATAGCAGGACTGGGACGTCTAGGGCCTTATAAAGGGTCACTTTAGTTGTTCGAGAGAGGGCTTTGCTACTCAATTGCCTTCTTAGCCCAAAGAAAAAGCGATTGGCAGGAGTTATTCTACGTTTAACCTCAGCGCTGGGGTGTCATTGTCTGAGTTAATAGCGGAGCCTAAGTAGACAAAGTCCTTAACCACCTCAAAGTTATATATGTCTATTGTGACGTCCTGTCCGAGCCGTCGGTGTTGGGTGTCCTTTTTAGTTGACAGCATACACTTCGTCTTGCCCTCATTAACCGCCAAACCCATCCCTGTTGAGATCATTAAAAGAAAACAAAATCATTTTGAAGTGCGCGTATTTTTGAAAGTGATCAGAAATTTGTGTGCCC
Source organism: Cheilosia urbana (assembly GCA_946477585.1). Lineage (NCBI taxonomy): Eukaryota > Metazoa > Arthropoda > Insecta > Diptera > Syrphidae > Cheilosia > Cheilosia urbana. The sequence continues at coordinate 72,402,597 of OX297856.1, read as the reverse complement.
CTCATTTGTTTGCCGGTAACAGTTTTAACATCCCTGCCTCTGACTACTCACGAAGCTTACGTAGTTCATATTAAAGAGTGGAGTTCTCGGACAAAGGCGCATATTTCGACATAAAACATAGTTACAGGTTTTGTCCATTTATCGGTGCCTAGAGCACGACTGGACTGATAAAAGTCCAAATGAAAATCGATCGAAAACCTCTGCTGAATGGGTGTCGCCAAATGACACATCCCACACATCACATTCTCCGTTTACAGTTCCTTTGCAACGAGTTATTTTATTTATGGACAACTTTTTTCGAAGATAAATCCCCCTGTCAGTGTCTTCCAATAAATGCGTCTCAAATCACTTGATGCACTTTTATAAATAGATTTTAAAAAAAATCCCCAACATACATATATTCAACTTCCCCCGATGTGCAATTGATTGTCCGTCAAATGAAACCGTCCTCCACTTTGAAGCCATTCCCCATGCACATGTTCTCAATTTCATCGTCTAATTTATAAAGTTTCTCTTCCATTTTGCCTTTGATATTCGCCCAACTCAACCTGTCAGCAAATCATTCACAAAAAAAAAAAAAAACTTAAAATGGAATCTGGTTTCAATTCGATGTCCGATGGTGTGTCTGCTTGTAGTGCCGGCTGCCGCGCTGTCAGCGTTGATTTGTTCCCATTCAAGTAGTGTCTAATTTTTCATCTTTGGCCCTGGCAGTTCTGACAGCGAGCGAGATGTTGCGTTGTTCATCATCGCGTGTATATGTCAGAAATTCTATCCAACGTCTTAAGATGAAATTGAAAATGCTGCTGCGAATCTATGTCCTTGCGAAAAAAAAATCAAAAAACATGAGAAAATTTTCAAAATTATATCAATTTGCTGGAGAAACGATGCGCGCACAAATGTTGCTCTTGACTCGTAATTTTCAGTGAGACCATGTGATGTGTAGCTTGTGATTGACGCTAAAAGAATGGGTTACTCAGGGATGGTGTACGAGGATTTGTATGCGCTGTTTTTGAGTATGTGCGCGGTTGGAGATGGAATTCTCTACAAATCGGATATAATTTTTGTACATGATGAATTGGCAACGAGTCTAGGAATCGCTTGTTTCATTTCGGAAACGTGATTATATTGATATGGACGTGTTTAAAGGTTTTTCAGGAAACTGATTTGTGAAATGGATACCTACCTCAGTTATGTGCAGATGTGTCCCTTTTTCAATAAGGAAGGTATGTTAAAAATCACCCAAAAATTTGTGAGGTAACATTTGCAGTAACATTTATTTTGCGCCTACGAATGAATATTTTGGAGGCATGTTAAAGCCACTGGCTAGCTTTAAATTCGAAAACATTTATGAGCGAGAAATCGGATTTTTCTACAGTCGCTTTTTAAGCCAGATGTTGTTATGGTTAAAATTGACTATACAAAATCTGGTACTATGTGGTCTTACCCAAAAGTAAGTAAGGTGCCTGCCTGGTCGACTTTGAGAAGGCCTTCGATACCGTATGGTTGGAGGGGCTCTTTTATAAGCTGACTAGAATGGGCATTCAAAAACCTTTGCTGTATATGATTTATGACATGCTTATTGCTTATGGGAAAGAAGTTCATTGTCAACGCTAGCAACGTAACTTCGAGCAGGGTTTTTAAAATAAAAAACGGCTTACAACAGGGAGCAGTGAAAACCCACGATTGCATGTTTTTGGGGAGGACAGCCGTCGTTCTGTCAGTGAATTTGAATGTCTTCCAAAGTGGAGCCACGCCTACTTTTAAAATTACTTTTTGCTTGCAACAACAACGACTGTACATTTTCTTTGATTTGAGTTCGATAAAAAAGTGAAGTTCAAGCCGAACTGAGTCCCAAAACATTTTTTGACAGCCACGCCCACTTTATACACGGAGACAGGGTATCAAAGCATTGCAAAGGTCATTTGCTACGTGGCCCTTATAAGGCCTATCATCGCTTATGGCTGTCCCAATGTGGTTCAATATAGCGCCGTTCTACATGGAAAAGATTCGGGTGTTTGAGAGGCAATGCCTCAGGACCTGTCTAGGGTTGTTTAGAACTCCTGAATCTCAGTACATAAAATACTATCCCAACCGGACCTTACAATGGGGCTCGATTGAATAGGATTGACAATTTCCTTATTAAGGTGATTCGGAGGCATGTTGCAAGGGCGATGGCCAGTGATAATAACCTGATCTCAGGGGCTTACTACCCCAATCTAATGTACCACGAGAGTACGCTTCGGTCTGGCTTTGTCCCGCCTGAGGCATTTCTTCATGTAGACATGAAAGGGTTAGTCCAGACAAAAGATGGTGTGCCGGTATTGTACCACAGCCACCGCGGCGCGAGGGATAAGCGGCTCATCCACGACGGGTACGCCGCCAATGCTCAGGAGCTCCTCCTTTTTAGCACCGCAATTGCGGAAAAGGACAGGGTCGATACTGTAAAGCAGTTCACCGAATTTTGGTGGCTTGAGGAAGAAGTGAGGGTGGACACGCTCTCCCGGGCCGGTGCGCTACTTACGTAGCATCCTCCTTAGTTTTAGCTAGCTAGATTTAAGTTGGAGTAGGGGGTTTTTGGGAGGCGCCGGGCTAGCCAACATGAAAGAGTGGTCCCGAGACTTGACCGACGCTTATGGCCTCGGTCGAGGCTCTTCGGCGCGGATGAACCCTTGTTGGCGGCCGAAAGGCAATCAAGGACGCGATCAGGATGGTGACCAATCGATAAGATTGCCCACCACCCTGATTATAGGTAATATAGGCTAAGTAGCTTAGGTAGATTTAAGTAGTTTTAATAAAACAAATAATAAAGAATCCAAGTTTTCTAAAGTTTCTTGGAAATTAAAAAACAAAACAAATCATAGATATAGATAGATTTAAGGCCGAAAGGCATTAATTTTAAGCATATTGTTAAGTTTAGAGCGCTCGCTTGGAGCCAGTAAGCTAGAATAAGATAAATGTTAGTTTTTAATTAGATTTAATCGTTTTTGTCTAGTATATAAGTTAAAGAAAGATCCAAATAAAAATGAATATAAATTGAAAAAATGACTATGTGGTCAGAAAAGTATACTTTCGAAAGGGCAATTAGGAGCAAGAGATCGCTCCGTATCAGTACAGGACTTCTGCAAGGCAGGGTGATACCGTGCAAATTCGTAAGCTAAAGCAGCTGCTCTTTTATAAAAATAAATGGGAAAATTTACCCACAGAAAATTCATCCTTTATTTGGATCATATAAAAATCGTCTTTGAGATAACGCCGTACAACAAAATAAAAAACGTGTAGGGTGTACTATAAAGTTTAAGGTTATAGCTTTAGGTACGCGAATGGTTTGTGACTGCTTCTGGTAAACATGATGAGACAAACTAAAAAAAATATAGTCCAAGTCAGACTTCCCTCGGTCTTGACCAGTCTCCTTGGGTTGTTGCCTGTTAAATCAACTTCAAAGCAAGCCACACTTTGCATGCGCTCATATAAACTGTGTTTAACGTTGGCGCAAAAGTTGTCACCCAAAGTTCTTTGGTTGTATCATCAGTTTTTTCACCATTCGGACTGATTACTGCCAGAACTTCCGGCGGTAGGTCCTCGCATTCAGATTCATTGACAGATTATCTCTTTGAGGTCTTCAGTAGTCTGACACTTGTTGAGATAGATTCGTGACTGAAAAAGAAGAGTCCAAGGAAGATGTGTGAAACCGTTTAGTCAGAAGATTATATATCAGCTTTTTGACCATTCGTAGGTGCCGCCGTTCTTGACGGATTATATTTTTCGCCATTCGTAGGTCCTGTCATTCTTGACGGATTATCTTTTTTGAGGGATTAAAGACTTAAAAAATAAACGCCAACAAATAAGTCTGAAACGATTAAATCTAGGCGATCTTGCTGGCCAGTGAAAATCGCCAAATCAAGATATTAGGCGTCTCGAAATAACAGCCCTCAGAATTTCGGTTGTGGCTACCTACATCGCGATTGCTGAACCACATTAAGAAAGGATAAATTCGTTGAGTAGTTTTTGAAAGATTTTAGTGAAACTCTCATTTTTCGTTTATTTTTTTTTGGCGCTTTGTATTTGTAGTTTTTCGAAGTGTGTATGTTTTTTTTTTTTTTTGTGAGTTTTTGAATCAGGTTCTGCGAAAAAGTGATTCTCACTCAATAAGTGAAAATATCGTTGTGAATTCAATATCGCACACTGTGTTGTATGAAATTAGGTTCTCAATTTTCAAACTCTCAATTAAAACATTAATTTTTGTAAATGAGAGCTTGAAAATAAATTATTCAATTTTTTTGAAGTTTGGTTTAACATTTAGGGTGTCAAAAAGTTCGCTTTATTTTCAAGGCTAATGCGATTCTAAATTTTGTATGGGTTGCTCAAGTGAAGCTTCTCCGTCACCATCTTCTGCTTCATCGTGTTCTTCTAGGACCACTAGCTGATCTTCGTCGGAGGGATTGATGTCGGACTCGTCTTTACCTTCAATTTCAGCCTCAGCGATTTCGTAGAACGAGAATCGAAATTGCGGTGAAAGGATGAAAACTTTTTCGTTTCACTTTTTCAGGGCCGACTAGACCTGGCAGCATCTTCTGTTGCCCGATACTCTTCTAGGCGAGCGGCTAAATGTCGTACTATTTGCCTTGTTGGTATGGACGACGACCCGGAGATCGGCGTTGGAATTCACCCTGCGTCGAAACAATTATTCCGCGTTCTTAAAGAACTCAGCCATTCATCTCTTTTTGACGTGTATTTCGTAGGTATCTGTTTACTTCACAAATGTCAAATTAGAATTGACATTTGCCGCCATTGTAAGAAGTCTAGCAATTTCCGATAGGGGATTACTTTTTGCGTCACCTTATAGGTATTTACGGCACATTAAGCGGGAACCTATTTCTGCCAACTAAGGGCTTTCAACCCTCCTCCAAAAAAAAAACTCACAAATGAATGCTTGTGAGTAGCTATAAATCTATCTATGTACTTATTGATTTACCGACGACGGTATTGATTTTACAAAATCGCTCCCCCACTGACTGTAATATATCTGTAAACTGAAACCTTAATATCGCCCACTAAATTCATATCACTTCATCGCAAATTCTCTGCACCACCATCTTTCGGCAGACTATTATAATAATGCGATTACAAAATTGAGTTTATACCCGACATGCACGCAAACAACTCACAAAAGCCTCATAAAGTGAAACTTCTTAGTGGCAGACAATGAGGCCAGGCCACTGCATGATTAGCCAACAACACCAGTGTGGTTGCCACTCAAATAGACGAACTAACTAACCAAACTCGTGTTTTTTTTTTTTTTTTTTTGTTCCTTGTCTGTATATCCCCCCACTAGAACAGAATGGTCGTTGTTGCTTCCTCTTTTTTCTATGTCGGGGGTTGGTATACCAACTATACCATATGAAACGCGTACACAAAAAGTGTCTGTCCTCTGTCCTCTCCTCATCGAATGGCAAGTCAAGGGGGTGGCGGTGTTTTGTGATATAGTGGGTTGTTTGGCTAAATGCCACATAACCTCAAAACCTCATTTCAATGCCACTCAACATTTCTCACAGTCCGCCGATGTGTTCATTGTTTGATGCGAGCTCTTTTGATTTGTTCGAACAAAAGCGGTTAATTTTCCAGTTCATTTGTTAGAAAGCTATACATTCTTTGATCATTTGCATTCGGCCTTCGCATAAAGTGATTAATCACCGTTAAAATCAATATCAATAATTGACTTTGAGTTGACCGCAAACACTACGCGTGAAAATGTAAATAAATGCGAGCACATTATTTTTTTCTGTTCTTATTATAACTTGTTAGTGGCGTTTAAATATGAAAAATGGCTTTTGTCACCCAAGGCCAGGCATGAAATTAAGAGTACACTATAATGAAAACTACTGTAGTCGCAGTGGCTTAGTGGTTAGTGTGTTGGACTACTATGCGAGGGGTCGAGGTTCGAATCCCGCAAAAACCCAAATTACAACTTAGGGTTTTTTCCACTGCGCTACCTCTCGCGAACGTCTAACAAACATCCGAGAGTATAAATGTCTTTAAAGAGCTTCTCAATTAGCCATTTGGAGTCGGCAATCGGCATACAATTGTAGATCCCTTCCATTCGTTCCAAAAAATGAAAAACTCACACAAAACGAATGGTTGAGAGAAGCTAGGTCTAGGGTCCCTCGCTCCGGACCTGTTGCGCCAACAATTTATTTTTTATAATGAAAACTGTAGGGGCGGTTTGTGACTGTTACCAGTTGGCATAGAAACCACTAGACAGGTTCTTGTGAAATGTTTCTTAAGATTCGGAGAAGTCGGTTATTGAAACGCCTACTTTTTCAAGTTTACTTTTTCCTGACTTTTATTGCCTTCAAGTTTCAGTTCTAAATCAATTTGTAGTTAGGAGAATGGAATAATGGAATACCACTTTATAATGGGAGCCAAAACTTCCCTTAATATTTTAAGCTATCAGTGTCATTCGGAAGCTGAGTTACAGGCCACAAGTGGAAATAACTTTATTTCATTACATAGACAAATATCAGCACCAACACTCCCCCTTCAGGGGAGAGAGAAGGCCAGAGTGTTCTAGGCCGGAAATTCTAGTGGGCGCATTGCTATCTTTGTGCTTATGACTTTTTGTCTTCTTTGTCTAAACATTTCCTGCGTCTCGTGTAGAGAGTTGGGGCAGTTTTCAGTTTATCCTCGGATACTGGAAGGGTGACCGAAACAGTCTTCCCCTCGCCTGAAGGGAGGATACTGGGGATAACTAATTGGACGATATGTCTTCGGATACAAGCGCAGGGTAAACCGAAACAGAGTACCCTTCGCTTGTAATCCTTTAACATCTCGTCATGATGGCGTAACCGTGTGCGCCATTGGTGATTAATAGATCAGCCCTTTCATTGTGTACCTTACTTAAGAGATTTGTTAAGGCTGGTTAAGGAGGAGTTGACCGGTCGACTGTATGCCTTCGGATGGGCGAGTGGTGACCGTATCGGTACAACCCTCGCTTGTGTCCTCTGGCAACTTATCGAATAGGGCAATCAGTCTACAACGCATATTGCGGGGTGTTGCAACTTGATCAAAAGGTGAGTTTGACCGAGTGACGGTTTGTTTCGGATGTACGAAGGGTGACAGAAACAGTCTACCCCTCGATTGCAATCCACAGACAGCCTGTCTAAGAGAGGATGGAGCGAGCAGTGGTCGATAAGACCAACTGCTGGCGCTGAGTGTATGTGGAAGATCATTGAAGCCATTTGGTCTTTGTAATGTATTTGCTGATACAGCGTATGTCTGTGCTCGACAAGTCACTGAGGTCATCGAAGATGTAGTCTCCTAAGTTGGTTTTGCGCAAATTTGCAAGAGCTGGACAGTTGCATAGAAGATTAAGAACGGTTTCTTCCTCCTCATCCTCATCTATGCAACTCCTGCAGAAATTTTCTCGTTATAAGCGAAAGATTTTGTACCTATTTGTACAAAATCTCGAGCTCGAAATGTTAATCAATTCTGGCATAACGATGATGGAGGAACTCAAAAAAGTGGGTCGAAAAATTTCTAATATGGTCATTTCTAACTTAATAGGAAAATATGTAGATGATCTAAGTATTGTAAGTATTCTAAATAAGATCCAGTACTTAGTTTTTCTCAAAAATATCGAATAAATCCGTTTTTTTGTAAATGATTTCTCAAAAATGGCTACCCAAAAGCCGATCTCTGTTCATAAATATTTTTAAAACTCATTACCGCACTTTAGAATTAAAATTAAAAATGCAATAACAGCAACGCAAAGCTTATTTTTAGCAAATATTACCCCCTTCTATTTTTTCAACCATTTAGAATATGCACCCTAAAATTAATAATTCCAACCACTTGGAGTTTACACAATCAGAAAATCCCACTTCAGAAATGTACCTATACTACACTTGTTGTCGTACTCAAAAACTTGTAATGTGTAAAAGCTATAAAATAGTAGGGTAAGGTCGGGAGGTTTTGACACGTTAACGAACATTTGGAAATATCTTAAAATTCAAATAATACAATTTCAAATATTCAAAATTTACATAAGTTGCAACATCATTTTAGCAACATAAAAGCATTATTGGTTAATCGATGTAATTATTTTTAAAGAGTTCTAAGGTTTTTTTCCAAACCCTTACAAAGTGTCAATTCCTCCTACCATGAAGGAGGATTTGCCATTTGCCTAAGCAGGTATATTTTGTAATGAATCGAGCGTTAATTTGTTGGGCTTTTTTTGTTTTTTTTTTTGGAGTTTGAATATTAAAGTGGTAGTTACCTACGTTTAATATCCACTAAATTTTCGGGCGCATTGCCTATCGACTTCGTTTTGTACTGAATGCCTTTAATGGTAGGTATCCTCAACACTTGTTTCATCGATGTTGCAGTGGGAATTTTTTTTTCTTGTACATATTTGGCATTTTTACACTCTAAAAAGAGAAAGAAGTTGTCTTACCAAATAAATTTTTACTCATAGATTAGGATTTGCCACTTTGACAATTCTTCCTTCAGGACAAATGTCAAATCCTCCTTTTTGATTACTTTTGGGGTTAATTTGGTTAATACAAATTTTGTATAATAAACTAATATCTATAAGTGATTTTAAAACGAATGAAGGTGCACTACAATGCATTTTCAACGTCAAAAGCTATATAATTAAAATATGACTGTTGGATTGTTAACCATAAAAGTTAGATTAAATGGGCCCACAAAAAAAAAGACGTCCACTTCACTTATCTCCTAGACCACAGTGATTGTTTATTTATCACTCAAGCCAATCGTTACTAACTTTGTTTTCTCATCTTTTAAAATGCTGTTTGTCCCCCTTGTACAAACCACTGTCCCCCTTATTAAGTCAAAATTCAATAAAAGAAAACATTCAATTCAAACTTTGAAAATACTTTCTTTTTATATTTTTAACAAGATTCTCTGTGAACACATCCATTTGAAGTGCAAGAAAACTTTCAAAGATGAATACAACCACTCCCGAGCTGTATTTCACTGCACGTGCTAAAGTTATTCGCGTGCACATTTTTGTTTTGTACCGTAATTTTTCTCTCTTTCAGTTTTTGTTTTGAAACAAAAGTTTACTTTGGTAAAATGACCGAACCCAAAGAAAAAAACAACAAAAAGAGAGTGTTCATATAACCAGTGTTGGAAAAAAAATGTACAATAAAAATCGCTTTGACGAGATTTGGAGGAGAAGATTTAACAGCGAACTCTACGAGCTGTACAGCGACATCGACCTGGTCAGAAAAGTAAGCATTAGTCGTCTAAGATGGTTAAGACATGTAGAGCGAATGGACACCAACGCTCCGGCCCGGAGAGTCTTCCATTCCAACCCGGAGGGACAACGCAGTAGATGAAGACCTCGCCTTAGGTGGCGCGCGCAAGTGGAAGGAGACCTCAACCAACTTGGAGTGCGCAACTGGAGGCAGTTAGCCAAAGATCGCGCTAACTGGAGAGGCGTATTGGTTGAGGCCCAGGTCCACCCCGGACTGTAGCGCCACCTTAAGTAAGTAAGTAAGTAAGATTATTTTTTGACTCTGGTGTTCAAAAATAAAAAAGGAATGTTTGTCCCCCTTTTTAAACAATTGTCCCCCCTAGAAAACTCACGATGTCCCCCTTTTCGCATTTTTTAATCTGGCAACCCTATGCCAAGGTCTTAGTGCTGATGTCAATTCCTCCTGCCTGTCAAATCCTACCGACCTTACCCTACAGTAGGCGTTCTCTAACAAAAACTTGCGATAATTGTCTGTTTCTAGAGCTTCAACTTTTAAAAACTAAAAGTTAATTTTATTTAACACTATATATAATATATTCCTTTTTCTATATTTCTATTACCTAACATTGCTTCTCAGAACTTTACCTACCTATCTAATAAAATAATAAAACCACCAACAAAACTTTTAAATTTTAATGAATGAGAAAGTTTTGTTCGACCCAGTCGTGCACTTTATTTTTTTTTAAGAAGTTTCAATCTTTGAACATTTCTATCATCTTAATCGAGAGCTCAGTCAGGTTGAACCGCTCTTAATTATCTGTCATCCTCATCCTTGATAGAGGAGAATTCTCTTTGTACAATGTCGGTCCTTTCCTAAAAAAGGAAGCTGTCATCGAATCAGTTCTAAACAGTCCAACAATTAAAATCGAAGATAAGTTCTGTATACCTACTAACGCATATGAATGAAAATGAATGAAAACATGAAGCCCCTTGCTTTCTTGCGACCGCACTGGGCTCTGGTCGATGTTTGTTCGTGCTGAGCCGCTCCCCACTTCGGATTCATTTCAATGGCAAGAACGAAAACGAAGTCAAGCTGCCATGCACATTGCACATATCCCCTTGTTGTTTTATACAACTCTTTTTTTTCCGATGGCAACCACTGCTACGTTACGTAGACGACTCTACGGTGGTTTACTCCGTTGTTGCTCTTGGCGGCTTTAATATGCACCGGGACTGGGACCGGTTGCTCATTCGCAACCACCATTACGCAGCCCACAGTTTTTTCATTATCGTCGTCGGTGCTGCGCATGGTTGGAAGGTTGCTCGTATCTGCCTGGGCTCTAGTTCTCGGTCGCAAGTACCGTTACGCAGCCGGCAGTATTTTTCATTATCGTCGTCGGTGCCGGGCATGGTTGGTAGGTTGCTCGTCTCTGCATGGGCTTTAGTTCTCGGTCGCAAGTACCGTTACGCAGCCGACAGTATTTTGCTGCCGCACATGATGGGAATGGTTGCTGCCTGGGGTATGGGGTCTAGTTGTCGGTCGCAAGTACCGTTGAGTAGCCCAAGCCGACAGTATTTTTCATCGTCGTTCGTGGTGCCATACGTCTACGTATGTACAGTGGTATAGTTGGATTGCTCAATTGCTGCTGCTGCTGGGCTTTGGTGTTCAGTCGCAACTACCGTAACGCAAGCGGTTGTGGGTGTTTACGAAGTCGTCTGCCTTACGTCTGGTCTTGCTAGTGCCCCTGTAAATCAGACGTTAGGGTAACCATCTCAACCGACTCAACTTATTTTCTTCAAAATTCGAAGGCAATTTTTTTAGCTGCATTTATACTAAAATCCAAACAAATAGCATTCGTTTTTGAACTCTGAAGCACTATTATGAACACTTACAAACCATATGAACGAAAAGCCCTTGTGAATAAATCAAATAGTTTCGCACAGCAACCCTAATTATAAAAATCTTAATGGAAAAAGTCTCCGCAACAGAATATAAGCGGCTTATTTACCTACCTTGTCAGCATAAGTGGGTAATAATTACTGAACGGTATTCCAAAAAACCTCAAGAAAGTCTGTATAAAAAACAAAAAAGTGTAGGTATGTGTCAGCTCCGACGACCGACGCACGACTGGAGTTTACACCCTACGAACGATAATTTATGATATAGATACCTACCTATGTGAACGCACGTGTGCCTCATCTACACAAAAAAGAACAATTCTGAACTCTGCATCCTCACCTCTGACTTGTGACTTTACAAACTTTTTCCTTTCTCCCATTTTTGAGCCCTAAGACTTTTTACTCTGATTCAAAAATTCATCCTTCAGATTGTATACAAGTCCGCCTCAAACAACAACAGAGCTGACACCACAATAACCACCCTACACTCCTTCATTGCCTGACCTGATTAACCCGATTTCATTTCACTCGCTTAGATTAGGTCGTTTCCAATTACATACCAATCGCAGAGGGACTTCACCTATACAAAGATTAAAATCGTCGATCGTATTTTTTTTTGCCAGACCTAAACTCCAAAGGCAAATGGACCATGATTCCCTTATGCATATCCGCCGGCATGGATGCACTTTCGAATTCCTTTGAATCTGTAGCACAGATAAACTGGTGGCACTCTCAAGCACCAGCGCACTCCCTTTGGAAATTCTGCACAAACGAGATCAACCAGCAGCAGTGTTTCCTCGATTAGGACAACGATTTCGTAATCTAACATCCACATGCACTCACATTTGGATGGTGGTGTATGGGGATGGGAAAGTCTGCAGTTCTGTGCACAAAAAAAAGACACACACATGATGCATGCGTTCATCCGTATCGAGGTACAAATTAATCCAACATATCAAAATTAATGTTTCATAAATTTGCTGCGGCTACCCCCGGGGCCCGGGAGCTGGGAGTAATAAAAATGAACTCTTCCTTTGGATGCTCATCAAATTAGCTAGTCCCAAACACACACACACACAGTCGTGTCCTAAGTGCAGCTGGAGCAAATATGAAAACAGATTTTTCATTTATCACTTGATTTGTCTTCTTTTTTTTTTCTCCCGTTTCCTTATTATTCATGGCATGGAATCATGCGGATTCGTGTAAATTTTTGCTGTGCGCGGAAAGAGGATGAAGTGTACAAGAAAGTTCCCATCTTTTGATTTGATGGATGTACAACAACAGTCATCAGCCATCCTGGGATGATGCTGTGGTACAGATGCTTGCAAATAGAAAACGGATGCTAAAATCGTCGAAAGAAACAGCGAACGAAATGATTCTGTGATTTATTAGAGCAGGTGGCTACCGTTTCCTCTTTTCAATTTGTAACACTTCATCGTAGTTGGGGGGGATGGAACATGGTTTTCTGATCCAAGTTTTATTGGATTTTTATAAAACTATGGAGTTGTGCGGGAATTGCAGATATCCCTGAGGTTTGTGTAATATTAAGGAAAGGATTCAAATATTTCCCCATTAAGGATGAAATGGAGCCAAATGTGCTTGAGATCGATTTGTGAGTTTGCAGTTTTAAGTGCCTCTAGGCAGTACAGAGTACAGACTCTGGGGTAAAATAAGTTGTCTTTAGCGATCTTGGATGGAAGTATTACAGAGTTTCGAACACAGTTTCGATCGCTGTGGCTCTTGTTGTGCAATGGATTTTTTTTAGAGTTCTGAACAGCTTAGGAACATTTTTGAGTCAGGAAACTGGAGTGCGTGAACTTGTCAAACCAAAGTTTGAAAATATGGATTTTTCTTTGAGTTCTGAACAGCTGTGGAACATTTTTGAGTCGGCAACTGGAGTGCGTGAACTTGTCAAACCAATGTCTCAAAATATGAATTTTCGTAAGAGTTCTGAACAGCTGTGGAATATTTTTGAGTCAGGCAACTGGAATGCGTGAACTTGTCACACCAGAGTTTGAAAATATGGATTTTCGTTAGAGTTCTGAACAGCTGTGGAATATTTTTGAGTCAGGCGACTGGAGTGCGTGAACTTGTCAAACCAAAGTTTGAAAATATGGATTTTTCTTTGAGTTCTGAACAGCTGTGGAACATTTTTGAGTCAGGCAACTGGAGTGCGTGAACTTGTCAAACCAAAGTCTCAAAATATGAATTTTCGTAAGAGTTCTGAACAGCTTTGGAACATTTTTGAGTCAGGCAACTGGAGTGCGTGAACTTGTCAAACCAAAGTTTGAAAATATGGATTTTTCTTTGAGTTCTGAACAGCTGTGGAACATTTTTGAGTCAGGCAACTGGAGTGCGTGAACTTGTCGAACCAAAGTCTCAAAATATGGATTTTCGTTAGAGTTCTGAAGAGCTGTGGAATATTTTTGAGTCAGGCAACTTGAGTGCGTGAACTTGTCAAACCAAAGTTTGAAAATATGGATTTTTTTTAGAGTTCTGAACAGCTGTGGAACATTTTTGAGTCAGGCAACTGGAGTGCGTGAACTTGTCAAACCAAAGTCTCAAAATATGAATTTTCGTAAGAGTTCTGAACAGCTTTGGAACATTTTTGAGTTAGGCAACTGGAGTGCGTGAACTTGTCAAACCAAAGTTTGAAAATATGGATTTTTCTTTGAGTTCTGAAAAGCTGTGGAACATTTTTGAGTCGGCAACTGGAGTGCGTGAACTTGTCAAACCAAAGTCTCAAAATATGAATTTTCGTAAGAGTTCTGAACAGCTGTGGAATATTTTTGAGTCAGGCAACTGGAATACGTGAACTTGTCACACCAAAGTTTGAAAATATGGATTTTCGTTAGAGTTCTGAACAGCTGTGGAATATTTTTGAGTCATAAAACTGGAGTGCGTGAGCTTGTCACACAAAAAGTTTGAAAATATGGATTTTCCTTTGAGTTTTGAACAGCTCCGCAAGAGTTCTACATTATAGATTTTGTTACAAATTTCGAAAAGTTCTATTCATTTCTGAAAATGTTGGATTTTGCACTTTTTCTTTTGGCAAAGTTCCCGCTACTTTTTAGAAAAGGTTGCCCCAAATAAATTTTTTTTAGAATAGCCCCATTCAGCTTTGAGTCTTTGCGACTTTCTAGGGCAGAGGTTCCTAATTTAATCAGCCACCGAACCCTAAGTGATCAAAGTTTTTTTGGCGGACCAAAAAAAATGTATCAACAGAAAACATCGTTCCTTAAGTGCGGTTGGAATATTTTTATGTTTGACATGAAAAGAAAGAATAAATTATACAAAAATAATTATTTTAAGTTTTATAAAACATTTATTGTATAACAAATCGGTGCGACGCGACGGGACGATTTTTTTTTCTACGGAACCCCTTTGAACCTTTGGGAAACGCAGTTTTAGGGGATCAAGTGACCGGTGAATTCAAAACCTTCAGTACAAAAAACCAAAAGTGCCTGAACCGTCACTTAATGTTCACTGGTTCGTGTGTTTGGCTTAGAAATCATCAAACTGACCACCCAATACCAGTATGACCTAAAGTTAGGGATGAATAAATTCAAGAAACATACAAAATCAACTCCAAACTCATTTAAAGAGAACTCAAGTTCCGTGCTAACACAAATGACCAAATGCGATAGAACTCACTGTGGGCTATTTGTCACCTCCACTTAGAAAACTTTTCCCATAAAGGAGTTCACCTCGCATACTCGTGCGCCCCGGTATACCCATACATAGTATACCTATATTTGAAGGTAGGGTCAGTTGGGGTAAATGGAAACACTTTCTGCCTTTTTTTAAACCAAATTTTGAAAAAAATAAAAATAAAAATGTTTGGTACTTCCTTTCAACTTTCGGATAATAGTTTTATTATTAAAAAACACCAAGAATTGTACTGGTGATCATTGCACTTCTGATCTGTAACCATGAAGCGCAAAATAGTGTTGTTTACATTTACCCCGGCACTGTTTACATTTCCCCCAATTATTTTGAAAATCAAGGGGTAAATGGAAACAGTCCGTTTGATTCCTGTAGACACTTGGGTCTTCGGTATGGGGTGAATGTAAACAAGTAAGAACTGGCTATAATTGATATTGATTTTTTACGACTAAAATTTTCAGAGATATATGAAAGGCAAGGGCGCAGTAAGTGCGGCGACAGATTGGCGTCAATTCGAATTGTCTTTTTGTTGTTTATTGGCCTACGACAATTAATTTTGAAAGGATAAAATAACCGACGTTTACAATTACCCCGTTTTTACATTTACCCCAACTGACCCTAATGGTATAGATTTCGATTCAATGTCCCACTCTTCTTCTTAGATGGCAACTATGTATTTTATGTGTACGTGTGACACCGCCAGGATATCATCTCCATTTCCCTGCTCGTTTTCATCAGCGATTTACATTTTATTTCCCAAACAGCTATATTCCGTTCCTTCGCCATTTCGAGACAAAAAGAAATTCTTTATGAATTATGCGACATGAATTTATATTATTTCTCATTTCGTTAAAAGGATACGCACACACACACCCAACACTATTACCTTGGACCGTACTGATCGACAAAAACAAATCTCTGCGTGCGTACATGCGTGTGGCTTTGCATAAGAATTTTCTGAATTTCGTATGAGCGGTAGTATACCTGAACATTTACTCGTATTCAAGGAAGGGAAGATGCTTTGGTGAACATGTTAAATAAAAACGTGTGCTGGCTTAAAGTTTTCACATTTCCCTAATGAAATGACATTGAAAGGAAACGGGCGGGTTGACTGTTTAGTGTTTATGCCCTTTCCTGTCGTTACTGCCACCTATGCGGTCGATTGTGCTTTGCACATTTAGGGGCGTGTTTTTTTGTCATGAAATATGCTTTGTTACTAATTTGTGTGTAAACTTTGAATGTGCTGTCTTTTAGCAAATTTATGCTAAGTAATACTAACTGGCGAAGGTGGCTCAGGATATTTTTTTTTGTTTTGAGTGATTTGATTGAAAATGGTAGTGCGCTTTATGGAATTTAAAAAATAAATAAATAAATAGTTGGCGCAACAGGTCCGGAGAGACCCTAGGCCTAGCTTCTCACAACCATTCGTTTTGTGTGAGTTTTTCATTTTTGGAACGAATGGAAGGGATCTACAGTTTTATGCCGACTCCAAACGGCTAATTGAGAAGCTCTTACAAGACATTTATACTCTCGGATGTTTGTCAGACGTTCGCGAGAGGTAGCGCAGCGGAAAAAACCCTACAAAGGCGGAATTGGGTTTTTGCGGGATTCGAACCTTGAACCCCCGCATAGCAGTCCAACACACTAACCATTAAGCTACTGCGACTACAAATTTGGAATTTACTTGTGTCAATTTTTGTAATATCCGCGGAATAAGGGAAAGGGAAGGATGATGGCTTGACATTTGATTGCATTAAATTCGAGTTAGGAAGGTTCGTACAAAGGACACAAACTTCTAGTGGTATCTACCTATATGACACAATTTTGAAATGTGCAAGACAAATGGTTTTCACCAAAAATATCGAGTGTCCGCTAGACCAAGAATCAAAAGGAATTTCCTTGCCATATATTTTTTTAATTGATTCGAAAACTCTTTTACCAAATTTCGCTTTGCACTGGATATACCTATGTATGTAGTTCTCGCTCTATTACAACAATCCATCCGTCGCAAATTGCACACCATCACTGCTTCAGAAAACATCGTCGAAAAACGCCAGCTGTGCCAATTTTGTCATTCAGCACTTTACCCTAGACAACCCTCTGAACCTTCATTCACTTAAGCATAGAAATATAAAAATTTCCTTCGTAGGTACAAAAAACTTACCTCCACATAGTCCTAAACTATAACCGAAAACCGCATTTTCAGGTGAACCATCTCTCTGTTGATAAAAACCAGCACAACTCTGAAGTAATAACCTCTTACCAAACTTCAAGCAAGAATCCCGTTTATGGGCAACCCTTCATATTTCACGCTTGTGCTAAAAAAGTGTCCCCTCTTCGCTTTTTTTAAACCTTAGTTAAAAATCAGCACAAAACACACATACCTCTCTGCACACATATCCTTCAGCTAAGTTCTACTGCTTCGTAGTAGTATCTCCTCATGTGTGCGAGGAGTATGTTCTCCACAAGCCATTCACCTATACCTGACGTCGTTATCCCAAAAAACATCCTTTTGTGTCTTCCCTTTGGTGTAGGGCTGAACATATATTGTAGAGAAGTAAAAAAGCTTTTGCCGCTCTTTGACACGAATATTTTCCCGCTCAGTTTTTGTCTTTCTTCTATTTTTTTTTACCCTGCATCCTGTCCCTCCCGACAAACACGTATAACGGCGAAGTTGTTCATAAAACTATTTTTATCTCCTTTCCTTAATTTTTTGTTTTATTTGTGAAAAGGCACATTCAGCAAAGGAGCTTGGGATGTGAAGTGGCCACAAAAGTGAAAAGTCTTCTGTGTAAAAAAGAGCGATATCCTTTTTTGAGGACGAATAAAAAAATAAAAAAAAGTAGTTGCGACTGCGAATCTTATAGATTTTGTCGAATACATTGAAAGGAAGGCAAGTCAAAGCGGATGAGTGAGAGATGCAATTGGTTTGGTAGCCAGATTATCCCGCTTATATATGAAATAGGATTAATTACCTTCTAGTTGCTCTCTGTACATAGGATTTCCACAGAAATTTCACGAGTTAGACAGGTACATTCTGAAACGAGATAGAGAGAAGATTGGATTTTAGTAAGCCAAGCAAATTTGACGATTGGTTTATTTCACTTCAGCTGTTGGAAATAAGAAGAAAAGTTTTCGGAAGGTATAAAGTGTCAACACAAACAGTGCTTGCTTACAGGATTCTGTTAATGGCTTTTTGACAACATCGACTTTTCGACTTAATGCGGCTTATTCCGGTCGAGTGCTACGCTTCGACGGATCAGTATGACGTTACCAATTAAACCGCCATATTTGGGCACATTGTCCTGTCAAGCTTAGGTGATTAAAAGACAGGACATTGGATTAACTTGCCATACCTACCTGTAAATGGGTATCGTTCTACACGCATAGGCGTCCACAAAATAAAGCTTTTGGCCAACACCTATACACATGAAAAGGTAGTTCTTATTTGGAAATTGACAACTGATAGCTACAGTGAGTATAATAGGCATCTTTTATTATGCCCACATGAACAAGGTATATAGATCTTTGATTTGAATGGTTTACAACAATAATACGAGATCCTAATGTACTTAAGGATGTAACTCTTAAGTTTTTTGTCACTGCGCCACTTCTCGCAATCGTCTGACAAACATGCGAGAGTATAACTGTCTTAAAAAAGCTTTTTTTTTAGCCGTTTTGAGTCGGCATATGTAAAATTGTAGATCCCTTCCATTCGTTCCAAAAACAACTCACACAAAACGAATGGTTGTGAGAAGCTAGGCCTAGGATGTCCCTCAAGACCTGTTGCGCCAACTATTTATTTATTTTATTTTATATTTTGTTGTTGTAGTGCGAAAAAAAGTTTCACTTTCGCAATGATCCAAGACCCGCTACACCGGATCGTGAATACCCCGAGTGCGTTTTGTGAAATTTTCTATTTGCAAAGTCCTCAAAATAAATATATCGAAGGGAGCAGCTCTGAGCTTGAGGGAACTCCTCAAACTCATTTTCAAAGAAGTTTCGATCACTGATACAGCAGTAACTCTAACTTGTAGTTTAATAAAAAGGATTGCCTTGATTATGATTGACAGCGTTCTTATTCGAAAGTCCTTGCACTGGCAATTGCTATTCGAAAAAAAAAGCAATAAATTTCCAGTTGCTTTCACAAACTCAATATATAAATAAAGAAAGAATATTTACCATCTTTTCGATGGGTACCTCAATTTTGACAATTGCGTGACCCTTTGCTGCCAAAGCAACTCGTCGATGACTTATGGTTATGGCGCATACTTTCCTTTTTTTAAGTGTTTACATTCACCTACAGAGATAGGGTTTATGACTGATTAAACTCACCCCCATCGCACAAGTAAGCAAGTACGTGGGGTAGGAAGAGTCGGATAATTCCGCATGACCTCATCGCTGTAGGGAAATAATCCCCGTTCATCCCTCCCCTCGAAAAGTGAAATTATTTCTGGGACACCGATGTCAAATCTTGTTTAAAAACGATTTCCCCATTTCATTAAAATAGCTGAGTTGGGTCGGCAAGGATCAAAACTTGCACGGAAATATTAAACGTCAACCTAGCCCAAGAGAATGTCACACAGATAAGCGGATACAATATTTTCACATCTCGTAATTTCAATACTATGAAAGGCTCTCGCGAAGCATTGGAATTTCATTTCCTGGGCTTCGTTTAAGTCCACCGCCGCCATCGTCGCTCGTTCGATTTATCTTCACAGTCAGCTGCGGGATAATAATCGTAAAAAACAAAACAAATAAAGTTAAGTTGAGAAGTTGCACAGTTAAATAAATGGGCGATCCTTAATTTCGCAAAAGTTCCCCCTCCATGGCGACTGGATTCGTTCGCCTTTGAGGATGCTCTCGTTCGATTCGAATGGCAGCCAATTAAATCGGAATTAAGTGAAAAGTAAGAAATAAAAATACTTACCTAAAGGGAACATCAAAATAAATTTGAAAATAAACGGCCCAAATGATGTGACATCATTGAAGACAGGCGAAAAATGTGTATTTCCCTGGTTATTTGTCGGCAGTGTTGTAGGTATACAGCCGAAGATGGTGTCGGCACTTTGTCCGTCAAAAGACACAACGCGCGGCGAACTATCAAATAAGCTTTATCCCCCTCGGTCGTTATGGTGGGGCGCGATGTTTGTTTATTTCTTTCTGAAAACAGAGAACGGCTCTGTGTTGTGGATGATTTTCCGAAGAATTTATGACACTTATTTTGACAATTGACAGATTGATTTTGAGAACGATGGGGAACGACGTCCCACGAAAGTTGTTTCGGTCGGTTGCAGTCTAACAAAATGACAGATGTTTGTTTGGTTAATGAGGGAGAATTCCTCGAGATGTCTCTGCGCGAATGGAATGGCTGCGAGTGGCGAAGTGAATTGTTTATGGGTACTTTATTTAATTTTTGATCCGACGAAACGTGTACCAACAAACCCGTGATGGCTGCGAGGCATGTGAATGAAATTACATTTTGATTTGGATGACAAATTTGATAGACAAATTGGATGAAGAGAGTAGCGGCGTGGTTCAGAAGGGGAACAGCAGATAAACGACATCTGGGATTAGGGGCTTCTTAGATTTATTTTTTTAAACAAATGCCTGTTAAATGACAACAAATGTCTGTTTAAGTCGACGAAAAGGAGGCTGGGGAAGGAGAGGGTACCTACAAGTTCTGTTTTGCGCCAAATGCTAAATTTGAGACGTAGCTTGAGCTATCTCTACACTTTGTAGGTACGTTCCACGATTAAACGATCATGAGGGAGGCAGGTCCTCTTTCTCGATTAAAGTCTTTCTAAAAAAAATATATTAGGGTACTTGACAATAATAAGTTAAGAAGGTGTGGGAATGCCTACAAAAACTGTAATGAACTGGGTAGGAGAAACAAAATAATCCTCTGCTGGGTGCCTGGCCACGTAGGAATAGAGGGTAATGAAATAGCCGACTCCCTAGCCAGAAAGGGAGCATCAGAAACTTTCATAGTGTTAACCAACAGTGTTATCGACTTCACTTCCCTACTGTAATGAGTGGTGAAATCCCAGCCACTCATGTTGAACTACGTATTATTTAGAGTAGATCCTGCACATGCAGCTCGACTGGGTGAAGTTGGTGGATGGAGTAGTTATATTCATTCCATATCGACGGTGATGGGCGCTCGGTCGAGTTCGCGAGGTGTGCGGGGAATAAAACGTGTGCGGTTTATAAATCAGAAGTGGGATTCTTAATCCATATCCGCATCCAATCATATATTTAAGTTAAGCAACATAATATCTTTATTGCTTGCAAAATTGTGTCGTGTTCTTGATATTCGATCTGTGTGTTGTGTTTATCTTTTATGTGAAATACAGATCAGTGACGTGAAAACACGCGAAAAGAAAATTAAGCACCCCAATGCGATGTAGCTAAACGAAAAAAAAGTCCTAGTCATTTATTGTGCAGTGGGTATCGTAATCTTGCTTTTGTAAGTGGTACCTGCGATCCGCGTATGGTATATGTAGTGTTGTGTTCGGTGGGAAAACTGGAAATTACAAGGGTACGCGTGGCGTAGTAAAATCATAAAGAGCCACACATCGCTGTTCATCTTTTGATGGCATGAAGACACCCTATCGGTCTACGGCGCATGATTAAAGGGATAAGTATTTATCTTGTTTTCATAAATACCTTTATTTTTTTTTTGTGTGGTTCGTTGCCATCGGCTGCCATGTGGCAGTAGAATAACATATGAGTGTCGTGTTAGGGGTGGGTACGTAGAGATTATCAGTTATAGTGGACTGAATGCCGGTTCGTTGGGATATTTTCGCTGCCTGTTTAGGTCATTTTGACTGCGTCATAAAGATTTGTGTACCTAGCGTATCTGGGTATTGGCTATACTACAGCAATTGTGTGTTTGTAGTGTTTAGGTATACGATAGGAAGCGGTGGAGGATTTGGATTCATGAATTGCATCCGTATGTAGGCTGAATGAAGACAGGCTACTTCGTATTTGCGTCTTTGATATTGTTTTTTGTTATGGGATGGTATTTCACGTAGGTGATCGATTGATGTTCACTGGTGCCGTGAGATAAATTCTTGGCAATCTTTGAAAAATACAAAATAAAAATTAATCAACTAAGAGAAAAAAAAATTGAA
Organism: Cheilosia urbana; assembly: GCA_946477585.1. Classification (NCBI taxonomy): domain Eukaryota; kingdom Metazoa; phylum Arthropoda; class Insecta; order Diptera; family Syrphidae; genus Cheilosia; species Cheilosia urbana. Next base: position 72,380,679 of record OX297856.1, on the reverse strand, counting down.
AGAATAGAATGAGCGATGCCCAATGATGCTCTAAAAAGGGAGGAGTATGGAAAGAGATTTTTATTCCTTATTGTTCGCGAGTTGAAAATGCAACTGACTGGTAAAATCTCACCATCAAGAACATTGCTTCGGTTTGTTTGCACAATTGTTCGACAGAGTGAGATCGAAGAGTCGTTAATACGGGTTACGATTGACGAAGTATTTTAATTGCTGAAGGCAATAACATCGATAAGAATGTCGATCCAAAGATGTGCTTGTTTACACAAGTATCCAACATAGTGGATAACTATTATGAGAGATCACATAGTATTGTTTTACCTTGTGTCTCACATGAAAAGGGCAATTATGTGAATATAAGGAATTAGCCCAAATTGCATATCATTCGTTGATATATCTCGCGCGGTACAATCATCGGGCAGTTCTTCGACAAGTCATGTGGGTGCCTCGGTAAGGCGAATGAGTAGTGACGAATTGAAGAAAAATGAGTTATTGAGTTTTAATCCTTCATTGAGTGTTTGCGTGACCACGAGTGTGTGGGGTGAACACTATAGAAAACATCAGTCATTTGAGACAATATAGTTGACAGTACATTGTGCGTCCGTGGGATTGGACAAAGCAGCTGAGCAATGGCTGAAGGTTCAAAGAGGTCTGATTATCACTTCAAAACTAATTTGGTGACAGATTTCGAGTTATTGATTATGTTGGAAAGTAAGAGGAACCAAATGAAAGCTACGAGCAGTATCTTTCTATAGCAGATCAGCACCTAACTGAATTTCTTTTGTTTTCCTTTGTTGTCTTCTAAATTTTACATGAATTGAGTAAATTTGATTTATTTGTTGAATCAAACTTTATTTTAGTTCGTTTTGCCTTTTTCAAAGTCGGCCTTTTATTTTTAGTTCTTACTATTGAACTGTAATTTGAATTGAGTAAATTTATTTGTTGAATCGAACTTTATTTTATATCGTTTTGTCCCTGTCAAAGTCAACATCTTACTATTTTCACTGATCGCAACTCCTTCAGAATGACCCAGAAAAAAAAAGGTGTGGTGTGAAGTCAGACCAAGCTTTTTAATTTCTGGTCTGTTAGTGGAGGCATTGACGGACAACGTTATTATGGCCAAGTCGGTTAGCAAACTGCTAGTGTTGCCTTAATCGTTTACCAATCGTGATAAGGCGATCTATATACAATCGAGATGATGGATGGTTGATGAGGTTGGTACGGGAGGGTGATTCCACTGTCACCGCATTTTTATATCTTGGAGCCCTTTGTTCCACCATGAGGCTCGATGGAGCGGGTCTGGGGTGTCTGGTCTACAGTCTGACAACCATCCTATGCAAAGGATACAGATTTAATCGCGAATACTTTTGGCGAGATTATTAAAAATACTTGTAGGGCTCTTAAAGAAATGTTGAGAATGTCTCGCAGCTAAGCTAAGTGAACTTAAAAAAAAAAAAAACTGCACGTATAGAATGTGCGTTTACTATCGACGTTTTGAATAGTTCGATAGATCTGATGGTTAGCTTTTGTTGTACTAGCTTTTGTAGGTACTTCTCTTGATTAGTTAGATGCGTGTAACTCGCGCCACATTTAGGACAACAGAATGGATGATATTCTGGTATTTGGTAAAGACGATACCACCATTTTTTGTCAACTTTGAAAAAAACTATTAAGTTAGCTAAAAGAATTGATCCCAACTCAAAACATATCTTAATGCAAGTTCTTTGAGGAAAAAAAAAAAAATTGTGTGCCTACCTAGGCCATGAAATTAGCAATGAAAGTATTAGCTCAGAAGCTGCAAGGCGGAAGCTGTTACTTCATTCCCTATTCCCACCGGAATTAGACCTGTGAGGCAATTCCTAGTTCTATCCGGGTATTTTAGACGTTTTGTTGCGAACTTCTCCGGATAACAACCCCTTCGGAGAGTTTGTTGGAGAAGAAGGCGAAGTTGACTTGAGCACAGGTTGAATAATGTGCGTTTAAGACTTTAAAATTAAAGTTAGGACTCGCTGGAGTTTACTATAGATTTGCATATCGCTGAAAGGAAACAGTACCATAGCAGCTACGCAGGTTTAGTTGTGGTAGAATGCCTTCATCGTTTTTGATATTATTTAATTGGCAAACGTTTACCAATCTGCACCAATTGGAAGTTGGAACTCCTTGATAATATAGCAGAATTAACTAAAAGACTTTGTGCCTAGAAGGGCTCGCTTGTAGCTTAAATACAAGAATTAGATTTCGATCTGCAGTATCGGACAGAAAATCAAAGGCTCTGAGAGTAATTTCCTGGAAAGAACGTTGTTTTAAAATTGGTCGAAAAAGAATAATCTGGTTTTCCTAAAATGCGTACTGTCGTTGACAAATAAAACAAATATTGCAGTGCTGCCTGCCTTTAAGTATGTAGTACTGAAAAGCTTGCCACTCTTTTTGTGAACGAGGGGGCCACATCTAGATATCGAAGAAGTATGCTTCTTTGAAGATAAGTGTTGATATTGATTAGTTTTTTTTGGTACGTCACTGAGAGGTTGTGTTCCACGAAATTTGGGTCGAGGGGTGCTCGTTTCCATGGTGGCATCACTGAAACCAACAGTCAATTTCTCGCAGACATGGTGCCCCTGAGTTAGGGTTGCATTCCTTGGAAAAAGGGTTCTGGTCTAAGATGTATTTGGATACGTTACTACAGTAATACGGAGGCGATTGTCACCAGAGTGCGTTCAATTGACTGATGTGTGTTTTGTATGGGGAATGCTGGACTTGGTTTTGCCAGGCTTGGTGACGCCATGTACCCATGATTTGTTTTGTTGCGCACAGGTGCATTTCGAATGATGTAGGTTTCATTCAACTCATGTCATAATGGGTGCTGAATGGGTATGCGGAAGCTTTGGATATTCACGTATTAGTGTAATGATATGGTCAAATCGAGAGGTATTTCTGCATCGTAGGAACCGCTATATAAATAATGACTACAAGACCGGATGTAGTCGTAGTCGCAGTGGCTTGGTGTTGGTGTGTTGGACTGTTGGGCGGGGGGTCTCAGGTTCGAGTCCCGCAGGGGCCCGGGTTCCAGCTTATGGTTTTTTTTTTCCACTGCGCTACCTCTCGCGAATGTGAGACGGACATCCGAGAGTGTGAATGTCTTGAAGGAGCTTCTCAATTGGCCGCTTGGGGTCGGCATAAAACTGTGGATCCCTTCCATTCGTTCCAAAAGTGAAAAGAGCTCACACGAAGCGAACGGTTGTGAGAGGCTAGGCGTAGGGTCCCTCCGGACCTGTTGCGCCAACTATTTATTTATTACAAGACCGGATGAACGAGATTGGGAAGTTCATCTTATCGGTAATACAATTTGGAATATATTGTCAAGTCCTACCACGTGTCATCAAGACCATTTATGAAGCCGTTCATTTGTTTAGAAGTTGTTGCTCGTTGGTCGATTATTTGTCCTCTTGATGAGTTCGACGAGGCGGTAGATCTCGAAAACGATGGTGATGAGGAGATAAGTAACTTATTGAACTTCTTGTTTTCTTTTGCTACATTTTATATGAGCTGAGCAATTTGACTGCTGATTAACGTTTAGTTTATCCTTGTGATTAAACATGTAAGGTAAGGCTGAAGGGGTTTGAGTGTGATACCGATGTTTTAAAGTTTAGTGTAGTTTATACATTTAACAGCACACAATAAATTATAAAACAGAATCTCTCAGGAGTAAAAGCGAACAACAGTTGGTTAGGTATCAAAAATTGAACAGATAGTACATAGGTATTTTTGGTTTAAAAAGGTTTAGTATTTGTCGGTATCTGCCAAGTTTTTAGGTAGTTACGGTTTTATGGTAAATATAAAAGTGCAAGTATTAAAATATTAAAGAGAAAAGGCTGTGACCATGCCGTAGGAAGCTGTGATCATGCGATTATGATTAAAAAGGGCTGTGACCATGCCGTAGGAAGCTGTGATCATGCGATTATGATTAAAAAGGGCTGTGACCATGCCGTAGGAAGTTGTGATCATGCGATTATGATTAGAAAAGGCTGTGACCATGCTGTAGGAAGCTGTGAGCATGCGATTATGATAAGAAAAGGGCTGTGACCATGCCTTAGAAAAAGCTGTGATCATGCGATTATAAGTAGAAAAGGCTATGATCATGTCGTAGAAAAAGCTGTGATCATGCGATTATGAGTAGAAAAGGCTATGATCATGTCGTAGAAAGGCTGTGAACATGCCGTAGAAAAAGCTGTGATCATGCGATTATGAGTAGAAAAGGCTGTGAACATGCGAGTTAATAAAATAGGAATAAATACATTTTCGGACAGAGAAATAGAGAGATAGATAGACAGGTATTTAAAATCACTGAGGGCAGTGAAGCGTCGGATGGCCGAACTGTTAACCAACAGTGTTATCGACTTCACTTCCCTACTGTAATGAGTGGTGAAATCCCAGCCACTCATGTTGAACTACGTATTATTTAGAGTAGATCCTGCACATGCAGCTCGACTGGGTGAAGTTGGTGGATGGAGTAGTTATATTCATTCCATATCGACGGTGATGGGCGCTCGGTCGAGTTCGCGAGGTGTGCGGGGAATAAAACGTGTGCGGTTTATAATAGGTTCTGAACCATTCTGCGGAATAGGGGATCACACCCTCAAAGAAGAATTAAGGAAACTAGAGAAAGAAAACAGGGCAGGCCAAGAAACTTCTGGGGCAATACAACCGGAAAAGATTCCAAGCTTGCATCGGCATGAGCAAAAACAACGTCCATATCCTAACGGGGTTCCTAACGGGGCACTGTAGACTCAAGGAACACCTCAGGAAACTGGTTATATCTGAAGAAGGTCTCTACAGATTCTACGATGAGTCCAGTGAAATCCCAGCTGGGATCATGTGGGGCACTGACCCACAAAAGATTGAAATACTTGGGCAAGTACCAACTATCTGATGAGGAAATACAGTCACTGGAGCCAGCTCTCATCCTAAGATTCTTAAAGGAAACTGGACTGGAGAGAGTGCAATAGGACGGATTTCTTCCGCCAAGGAGAAAGAAGAGTACAGGGACCTCTAAAATGATTCCGAAAGGAATTACACTGTGAGGGGAACTCTTATGAGGGATTATACCTCTCTGAGGCGTAAGCAGGGGGTACAATAGACCAACGGGTCGCAGTACAACAACCCCTTGCACATAATAACAATAATAACAATAATAAGATTTCAAGAATGAAACGTCTCTCTTGCATTACGTTGACGAAAAACGAAATACCTATGTGCAAACTTGCTGATCATTTATTTATAGGAGCGCTTGGCTTAGTCGTTAGTGTGTTGGACATTAAAAGTAGGTCGCAAAATTCTGTCCATTTATTTGTTTGCCTATCTGTCTATTTTCTAATGCGATGCCGCTTTTTGCTCTTCTTGAATTCTTGCAGCTCAATCAGTATAAACTCTTCCACATACTCGGATTCATCAAAAAGAAGTTTGTTAATTCCGAATCACTTTCGTCGCTAGACGAATCCACTTATGTTGTTTAAAAAACTTGCAAATTCTTCGAGATTTTAACGACTTTTTGTAACACTTTTTTGAATTATTGAATTGCGTATCTTTAATTTTTCTTAAATTACTAAAAAAGTGTTCCCTAACATTTTTTGTACGTGTCTCTCTCTGAGAGAGAATTTATCCCTATCACCGCAATTTTGACAGTCTTTTCTCTTTTCCATTCGTACTACAAAAGTAGAGGAGCAAATTGCAAACCTCCTGTTTGATGCGTCATTTTCTCTGTTGGTGTTGACACAAAACGAACGATAAAAATTCTGTCATCGTCATGTGCATGGGAAGACTGACGTTAAGCTTCCGATTGTATCGCTTTCTCAAAAGAACTGACACCTGCTTTTATATTAGCATTGGGATCGATTAAAAATAAATTGTCTACTCTGAAAAAGAACAGTTTTACCAAGTTCTCAACAGATTTTAGATGGAACGTCATTTTCTAGCTTCTGTCAGAATCCGGCAGATGGAGTTTAATTTTTTTCTACTTACAAAAGAGTTCGCACAAGGCTCTATTTTATATGTAAAAAAAAACCTTCATTTCCTCCGAATCGTTGATAGTCGACCCTAGCGAGGTAGGCATCCGTCGGAGCGGAAATTCTTCGCAACGCATACTCTTTCGGAGGCACGAGGTATCCGACTATGGATCGTAAATAAATTCCGCAAGCAATTTCTTTCGGAGGATGTCGGAACCTAGCTGTCAACAATTTTACAAAAAATCCACTTCATCACACTTCAACGTAATTCGCCGATATGCGGTACAAAATGTCGGAACAATTCTCCGAACAGTTGCTCCGAAGAATACCTCGTAGCAAAAGTCCTCAGAATCGTATAAAATCGGAGAATTTTTCATTCCGACGGATACCTCGCTAGAGCCGAGTATTTTTGGTTTTTGTCAAAGTCAAGTTCTCCATGTGATCTTCTAGACCAAAACAAAGTCCATACCTTGCGCAGTATATAATTTGAGCAAAGATATCCTTAAGAGCTAGAAAGCCATAACCTTTTCAACTACAGCAACTTGTCATAAATGCGGTTAAATATTTGACAAACCCAAACTTTTTAGTTGTTTGTAAAGTTCAAAATCCAATTATTTATGGACAGTCTTGGGACTTGTCGCCAAATTCCGGTACAAAGAAGCTTTTGACTTCCGGGATACACTGTCTTGCCAAAGCCCATACAAATAAAGCAAATAGCCCTCACTCATCGTTTAGATAACGAACCCAAGGATAATCTCTTGCAAAAGTATATAAATTTCATAGACACAGATATTCTCTTACATCGAGGTGACCACAAAAGGACAAACAAAAAATTGTTTTTTCTCGGAAAAAGGTACCCACGCCTGTAATTTCATTTAATTTTTTTTCCTTCTATTGAACCTTTTTGGGTAGATTAAAATATCCTCCCCAGCAAGGAAATTGAGGAAGGTTGTCTGCCCAGTACTATAGTTGACCTATTTTTCACCATCCATACTGCGTCTTTTTGTGCTTCTATTTAGACGAATTACGATGGTCTTGACTGACTCTTGAATGTAGTCCGCAAGGTGTAGGCGAAGCCTTTTCGATGACCTTAGGAGATTTCGTATAATCCATTACAATATCTTCTGTCGTTGGTGGCGATGGTGACCTTCACCTCGGAGAGCTTTGTGCTTAAAAATATTTTACTTAGGCAAATATTCCATAGAGCGGGGTTATATAATAAAAGGGGTCACTCTTAAGAGGATTTCAAGTTGAATATATATTGCGGAATTATGGGCGCTGTGTTAATAAATAAACTAGGTCAGAGGTATAATGAAAAGGGTTGACCTGGAGGATGTCATGATTTACACAGCGGGCTGCCTAGTAATAGTTGAGCCGTAAGAGATGCGATTATGCTGTTATCAGCGCAGGGGGATGTTTGGCAGGTAACTGACTGTCTTTGTTTTGATAGGGAATTTAGTTGCTTGGGGAAGGGGGGAGGCTTAAAAATCAACCAAGCAATCAAAACATTTTGTGGGATTACCCTGCATTGGCAGCGAAGCATTGCGAATCCATTAAGTCCCATATCGAGTTCCAAGGATGCGTGATATTTCCCCGACGAGTGCTGCTTTCGCTTTGAGTGTATTTTTATCTAGCTCTCTGCGCCGCTGGGACTGCTTTTTTTTTGTTTTATCCTTTCCGTCCTATCTCTCCATCTATACGTAATTATTCACTTAAAATTAATCCCACTTGTGATTTCTGCTTCGCACTTGTTCTCATTTAAATATATGGATGTATGTGGGCCGGCTTGATGCCCCACTGGCGTACTACTTTAGAGAAATCTGCACACACCATCTTTCCCTCAAGGGGAATGTAACATGCAAACAGCGAAAAGCTCAAATGCTGTATAAATGGTTCTAGATGTAGCACAGCACTGAAGGTAGGTATTTAAAGAGATACACATACACAGGAGCGACAGGATATTTTTTTTTCTACGATTCCCACTGGTGCACATTTTATTTGTATAACTGGTATAACTGCGCAAATATCCCAGCCACCGCCACGTCCTTGTGCAGGGATGCGCGGGTGTAGACGTTAAAAATAACGGTTACACTCGTTCGTTTTATGCCGCACTTCTGGATTCAATAGTGTGTGTGTGTGTATGTATGTATTTTACAGTGGATAACGAGAATGATTAAGCACGAAACGTCATCTAACGATGATGATGATGATGCTAGACGCCTTGCGATGACGATAATGGCCCAACAGCTCCAGCATCCACTCTTGGTGGCCAACATTTTTCTATCTAACTAACACAAAAAAAAAAAAAAAAAAAAAAAAAATGGATATTCCACAAGAGCTTGCAATCGTCATAGGAAGCGTGATCTTCCTGATGTTTGCCAATTGCACACACAATCACAGACGAAAAATCCTTTCGAATGGGCACTTCCGGCCGTTGTGTAGTGAGGAGCGAAATAATTGGACTCCAGTCCCACTATCGGTATGGTGGCCCAGTGCGCTCATTTCCATTTTTTTCTTTGCCATCTCCATCCCAGTGGATCTCCGCTGGTGTTTCTATAAAATTCGATGGCCATTTGGCGAAAGTTAAATCCTTTTCATTTTTTCTGCAGCTCAGCATCCGACCGTGTTCCAGTTCTGTGAGCCATCAAAGCTGTAGCATACAAACCTAGGGATGGCTACCATTGGTTTTGGCATTCCTTTTCGATGGTGGCGCTTCCAGTTGTGCTGCATCAGCAGCTCGTAGATATATCCAGAAGAGGGGGCGGCGCGTATAGAAAATTAGGCTTTATAGCTCAATTCATGGGAAATGAAAATTGTTTTCTATTCTCTCAGTGATTGTGATGTCCTCGAAAGTCGGAGGGGTAGAGATTCTATTTTTATTTCGCATCTCCGTTTGGTTTTTTGCGCTGCATGAACGTTCTCTTCCGCAGGTCCTGTGTGTGTGCGTACTATTAATTTGATTGATGACTGCAGGCACACGGAGTGCTGACATTTTACATGGATGTGGATTTGCATGCAAATCTTTATCCACCTCGTGCTGGTGATGTAAAGAGGACGACTTGGTTGTAGATGGATTCGAATGCGAGGATGTGCGGATGTTGTTGAATGAGCGAGCAAAATGTACCCAGCGACAGGAAGAGGTATATATCGAGATAGTTTTTGATTTGTCGTTGGGATTGCAATGACAGGATGCCGGATGATTGTTTGTGTTTGTTGAAATTGATATGGAGGATAAAATAAATGATCCGATTACAGGATTAGTGAGGCGTACGTACATACGGAGGTAGTTTTTTTTCACAGTTGTTTGACTTTTTGGATGTTTTTTTTTTTTTTTGGGGCTCTTTAAGTTGATGCCATACAAATGGAGTTTGGGGCAGATTTGATTTGTTTGGGGGGGTTTTTCTCCTTCGATAGCAAAAGTCGTGGTGGATTTTAAGTTGAACTCGAAAAGGATATTTACACAGATGAGCTACGTATATTTATTTAAGGCCATTATTTTTCCAAGACCTCCAAGTTGTTGAGATGGATACCGCTGCCGACTTTTCAATGGTAGGGAAAAAAATCTCACAGAGCTTGCTGCAGTCGAAACAGGGTTAAGGCAAGCTCAGCAGTGTACTATGACATCTTCGACAGGATACTTGAGTGACTTCAACTTCAAATGCGCCAGCACCCCCTCAGTTGTGGTCTCAAATCGGCGATCAAGCGTTGGATGGCTTTTTTTTCAGTCAGAAAGCAGAAAAAGAGCCACATAAATCATTTTTTAAAACACTGACAACATTGACAGGATTCTGAGGGGTATGGTAGAAATTGCCTGCATTCACTCACTATATGCAGCGAAGTTTTGGACAATAGAATTTTCCCAAAAAAAAAAAAAAGGCCAAGCCTAAGGTAAAAGTACATCAACTTTACATCCAAACATTTCAAAATGTATCCACTAAGTCTATTAATTAATTTTTATGACCAATAACCACCACATCCAGGAACATTATTTTCAAACCGCAGACGCACCATGAACTGCTTTCCAATACGAAATTCCAACGTAGCTACCTCTAACCTCACCTTCTGATCCCTACTATGAGTTTATATCATAAGGATTATAATCCCCGGGGAATGGTATCCTTAAAACATTTTAATGTCGGTGATGAGGGGCGAATATCGACTTGGACTCGGAGAATATGTGGTCTGCCGGCACGCTCACGATAAAGGTGTCTACACGCGTCAAGCAAACGAAATAAATTGCAGTTCCCGATGTTGAATTTTCGGCATCTTAATATATAAACCAAGTATAGTAGCACAGATGAGCAGCCACAAGCCGGATGGATAGGGATACATGAGGATTTATACAGAAAGGATATCTCTACAGTTTACGACCGGCTAGAGATTTAAATTCCATTTTAATGATGACCTGGGTATTTCTGGTGACTGTTGCTTTTAATTATTAACGTGGTGCATATGGACGTGTTAGGATTTTTATTTTTGATTCAAGTCAGTTGCGACATGAGTGTGCTCAGGTGACTAATATGGACTCTCAATGTTGTTCGATCGGTGATTTTATTATGTGGTATGTCAATTATGACTACGGGTCGATGCTAAACTGAATTTCGCATATCTGAACAAGATCGTTTGAGTGAAGGAGACTCAGTTTCGTATTTCTGTCAAGACGGTTCCGCCCGGCTTCTTATAAAGTATCAAAAAGCATCAAGGAAAGTTTAATTTTCGTCACACATCCGAGATGAACTTCAATCCAATCACTAGTTGAAAACTTGCAAACCTGGCAAATATCTAGATATTCCTCAGTATACATAATTGACACTCATTGACAGCGCACATTCTGTAGTTAGACCCTGATTTAAAAACGCTCGCCTATTCTCAGTCCACCAAACACCATCCCAAGAACCATTCCTATACAATACAACTACCCATTAGAACCACTCCTATGGCATACATATTTAAGCACAAGTCATTTCATGAGGCCAAAACAAAACATCATTTGCGACTTCAAATAAAGTGTACACCGCATTATTTGAACAGCCCTCTCAGCATTCAAATTGTATACGCAAGGTCAAGAAGCACTAAAACACTTCACATCCATACCACAACAACTTAAGTTGGCTCTTGCCAGAATGACTAGCTAACAAATTAAATAATTTACTGCGACTTTTTCTTTAGTTTGGGCCTCCTTCTGTCTCTTTCCGAGCACCAGCAGAACAAACGAAAAGAATAAGACAAACTGACAGAATTTGTTCACCGAAAAATGTCATTATACTCGTAACATGGCTCCATCAAAACGGCAAAGAAAAAAAAACATCTCATTTAATATTTAATCATGTTTCTCTGTGTTTTATTCGAACAAGTTACATACATAATGTACGCCGAATAAGGTGTTTTAGTATACGGAATACAGGAGCTGCAAAGAAGTTGGGGTACTGTTTGCGAATAGAAAAGGAAGATGCTCCACAATACCAATAATCATTTTTGTGTCCAGACTAAATCTAACTCACAATGGCGAAAAAATATTTAGCGTGAAGTTGAAAAATGATTATAGATATTTAGTGTGAAGGTCAAAAATGATTATTAGTGAGGCCCTCTCTTATTCCCATAACACCGTAGTTAAATATTTATTTAGAAAATGTGTTAAAACAATTTTATATATTAACAGAGAATGTTTAGCGAAACTGGGTAAAAATTGGTAAACAAAATTATGTCGCATTTTGGGGCGTTCCGCTCTAACAGAGGAAACGACACACAGAGAAGTCGATGTTTAAATTTTATTATCAACTAGCTGATTTGGCGATATTCGTTCCGCTCTAATTCGTTAAATAATACAATTTAAAAAATTAGAAATATTTTTTCTTATATTGAAAGCTGCACTCCCCCTTTTTCTTTTCAGTCTATTTTTTTTCCAAGTTCGGTTTTCCATACAAATTTTCATCGCCTATTTCATCCCCTAAAGTTTTGTTGTTGCGGCAAAAATAAAGGCTATATCCTTCCTTGGGACAATACGAATCCATCAAGCCCAATATCGTGAAAATCGAACGATCAGTTCTTGAGTTATGAGGGCACAAACGAACGTAAGTCTCTCTTATAAAGGGTTTTCCAATAAGAGGTGTTATTTTGGTATTCAAAGAAAAATGCCATTTTTTGAGATAAATGATCGGATGTTTATTTCATAATAAAGAGGAAGGTATGCCGTTAATAATCAAAAACAACATCAGCCAAATGGCCACCACGAGCACGCATACAGGACCATATCCTTTCACAATAACACCTCTTATTGAATAGCCCTTATAGATTCGATTAACAATCGTTTTGACTGTATGATACAAATTAATTTGGTAATGCACGTTTTTGGTCTGTTGTCCAGCTTCTGGATAAACCAGGAAGCTGATTAACAGATTAAAATATTTGAGTAGGTTTTGGCGCCGGTGTCTATACTTTTCTTTTTTGAATTGATTAGGAATTACCTGAATAATGGAAGTGAAGTGAGAAAAGAAGTTCATTTTGGGTAAACAACGCCCCAAAAATATAGGCGTGTCAATGAACAACATAGCCTTTAGTCTTCTCGAAGTCTTAGTAAGCATTTCGAAGAAAGTTTCATCAAAATCTGCCCAGAAAAAACTAAATCTAAAAAAAAATTCACCAGTTTTATTAATTATTATTTAATGTAGGTATTTCAATTTTTATAAATTAAAAATGACGATGAATGAATGAAAATGAAAAATGAGGCTTCTTATTTACAAATGTCTAACCTCGAATGATCGCTAACCAGAACAATATTTTCTGTTCAACCGCATTGACGACGTTTTTGTCGCACAGCCTGTAAAATAGCTAATTACTGTCGTTGTCCTACAATAAAACGTCTTTCCTTGCTCAAAATTGGCCCCCACGAGTCCTACATTTATGTAGTAACTAACATTTCTAAAAAAAATGAGCACAAATTGTATAAACTGTGTGGAATGGTTTAAAAAAAATATCGCAAGTTCCTAAATAATTGATGCCGCTAAAAAGGCACCCATTGTAGCGACTACAAGAAGATAAACAAAATCCAACAATGATATATTATAGCAATAAGATCCACAGGCTTAATACTAGCTACCTATTTCACCCGAATCTTATATAGGTGTCTATTGGGAGCTTGTTAAAAATTTACATTTTATTTTGTTATTTTTGTCTTGTTCGTTTGTTGTTCTTCTGCGAAGAAGAGGAGAACCGTGAAATAAATGTTCGACCTTTTATGCGCCCTCTCCCGTTCCATTTGAATGGAAAAATAACAATGGAGCTCAATTTTCCATCCTCTGCATATGGATGGATGAGAATATCGTGAGGATTCGTTGTGTGTTGAGTTGCGGGGGTTTTCACCGTTCCATGACCTAGAAAACTAAAAAGGATTTCCTTTTTTGTTCGCTGTTATTGTTATGGCGGGCTTTGAATGAGGTGTATGACTATGAAGCGCTCCGCTTGAATAATAAATTACCACCTAGCCTGACGGTTCATTAATATTTTTTTTTTGACTTAATTCCCTTATGCAATTAATTTGTTTTTGTTTGATATTTTTTACAAAAAAAAAAAAAAACGGCACAGATTTGCCGACTCTGCGGGTACTATGAAGGACAAGGCTAGCGACAAATGGAACTTGTGGCAAATTCCTTTGAATGTACAGTGGAAATTGTATTTTAATAATATATTTCGCTGACATTGTGTACAAAGGAACCACCAACGATATATACCTACCTACTCGTATGTGGATCTTAGCGAATTTTAATTTAATAAATTAAAAAAGTTTTTTTTTTTTTTAATTTAGGTGAATTAATCAATAACCGTCTGAAGGTGTCGTCGGTGTCAAGGTGAGCACATGAGTGAACTGACGGTACGGTAGGGAGTTTATTTTTTGTTTCGATTTCTCGGAACAGGGTAAATTTAACACAATAAGAACTACGGTTGGTAAGGTTGGGTTTAAATTCAAATACAATAAAAAAAAACTTTCTAATTGCGAAACTTCATGGAAGAACTTTTTGACAAAGTTCTTCCATCAAGTTTAGCGTAGGTTTTATAAGGTATATATCAACTTGTCTCAAGGGAGTGGAGGAAACAGTGAGAGGTATGTACCTACATAGTTAAATTGTGATGCTTTCAAATTAATTTGGGAGTCAAAAAAAATATATAATATAATAGTGGTAAAGTCAGTGGTTGAATTACCGCATCCGTGATCGAGTACTACGTGACTTAATTTGCCATTGTTTTGCAAGCAGATGCGGTTATTCGACCCCAGGATGAAAAGGGGCCCTATGACTACCTCATTAACACCATCTATTGTGTGGATTTTTTTAAGGGGCGGATGGAGAAGACCTTCGACTTTATGTCGTATCGAAAAGCGAATGAGATTTAAAGAGGCTTTTACATGAGAGTTGTTCAATCGGGTGGTTGTAAGATGGTATACTAAGACGTGGGGATTTGGAATTATACTTAAGGTCTAATTTGTATTTTCCCTTAAATCAAAACCTTCTTTCTGTAGTCGTCAAGCAATAATGAGGTTTATGCGTTTTCCACTGTCGTGATCTACATTTCTCAGTGAAGGTTAAAAATGATTTTTTTTTTTTTTTTTTATATATACTTCTCCCGGGAAAGGCGAACCTATAACGCTTCAACAGCGCCCCGAGATGTCTGCAGATGTATGTTTGCTCTGCACTTAAATTGCTGCAAATTGTAGTCTTCTGGAAATCTATCCCCAGGAAGCGAGTTCCAAAGTTTGCTTGTCCTGTAACAGAAAGAGTTTTGGAAAGTTGATGTCCTCGCGGTTGTCAAGTGTACTGTATGGTCATGAGCATTAGCAGCCTGTCTTGTTGGGCGCCCAAAAGTTGCATTTCGAGGGATAATGTCTTTGAGTTCCTCAGAACATCTACCATGGAAGTACCTATAGAACAAGCATAGGTCAGCGACTTGTCTTCTGTGCACCAACGGTTGTAGATTCGATGTGAGTGTAGGGTCTCCAATGAGTCGAACTGCTCGTCTCTGTATGCTATCAAGCAGGTTAAGTGAATGTTTTGGGGCCGAGCTCCATATATGGGAACAATATTCCAAGCCTGGTCTAACCTGTGCTTTGTAGAAAAGGAGAAGTTGCTTGGGGCTAAAGTACCTCTTTGCTCTAAATAGGTAGCTCAACTTTGCGGACGCAGATTTTGCGATATAGGATATGTGGTTCTGCCATGTGATTCCTGAGTTGACTGTGACTCCTAGAAGGTGCATTGAGTCCTTGTGATGGATTGGATGGTCATCCATTTGGATCTGAGGAACTGTTGATGCATTTTTTCTGGAAAATGTTGTGAGCTGTGTCTTGTTTGCATTAAATACAACCAAGTTGTCCTTTCCCCACTTCAAGATTTTGTCCAGATCATCATTTAGAAAATTAATTTGTTCACATCTCTGATTGTGTGATGTAGCCGTATTCACAGGCCCATTGTTCGAGATGGAGGATATGAGAGTGCTGTCATCTGCAAAGCTGTAGATATTATTATTTGTCGATCCAAGCAAATCGTTGATGTGGAGAAGAAATAGAGTTGGAGAAAGAATAGATCCTTGGGGCACTCCTGCATTTATAGCAAACGAATTGGATGATACACCATCTACAACAACTTGGATCGATCTTCCCAGAAGAAAAGTTTGCATCCATCCGCAGAGTTGTTGTGGTAATCCGTAAGACGCTAACTTGCCTAATAGGGCTCTATGCCAGACTCGGTCAAATGCCTTTGATATGTCCAAGGTTTAAGTATGACAAGAAGTGGTTGAAATCAGTAAGCCTATATAGTAGAGATCAGAACGTATCAACGTTTTCGCCTTACAGAATCTGACCCCAGATTTTTCTCACTCTAAGGTGACGGCACATTTTTAAATCCACAATTGGCTGACCACAAACACGAATTTTTAGATTATCTCCAACTTATTTTGAAACGTGTTGGAGGCAAAAAACTTCACCCATTACTATTCTACAATGCAAGCAGGTACCTCTGCTTTCACCATTCCTAAAGTTTCAACGTTTGCACCAGCCTGCCAGTTGTATGAATACACACACTCGTACATTATTTGGAATTAAATTGTCTGTTGGATTTGCTGGCGTTCAACCTAACCTACCCATAAATTGTCTGCAGTCAGTGACGGTCTATTGTTGAAAAATTCTCCCATAGGTAAAAGATTCATTGTTAATTTACGCGATTGACAATGCCTGGTTATACACGATTTTAATATTTAAATATCGATTTAGCTATCGCTTTCCCTGCCGGAGGGGGTGAAAGCACGGATGACTAAAATGCGTGCTCAAAATGGCGACGTGAGTTTATCATTACCTACTACAGAGCGCCTACACATATAAGCCAGTTAATACGTCCTTGCCACATCGATTTAGCTTATCGAGGAGAATGGTACTTCAACATCAACACGTGCTCCCCTTCGCTCCCTCCCGTCCCTTTTAATTTGCAATTTTACACATTTTTGCTCCTTTTTTTCGTTCTGTAAGCAGTAAGCTTGGCGCGGCGCTAATTAATTGCGACAAGTTGACAATGGACAATTATTAATCTATTGACATTAATAAGCGCTTTGTCTGATGCGAAGTTTTATTTAACCCCTTTGGCTGGATTGGGTGATAGTTTGTAGGGTGTGTATTGGGTCAAAACATACTAAACTTGGGAGAGTGTCCACTTACAAGAGATTCGTTTTTGAAATAGCCCCGCAATCGATTTTTTGTTAAGATTTTTACGACTGAGAAAAAATACTGAAATGTCTAATCCAAGTCCACCTTTTTAGGATTTTTCTACTGTCAAAAATATATATTTTTGTAGTGATTTGTATGACGGAGAAAAAATACTGAAATGTCCAATCCAAGTCCACCTTTTTAGTATTTTTTCTACTGTCAAAAATACAAACCTATATTTTTATAATGGCTTTTATGAATGAGAATAAATATTTTGAATGTCCAATCCAAGTCCACATTTTTGTAATTCCCCCTCTGCGTGAAATAAAATCGAAAATTTCTATGTTGGTCCACCCTATTTCTTATTAGAGGTGGACAGTGTGACCAATTCAATATTTGAAATCATGCTAAGTTCAGGCTTGTTCACAATAAATTTTGCTTCTTTGATTTAATTTTATTATTTTAATTCATAATTTTTCTAAACAAAAATCCTACTAAAAAAATGCTAGCTAGAAAAAAAAGAGAATTAATTGGTCACACTGTAGTTGGGTACATCTATCTTTGAGGCTGATAGCTGATTTGTTGTGCTTTGTTATGATCTCTGCACGCCCAGTTGCTCGCCAGTAACAAATTGAGTTATCCGTTCTATGCGTGGCTAACCAATCGATAATTTATTTTATATTTCGTCAAGTGAAAATGCAAGTTATTTAGTTTGCGAATGTTTTGTGATGTCCTTTTTGGTTTTATTTCATTTTTCGTTACCGTTTGTCCTTCGTTTATGGGATAGGGAGAGAATACTGATGAGGCATCTATACTCTGTCCAAGAAAAATTGTCAGTACAGGCCTTATGGGAAGCTCTTTTTTCTACCAGTGGTGCCTGTAGTACTCTCACGGCACTCAAACACAGGATCTGCCACTGAAATAAAAACGAAACCACTGGCATTCCAAGGCATTTTGTTGTTGTAATTTTCCTGAAATTCGCATACATCTCTCCACAACCAGTCTGCCTAGCAGTCGCGGGCAGAATGAGCACGATCGCTTGTATTCGCTTGCTATTATCATCAACCAAAATAAGCAGTGTGAGTGACTGAATCACATCAGAGAAGTGTTACCATATGGCAATGTTAGCATATCAATAAGGGTTTTTCTTTGAATTTTGTCAAAGAACTTTCGGTTTTGATGCTTTTTGGAGCTTTTTGGAGCTTTTGAGAGCGGCATATTATGTGGGGTGTTGCCATTCGGTTTTAATTTGTTTGTATTTCTGAAAGATCCAATAATATTCAGTTAAAACATATTTTTGAATGTTATCTTTTAGAAATAATGTTTATTCGTGAGGTGTTTTAATGCATTCATTTCATTAACGCAACAAATGATCATATGTGCGTTGTAGAGATATTGCAATAAATTAATAATGATTACTAGGGCAGCTCAACCGGATTCATGCAAAAGCATGGTATTTCCGCGAAGTTCTACATTGACGGGTAGTAATTTTTTTAACAAATATCAAGGTATATATGTCTATATTAAAAAATGTATGTAGAGCTGCACAAGTGCAGTCCTTTTAACATCTGTTTAGGTATATGACATTGCGTCGTGGTTATATAATTTTTTCTAATTGCCTGTTTGTGTATATAAGGCGGAAACAATGGTTGTTATCTCAATAGCGGATAGTGCATCTAAGCAAGTGGTTAACTTTATTTTGCATATGAATAAACAGAAACATGGCTACAAAGTCTTCAAAGGATCTAAGTGTAGAAAAGAAACAACAAATTGTTGATGCAACTGACAAATTTTATTTCATTTTTAAAAGTAAATCGGAAGCCGTAGGAAATGCGGCTACTGTTTTTTCTGTTACGGAACGAACTGTATACAGGCTTTTAAGGGAAAAAGCAATCGAAGGCCACAATTCACCACCAAAGAAGAAAAATAATTCCGGTATCAAGAGCAAGGTGGATGATTTGGGCAAATGTGCGATTAGGCGGATAGTCCATCAGTTTTTTTTATGGATAATGACCTTCCAACGCTAGACAAGCTATTATTGAAGTTACAAAAAAGTGAAAATATAACAAAACAAATAGCTCAACCTTGCATATAACATTGCAAAAAGATCTCGGACTTAAATTCGTCAAACGTCAGCGAAAGAATTTGTTGTTGGAAAGAAGTGACATTATTTCTTGGAGACGAAGATATCTACACGAAGTAAAAAAAATTAGAGAACAGAAAAGAAAGATTTATTTTACTGATGAGACCTGGCTAAATTGGAAGATGGTTACCCTAACAGTATTGCTCTCTGAGTTATGGCGAATTATCATACACACTATGGCAACCCTGTGAGAGCTTTAAAAAGGGACCGATTTATGTAAGTCATTGCAACCAGACTGAGAGACAAACATCCTATCTTCCCTGTACTGACAATTTTTCTTGGACAGAGTATAGTCATTGTTTGTATGACAAAGGCGGAAAGAATTCAGTAAAATTAGCATGTGTTTTGAAATTCTAATACGAGTAGTCGAGTTTGAATTTGAGTTTTGGGTCTGGAGTGTGATGAAATTGGAATTGGAACATGAAGGACATTTGTACACCGCAGTAGGGACGGGTGTTTCCACAAAAGGTAGTGAAAGTTGTGTTTGCTTTTCTCTTAAAAATCGGTTTTAGCTTTAGTGAAATTGAATTGAAAAATGAATTCAGTGAAAGTAGTGTAAGGCAGAAGTAAGAGGTATATTGGGCTCAGATTGTGATGGACACAAAGAGAGGAAAATTCTAAAAAATAAATAAAAAATAGAGCGGAAACTGAACTGTGAATTGGCGGTCTCAGTCAGTACCGAATTAATATTACTAGCTTAAAGTCAACAATTGCACACAACGAAGACATTCTTTACTTGGTTTTCCTGTTCCTATTTAAATTCGTGTCAAAGTTTACCTAAAATTATTTTACCTTCGAAGACTCTCATTGATTTGTCTCCTTCGTAGACCGATTTTATGACTCCTTTTCTACTTCTAAATATCTGTGCTCATATATCTGGAAGAGGGTGTACCTACAACTCACTCAAATTAATCCATACTTACTTTCAATGGCTGCCCTGGAAAGTCAACGGAAATTACACCCTATAGAGCGGAACGGCAGTATTTTGAATTAAAAAAAAAAAACAGCTCACGGATGTGGAAAACGGGTAGGGTATTACAAATATAAGACTTGGGCTTCCCTTGAACATAAACACCATCACAGTCTTCATGGTAAGACCCTGTGTAATGTTTTTTAAGTGAAGACTGGTTCATCTGCAAACTGGGGCGGATACCAAAGTTTGGCGAAACCCAATGGCAAAGTTAATACCACCTGTTTCACACAGTGACTGCAGACAAATATACGGTAGAAAGTAAAATCCTATAAGGGCAACTGCAACTCCTAAAATTTATTCAGACGGCATGCACATAAGCCGGATGCGTATACACAGAGGCAGCTAGTCGCCTTCAAAACAGACAACTGCGGCGGCAGACTCTATGGAGAACCTGATAGTTTTCAAACAGCAGGTGGTACCGTACGTTTCGCTTCGCCTCTATATACGTACACCACCTGTACTATAGTTACACTGCGGTTGGAATATTTGCAGCATCATTCTGTAGCAAAAAAAATAGGATACACATAACTTTCAATGCGAACGAGAGCACTTGTCACCTATACTACCAATCGAAGCACTTTCACATTAAAAGTTTATTGTGCGACGGATAACATTTATTATGAGCCCGATTAGACTTAAGGGTGTCTGACTGGTGGCGAAGTTGTGATTTGTCTTTTTAATTGAGTTTGGCCGGTCGACAGCATGTAGGTCACAAATCCGAGTAAACTCATTATCCGGACTCGCGATCAGATCAGTTCCAAACGACCGATATCGCGTTTCAGATACTGAAAGGTTCTGAGCAGATCCTCAAAGGTTCTGAGTATCTGCTCATAATACCTTACTATAAGCAAAAGCTTCCTCTGACGTACATATTAACCGACGTAAGCCATCCACAATCCCCTTTACTTATGTATAATTAAAATAAAATCCTGGGCCATAATTTCAACTCGAAATCAGCGCGTTTTATGCTAGCACATCTCTCAAAGGGGTCACAAATTCGAGTAAACTCATTATCCGGACTCGCGACCAGATCAGTTCCAAACGACCGATATCGCGTTTCAGATACTGAAAAGTTCTGAGCAGATCCTCAAAGGTTCTGAGTATCTGCTCATAATACCTTACTATATGCAAAAGTTTCCTCTGGCGTACATATTAACCGAAGAAAGCCACCCACAATCCCCTTTACTTAAGTATAATTAAAATAAAATCCTGGGCCATCATTTTAACTCGAAATCAGCGCGTTTTATGCTAGCACATCTCTCAAAGGGGCAACTCCTGTGATAAGAGGATGGCAAAAAAAAAAAAAAATGCATTCCATCAACGTGCTTGACTTAATTGAAATCATATGAAATCGCACCAACGAGTTACACCGGTTGCAACTTTCTTCCACATTACGGTGAAAAATTTAATGAAAATTGCGAAAAATTAAAAGTTTCCCTCTCTGGCACACATTGGGTGAACTTTTCTCTGTATATGCATTTTTTCGTTTGTTCAACTGCCACCCACAGCCACCCAAATCAGGTACACGGGTAAAATACTCGTAGTTGTAATTTAAGCAGAACACAGCCATAGACGTTGTACGTGCTAGTAATGCATGTGCGCGAGGAAAAGCATATTGCTAACCTTCACCACCATAACGAGGAACGAAGACTTATTCATTAAAGTTTGCTTTCAATTGTTGTGCCTTGTAAATTGCAACAAAGAAGTCTGTCCTTGCCTCCTACAATCGGAATTGGAATTGTTTCGAAAATAAAAAGAAATAAAAATAAAAAACGAAAGAGGAAATCAATTACGAATGCGGTTTAGATGGATTTCACGTTGTTTATATTTTTTTGTGTTTTAATTGGAAGTCATTCACAATCACAATGGAATGCGAATAGCGGATAGCGAATAAATGTACAAAGACATCGTTATAGTTAATCGCTTGCCTTCAGAATCAACACACACATGATGAGACTTATAATTTCCCATTTGTATTCCCGGTCGAAAGTGTTCGATATAGCATTGGTTATACTCGCCTTAAATTACGGTATGAATATTTAAGAGGCGGTTCGGCCACCCACATTACACAATATGTTCTGCCCAATTCAAGGAAAACCCAATTTTCTAATCGGTTTTTCTCTTCGTCCTTCGACTTCATATTTATTTCTAATGCCATTCGCCTTTTAAATTAAAGAAATCGTCGAGTATCCTTCGGGAATGAAAAACCCCGAATTTATATACGTTCCTATAGGATATGGTACGAGAGGTCATGAATACTAATATCAGAGCAATTCGAAAAAAAACGTTTTTCTTTTTATTGTTATGCTAATGGATTGTTGTGTGAGTGGCCTTACAATTTCATTACGTTGGGTGCTCTTATTATCATTCTTAATCGATTTCGATTTATTTTATGATTATGGTGCATAGTTTTGGAAATGTTTCGAGGAGTTTTGACATCTCGCAAGGTTTAAAAAACGAAACAAAATGCATTTTAAAATAAAAAAAGCCAAAGGAATTATGCGAAGGTAAAAGTTGGAACTTACCTGTAGAGACGAACAAGGAAACCTTGTAGTAGAGTCACAGTCGGTGCTGAGGACATGGAAAAACCATTTCTGCAGACTGCTAAACGGCGAAGACGACACAAATTCCGCTGTCAGGCAGAACGAGCCATTCAACCTGGACGATGAAAGCCAAGATTTCCGTCCACCTGACCAAATTGAAGTGAGGATAGCAATATCTAAGCTTAGATCCAACAAGGCTGCTGGAACAGACGGCTTAACTGCCGAGCTGTTTAAGGCAGCGGGAGATGACTTGGTGGAGTGCATACACCAACTCGTCTTCAAGATTTGGTCAGACGAAAGTATGCCTCATGAATGGAACCTTAGCATCGTTTGCCCGATTTACAAGAAAGGAGACTCTCTAAACTGCGCCAACTATAGAGGCATCAGTCTCCTGAACACTGCGTATAAGATCATGTCTGCTGTACTGTGTGAACGCCTGAAACCATTCGTCAACGATCTGATAGGTCCCTATCAGTGCGGTTTTAGGCCCGCTAAGTCCACGACCGATCAAATATTCACACTACTGCCGATCCTGGAGAAAACCCAAGAAGTCCAGATCGATACTCACCATCTTTTTATCGATTTTAAGGCCGCATATGACAGCATTTATAGAGACGAAATATACAGAGCCATGTCTAGTTTTGGCATCCCTGCCAAACTTGTCAGATTGTGCAGAATGACGATGGAGAATGCTCGCTGCTCCGTAAAGGTCGGAAACAATCTCACCGAGACCTTTGATGTCAAAAAAGGATTTAGACAAGGTGACGCGCTGTCATGTGACTTCTTCAACATCATTCTTGAGAAAATTGTGCGAAACTCACAAGCCAACACCAGAGGCACAATTTTCCATAAGTCTGTGCAACTGCTTGCATACGCTGACGACATTGACATTGTTGGCACAACACAGCGAGCTGTCACTGGTGCGTTTGCAAGTATTAGTATAGAAGCGGCAAAAATGGGTTTAGTGGTGAATGAGGGTAAAACAAAATATATGCTGTCAACAAGAAGGGACACACAACATCGACGAATCGGACAAAACGTCACGATAGACAGCTATAACTTTGAGGTTGTTAGGGACTTTGTCTACCTCGGCTCCGCTATAAACCCTGATATGGACATCTCATTAGAAATCAAGCGAAGAATCACACTTGCCAACCGCTGTTTCTTTGGCCTAAGACGGCAATTGATTAGTAAGGCCTTGTCAAGAAGCACCAAGGAGATTCTATATAAGACTCTCATCATCCCTGTCCTGCTCTATGGCGCAGAAGCATGGACCCTAGCAAAAAGGGATGAGGATCTTTTTGATCGCTTCGAACGCAAATTCTTCGAGTGATTTTTGGAAGTGGAAGGGG
Organism: Cheilosia urbana; assembly: GCA_946477585.1. Classification (NCBI taxonomy): domain Eukaryota; kingdom Metazoa; phylum Arthropoda; class Insecta; order Diptera; family Syrphidae; genus Cheilosia; species Cheilosia urbana. Next base: position 72,356,991 of record OX297856.1, on the reverse strand, counting down.
ACCTCAACCAACTTGGAGTGCGCAACTGGAGGCAGTTAGCCAAAGATCGCGCTAACTGGAGAGGCGTATTGGTTGAGGCCCAAGTCCACCCCGGACTGTAGCGCCACCTTAATTAAGTAAGTAAATGTTGGAACTCCTCTTATTTACTTCTTTATATTCGCACACATTTAAGAAGGAATCCAGTTTAAATAGCATACGATTGGAATACTTTTCACAGTTTGGGGAACTTTGCTTTTTAACAGTAGCATGAAGAACGTCGATAATGAAGCTGTCGTTGTTTTCCCATTCCTATTTTCCTATATCGCACACTTTCGTGGCGCTTTCATTCAAATGTGAGTACCTACCTACGCGCAATATCCAATTTTTCAGGACTCCCCAACAACTTTCACTTAAATCAATTATGTATACACTTTTCAGACTCTATAATTTTGTTTCCCAAATTAAACCCCACCAACCGAACGATATGCTTCAACGGAAGAGAAAATTCGAATGCTCAAGAATTAACACTTTAATTACCACCACACCACCTTGTAACTGAAAAACAATTAACTTGACCCGAACGAACATCAATGAAATTCAAATAACACAACGATACCAGCAATTATCCTTAAGCTGTTTTTTATTACATTTTTTTTTTCTGTTTTCGTTTGAAATTAATGATCCTTCCACCATTGCCTTTGATAATAATAAGTAAGAAAAGTTTTTGAAATAAAAGGCCGAAACTGGATGAAGGTTAAAAACGAAAAACAAATCGATATTTTTTTTCGGTTGTGGTTTTGTTTATCGACGAAGGGAACCAATGAAATTCAGACACTCCAAGTTGAGTTTTTTTATTCGCTTTAATTTTTTTATTGGCAATATATACTCATTAGCAGGGTTACCTTTGAGACCCCTTAGGGTCCGATTGAATATTTCTTCCGAACTGGGACCCCAGGACCTCACACCCGCCTTTTCAAAAATGGACCTATGGACCCTTTTACGGAATTGGTTATTCAGTCAGACGGCTATTTAGTATTATATTTGGGGGTGATACGTAAGTTACCTACAAATACGCTTAGCTCTTCATAAGTGCAATCGCCTCATTTCTTATGCTACCAATCATTAGTGCAAAACGACTAAAATGCACACGAATAATCGCGACGCTGCATTCCCAAGTCATCGTCCGCCGGTAACCCAATACAAGTTCCAGGAATCACCTGTCTGCATAGCGTTGTTGTTCTCTGAATTCATCATAGCAGCTAGTGTAGGCATAGGGGATAAGTTTGAGTTTTGATTCACCAAGTAATTAAGAGCTCTTGCTCCCTTGCTTTTTCGGTTTTTGAAATTACAAAAACTTAATTTGTATTCATTCTTTCTTCAAAACTTTGCCTTTTATTAGGTCGTCAGTGCGTTAATTTCGGCCGTAATCGGTACGAAAAGACTTTATTTATGGAATGATTTGTAGGGCTCTGTTTGGAATACCGTTCAGTGTCGGAGACTTTCGAGTCGGCACCTTCCTGCATACTTCGAAAATTTGTCATTCGGTAGGTTTTTCCACAGTTACCATCCCTGACCTTTTTTCTGAACTTCTAGTGAATTTCTACTGACTTTACAGAGGGAGAATGCTAAGAAACGCATATAATTGCGGTATATGAAGAAGTTCTCAGTGGACTTAAAATCCTTATCAATAGCGACCATTACGCAAGTCAACGTTACACCTACTTGCCAACGCATCAAGTATCAACCTCTCTAATGATAACTGACAAAGTTTGAATAAAAAACTTTCACACTTAAAAAACACTTGGAAATAAAAAGAGAAGGTATTAAAATGTCCAACATATATATATCTAGAATGTTTCCAACTTTCCACTCATAAGAGGGATAAAATATTTCATTTTAACTACCAACCAACCGATCTACTGACCTTTGATGGAATCGCAAACTTTTACCCTGACCTGTTTCTTTCTTTGATGCGGTTAAATATCCACAGGGACGAAATAACTCACAAGATAAATCCTTTTCAAGAATTCCAACTTCGAAGTGTTTTTCGTTGTTTTTTGACTTTGTAAGGAACAAGACTAAAAAAAAAAACTTAAAACAGAAAAAAAAAAGCAAGAAGTAATAAAAAGAGTATCTCTTCTGTATCCGGGTTTATGGGAATCCTTTTGATAAGGAATAGCGTGCGGTGTTAGTGCCACCATTAATAATGCATAAACAAGAAAATGTGGTCCTGGCAATGGCATAAATAAAAAATTCAAACACAAATGGCGCGGAAAAATCAAAAATAATTGAATGTAGGTACATTTGAAAGTTGCACATTTGCACATGAGAGTTGACCTCATTGTGAGGAGATTTGAGAGGAAATTTAAGGCCAGCAGAGCCTAATCGTATCGTATCGAGAAGGTGGACCACGGTTTTTGAACAATTTGTTAACGCCAGGGACCTTATTATGTAGACCGCAGAAAAGTTGGAAATTCCAATTTTAAAATAAAAAATAATTTTAGGGATATTTAAATAGAATAGCGGTGTGACAAACGCCCTGTTTGGTTGGAAATGGAGGAATCCGAGATAGAAAATTAATAAAAAATAGTTTAGACAACAACCATCGAGCCAAGGGGGAAATTTGATTTGGAAGCACTAGTTCAATCCGGTTAAAAGGAGTTTTTTATTTTCTATTTTTTACATAAGACATATTTTTTTTTTTTAATAAAATTCCCACCGTGAGGTTAGCTGTCCGTCTCTCTATTTTATAAAGCGTAATACCTTTCAGTCAAATAACTCTACTAAAAGTTGATTTTATGTTTGTAGCCAACTGTTCCACAGAACTATAGGCCGCCACCTACTTTCAGAAGGCGTCAAAGAGGAGTAAAATATCGCTGAGCTGTAAGTCAAAACCAACATAGGTCAAAGGTGCCTACCTTAAGGTACCCGTATTCGTTTTTTAGAGTTTTCATAGCTGTTTTCAACTCTTTTCCGAGCACTTATCAGTCATCGCTTTCTTTCGTCAATTTTACCCATCTTTCTGTCAAATTTGTGCGTCACAGTTTCGCCTATCGTAAGAATGACACATTTTGCTAGGAGCAAGTCTCTTTGGCAATCCAACCCCTTGTGTAAAAAATTGTCCCATGAAACAGATCCACCCACATAAATTGAACCAAAATATATGAGAACCCTCTCTAAACAATTTTCCGAGGGCTTTTATTAAAATTCCACACGAGCTACATCCTCTTGGGTATTGATTAGAATGACTCTACAACAGACAGCACTATAAAAATTCATAATCTCCAAAAATACAGAACCAACATCATATACGTGTACAGGAACACAAATATTCGATCGAATATTATGTACCCACTCGCATTTTCATTCGCAAAAACAGCTCATCCCCCTTGTCAGGACCACGTCCCGTGCTCAAGGAGTTCGAAATTAATTTTATTATTCCTGACATTGCCATGTGTCTTATATATATGTCACAATTCAACCGGGAATCAACCAAAATAAACAATTTCCCTACGATGTGGGCCAAAGCTACGCCACATCCACTCTCCACCACCCACTGCGTCCAACTGTCACTGACAATGAGCAAAATTTCATTTATAAATTATTCATAAAAAAAAACATAACCCCCAGCTAGGAAAAGAAAGACGAACAAAAAACAAAAAACAAAAAAAAAAAAAATGCTAAAAGGAAGACGACAAATGTCCTTTCATTCTATGCATTGTCTGTCTATCAAAAGGATATCAAATAGCAACAAACAGCGAGGCGCTTGGAAATTTAAGGAGAGGAAAATAAAAACAACTTCACCCTGATTCGGTCGTGTACTCGTACTCTTATCGACCTCGTATCTTCCCTCGTCCCTCTATGGTGGACTTTTTTATGGCTAGGCTATACCGCTTTAACAGGGAAGGATCTTCCTCCTCTGGTGCGCAAGGATATTGTATTCGTGTCTATTCTATTTGAGAACTTCTTTTTCTTCCTCTTCATTTGTGTTTGTTTTGCGCCTCGCTAGGAAGCCTGATACAAGCTCCAACCACCGTCTCGTTTGCTTTAGTTTCGAGTTGCTCTTCTATTTTTTATTTTATCCTATTCTGTTCTCGTTTTGTTTTTCGAATGCGGTATCCTGTTAGTTGTTCGTAAACAAAAGTCGATTGTTTTTTTTTTATTCCAAGGTAAGGATTAAGTATGCAAATGATTTTGTTGGGGTGAATCCTTTTTTTCGCCTCCTTTGCCCGCCGCAAAATGCACACCTACACATAATGGGAAAAGGAAAATTTACCAGCAAAGTGACCAAATACATGGTAACTGAATATGGCATGAGGGCGAGTTCTCTTTATTTGCTCGTTTTGACTGATCGAATGAATTGTACTTTGTCCTGAATAATGGATACCAATTTCTGTGTCATCCGTGTAGGATTGCACACTTTCACCTTGGTCAATGGAAGGGACAATGGAATGGAATGGAAGGGATGCTTATTTCTATTTTGCCCATTGCACTTTGGAATGCGACGTGTTTCAACTCAAGTGACAGTTATTAAAATCATCCTGTCACAAAAGGATTTCTATTGCAAGAAGTATTCTACTTCACATTTTCACATATATCTAACAGTCGCTTGTGGCACTGGAAATTGTATTTCATTGAAAGTTTCTCTGCAAGGAATATTCGAATATAGTAGGTGGATTGTAGTTTGTATAGAACAAGGGGAAAGCGGTAGAAAATGCTAAAAGTGTTATATAGAGAAATAAATGTTCAAACGTACCAATTGCGTTCTTTTGATCTGACAATCCGCTGTTCTGTAAATAGTAAAAAAAAATTGTTTGAAACAATTGAATATAAGCAAAATTTTAAATAAAAAATTATGATTTGGAAATGAAGAATTTTATGTTAGAGGCAGTGGCCTTTCAAATTGACTTTCTAACGCTTGGTGATCAAATTCAGTTTGGTAAATAAATAGGCCGGGATCATCCCGCAAAACCAATTTCCAACTAAGGGTTCTTTTCCACTGCGCCACCTCTCGAGAACGTCTGACAAACATCGGAGAGTATAACTGTCTTGAAGGAGCTTCTCAATTAGCATTTGGACCGGCATAGATTTGTAGATCCCATCCATTCGTTAAAAAAAAAAACAAAAAAACAAAAAAAACTCAGACTGAATGGTTTTGAGAAGTAAGGCCTATGGTACACGAACCTGTTGATCGAACTTTTTATTAATTTTTTTTATAAGTTTACTATCGTTTTTAGAAATAGTTATACCACATCCTCAGCACCGACACTGATTCTACTAAAAGTTTTCCCTACACACCCAGAAAAACAAATCACATTTAAAATCAACCAACTTTCGGTAAAAGAAATTCCAAGTAATACCTACTGTTAATATAGCTCCTACAGAGTTAGGGGATTGAAAAACTCTGTTAAAAGTAACCGATTCATCAATTTCCTCCAAATTTTGTCGATTGTAAATAACAAACTAACTCTTTTAAATTTAACTAACTTAATTTGCTGATATTAAAACTAGGAACTTGGTTGATAACAACTGATAGAATGTATAATTTTTTACGAGTTTGTATCTAACCCGTTTTTCTCTGTAATTTTTAACAACAAATACTCTTTTCTGTCAACAGAGACTTAATTACTTTTGAGCGATTTTCTTAACCGAGCAAAAATCGCACACGGTTAGAGCTAATTTGTGAGCGTGCACACAATTGTGTCACCTCTATGGAGCAGCCGAGGCTATAACTTTAAAGAAATAGCTTCTCAATCTCAATTAGACCCTATAGATAAAATTGTAAGCCACTTCAAATCGCCCCAACAAAATTAAAACTCACTGAAAGCCATGACTAACCACTCGGAGATACTCATATACACTAGGGTCTCCATATAGCTCAAACGAAAAAAGAGGACATATTTTACAAACCCCTACCCTCCCAATACCCCCCCCCCCTTTTTGGTTATTCAAGGAAAACATTTATACTGTGTATAAGTGGACATCACGTACCATAGGTCAGAGGTAAGAGAGACTGAGATCCCCATCTTCGACCGATTAACAGTTATTTGCCCACAAGCTAAATTTTACGCTCCCAAAAAGTTTAGGTGCGCTAGTATTGTTGCATAGAAATTCGTATTGACAAATGCCAAAAATATTCTCCACCAACACATTCGCACCTAATCTTTTTACCTTTCACTGTGAGCAAAGCAAAACGGATAGGAATTGGCGTTCACGGACCAAATGGCGGATTCCTGGCAAAAATTGAGGGGTCCAGCGGCAAGAGGACTGTGAGTTGGGGGTCTCAGTATGATTTGTTTATGCCATAGGTGACTGCTACAGATGTGGCAACCGAGTGTCGTTGACAAAAGAGAAAAGAAATCAAATTCACCGGAAAAGTGCTCCCACTGCTAGTTTTTATGGGCGTACTTAAAAGTTTTAAAATGAAGGGCTTGTTTTTATTATTAAATTATAATGAAATTGAAAAAAGTGAACAAAAAGACGACAGAACAAATAAAGAGGACAAAAAAAGAGCCAAACGATAAAAGAAAGTGTAAAATAGATCGCTGACAAAAAAGAGGACATGTTCTCTTTAAAAGAGATGTTCTGGAAACCGTAATATACACCGACATGTTATTCGCGCTCATTAACGTAACAGAAACACAGAACGGTTGATGTCTGAAGCCAATAATTAGTTTCGGTGACAACACTTTGCTTACACGGACCTGCAAAATAAATCGACCTTTATTTTGCAGGTCCGTGTAAGCCAGTAATGCCGAGTATCCGATTTAGGCACTTAGGCAGAATATTGATCGAGGTTTTTGTGAAACAGTTTTCCAACTTCCAAATCCTTCACAATTCATTCAGCGTTGTAAGCTACTGCATGGTTACCACTTTTATTAAGAAAAAAATTCCCTGAGTTTCCCTGACCAGTTCTGAAGTTTTCCCTGACCTAATTTTACAAAAAAAAAACAAAACATTTTAACACTAGTCCTTGATATCAATAAATAATTACATACATACCTAAGGTCTGTTCCTTTACTTTTAAATCTTACGAATTTTTACTAGTTCTTACGAATTCTTACGAATTTTTACTCAGTGCCGTTCCTTAACTCGAAAAGTTCGTAAAAGAGAACGTCCTCGAGAGAGCAATATATTACCGCTCCACTTATGTGGTTTTCCATTGGGACCACCAGAAATCTTTTTCAGATCTCAGATTTTACGGTGCTCATGGAACGCGCAACAAAATTGATCTGCTTTTGTAAATGGATTAGTGCGTTAATTGACAACAATATCAGCTGTTCAAATGGCATTCGTTTCTGGCAAAATCGCAAATGGATATCGACCTCAAAAAGGTTTTCCTTGTTGTAGATACAAATGAAGTATTATTGGTGGTTTGTAGTCTTCAGATGACGAGGGAAATAATGAAGATAATAATTCCTCCGAAATCATATTCATAGCTATTTGTGTATTCTGCTTTTTTGGTTTACACTAAAATTTGCGCATTTCTCTCGAAAGCAAATTTCTTAAACTGACGTAAAACAGCTGTACAAATTATATTGGTGTGTGTAGATCTGAAAAAATATCGAAATCTGCAAAAAGTGATCCGAATCGAAAAAAAAAAATTATTTTTCTGCCCAATGGAACGTTAAAAGTGATTTAGATCAAAAAAAGATTGATTTTTGGTCCCAATGGAAAACGACATAAGAATCTTACGAATTTATACTCAACAAATTTCTGGGTATAAGAAGTGGAAAAGCTGTACAATTAAAAGCTGATTTGAAATTTGTTACCCCATTTGGCATATGCGTGGATTATTTTTTGATTTATGAGTATTAAAATGGTATCAACAGGCGGCAAAATAAAATGTAAAGTTCTCCTAGAAATTCTTTCGAAAGTGGCGACCTAATTCTTCCTCGCTGGAACAAGGAACAATCTCCTCCATGCAGTGCCGCTTTTTCCTCTTTTCGAATGCTTGTATAGTTCAATCAGTACAAACTCTCCCACATACTCGGATTCATCAAAATAAAGTTCAAAATAAATGCTAAAGGGTTTTTAAATAAGAGGTGTTATTGTGAAAGGATATTGTCCTGCATGCATGCGTGCTCGTGGTCGCCATTTGGCTGTTGTTGTTTTTCATTATCAACGGTATACCTTCCTCTTTATTATGAAATAAACATCCGATCATTTATCTCAAAAAATCTTTGAATACCAAAATAACTCTTCTTATTGGAAAACCCACGAGTTTATCAGGCCTTTTTTCGACTTTCGTACCATTTTTTGAATATTTTGAATTATGTACCTGTCATTTTTTATAAATGACTACAAAAGCGTTCCCTAGAGCGTTCTGTGAGAGAATTTATCCCCACCACTGCCATTTTCACAGTCTTTTCCATTCTAACTAAAGAAGTAAAGGAACAGACCTATATAGTTTATTTTTTTGTTTGAAACAAATCCTAATCAATAAATGCTGAGAGGTATAAAATTAATTGACAGTCTCATAAATACTTGACAGAACAGCTTTCATATTGCACTGCAATTTTTCATTCTTGTTGGCCGAACTGTCGATGTGGGTATTCAGGCGCATTGATTTCTATATTTTTGCGTAAATCTGGGTAGACTTCAGAGCAGAAAAAAACTACAGACTGAATTTTCCCTTACTGTTTTCGAAATTCCCTGGGCTCTAATCGCGTAATTTTTGAAACGATAGTCGTCGAAACGATTGAAAAAAACGATCTCGTTTTTAGTTTGCTTCATATAACATCATCGTCGTATCGTTCAATCGAATCGTTCATCGTTTTCATTTTGAACAGTTTGAAAATTACTGTAAACAAAGTCTGACACCTAAAAAATAAAAAATTTATGGAAATTGTTTTTTTTTTTGAATTTGTTTATTTTTCTTTGTTGTCATTGATTGACATGGAATGGGACATTTAATTTAAAAATGGATAGGTACTAAGGAAGAAGGCCTCTATTAGTATCACGAAGAAGTGCAATTTTAAGTGAATGTGAAAGTGTTTAGGTACAAGTGTTGATAATTTTGTATTGCTTAGAAAAAAATTATAAAACAAATAAATGAAATCCAATTGGAATAATTTATTTTTTGCAAATAATGTATTCTTTTATAACTCGGATAAGAGCGAGTCGCCTCTATAGAAATCATAGGTGTGGGTCTTCCTTTAAACATTTCTTTATAGTTATTTCAGACCTAATTTAAACTGAAAAACCGCACCAAAAAAGATGAAACGATTGCAAAATAGCCATCGTTTAATCGAATCGTTTCGACGAGTGTATTTGACGTAACGTGAAGCAACAAAAAACGATGATCGTCGAATCATTTCAACGATTATCGTTTTTTGGTTGTTATAAGATGTAGAAGAATCGTCGAGACGATGTCGTTCAATCGCTTTGTGCTTACGCGATTAGAGCCCTGACTTTCCCTGACATTTCCTAACCAAATTTTCGTTCCCTGACTTTCCAGTCCCAGGTGGGAACCCAATTGAATGAAGTTACACTCACCAACTAAGCTAGGGATGCCAGACGTCCCCCTTTTTCATACAAAAATGCTGTTCGTCCCCCCTAGTACAAACCACTGTTCTCCTTATTAAGTCAATTTGCAATAAAAGAACTTTTGAAAGTACCTATATTTTCTTTTAACATTTTTAACAAGATTCTCTGTGAACAGATCCATTTGAAGTGCAAGAAAACTTTCAAAGATGAATGCATCCACTCATGAACTACATCTCACTTCACGTACTAAAGTTGTTCTGCTGTACGTTGTTTCGTACTGTCATCTTTCTCTCCTTCGATTTTATATCACACTTTTTTGACTCTGGTTTTAAAAAAAAAAAAAAGAAGTTTATACCCCTTTTTAAACACTTGCCCCCCCTAGAAAACTCACGATGTCCCCCTTTTCGTATTTTTAAATCTGGCAACCCTAAACTACGCTAATTTAATTTTTGAAGCAACAAAATTTGGAAAATATCAAACGTGTCAATTTGCTGGCACCCAGCCGATGGCCAGGTCTACCTTAGATAACTTAAATCCTCACAGAGGATGTAGCAGATGTATTTGCGTAGGTATATTGAGAAGCTTTAAAATTCGATGCCAAGAAGGGCTATTCGGATATTTCTACAAAAGTCACCAAAGTAAATTGTAACACTCTAGCTGATGGGAGATAAGAAAATTGCAGGAGTAGATACCCCTATCTTATTAAGGCCTACCAACGCAGTATATACCGAATTCCTTCAAGACATACCTACCACCGGTGCAAGTGTGGGTGTACCTACCTATTTACAAATTTTAATAAATTTGCCATCGGCTTCAAAGTTCACAAGTATCCATCTATCCCTACATGCAGTGATTTACAATCCTCTTAAGTGCTTTCGCATTGAATACTAAAAATCAAGTCACTTGGGGACTACCCCAACGCAAATACAAGTAAAACAAAAATCGAATCGTATAACTTCCTTTCCGAGAAAGGAAAGGAATATTAAATTTCTAAAAAAAACTTGCTTAATAGCCAATTGTCATGAAATAGGAACATCCTAACAAGTCGTATAAACGTCAGAAATATAGATAAAAAGGAAATGGGAATACATATACAGCTCATGTCTCAACTACCCGAAGGCATGATATTTTTCTTAAACACAAATCACTTTGAATTAATATCGCTTTTGGTCCTTTGTCAAAATCTGTTCACTGTTCCGTTCATAACAATATCCGTCCCCAGAATGTCTTTAATTAATTAAAGTCATTGAAATTTATGGTGCTCCTCGAAAAACAGCACCATCACAGCAAACAGCATACATCTATTTCAGTTTAACCCAAGGCAGAACTTAGAACGAGGCTGCGAGAAGCACCGCACGCCGCCCCCGAAACCGAACTGAATGTCACTGAATAATATACATGGCTCCGACGCTCTGAGTATAAACATTTTTAACAAGGATCCGCACTACACAGTACACAATACAGAACGGGAACGGGCAACCTACACAAATTTAATATTTGCTTTCATGCTTCATTCACATTGACGACTCGACCGACCGTCGACAAGGACAAACTCAGGTACGAGGGTGGATGTGGGTATGACTATAGGCTACGAGAGTGTTACTCGTTCCCGTTTGAAGTTTATTTTCCTTCCGACTAGGTACTTCATGTCGATATTTTACGTTCCACCCGCAATCTCCAAGGAACCTGAACCTGTATGGTTATGGTGTATATGTGCCCGGAATTTGTGCCGTGTACATGCGAGTATGTCGCACACATTTTTCATTTCAGCCAAACTCTATTTTCAAGGACGAATTTGAATTTTCTTCCGTTATTTTTTTTTAAAGTTCGATGTCGATGTCAAGGCGACAGGTGCTAGGAGGGGCAGGAAATTTATGAAAATTATATGCGTACGAAAATGGATGACTTTTGGATTGTCTTGATGGTGGAGTTTTTTTTTATATCGCGTACGGCTGTGTGAGTGTCAGTGTACACGGATAAATAGAGATATTTGCCACAATAAAAAAAAAAGTATGTTTGCCGACGGCCAAATATGGCTTGAGATTTGACGAGTGAGGAGTGCGAGCTAAGCAAATTTCTGTCCTTCTAATAAAAATGCAAACAAATATTAAAGAATCTTTTTTTTTTTTTTGTAGTGTGTTTCACTGCCTTTTCCGTGGGGTCGTCCTTTGAGGGGATATGATTTATTTAAGGCACAACTTTATGACTGATTTTCAATACCGGTGGTGGAAATATTTGTTTATATCCACCGTTCTGAACATGAGTATACCGCGTCGTAAAATGATGAGATTGACATAAATGTTTTACGAGAGTCTGTACCGTGTACTGGTAAGGTATTGGGGCTTTACGAATTTCAGTCAAACCGCACGAGGGAAAAAAAAGACCAAAAAAGAAGCTGACACGTTATGCTGGGGGATAAATAAAAGGAATAAAGATGGCATATTAAAATGAAGGGTGGTACTGAATGTGTAGGTGGAACTGGCAGATATGTGTTTATGGTTTATGAGACTTTTATGTTATATATGTTTTAAAGGTGGTGTTGTTGTGTGCTTCCCTTTTGGGCAGTTTTAGGCTGACAAGATGTACGGTAATTCGAAGTGAATAAAATATCAATTTCTTGTCGCATGAAAAATGGACGGTTTTATATTGAACTGCACGCGGTTGTGTTATTTTTTTATTACTCCACGTCAACAGATGTTGTCATCGTAGGTAGTAGGTACCTATATCTGGAGAACATTTTAAGTTATTGCCATTCCCGTGTGACCGTGACCTATATTAAATAATTTAATTAATTTAATAATTTGCATCCTCCAGTAACATCTGAGGTTTCAAATTATTAGGTAGGTAGGTACGCATCTTAGGGCTTTTCCAAAATTGTATAGGTAAGTCAACTACATCGGAAATACTATGATCAGATTTGAGAATAAATGTCGTATACAGCATTATTTTTGAGTTTCGAGTAAATTGAACAAGGAAAATATTTCCTTATCGTTCATAGGCTAGGTATACACCCTGAAGGGACAGCCCTCAAAAATATTAGCTCGGGCTATAATCAGAATCTTCTGTAATATGTCAGCGAACAAACGGCGTAACTTTGAGCTCCTGGCTAATTTGGATCTTATACGAGTGTAGGCGCAAGTCCTGAGGCAAAACTCTTAAAGTTGAAGTCTGCGAAAGGGCGAGTTGGATCTTCTACGCCCAGGTCCCGATGTAAAATATCCCCTGCCAAAGGCCGACTTCTTGTGCACGACGAGGAATCGACTGCATCGGATTCTCCCGTAGACTCTCACGGACCGCGACAAACTTTTCGGTCGATCTGGTGTTTCTTGGACGTACGGGTATTGGATGATTGTTTACCGAACCGGTTATTTGGAATTCGGCCATCAACCGCTGGAGAGTCGACTTTTGAGGGGCCACCGTAAAATGACAGCCAGAATTGTTTGCCCTGATGAACACTCATTCTGATACTAAAGTTGTATAATTTGGACGTACTGCTGCTCTTGCGTGAAACTCGCTATTGTCATTTGGCTTAATAAACACTAAATCATACAGACGCCACAAAAACAACATGGCCGCCACAGGCTGTCAACATCGACCCCAATTGAAAAAACCCTGTATCATGCTTCCTCAAAGCCCCACTGAAGGTTGCAATCATTTTTGAGCTTAAATCTATAGTTTTAGACGAGCGCAACCTTCCCCGTAACGAACGCGTTTTTCACAAGGCATAAATATTTGCAGTAAAATTTGTAGAAATAAATTGTCCGGCTTATTGCGTCAGAGGCTTTCCTTATTTTTTTATGCGTGAATTGAGGAGACGTATCTACACGAAAAGAATTGAAAATCACCATTTTGAGTTGGCGTTCACGATTTATATATTTTTCGCAAATCACAAAGATTTTTCTTTTAAATGGATACAAAAATTCGTAATTTGACATTGAAAAACGGCAAAGAATATCAAATTCGGTTTGTTGAATTTTACAATTAGAGGAGACCACTAACGATTTCCCGTTACTTTGCCTAGCTAATATTTTTACGGAGTGTCAACGTTTTTGAGCGCTAGTATTGATACATAGAAATTCGTATTGACAAATGTCAAGAAACTTCAACACACCCTCAAAAAATATGACACTTCCGCTGCGAGAAAAGTTGCTGCCAGCGTTCATAGAATTTTATCCGTTAGATTTGAAATTATTCGTTACGTGTGGAAAGTACTTTTTCTTAGGAATAAGTGTACTTTTGCCTAATTTTTTTTTTTATGAAATATTAACACTTCAGATTGGTTGTTAGAAAATAAAAACATTTTGAGCAATTTTTCTTTAGTTATTTAAGAAAAATGTACACGCATGAAATCGAAGTTAATGATATTCAAAAGCGGAAAATACACAACAATGGTTGTACTAATATGTTTCTAGTGTATAAAACATCTCATTTAGATAGTTTTACTAACCAAACAAATTATATTATTCGTCTTTTAAAAATATATAATAACTAACCAGGGACCCGGTCGAAATTCTGCTTTCAAAATTCTAAGCAATCAAATTCAGCTTATTCTGCTTAAAAAAAGAAAAACAATATGTACATGAACAAAAAAATATTTTCTTATTAAAATATATTATGCCTTTCAGGTCTTAATAATATATGTATTATAGGTAAATAAATTACAAGAAACAAAATCAAAAAGAAGAAAATTATTTCACATTTGAAATTACCAAAAAATTAAGAAAATAAACAAAGAAAAAAAATATGGCTAAGATCTGCTCTCTTTTTTAGACTTCTTCTTATTTGCTTGTTTTTAAAAATAAAGTGCCTATTATGGATGACAACTCAACTTAGTTATGTTGTCTTCATGACAACTCAACTTTGAGACAACCAAACAAATTTTTCGTATTATGCAAGACAACTCTTTTCAGTTGTCTTTAGAAAATAAATTGCCGTCTTTTAGGAGCATATTGAAATTCGAAATCGAACGAAGTAAAGTATTTGCATTTAAACGAACAAGTTAAAAAAAAAAACAATGGAAAGTAGTTTTGATTTATTTTTTGGTTTGCAGTTCTAATGCTTTTTGTCGACAGTTTTTTTGTTTAGAATATAGTTTCTGTAGTTCACTTTTTCGATTTTCCTAATTGTTTTTAGCATATTCGTTTGGTTCTCAGTCAGTTTGAGTTTTGAGGTAGGCAATTCGCTCGTCTTCAATAGTTTTCACCAGTATCCTCCCCTCCTGTTAGGTGCTTTTAAAGATTGTGCCGATGTAAATGCTATCGCAGGATCGTTACGATCACCTTCCGGTTGCACTTTCTCTTCGTCGCTTGCATTCTCGTCTTCGAAGAGCTGGCTTATCGCTGACTGGTTAAAGCCGAAGCTCGAACCAATTGCGTTTACCGCACTTTGCAGTGCTTGTTCACGATTGTTTCAATGCTTTGCTTATTCTTGGACAGTTTTCTTTTCAAGTTGGCCTTCTAATGTACCCAAACTTGCAAAAATATTTTGTATGTAGAAAAAGTCTTATTTCGCATTATTAATGAACCCTTTGCCATTCTTTTCCTCTACTTGAAGGTGGCCAGATACTATTGAGCTCCAAAGCTATTTTTTGCCATTCTTCAATATTTTTTAATTTTTTTATTTATTTATTTATTTTTTTTTTTTTTTTTGAACCAAACTGTCCTTTACTCCTGACCAGATCAGGTTGTTCTTTCAAAATTCCTATTAGCCCATCAAATTGCGCTGGTTTTGTGACTTTTAAACTTTAAGAACACACATTCCATTATCCATTTTTTATTCTAATTCCTACTTACATTTTTTTGTCCATTTTTCATTAAAAAAAAGCTGATCCTTTTCGTTCAACAAATCCAACACAACTGATAAAAAGGAGTTGTCTGATTTTGACATTCAGGAAAACTTCAACACAACTCAGTTGTCTTCTATAATAAATACACACAACTGAAAAGACAACCATTTTATTAGTTGTCTACTCATAGGATGATGGTTGTCCATTGACAGACAACTAGTTGTAATCGATAATCCCAATTGGAGAAAGACAACCTTGGTTTGGTTGAAGTTGTCTTCCATAATAGGGGCATAAATTTCCTCTTCTTTTTCAATTTCTGCCCATCCCCATCCATCCACGCACAACTTATCTTTCCCTTTAATCTTTATTGGATTAAATGATTGAAACATTCATTATGAATATAACACTATCTGCACACGTTCACGAAGGGATAGCAAAATACACTACCTAGAACTAGAAGAGTAATTGTCTAAAACAACACTGCACTGCAATCTAAGAAAAAAATTCTCTACACTTTATGCATAAATATGTGAGAGGATTTTCTTTTAAAAGGGAGCGCTTTTTGACACTTTCCAAACTTTTTTTTTTATTGTTTGCAGAATTTTGTAAAGCAGAATATGGAAAAGCTAAATTTTGAAAAGCTGAATTTTGAAAACAGAATTTTGAAAGCAGAATTTTGTAAAAATAATTTTGACCCCAACCCAACTAACCAATGGCATTTAGGGTGCAGGGAAATAAGTCCTCGGGAACTAAGTCCACTGAGGGACTTAGGTCCCACTTAGTGGGAAGTAAAACCACTTTTGTGAAGTGGACTTAGTTCCCATGTAAGGTGGGAACTAACTTCCAACATTTAGAATTGGATACACTTTTGTTTAAATAATCACGGCGATTTTCTTTGACTATTTTCAGAGTCTTGCAAGCTGAATTTTTTAAGTTTTATTCTGTATGACAAAATACTTTCTTCGAAATTCAGTTAGAAAATTGATCACTGGGGAACACACATTTTGTTGACTAAGATCTGACACTTGTTTTTGACTAATTGCTGACGCCTAAATCCGAAAATGACCTCAGTTTTTGTCTATCACGTCAGATTTTCTAGCTACAGGACATTAGGATACATATAGAATATAAAGGAAACAATTACCAAACATAATGTTCAAAAAAATAATTTTATTCAGGAAAGTAGTAAACTTCTTTAACTAAACGGCAAACATACATTTTAAGGTACAAATTTTCGTTTGTAGCTTTTCCTGGAGTGTTCGTTTTCTGGACAATCTCGTTTGATGCTCCAACAATAGTCAGCTATCATATGTACATCCCATCTACCTTGATACCGCGCCTCCATGATCTTTAGATCTTGGTGGAATCGTTCACCCTGCTCATCACTGACTGCACCCAGATTTTTCGAGAAGTCAGCAAGGTGGTTGTGCAGAAAATGAACCTTGATGCTCATGTTGCAACCAAGCATTTTGAAGCTCTCTAAAAGTTGGTGGACAATTTCGATGTAATTCTCTGCTCGCGTATTTCCAAGAAAGTTTTGTACAATGTTTTTGAACGCCAACCAAGCATTTTTTTTGGAGTTTTGTCATTGTCCCAATAAAATGCTCATCTCTAATGAGCTGTCGAATCTGTGGACCGTCAAACACACCTGCCTTTATCTTTTCAAAAGACAGTCTAGGAAATGCTGAAATGATGTACTTGAAACAGTTTCCTTCAGTTGGCAAAGCTTTAACAAACTGCTTCATGACACCTAGTTTTATATGCAGAGGTGGAAATACAATACGCTTTCTGTCAACAAGCGGCTGATGTAGGATATTTGGATCACAAGGTTTGAGTTCAGATCTTGGCGGCCAAATTGACTGTATCCAATGCTTCTCACGAGCTCTGCTGTCCCACATACACAAAAAACAGGGATACTTGGTATATCCTCGTTGTTGGCCAAGAAGGAAGCATACCATTTTAAGGTCTACACAAATGATCCAGTCGTGCATGTGGTATTGCAACAACTCAATGACTCTCTTTATGTCTCCATATTCTTCACGCAAACAGACTGAGTGACCTATTGGGACTGCACCAAATAAATTTCCATTGTGGAGTAGAACACCGCTTTGAGCTATCGATGAACAGCCGCCATTCAGTTGCGTTATAGGCATGAATTCCTAATTCCACCATTAAACCATGAACGTTATTGCAATACACAAACTCACCGTCACTTCGAAAATTTTGCAGAAATGCACTTTCTCTTTATCGAAAGTAAGATACCTTAACTCCTTTTTCAAGCAAGTTTTTCTCGTAAAGTCTTGATGCTAAGAGCTCTGAAGCCTTTTTAGATAGTCCCAAATCCCGAGCCAAATCATTTAACTCACCCTGATCAAATCCCTTACGAATGAAGTCATCTTCAATTTCAAAATCTACATCGTTCGTGTCACTTCGATCTGCACCGTATTCGTACTCTTGTATTTCCAAAGAGGGTAATTCTTTGAAAACTGGCACTGGGATTTCAGCTGAATGAGGCACTGGGCGTATAGCTGATGGTAAGCTAGGATATTCTATTTTGGACTTGTTTTTTTTTTTTGTTATATCCGGATGTTTTCACAATACAAAAGTAACAGTCACTTGAATGATCTTTGGGCTCTCGCCAAATCATAGGTATACCAAATACCAATTTATGTCGTGTTCCCTTTGTCCACATCCGTAAACTCTCAACACACTGCTTGCACACCTTGTGAGGTGCCCAACGTTTATCTTGATCACCAATTTTCACTTTAAAATATGCAAAATACACTTGCTTGACAAATGCACTGATAGCTGTCCTTTGACTGGGAATGGTGAAACTGCCACATATATAACAAAATGAATCAGGGCTGTTTAAGCACTTGCGACGAGAAGAAGTAGGGGTAGACATGATCTAAAGGAAAGGGAATAAGTATTATATGTAAATAAAAACTTAAATCTGCTTACTTCCTGTATGCCAACGATAACTTGGACTTCACTTCACTATATGGATATTGATATTTATAGATCGACTAACAAGTCTTCTAGAGAAAAAACTTGACGTGATAGAAGAAAACGAAGTTCGGTTTTGAAATCAGAGTACCTTATTCACCTTAAAAAAGCTGCAAATTTGAACTCAACAGAAATTTGTTTAAAATTTGTTCCCCAGTAATCAAAGAAAAATTGCGGTGATTTTTGGCGCAGGGACATAAGTCCACGAGACTAAATTCACGCGAGTTGTTAACTTTTATTTTCTCAAATTTTCGAAGGTTAAAACAAAAAAGTTCGAAAATTTTAGAAAATAAAAGTAAAAAATTCGCACGACCGGTCATGGTGAGCGTCGATTTTTCTTTGATTACTTTCAGAGTCCTGCAAACCGAATTTCGTTTTTGAAATTTTTTACATAATATATTGCTCTGCCTCAGTTAAAATTTAATTTCTCTTTAGTTAATAAAAATTGCAAAGTAAAACTTGACTCTTTAATTTAACTTTGTTCTTAGTCGACAGTGAGAATTTACTTCACATTAAAAGGGAAATAAAACCACTCAGAGTTTTGGAATTTATTTCCCACCTTACATGGGAACTAAGTCCACTTCACGAAAGTGGTTTTATTTCCCATTAAATGGGAACTAAGTCCCTCAGTGGACTAAGTTCCTGGGGACTTATTTCCCTGCACCGGCATTAAGTAATATGAAAATGAGGATTTACCGAACTCTATCACATTTCCCCACGGTTGGCAGCATTTACTTAATATTTTTTGTATGTTTTTGCATGTCACACAGGTTTTAAATTGACATTACACCAATGGGAAAACAAAATGCGGAATTTGCAAAAAAAAAAAAAAAAAAATAAGGGCCTGCGGCAAGAGGATTGGGAGCTGCGCTTGGGGTTCTCAGTATTGTCTTGCTATTGATTAAGCGCGGTATTAATAATCATATTCGTACAGGTTAAATTTTGAGACCCCGCAATGGCGAAATTTTCCATTTATATAAACTTAGAGGGTAGCATTGATTATTAGTAATGCCCATAGTCATAAGCAAATTGATAACTATTTGTGTCAAATTGCGATCGGTGTTGGCAATATTTTAATTTCTCGTTTGATCGCATTTTCGACAATGAGAAGTCGTGGATCAACGACTTTTGAGGTTCAATATCTTCACTTCGCACAATTTCAAGAATTGCGAATAACAATTCGTGAATTAGTAGATTCTGAGTTAAGCTCTAAAACAACAGAAAATTTTCGTTATTCTGCGCTTATTTTTCTTGATTTGAACTTAAAATTTGTTCAGTGTAATACCACGTAAACATGTTGGCGAGCAATTACCCGAAATACATTATGTTCCACTCGTAAATACTAGGCTTTAAGATTGCACAACCCTTCACTTGTATAGTAAGTATAAGTAGGCATTTACCCTAAAAGGTATTATAAATATTTCCTAGGGAAACTCCCTCTAGCAACCACCATTAACCTACTCCATAACATTATCGTTAATCAGGAAGTTCTACGCCATACACAGTCACCTTTAACCCATCCAGTAGGGTAGGTAGGGCTGAGGCTATTATACAAAATAAATAGTTACCCACACAACACATATAAAGAAAAATCAAATTCTCCTTCTCACGGATATAGCCAATAAGTACTCATCTCCGTCGCCCCATCTGAAATACAACCCAAACTATTCAAAATAATTACACAAAAAGCTTCAATCCCTATTTGACCTAAACCATTGACCTGTATGTTAACCAGTGTTTAACAAACGTAAAAAAAAAAACGAACTTCCTCTGTTCCACTTCATTCCATAACTAATTCCATGTTTTCCAAGACCTTTCACCCCATCGACGGCCACCGTCAACATCGTCGTCGCACACTAGCCCTTGACAATGGTAAACCCACGAAGGTGTGTATGTATATGGGTGGCAAGGAGGGTGGAAAAACAAAAGCTCGGTGTAGTCCTCTATTTCACGTTTCATCAGATGTCCGCCCATCTAAGAAATACCCTTAGTCATTTCTTTTATGGTGACTACGCACCACACATACAGACGAGGAAAGTACAAACGGCCCAGTCGAAGGTTATTAGGCTCGTAAAACCTGGCCCATCATCATCATCAAGAAGGCAATCGACATACTTCAATGAGCTTGCCAGCCACTATTAGCAGAGTTGAGTCAAGTTTTGCTGAAATAGTATGTCGTACCTTATAGTGGGTATACAAACAAAACATATATACGATGCGAACAGACAAGACTCCTTAGAAGAGCCATGGTAATTTTGTTGCCTGCCAACTGTTTATAAGTAGGTGGGAGAAGACGTGGGGTTCTGTGACAGATATTTGGAAAAATCAAGCCGAGGGAAAGTATAGTAGATATGTACATATGCGGTAACTTGAAGGTATAAATAAGGAGGCAATAACCTTTGGGGTTAGATAGAGGACAAGTCGTATAGAAGAGTTTCAGCATTTCCTCATCCATCATTACTGTCAAGGAGGCAAGTTAATTTTGTGTCTTCAGTCAAATTGTCACATTCACGATGGCCGAATTCGCTTTTCATTTGAGACAAATGTTTTTTGACTGTTAGTCAACAACTGTTTCGGTTTCCACAGACATTGTTTTCCTTGATTTGCCGGATATATAACAGAATTGAAGCCAGTGTTACCACTTCAAAAAAAAAAAAAAAACGAAGATAATTTGACCTAAAAAGTGAAGTAGATTCAAGAAATGGGAAATAAATTTAAAAGTCATAAAATATTCCCAACTGTAGCTTTTGACAAATACGTTCTCACTGTACCTATACTACGATCAAAATAAAAAAAAAATCTCCGTAGAAAATGTATGGAAAATCAATTTTCACAAACTTTCCAATTTCCCGTTCAAATTTTCCAATTTTTGTCGTGTGAACCTTCCTTAGGCGTAGACAAACGCAACAAAGAAGATTAACGTATCGGCCAACCTTCCGCTTTTTGACTAAAATGGTTTAACAGTACACGACGTACAAATTCGTTCTCAATAAGCGGATTCCGTGGAATGTCACCAAATCAAACGCGTTCTGTTACAAAGTCTCGGTGCATTGAGGTTGCGCAACAAAATTATAACTGAGCCGACTTTCAATTTTAAGCCCGGAACATCCAAAGAATTCAAAAATTCAACTAATCCCCATAAAGTTTTGTTTTCACGACAAAAAGTAGCAAACCAAAAATCATAAAAATTGAAGGATTGGTCCCCGAGTTATGAGTGCGCACATACGGACTTCAGTCTTTTTATCTGTAGCTGTACCCACCCGGCTTTGCTAATACCTTTCGTATTAAGTCCTGCTCACATTTCGCAAAGTCGTTTATTTGGACAATAGATAGATAGATATATTCACATGTTCTGTGAATGTACAGTCATTGTGCCAAATAAATTATGTTATACAGCTTGGCTTATTAGCCGTCTGCCGTTTAAACTTTAAATACATTATCATTTTACAAATAACAAAGAGAGAATACGTTTAATACAAATTATTTCAAATCTTAGCTCGTGACATAACAAGTTGAGCAAAGTAAAAGTAAAGAAAAAGTTACTGCAAGTGTGCTATTACCTTAAATAAAAAGAAAACTAATTTTAAGTTATCAAAATAGAATACACATTTTGTCTATTGAAAGTAAAAGGATTGCAACTAAACAACTAATAGATTGAGAGGAGACAAGAAGTCTTGTAAATGTACATAAATAGGCTTTTAGTTTAGCTAAAACAAAAATTTAAAAAGCGAAAACAAAATTTAAATTTGTATGTATATACATAGGCTTTTAGTTTGGCTAAAACAAAATAAAACGGGATTTACATTGCTGCAAAAGAATTTCGATAATTCATAGCATGGACAACAAATCGAGTAAGCAATCTCCACCCACTACATCCATTAAGGATTTGAGCACTTTCTTCAAACGATAAATAGCTTTTGTCAAAGTATAGTCTACGGATTTCCTGCAGAATTGGACATAATGCAAGGAAGTGAAAGACATTCTCGTCTTGATCAAGGTTACATAGTGAACACCTGGGTCTTAGATCGCTTCTATGCGGTCTGGAATTCAGCTCTATCATTTCTGTACGAATTTTAAAGATCAGACTCATTTCCAGAACTGATAGCTTATTGCTAAAATAATTGTTTGCTCCCAAGGTATGATTAAGCTGCCTATAAACTGATCTGGTCGATGACTCTTTAGCTCTATCCAAGCAAAGCTTAAAGAGATTGTTGTCAACAGCAGAAATGCAATCGTGGAGAATACTCCTCCACTCCCAGACATTTCTCTCGTTCAGCTGAATAGATATGTTGTTTGATGCGGCTAAATCGTACCAGTCTTTAAACGGCGAGTAGTTACATCTGAAAGCGATAAGAAGGACTTTTTTCTGCAGGTTATTATTAGACCTTAGTATAACCTTGGTGATGTAATCTGCATTTGCCTTTAGGTTCTTTGTAAAAACGTAAGGTAGGCCTGATTCTACATGAATTGCATAGCTAGGTGTAGATTGTGGAAGCCTAAAGATCCTTTTGAAAAAATACCTCTGTATGCTTTCAATCTCATCGCGCTGTCGATAGCCATAAATTTCATTCGCGTAGCAAAAACAACTATTAATTGTAGCATTGAAAACCCTAAATTTGGAAACAGGATCCACATGTTTATTTGAAAAGAACTTAGACCACATGGTGTTAATTGCTGTTTTGGCTGCATGAGTTCTTTCTTTGATGTGAGGTCTTGTATTGAGATTGTACGTTAATACAAATCCCAAGTACTTGAACTCATTTACAATCTCGATTCGGGTACCATCTAGGACAATGTCCATATATAATTGTAATGCTTCCACAACTCGTTCTCCTATCCCGCTTATGTTTTGCAAAGTACTTTCTATAGGGTTCGAAACTATAGTATATTTCAATCTTGAAGCAACCATACCTACCCTATCCACTAATTTCAATCAACTCGGTAGAGCTGTTTTGGAGATCGGGAACAGCGCCACCTATCGGGTCCAAAATGCTATTTCTTGAGACTGCCTAAGCCTGAAATTCACCGATACGAACAAAACAAAAGAAGAATCATAAAATTTGGGCCAGGAAGAACATTTTCCTTGGTTTATGCATGTGCCGGAAATGGAATGGAAATGTTATTTACCTATTTAAAATTGATTAAAAACTAATTTGGAGTTTTCGTCGAACAATTGTACAGCTAAATGAAATATGAATTACTGAAATGTCAAATTCAAAAAAATATAGACAACCAACGCCAACTATATTATTACAATTAAATTTAATGTTGTTAATACAACATTGATATGCAGGGAAATCTAACTTTTCGCAAATATCCCCCGGCGCCACCTATCGAGTCCAAATGACAAAAGCTTTCTATTTTGTTAAGTGTTATATGGTGCAAATTTGAGCCAAATCGGTCCATAAATAAGAATTTTCAAAAAGAGACCCCAGCGCCCCCTATAGGGTCTAAACTCTAAAATACACATAAACAATCCGGAGCATCAGACAAACATATGGTGTGAATATAAGGGGGATAGATTCAGTGGTTCAGTCGTTATGGTCGGTTATACATACGCACGAACGTTTATATGTATTAAGATTTAATTCCATATTAGTTTTATGTATAAAAAATATAAAAAAAAAGACCTTTTAAGACAAACAATAACAATATTTATTTTTTATTAAAATAAAGTCTTGTTAGTAATATATAGAGTCGAGCCTGGTAAATTGGAACCTAATGGGCCTTTTATTTCAGTCTCACTTATGGGGGTATTCCAATTGCCCAGTTTCTTTGCTTCACTTAAGGAGGTGGTCAAAACAAGCACATGCAAACATTTTTAGCGAAAAACACAATTCTTGTTGCAAGTCTTTCTCACTTACAGAGGTTTAATTAAATAAATTTGCAAGTCTGGTCCAATTACAGAGGTTAATTTATAAAATACAATTTTCATTTATAGAGGTGGAAAATGTTTCACTTACAGAGTTGTTTTTAAGGAAAATGAAGGTATTTGGCTACACTTTTCAGAAAAGTAAAAGGAAAACAATAATAAACGTCAGAAGATTGTAATATTGTAATGCAAATCAATATTTCCGAGTTACAACTAATTCACGGCACAGTAAAACTTTTGACTTAGGCACGATTTCCCGCTCCCATGGAAAAATGTTACAAACATAACTTCTACACGACACGATTTTGTTTTAGCACAGCAAGGAAGCTAATGGGTTTCTGTGTTCTTTCAGGCACATTTCGTTATCAGCAGCTCGGGTCTACACCCCAAGAAATTGGCTTTAATCGAGTGGAATTTCTGAAAGGTTACAAAAATTGGTAAGAAATAA
Organism: Cheilosia urbana; assembly: GCA_946477585.1. Lineage (NCBI taxonomy): Eukaryota > Metazoa > Arthropoda > Insecta > Diptera > Syrphidae > Cheilosia > Cheilosia urbana. The sequence goes on along the minus strand of OX297856.1, from coordinate 72,332,412 downwards.
CTAATTCTCATTTGAAAAATAACGAGTTTTCATTGTTAAAAATTTACTGTTAACAAAAAACACATTTTATGAGTTGTTATTAATAAAGTTCCAAATAAATATTAACCAGTTGGCTAAAGTAACCGTTTTATCCATTTCCTCGGTGGTAAATACTAAACTAACTCTATACCTAATAGTTTGATATTTTTACGACCGAGGAAATTGATAAACTGGTTATTTTTAACCGAGTTTCCTCAAATAAGTAGACTCGTTTGTATTTGAAATCCACTAACTCTGTAGGAGCTAAAAGGTAGGCCAAAACAGATCACACTATTGGAAGATGCTCTTATTTTTACAAATGGCCGCCAATGTTAAACCTGTTTTGACATTTGTGGACTAGACAGATGTAGAATACAAGTGAACAAGCCATGGAGCGATAAACTCTCCAAGAACGCGGAATAATTTCGAATTTTCGATTTTTCGACCAAAATCATAATGATGGCTATAGGGCCATGTTAACCGAGTTTTTTCTGCCGCAATTGGACGAATTAGGATTAGGACTGGAGGACATGTGTTTCCAACAGGACGGAGCTACGGCATACACTGCGCGAGCCAAAACCGATATTCTGAAGGCGGCCTTCCCGGGTCGCCTCATCTCTCGTTTTGGCGATTTGCACTGGATCGCAAGATCGCCCGATTTAACCGTTCCAGACTTTTTTTTGTGGGGTTTTTTGAAGTCCCGTGTTTACAACAACATTCGACACGAGTGCGAGAATCTGTCGCCCGAATTTCTCGCCGAAGTGATGAAAAATGCCATAAAACGAGCCCGTATGGCAATCAATTGTGAGGGCCGATATCATCTTCTCGAATTGACCAGTAAAATTCTAAAGGTGCAAATAAACATAATCAAAAAACAGAATCGAAGTTTTTCATTTTGAAAAAAAAAAAAAAGAGAGCCAAACAACATCGGATGACTTCTTTTGGCCCACCTTGTATAGGTATCAAAAGTTTTACTTGGAATTTTTTTTACCGAAAGTCTGATGATTTTAAAAAGGTAAGTGATTTTTCTGCGTGTATTTATATAAACCTCTCAGAAAGGGAGTTTTGTCCAAGGGTTAGAAGAAAAATTAGAATGGCCTCGCATGGTATAAAAGATAACTCAATGTATATCTAGAGCAAGAGGGGTTTAAACATAACAAGACTGGAAAAATAATATCAGCTATTTATTGGACGTTCGCAAAATCTGCGGATGTTTATATTTTCATGTTCAACTATCTTTGAAAAACAGAAATCGCACTAGTAAGAATTATTCTCCACAGCCCGACTCTTGCAAGCAAAATGCTCTTGGGCTGAATATTGCGATTGCGACGTCGAAGACTAAAATAATTAAAAAGTTAGACCAGCTCCGCAGAGAACCCTAGGAGCTAGGACTAGCTTCACACAAGTTTTCCTTTATGGGGGTTTACACTTCTTTGGGAGGGCTCTACAATTTTAGCCCAAGTCAAATCGGTGGATTTGATCAGTTCTAAAAAAGCTATACATGAGATATAATCCTTGTTTATCCAGGGATCCTAACTGAGACCCCTTGCTCAGTAGTCCAGCACACTAACCTAACTAACTGGGCCAGTTTTAAACTACCCAGAAAACTTACTGTTTAAAATTCGAATCTCTGCTATGTTAGAAAAAAATTCCAAACAAAATTGCGCCACCTATCTGGTTTCATTCAAATTTTAGTATAAAAACAAGGGGCACCAAAAAGAACAAACTGTTATACCTACTTATAGGTATTTTCAACAAAATAGGTCGAGTAGTTTTGGAACCTATTTTAGATAATGAAAGGTCCGTCAAAATGTTACTGAATTTTGCTTTCATTGATAGGGCTAGCTCTACTCTTCTTGGCTATACCCTTTTAAGCGCCAGGTATACATTTTTATAAAGTGTTTCTGTAAAGAGGTTACGCAGCTTAAAATAGGTACAAACAATTATTATCTGACTTAAGATATGCAAAAAGTCTGTGGCTTGGTTTAAAAGAACTTTATTTCAATGAAAACCCGGTATAAAATTTACAAACCTAACTTTTATAAGTTATAGGTCAATAACCTATATTCAATCTCTATGTATTATAAAACTGAAACCAAAATTTGCATTTCCGCAAAAAAACATACGAGCTATTTATTGCACTGATTTACAAATTTTTATTTTTATTTTTATTTTTATTTTTAAAATACATCATTTTTCATTTAGCAAAATTATGTTTTCGCGCATTTAGACGCATAACAAAGCAGGTGGTGGTCCGCTAGTATTCCATCAATTAGCAGTCCTATTTGGGAAATTTATTATGGGGTGAAAACTGAAAGGTACTCTTGAAGTCTTGGTTAAAAAATTAAAAGCCCAAAACAAAAATTCCTATTCAATTCTCCTATGTCTGTAAGTATGTACCTATGTGCAATGTGCTGTGCATGTCTTTTGAAGAAAAGGGAAAAATAAATAGAAATCTAGTAAGCCGGTGAAATATGTTTACCCTTAGTCGACACTTTTACCAAAAAATGTGAGCTATCTCAAGAAGACGACCTATGTTGCCTAGGGTACGCATTTTCATTGAATTTAGCAAAGCTTTTCACAAGTTAGAACATTTTTGAAGAAAGGTTTTCGTACAGTTATGTCCAAAAATATACTACGCTATTTCAAATACCTACCCGGATTATCCTAATCATCGATATTTGTCGAAATCCTTCAGATCGTTTACAAGTAACTCAAAACTATCACTCAAAACTATCAAATAACCCAATAACACGTTTTCGAGCTATCTTCTCATGCACCAAACCCCGTGGCCTGTGTACGGTACCTTTGTAAAGCTTGTTTAAAAGGTTTTCTCCATGACAGTGTTGCTTCTTGATTAAACAATAGACATTAAACGGTCAAAACAAAAATGAGTCGTATTTCACCGAAATTGATTAATGTAGACGCAAGGTTCCGTCTTCAGTCCCATCTAGTTTTTTTGTTCTTGAAAATTCGACCTCTTAGAGCTAAAATAAAAGCATTTGCTTGTTGATTTGTAGAACTAAGTGACACTTGATATAATTTCCTTATATACTTCCACGTCAGGTAAAGTAAAACAAATTTATACGAATCAAGACTCGTTGCTCGAAGCAAAAAAGACTCGAACAAAGCTTGACATATCTATGACATATCTATGAAAATATGATGGAACCAAAAACGGGTATAGATCACACTAAAAGAGACAAGATGCTTTAACAAGTCAACATAATTTAAACAAATTGTGATATTTTAAAACAAAAATATTTCAGTAGTTTAGGATTCTATCGCACCCACATGATCCATATACCTAGATCAAAGATACTTGCAGCAGTAAATATATACCTAGACCTTTGGAATGAAAAGAAAAATCAAATAGGGCTTCCGATAGAACGTCGAGTTTAATTCATTGAGGTCGGTACATACATAGTACCTACTGCTTAAATAAAACAAACCACTCAGTCAGACCCTCACAAACTTCAACTTTCAACCGGTTGAGCCCCCAATTCAATCAGTTTAGTACTAAAATTCGTCAATATTTCGCGAAGTTGGTAATGGATATACCTAAGTCTCTCAAATATAATTAACAAAACGCAGTTAGAGGCCGAACATTAAAATTCTTTACTATATACCTTGGGACATACGAAAAGTATTTTATGATTTTTGAAATATGAGACCCTCTCCCAACAACTCGAACTGAACGTAGACACGAAGCAATTTCAATTGGCTACATAAAAATCCAACCATCTTTTGACCCCGTCTCAAGTAATGCGACGCTCAGCTACAACATTATAACATCCCATCAAGTTGGCAAACAAAATCCCAAGAATAATGAAACTTCCTACAAAGACCCATTAAATTTCCAAATTGCTACGGTCAACACGTCGCCATCCCCACCCAAAATTGGCCTCATCAAAAGGTTCAGAAAATCAAAACTCCTGACTACGGATTAGTAGAACAATTCGATTACAAGAAATTATAGCCCGGCCATGTGTTCCGTGCACACAATATTTCCACCGACCCAAGAAAAACAAAAACAAAAACAGATACCGCAACCATTGTGGTCAGGTGCGATTAATAGCTCCAAGGATGACATTTAATATTAGACTCGAAATCAAAGTCCCTGAAAAGGGTTTCAAACTTGCCGCAGAAAAGCCTTGTGAAACGTCCTTCGTTATACACGCAATCCAAAAAAAGAAAGAAAAGGAAACCTCTCTCTATGGCAAATTTAATTTGTTTATTTTCCGATGAATCACTGTCGTTGTCCCTTTTCTGTTACACGAGATTCGAATTAAAAAAGAAAATACGCAAAAAAAATGGAAATATATCCAAAGGAAATGATTTACATAAATGTTGGTGGCTGGTGGTACGAACCTTTTTATCCCTCGAAACCGTATGGCGAATGTAATCCTCGAAATTTTCGTCTCTAGATGAGTGTCCGCCTCTCTCTGGGTTAATCCTTTTTTTCACGATGGGAAATATAAAACAAAATAACGGAAAACGAAACGAAAATCGAATAAAAAGAAACCGTGAAATCCTTCCGGCAATTAGTATCCTTTCTTTGGAAAGTATTTTATTTTTCTTCCACAGTAATATTCCCCAGTGACTTTTGTAGAAGAACTAATTAATTTTATCTCCTTTTCACTTCACTATTATCCTTTTGATTTATTTTTACACGCTCACAAATACAGGTTATCTCAAGGATAAAAACACACGTATTTCTATTTCCTTACACTCAATTAGGACAATAATTATCCTTTCACTCGAAACTGGTGGTTACAACTGGGGGCGGTTGGGTGGCTAAGGAGTATTCTACACTGAAGATAACACTAAAATTGCCCACCACCCGCATATGGACTCGAATAAGTGTGAGTGGGAGTGTGTGTTTTTGCGACGATGTATATGTATTTAAGACGATGTGACATGACACAAGAAACACTGCCGCAGGGACACTCAGCAGCACATTATGTAAGTAATAATGTGCGAGATATATTCTGATGCAAGTCAGTCCTGCCCTATACTCACAGTGAGGTTCCTTTGCTTAAGCCTGATAGAACTTGTAAGGTTGCTTACTCAAAGCAAATTTGTCAGAATACACAAACACGCATTATCCTTTTTTTTGCCGTGTAATTGAACTGGCATCGAACGCCTTCACAGACGAAAACAAAAATAAACCAACTCGCGACGACGACACGTACTGCTGTGCAGTGCAGAACACAAAATACCAACGTCTTAGCGTACGGAACGTCTCCGGGAGACTGAATATTTTCCATCAGCCGTAGTGTGGTAACATAAATGGCGTGCCCTATACACCAGCTACCATACCAGTACCAGCTGTAGCGTAACAGTATATGTCTACGTCGTTGGGTATAATATTTCGGAAGAGCATCCATCCATTGCTGGAAATGCGTGCTTGTTTTATGTTTGAATGGGGGTGGAGGGTGGTGGGTGGCTGTTTGTGTGCCTCTCTTTGGGGCTGAAGATTTTTGGAGAGTTTCCTTGGACAATGTCATCATTTCCCAGGCAATTTGTTCTAATTCGGTATTTGAAAGAATAGAGCAAGTGGGAAGTGGTAAGTCTGTCTGGCTCTGGAGAAAGGGGTGAAATTCCAATGAGGTTCTCTTTTTTCTCCCTTCCATGCAGCCAAATGAGAAATTGAGAAAGTCTGTCCAGTCTCTGCTCTATCTCTAGTCTATGCTCTATCTCCAGTCTATGCTATGTTGCTATGCTATGCTATGGTGAAGAGAGCGACATTCAGTTCTCTTCATGGCATGGAGTAGGGAGGGGTTGGTATTTTTAACTTTCCAATTGGGAAAATGGAAAACGTTGGTGATTTTGTTGGTGAAGAGGGTGTATAACTGAATGTGACATGGAAGTGTGTGTTTATTTATAGTAAGCGCAACCCTTCTGAAGGACCAAGGACGGATGTGAAAGGATATGTAGTGCCAGGGGTTGTGCGGTATTTATATTTACTATATCCTGATAGGAACGTTTTTATTGTTATTTTTGAATAGAAAACAGCTGATAGTTTCCAGTATACTAAAGTATATAAATAGTTGCACCTAGCACTAGTGGTTCGACTTCGTTCGAGAGCTGCTGAGAACCCTTGATAGCTTGATAGGCCTGGGTAGGTATTTGTGCTATACGTCAGTAAAACTGGCATCCACAGTTGCTAGAATTGAGTGAGTTTTTAGTTACCTACTTGTGGGTAACAGTTTTTATCAAGACGACAAAAGGGTTTGAAGGATTTACAAGCATTGAAAAGCTGCTCCAAAAGCCTCAGCAATGCAACTCTCCTTTGAACATACAGCAAGTTATTGATCAACCGACCTTTAACATGCCGCAGAAACAACAAAACCAGTTGCATAGAAAACAGAAGAATCAACCTCGTAATCAACATATTCAATTACTGCTCCATCCTGCAGCTGAACATAATGACAATGAACGTCATCAAAACTCACAAAGTGAAGAACCACGGTTGCTTGAAAATACCTCTGATGGAAATAGAAATTCACCTCTATTGGATCAAATACATCAGCCCCAACAAAGAAGAGTTCTTCGTTCAAATTCTACTACAAATGTAGAGCCGCCAACAATCGATATAACATGCGAGAAATCCCCGGTTGCTGTTCTACCTCCCTCGCCCTCAATCACTCATCCATCTAATGTCTGCAGTCTTAGAGTTGTACCACCTCCTTTTGCAGTGTTCTTATCTCGTCTGGAGTATGGCACTAAACCATCCGATATTTTAAAGTATATTGAAGAGAAGGGCATTGCAGCTAATGACTTTAGATGCATAAGCTTAACAGCGGATAATCTTCAAGATCGTAGGTCAGCTTCTTTTAAGGTTCATGCTCCTCTGAACATAGGAAAGATCTTGGTAAACCCAAACTTTTGGCCGAGTAACATGCTTGTCAAGGAATTTACTTACCGGCCTCGCTCTAGGACAACTACGTCAAAAAACTTAAAGAATTAGCCTTCTTCTATCAAAATTTAAGAGGGCTAAGAACAAAGTGTACCAAATTCTTGCTCAGTATGTATAGCTGTACATCTGACGTCATTGTTCTTACTGAAACCGGATTAGATGATAACTTTAATGATGCCGTACTATTTCCCTCCAACTTCTATGTCAACAGTTGTGATCGAACCGAAGAAAACATAAAGATGTTGATATCAACGACTTCTCTGACATTGAAATTTGCTGCAGCAGAATTGACCTGACATCTTCGAGTAAAATATTTATCGTATGTGTTTACATTTCTCCTTGGTCACAACTACATATAGTAACAAGGTACTTGGACGCAATCCGCTATATTGAAGGTCTCATGTCTACATCGGATAAAATGTATGTTTTTGGTGATTTTAATCAACCGAAAATTAGCTGGACCTCTGGAGATCCTGATTGTACCTTCCTCAACGCTTTAAACCCTCTATCTGTAATTGGATCTGAGATTGTCGATCCCCTCCAATCACTCTATTTACTCCAGATGAACTGTGTAAAAAACTACCAAAACCGTACTTTGGACCTCATCTTTTCCAATAATAGTGCTGAAAGTTTTGTATCTAGATGCCTTACACCTCTAGTCCCGGAAGATGCTTATCATCCTTCTTTACAGTTATTTTGTACTCTTGATGTTAATAAAAGGGTTAGGATTAGGACTTACGAAAACATTTTTTTAAGTTTAAATGTTCCAATTGTTCTGGATGGTTTATAAAAATTGAATAAATTGAACTTGTGTTTCAGATAAGGACAGCGGACTGTTAGTCCACGACGGATATAAGACGCTCTGATATACAAAAACATTATTTCGAGGTGTTCTTATAAGAGCGCTTCTTACATCCGTCGTGGGCTGGAATATGGACAGTCAGAAACATTGGGTTTCCAAAATATTTTTGAAAAAAATCCAGTGATGTATAGCTCGCTTACGGATTACGGGGGGATTCGACAACTGATATTGTTGTCAAAACTGAATTTATTTGTTTCTATAATTTTTAACTTTTTCAAACGTAGTAAGGAAAGATATTGCTTGTGTGAAAAATGTCAAATTCGAGATATTAATCAATTGTGACATTACGATGATAGAGGAACTCAAACAAATGGGTCTCGAAATTCTGTCCGTCTGTCTGTCTATCCGTATATATCAATGCCTATAGCCTAAACGGCTACCAGGATTTCGTCAAAACTTTGTATTTGGAGCTTAGGAGCTTATAGTTGGGGCCCATTTTTTTTTGGCAAGGTAACCTCAATATTAATGGTACTTCCCATATACAATTATCATACCAGTTTCATTTGTTGGAAAACGGCTCTAACTACTTCAACTAAAATTAATATTTAAGCATAAGTATATAGGTTAACATGACGGCATACTCAGTTTTTCGCTAATAATCGAATAAGGGTACTTTTGAAATTTGCACATATCTCAAAAACGGTGCATAAGACTGTAACAAAAAATCATTTCTAAGGTATTATGGTCATTTATAATTTAATAGCAGACTCAGTTTTGTAGGCGCAGTGGCTTAGTGGTTAGTGTGTTGGACTACTACGCTAGGGGTCGAGGTTCGAATCCCGTAAAAAAAAGCCATATTCCAACTTAGGGTTTTTTTCACTGCGCCACCTCTCGCGAACGTCTGACAAACATCCGAGAGTATGACTGTCTTGAAAGAGCTTCTCAATTAGCCGTTTGGAGTCGGCATTAAACTGTAGATCCCTTCCATTCGTTCCAAAAATGAAAACTCACACAAAACGAATGGTTGTGAGAAGCTAGGCCTAGGGCCCCTTCGGACCTGTTGCGCCAACAATTTATTTATTTATAGACTCAGTTTTTCTCTATATTATAGGTCAATGAATTTTTGAAAAAAATATTTTTTGGAAAATTTTGTTTTCTTAAAACGGCAATAACGATTTTGACCAAAATGCAAACATAGAGTAAAATTGATGTTTTCAAAAAGTATTGCGTCCTTTATTTTTAATTTGAGTCACTGGAAACGCTGATTTTAAAAACTGCTCGAAAAACTCAATTTTCGATTTCGATAAAACCTTAAACACCAAGTAATGCTTACGTAATAATAATAACTTTTACTCGTTTCCAGCTGTACATAGTTAGGTACCTAAAAATTTGTATTTTTCAAACTAAAACAATGCAATATTTGTTACTGTTTTGTCTGGCAAATTGCACAAAAACCGCTCCAACGATTTCAATCAAAATACGTATTAAAGATAATATCAGTGTTCTAAATAAGATCCCGTACTTAGTTTTGCTCAAAGTATTCGAAAAATCACATATCTTTTTCACATATCTGCGGTATATTTTTGTAATAATCTCAAGACCCCACTTGGAGCATTACATAATCAGAAAGCACCCCACATACACGAGCATATTCGACTTATAGCTGTTAATCCAAATTCAAAAACAAATCTCTAAAATCGAACTTATATCTCTATGTCAATCGGTCCATTAAGAACCCTACTTCCAATCATAGACACATTAAGCCAGCGTTATCAATATATTCCAGTCAAAAATAAAAACCTGCCCGATCAGATTAGAAACCATTTTTTAGAAACCTCTTCTTCGTAGCAAATAGTAGGTACCATCATTAGTAATAATACTAGGTAATAACAAATTTGGCTCGGCTTAAAAACTAGCCGATCATATTTAGTTCCAACTCCTTCTTCAGATAACTTGGCTCTCAATTTTTTTTCCGGAACTTTTTGTTGTAAAACTGAAAACATACCTTCTTAAACCCCTAACCTCTTTTTCCTTACTTTGATAGCAGAGCACAAATAAATGCAAAAAAGTACAGAAAAAATTAATCCAACTTTAGGCGCATGCTAAACTTCACAAGCCAGAACCCTTGATAAGCGTCCCGACGAAGTATAGGTAAGCAAAATTTGAGCACACTTGAACCCATCGTTGACATGAATGCGCTAACCATAGGTCGTATGAATAAAAACTAGCATTTGCTTTGAGTAAAGGGTTTTAGCAAAGTAAAAGCCCTTAGCAATTGCTTTGAATCGGTATGAATAAAAACCTAGTTTGCTAAAGTAAGTTCGAAAATTCGAACATAGCTTTTACTTCGCTGCACGTGTACTTGCCTTGCAATTTCTATCAAATCTGACCATAAATTTTGAATTTTCCTTGATATTCTAACGGCTTTTGTGGACATTGAAATTTAAAAAAATGAAATTCAGAAATATGATTGCAATCTATAGCTCCAATTGCACCTGGAAATATAATTTTTGTTTGCCAAATAGGTTGTTGATGTTTTATTTTTTCTTCAGGTAAATAATTGATTTTTTCACAGGTATTTTGATGATTTTCCTGCACGAACAAAACTTAATTTAACTATTTATAGACAAACCATCGAAAATTCACATTGCTTACTTTTTTTTGTTTAAAAAATATGCGTACAAACTATTTAGCAAAAGGTCTGAGTCAACTAAATAGCAGACTCAGGATTGGCATAGCATTTGCTTTGTTTATTCATACCGATCTGAGTAAAAGGTCAGTGCCACCGCTTTTCGAACATGTCAAAAATTGGAACTAACTCGAATTGGTTTTTATTCATACGAAACGTAGCAAATGCTTCGAGATTGACATTTCTTTTAAGTAAAAGCAATTGCTACGCTTTATTCATACGACCCCGTTTCCAACAGTTTTTTTTTTTATTATAAAAACATAAATATTGAACCAACAACTGCTCTACGACGCTGCTAACGAATTTATGCTCAACCATTCTTCCTTGTTATCCTGATATGCCACTATTAGACTTTCACACCCATCCACATCAAATGCGGTTGCAACATAAACAATGTCAAAAGCAACGCTCATGTTCCGTGACGCCTCCACCCGCTGACAGCTTTAACTCTACTTATTCATATAATATATTATAATTTGCTAGACACCCTCGAGCAGAACGATTCGCTTGTTCGAATCTATTAATACACACTCGGTAGTCATCCCCCAACATACAAAATTGGTCTATTTAGCATGAACTCCGCCAAGTCAGGCAATAAAACCATAAATTTGCATACTCTTCGTCGAGCATAATTTCCTTAAGAGACGCACCGACGCACCATAACCATAATAAAAAAAAAAAAAAAAAAAAAAAAACAGACCGCCCTTGCCAAGGGTGCAACTTATTACTTCATTTTCGAAGTAGCTAGGTACCTAGGTACATAACTGGATACGAGCCACCTTCTCACTACGAGGTACACAAAGATGAACAAAACAGAAATTAAAAACAAGTCAAATATAAACATAGCTATCCTTCAATTATTTGAATATTTTTAATTTATTCCTGCGAATACAGAAAAAGTCGGCGTGAAAAGTAAAATTGAGGAGTTGAACCCTTTAAGTGGAATACAGCAAAGCTGCGTTTAAATGGGAATAGGGCGAGTGCTACCTTTTCAATCCAGTCCACCGAGATATGTCGCACCAATTTTGTAAAAAGGTAAAAATTTCAAATCAGTGTTCAGTGTTTTTTAATTGAAGGTCCTTGAACGCGATAACGACTGACTTGAGCTTTTTATAAAGTTAAATAAAACTTTAGAAGGTAGCGTTTTATGAAAGGTGGTGGGATAGAGTACCTTCTGTAATAGGGACCGACACGCTTCCTCCATTAATATCTGACTCTTTGGCTTGAAATCATTGCTCGTGATTCGTGGATGCTTTTAAATAGGTCCAACCAAGTTTTTTCTTTTACCTTCATAGCTCTTTCATTATTTCCGAGGATGCCTGGAATAAAGATGGCATTTCGACGATTTTGGTAGAGAGCTTTCGAGGTGGGTTGGACAAATATTTCGTCGCTAAAGGTTTCCGCTCTGAAAATGCGAATTGGACTATCTGAAAAGACATTGCTCACACTGTTAGAAAGTGCAATGGCTTTTTTTGGCCCATGCTGTGACTGTAAGCAGTGGATGGGTGGTGAGTAGCCGTATAGGCTTACATTATCTTCCTGTTTGTTTTTAGCCACGGTGGTAACCGTTCAGCGCTCTTTCGCCTCTTAACTCATCTAGGAAAGTTCTCAGGTATCTTGGAGCTAGCCACGATTCGTCAAGTTCGGCATTCTCATCTTCTGCCAAAGTGTCAACTACACTTATAAACTTTATAAGCTCCCAGCACTTCCACAAACTGTTGCATATTTTCGTTTCCTTCTCTACGTTCCCATCTCAATATCTATATCGAATACACCCTATCGCATAACAGGCCAGTTACAGCGCTACCTTTCAAGGACTTATAATGAACAAAAAAAAAAAAAAACGAGTCAAGTGTATACACCCACCGCTATGTGTTGCAAAAAGTCATTGCCAACCAAGGACTCTCAACGGCAAAGGAAGATTCTTAAAAATGCTAATTATAAAGTTTTATCCTACAATAACAGTATATTTTTTGTAACAAAAATAACAAAAAAAAATCCACTCCCAGCATAGGAATAGAAGCGAAGGACAAGAGCGAGAAAAATCTCACAGCGGACGACCGACAACCGTCGACGGTACGACGATAATGTCGAAACATTAAACGAGCAAGATATGCCATCTTCAGTTCTTAAATAATTCCATAATTAAGGATCTCTGCCTGGCTGCCTTTTGAATTTAATATTCAGGATAATTAACACGGGGGTTGAACACGGTTTGTCTTCTATATGTATACACTCGCACATAATGTAGGTAAACGGGCAAGTTTTCCTTTTAGCATCATCTTAAAGATTATTACAAGTGGGTGTTACACAAGGTACAAACTGAAAGAAAAACGTCAGGTATCTGGCATCCATTCTGTTTTGATGAATATAAGAGATTTGATTTTCTTTTATTTTTTATTTGATTTCCTCCGGGTATGATTAGAATTGCTATAGGACCTTTGTTAATTGCCTTACAAATTTTCTAAGTTTCTTCTTTTTTTCTTTTGTAAAGCTGGAATTATTAATTGAATAACCATTTAAGGCTTGCCGGACTCGTGTCAGGGATGTTTGCAAAGCGGATATTGTTATTAAATGCGAAGGCAGATGGATATATTAATCACTTCTCACATGCAGAATATTGCCCCTTATAATTGTAAAAAGGCTTACTATTGAAATCACTACTCTTTGACTTTCCGGAGTACCTACCACTTCTCAAGTCTCACTACTATTTACACCATTTACACTATTTGTAATTTTTGAAATAAATCAGACATAAGCGGTTCATTTTTTGGCCTTTTGAAAATATTTACTTTTAATATTTTTTGATTCTTATACTTTCCAAAAATTAAGTACCTACTATTTTGTAAGTCTCGGTTTTATTTTATTTTTTTAGTTCTGATTACAATTGAGAAAAGCCGATTTTGATCGCTGCCGTCCCTATTTTCGTAAATGCCCTAACTAAAAATGTTCACACTTTCGAGGAAAATGATTAGGAATCGGGATTTTCTATCGAATTAAAAGAAATAACGTTTGAAATAAATGTAATAACATTTTAGACAAATCAGTAACTTCAGATATTATGTATAAAATGGGCATCGAAAGTTATGTAGATAGGGCCTCTACGGCCTTTTTTTAGCGTAACATTTTGTGATTTTTCTTAGTATAGATTTTTCTGAAATTCTCAAAATATTTATACAAATTTTAGCTATTTCAATGTATGTAGCAATACATAAAATACTTTTAATTTAAGTTTAAATATTAAAATTGTCTGCTAGTACAATTTTAATATGCTCCGTAAAGGTCGGAAACAATCTCACCGAGACCTTTGATGTCAAAAAAGGATTTAGACAAGGTGATGCGCTGTCATGTGACTTCTTCAACATCATTCTTGAGAAGATTGTGCGAAACTCACAAGCCAACACCAGAGGCACAATTTTCTATAAGTCTGTGCAACTGCTTGCATACGCTGACGACATTGACATTGTTGGTACAACACAGCGAGCTGTCACTGGTGCGTTTGCAAGTATTAGTACAGAAGCGGCAAAAATGGGTTTAGTGGTGAATGAGGGTAAAACAAAATATATGCTGTCAACAAGAAGGGACACACGACATCGACGAATCGGGCAGAACGTCACGATAGACAGCTATAACTTTGAGGTAGTTAGGGACTTTGTCTACCTCGGCTCCGCTATAAACTCTGATAACGACATCACATCAGAAATCAAACGAAGAATCACACTTGCCAACCGCTGTTTTTTTGGCCTAAGACGGCAACTGATAAGTAAGGCCTTGTCGAGAAATACTAAGGAAACTCTGTATAAGACCCTCATCATCCCAGTCCTGCTTTATGGTGCAGAAGCATGGGCGCTATCAAAGGCGGATGAAGATCTCCTTGGTCGTTTCGAACGCAAAATTCTTCGAGTGATTTTTGGTCCCGTTTGCGTTGACGGGTTTTGGAGGAGAAGATTTAACAGCGAACTCTACGAGCTGTACAGCGACATCGACCTAGTCAGAAAAGTACGCATCAGACGTCTAAGATGGCTGGGACATGTAGAGCGAATGGACACCAACGCTCCGGCCCGAAGAGTCTTCGATTCTAACCCGGAGGGACAACGCAGTAGAGGAAGACCTCGCCTTAGGTGGCGCGCGCAAGTGGAAGGGGACCTCAACCAACTTGGAGTGCGCAACTGGAGGCAGTTAGCCAAAGATCGCGCTAACTGGAGAGGCGTATTGGTTGAGGCCCAGGTCCACCCCGGACTGTAGCGCCACCTAAGTAAGTAAGTAAGTAAGTATATTAAATTGGGTTGCCAATTACTGTGTCAAAGAGTAGCAATAGATTAAACTTTTGACGGGAGGTGCCAATAAATTGTTCATATGGGACAACAATTGTTGGGACTGCCAGTCCCTGTACTTTTAACGGTGCCAACAACTATAGTAACTGACGGTTATTAGTTTCAGATTTTTGAAAATGCCCAAACAGAAAAAAGTGTATCATGAGAATCGGCTAGAGCTATTTCAGCAATAATTATGTTCTTAATTAAAATTAAAATTTTATTAATATAAATTCGTTTAAGCCATGTTCCTTAAAAATGTTAAATATTTATGTAGTTGTTCAATACACAAATTAAATTGTTACAGGTATTATATTTAATTAATTTTATTACTTTTTTTAATATTATTTATTTAATCAATAACTTATCAAACTGTGGTATTTTTGTTTAATAGAGAAACATTAAGTGCATTTTAATAAACTTGTAGTTATTATTTATTTTTTAATTTTTGGGTGCCAACTGCAGTTCTTGAGAGACATTTTTTATAATGCATTTAATTCTCCATTAAAACCTTATAACTTGAAAAGGTAAATTTTCAGTAGAAAGAAAATTCGATAAACAATATTAGATGAATACCATACCTATTTAAATTGCGCTTAAAATAACAAAATCACGCTCAAAATATCCTTATGGGTGCCAATGTCTGTATCCTTAACGCTATTGCCGCCATCATTTCTGCCACCAAATTGTAATATTTTTCAGACAGGCCAGGTAAATATTCCAACTCAAAAAGATTACTATCTGAAGTTAAAATGAGAGTCTCGTATGGCAGGTGAAGAAAGTTTCATCGCTAATGATGGGCCAGTTTTTGTTTAACAACCTCTTTTCAAAACTTTTTTTTCTTTTTTTCGTCCTACTACCAGACTTGAAATGCAAACTCTTTTTGGCTTTAAAAAAATCTCTTCTTAAAAAAGGATATCGCCACCTCATTGACCTTTACGGGTAGTTAAGGGCACGTTGATTTTTTAATAACCCCAATAATTATTTACAATCATTTCCTCCCACAACCCATTTAACCGACTGTTTTTATTTTATTTTCATTATTGGCATTCCCAAATCACGACAGTGAAGTCAGTCAAAATAGATCGAAACCGAAAGTGAAACATTAGCCCAATTATAAATCGGGAAAGTATTTCCTTTATCCGGTCATGTCGTTGACTCCCCACACCCCACTTAAATCCCGCTCAGTTTTTAATTGAAAAATATTTCGGATTTTCCCGATTAAATTTATTAATCCAAATTTGTATAAATAGAGTCGCCCGTAATACCCTTGTATTCTAGTATCAGCCAAAGAACGGAAATAGGAGCTCGGGCTTCAATGTAAAATCGCAAAGTAGGAGAATAATAAATTAGAAAATGCTCATCTTCTTGGCCTCGATTAGGAATCAATTACCCACCCCTTGGATGAGGTCAGAGATTAAGCATTTTGGGATACTCTGGTCTGAACCCCCCTGCGAGTATATAGATATAGGTATAGGTTGATCTGTTTGTCTCAAAACAAAGGCAAAACATGCTGATGGCACGTGCTGCTGCGACATGATGGAATCTGTTGGAAGTATGTGGACTTAACTCCTTCTTATCCATCAGTATATGTATGGTACGAAGGACAGGCGTCGTGTTATTAATATCGAATGTAAATACCCAAAGAACATTGTTGACATAAAATCACGTCAGTTAATTGTTGTTTTCTCAACGAAAACTAATTTTTGATGCTTTTTTTTTGTATGTAGTGAATGGTAATTGTCTTTTAAGCAAGAAGAGTATTATTATGCGAGTATAATTATTTTGTTCCAATTTTATTTAGTCCACGGTGTGGGGATCTATTCAAAGGTTTCTATTATAATGGCGGTATGGCTTCGCCTCGAATTATTGATACCAAACGAACAGGTCATGGTAGGGTGAATTCACCCAGGCTGTTAATAAAATTTGATTAACCTAATGAATTGCTGGGGGTTAATGCGTCATTTAAATTGATTTAATGAGCTCATGTCCTTGGTGGTCTAGATGGTTTCTATCGAGTTACTCTGGGGTCAAGCTATAGTAGGTGAATGTCCTTTCACAAGGTTAAATGTAACATGTCATTGTCCAAACAGTTCTCAATCAAAACAAAGAGGGAAAAAAAAAACACTTAAGGGAGACTTCCGTTTAACCTTTCAAGCTGTCAATCGATTTTCTGCTTGATCTAGAAGCTGAGCTACAGATTGACAGGTGGATATCTAGCCTGACTGTATTGAATTTATTTCATCAACCGAAAGATATCAGCAAGCAATAGGTAATTGTTTGTGATCGGGTAAGTGAGGTTTGGGGTCCTGGGTGCATATTGAAAGCATATCCCTCGCCCTGAAGAAAAACTGTGTGCGGTTCTCTTTGTTGTAACGGAACGCAAGAGAACTCTGTGAGGTGCGTGCGAATGTAATCACCAGCGATTATGAGACAGCTGAACGTTTTCTAGCGTAAATTAAAATTGAATACTTTCAAAATGCATTCATGTTTTTTTGTAACAAAAAAATGTTCGTCAGGTCAATTTATTTATTTATTTTTTTAACTACTAAACATTTAAGCCACAGTTAACCAATTATTATTATTATAAAAAAAGGTTATTTTAAAATACGTACCTTTTCTTTTAAAATTTATTATAAACAAAAGCCTGTTACTTGCTTTTAGACAGAGAAGTCCGAGTCATATAGAGAAAGACATTTCACCGAGCCCGGTGACCTGTAAGACGTCCTGATAAATTATTTCCTCTACAACAGTAACGAGAGGATCCCAAAATCTTATTATGATCTTCTAGTCACTTTTGGTAATGGGGTAAGTAGCTCATGTGGCCTGCCTCAGACCTGGGATAATATCCCAATTTGGGATATCTCTCATATGTAACCAGCCTTTAAATAGACGATTCTGTTAGAGGAGCTGCAACTTTTCTGACCAACCCGATGTCTTTACGTTTCGTTAATGTTTAACTTTTCTGAAAAAAAAAAAACACGTATCCTTACCTTTCATTTATTCCGCATTTTGCAAAAATCGGATATAAAATACCGCCGTATGAGGTACGACATAAAATATGTAGGTATAGCCTATAAATGGATACGAAAGCGTGCGTTCACTAAGAATAAGGACGAACACAAGATATACCTTCAAAAATCTTTTTATAGACACAGAGAATTGACTCAATTGACACCTAAGAGATTTTAAACAGACAGTTTGACATTAGCAATTAGCCATTGGGTTAAACTTTCATGAGATCAAACTGTGGTTCCATAGATACAAATATCCCATCGACTAACTCGAACTAGGTCAAACTCAATAGTTGATGGAAAACAAAAGGCAAACTGTATGCGAGTTCAACGAGCCTCATTTATTCCCATAATATCTATCTACATTCTACATACCATTAGCATCCCCCCACACCAAATACCATTCAATAGCCATACTCAACTCTATGCCCACAACTGTATATGATTAATTACTCCGCAACTTTGCTCAATCTAAGCGGGTTCCTACTTTCATTTCAAAAATAATCCCACCTCACGTTGCCGAACTAACTCGACTTCTTTCCTTAATCAATCACTTCCGTCTCGCATAAATAACTGTGTCACTACATAATTTATGACCACTTAAATAATTCCCTCCTAAATCGGCGCAACTACAATTAAAACTAATTCACCCGTCGGCCGGCCGCCAGAAAATCCCATATTCATATAGCCTATGGCCTATAGGAATAGGTGTTCAAACTGCGACTCATTGGGTATGCAGCGCTCTCTCTCGCTCTATGGCGAATATTTTCACAAGGAATAATTAAATAAATACACTCGTATACTTTCAAGCAACAACCTGCATGGCATAACGAACAACTTTCGCTATAGTCGATTTTCCCCCCATCGCATTGAAGCATTTAATTTACGCTCCTTTGTTTGATCCTTGGAAGAAGAGACGAGAAAAAAACTACCGAAATCAATGACGACATGGAGCAATGCCAACGGACAAGTGCCCAAAGCGAAAATACATAGAAAAAAATAAATAATTAAATTCGCTTATACCCATACAGCTGACCGCAGTCCATAACATTGGTATTATCCTTGGAAGGAATCAACCACTCGATCGAGAGAAGAAGCAGCTTCAGAAACCAACCCCCGAAAAACGGTCGATGATTGCGTTGGAGGTTGGAGTTTTAGTATTGCCCCTTCCCTCGCTCATGACCATAGGATCAGACCGTACAATATAATGCGGTGTACCTATACAGAAATTTCCTGCTTCGTATCTTAAGGAGCAAGGCTTTAGGTTGCTGTAATCAGAATTCCCCCGATGATGTATCTTCTGATGCTACGCCAATTTCTGGCCCACTATTATATATATGACACGGCTGCTGGTGCGGTTGTTCATGCCAAAATAATGTTCGCCGTCACGCTTATTAACTTCATCGCACACCCCTGGCCCGCAGTCTTCTTGTACGTATATACGCCACCCACCTACTTCCAGGGAAGTTTGCTTTTAATTTTTCTTACTTGTGAGGAATAATGTCCAAACAGATTGACCTGTCAACATTTTAATACCCTAACAAGTAGGCAACGAAAATTGGACACCATCAAGAGAGAAGAGACACAGACGAACAGGCAACGGAAATGTGTCATTCCTTCGTATATCTACTCTTCGCCCCCGGGTACTCCATCGACTGTTCCGGTTTGGAGACAAATTTTAAATTGGAAATTTATGATGATTTAGTATCGTATCTCTGGTGAGTGAAGTCAAGTGAAGGAACATTCAGGAGCACGACGCGTGATTTTCGAACAAATTTTACAACTAATCACCACCATCTCTCGGCCAGCATAATTTTTGCCCTCATTAGAATTCAAAAAAGGCGGATGTGGTGGTTCGAACGAGTGGAATGGTGGAGGTCAATTCTGTTTACAATTATTGATAGGTATACCCAGATACGTGCAATCAGAAGAAAAAATATAACAGGGTGACTTTTGCTGAATAGGAACACGCTGCTTGGGACTGCATGAAATTTGACGGGACTGACATTTTAAAAGAATTTTCATTCAACTATAGGAAGTGTGATGGCATGGGCCGGGACCAAAAGTTTGTGCCATTTACTAGTGCGACTATTAAAGAGAACAGAGGCAGTGTCTTGGGTATGGGTATTGATTTTAAGCCGTCGACTTGTCCAAGAAGTCTTGAGATTTCGCCAAGTGAGTGAACGCATTATGAAAACTCGCAAAAATTTGGTATCAGGCTGCTAGTCTACATGTAGTCCGCATTTTGTCCGTATTTCTATCATTCAATTCTTTATTGAATGTTATTATTATATATTTAATAACTAGCTACCCCGTGCTCGGCTTGCTTCGTCAGAGTTGCACTTCGCACAAACACACAAAATATCCTCCACTTCTTCAATCTTCAGCTTCAATCGAAGATTTTACTTTTTTAAATTGTATAAAATTTATTTATTGCTTATTTTTCGACTTCAGGATAACGTACAAAGATGATTTATATCTTGAAATCTTTGTATATAATTGAACTTTATATTAGAAAAACAACCTATTTCATTTGGATGCGTCATTCCAAGGCTAGGAGCTAGAAGGCATTCGACGATTACAACTTTTCTACGATATCAGCTTAGATTTCCGCTTCCGGATAGCGAATAATGGTAAAACATATCCTATAATCTAATCTCGACAATTTTCAATGCAACTATGAAAACCGGAATCAATTTCGTGCAGTACTTTTTAAGTCTATTCGGAACAAACACCTTACAGCCGGAATAAAAGATACAGTTTTATTATAGTAAGAATCACGATCAAGAACGAATTATTTTATATGGTTTTTAAAACGATTTGAAACTTCTTGAATAAAACAATTTGTTGGCGTTTTTCATCCACTTTTAGTCACCTTTGTTGAAAGTTATTAGTTTATTAAATAATGGCGTTTATGTACGAAATATTTTAAATAGCTTTTTTAAACGATTTTAAACTTTTTGATTACAATTTACTCTTTTAGTCACCCTTCTTGAATGTTATTTATATATATTAAATAATCGCGTTTGCGTGATAATTATTTTGAATAGATTTTAAAGCGATTTGAAACTTATTGCGTCCTCTAAAATTGTTAGGACTTGTACAGCAACCGAGAGGAAACAATGTACAGGAAGAACTTTGTGTTAAGTAGCGCGCGCAGCAGATGAGAGACCCTAACCAACTTGAAGTGCGCCAAAACTTATAATATCTTTGGAAGTTATCCAATGACCGCGCTAACTGGGGAAGCGAATAAATTTAAACTCAAATCTACGATGGTATGCAGAGATTAAAGTGAAAAGTGTAACTAAATCTCCGTGCCGCAGTTTAAATTTCTAACTTCAGCGGAACTAAAAATGCAATTACTTAAGCGACGACAACTAAATTTAATAGATCATGATTTTCGATCGTCCACTTCATTGGGCGCCACTGTCTGTTAGTTCCACTTTTTTGTAAAGTTGTTTCCAACTTGACAACTCTAACAATTGTGCTTTAAGTCTTATAACAAAAAAAAAAGAAAAAGAAAGAAAAAGAAAATGGACTCTGACTTCAAAAGTTAATTTAATACCAAACTCCGCTTATAGAATTCGCTATAAAAATCAACCAAGCAAACCATCCATCTTGGCTGCACAATCCCGACGAATTGCAAACTTTCATCATGATAGCTTAGTCCTTCGAGTGTATGTTTATCCATCCCGGTTGATGGATTGCTAAACTTATTAACATTTCTTCTATCCAAACACGGTGCGCTGCTGTTCCATTCCATTCCGCCCGCATTTGAAAGGACTCCAATGCACTCTTCATGCACTTAGGGAATCATTTTTCATTTCGTCTTGTGGCCAGATTTACCAATTTAACCACGCCCCATCCCCCGTTCGCAACGAAATTCTACAACAAAGCATGTATCCTTTCATTCAATCCTGGCGCGCATTCCATAACTCTCACTTGACGGATTACAATAATTTGTCAGACATTTTCTCTTCGAATGGAGAAACACGACGAAAAACCCAATCGAGGCGAAGCTCTTCTGTCTGACTAACTGAACTCATCCTGCACAGAGTTTGCTCATCCCAATCCCATCGACAAGTAGAATTTTTGGCAAATTTCATTTTTTTTTTTTTTTTGTGAACCATCTATCGGATGCAGATACATAATATCCACTTCAAGATGTCGGTTAAGAATGGCTCTGGCATAGCGCGAGAATCCTTTAAGTCGCTCGCTTTAATGAGGATATGTATGATGTTGATAACGCTTGTGTTGCTGTTCATTAGACTGGCACACCCGACACAACAAGCAACTGGGGAAGGGTGATATATTTGTATGTAAGCATGTTTGTATTTGGTAGCGCTTAGCAGCGTTAAGAGGAAGTAATCCTTCGAGGGAGCAGCGAACGCATATCAGGATTCAGGAAGAAGCACCGAACGAGAAAGGAAATCTCAATCGAAATGGAAGAATGAAGAGAATTCTTTGTAATTAATCTATCCTCCGGTTAGTACGACGATGATGATGGCCGGGTGCGGGACATGGATGGTGTTTGCAAGGCGCCTGTATAAGTATGTGAATAATCCTTTTAACAAATGAATAATTGTCTGCGATTAATAATTCCACGTAAAGATACTAAATACACTGTTGTTTTTCGTATACGAGCCCCAGTAGAGTGAATTACGAGAGTAATTATGGAAATGTATGCCCGGTTTCAGTTAGTCAGGACGAAATTATTTTTTTACGGAAATGGGTTATGGGAAACTCCTTCGCGAATTAAGTTTTGAATTTTCAAATGAGCAAATTTGGTTGATGAAGGAAAATATGCTGCCTACGTTCAGCCCTGGGTACAAGAACACAAACTTCTAGCCCAACAGGTCAGAGAGCTAGGAAAATTTTTTTTATGTATTCCATTGGCGAACATTTCATCATTTTTTCATGCGATATATCGCTGAAGATGATTATTAGTATCGCGCAATGCCTTCCCAATGTATCCCAAAAGCTGTTCAATGGTTCAGGTTAGGCGATTCATTTTGTTGAATGGTACTGATTGAAAGAGAAATGGAGGGAGACGGAAAAATGTATGACGGGAACTTGTATTTGGAACGCACTTTACCCAACATCCACCCCCCGCGAAACAGGACACTTAAATATTGCACAAAGTAATTATTTCTGGACTTCATTCATGACTTGAGTTATTATCGAAATGTCTACGATCTACTTGGTCAGAGAAGTAGATGTTGTTCTCTGTCACGCCACATTAGAATATTTTGATACGATCGCGACACCACTTATGAAAACAGTGGTATAAGCAGCGCGGAACCATCCTTACTATAATAAAACAGAAACTCTTTTTTCCGGCTGTAAGGTGTTTGCCCGGAATAGTTTACAATAGTACTGCACCAAATTGATTTCGGTTTTTACAGTTGCATTGAAAGTTGTCGAGATTAGCACATATCATATTTTTTTCCAATATCCGAAATCGACTTAAAACCAATTTCAATAAATTCTTACATAATGGCGATCACTGAATAACTGTACAACATTCAACAAAATTGTCAAAAAGTCGAATACTAAATAAATTAACAACATTCAAAATAAATGGGTAAAAAACGCAAAAAGAAAATTATAAAACAAAATTGTTTTTTTTTTTTTTTTCTTTAATCCTCTTTTTGCCCACTTTTATTAATTTTTACCAGCGATGAAAATCGGCTCTTCTCAATTATAGGTACTCAAAAAAAGAACCTAGTACCAAGACCTATAAAATGTACTTAACTTTTGGAAAGTACAAGAATAAAAAACATTAAAAAAGAAACATTTTCATAAGGACAAAAAAATATAAGCTCTTATGTCTGATTTATTTCAAAAACTACAATAGTAACGGGTGAATTTTTAAGAGTTAAGTTTTTCAGGTTGGCAGGCCTGGTTAGTGATGGCGTCCAAACGTCATCTGTCAAAGTGAAAAGTTTTCAGTATACTCTGCCATTTAATCATGGAAAGACTTAGAAACGAGCAACGATTGCAAATTATTGAAGTTTATTATAAAAATGCGTGCTCTGCGAAAAATGTGCACCAAAGACGACCGTGGAAGAAACGTTACCGTCAAAGGCGAGCCATGATACCATACGCGACTTTTTTTTGCCCCAGTTGGCTGAGTTTAACTTGGTTGACATGTGGTTTCATCAAGACGGTGCCACATGCTACACAGCTCGTGAAACAATGGAAATGTTGAAGGATGAATTTGGTGAGAAGCTTATCTCTCGAAATGGCCCTGTGAGTTGGCCGCCAAGACCATGCGGTTTAACGTCTCTTGATTATTTCTTGTGGGGTTATGTTGTAAAGTCATTAGTCTATGTGGGCAATCCGAACACGATTGAAGCCTTACAGGATAACATAAAAATAGTTGGCGCAACAGGTCCGGAGGGACCCTAGGCCTAGCTTCTCACAACCATTCGTTTTGTGTGAGTTTTTCTTTTTTGGAGCGAATGGAAGGGATCTATGCCGTCCCCAAACGGCTAATTGAGAAGCTCTTTCAAGACATTTATACTCTCGGATGTTTGTCAGACGTTCGCGAGAGGTAGCGCAGTGGAAAAAAACCATAAGTTGGAATTTGGGTTTTTGAGGGATTCGAACCTGAGACCCCTCGCTTAGTAGTCCAACACACTAACACTAAGCCACTGCGACTACATACATACAGGATAACATAACACGCGTAATTCGTGGAATACAGGCCGAAATGCTCGAAAAAATTACGCAAAATTGGACCTTCCGAATGGACCATTTGAAACGGAGCCGCGGAAAAACATTTACATGAAGTTGTCTTTAAAACGTAAATGGGAAAGGCCTAAAAATATTTGAATATTTGGTGCAAATTTGAGTGTTTTATACGATTTAAAAGAAAAAAAAACTACGCTTAAAAAATCACCCGTTATAAATAGTACTGAGACTTGAAAATTGGTACTCCAAAAAGTCAAATAGTAGGGATTTCAGTACAATAGTAAGAAGTGTTGCCGCAAGCTTTTTTAAAAGTGTAACAATTTTGTTGAAAAAGTGTAACAAATGGATAAAAAATGTAACAAACTATGGAAAAAAATTGCAATAATAAATACATACATACATCGTTTTTCAACACAAAAAATCTTTATTAGGAACTCCTTATCACATTTCAAAAAAAGCTCTTTTTTGACCTACCTAACCATTTTGTGTTTAACAAATAAAAAAAAATTATTGACCATCGTAGTAGGTTTCAATTTCTATTTAACAAACTTTATTTACCACGAGATGTAGAACATTGTCAACGGAGAGAAAAATATTGTTGCCTTTTCTCGTTCCCTCCCATTCCCACTCGCAATTTAACGTTTTGCACAACTTTTGCTCTGCGTAAACAAACAAATACATTGACAGAAATTGGTAGAAGTTTGCTCGAAAGAAAAAAGTGCTGCCAGTTCAACTTTCAATATTTTTAATGAGAAAAACAAAAAAACGATTTTAATGGAAAAAAATGTAACAAAGCTAAAAAGAAAGTAACACTGTAACAAAATTATAAAATAGTTAAAAAGTGTAACACTTTTGTTACACTTGTAACATTGTGGCAACGCTGATAGTAAGCCTTTTTGCAACTAGTAGTAGAGCGAATGTGGCGCATGGTATTGAGACATATAGAGAGATAGGGGTTTAGATTTAGAGGGAGTCACACTCAATTGCGACTTAAAATGCGCTTAAATGAAGTGATTGCATGCTGCAAAACCTGTTTGTGGTCGGTATTGTTTTTGATTTTTTTGTTTCTTTTTTTTTATCTCTTTCGTAAAATCATCTTCGTAGTTAAGTGCTCCTGGAGGTAAACTTACAGAATTTTTCGTGTGACTGCCTGTTGTCTATATATTAATACGGAGTTGCCTATAACATGTTTCCACCCATTTTTGCTATTATACGTCACATAAATATGCCAACACTATATATATTTGGGTAGGGAACAATACATAGAAGTGCAAAGTACAAAAATTTTCCACACATTATGAATTATAGCAGGTAACTTTAAGCGAAAAACGATGAAACTTTGCATATCTATTCTTTGCACCCTTTTCTACCTGTGATATAAAATAGAAGTCAGACCTTATTACTGGACACTTTTTATTCGCAATTTAAGGGAAGCCTAGAATGGTTTCGATTGCCTATTTTTAAGCGCTCCGATATTTCCCCTTCATTTCCCCTTCAAAAATGAACTTATAGAATAAATTTGTCGAATTTCGACCACGGGGCGACCCCTAGTAATTAATAAATGCCTACAATTAGGAAAGTAAGTCATTGTTTCCTCTATTTCTGCTAAACCGATATTAATGGTTATTTTCCTATCAGAAAACTTTGCGGCGAGGGTTTGTATAACGCTAGTTATTTTGTTTTTTTATTTGAGAAGTAAAACTCTGGCGAAGCAAGGCGAGCACGGGTCAGCTAGTTCCTAATAATACATTCCACAGTCTCCTCACAATAGCTTCCACTGAATCGAACCGGCTGATATTCGAATATTCGTATACTGTCCGCTGTCCGCGGTCCGACTATCGCTTTCAGTTTCACTTTCTCCCAACTCTATTCGGAATGTGTTTGGTTTTATGCTGTTCACCTTTCCATATTTTCCTGCTCGCCTAGTATCTTTCATAATTTGGTTAATTTTTCTAGATCAATTAAAGCCATAAAAATATTCTTTTTGCAATGGAAATTTGGTCGCACTTTCTGTCATCAATAGCATGTTGTGTGACAGACAAGTTTCTCGAAAACAAAGTCACTCCACACGAATTTTAAGTAGGTACCTATACTTACTTACAGATAATTTTAATTTGAAAAACGATCGCGTTTGACACGAGGGAGTGAGTCACAACATCGACCGTCCCACACAAGTGATCGTCTTTAGAGTCAAAACACCAGGCAACCTGCATTTTTAGCAGGTGTTGGTGATATTTTCAAACATTTTACTTCCTATAATTAATTCCTCTGATTGAATGCAACTCATGCGTCATGCCTCACGCACTATGGGAAGTAGGTATAGAGCTGGCTCCAGAGAGAGTGTGTTTACATCGAAATCGAAAACCATTTTCGACAACATCCCCAGTAACAAATGCATCACGGGCCGACAGAATTTTCAGCAGGTAGGTGCGACCACCATAATTCACTTCAAAATTTCGTTTTACGTCTCTTCCTTGCTTCCCTTTCACTCACGCACTTTGTTCTTTACTGATGAAGACGATTCCCCTCTTTTCAAATGGGATTGGGCTTGTGCATTGATGAATGACAAGTGTGAGCAAGTAAGTGGTGGCGTCTGCCGTGTCGTTTGTCCCGTCACGTCGAGGCAATTAATCGAAAACAAAATCAAGTGTAAGTTGGAATACCAGGCCATCAGCGGTTTCACTAGGTGTTTTTTTCCCCTGCTCCACTTTCAGTTGAATTTCTCTTACATTGGGCACGGCACTTTTCCTAAAACCAACTCGATCTATTTGCTGTTGATTTTCGAAAACGAAAGTGCTAGACGGAGAAATAAGCGACCATCATTCTCAGTAGGTATACTTACACGACACCCAAGGCCGATGCAATTTGGTTGTTCCTCCAAAATTTCCGATCGCACACGAGTGCAGCAGCTGGCGGACATCTTCTTTTCTTTTCTCACATAAGTAGAAAAGTGCACACATTTTTTAATCTCGTCGTAGAAATATCAGACCAGTGTTGTTAGCACTCTCTCTTTATTCTCATTCCATGAAGCGGGATCATTTTTCCCTTTTCAACTGTCTCAAATTCCCTTTTAAAACCCACGATACTTTTTTTTTTTTTTCTCAAGATCCAGTTTTTAAAAGTAAAATTTGTATTACAAGTAAAGAAAATCACGGTTTATTAACCTTTAGTATATAAATCACAGTTTTTAATATTATTACTATTTTTTTTCGGTAGTAGAAAAATTCGATAAGAGACAATTTATATAAGCAGCTTTTTATGCACATCCAGTGTGTTAATAATCATCGTGAAATGTAGGAGTTTTCATGAGATTTCAGCAAAAATTTATAGTTTTATCCCCTTATGAATAAAAAAATGTGTACAAATAAGTTAGGTAGCAAACGTCAGATTGAATACAAAAATTGGACATAGCTGCTGAGTAACAAGTTGATAACTTTAACACAATGTTTTTTAATACGGGGGTTAATGTTTTTCGTTAGATTCCTCAAAATCCCACGATTTGGTGTTTTTTCTCGTTATCCTATGAAAGGCTTTTCGGACACCGAAATTCCCACAAAAAGATATAAATCCCACGATATAATAACACTGCATCGTACTAATACTACTCTCTCACTCTCGCGGGGGAAATATGCTTGGGCAAAGGGCCTGCTTACTTCTGGAGGGAGACGGATTTTTTGGGACTATATTGTGTGTTGCATTCGCTGAGCGCCTGGTGTAAATGTGGCGTAATTGATCGATTTTTTGATCAATCAGAAGGTTTTTTTTTAAATTGCTTCCTTCCTTTCTTAACCACTTTCACTTGACTGTGGTGGTGGTCCGTCCACCCCTCTTTGGGTTGATTGCTAGCAGATATTTTTCGACTATGGTTCATTAAGTCAATTTGATGCTGGATGTGGTATGGTAAGGGGAAGCACGTGTTTACTTTGTGCCTTTCGTTTCCCCGTCTTTAATGGACATCCGGGCAATTGTTACGAGTCCTTTGTAAATGAGGGGGTTCATAACTATTGTGTTTTAAGATAAAATCTACAGCTAATTCTGCGGCAACATCAAACCGCACTCTGGTCTGGAGTACTATTTTGAAAATGTACGCAAAAACACAGTTCGTTGAGAAATGGAAGAACAACCGCAAAGTCCGGTTTTACGTATGTGGTGCTTTGACACATTTCTACTTTGAATGGCGATGGTTTTTGTTCAATGGGGGTAGGTATTCATCGGCTACCTTACCTAGCTATAGTTACTGTTTGTTAAAATGGTATACTAATGGTACTTTTGTGAGTTTTTCATTTTTGGAACAAATGGAAGGGATCTACAATTTTATGCCCACTCCAAACGGCTAATGAGAAGCTCTATCAAAGACAGTTATACTCTCGAATGTTTGTCAGACGTTCGCGAGAGGTTGCGCAGTGGAAAAACCCCTAAGATGGAATTTTGGTTTTTGCGGGACTCGAACCTGGGACCCCTCGCTAAGTAGTCCAACACACTAACCACTAAGCCACTGCGCCTTCTTTCGATAATCTCACTATATAATTATAAATTTATAAGCAACATTTTAAGATCAAGACTGAGTTCAAGCATCAAGTTTACGTATGGCTATAACTGGGGCCTCACTGTGACTGTCCGACTGACCTTTTCGTTGCAGATTCAAGACTAATACTTGCAGACTACCCTAGAGCCTGAAACACTGCTTGAAAGATATTAAAGACTTTTCCCAGTTTGATTACGAGACCTTAAGGTTGGGCACATACAAATAGATCTCCTGAATTGCATCGCGTTGTCTATTTTTTACCTTAACATTGCTTGTTTGCATATTGTCCCGCTCCTTTGTTCTTGCCAAATTCAAATTTAACTGAGGAGTATAACTAAGTCCCAAAGGCATCTAATTCAAAAGAGAGATTGGAGGTCAGACTGATTCAAATCGGTTCTCAAAAGCCCACCAATTGCACGGATAGAGCTCACATCGCTGTCCTTTATAAACAAGAGCTCACTTCTAAAGTCCCCGCGACAACATCTGCAACTGAAAATCAAGGTACAACCACATTTTGACAACTCTTCATATACACTCACGACCGCATGTGTAATGAAACTCAATTTGATTCAATTCCCCCGAGCCGAACATAGTCGGAATTAAATTCTATCCCCGGGGCAGTCCCGACCGCTTGCGGGTCGTTGAGATTTCTATTTCATCCTTCTATATATAGGTATAGGGCACGGTATATATAAAACTAAAAAAAAAAAACTCAGAACTCAGATTGAGTTTTACAATTTTCCAGTTGGACTGCCAAAAACGTGTTTCCGCCACCCGCATTCATTTGCAGGAGCGGTTGATGTGGTCTAATAGTTTGATACCACGAAGCACGGGTATATGAGCGAGGAGAGTCTCTTTTATTTTGGTTTTCCTTCCCGCGTTCAATTATAAAACGCAAAAAAGGCACAGCAACCCAAACAAACAAAATCAATCCGTAGCAATATGCAAATGAAAAGAAAATATCAACGTGTCGCACCGGAAGTGTGCCATTTGGTTGGGCAATGTCACACCTCAACATTGAGCCGTTGAGCTCGCGCGCGCACAAAGGAAAAGGAACTCTCCAAATCGTGTCAACATGCCCCCTAGTTGAAACTGTAGACGGATAGGCGGTGCGCTTTCTTCGACCAAAGTGTCACTGGATGTGACAGATTCAATTTGCAATGACACTCAATGGAATAATAGAGGGAGGCGAAACACCAGCTGTGGGCTATGCCCTATGCCGAGACCGTCTACATTCGCTTGGCAGTAATTGTACTTTTTTTTGCAATTTTTTTTTTTTAAATAGTTTCGGATCCGTAATCCACTCGACAATTGATTCCCCTTTCATCTCGTTTTACCAATTAAACGTCAAGCAGTATCGAATCGATACAACTGTCTGTAGAATTGGCAATAATCTACCACTACGGCATGTCCTGTCCATGTCCAATTGTCCACTCCTGTTAATCTTGCAATGTCAGCAATTTGATTCGACTTACCTTCTCGTCTGTACACTCACTGGCTCAACTCAATTCAGCATTCCTTGAAACTTGGTCGACTGCTACTGCAGCAAACACATAAATGACTGTGCTGTCAATTACAGAACTCGCCCGCTGTCGTCCCGGCCAACAAACCCCAACCGCACAACTGACGTGTGCACCAGTCTGGAACTCTTGATAATGGAAAGTTATGTCGAGAGCAGTTTCAACACTTTATCCTTGCAGAAGCTATACAGAGAAATCCTTTCGCTCCATTTAAAATCATCCTGCGATAGAGACGAACAGACGAACAGACGACCAGAGGAGGCAGATAATATAAAGGAAAAAAACCATCAGGATATTTTCCTACGACCAACATATTTCCTAAAGTGGGTATAAACCACTCTGCCAAACAAACAATCATCTCCACACCCTTGCCGCACAAAAGAGAAACAGGAATTTTAGCTGCGAGTTGGATATATTTTTCGCTTTTTGTTTTATCATGCCGAAGGAGTTGCTCCTGTACACCGCATTTCTGCAGAAACTTCACCTGAAGAACGCAATGGGTAGCGGGGTGCGATGTACGGCAAATGTGCGTTTACCCTCTCGCAGCCGGGGGTTGCATAAGACCATTCTATACAGATTCTCTATATACAATGATAAAACACACACAGCACTTGTAATCCCTGTTTATTGCCAGTCATGTCACACACTAAGTGTACACAGTTGGGAGATGGGGTGGCGGATTTGGCTAAACTCTGGGTTGTTTTATTTTCTTTTCATGCTAGCTTGTCATTTGAAACATTTGACTTAGAAAAAGGGCTCCTGTCAGTCAAAATGTCACTCGATGCGTTTCCATGGACGGACTATTTTTTTTTTTGTATTATTTCGCCGTTGCGTTGATACCTTCCGGCCTGTTTGTTGGTTACGTTCAATTAGTTTTATGAAAGTTGAGAGAGTGGAACGTGTAATCCCCTGGGCGAATGTAAATTTCTGTACGTGTAACAGGACCCTTCAGACACTTGCACCCTTGACTGACAATGTGTCCTCAGTTAATTGCAAAGAAAGTTGCGCCCCTAAATACAGTGAATGCGCGTGAAATTGCAAATTAGAAAAATATTTCGAGGGTGGGTATATGTGCGGTGCCTCGGGATCAAATGGAGTCTACTATAACCCTGCACTTAATAGTCAAAAGGGGTGTCAGAGAAATGCCCCTAAAACACTGCAAATTTTCACACACAGAATCGCGCACACATTCCAGTTTCCATTTCCAGACTATGTCGACATAGATATATAGCAAAATTTGCATCTCCCACGCAAGCTCCATCGCAGACTTGGTGGCTTCGGTTTAATTTAATCGCATTAAATCCGAAATGCAGTTGCAATAGAGGTCCTATCCTCGGGACTGCGCACATCGATTCGCTTTAGTTTAATCGACTATTAGTTCGCAATGACACTCCGACTCACTTATGCCACGAGGCTTTGGGTACATATAGCGAGCTGGCAACGGCAAGTGCCCAAACATCGCTGGCTGTCTCCCTCCATTGGATGCAATCATTTTGTCATTATTGCGCGTTTGCAGCGCATCCCCTGGCAAGTGCCAATGGATTTCGGGGGGCAATATCGAATGCAAATCCAATTCATCGATATCCGGAGGATTCACTTGACAGATTGTATAATACCTTGAGGGTTGGGAGGGAAGTTTAGAAATACACAAAACTTTGAGCTGTTAATGAGGTTGTCATTTCATTAGAATTGTTATTTCATTGTTAATTAGTTTTACCTAGCCTTGGATAGGTTGAAACTGCAAAAGACTCGAATGCATTGTACTTAAGAGAGTGACGCTTGCCCACATACTTTGTCCTTGCGTGTAGTTTCATGGGCCAAAGAATAGCGAATATCGACGTCTTACTTACTTACTTAAGATGGCGCTACAGTCCGGGGTGGACCAAGGCCTCAACCAATACGCCTCTCCAGTTAGCGCGATCTTTGGCTAACTGCCTCCAGTTGCGCACTCCAAGTTGGTTGAGGTCCCCTTCCACTTGCGCGCGCCACCTAAGGCGAAGTCTTCCTCTACTGCGTTGTCCCTCCGGGCTGGAATCGAAGACTCTCCGGGCGAGAGCGTTGGTGTCCATTCGCTCTACATGTCCTAACCATCTGCAGACGACTAATGCGTACTTTTCTGACCAGGTCGATGTAGCTGTACCGCTCGTAGAGTTCGCTGTTAAGTCTTCTCCTCCAAGTCCCGTCAACGCAAACGGGACCAAAAATCACTCGAAGAATTTTGCGTTCGAAGCGACCAAGAAGATCCTCATCCGTTTTTGTTAGGGTCCATGCTTCTGCACCATAGAGCAGGACAGGGATGATGAGAGTCTTATATAGAATCTCCTTAGTGCTTCTTGACAAGGCCTTACTAATCAATTGCCGTCTTAGGCCAAAGATGTGATGTCATTGTCAGGGTTTATAGCGGAGCCGAGGTAGACAAAGTCCCTAACTACCCTCATTCACCACTAAACCCATTTTTGTCGCTTCTGTACTAATACTTGCAAACGCACCAGTGACAGCTCGCTGTGTTCTGCCAACAATGTCAATGTCGTCAGCGTATGCAAGCAGTTGCACAGACTTTTGGAAAATTGTGCCTCTGGTGTTGGCTTGTGAGTTTCGCACAATTTTCTCAAGAATGATATTGAAGAAGTCACATGACAGCGTGTCGCCTTGTCTAAATCCTTTTTTGACATCAAAGGTCTCGACGTGGGTTCTTCTAAAAGTCGCTCGGCAACACAAGGATGAGAAAAAAAAATTGTTCAGGGTGCAAATTCTAACATAATCGTCTGGACGATATCGTTTTTGAAAATTTGATGACTACAGTAAGTCATATTCTGCCTGAGTTTTTTTATGACTAGTGCGTATTTGATTTCAGACCTCATCTGTATATAAAAATAAGTTCTTCAAAATTTAATGTTTTTTTTAACGACTTTTCTGTAGCTATCCATAAACGCAACACAAACCCACCAATAAAACATGATGAAAACGTTTGACAGCAATAATTCTTTGCGAGGACTATGACTGCACTTCTCAGTGGCTGGGATGTACATTGTACATACTTTTAAGGTCTTCTAGCTCAAGTCTGCCCCCTCTAAATTCATATAATTGTCGCAATATATTTTCTAAAACAAGCCAGGAGGTATATTAACCCGCTCCAGAGCGGCTTTAAATGATTTAGCTATCAGATCCCTTAGAAGCTACAGCCTTTAGAACTCCGCAGCATCAACTTCTATTGGCGTTCATTGCCTGCCTCCTTCTATGATGTATTCCGGTTTCAGCTTTAATCCAAAATTTGCCGTAATATCCCCTTTGCCAAGACAAAAGTCAGCTGTATTTCCAATTGCTAAATCAAACTAAAGTCCAAGACAAAGTTCGGCGTAATTTCCACTCTGACTAAATCGAAAAAGCTTAAACTATAAATTCAATCAAAATCTCGATAAGCCTGCTTTACCCTCTGACACCATTTCCGCTCCAGCAAAAGTACGGCCAGACAATTTCAAAGTAGTCCGCTATCACACAGCAAGCGACTCCTTTGACAGCAAACCAAACTACATACCCAGGCAGCGGCACCTCCCCTTTTTAATTCCAAAGCACAACTCGCTACTTTTAATTTTTAGCCGACTCCACTATATACCTACACTGTTCAGCTAAAATAAAAAAATAAAAAAAAATACAAAACAACACAGTACTTTGTGTGCATGCACTTACCATGGTGGCCTGAGCCGCTAACACTTTTATGGCGGCCGCAATGAATTTAAATGCCGGCACTTAAGGCCGAACCGTTCCCCCCTCCGGATATAAAATTAACTCATCTTCTCTGACCGGAAAAGTTTCCCTACTCCTTCCGATGGTATCGAGTTTTTTTTTTTTTTTGGTTTTATGTGTTGCACCAATAAAAAACGCAACAGCCAGCAGCAGTCCGAATGGAAAGGGATTTTATTTCGTTTCCCATAAATCGTGCCAAAGGCGCCTTTGATTAATAAACTCAGAAGAAGTGCGTTTTATTTTTTTTTTTATTTTTTTTTATTTCGGCCTCGACTTTATTGCGTTCCATAAAAAAGAGAACAACAAACGAGGGTTTGCTTCTTGAATTAAGTGATTATTCCGGGACATCATCGATGGCGTTTTTGGGAGCGAATTGCGATAGTGAAACAATTTCAATCGATTTAACGAGCCACGGAAACCGTAATATGTCTTTGAGTCGAGTACCGCTTGAGGAATGAGGACCCTCTTCACCACTTCAAGGCGAATAGTAATCATGTCCTTGATGGAAGTGTGATGTGATGGGTCTGCGTTAGCCCCGTGGCAATTGTTGAAGCATGCTCGAGTAGGCGTTGAATTTCTGTTGGAGCAGGAGGCAGGAGCTGTCGCCGCGAATAAAGTGGGTACCTACGGTAACGGTAAGTGGAGATGTTTTATTCTATTTTCTTTTGGCCACCGAGCGCCGAATTTAATCGCCGTCGACATGACATGTCAAATGCGAGTTGTATTGCTGTCGTAGTGTGACGTGACTCACGATAAACCACTTTATATAATTGTCATCCTTAAATTGTTGAAAATTAATTCAAAGTGCCGGTGGAGAGACATGAAGGCGATTGTGATGGTGAACTTTATGCGACTTATTTGGGGCTAGCGATGAAGTTTTTTGTTTGGAATTTTGCCGCAAATCGTATATGCCATTTCATAAATTAAGAAATTTGCCCACAGAGGCACTCGTTTAAAGAGTGCATGTACCTACAGGGGTTTTGGGGACTTTTAGCAGAGGTATCCTTCGGTCACTGAAATGACACATATTTTTTGTAAGTTATATCGAAGTTGGGATGACATCCCTTTTCTCCTTTAGAGCTCTTTTGAACGCTTTATAGCTTTTTGGTCTATTGCAA
The DNA here is from genome assembly GCA_946477585.1 of Cheilosia urbana. Taxonomy (NCBI): domain Eukaryota; kingdom Metazoa; phylum Arthropoda; class Insecta; order Diptera; family Syrphidae; genus Cheilosia; species Cheilosia urbana. Next base: position 72,297,051 of record OX297856.1, on the reverse strand, counting down.
ACTTGGGATCTCATTCCCATAGACAAGGCTTTAATTAGTTTTTCTTCTTATATCTGCTAAGTTATTGATAGTAAAGTGGATAGTTTATAGAACACTGAAGACCTGTGTAAATGAATTGTTCGCCTATTAATTGGATATTTCCTTTCCGCCGTCATGCCCTGGCACGTGGATTTTTTTTTTTTTTTTTTTTGGGATAAGTTTGTCTAGGTATAAAAGCAAATACAAAACTGATTTGGAGACACTCAGACTATACTGAGTTTGGAACTCGAAAGCTGATTGACTGCCCCTGAATATGTGGATTGGGACTAGCTTTGCCTCACGTGACGGATTTAAAACATTATTTCGGTTGTCCCGCCGGGAGAGCTTATGTCAAACATATTTTATTGTTTACACACTGATTGCACTGTTATTCGACTTTAAAAAATGCTGGTTAAAATGTTCGATCAAATACACATATCATTTTACAATGTAATTTTTGAAAATAGACAGCTGTCATTGAAATCAATTAATTTTTATTTTTATTTTGAGGAAAATTCCCCGGGTTTTTTTTTCTTCATATTTTTGTCATTTGTCCAAGGTTCGAAATCTATCTACCCTATTTGGCTAGTCTATGAGCATGTCATTCTTGCAAATTGACAGCTGTCATTGAACTTAATTAAAATTATTTTTTATTTTGGATAAATTTGGAAATCCCGTTTATTTTTTCATATTTTTGTCAATTTTCCAAGGTCCGAAATCTATCTACCCTAATTGGCTAGTCTATGAGAATGTCATCCTTGAAAATTGACAGCGGTCATTGAAATTTGGAAATACCGTTTTTTTTCATATTTTTGTCAATTGTCCTTGTCCAAGGTCCAAAATCCAGCAACCCTACTTGGTTAGTCTATGAGAATGTCATCCTTGAAAATTGATAGCTGTCATTGAAATTAATTAAAATTGTTTTTTATTTTGGAGAAATTTGGAAATAGGTACCGGTTTTTTTCATATTTTTGTCAATTGTCCTTGTCCAAGGTCCATAATCTAGCAACCCTACTTGGCTAGTCTATGAGAATGTCATCCTTGAAAATTGACAGCTGTCATTGAAATCAATTAAAATTATTTTTTATTTTGGAGAAATTTGGAAATACCGGTTTTTTTCATATTTTTGTCCAAGGTCCAAAATCTAGCAACCCTACTTGGCTAGTCTATGAGAATGTCATCCTTGAAAATTGACAGCTGTCATTGAATCAATTAAAATAATTGACTTCAAAAACTTGGAAGTTGGTTGTTTGACACATGACTGGCGGGCCTACGTCGGCGTCCATTTACATTCATGTGTATGTGTATGTAAATTGCTACCTTTAACATTTATTTCCAAATCAGTTTCGAATTTAAAAAACGCCTCTGGCAACTTAAGTTGGATCCGTAAAGATGCTTTTCCAAAAATACGCCAGCGTCTTCAAATCAAACGACCTTTAGGGTCCGAAAAATGATTGGGGATATTTTTCATATAAAAAAAGAACCGACAAAACTCAATTTACATAAGAAAGAAAGTCCTCGATTAAATAGCTCTCTGACTTTGGCAGCCATAAATAAAATAAAACAAACACATTTGCCTTCTCAATCGACGGCCCTAAGTGAACTGGCAGTCGGTTTCGTCGTGCAAATTGCAACTAATGCTGTTCGCTGAAGCAGTACAACTTGAAAGTGCGCATGAGATATTATCACACTTTTGCTCATTTAATTGTGCGTGCATTTTTGAATGGTCTACTGAGTAAAAATCTTCGCTACATCAGTTTTCAAATTTGGCGCCTCATTGAATAGACTTTGGAACGCCGTTGGTTGTTGAGATCGCAATGCCCCATTTAATCGACTGCGTACAATAGAATCTCATGCGAATCTCAAGGGATGGACTGTCCTAAAATAGGATCAAGAGACGAATCTATTGGTGCTAGACACTCAAGTGTTTAAAACGTTGCAAAGTTAAATTAGTTAAACATATTCAATTCATTTCAAATTCTACTTAACAGTTTCCATAGACAGTCTCCGTAGACTGAGGTGAAACTTCGAAACCTGGGCTTCCTGGTTATAGTACGTATTTCAGAAGTGCCTTTCTCACTAGACCGCAACTTGTTAGCGACCTCCGAATGCACTACGCAAACTTAACTACCTATATCTTCCTCTTGGACTGCAATCTCTGATCAGAGTCATCACTAAGGCAAGATAGCCTCAAAATATACCTACACTCAGAATTTAATTTTTTTAAAATTGTAATCTAAAAGTTCTTTATTATTTTTGATAATAAGAACTCGTTTTTAAGTTAATTTAAGTTAATTTAAGTTTTAACGTTTTAAACTCGAACCGCATAAGTTCCTTCATAGAAGAAGAAATAAAAGAAAGAAGAATAAAAAATTAAAAAAAAAAAAGTCTTGGAAGGTACTGAGTTGATTTTTTCGAGTGCGTTTTATTAGGTGTAGTTCTAAGATGGACACTTTAATTTGAATTTTGTTTGCACGCTCGACTAAAGTTGAAAAAAAAATCCCATTCTCAATCAGCGTTGCCCTGCAAGAAGCACTCACTTGTTTTCAGTATACCTACCTATTCCAACTTCACCCTTTTTAGTTACCTATAGTTTTTGTTGTTCTTTACATTTTTCAAAGGACTTTACACAGGAAGCTAATCTTGTACATAGCCCAACATGCAAATCTAAAAATAATCACTGCCCTACTCAAAGGCTTAAAGAGGCCAAATTTGATGAAACCATAACAGCACAATATCAGCCAACAAAGCATTACCGCCCAGCTGCTGCACTACGAGAATGTCCTTTTTATTCACAAACAAAAAAATCCATCCACGACGGCAGTTCAACCTGAGCAACATAGATTTCTATTATGACAACAGAAACAGCAAACAAACACGAAAACACGGAACCTGTGTCCTATGATTAAGTCTAATGGTATTCAAGGGTTGCAACAGCACACAGGCAGAGACGATGTCTGATGAAAGGAAACATCCGAACAATGGCTCGTCTAAACAAAAACATCATCATCACAATTAAATTCATTGTCATCGTCATCATCGTGATGGGCGGCGATGGTGAACCTCGATAGCTGCGTAGTCGTGCAAACACAATTCTACCCCCAGTGTCCTTTTGCAGTTTGTTTCATTGGTGCTCGCGCCTTTTTATTTCTAATTTCTTTTTCTTGTAGCTTTTAATCCAGGCGCGGGCAGTAGCGCATTGGACGGATGTCAATACGAAAACAACTTATTCACACCCGTCTCGAATAAACGAACATCAACTCTCTGTGAGTGGATGCTGCCGCGCTGCTGCACCAACATCATCCAACGGAGGGTCTATAAACCGGTTTCTAAAAAAAAAAAAAAATTGTTCTGCTTTCTATTTGGCCTGGTTCCTGTGTTAATCCCTTTCACGGTTTCATTTGTATCTTCCAGCAGGATTAAATTACGTATGCCAGGCAGGATTCTGTTTCGCTGCATTAATTATGCTAATGCATTTAGATAGAGCGACAGATACGACGAGCATGTAGTACTATACACATCTACAAGGGCTAACACCGTCCGCGCGATGTGTTAGAATGTACTATGGCTGGCCCCGACGCGACGCCTGCAGAGGCATTGTCATTTGGATGCAGAAAGTCAGATACGAAGGATAATTAGCACTGAAGTCAATTAAAGACGTCAGGAGACCGTCGTTACGTAGGTTGTGTCTTTTATATAACGCACGCCGCTTGCCATGCAATGGTTGACAGATCAAAGGAACGCTGGAGTTATTTACTTAATGAGAGCAAATGGAATGCGGGTGAGTTGGTTTGGTTGGCCGAAGATAAGAATGCCTTTCAGAGACAGTGGGTGGGAAATTAAGGATTTATGACGACCGAAACCATCCATGCTTGGGAGATCTTCTTTCTTTTCGGCAGCAAGTAATTAGGGTTTATTTTTGGGTGCGATTTTTATGCTGATTTCTTTTTAATTACGACTTGGCTTAGTACACTAATTAAACCCGGGCTTCGGTTGGGGGGGTGTAAATAATGAAGGCATCAGCGAGAAGTGTTTATAGACTTCACTAGGAACGACTGAAATGTGTTTCCTCCTTTTGAATGGGTTTGAAATAAAATTACCGCCAACTGTATGTGGTGTGTTCTTAAATTTAAAGGCATATTTATTCGTCTTTCGGAGAAGTGATGCTGGGAATTGTTTTCTACGATTGGTTGAATAAATGGAAGTGCCATTCGGGCAGGGACCGATAAAAACACATCAGTCAGCAAACGAAAGCAGCAATGTACCAGGGCGACGCTCTTTTATACAGTCGTCTAAATCAGCTCTTTAGACTTTTATCAGCTTCAAAGTGCAAACCCCATCAATGTGATGTGACTAAGTTATTGCCATGCCTACGTGAAGCAAAGTTGCATTGGACTTGAATGAGGCGGGGAAGTTGGCGATTCGAAACTGGAGCGTTGGGTTTAGGTCAAACATCTGACATCTGAATCATAATCCCATTGATAAATGCACGGAACTCCTTGGGTGAAAGGATTGATACACGGACCTCGAATGAAACAGCTACCTTTCTTAAAAACTTTGATTAATATCAGATCACACACATCAGACACAACGCATTTAAACATCAACGTAGTCCGTCCTTGCTCTTATTTGAATGAGCGCAAGACCGATACCTTATATCTGGGCTTGGCTATATAGAGCGTCCGTCATAGGCTTAGCATGTGTCTTGTCTTCTTTTTCCGCTGGTAGATAACTTTGTATCCAATACGATATGAAGTCTTTTCGAAAAAGTGGTATCTCGTCGATCCACTGGTGGACGGGTTCCCTTTCTCTGTTCACACTAAATTCATTCCTATTAATTTAACGTATAGAAGGCTTTGTTTGACAACATAAAATAAGGTGAGTAAGCTTATCGTTTATGGCATAACCGATACCAACTTAGGCTAAAAAAAAGACCAATAGTTATTGGCTTTGATAAGCAAGTCACTAACTCGCTGAGTAGCTTAAGCCTTATGCCCAATTCAGTATAATTTGGCATTGAACGCGTGCGTGCGTCGTCGGCGCGCACGAAACTTTACAATTTTAAATGCCAAGCGCGTCTCGCCGAGTCCTGATTTAAGACGAATGAATATAACAATCGCAGTAGGCGCAGTGGCTTAGTGGTAAGTGTGTTGGACTACTAAACTTAGGGTTTTTTTCACTGTGCCACCTCTCGCGAACGTCTGACAAACATCCGAGAGTAATAACTGTCTTGAAAGAGCTTCTCAATTAGCCGTTTGGAGTCGGAATAAAATTGTAGATCCCTTCTATTCGTTCCAAAAAGAAAAATCTCACACAAAACGAATGGTTGCGAGAGGCTGATGGGCTTAAGATCCCTCCGGACCTGTTGCGCTAACTATTTATTTTTCATTTATGAATATAACAATCCTTTGTAAACAGTTGCTTATCCTCTGATAATAGAAGTAGATACGAACTAAATAGGCAAATGATTTTTATTTAACTTATACTTTTCGTCAACTTCGTTGGGCTGTTTCTGAGCTCGGTGACGGGTGACTATGAAATGTAAAGACAAGGGCGAATTTGAATTCGTTAAACGTCATACGCGTTAGCTCTGTTTCCCCGAGTTCCAAATAAACCCAGCTTAGCCGACAAATAGTGGCGATCTGCGCATGTTCCCAAGACTTCAGTAAATGTCACCTCACTGATATACATACGACCGTTTGCCTGTGAAAAGATCATGGAATTTTAAACTGGCGCTAGATGAAGTATATCTGCCGAAAAACTGAGTCTGAGAAGCTCATGAGTTGCGAATATGCTGCCCGAAAATATTTGAATCCTATATCATATTCATTAACACAGCCACTTCATCTTTTGTCCCATCCTGTTTTATAAAATGTATAACGTGTGACTCATATCTATGAAGCGGTGAATAAATAAAATACCCTTTATAACTGAAAACAGTCAAAGAAGAAGACAGCCAGACTATAGCCACATGATTTATGGTATACGGGCCTGGCCTTTTTGGCCTCTCAAAGATGAGCTCTTATTCAACGTTCAAATGATTCTCTGGCTATTGTTTGACTATCAAACTTGAGCTTCTGCCTCCTTCAAAATAATCCCCACAACTAATGACAGCTAGACTATTCTAGTCTTAAAACTTAAAAAAAAATATCCAGTCACCGTCTATTCGTCCCTTTAAAATGCAAATCGCAGTTGAAATCTGTGTCCCCACCACCCTACAGTCAAAAGCAAATTCGATGCGCATACTATAAATCATGTCTTTGTAGAAACCCACTATACACGCTTCCGTCTACTTAATCATAATCCCCGAACAATGAATGTACGTAATAAAAACAAATAATATCCTTTCTCTCAACTATGAAAAATCGAAATTCTGTCAAATAAGCAAAATTGAAGGAATTTATTATCGAATTGGTTACAAGGAGTAAGAAGATTGAAGGCACAGACAGGAAAGGTGAAGAGAAATGCTTTTTTTCACATTGTCGCAACAAGGGGCCAACAAGCGCCGCATGTGTTTTCTTTCACATTCTGATGATAATGATTAAGCACGACATGACGGCCATCTTCGATCTGCTTGGCGTAGCTTTGAACAGTTTTATTTATGGACACCAAGCGTGAGTGTGTTTGTTTTTTTTTTGTGAATTCGTGGTGACGACGACGAGTCTTAACAAAACAACCTTTGGTCTCAAGAATCTTTACATTTCCGAGGGAGTGAAAAATGTATTTTGCTTTTTTTCCATATTTCGTTTTCTTTGCGATCAACAATGGGGGTTATTTTTGTAAAATAAGGAAAAATATGTAGGAGGTATAGGGTTGAGGTTGAAAGAGGAAATAATAAAATACAAAAAGTTGACGGGGTGATGGAAGCATACAGAAGTACATATAGCAAAGTCATTGAGGGGTGAAATATAAATTATCCTTTTGGTAAATATATGGAAAGAAAAACGCAATTCGCCCACAATCATTGGTTTACTTTGAAATTGCTGGCATAATCGAACAAGGTCGGAAGCTTCTGCTGTCGATGACAGCTACAATTTTCAAAAGGGTGTGCTTTTTTTAAGGGCTACGGAACTTTAAAATTGAGTAAAATAAAAATACAATCATGGTTTCATCATGGTGTTGACATTGTTGGAGAGGTGACCCAAGTAGAAATTTGTGACTCTTATCCACATTTACTTTAAACTATAGTCACCAAACGGTATATTCGACTCAGTTTTGTGTCGCTTAACTCCATTCCAATAAGATGGTAACGATTTGACATTTTTGTGACCATTACGTGTCTCAAAGATACAAATGTCCTTTACTGTAACATTTCAAACACACAAAAACTGTGAGGTTACTATTTAATGTTACCACCTGGTTACCACTTAACAGCTACGCAAATCGACTGCGCACAGTCGAAATTGTGACCACTGATTGTTACCAACCAGGCGTGCACGGATAATTCTATAACTATGGCGCATCAAGCGTAAAAGGGAATATAGGGTGGCATGAAAAAAAAAAACACCGCGAATGGTTTTATGATGGACAATGAATCTATCTAAAAAGAATGGAAATATGTAAATTAGAGACTTCACTATTTTGGAATACGTATATCTTTTCATGAGTTTTCCTCCTAAAGTATTATTTTTCATTTTAAAAGGTGCATTGAAAATTGTTTGCCGTTGTAGTGCAACATCGAATATACTTTTAGTTTGTGCGCTACGCTGCTTTCCGACGTTTCAATAGTATTGTAGGAGAAAAATGAGAATGCTTTCCGATTTTACTACACATTAACTCCAGCAGATTGAATTGGAAACAATTAATGAAGTGCGAGATAATAAAATAATTATATTTGATTTGAAAAAGTTAAAAAAAAAAAACAATATTCTAACTTCTATCATTCACATTATATCAAATGGTACCAATATTTTTGAATAAATAGCATGTTATACGTATATAAAATGAAGTAATGGTAGAAATATCATAACCTTCTGCAGCGGTTTAGTACAACAAAATTAAACCAGCCAAGTGAATGCGTATGAGGGGTGGGTTTTGTAAGAAAATATTCCCATATATGGACAACAAACGTTGTATACATTCAATTGTATTTCCTTCATGTAGGTAAACATGTTAACTTTATTATGTCGGTCTTAGCAAACCAGAATAGCAGTACAAAAATTAGAAGCGAAAATATTTTAAAATTTGCAAATCCGTTTCTTATTATTCCCCCAAAACTTTTGTGCATGTTCTCATATACTCTAAAAGGTAGAATTCAAAAGAATGAATCATTTAAATATTACGATTTAATAATAGGTAATAAACGCAAAAAAAAAAAGTTTCCTCAATGTATGTGCATGCACCCTGTGCTCCCTCCTAAAGAAATGCAAATGGCAGGCAAGTGGTCGCTTTCTGATTCTAATTGGGATTCATTGTCAAAAAACAAAAAAAAAAAATAGTCCATGGAAAAATGAAAGTACCTAACTTCGAAATAAAATTAATTTCTTAAATTCTCAATATTTCTTGAGCGCGTGAGTTTTTGCCACTACAACTTATTGATATTTGTGGTGAAACTGATTTTCGTTTGAATATTTAGCATTCTTGTACGAAGAAATGCATTAATTATCAAATTCTCATAATATTACCTGCTTTACCATTTTCATGACATATGCTCGTTTAGGTTATGTGTGCACGTTTTATATTGCTATCGCAGGATTTCTATTTCACATTTTCTTTTTCATGTGAAGCAACATACAAACACATGAAAACAAATTTGACAGCTCACTAAGATTCGGTCACACTTTGGTTACAAAGCATAGCCGAAATACCATTATGTGTGTTTCCCGAAATAGTAATTTAAAGAGGTAAAACTGATTCCCCACTTTGGTCAGCGTTACACCCTGCAGTGGAAACAGTACGCACATTGAGAGCATATACACACTGTTACTGTTACGGAAACATTCCGAAATGTAGGATCAGCGCCTACACTATAACCATCAATTTCTACTTGGGGAATTTATGGGATTAATGCTAAGGTGTGTTTTCTTTGGCATACCTCTAGACGCCGCCAGTGTTTCTTCTTCTTTGTGAGTGTCGGGCCCTAGCCAAAACTAGACGCAGTGCACTAGGTCACCCTTTTTGTGATGATCTTTCGGCTATTCAATGTATCCATTTGAACAAGATCATCAAATTTCTGAACTCCACAGGCTGGTTTTGAGCTCCCTTGACTTCCTTCTCCCCCTTTACCTTAAGTTCCGTTAGTTGTGGTCTCAAGACGGCACTCAATGCGTTATTTGCCACTTAAACCAACCAACCAACTAGTCCTTGCTAAAACTTTAAAAGAGAGCGCCACCTATCGGGTCGAAAAGTATTATATCCTTCAAGCGGGGAAGAACAATATACATCCACAAAATTTCCTTAAAATCGATGGAATGGTTTCGGAGATCGCCAAAGCGCCACCTATCGGGTGTATCTTCTCTCTTAAGCTTGAACAAACCATACCCATCCATAAAATTTCATTAAAATCGGTTGTTCGGTTTCGGGGATCGACAACAGCACCACCTATCATTTAAGTTTGCCTAAACCTGAAATACAACAATACGAACAAAACAAAAGAAGAATCATGAAAATTGGCCCAGCGATTATTAATCAATCTACTTTTTGAAAAAAAAAAAAAAAAAATCCGCACATACTCGTAGTACGTAGTTTTCTAATTAATTTTTGAGATAGAAAAGTCAAAATAAATTTTTAATAGGAAGAATTGATGGATGCCAAATCAGAATCGCACGGCGATTTTCCGGAATTTTCTCTCTTCCTAAACCTGATATACAGTAATACGAACAAAGCCAAAAAAGAATCATGAAAATCGTCCCATGGGTTATCGAGTTATAACATCATCGAGTTTCACCCCGAAAGAATAATATGTACACATATATAGAAGATAATTTTTGGAAAAAAGTTCGGGAAAAAAGTTACAAGTTCGTATTCCATTTTCCAAAGTCGCCGCTAGGTATAAAATAAAATTTATAAAATGCATACCTACCCGTTTTGTTGATTTATTAAAATACTAGCTGACCCGGCGAACTTTGTTTCGCCCATATTCGTTAATGTAATGAAAATAATAATACTCAGCATGCACTATGCACATGTCCTTTACGATTACGATACACGATATATAAAGCGGAAGTTCATACATTTGACTTTAGGAGAAACATGGGAATTCAATATTGATTCCACAAAATTCCAGCGGTAGTCCTTGAGACTTATTAATTGTCATAGCGAAACGGGAAATTGCTACGCTTTAATACGAATAGCAAATCTTTCTGAATAAGCCGAATTCGCGGAATTAGAATGATTTCCGAGTTGGGGAAGCGAGGAGTAACAACGATTCTCGCTTGTTTGGGATTCACCCTGACAATTTCTGTTGGGAAATTATGTCGAATTTCAGTTTGTGAATTGTTTTGTTTTGATTTCCTTTGAATTTTTCACTCGAAATCGTCGCTTTTTCCATGACATTTGATTTGAGATTCTTCACAAAATTTCGGTGGATTGAGGTTGCGCAACAAAATTATAATTGAGCCGACTTTCAATTTCAAATTGTGTAGCGGTAAGCCTGTCATATCAAAATAATTCAAAAATAAAGATTTTAAATAATTTTTGTTGTATTGGAAGTGGCACTTCCCGTATTTCTTTTCAATCTTCTTTTTTTTTAAATGCGGTTCTTCATGCAAAATTCCATCCCCAATCCCATCCCGTAAACTTTTATTTTCACGACAAAAAAAATAGCATAAATGTCCTTCCTTGGCTCAATACGAATCCACGAAGCACGATCCATTCCCGAGTTATGAGTGCACATACGGACGACAGTCTTTTTTACATATAGCCGTAAACACCATACCAAAATAGTGTCCTATCTTTCAAACTGTAACCAACCATACACAGCCCCAAAATTTCATTGAAATCGGTTAAGTGGTTTATGAGATTGAACACAGCGCCACCTATCGTGTCCTATCTATCTATCTATCAAACTGTACCCGTAGTCGCAGTAGCTTAGTGGTTAGTGTGTTGGACTGCTATGCGGGGGTCCCAGGTTCGAATCCCGCAAGAACCCAACTCCGACTTAGGGTTTTTTTCCGCTGCGCTACCTCTCGCGAACGTCTGACAAACATCCGAGAGTATAAATGTCTTGAAAGGGCTTCTAAATTAGCCGTTTGGAGTCGGCATAAAATTGTAGATCCCTTCCATTCGTTCCAAAAAAAACAAAACGAATGGTTGTGAGAAGCTAGGCCTAGGGTCTCTCCGGACCTGTTGCGCCAACTATTTATTCATTTATCAAACTGTACCCAACCATACACAGCCACAAAATTTATTCAAATCGGTTAGGCTTATGATATCGACAACAGAGTCACCTATGGGGTCCAAAATATCTATCTATCTTTCAAACTGTAACCAACCAAACACAGCAACAAAATTTAATTGAAAACGGTTGAGTGGTTTAGGAAAAAAAAAACAAAAAATTACTCAAATTCATGTTTTTTTTTTTTCACGCACGATTAAGTTTTTCGATTCCAGCGTAGGAACCGTACAACTAAAATTTTTCAAAATGTTGAGAAAACTGAAAAAAAAACCGACTGGAAATTCGAAAAAAGTAATTTGACAAAACAAAATGTATTTCTCATAAGACCAAAAAAAAAAAAAAAATATATTTTACCAATTGCAACCAAACTTCACAAAAGTCATATAATTAGACCAATACCAAAGATGTGAGAAAGTTTGGTTAAAATCGGTAAATGCGTTAAGGCGTGATTCGACTACAAACGAACACATAATACATATTTGATATTAAATTCTTCATAATCAAACGCGTACCGTTACAAAATTTTGGTTCGTTTAGGTTGCAAAACAAAGTGGGATAATTGATGGCTTCGTTTTCATCCATCACGGAGTCGACTGATTTGTATGAATGCAACTCACCAGCGATTTGGTTTTGAATGGTGAAATGCAAGTGATCGACGTTCTTGTTTTTCGCAGCCAAAATTACTCTTACACTCAGCCAATCATGGCCAATATAATTCTGAGCGATATTCGGGAAAACATTCATGATTTGTTCTTTCGGTGTCGTTGTAAAGTTGCAAAAATGTTGTTGAAACTAAATCAGGCCGGTGATTAAGTTTGCTGGAATCACACCATTGCCCATCGCCTGGAGAACTCTGCAGCTGACTGGCCATTTTGTAAAGAAACTCGCATGTTTGTTGTCAAATGCCATTTCTTGACGTATCGCCATAAAACAGACGCCTTCAGACAAGCATTCAATTCATCTGCCGGAGTTGATCTCGAAATGACAGGCAGCGTTTGACGAAAATCGCCTGATAGCAAGATCATTGCTCCACCGAAAGGTCGCTTATCATTACGTAAACGATTCCGGCCTCCAATGCGCGTTTGTAAGCCATTGTGCATTCGTCCCATATGATAATCTTACATTGCTGCAGTACTTTCGCCATCAAAGTATTCTTTGAAATGTTGCATGTAGGTTCTTCATCCACTTGCAGGTTCAATGGCAATTTCAATGCAGAATGATCTGTTCGACCGCCTTCTAACAAAGTAGCCACTATCCCAAAAGAGGCTAGGGCCAAAGCGATCTCAGATCTCGAACGAATTGTAGCCAAAATCAGTAAAATCAGGAAAATTCCGCCATTTTCGTTATCGATTGCTTGCATCAATTCATCGTACACTTTCTTGACTCAATGCGATTCGATCGAAGTCCATTTCTCGCTCCAATTCTCGATTAAATGCGTCTTGCATTGAAAGATTTGGCTGTGGCATCCCCAATTTGCACAACAAATTGCCACTCATGATCAGACACATATCCTCGATCAATATCAAAGCTTTGTTGCGCATTTCATCTGACATCTCCAGTTCATTGTCCGATGTCACAGTGCGAATTCGATGCAGAATAATGTCATCCATATCATCTTTATATCTACTTCAAAGTATCTACTTCATTTAAAAAAGTTACTTAATGTAACATAGTAAACATAATTTATTAGAACAAACTTTTTAGGTATGTAGGTTGTAGGTACCTATATTTCAAAAACAAACAAAAATTTCAAAATTATTGACAACAACAATTTGCTTGGAAAATAATTAAAATACTTGACAACAACAATTTGCTTCTAAAATTTAAAATATATTTTTTTTTATTTGAAGTATCACTACTCGATTTCTATACAGTTTCTTTTTTTTCAAAGTGTATTTCCCCATACAAACTTTCATAACCTCTTTCATCCCCTCCAAGTTTTATTTTCGCGACAAAAAGTAAATAAAAACCTGATATACAGCAATACGAACAAAACAAAAAAAGAATTATGAAAATCGTCCCAGGGGTTATCGAGTTACGTGGCCATCGAGTTACACCCCGAAAGAATTATATATATAAATAGAAGAAGACAACTATTCTTCCTCGATACCCAGCACAGGAGAAGAGAATCGATAGGAATACTGCTAGCGCTATTTATCTTGTGGTATGATAATTTCTGTATATCCCTGGATATTTCAATAAACAATAACTATTGCCCCTGGACGCTGGAACACTGAAATCAGCCTTAATTAAGTGACACCAAATATGCAATACATTTTTTATCGTCACTTCGACATGATAATTGATATTTTTACTGCAGTTTCCTGACAGTTTTTAGTTGTTAAATATCTCAAATTAATTATTTTACATCCGATTCCAGTTTTATTTTCAGACCTCTGGGTAGGGTTGCCAGATTAAAAAATACGAAAAGGGGGACATCGTGAGTTTTCTAGGGGGACAAGGGTTGAAAAAGGGGGACAAACATTCCTTTTTTATTTTTGAACACCAGAGTAAAAAAAAAAAAGTGAAATAAAAATAAGTTTCATTAGGGTACAAAACAAAAATGTGCACGAGAACAACTTTAGCACGTGCACTGAAATGTAATTCGTGAGTGGTTGCATTCATCTTTGAAAGTTTTCTTGCACTTCAAATGGATGTGTTCACAGAGAATCTTGTTAAAAATATAAAAAGAAAGTATTTTCAAAGTTTGAATTGAATGTTTTCTTTTATTGAATTTTGACTTAATAAGGGGGACAGTGGTTTGTACAAGGGGGACAAACAGCATTTTTGTATTAAAAAAGGGGACTGTCCCCCCTAAAGGGGGACGTCTGGCATCCCTACCTCTGGGCAGGTGGGAAGTGGGATGTTCGTTTCACAGTCCATGTAGCTATTTTTGGTGATGTGGAATTTTTACAGATTTTTTTTTTGCTTTCGCTTCGCTTCAATATATAGCTTTCCCCTTTGGGGAAAATAAAATTTTAAAATTTGTTCGGGAGATTCCGCTGAAATTCCATTTATTGTTTCAGCTGTACCAAGTAATAGTTGCAGGTTCGAATTTAACCAGCATGCATCTGGCAGAATCAGTCCAAATTCCGGTTTTTGTTTTTTAGCTCCGCCATCAGTCAACACGGTAAACGATGAAAGGGCACATGCTAAAAGCCAAATTATTTCAATTTCAATTGAAACTCTGCCAAAAAGTAGGTCAACAATATTATTTCTGCATCCCTTGCTTCTGATTTTGCATATACATACCTATCTGTCAAAACTATTCTGGATTAATCACAATCCACCCGCATATTTTTTGTATAGCTAAATAATAAATTCCTTGGATTATTACAATTGGCTGACTATACCTCCTCCAAGGATTTATAGGATAATCTCGGACTATGTTTGCATTTTCCCCATTTTTCAGTTGCCTTCTTCTTTGATTTGGTCAAACAATCAATTGCGGGAATAAATTTTCCAACAAATTTTCATATACTTTGGGGAATTAGCATCGACTTCGGTTCGGCTTTTCCTCGGATTACCCACATCAAATAAAACTGAAATATTCGCAGCAACAATATGCTATAAGGGTTTTTAATTTAAATTGCAGATACATCCAAAGTCGGGCTTATCCAAACAATTTTTCTGTTACGCACTTCTTATAAATCGCAAATACGAAAAGAATTTCCAATTATTTCCCCAGAGTTAAGCAGCATCAGTGTCAGTTACTGGGGCTCTATCTGAGTCTTAAAAAAAAGAACGAAGGCACCGTCTAAGTGTATTTTTACGATAACAACATGTAGATGAAAAATATTTCCTATGGGGATCATCGGCAGAGATCCGTGTTGATGTTTGCCTGTTTGTATATTGTATTAAGCGCGTATTTCGGCATTCATTTCCATATCCCAGATGGCCATTCATCATATCCCACATAGGGCTGTAGTACGTACCCCTTTCCAGAGTGAAAATGAAATTTAATCGCTGACGCGCCGCGGCGATGCTGGCGCTCGTAATAAAAACATTACACTTGGAGTAATTTTTTTGAAATTACTTTATTTTTTTTCTTGTCCTTCTCTGAATTATTTCACCCAGCTGTGTTGTGTAGTAGCTAGTATTATTATTATTCGAGTTGAGTGCATTATTCTGGCAAAGAAAACAAACATCAGAGCTGAAATGGAATACCGCTGAGAAAGTTGAGCAGGGCATACCTAGGTACCACCTACTCGTTTCTCGTTTGTTTCTAAAAGGACACTGGGTATAATGTGTTTTCAGTGTGTGTGGGAATTACTGATCCATAAGTACGCACTCGGGGTAATTAAGAAAATTGCTTGAAAGTGATCCATTATATGAGAATAGGTCTGGTACGGATGGTGTGTGTTGCGTTCCTTCTGTTGAAAGGGTTGTGGGCGTGTGTTTGCATGAAGTCTTTAAAAAAAAAATTAAATGAAATGCAATCGATATGATGAAGCCATATGCCACATTTTCGACGAGTGTGTTGTTTTCGTGGTGTGTAATTAACATTAGCTGGTATTGAATTTGGGCACCATCCAGGAGGAGGGTGTGCTCATGCTCATACTCGATGTGGTTCCTAAGGTTTTTTCCTCGCAATGTAGGTACCTAGCTTCATGTGTTTTCTTTGTTTTGTTAGTTACTGTGCCATACAGCATCAGCTAACAAATAATGTAATTTAAGTTCCAAAACGACTTTGACGGTTATTAGCTTGTTTCGAGACGGAGAGAAGAGATTATTAAAAAAGCAGAGCTATAATCTATCTGAAGGAATTTCGGTCCGGTTTCAAAAAATAATATCGCCTGTCTCGAAGGATCATCGGTTTCGAAGCATTATAGGCTTGCCTCTCACGCAGGGTTGCCAGTTTGGGAGTTTTCGATCCAGGGGTCGAATTACCGCATCCGTGATCGAGCCATACGTCACTGAATTTTGTGGATTTTACTAGCAAAACAATAACAAATTCAGTCACGTATTACTCGATCACGGATGTGGTAATTCAACCCCAGGTCCACGGATGGAAAACTTTTTTTTTTTTTTAGTTCCATTTTATTTTGGCAACCTTAAAAGGCGCTTCCGCAAAAAAAAAATTAATTGAACGGCATTCTGTGAACGTAAAAGATGCCGAGTAGCTTCTACCAAACGTAGAGATTCTTTGTTCTGTTCACAACGAAATAATTCAAAAGTGAGCATAACATTCGAAGATGAAATAAATGAGTGTGTTATTTTAAAATGCTCTTGAATAATCGAACGGGTCCTCCAAGCTATACATATTTGCCAATGAAAGCAATTTGTTCTAAAATCTTTGGACTGGGTAGGTATTTAAAATAAAAAAATATTTCAAAAAACGGCTTATGCCAGTTTAAGTCATTTACAGGGGCACTAGCAAGACCAGACGCAACGCAGACGACTTCCCAAACACCCATCCCATAGTGTTCCTTAAACATCGATAGTCTATCGATAGTATCGATAGTTTTTTACTATCGATACTATCGATTGTTCAAAAAAACTATCGATACTATCGAAACGCATATATATGAGCACATATTCAAGCAATGTAGAAGTACATACTGATGATAAAACCGGTGAAACATGTACGTAAAATAAGTACTTCATTTCCACTGACAAAGGATATGCGATTGGGCAAAAACTCAGTTATATACCTGCTGTACATAAGAATACGTAAAGCACCCATCTCTTTCTTACTCATTAAAAAATGTAGCACGTTTACACTCTAGTAAAGTACTGATATTCTTACGTCAAAAGTACTTCAGTAATAGGAGTACTACTTTTCTACGTATAAAGATGGGCACCTTTAAGTAAAGTTAAGATTAGACTGTATGTCAAGTGGTCATAAATTGCCAACTTCTGACAGTTCTTTTGTCAAAATATGGTCATACCATCGGCCCCAGCGAGGTATCCGTCGGAACGGAAAATTCTCCAATTTAATACTATTCGGAGGATTTTTGCTGCGAGGTTTTCTTCGGAACAAATGTTCGGAGAATTGTTCCGACATTTTGTAACCCATATTGGCGAATTACGTTGAAGTGCGATGAAGTGAATTTTATTGTTAAATTTTTGACAGCTAGGTTCCGATATTCTCCAACAGAAATTAGTTGTGGAATTCGTTTATGAGTGCGGTGCGTCATCGCAATGCGGGTCTATTTAATACATATCTTGACCACAGCAGCTTCGGTATTCCAATATTTTGCAGTGTATAGACATCGGTCTTTTCTAGATATATGTACATCTGGTTTATGATGCTGTAATAACAAAGAGCAAACAATAACAAAACTTTGGCAAATGCGAGGTAGGTAGCCTCTTTACTGCAAATTAAAACTACAGTTTGATACACTTTGTATGCATGAATGAAATATGTACCTATGTTTTTAAATGTTTTATTAATAAATTATGGACAAATTTACAGCCCCGTCCTTAGAAAATCTTAAACATATAAAACTATCGATACTATCGATACTATCGATAGTTTTATTCCGAAACTATCGATACTATCGAAATGTAAAACTATCGATGTTTAAGGAACACTACCATCCCACAAGCCACAACCGCTTGTGTTACGGTAGTTGCGACTGAACACTAAAGCCCAGCAGCAGCAGCAATTGAGGAATCCAACTATACCACTATACGTAGACGTACGGCGAGACGAAGGACGATAAAAAATACTGTCGGCTTCGGCTACGTAACGGTACTTGCGACCGAGAACTAGAGCCCAGGCAGATACGAGCAACCTACCAACCATGCGCGGCACCGAAGACGATAATGAAAAATACTGCCGGCTGCGTAACGGTACTTGCGACCGAGAACTAGAGCCCAGGCAGATACGAGCAACCTACCAACCATGCGCAGCACCGACGACGATAATGAAAAAAACTGTGGGCTGTGTAATGGTGGTTGGGAATGAGCAACCGGTCCCAGTACCGGTGCATATTAAAGCCGCCAAGAGCAACAATGGAGTCAGTAAACCACCGTAGAGTCGTCTACGTAACGTAGCGGTGGTTGCCATCGAAAAAAAAAGAGTTGTATAAAACAACGAGGGGATAATGTGCAATGTGCATGGCGGGATGGCTTCGTTTTCGTTGCCATTGAAATGCATCCGAAGTGCGGACGCGGAGCGGCTGAGCACGAACCAACATCGACCAGAGCCCAGTGCGGTCGTAAGAAATCAAAGGGCTTCATGTTGTCATTCATTTTCATCCATATGCGTTAGTACAGAACTTATCTTCGATTTTAATTGGCTGGACTAATTAGAACTGATTCAATGACAGCTTCCTTTTTTAGGAAAGGACCGACATTGTACGAAGAGAATTCTCCTCTATCAAGGACGAGGAAGACAGATATTTAAGAGCTGTTCAACCTGGCTGGGCTCTCGATTAAGATGATAGAAATGATTTAAACTTCTTCTTAAAAAAATAAAGTGCACGACTGGGTCGAACAAAACTTCCTCATTCATCAAAAGTTTTGTTGGTGGTTTTATTATTTTAATAGATAGGTAGGTAAAGTTCTGAGAAGCAATGTTAGGTAATAGAAATATAGAAAAAGGAATATAGGTATTCTGTTGCGGAGACCTTTTCTATCAAGATTTTTATAATTAGGGTTGCTGTGCGGAACTATTTGATTTATTCACCAGGGCTTTTCGTTCATATGGTTTGTGAGTGTTCATATGGTGCTTCAGATTTCAAAGACGAATGCTATTTGTTTGGATTTTAGTATTGATGCAGCTGACCATGGGTAGGTACCTATGGGTTTTAGGTAAAATTGTTTTTGAATTTTGAAGAAAATAAGTTGAGTCGGTCGAGTCACCCTAACATCTGACAAAAACTTGTTGAAAAAATAACGACAAAAAGTTGAGTTTTTGTTTTTTTTTCTGTCCAAGAAAAATTGTCAGTACAGGCCTTATGGGAAGCTCTTTTTTCTACCAGTGGTGCCTGTAGCTCTCTCACGGCACTAAAACACAAGATTTGCCACTGAAATAAAAACGAAACCACTGGCATTCCAAAGAATTTTGTTGTTGTAATTTTCCTGCAGTTCGCATATATCCCTCCACAACCAGTCTGCCACACAGTTGCGGGCAGAATGAGCACGATCACTTGTGTTCGCTCTTCGCTTGCTGTTATCATCAAACAAAATAAGCAGTGTGAGTGACTGAAGCACATCAGAGAAGTGTTACCATATGACAATGTTAGCATATCATTAAGGGTTTTTCTTTGAATTGTGTCAAAGAACTTTCGGTTTTGGAGCTTTTGAGAGCGGCATATTATTTGGGGTGCTGCCATTCGGTTTTAATTTGTTTGTATTTCTGAAAGATACAATAATATTCAGTTTTAGAAATAATGTTTATTCGTGAGGTGTTTTAATGCATTCATTTCATTAACGCAACATGTGATCATATGTGCGTTGTAGAGATATTGCAATAAATTAATAATGATTACTAGGGCAACTCAACCGGATTCATGCAAAAGCATGGTATTTTTTGGGATAAAATTTGATTAAATATTTTAATACAAAAAACTGAGTACAAATTTTCAGCCTTATTCGTAAGGTCATATTTCTGCATGTTTTGGTAGGTATAAATTCGTATTTCACTTTGTAGAGCATATTTTTCACACTGAAATATCAAAATGAGATGATGGTCGTTGGGTTTTACCACATCCGGTCACTCCTCTCCAGTAAAGTAAATGCCTTGAAAGGATTTTATGATCCTTTTTTTTGCTACTGTTTCCGCGAAGTTCTGCATTGACGGGTAATAATTTTTTAACAAATATGTAATCTAGGTATATATGTCTATATTAAAAAAATGTATGTAGAGCTGCACAAGTGCAGTCCTTTTACCATCTGTTTAGGTATATGACATTGCGTCGTGGTTATATAATTTTTTCTAATTGCCTGTTTGTGTATATAAGGCGGAAACAATGGTTGTTATCTCAATAGCGGATAGTGCATCTAAGCAAGTGGTAAACTTTATTGTGCATATGAATAAACAGAAACATGGCTACAAAGTCTTCAAAGGACCCAAGTGTAGAAAAGAAACAACAAATTGTTGATGCAACTGAAAAATGCTATGGCCTTTTTAAAAGTAAATCGGAAGCCGTGGGAAATGCGGCTACGGTTTTTCCTGTTACGGAACAAACTGTATACAGGGTTTTAAGGGAAAAAGCAATCAAAGGCCACAATTCACCACCAAAGAAGAAAAATAATTCCGGTATCAAGAGCAAGGTGGATGATTTTGACAAATGTGCGATTAGGCGGATAGTCCATCAGTTTTTTATGAATAATGACCTTCCAATGCTAGACAAGATATTATTGGAAGTACAAAAAGTGAAAATATAACAAAACTAAGCAGATCCACTTTGCATACAATATTGCAAAAAGATCTCGGACTTAAATTCGTCAAACGTCAGCGAAATAATTTTTTGTTGGAATTTATTTCGTTCAGCAATATTTTTATTTTAAATTGGAAGATGGTAACCCTAACAGTATTGCTCTCTGAGTTATGGCGAATTATCATACATACTACGGCAACCCTGTGAGAGCTTTAAAAAGGGACCGATTTATGTAAGTCATTGCAACCAGACTGAGAGACAAACATCCTATCTTCCCTGTACTGACAATTTTTCTTGGACAGAGTATAGTCAAATCTGTGGGAAAATATTTTGATCGTCTGGCAACGCTGCTCTCACGAGTGAACAAGATTTTACAAATAAAAAAAAATAAAAAAAAAAAAAACAGTTGTCACCGGTAACTGAAGCTTATATAATTGTGTAGTGAAAATAATCGAAAGGCCGCTTCATCTTTCGGATGCAAATATGTTCAACAGTGAAACCATTAATTGTGAAATCAAGCAAAGTTACCCTTGCCAACTTATGTTCTGTGTTGGTTTAGTCTTTTGAGGAAATTTAATTTCGTAGGAACACCCTGTCGAGAAAAACTAAGCGGACTTCACGTTTCACGTAGGTAGCCGATATAGCTCAATTATTATCCCCGTCTTGAACTACCAGCGCAGAAGCATCATTGGTCGTTTTTAGCCGAAACATCCAGTAAGCAATTTTAAGGATAACGTGATTCATCACTTTCCTGAATCGTTCGATAGAAATATGTATACCTAAATAAATATTTAACAATATATAAAGTGAAATGGATGTAGGAATGGGGGCTTACTTTGTTGTTCAAATTGAATTAAATCCAAAAATGGCACAAATATCTGTATCTGCGTTCATATATGCAATATGCCACCCACCCACCTAATACCTATTCGTGGAAGCATTTCCTCTTGAATTCGTAAATTTGCGAAACCACATAAAAAGTCAACTCATTCGCAATTTAATTTACTCTGCGGCCCCACACCAGACCGGCGTAAATGGAACAACCCGGCAGTCTAGCATTAACACTTCGGAGGGAGACCAAATCGTCATCTTGTTGATATTGGGTTCGTTTTTTGATTTATCGATAGCAGGTGGAACGCGATTGATGGAACGCGTAGAAATTTCACAAAACTTTTATGAAATTAAAAAAGTATGACGACGAGGTGGCATTTCGATTAGGTACATCCTTCATGTATCTGAATGTATCGTGTATGGGGGTTGGGGGGGGGGGGGGGGGTCTTTTTTTATTCATTACTTGTGGGATGCCTAGCAGACTGTAAATGACAGCTGGAAATGCTTCCTGTAACACAGTAAAAAAAAAAAAAAATTTAATGAACACGAATTCACTTTTAAAAGAGACAAGTGGAGCGGAAGGTAATGCTTTGATTACTTTAGTCATATAGGTAGGTAGGTACTCGGTAAGAGAATGTGCTTTTGTGCGCGCTGTGTGTGGGCTTTTCAAATTGACGCGAACCTACGTGTATGGTGAACTCCCTAAAGTAATCAAGATAATGATTCATTAAATCAGAAGGATGACTAGGTACCTATTTAAAATTAAATGGGTTGTGGGGAGGAAATTAATTTTATATTAGGCTGCTTTTACTGGCGGGTGGGGAGTGACTTTTTACTTCTGAAATGCTGAAGAAACACGTGCACAAATGGTTCGCATTACAACTTGTTTTAAGACAAATGGTGTAGACCATTTTATGTACATACCTCTAACCGAGGAACAACCCAAGGAAGTCTATTCCTCGAAGTAACCGTTTCGCAGACTTTGACTTTGCGAATTTTGCGTCGGAGTTTGGGCCTACATCCGTACATCCAGCTGACCGAAGAGCTCAAAGTGGATGACCACAGACAAAGCCGTTTGTTCGCTGATTGGGCTTGCGATCGTTTGAAAGAGGGCCTCAATTTTTGCCGAAAGAATTTCTCACACACAGCTTGCTTTATTCCATTTTAATATCGACCCGCCCTTATTTTTAAAAAAAATGTCCTTACTATTAACTTTTCATGGAATCCAATACCTACCATGAAAAATGGCTCTAAAAAAGATCTTATGCAATTTTAAAACCTCACCATACTGCATTTTTATTTAAAAAAAAAAAAAAAAAATCAACATGTTCGTTCATAACAGCACTAGATTTACACAATGCCAAACCAAACTGTTTAAACATTCAGCAATCCATTCCTATCCCGCAAAAGCTCACCTTGCACTCTATCTACTTCAAATTAAAACATAAATCAGCATGAGGTTGAAGCCAACAAAACCCCAACAAAGCGCATAAAATATGTAAGAATTTACAACAAAAATAAATAAATAATCCAATTTCCCGGCTCATCACCAGAACCAGAAACAAAAAAAAAAAAAAAAACTCCCCCATATAACTCATAATGGAAAATGTCCACCGCGCCGCCACAGCCGACGACGACAGTGTGCCTGTGCATTTATGAAACATGAATTTTAATCCACCACATCTAGATTTAATATGCAGCCAATCTAACTATTAAAATGTTCATTTATGACAGCGACACCAACAAATGGAGGGATTAATTGAAAAATAGGACAAACCGCATGCAGCAATAGCAGTCCCCAATCCCCCGCACTCTTGAGTGCATTCCTGGGCGTTATGATTAATATCTGCCGTCGGCAAAGTGGAAGCAGCAACAAATGCGTGCTGTGTTCACATACTCGAGGGATACCTCTACTCTAATACACTCATGTACAGTTTTGAAGATCTTAAAATAAAACCAAAGGCAATCATGTCTGACGGGTAATGCCCGAAGGATTTAGAAAGACATCTTAAAGAGTTTTATATTCGTGACAATTGGCTTCCGGTTTTGGGAGCAGGATTAACGCACTTTAGGGAGATGTCGTATTTTTGAAGCCATTCGATAAGTGGAAGTTAGTGGGAACTGAGTTTATTGCTAATGATTATGCCAGTCCGTTTTTGTATAGCGTGGTGACAGCGATGGGTTGCTTTCTGATATGGAGAAGTACAGATAGTATGTGGGAATCAGTTTAAATTTCTGATTCGTTAATTGGGATCTTTTTAAAAGGCAGACGTTTTTAAAAAAGTTGAGGAAGAATATGCCGTGACTTTAAATCAATAAATTCCATGCAGTTTTTGAGATTTTTCAATTTAAAAGCAGTTCCCAGAGGGCTTAAAAATTCTAATACGAAAACGAAATTTTCTGAAAGGGATATTTCACAAAAATTGCTAGAGTTTGAGTTTGACATGAGGCTAGTCATAGCGGGCAGAGGAACGCGGATATTATTTGCAATATACTGACATAAGGGAGAAGCCAATGGGGACGTTCAAGTAGGTATCTAGTTTACTAAGTCTGACAGCTGTCTGACTAGATGTATCTCGGTTTTGTATTTCAGTTGAGGTTTATGGAGTAGTAGCCGACGAATCTAGTCAAGAAATTCGCGACTTATTTGACAGTTCGCACATGTGGCTGTAGTGTAGTAGGAAAAATTACGTTCCCGACCAATCTAATTTTTGAGTTCAAGTTGCATCTTATCCAGACCAATTAAGTCGAGTTAAGATAACAAGATTCCTTGAATGTACCCAATTCCCATTAACTAAGTCTAATTTATATGCATAAAAAACTGCTCCACTTTTCTCTAAAATGGGGTAACATTTTGACAGCTATATTTTTCAGTTGACACTGCAATATATTTTCTTATTTGAATCAGGCTACTGGTCAGTACCAGTGTTGTCTTTGAAAATGTTTAGAAAGAGTAAAAAAAAAGGTTCCCGACTGTAAAAACGGTCCCATTCTACAGCTACGTAACGAAATGTCAAAGTTTAATCGCATGAAATAGGGGTATATCGCTCGCTTGTCGCTTTGTTCACGAAAAGGACTCAAGCTCCAGTATTACATTTTCGGGCACGAGCCTGTATGTTTTAAGGACCAACTTATTTCTTAAAACAATATTTCTAATTAAAGGACAATTACGTTGCCCGAAGCCAGAAAAACGTCAGACAGTGCAAAAATAAAGTGCGAATATAAAAAATTGTGTTTAGCATGAACTCAAAATAGGTAAAAACTTACCACAAATATTACTCAACTACATAATTCAAAATTTCAAATTCACTTAACGAATTCAACGAAACTCAACGGCTCTCTCTTTCTCTTTTGAACGAACGATCACTTCATGGTTCATGCGCGGTCGCGATAAGCACAAAAAAAAAAGAAAAAGCACTTATTGCAATTTGCAACTGACGAATTTCGCAAAAACTCACTATTTTCGCAATGGAAACAACCGGAAACACAGATTAAATTAAACTTTACACTTTGCTAAACAATTAAACTAACGATTTAACGCAAAAACCACGCAAATTTGAATTTAATCGATTATTTTTCAGCAACAATAACCGAACCGAATTTGCACACTCGCGGGCTGAAAAAGAAAATTCAAAAATTGAAATGCAATTGCAATGACAGGTAGTGTTGCCAACTAAGTTTTAATTACTAAGCCAAATTCTAACCAAAGTAACTTCAGGCCCCAGTTATAGTCATACGTAAAACGGAACAAATTTTCTTTTGCTTTTTTGACCACTTAAACTTGATGGTTGACCTCAATCTTGGTCTTAAAATGTTGCTTATGAATTATAAGGTCAGTTTATCAAAAAAAATAAGCAAGCTATCTTTAAATTTTATAGAAAAAGAATTTATTAATTTTTCTGTGATCCGAAAAAGTTTTTCGTACGTAAAAAATTATAAATTAGAAAAATGAATTTGTTAAACTAACTCTATAATTCATAAGCAAACATTTTATACCAAGATTGAGTTTTATCATCAAGTTTAAGTCACAAATAAATATATAAATTAACTTTTTGCAAGTTATGAGAGTTCTAGAACATTCGACCACTACCGAATTTTCTTTATAGATATTCACAGATTTTATTTTTGTGCGCAATTGATTTTTAAGACAGTTTTTGAATTTGTTTCTTGTCAAATTTGTACATTTGACATATTTATCAGTACTTGCCGGTTCAAGTTATTTGAGCTGTATCCAGCCAAGAGAGAAACTACTCGTTACTCGTTATCTTACTAATTTTCTCTTTTTCTTTCAATTTTAATGAGAACGTGAACAGACTTTGTGCGATTGTGATCGATTTAAATCAATTCGAATTAGCTATTACCTACGAAAAACAGTATCAATTCGGTCTAGAGCCTCAGTTCTTAGGTGATGCCCTAACACACGAACAGCATTTAATTTAAAAGACTTACCTAATAGTTCCCATTTCCACCTCCACAATTTTTTTTTTTACTCAAAATCTCTTAAGACATAATAACTCCTTAAAAAAATGCACATTTTGGTTTAGAATTTCGCTTAGTAACTGAAACTTAGTTGGCAACACTACCTGTCGTTGCAATTGCAGTTCAGTTTTCGTTTTCAGCCCGCGAGTGTGCAAGTTCGGTTCGGTTATTGTTGCTGAAAAATAATCGATTAAAATCAAATTTGCGTGGTTTTCGCGTTAAATCGGTAGTTTAATTGTTTAATAAAGAGTAAAGTTTAATTTAATATGTGTTTCCGGTTGTTTCCATTGCGAAAATAGTGAGTTTTTGCGAAATTCGTCAGTTGCAAATTGCAGTCGCAGTAAGTGCTTTTTTTTTTTCTTATCGCGACCGCGAGTGAAGTGATCGATCGTTCAAAGAGAGAAAGAAAGCCGTTGAGCTTCGTTGAATTCGTTAAGTGAATTTGAAATTTTGAATTATGCAGTTGAATAATAAATATTTGTGGTGAGTTTTGTTTTATTCTTTTCTTTTGTTATATTCGCACGTTATTTTTGAACTGACTGACTTTTGTCTGGCTTCGGGGTACCTACGGCTACGTATTTGACGTAACGTAATTGTGCGTTATTTATAAATAGTGTTTAAAGAAATTAGTTGGTCCTTAAAACGTTTAGGCTCGTGCCTGTCCTCTTTTGCGAAGGAAGCGACAAGCGAGCCATATGCCCCTACTTCACGCGATTAAACTTTGACATTTCGTTACGTAGCCATGTCCCTAACGACGTGCGAATAGTAACAGCCTTCTTCAAAACAAACCACTAAACCCCTGGAAGATTAAAAGTTTAATCTCATCCAATCCTTGTCTGCCACGCGTTCTTTTCGCCCACAAAATATAATATTTTTGTTCACCGTTTTTCTCTCTTATTCGATTGCCTATAGGTATTATAATACTAAACAGCCACGCAATTTGATTATATCTACCTACCACCACGGTTCATTAGGAATTTCTCTCATATTTCTCGGCGCAACTTGAACTCCACTTAAGGCGTCAAATTCAAAATGAATATGTCCCAGGAGACCTCTTTTCGGAAACTTTTCCCCTTTTGGCAATGTAATCTGATTAAAGACACGACCACCATCTCAAATCTGATCTCGCACCCCTGAAAAAGACCAAATCGAATGTTAACCGAATAAATAACGAAGATAACACCGTCTTCACGACAAAAACACTCATCCACCCCCGGGGGCAGAGCCTGCCAGCTGCCACCCTCTGCCAGAAAGTCGAATAAAACCGATTTTCTTCGTCCAGCACCGACGGCACATTGTACATGTCATAAATTGGCCGCAAACGTAATTGACCGTGATAAAATTATCTGGGATTTCACACTGCTTTGACTTCCATACGAGTATGATCGCGTGCACGAACACGCACGCAATCCAAATCTAAATCTAAACCCCTTGGTAGGTACATCGTACATAGTTGGAAATGACACACTTCCTTCCTGCTGTCCTTGGAGACAATCAGGAGACAATAACGCTGGAAATTTCTTCAAAACCTTGACCGGCAAGGACATTTATTAATAGTTACCCACACATTGATTGTGCTGTATATACGCATATTTTTTGTTGCTGGTTTTGTAGTTATTCGATAAATCACTTTCACAGTTTGAACCTGGTTTGAACTGCGCCGTATGCTCCAGCCACATGGAGAGATGCGTTAAGATACCGGGCACATCGACGATTTATAACCAAAAGTGATTGCTGCCACTGTACGCTCAGTTAATGGCATTTTGCCTTTGGGAGGTTTTTGTTTTACCTTTTTTTTTTTTTTTGCGGAAGCATTATAGTGACGGTGGTTGGAGTTATGCTCCTAAGCTCGTAGAAAAATAATCTTCCACTTTTCTTGTTATTTCTTCGTTTTGTGCTCACTTGTCGTCGTCGTCGTCGTCGTCAGTGTGGAAAAGGATTACGGAGCAACGTGCTTTTAAAGCTTACCAACTATGTACATCCTCCGGCTCCTTTGGGAGAAAAAAAAACATACAAACAACGCCAAGCAGAAAAAATAGCCAAGCACGATTATGTTGCTGTTATCGCTAGAAGGCTGACAAAAAAAAAAAAAAAAAACTGTCCTTGGGTAGTTCCGCGTCCGCTATGTTGGCTCCGTATTGGGAATTTCGTTCCAACCACGGCTAGGACGAAGAAAAATCTAGCAGGGTTTATTAACACGCTTAATGGCTATTAAATTAGGATATGGAGGCGGAGGGTGTGTGGTATCAGAAACGCTGTTATATGTTGGATTAAAAAAAAAAAGAAAACATTTTTGAGCCCTTTTTGGAAGGTTCTCTTAAGGTTACGAGCTGTAAATTTTGTTAAGGTTCAATGACCTACAGTTACAGAGAAACACAGTCTGAGCCAGTGGATTTAGGTGATCGAACTAGTCGATAAATCTTCAAAAGAGGATCAATTAGGTTGGAAGGGATAAAAACCAAGTCCATTGTGGTGGCATTTTGACCGTGAACATCTGGTACGCGCGTTAACGCATGGTTCGTTGATTTACGGCAGCAAAGATCCCACACAAACGGAAAGCTAGCTCTCTTGAAACTTTTCCCTAACAACTTTGACGATACGACTCCTGTGTAGTCTCATTGAGCATATAAGAATTTAAAAAAAACCCAGATTTTCCACCTTCAACCAAAAAAAAAAACCTAAATCTGATGGAAAAACAACCCCCAAGCTGGGAACGCTGTTCCAAGACCTCTTTCGGTGTTTTTTCGCTGTGCGAGTTTAAGGGGCAACACTGGGGAGAAAATAATTAAAGGCGCACCTTCAATCTTCATAAAAGATTCGGAGACCAAGCATCTGCCCAAAAGTTGTTTGCAATCTGTGTGTAGCTGCCCTTGAAAATGCCAACACGTGGAGGCAGCCATTTCTTTCTATATAAAACAAAATTCAATTCAGATCCGAATGATGCCCGAGGCCTACACGAACATTGAACACATTCGACTTGTTGAACTTTGTCCCTCTTGCCAGTTGTGCGCCCGATCCATTACCGGTTTGGAGACAAATCAAAAGATAACAACATACCTATCCATCTCTCTATAAGACATCTCCCACTCCACTTCTAATTCCAACTTGATACGTAATTTTGATCCCAGCTGACAAGGACAACAGCAATAACGACAACGACGCCATTACATACCCACTGGCTGTGCGGCCTGTGGTCCAGGGATTCCTTTTCATCTGGTTATCACTTATGTAGGTATCCATCCATCCATTTTGAGACACAAAATCGAAAGTCAACCCAACCAAAGTGACACTCGCCGAACTCGGGGGGGTTAAAGGAAAGGCCTTTAATTTTGCAATAAGGATATATATATATATATATTGGGAATTGCAAAGGGAGATGTCGGTTATTAGTCGACATCCCCTCTGTGTGTGACAAAATCTCCACCACTAGGTCGAGCAGAGAGACTTTGCACATTTCGCAAGGGTGGTGATTTCTTTTCCACCCCTGCCCATATCTTCCAAAGCAAACAGAATTTGTTCGCCCCACCTAGGGTGATGGTATACACACATACAGACACCTTTTTATTTATAATCCAGGCGTTCCGTTTCGCAAATACGACAATTCTGCATTGAATGGGGTTCGGGGAACTTATTTCTAGGCCGGCACAAGAAAAAAAAAAAAGAAAAAAAAAAAATGTTTGACTCGATTAATTACCCGCAGGAGATTAAGCTCGGAATAAGACTACACGCACAGATGATGGTAATAAATTCCAAAGGTAGCGTTGGTGAGGTGAGGTCTTCATCTAAACAATCCGATTTATTAGTCCGATGACACAGCGAATTAATTTAACACTCCCGGGGGGGGCGGCACACATATTGAGCCAGCAATGACAATGGGACAGAGATTTAATGGAAGTCATTCGCTCTTTCGGCACGGTACATCTGCTTTTAATTACAGCCGGCTGTTGGTGTAGTTGGGGTAGGCAGGGGGGGAAGCACACCATACCAAGAGAGCCAAGGGTTTGAGGGGACGCTAGAAATGTGCCCGAAGATTGAATCATCTCCATTTAGGTACCACGAACGACTAGATGAACGTAGGTAATGCAATTAAATTGTGCGTGTTGAGATGCTTCATTATTTATTTTAAGGAAGTTTCGTGCGCGCAAATCCTGTATACGCGAAGGTGGAATCTTAGGCCCGCAATTGTACGTGTCTATGTTCAATTATTTGCTGAATGGCTTCAGTGAAGAGGTTTATTGGCTTAATAAAGCATTTGAGATAAGTGGCATTTCTAGTGGGATGACGATCGTATTTTTTCTTTTTTTTTCCCTTTTGGATGCGACATTTACCCATGCGATTTAGTCCTTCAGTTGGGGTATCAGATTACTCCGTCGCAAGTGTATTTGTATTTGTGCGTTGATGTTTTTGTAGTGAGAAGATGTACATAATCTCTAGACAGAGTCTGGAACTTTTAAGTGATATAAGCTTTTGAAAGCACCTACGGGGGACTTGAATGTTCCTATGTGGCGGCAGACACCTCCTTAGATGGTAAATTGAAGTAGAAGACAACCTCAAATAAGTAGGAGGCAGTTGTATAAGGTATGGGCTAACTGAAGGAGAAAGCTCATCCATCTGTCCAAGAGCTGGGCTTTGTCCTAATTTGATTGATTTAGATTTTTTTTAGATTATATAAGATTTTATTCATTTCATTTTAGTTACAAAAAAAAGAGAAATATTAAATCTATCTTAAATGACATGGCTAAAAGCCGTCTGCCAAAGACTATCAACATCATTCTTTACATTTAATTTAAAAATCTTCCTCCATAATACTTTTCCGGTAAGCTAAAGTTGTTTCACAATATAATGTAAGAGCTTTCCAATTGGACCCGTTTAGTTGTTCCTGGACTTCTTCGGTTGACAGGGTAACTTTCCCAAAGCAGGACCTTCTGATATCGCGGAAAATGGGACAAATCCCGATAAAGTGGATGATATTTTCCCTGTGCGACATATTACACAATGAGCATAAAATCGGAAGTTCTTCTCTATGTGGCACGAAGTTTAGTGGCAATAACTCTCCTCTTGCGTGGCAAATTGTAGAGATGTGTCCTATTTTATTCGAGTCTTTAAAGTAGTTCAGCGACCCAAGGTTAAAATGTAGTCCCTTTTAGATCTCCCTATGTGTTGACGCACTCGCTTACCTACTCGATAAATTTTTGTCGAAAACATGAATCTAAATGCGACAGAAAATCGTACAGTCTACCTTTCCAACTATCCTTTGCATTCCAGTCTAATTCCAAGTCGTACTCATAACTTTCCGCTAGACTTAGCATCTCTTTATACCACAGACTCCTCGTAATTACAGCATACTTGGTAACGATCCGTGGTAATCTTTCATCTCCCAACCTAAATGTGTTGAGGATATAGTCCATGTTTAGTTTGAGTGTTTGTAAGAACAAAGGGGCAAGTGGCAAGTCCTGTTTCAATCATGAGATTCGTAGATAGAATCGCTGTAGCTTTTCTGCTGCATCATACCTACCACCTATGACCCCACGCTTGTGCTCCGTAAAAAAGAATTGATTTTGAAACTGCTTCGAAAATTTGTATTTTACAATGTGAGGTACACTTCGGTTTTGGAAACAGTTTCTCCACGTTGAACTAATTGCACTTTTAGATTGCAGAAGTTTTTCAGTCAAATGTGGTCCCATGCTCAAGTTACTAGAAATTTTGACTCCAAGGTATTTGTATTGCTTGACTGTTTCAATAGCAACACCGTTAAAAATCCACCTTTCCACCCTTGCCAGTCTGCCTCCACCTCTTCTGAAAATCAATACTTTTGATTTGTTCAAATTAATTTGTAAACTCCACAGCACACTGTAATTGTAAACTCTGTTTATCATGAGTTGCAGGGTCCCTGGTGAACTTGCTAATAGAACAACATCGTCAGCATATAGGAGAGCCTTAATATGGGTACCCGCATATGAAATCCGCCCTGGGAGGTAATCAATGATGTCTTCAATATAAAGAGCAAATAGTGTCGGGCTTGCGTTGCAACCTTGTCTAACTCCTGCCTTTGTAACGAACCACTCGGACAAATTGTCTCCGTTCCACACCGCTGCTTTTGTGTTGTTGTACAAGTTTTCCATTACCTTGGAAAATTTATGGGATATACTGTATTGGTAGAGTTTGTAGAATAGTTTTTGCCGGTCAATGGTATCAAAAGCCGCTCTGAAATCTATAAAAAAAGCATAAAGCTTCTGTTTCCGTTCTATGAAAGACTCTGCTATGTTTCGTAGAACAAGTTAATGGTCTACCGTGGAATAGCCCGGCCGAAAACCCGCTTGGAATTCTCCCAGAAGTGCGTTTTCCTGAACCCAGTGCATTAAAGGACTTTTTAAAACACTTGTGAATACTTTTGTAGAAGCATTTAAGAGTGAGATACCTAATTTGATTGCTGGTTTTATTGTGGGCTTCGCCAAACTAGTGGTGTTCATTAGAGCACGGACCTGTGGATGGACCTCACCCTCATCACGGGGCTGGGTGATCTTACAGTCATTTGGAAAGTGAACTGGTTCTGGGTCAAGTACTGACCCCAGAGCATTTATGTCAGACGTCTTTCTCGACAGACACTTTTCCACCATGAAATTACCCGTCAAGGCAGGTAAGGCAAAACTTATCTTAGTTGTCCCAGAAAAGTCGTAAAAAAATCTCCACAGATGTCCCCTTCAGTCTAACACCTCAGATGTGTGGCTTTTCTATGTGCTCTGTCTCTAAGCACAATAAATAATTTTCTCTGACCTTTTTGACACCATTGTCGCTTTCCTACTCTACCAAAAGCACCTCTGAAACTTTCCGAAAACCGAAATTGAACTGCACTAAATAAAATAAGCCGGCTGGCCTTCTGTGCCACCCTCGCAACAAATAAATAAATATCCTTCTCAAATTTAAATTGAATTTAAATGCTTATTCCGCAGTACGTGCATTCCACCCCCGGCAACAAAGTCCAACAACCAGTGACTTCTACCGGAAAAAAAGGCCCTAAAGACGAATCCAATTTCACTCCTCCGACAAGTCCCCAAAGTTGTTCTACTGTCAAATTATGCAAAATTTCCACTGGCTGGTACTGCGCTCCTCCTTTATCACACACAAAACTCGGCTGTAAATTCGCAAATCTCGCAAGTCGAAAAATAAAGTGTAAAATTGCAACGACCAAATAAACGAAAGTGATACAGCATCGTCCTGAAAATTACGAATAAAGGATCTGTATAAAACATGCCCGATTTTTTTGTGGTGTATGCCCTCGCCTTTTAGACACGACCCACCAACTGCGCCAACCATAGTGATTCACAGTCTTAATTCGCACAAAATTCAATTACCACAAAGACGAGGATGAGCGCCCGAAATATAGCAGTTCCGTTGGCATTTTCTTCCAAAAATCGATGGCAAATTTATCCATCCGCCTCGAAGGGGAAAAAAATCCCTAAATGATTTCCCAACGTCTTGTTACTGTGCTCTTCTTGGGGAGTTGCTGCGAAACCCTTATACCAATTGCGTTTTCAAGGGAATTTATATCCGTATCTGCGAACGCAAATAGGAGGATTCAATTTTAGATTGATTTACAAGGCTGTTTCGGGGGATTTTTCGTTTTTTCTATTATTTACAGCACGATGTGGATTTAATTCGCAAATGTGTACAAATAAAGCCATCGATCGTGGCAAATTTTAGGACGCGCATTTCCTACGTTGTCGACAGAAACTATTTACCGCCTATCAACCTGCGAACTGGCCAACCCCTCCGTCTGAAAATTATTGTGATTAACTTCCAATCATTGGGTATGTGTTAATTATCCGCCGGAAATCAGCCCCCTTCCGGTAAAAGTGTACAGTCTTGTTAGGACCGACTTTACTTAAAGGTTTCGCATGACTCCGCTTTAAGGTCGCCTTTGGCTGGAGTCAAACGATAAAAGGCGGTCACATGCAATGGCCTTGTTGCCTCCACTCGCTGCATTTATGAGTAATTTTTTTTAAATAATTCCTTTTCGTAAAAACACAATTTTTAACGAGATTTCGCGGGGCACATTCGTGTAATTAGCACATAAATTGAGTAAAGGCGGCCTTTGTCCGCATAACAGAAGGGGAGGGTGATTTCATGCTAAAAAAAAAACACCACAAAAAAAAAAAAAAAAAAAAACGTGACGCTTTGAGTAAATGCTGCAGGTCACCACATACACATGCTTAAGTGGTGTACGTCAACGGCGATCATGCAATTAATCACTTCCATAAGTGAAAAGTGCTTTGCAACAGCACAGCAACATAAGAGAGTGAACTATTCAACGGTTCGTGCTAATGGTTTGGTCGGGCGGAAAAATCCGATTATGATGCAAGCAAATTATATTTTTATTTTATTAACATAAAGTGCGTTTGAGGATTTAATTAAAAATTATCGCAATTTATTAATTTGTGTAGGCACGTTTATGTTGTTAACCGCACTTTTTTTAAGGGGTGGCATGTGATTGTAGGGGGTTAGCTCTGGAACTACCGAAACGATTTCAGACATTCGTTGGCTAATGGAAAGCTACGAGACAGGGTTTTGCTATAGGCTACTTTCTTTATTATTATTATTATTACTTTAAAGGGTTTTTTGTACTGGGACCTATTTTACCCCCAGCTTACGCCTCAGAGAGGTATATGTTCCCTTACAAGAGTACCCCTCGCTTTACTGTAGGTGTAGGTACTCTTGCTACTGACTTCGTAGGCGCAGTTATTTGTTAGTGTGTTTGACTACTAAGTGGGTTCCAGGTTCGATCCCTTCAATCTTAGGGTATATTTTTAGCACAACGCCACCTCTCGCGATAGTCGGATAGACAGCCGAGAGCGTGACTGTCATTAAAGAGTTTCTTCATTAGCCGGTTGAACTTGCAATAAAATTGTAGATCCTTTGCAATCGTTTTAGTAACTCACACAAAACGAAAGGTCGGGAGAAGCTAGGCCGTGGGTCCCTATGGACCTGTTGCGACAACCATTTTTCTGAACTCTACTGCTTGGCGGTAGAAACGCGACCTATAGCACTCCCTCTCTCTAGTCAAGTTTCCTTTAAGAATCGAAGGAAGAGAGCTGGCTCCTGTGACAGTATTTCCTCATCATTGGTACTTGCCCAAGTATTTCAGTCCTTTGTTGGTCAATGTTCTGGGATTTTACAGTACTCTGTTGAGTCTATCCCCTACAGGAATCTGGTTAGGATACGAAGGTTATTCTTGCTCATGCCAATACTGATGCATGCTTTGATTCTTTTTCGATTGTATTTCCCTAAAAATTTTCTCGGACTGCCTCATGACCTTAGTGTTATTCCAGGTCTTTGCCGTTTTCTTTCTCTATTTTCATAAATCAGGGGTTCGATACCCTATTTCGCAGAAATGTCTATTAAAACTTCGGATGCTTACTTTCTTGCTAGGGAGTGAGCCATTTCATTTCCCACGTGGGCTTGTACCCAACAGAGGGTTATTTTGTTATTCCTGCCATTAAGTTTTTGTACGCATTCCCATCCCGTACAAGTTCGGATTTGAAGATCCAAGAATCAGAAGCCATAGTAGCAGCCTGGTGGCTATGAGCTATATCACAGTTGATTTTGTTTCTGTCGAGGTTGATTTGGACACGTCTCTCTATGGCATGGATTTCAAACTTAAAGATGCTGGTACTTTTGTCCCTTGCCTTAGAATATTTGGTTCTATGTCACTTTGTTGCATGATTGCTTAAGCTACGATTACACGTGTCATACTTCTTTGCAAATTTTAAAGTGCGGACGTCACAAAAATTCGGTCATTCGGTGGTCACTCGTGTGTCTTTCGTAAGAGTGCGTTGCGACAGTGTGACCAGACGCTTGACAGGCCATCTTACGTAGTGACAAAATTAAGACAAATGTTAACGTAATAATGACGTCGAATCGTAGCTTCAGTCTGTGGATTTCGCATCCATTGCTTCAAATCTTCTTATTGCTAGGCTTGGTAACAAAGTTTGTATATGGACTGACTGACATTTTTTACTTTTTCGATCAGCTTAGGACTTATATCGACCGATGGTTTATCGCTATTAACAAGTCCAGCTGTGAGCACACACTCTCTTGGAAGATATGTGATGCATTGCAAGAAAAATGTTTTTTTTTTTTCCAAAAATCAAGATTTTTCAACGCTACAATTTTTGTTTTCTTCGTAAAATGTCCAATCCTATAAAAATAGTGATTTTCAAGAAAATTTCTTTACTAAATCTTAGGCTGAAATAAGATTTTCTTTGAAAAATGAATTAGCAGAGAAGGGAATTAAAGAAAAACCTTAAAAACAGGTCAAATTTTACGAATCTTATAAAAAAAGGTATGCGGCTATTGGATTGTTCTTAAATTAAAGCTTCGCAATGTGGGGGTAACAGAGGAAAATTAATATTACTATATTTTTATTAGAAACTAGCTGCTAGAAACTAAATCCGTCCAAATTTTGACAAATTGACCATATGAGAAACATGGGAATTCAAGATTGATGCCACAAATGCACAAACATCCATCGATTATCCTTGCAACAGATTAATTGTCATAGTGAAAGCGAGACGAAATTTCAGTCGCCTAAATACGAATGACAAATTGTTCTAAATAAGCGGAATGAGAGTGTTTGTCTTTGAATTTTCCCCTTAAAAACGTCACTTGCATGACATTTGATTTGAGATCCTTCACCATAAATCAAATGCGATCCGTTACAAAGTTTAGGTATATTGATGTTGCCCAACAAAATTTTAACTGAGTCGACTTTCAAATCCAAATTATGTAGAGGTAAGCCCGCAACATCCAAATAATTCAAAAATTCAACTAATCCCCATAAAGTTTTGTTTTTACGACAAAAGGTAGCATGTATCTTTCCTTCCAACCAAAAATCATAAAAATCGAACGATCCGTTCCCAAGTTATGATTGCACATACGGACGTCAGTCTCTTTTATATGTAACTGTACCCACCCGGCTTTGCCAGTACCTTTCGTATTAAATCTTGCTCATTTCGCAAAGTGCTTTATTTAGACAATGTCCATTAATAATTTTAATTAGGTATACAACTTTAGAAATAGCGTTTGATTTTATTTTTGAATGGAACGTTTTCAAATTACCACCTACAGGGTCAAAAACTATCCGAAATTTAAAACTGGAAGCAACCATATTTATCTACAAAATTTCAATCAACTTGGTAGAGCTGTTTCGGGGATCGGCAACAGCGCCACCTATCAGGTCCAAAAGTATCCTATATTTTAAGCTGGAACCAGTCATACGCATCCACAAAATTTCACTAAAATTGGGTGAGTGGTTTCGGAGATCGACAACAACGCAACCTATCGGGTCCAAAATCCTATCCTTTAAGACTGCGTAAACCTGAAATATAATAATGCGAACAAAACAAAAGAAGAATAATAAAAATTGGCCCAGTGGCTATCGAGTTATATCGTCATCGAGTTTCACCTCGAAAGAATTATTAGTATATAAAGAAGATTATTATTGAAGAAAACTGAATTGTACTGAAAAACGATATACGTGCCTACAGCGCCACATGTTGAGGATTTTCTGACTTCTGGTTTTTCCTAAACCATCCCTGATTCAAGACGAACAAAACAACACAAAAATCATTCAACTAGGTCGAGCTGTTCTGGAGCCTTTACCCGACTAACGCACAGCAATTGATTTATATATATATAGAGATAGAGATAAGAGCCAAGCAATACAAAATAAAACATCTAATATATTTTTTTTTGCCACGAGATTTGATTTTTGTGACCACAGTACGCCATCTTTTTAAAACCGATGCTCTTCCGCATCTATATTATTCGAAAAAGTCAGCAATCGTGATTCAATGTCGCCCGTAAATTGACCGTAGCGCACGGTAAGTTTAGCAAAATCTTACCTCGAGTTTTGAGATAAATTCACACAATCAGTTAATCAGTTAGATGCATTTTATTTTATTTTAAAAGAAAGCACTTGTCCTTGGGAAAAAAATATAACACTTGCCAAATCACAGACACTCCATTCTGAATTATTTCTGAACTATCCAAATTTCATTGAAACCCGCGTATATGAATGCAAAAGGATTACCTTATTCGCTTCTTCAAAGGTTGACCTTTCTTCTGGTCCACATATGATAAGATTCTGTTTTCAAATATCACCGGTTAATAGTACGACAAAAATACGTGTCACCAATTCACAAGATGAACTCTGATGACACTTGCTGATGAGGTCAGTGAGCATTTTCAGAAAAATCCTGATGCGATTGCACATGGTTTTTCGAACTTCAATTTTATAAACTCAACAAAACACAAGTCTTTCCTTCTAAATGAAGGTATACCCACCTCCAGTATTTCAGTAATTTGTGCAGAAGCTACAGGCTCAGCTTGCAATAACGTAGGACATATTACAAAGCATTACAGGCACAGACGCAAGTGTTCACCTTTCAGCACTAATTACAGTCATGTTTCATATGGTACTACTTTAGCTATATGGGGATAAACCGAAAACTCTGCAGAGGCAAGACTCGAGTGTATCGCTATCACCTCCACTCCATATACTTGACAACTCAAGAGACGTTAAGGGGAGAGACCCTTGAACTCGCGCGCGCACAGTAATCAAAATAGATTCCGAACACAAGAACCATCCCTTTGAATCGAATAAATTCGTGTGTATGCGTTGTACTGCGAAGACGAGCTATGTTGCACTCTCGAATGTTGAAACCCTATATGTACGGTCTATGGTGTCTCTATTAGAAAATTTCAATTGTCGACTTCATTTGGAAGTATGTATAAATTGCACTCCCACCCATGCTGTCGCATTACCAAGTATCATCGATGATACATTTTCTGGTGTGGATATGGCATAGGTTCGTCGCCATCATCTCTCGTCGGGATTAAGTTATCTTAACAATTCCTTTGTGTTCGTATGTGGTGCCTCACTCTTTCGTCTCACCGTCACATTTGGTTAGACGTGTAGTTTCATGGATCTGAGAGATTGAATTGCACCCAAGTATGCTGTTAGTATGTTGGGGGTGTTTCGTGTTTATCCGATGGGAGTGCTATACAAGGTTTGACGATAGGCACCATACATACAGTCGCCTGCAATGGAAAAGAGTATTTGATTAATGAAATTGTTTGGCTAGGGATATGACTGGCTTTTGCGGTAGACGGTGTATACTTACTTCGTATGCGGATGCTGTTCGTATTGTGAAAGTAGTAGGATTCAATCAACTTGCCTGAAGTATTTGTAGGTCTCTGTTAGAATTGGAAGGGATGAGTTCTTAATTTTGTAAATACTTAGCAAAGCATATACAGAGGAAGATAAATTTGCCGGCTCAGTATGTATTGCAGTGGAACTATATGTGGTCAGTAGCGTATGAATGAATTTTCGGGAGGGGGCTAAGGCTTAATTTTGTGATGAAATGTTTGCCAAAGTAATCCATCAAGAATCATTTAAGTTGTTGGGCTAAGTCCCCACCTAATGGGAAATAAAAACACTTTTGTGAAGTGGACTTAGTTGCCATGTAAGGTGGGAAATAAATTCCAAAATCTCTTAGTGGTTTTATTTCCCTTTTAATGTGAAGTAAATTCTCACTGTCGACTAAGAACAAAGTTAAATTAAAGAGTCAAGTTTTACTTTGCAATTTTTACTGACTAAAGAGAAATTAAATTTTAACTGAGGCAGAGCAATATATATAAAAAAATTTAAAATCGGAGTTCGGTTTGCAGGAATCTGAAAGTAATCAACGAAAAATCGACGCACACCTTGACCGGTCGTGCGAATTTTTTACTTTTATTTTCTCAAATTTTCGAAGACAAAAAATGGCAATTTATTTTCTCAAACACCGTTTTTGTTCTAGCTTTCGAAAATTGGAGAAAATAAAAGTAAACAATTCGCATGAATTTAGTCTCGTGGACTTATGTCCCTGCGGCAAACATCACCGCAATTTTTCTTTGATTATTTTCGGAGTCTTGCTAACTGAAGAAAGTGAACTTAGTTCCCACCTTACATGGGAACTAGTCCACTCACGAAAGTGATTTTACTTCCCACTAAGTGGGAATTTAGTCCCTCAGTGCACTTAGTTCCCGGGGACTTATTTCCCTGCACCGGAGGTTGCGAACCCCCTCCTTCCCCCCTGCGTACGCCACTGTCTGTGGTCAGTACACCCTGCCAGATAGAAAATATTTAATTCCGTTACGTGCGTTTGTTCTTCATATGCGTATCTTGTTTGGATCGCCTATTAAAATTCTTCCAATTGTATACAAAGTTTGAAACAACATCAGAAGCCTGCTTACATTTTATTTGTTCATTCAGCCTTCAATTATTGAAACAATTTTCCAGAATCCAGAAGATGTTTTTCTGTGTCCAACGTACCTTCTGTTGCTCCCACTCTAATCACACGTCTGTTGTTTATAATCTTTCGATTTTATTTCACCCCCACTTTGATTGTGAATGTCGGTCTGCCGGTCTTAACCTTCACCAATGCGATACTCACTCTGAAGGCTGCAACTTAATTAATTATTTCCCAAATGCATACTCTCGATAAGAAGCCGCACTTTGCTTTGTCATGGTTTCATCTCCCCCATTCGCTTTCATCTACTCAATTATATCCGTATAAACAAAAAAACAAAGAAAGAGAAACCAGAAAAAAACACTTAAAAATCCAGCACCCATCCAGAAACAAAAAACAGAGATTCATAAACAAATGGCTCGGCATCTGGATCAAATCATGCCTCAGACAGATACACCTCCCGTGTCGTCAAAAGGGAGAATGTTCTGAAAATTCCCCGAAAAAGGAACGCACATTAAGTTAGCCAGGGAAACCCCTCCCCCTCTGTGTGTGAGTGTACTTCAATATTGGCCGTCTCGTGAAAGGCACGTACACTTCCCGGCACATTGGCCATGTTAATTTGTTTATAATCACTGACACTTAACATAGCGAACGCACCTCACGGGTGCCATTGCCAGGCCACCAACGCATATGGCGACGACGCCATGCCTCTGTCAACTCGTACTGCTGTTGGGGATTTGGAAAAATGTGATTTAATTGAAATTCCAGCGGTGAAAAGCGAAATATCGCCTCGGCGGCACATCGCACATATGCATGCATGCGTTCGTTGTCATACAGAGGGACCAATTTATCTGGAGCACGCGTTCATGCCAGTAAAGGTGTCCTTCATGTAACCTCTTTAAATTACCCAGCGAGGACCTTTAGCTAATTGAAAAGGAGTTTAAAAATAATTTTATGGAATTTATACGAGACAGAGAGAGGGGGGCTATGGGCGACAGCATCAGGTACAGGATGCATTCGAAATTTGTATTATATGTACCTACAGCGAAGGAATTCCCTTGAGGGGGAAGTTTTATCTACAGAACGATGCACGGTATGGATATTTTCCATGACAATGAAGAATTGTTCAGGAAATTCCTGTTTACCGAGAGCTGAGCGAAAGGATGTGGCCGCAACTGTTGAACTACCTGGATACTAATGTCGACGGTTCATGTCATAGAGGAGTAACACTATTCACATGAGCGTGCATCCCTTGTTCATGCAAATTTCAAAGGAATAGCTATTTTCGGAACATCCAATTTCATTAAAAGCGGCATAATAGAGGAACAAAGTTCAGATATTTGCAATCTTCCGCACTCGGTTAGGCAATAGAGAAGGGATTTAACTATGAGTGCACATGTTTAACTCAACCCTCCACATAGGGACTAACTAGAAGACTTTAAAGACTTTTTGTAAGATCGAACAGCAAACGTCTCATAAGCTTAAAGCTAGATCAACAGCTTAGGATAGCTCAGGCAACGATGTCGAGTTGAGTTTCAGATTTCTCCAGTTGTAGTATCCATGTTAGATTCCACACAAAATAATCTGTAGTAACTACCAGCCCCATAGTAAACAAATCCAATTCCGTAGTTCATTCATAAATCATTAATCAATTTGCAGCAGCCGAGTGCGATTAATGCACTCGACACCCGACTCACGATTAAGCCAATAGCCGCTATAAAGTCAAGGCCATCTAACTTGTGCTTGAATAATACTGGCACAGCATTATGTCGGCACATTGTATCAAATTGTAAAATAATTATGAACTTTGATATCTTTAGTGATATCTGTGTATGTGTAAGCTAGATTGCAAGTAGCAAGTAAGATATTTTTGTATAAATAGGCTAAGCATTTGGGAAACAAATTCAATGTTGATGATTATATGAAAATGGATGGTTTTGCTTCTTAGCCTTTATTAAATTTTCAGCTCGGATCTTTAGCCATACACTCAGTTCGGCTTCTTAGCCAACAATCACATTGGCTTGGAATAGCCGTAAAAACCTAATCCCCACAGCTTTACTAGGGAGGTAGTCACTCACTCTGTTCAGTTAATGCAATTAACATTACAGTCACACATTTCATTGAGTCAAAATCAAAAGACCCTTAGAGTGAAGGGCGTGTGAGCTAAAAAGGCGTAATCTTTAAATATAAAGAGTTTGTTAAATACATTTTTGCTACATCAAAGTAGGCTTTTGTAAAAGATTAAGGCCGCTCAGCAAAAGGAAGCCTTACATTGGTCACGTCATCAATCGTCCATCCAGGGTGACCTCACGTTGCTTTCATTTTTTCGATTCACTCGGTAGGTATTAAGAAGCGATTCTCGCTGAACAAGTGAAACTATCGTGGTGATTTTAATATCGCACAATGTGTTGTATCCAGTGTTTCCAGAATTTCAAAAAAAAAAAAATGCTAGATTGGAAAAAAAAATATGCTAGAGTGTATGGAGACAAAAAATAAAAATGCTAGACAAAAAAAAAAAAATTGTTTTCACCAGCTTTTTTAAAAAAATATATATTATTTTGTCTTTTTAGCTAGCTAGCTAGAGTTAGGAATTTCGACCCTAAAAATATCTCAGAAAATAAAAAATATAAAAATCATGTTTTTTTAAACAATGAATTTTATTTTTTTTAAACATTAAAGTATCAGTTTCAAAAAAAAAAAAAAAAAAAAAAAACAGAACAAACAAATATCAACAGTAACTACAGTGGGTGATTTTTTTTTTGGTGTTTGAGGTTCACCATAGATAAATAAATCCTTCACCACATGTCTCAATTAATAAGCCCATGTATCAAAGGGCACGGTAGTACCCAGCGAAGTTCTAGCACTACACCCTTTTTACAAAGACAAACTCAGGCGATTTTTGACCCTCCTCTATCTCCAGTATCAATGAACTCAGAATATTCAAATTCGGAATATTTGCTAAGTTGATCAAGCACAAGCGCCTCAGTAAACTTTTTAGCATAAGTGGTTCCTGAAATATAGGGCTTCAAAAATCACAAAAACCGTAACCGACTGACTGACAGATCATCAAAATTATGGAGTACTTCCCGACATCGTGAAATCTTCTAATTTTGCACAGTGGTATGTCTTGTGGTGCAATCAAAGGAATAATTGAGGTTTCTTTATAAGGGGACGTGGTATCCATCCACTTTCTCAGAATTGTTGTCAATCATATGGAGGACTTCCGATGGCTGTAGAATAATGAAATTTGGTTGATCGGTAGAGCTAAAAAATATAAGATTTTTCATTTGAAGTGTCTTTTTCACAGAACGAGAATTGACCCTCAGTTTGTGTGAGTGTGACTTTTGTACGAAAGTTAAAAATAATTCTCTTGAACATCGTCACCATATGCGGCGGGGAGAGGACGGTGGCCAGCGCATCTCTGCTTGGGTTTGAGTGTGCCCGCCGTTTTCTGTTTGAAACTATGTATTAGTTTAGAACTTGTGTGATGAAGTAGGACGCTTCGTTAGGCGACCTTAAGGAAATTACACTCGATCACGAACGTCTTCGACGCTTACCCAGAACTTGCAACTTTCATATGGTAAACAGAAACATCGAGGCACCAGGCAGGCACGCTTCTCTGTCTCTTTCTCACTCTCTATTTCCCACTCTCTCTCCCTCTCTCCCTCTCGCTCTCTCGCTCTCTCGCTCTCTCTCTCTCTCTCTCTCTCGCTCTCTCTCTCTCGCTCTCTCTCTCTCTCCTCGCTCTCTCTCTCTCTCGCTCTCTCTCTCTCTCGCTCTCTCTCTCTCCTCGCTTCTCTCTCTCTTCGCTCTCTC
The DNA here is from genome assembly GCA_946477585.1 of Cheilosia urbana. Lineage (NCBI taxonomy): Eukaryota > Metazoa > Arthropoda > Insecta > Diptera > Syrphidae > Cheilosia > Cheilosia urbana. The sequence continues at coordinate 72,252,949 of OX297856.1, read as the reverse complement.
TCTCTCTCGCTCTCTCGCTCTCTCTCTCTCTCTCGCTCTCTCTCTCGCTCTCTCTCTCGCTCTCTCTCTCTCTCTCTCTCTCTCTCTCTCTCTCTCTCTCTCTCTCTCTCTCTCTCTCTCTCTCTCTCACAACTCTGTTAACGACAAGCATAACAATTTGGTTCAAAAATTCCATCGACTTACAATACTAACAATGGTTCACATTTCACTCCTTCCTGGTGCATTGCAATTAATTATACTTTGCATTCAAACATTTTGAATTGAAATTAAAAAGAATCTCACTCACGAGTAAATTAAAACACAAAATCCATTTGCGACATCAATTTGAAAACTTTTCCCTAGCCTCTTCTGCCTGTCCATTCCAAGTGGAGTTGTGGGGCGGGGGGCAGTAGGAGACGGCAACAAAACGAGGGAAACAAAAAATCAACCCAAAACAAAAGACATTCAACTTAATCCATTTCTCTTGTAGTCGATTAATATATCACACCAGCTGAAAGATGTCTTCTCCGCCTGGCTCCATAAAAACAAAGACGAACTAAGTAAGAGGGAGCAGCAAAAAATAAGGGAAAAAAAAAAAAAAAAAAAAAACACAATAGCGCTTCCGTTTGCACCCATTACCTCCGCCACCGCCACGAACGCGCACTTCCTCCGTGAATAAGGAAAACGTGCAACTGTAGTTAGAAAACCGAACATTATACGCCCTATCAACTATGCGCGTTATAATGCTCGAGGACATAAAACACTTCCACGTGAAAAGTATACGCGCTCAAAAAACATAGTGTAACCGGATGGGGCATGGCAAATCCGCAACACAGACAAAAACACAATTAGAGCGAATAACTTTCGCACCGCCCGCGCCCCATCGCCGTCAGGTACGAGGGACTGTTCCATACACCACTCTCTATCACCCAGCTAATCACTAAAAATGGTTAGACAATTTTGGGGGGCAAATGGTTGCATTTAATCTTGTAACGACTCCATCCATAAGTTCGGGGCATCATCCGTTGAACCCAGCAGCCCAGCACGTGGGAGTCATGTACCAAACATCGTTTATTTACAATGACCCTCTGTATACCGTTGGCGTTCGCCACTCCGGTGGCCAAATTAAATTCTCTTGCAAGCTCATCGCATAGTCTGCACAACTGCGAATGGAGTTTTGAAAGTGAAAAGCGTAGAGGGGGCGCCTGGTATCCTCGGTATCATCCCTTTGCATATAGGTGACGCTGACGGCGAATCTATGTTTTCTAACCTGGTTTTTCTTCGTTCCTTTTTTACCTACCACCTTTTTTATATATACCTACCTTAGAGTTGCGCAACTCAAAAGTCACGTAAGCGTTGTAATTTCAGGAGCCCGAGTCACGTTTTATGTCGATGTCTTATTTCACGAGGCGAGAGGGAATGAACAAGCTAGCGAAGTACGAACACGTGGAACGAAGTTGTTCTGTTTCTTATTGTGATTTGTATCTGGGTGGGGATGGGCTATAGCTCAGCATATGGTTAGCGTTGCCATGGATAGATGCGATCAGACAGATGGGGCAGATGCAAAGGACTTTATTTCAATTTCTTTCAGCCTTATCATGGAATCGATAAATTCTCTACCTACTTCACCATTTATCGGAAAGATCTTAGTTGGTGTGCAGTACATTACCAGGTATCCTTAGGGCTAGCAAAATATTTTTAAATTATTGAAGCAATAAAAATAGTCCGCGCTTCAATGCTTCAGTCTGCCCGACAGCGGAAGATCGAATTCTGCGAGACCTACCCACCAGTGATGCCAGAGCGTCGGTAGTTAACCGAAAAAGGCGAAAAATTTCATTTTATAGTTTTTTGTTGTTTTTTTTAACGTCGGGATGACAACAAAGGGCATTTTTAAGTGTATTTTTTGATAGACATCGTGGGTAATTCAGTCCGAAAAGTCTGGCATCACTGCTACCCACCGTATCAGCGAACTTCGAGCAACGATTAAACATTTCTTGGATCACCCTGTGAACAATTACATAGCCGCAGACCTTTTTGTGCAACATTCGTAAAATTTAACCTGTTTTTAAAGTTTTTCTTTAATGCCTTTCTCTGTTAACTCCTTTAAAAAAAATAATCTTATTTCATCTGAAGATTAAGGTACACCCTGTGAAGCAATTTTCTTAAAAATCACTACTTTTATATAGGCTTGGAAATTTTCCTTTAAAGAAAAAAAAATTGTAGCGATATCTTCAGGCGTTCAAAAGTTATGATTTTTGCAACCAAAAGTAATTTTGGACCACAGTGCGTCGTCAGCAAAAAATCTGACACGGGTACTGAAGAAAAGTGGAGTCCCTCAAGGGTCTGTTCTTGGGCCGGTAGTCTAATACGAAGAACTCAGAGATCAAGGAGAGTTGGTAGCTCAATGAGATTGCAAATTGTGCTAGACATCTGAAGGAGGTAACACAAAATTTGGACATTAAACAGGCCAGCAACTTCCGTTCCGTAAAACGGAAGCTGCTTTCAAATAACGATACAGGTTGCTGAGCCCACCATCCAAATAAAAACTGCTCACAGAAGTGATTATGCTCCACGGACTTAACTTCATCGACCACCCAACGTATACGCAGACCTTTTAGGCAGTAAGGCTGTACTGTCCCGGCTAATGACTAACACCAAAGCCAACCCGTACGAAAAACTTGTCAAACTTTTACAACTTTACTGTGAATCCCATTTAATTATTCACTCCTTGTTTATAGGGCACAGCTATCCATCAACTTCTAACCAACAGAAAAAAAAAAAAAAAACAGAACAGAAACCCATCCACCCCAACCTGTCAACATGATTCATTTCGCATTCACACACCAACAAGAGTTTTCCGCTTTGACTTTACCATTTCCGGGCTTGAAATGTTTGAGATAAAACGCCCCGCGCCACATCGATTTCCTTGTCATTTGACGCGCGGCTCTGCAAGTCTATGTCGCACTGCCAATTCGGCACCCGTGATGATGATGAATCCACCCCCCACCCTTCCAACACAAGTGTCAAATCCAATGTCTAGATAAGGACTGCAATGCGGATCAATCTCTCGTTGCTATTGTTGGTGCTGCTGCTGCGTCCGGAACAATGTCGTACGTATCTATCTAGGGCCCGGTCTGCATTTTGTGCGACACCCAAACCGATGACCCCGTCCATCGACAACGGTCAAACGATGATGTGTGCATCCACCGTGTGGGCATGGAATGCATTATACCACATATAGAGGTTCTTTGGCGAACGCTCGTCACCACGTCACCGAATGTTGTGCGCCCGATAGCAAAATGCGGTTTTCCCGTAAAAACCAAACACACATCCAGTCACTCAGCTGCTTTCGGTTCAATTACTATTAATTTTAAAATAGGTGAGCGGCGGGGGTGAACGTATCTGCGAGCACATCTGACCACAATGACTGACACTATGACGGCTGTGCGCGCTTCCCAAACCGCCAACAGACTGGCCCCCGGAACGAAGCCGTTCTCTGCCAATAAACACCTATACACCCACACACTTGCATACGAAGGATATGACTTGTGTAGACCAAAGTCACTACGCTACGAAATGGCAGATAATTTGTTTAAAAGCCTACAATTGTAGCGCGCGGGATGGTGCGCGGACTCAAGGACCGGCTCGTTGTCATGTTGAAAAATATTCCGACGATTCTCGTTGTCATGTTATATGCACTCTCACTTGGTGTGTGCCATTTAGCTGTGGGCACTTAGCCCACATATCCTCGGCTAAATACACACACACACACAGACACACACCGAGCTATGGACACAGGTGTCAGCCGCATTCTCTATCTTCCAACCAACTTGAATCCTTTTGGTCGAGGGTAAATATTTAGCCAGAATTTCTGGCGTTGGACAGTTGCGTGTTGTTGTAGTTATCGTTGGAATATGATTTTAGCCGTATATAGCTCTCGCGCTCCCATCAGGATGGATCCTGCGGTTATATGCAGTATCGGCGTGGGAGGACCGATGTTGTTTTCCTTTCAACCGCCCAAATGCGAATAGGGCCGGCCGCAGCTTACCAGAGGTGAATGCGATTAAAATAATGAAACATCCGCCCTTGTTGGCTGGGTGGGGGTGGTTGTTTCACCGCACTCATCGTGCTGTGGTCTCGTGTTACTGTGCATGAATATCCAATATTTATCCGTTTACTTAAAGTAGATGTAGGCGGTGTGCTGGCGAACTCTATGGTACGCTCCGGAGTTCATATTTCATATGACCGGGGATAGCAGACGGCTGCATATAGTGATAACTGTTATTAGAACAAATTACTTAAAGAAAGGTAAACAGTGTTGTCGATCGCCATGGGGGGTGAGTGGGGTGGTGTGACAGGACAGCTTGTGTTTTGATGTCTATCGCAGCGGACTCGGGGGTCGTTGGGGGGATTGATTTCGAGCACGGAACTTTTAACATCGCCGTATCTATGGAAGACTGCAGAAAGAGGTGGGGTCATTGTTTTGGAAGACAAACTTCTATGCGAACGTCTTTCTGTAAGAAGCCCGAGGTGGGATACGTTTTTGGACGCGTTTTTGGGCGCGGTTTTCGATGGGTTTTTAAAAGTGGCTTAACACGTTTTGGAACACATTTTCTGACGTGTTTTTGACTCATTCTTCGAGTCGGTTCTTGGGCGCGTTTTCGACATTTTTCTGGTCTTGTTTTCCAATGCATTCTTTGACACATTTTACGACGTATTATTGACTTGTTTTTCGAAGCGTATTTTTGGCCCTCTTTTTTCAAGTTTTTGGTGGCTTTTTTTTAAGCAGTTTGACGGGTTTTTAACACATTTTTTGACGCATCCAGGACGTGGTTTTAACTCATTCTTAGACAAAGGTCTTAGGTGCGTTTTTCGAGCTCATAAGATGAGTTTTTCGATGCGGTTTTTGGTGGATTTTGTAAAGCTTTTTGTCGGGGATTTTTAACACACGCCTCCTGGACGGTTTTCTGGATCCGTTTTTTAAAGCATTTTTAGTCATTTCTCGGCGTATTTTTGACTTGTTCTTAGGCCAGTTTTTTCCAGTGTTTGCTAACTCGTTTTTCGATGGATTTTTTAAAGCTTTTTGTCGGGTTTTTAAAACATATATTGACGCCTTCTAGATTATTTTTGAAGGGTTTCTGAACCCGTTTTTTAATTAATTTTTTTAATCATTTCTCGATGTGTTTTTGACTTGTTTTTAGGCCAGTTTTTTCCAGTGTTTGTTAAGGCCTTTTTTCGATGAGGTTTTTGGTGGTTTGTTTTTAAGCAGTTTGACGAGTTTCTAACACATTTTTCTGGATCTGTTTTTTAATGCAGTTTTTTCGAGGGTTTGTTAACTCGTTTTTCGATACGGTTTTTGTTGGGTTTTTTTCCCCACGTATTTTTGACTTGTTTTTAAAAATGGGTTTGGCCCTGTTTTATAGAACGTTTGTTAACGCGTTTTTCAAAGTTGTTTTCTGTGTAGGTTTTTGGAAGCGGTTAGATGGGTTTTAAAACATTTTTTTGACGCATTCTTGACGTATTTTTGACGCGTTTCTGGATCCGTCTTTCAATCCATTTTTTGACGCATTTCTCGATTTATTGTGGACTGGATTTTGAAAGCGAATTTGGAACATTTCTTGACGCGTTTTTCGAAGTGGGTTTTTGGAAGCGGTTTGTCGGGTTTTTAACATATTTTTCGACGCATTTCTCAAAGTATTTTTGACTTGCTTTTCGAAGCGTTTTTGGGCCCGTATTTTTAGGCGTTCTTCGATGTCAAAACGCTATATAGTATTCAAATGATTTTCGGATAAAAGCTGATCCTTGATTTTGAAAATAGAATCTGAAAGTTGTGACCAAAACGCTGACGAAACTGTGAGTAGATTCTCGGCCAAGATGTAATCACACTAACCGGTGTTCCCGCACTCACATCAAGAACTTGAATTAAGACCTGGAACCTGTTCTTAACAAGTCAACAAACGTTCAGCACCCGAATTGTGGTTATAAAATTATTTGCCAAGCCTTATTCCCGCTTAAAGTTCGTTTAAACGCCTTCACCAAAATGATGGCTTGAAAATCATCCGCATACCAAATATCGAAGCCAACTTCAAAGCAAACCAACTATCAGCCCCCGGAAAACAAAGCAACTCAATCAAAACTCATTCAACCAATAAATTAGATTTTCGACAAAAAAAAAAAAAAAAACCGAACTCCTCTCTAAAGTCCATTTCATCCTACATGCGGATAGCAAAAAATTTATGGCCAACCGACTCCCAGTCATATCCTGAAAATTGAACCCTCAAATCCAATGACAAGCGTATAGTACATCGAACTGAGAAACTCTGATAGACATACGGTCGCATCCACATGAAAGCATTTATCGGTTCACAGCTCCGCTCCCAGTGTGTATGTGCTATAGCATGACTGATTTGGAGAAGCTCTCCTCTGTCAGAGGATGCCACCCAGAGTGTGTGTGCATAATTAACAAAATTAAATCATAAAACTTGGACAAGATACGGAGGGTTGGTAGAGTGTACGGTATTTTTTTGTTTTCTTCGTTCCTAGTCGGCATTTTCAAATTCAATTACACTTTGCAGCGTATCCCTTTTCGGTAGATGTTATAAAATATTTTATGGCAACAGCAACCAACTGCAAGTACCACCAACGAAGTGTCAATGCGCGAGCCGGTGCCGCCTCGCAGCAAGGCCAATATTGCTAAGTGCTTGTCAAAGGTGGCGCCGCGCTGCTACTGTCGCCTGAAGCCTTATGCTGCTCCTGCTGCAGTGAAATAATAATCATTGCACACGAGAGTAATGCAGTTAAAAGAGATTTACGATATTCATTTTGTCGGCGTCACCAGCAACCGTAACCGAAACCGTAACAGAGACGGGACCACACCATAACGTCTATGGGGAGTTTGGAGTTTTTCCCTTCTTCTTTTTTTTTTTTGTTTTTTCTGTTTTGCCTACTAAAAGGTGGAAGCTGTGCATTTTTGAATGTGAAACGGCGACTCTGCCATAGATCACTGCATGCATTGCGGCTGGATGAAAAGGTATGAAGCCGCCAATGCTCATTTCCACATGAAAGGGGAGTATTTCGCTGAGTTTTTCTCTCTACTTTTTCTATATATATGTGTGCGGTCGAGGCGGTCTATGCAACTCTAAGCAATTCGCACAACGATGCTGTGTAAGCGAATTTCATTCATTTATCTAAGGGTGTGGATTTTCTATATCATTTTTGGAATTTTATTTCATCTATGCGAATTGGTTGTTGGTGGAAGTAATGTGGAAAATCTCAGCGCGCTGTTAAAGCGTATAATGGGTTAGAGTGAGTAAAAAAGTCCTTTAACGTTGCGTTTGAAATGGTGTCGAGGGAGCACCCTTTATATATGCCCTAGAACCTTGGCCTGCCATGCAAGCGCATAAAAGACACATCATCATCACTTCTGCGCATAGGTTTTTCTATTTTTTTTAAATGACTGCTACTGAATCTCACTCACAGATGGCGCTGTTCTTTCAGCATACAATTAAGCTACTGTCATTCTTATTTCCAATTTTTGTTACAAAAGAAATTCAATGTACGTTTAGTTCGGATTCAATATTGCTATCGCTGCAATTGCCGGAGATTTTTGGTCCTCACAACTTAGTCCTTGTGTTTCCCATCACTTTGTCACTAAATACCCTATTCTGAGCCAGATTTTCCTATGGCTTACTGGTGAAAGGTAAGAACTGTCCTTGTTTTTGGAAATATACTGCCTCAATGCACCCACACCTCACTAGAAATTGTAATTTTAAATGAAATCCTTCAACAAGCACCGACATTAACATGTGTACTAGGTAACAGCTACAGCCCAGCTAATTAAAGACTACAAGCCCCTTTTCATTCAATCACCTCCTACAATAAATCCAACATCTCATTATGTCAACCCCCCCTCAGAGATCCAAGCAATTTACAATTATCTGCCTAATTAGCACTTGTAACCTATAGCCGCCTGGCATATCTTTTCGATTTCACAATCCACTTGCGTTATTTCATTTTCACTATTTCTTCGCACTGACAGCACACCGACAAAGCGGCAATTTGTCATCTCGTTGGAAAAATGTCAAAAAAGTGAAGAATCCTCTCAAATAAAAACAACAAAGCACAAAATTTCCTTTCATCAGACTGTTTCCACATTCAATTTCATTTCTCCCGACCACTCTCGCCTATCTGCGGGAAAACAGGAAAATTCTCCACAAGCTAATTACTCATCCCTATGAAAAGTAAAAGTAAAAACAGCTCATTAATGATTCCCTCCGCCGCATTGCAGCACGTTCACCAATATAGTGGCGGCATTTTTCATTTCTTCCTGCCGTGTCAGATTGGATGTGAAATTTGCCGACCATCTCGCCGACCGACGACAGCCCTCTCCACCGGGCCGACTCGACACTGCTTCTGTTTGATCTGGTCTTTCTCTAAATGATTTACGATACTAGGTAGGACATATTGAAATTGATGACGAGACGAAGTGTGCTATTAAATCAGAGCCAAATACAAAAGCCGAAGGACATCCATCCTCGGGATGGTATGCATACTATTTTTAGGCTGAAAATGTGACGGAATGTGTTTAGTTGAATCCGATTGTATGTGAAAGGAACGTGCCTGCCGTATGAGTGACGTGGATTTGTTTTTCAATTTTCAAAATAGCATGTTCCACAGAGGGAGCAGGTATATCTATTTTTGAAACAATGAGCGCGCACCCAACCCCTTTGCCACACGGGATGGATATTTTTCGGAGGAGCTGCAGAGCCCTCGCCTGTTCAAAGGAAGCAATTAAATTGTCATAAAATTGAATGCGCCCGTTTAAGTCGTGTTCAACATGGCGGAATTTATGTTTCAGAAAATGTATAGGGCCGACCGACGCGGCGCGACGTTCCGCTGGTGATGGTGTATACTTGCTGCTCTACAGTGGAAGATAGGTATAATTAAAATTCAGTTCCGTTTGTCAGAGATGTGTCTTCCGTGGCAGGCTTATTGATTTATTTGAGGGAGGTGCATTTGAGGTTGGCCAGAGGCGGTGGAGATACATGCTGTATAGATGACTAATTGGGTGATGTATACACAAATATATGTATAATAGTCACTTGGAATGCATCAGCTGCATGTCAGGGGTATTTGTTATGAGACATTTTAGACAACAAACTCGGCCATAGGAGTGAATGTTGTTCTTGGTGTATGGGGGCTTACTTACTTACTTAGGTGAATCTACAGTCGATCTTTGAATAACTATGCCTCCAGTTGAGGACTACAAGTTGGTTGATGTCCCCTTCGAATTGGGCGTGCCACCTAAGTCGAGGTCTTACTCTACTGCGTTGTTCCCCATCTTACTTACTTAAGGTGGTGCTACAGTACGGGGTGGTATTGGGCCGCAACCAACAAGCGTCTCCACTTCCACTTGCGTGCGCCACCTGAGTCGCGGTCTGCGCCGTCCCTCGGGAGTGGATTCGAAGATCTTCCGGGCCGGAGCATTCACGTGCATTCGCTCTACATGATCCAGTCACTGCAGTTGTTGGACCTCCACTCTTCTGACTAGGTCGATGTCGCTGTACAGCCCGTACATTTCGTCGTTGAATCTTCTCCTCCATTCACTGTCAATGCAGACGGGACCAAAAATCACTCGAAGTATTTTCCTCTCGAAACAACCTAGAGTCCTCATCCGCTTTTGATAGAGTCCATGCCTCTGCGCCATATAGCAGGACTGGAACGATTAGGGTCTTATAAAGGGTCACTTTAGCTGTTCGAGAGAGGGCTTTGCTACTCAATTGCTTTCTTAGCCCAAAGAAATAGCGATTGGCAAGAGTTATTCTTCGTTAAATCTCACCGCTGGTGTCATTGTCTGAGTTCATAGCGGAGCCTAGGTAGATAAAGTCATTTACCGCCTCAAAGTTATATGTATCCATAGAGACATTCCGTCCAAGACGTCGGTGTTGGGTGTCCTTTCTTGATGACAGCATATACTTTGTCTTGCCGTCAATGACCGCGCAACCCATCTTCGCCGCTTCCGTCTCAATGCTCCCGAAGGCGCCAGTGACATCACGCTACGTTCTGCCGATTATTTCGATGTCGTCGGTGTTTTTGGGAATATAAAGCCTCTGGTGTTAGTGTTTGAGTCTTGCACTATTGTCCCTCATCATCATTTATTTTTTGTCGACCATAACTTGAGCCCTAATGATAAAAAAAAAGAAAAACATCGAATAACTGCTTTATGTAAAACTAAATAAAAAAATGTGCAACAGCGCCAATTGAGATGAAGTCAAAACTATGTCCTGCTCCATGTTAAGCTCTATAGTTTTCTGAGAAATCCAAACGGATTTAGGAGGTAGTTAAGTCGTGGGGCGTGGTTAAATCCCCATACAAAGAGGTAGACTTTATTTTATTATACCCAAAGGAAATAATAAAAAAATGCGAATCGTATTCATCTACTTAGCAAAAGGGAAAAAACCTGCTGACATTCACTCCTGCGAGCAATCCTTCGGTTTCAAGGACTATAAAACGGAGGCTTTCCATGACATTGAAGGAATTTTCAATAACAATGTAATTTGACGATATTTTCTCCTTTGTCGCAGGTGTCGAAGAAGTTATAAGTAGCAGTAAGTCACCGATATGCGTGTACCACAGGGAGGTATCCCTTGGCCTCTTCTATTTAAAAAAGCTCTGAAGTGATTGCCGCTTCAACTTGGAGTTAGGTGGTTGGGAAAGGCGGTAAAGAACGCGTATCTTTAGATACCGCTTATTTAGTAGCGAGGCTAAATAATTTTCGAGCGAACAAAAAAATTAACTCACTGGTTTCTTAAAAAAGAAAAATAGAGTAGTACTGAGCACACAACACGTTAGTTTACTCTACCATTCCGTTTGCTTGCTGCGACGTTCCACAAAGCAGTGTGACCATTGTTCGACTAAAGTTGCAATTTGGCACTTTTTTGAGAGCCTGCCACATTTTTTTGCTATTTTGGATTTTTTTAAATTGGAGAATGCGCTTCAAACAATTTTCAAATGGTGCTATTTCCAAATAAAACTTCAGAAATGACACTTTTTCTCATTGGCCCTTTTTCTTGTGGCTTTTCTTAATTCTGCAGCGGTCACACTGACCACGAGACATTATCGAAGGAGAAAATACAAAATATGTCGTTGTTTTGCTTACAATATTCCGCCACAAATGTTCTGGCTTTTCCCCACTATCTGTGGAGTTACGTCACGGCAATCGCAAGAGGAAACACAAATATGACGTTGTTTTGCTTACATTATTCCGCCACAAGTGCTTTGCCATTTCCCCACTCTCTGCGGAAATGCGTCACAACTTATGAAATAACTACGTTACGATATGAGTTCTCGTACTTTTTGGTGTCAAAAAGCTGTCAAATTTCACAACAAAATATAAATTATGACAGAAGTCGATTCGCTTTAATCTGTAAAATTTGAAGAAGGGAACTTATTCAAGCCCGGTACTCCAATGGTCACTAGAGTCAACTTGACCACACCTTCAATTGAGTTCTATGCATTTTTGCACATGCTCTTTAAATGGTGGATGTCTTGGCGTAGGGGAACGAGGAGATATGTTAACTTCTTAATTATCCGTCAGAACATTTTTCAAACAATATACTATAAGCCCTGACTTGTTTGCGTAGGCAACACGCCATCTGATTGAATAAACTTGCATCAGTAGATTCTCAGGGCAAGCGATCGTTTTTTCCACCACCACCGATTTCCCTTTGTTTTATTATTTTAATCCCGAAAATATGAAAATATAAATCACCTTTTTTTGAAACAGTAATATCCAACTTTACTGTTTCTCATAAATATACAAACACGACTGCTGATCTAATTTATATAGACAAAACAAATGTGAAAAGGAATTTTAATTCCATTCATGCAAAAAATGCAATCACTGGCATTTGTTTATTTATTCAACTGACTCTTGACAAAACAACGAGTATAGAACTAAACATTTTTTTTAATTAAATTCAAATTGATTTCAATACTATTGGTATATCCATTCTTTTATCTCCCTATTCTCATCTTTCATTTTGTCGCTGCGGGAGACCAACATACACGTTCATATGTCGAAAAGTAATTAAAATAAGTGACCTACATTGTATATTGAAATGACTGCTAAGTAACAAATGAAAAAAAAATGTATATATATACAGAGCCAGGGACAGACCTCCACCAAATATGAAGACAAAAATGTAAAAGAAAGAAAAAAAAAAGAAAAAGAAAAAAAGAATCAAAACATTGTTGTGAGGACAGTTGATTGTCGCAGCCGTGGGTGTCCGACAACTCGTCCCGTTCACTACGCTATAAGAAAATATAGAAAATAAAATAAAACATGGATGTATAAGAGTACAGCACCAAATCAATTTTAAATGAAATCGTCGATACAAACAAACGCATCCACCCAGTGGGTTGTTATTATTTTTTTTTTTCAAACAGGATAATAATAAAATACAGAATACATCGTCCGCGCATTCTGTATGTGTTATTTGTACAGTGGCATAGACGATTGTGTATGGGATAACATTATGTAATACACGAAACAGCTATCAAGGATACAGTTTTCTAAATCGATCAGGCACAGTAGGGGAACATTTCGCGAAACCGGTAAAGAAAATGTCGTCGTCCTTAGAAGGAAGGTAAGGGGTGTCAAGTGTGTGTCCTGCGGACAAAAAAAGTTGTGTAATAAAAACAATGCTCATGCTCAATCTTTGTCCATTGTCCTTGGAAATGTTTTGTAACTGAAGCCGTGTTGTTTAAATGTGGCAGAAATAGGGACGCACGATTTTTATGAAGATTGATTTCGATTTTGTTCCACATCAATTCTGGAGGGAGTGCGATTTGATTTTCAGTTACAAATATGGTTTTCCTATAGTTTCCGGTCACGAGAATTTAAGGAGACATCTATTACGTCCGGTGATGTGAGTTATCTTGGGAATCTTGTTCGAGCGTTGGCAGAGGAGTTGTATGCACCATTTGTGAATGCAATGGCGGTTTATCGTAAATGTGTGAAGGGATAAAACTTTGGCAGATAAATAATGCTGCCAATGTTCCAAGTAATCTATACATTTATAGTAAAACTCTAGGGGTCTTCCTCGTAAGACTGTTACCAGTTGGCATGAAAAGTAATGAACTAATTTTGATGAAACTTTCTTTGAAATGTTTCTCAAGGCTCCAAGAAAGGTTTTAGGCTCTATCGATTGTCGCCACGCCTACTTTTTGGGGCGTTTTTAACCAAAACTCATTTTTTTTAACGTCACTGTCTTTAACTTGACAATACTTAAATTGTTTGTAGATAATTAATGCAAGTCAAAATTAAAAAGAAGTATCAATAGCAGTAACAGTGCACCAACGCAATGCACTTCGAATCGAAGTCATTTTCCTGAGACTGAAATGTACCTTTCCGTCAAAGACCCTCGCTTTGCAAATTCCCACTAAGAGGCATTAAACTCAACTTTACAGTTAATCGTAAAGACGTTTATACATAAATTTATCGATAAAAGGACCCATCTCTTTCTCATCGTTTAGTACAAATTGTAAACAAACCAAACCCAAGGAGTCTTCATATTTTATGCTGTTTCAGTTTTATTGCCCTGATGATGGTGGTGCCGCAGGACATTAGGCAATGAGCAAAAGCGAAATAATAATAATAAAGAGAGTAACGAACTGTACACGACGACAAAGTCGTATCCATGGAAGTTACGGCGCAACAAAACCGAATAAAAACCGAAATACAAAATAAATGTCCTTAATTCCTTTGACATCAATAAAGACTGTGTTCATTGGGCAGTTTATCCTTTAATTTACTTCAAACCATTTACACACTATTAGGAATATAAAACTGTATGTATGATAATTGCATATTATTTATTCGTGGCTGAGAGACATTTCGACCAAAGGACATGGCAACAACAATTGCAATTTAATTTTCTAGAATTTATAATTTCCTGTTCACATAATAAGGATTTCCGTCGTAGACAAAGAACGGAGCAACACAACTTGTTTGCGAATAAAAATGCCAAGTCTGTAGAAATTTGCATGTGAATAACGTGTTGTATAGGCCACTGGTAGTGGTGTGGGAATATCATATATTTTAACTCCTTTCGTAGAGATACAACGACTTGGCATGGAGTAGTTTCGTAAATAATCTCTAATACTCGCACTGGTAGAGAGCTTCATGGGTCTTTTTATGGCTGATGGTTGTGTGCAAATACATGGACATTGTACACACTCTAAATGAATGGGTAATTGCTTTGGGTTTAGTAGTAGACGTTTTCGGGTAGTTTTGTAGGAAGATTCTTATTTATTTTTTGCTGAAGACAATTAGCACAAAGTTGTACGTACTTTGTTAGTGGACAGAACATGGTCTTGGCATTGGTTTCACAAGACAGCCATGAAAAATATGGATGAGTGCGGGTTTGAGTGGTAGTTATGGGTAACAACTATGTTGGAGTCAGTAAGTGAGGTTATAGGGAGAGATGTGTACGTAGGTTCCATACTGGACGTAGGTTCCATATTGGACGTCTAAACGTCAGGACTATACATTTTTGTATACCGAGATAGTGTATACTGGGGATGTTTGGAAACGGAATTGAAATTTGCTCTTTTAAAAGAGCTTATGCAAACTCACTTTTCTTATGAACACAGCGTATGTGATATCGCACTAATATTACAATGCTGTTGTAAGTCAAAATGTGACTTTTTTCAGAAACGGCGAAAAACTGATAACTCACATCCTGTTACAGATTATAAAGAAATTAATACTTTATTACGATTGTTAATAAAAATAAAGAAATTATATACATTTATTTCCAATTTTTGAGTCAATAGTATTACCTCAAAAAAAAAAAAAAAGTTTTCAGAGAGATTAATTATTTTGAATTGTGTAGGACTCATAGTCTCATATCTTTTTTCTTTCATGCACTATGCTAACGACAGTTTTATTGATGGGTAGGGAATTGAGTTTTACGTTTGAATAATGATCTATCTTAAATTTGACAAATTTTGAGTTACTACAGTATTGTAATATTAGTGCGATATGTGTACCTAGGTATAGCGCTTTGCATATGTCCGCAGCAGCTTTCAAAAACAGATCTGCTGTCAAAAACGAACGTTTTTACATTCTTTACATTTGTTCAAATAACGTCACTGAACACCGATCGCACATATACAAGTAGAACTAAATTCGCAAACATTCGGTTTTGTTAAATTGTTTTTCGACATATTTTTGTTATTATTGAAAAATTTGTTCAAATTTGATCTGTTTTAAGTTTATTGTAGCTCTGCCACTAGATGGCGCCAAAATACGAGTGATAGCTTAAAATACTCGGAAAAGTGTACGAAAAATTTAAGATCTTTACTATTTATTGATTTTGATTTTAAAAAATAATGGCAAGCTGAATGTAGTAAACTCAAAATATGAAATAATTTCTTTGGAATTCTCAAGCTTACACAAGTAAAGGCTACCTATTTTTTTTTTAATATTTAAAGTAAAATGCGTTTCAGCAGCATTGTTTACTCAACCTTCTGTAAGTAGAGGAGGTCAGCAAAGATTCAAGTGAAGGTTTCGGCGTCCCTTTAGCAGATTTAAAATTGAATATACAAATGAGGGGATAAAATTAAATATAGATGGCGCAGGAAGTCACTTGTGCGACTCTTTATATTTCTTCGACGAAATAATTATTTTTCCAGAGGTTGAACCCTGAAGCTCAGTAGTTGCCATAACATAGGACTGTCATTTTAGTGATCTAGGCTATACCAGTGTCGCTAATTTTCTTAGCTTCTTATGCGGAATTTAATGGTTTACATGAGTAACTAGTGAATGAACCGTATCCTCTTCAACACCAGTGGAACGCAAAATGAGCCAAATAACGACCAAAGTTCTTCTGTCTCCGAGCAGTGATGCAAGACTTTAGAAGCAGGTTATCCCACGGTTATACCCAAAAAATCCCTTTTATCCCTCGCCAAAATTTCAAAAATCCCAAATTCATCCCACGAAATAATATAAGATTAAAAACAACAACATGTATCTATATATTAATACGGAGTTGCCTAAAACGTGTTTCCCCCCTTTTTTCCTATTATAAGTCACATAAATATGCCAACACTATATATATTTGGGTAGGGGACAATACATAGAAGTGCACAATACAAAAATTATCCACAAATTATGAATTAAAGCAGGTAAATTTAAGCGAATTGCATGAAATTACAACAACAACATGGCACCCGCGTGAAGTTAATTCGCACTTTTTCTAGAATGAAAAACGTGAAATGCAGTTCGACAGACAATCGTTTGTAGCTGTTTGTAGTGAAATTCTTTTCGTTTGTAGTTCAACCGTTTGAAAGTTAGAACCATTTGAAAAAACAAAATCCCAATCCCTTAAAACCGTGTTATTTCTGAAACCGCAGCTAGCAGAGTGATAAAATTTCTAAAATCTATTTTCGAAAGTGTTCGACAATACTAATCTAATAAAATTCAAATCGTACAAATCGGCCCAACGGTTTATGATTTATATGAAATTTAAGCAAAATGTTGGCTTCTAACTCAAGGTCCTCATCTATATATTAATACGGAGTTGCCTAAAACGTGTTTCCCCCCTTTTTTCCTATTATAAGTCACATAAATATGCCAACACTATATATATTTGGGTAGGGGACAATACATAGAAGTGCACAATACAAAAATTATCCACAAATTATGAATTAAAGCAGGTAAATTTAAGCGAATTGCATGAAATTACAACAACAACAACATGGCACCCGCGTGAAGTTAATTCGCACTTTTTCTAGAATGAAAAACGTGAAATGCAGTTCGACAGACAATCGTTTGTAGCTGTTTGTAGTGAAATTCTTTTCGTATGTAGTTCAACCGTTTGAAAGTTAGAACCATTTGAAAAAACAAAATCCCAATCCCTTAAAACCGTGTTATTTCTGAAACCGCAGCTAGCAAAGTGATAAAATTTCTAAATGTTATTTTCGAAAGTGTTCGACATTACTAATCCAATAAAATTAAAGTCGTACCAATCGGCCTAACGGTTTATGATTTATATGAAATTTAGGCAAAATGTTGGCTTCTAACTTAAGGTCCCCATAACTCTAAAACTGTTGAACAACAAACGATGAAACTTTGCATATCTATTCTATGCACCCTTTTCTACCTGTAATATAAAATAGAAGACAGCCCGCATTACTGGACACTTTTTATTCGCAATTTAAGGAAAACCTAAAATGGTTTCGATTGCCTATTTATAAGCCCTCCGATATTTCCCCTTCACTTCCCCTTCAAAAATTAACTTATAGAATAAATTGGTCGAATTTCGACCACGGGGCGACCCCTAGTTTAATTAAATTTACAGCCAGATTCTGCCGTTGTGAGCCCTCACAAGTCACACACAAGACCGTGTGAGGTTGATTTCTTGTGAGGTTTATTTTGATTCGCGAATACGCAAAATATTAACACAGAAATATTTTAGAACTGAAGAAAAATAATTATTTCCGACATTTGTCACAAATCAAATTCCCTAACAAATATCTATATTTCCCGAAATGATTATAAATATAGCATGAAATGGAATTTTCGGGTCATTAAGTATATAGAAACAGGGTACCAGTGCCATCCAATACAAATATTGTCATATTGGTTTTACATTTTGTGACCTGCTCCATAGGAGATCACAGTTCCGGTTGTTTTTGTGAGCCTCGCAAGTTGAGAGTGTGCTGACAGACTACGAAAACCCCATAAAATAAATTTCACCTCACCTTGTGAGGGTTTTGTGACTTGTGGCGTTTCAGTGAGTTTGCCAGAACAGAATTGGGCTTTTAGCCTTTTTTATTAGGTAAATCCCACAAAAAGGGAAAAATCCCCAGATCTGGTATCACTGTCTCAGAGAGCCACTTTAAAATACGCGTAACATACTTACTGAGTGTTGCATTTATGTATTTCTACTATCAATTTACTTTTAGGTCTGGCTTCTCAAATGAGTTTTCATTTTTTTCGGAAGAATATGATATTGAAAGCTCGTCTACGACATCACTATTGAATAATGATAGCTTTAGGTCAGTTCAGTGCTTTGATGTGCGAGGTAGCTGAATTTCACTTGTTCTTAGGCACCTGTAATTTGCAAACCAGTGTAAAATGTATTACCTTTTAGCTGAGCTAGTGATCTCAGAGGCATCGTTCTCTGTCTTATCATGGTTTGGCCAAGAGTAAATCGATATTATGCACATTTTCCCCAATACCCCTGGGAATTCTTTAAATAAAATATAACTGAGATGTTTTTTTTAAACCTGTTCCGATGTTTTTGAAGAGGAAGTCCTGTTCTTTCAAATGCATTCAGTTTCAATTCAATTACTCCAGCAATTATTTATCAGTCTTAAATAGAAACAAAATGACATTTTTTGCACTTTTGTTCGATTTCTGGGTAGAGACTCTTAACTCCCGCCCTCAAACTCCTTACTTTTCAACTGCTCGACGGTCAAAGCCAACAAAGATGCAATTCCTACTCGCCTCCAAACTGACCAAACTAGGTTTCATATTCAAAATGTTAACAGCATCCCTATATCAAGTGCAGTTTAAGCAAAGTCCATGAAAGCTGCTATGAAGAAACTTCAAATTACGTCCTTAAAAGGCTTCGCGTGACAGATTCATGAAAATGCAATTAGCTTTCTGTTTCTTTTTTTCCCACTTTTTTTTTTCCTTCGTGGCCTCCCCTTCATCTAAGTTTCTAAGTGAGCATGTTAAGTTAATTGAAAAGTTACTTCAACATTTGATTTCAGGTTTTTATAAGACTAACTACTCTCCGAGTACACAAGCCAACCTTATATAAAATCCTTTCATCTGCACTGTGCCATTAAAAAAGGTCAAGAGATCCACTGGCTTCTGCGCGCTTTGTTGGCCTTATCGTAGTTTTTCGATCGTCTGCCTGCCACTCGTAGAGGTAAAGTTGCGGTATAACTACTTGTCAACTCCACTGACCATAAAAACTAAAATAGTTAAAAGGGACACAAATCCTATTCATTAACTTGCACTACCTTCATCGACCGAGCAGTACGAGGGTATTATAGTGTGCGACGAGAACGTTGATAATGGGACGGCGACCGGAGGATTTTCCTCTTCCTTTCCTGTTTTTATCGGATGACGATGACTATGTATATGTAGCCGTACACCAGTCTCTAGTATATGTCCTGTTTCCTGTAGTCCATCGAGGAGATAGAGGCAACAATCCCTCCAGGCAAGCCGATTCACTTTGGGTAGGTATACAAAAGTATTCATGCAAGTAAAAGAGAAAATATCAGAAGTTACCTAATCAAAGAATCCTCTACGAGCGCAATGATTGCGAAGATTCGGAGGTACCTACTTACCGACAGTATTGTTAGCAAGAAATGATCGGTTTTTTTCTTGGGCTTATTCGAACTTTTTTTCATTCCAAGGGACTTGATGAAGTGGCCTTGGATTCATTTTTATTCTCGGCAGTAATATTTGCAACAATTTGGGCCGCAAGAAGTATTAAAAAAAAATCGAATGCCAGAAATTTTGAATTTGGAAGTTTGAAAGCTTTTTTTTTGTGCAGAATTTCTGAGCGGTTTGTTTTTTTTTTTTTTTGACAGTTGTTGCTGTTTCTGAGGAAAACTTGTAGAAGATTTTCAACACAATTGTTCAGAAGGAGAGTTTTTGTTTCATGACCAACTTTACAACAATTTTCCACCAGTGCAGATCGTAGCCAAGTAGATGGTAGTTGTCTGAGCTTGAGTTACCTTAGCATCGGCTACACATCTTGGACCGAATTACCGCCTCCGTGATTGAGTATTAAGTGGCGCCATTTTTTATTGTTGTGCATGTGAAATGAAAGCATGCGTTTGCGGCAAAATCCTTTTGTGCTTTGTGTTGTTTTTATTTAAAAAATTGATGAATAAAGACAAAAATTAAAAATTTAATTTAGTTTAGATATTCGAAGTTAACAAAAATAATTGGAAATTACAAAATTAATTTAAAAGGCATAAATGTTTAAAAATAAATAAGTCGTTGGCGTAGAGTAAGGCAACGTCTGTCAAAAATCCGAAAGTATACGCACACTTTCGGATATTTTCCAGTCGTTCGAGAGGAATAGCGCTGTGGAAAAAAAATGTTATAGAACGCACCAACAAAAATTATTAAAACACTCCTAATAAACTCCAAATAAACTCGCATGCCTCCATCTCCACAATCTTGCTCCATATACTGTAAAATCAGATGGGTACCTCTTGCCATCGCTCGCTCCACCGGCACACATGTTGAATTCCTTCTCTCACTTAACCACCGGCCTGTGGTTATATTTCCACCGAGCGAAAGACACAAGCAAATCATTCGCAAGAGAGACATGCTCTTGGAATTTTTGGTTTTAATTTTCCCAATCTCATGAACAAACCCTATCATAGATGACACACACTCGTAGGTCGTACGTATCTAAGTATATCTCTTTACTGCCCAAGGATCATCTGATCCGAAGCAATTAGAAAGCTTTGGCTTTTCACTGCCTGTCGTGTTTTTTCTTGTTCGTCGAATCCCTTTCCAAAAGGACCCCAAAACCGAGCTGCAAAATGTACCCCAGATACGATTTTCACTTCATTCAATGTAGGAGTATACCTACCTATACCTATACCTAGGCAGAGGGGTCGATGGTGAATCCGCTTGCGGAAGATTTTAATTTTTGATAGGTGAAGGGATATATTTTTTGAGTCTGTGTATCTGTCTCACAAACAGAACACAAGATTATCTTTGCCAGCTCAACTGAAAGAGGTAAGCCTGCGAGTCGATTACCTTTTCTCGGTTCGGTGTCCATGGAATTGTTGCCGTATGTTTGAGTGTGTTTTTGAGCGAGCCCTGTGGCGGATATGCAAAATAAAGGACCAATGTGCCAACCCTGTTGATTGGAGTCATTAAGAATGTAAATTAGCCTTTGTTGCTTGGGACCACTTGGCTTTTTTTTTTTTTTTTGACGTTATTGTTGGTGTGTCCTCTCTCTTCTGGCCAGTGCTCCGCTAAGGCTGAGGTCGATCGGTATAGCACCTTTTGTAGGACACGACACCTTCAAGCGCTACATACGTAGTTACGGGGTTAAACTGTTGTTGGAATGTGCGCATTGTTTCAGTTAATTGGGTGTTCCTCACTCGCCCTCTCTCGCTCTATGAGTGTGTGTTGAAACATTGTAATTGGATTTTTGCTAACAACTTCCGGTGATTTGCGTAAGGAACAAAGTGTAGATAATTTTGTGTGTATACCGAGACGTTTGTATTGCGGAATATAAATTAGGGGTTCGCACGGATCGCAGCGACAAAGTGTCCTTTGTGGCTTGGCAATATGTATATAGAGTCGGTAATTGGGTATAGATGGGCGCCAGATAATGTGGGATTAATTAAGTTTCGGTTATCGGTGATGCATCTGGTACGAAGGGTACTTATAGTGGGAACGTGATTTATTGTAATGCCAGCAAAGGGGCTTTGTAGTATGAGGATGACAACCGGTGGTAGATGGTTTGCAGGTGCAGCTGCATTATGCGTTTATAATTTGATGCGAGATAGGTGGTGTATGGTGTTTTTGCACCACAACAATTCTGATGATTTGATGCTTTGTTTTATGGAGCTTTTTGGGGACCTTTGTTTGTGGAGTTTTTCATTTTCTGTGTACCTACTCATAGAGGGTACCTCTTCCGGAACAGAAAGGTGGGAGAGCTAGTTAACGTGGAACAATGAGCTTAGGCGTTCAAATTGTAGGTTCCTTGCAGGTCCCAAACAATAATTAAAAAAGTAGCACAAAGGACTGTTTGTCAGAAGCTATGTAAAGCCACAGACTATTTATTTATTTCAAAATTTAGAGCGATATGGAGGGACCCTTGACAACCCTGATCAGAAATCATCACTGTCACACGGTTTAAGCCGAATAAGTATCCGCTTGTCACAACTATCTGCAAAACTGTCCAGACTTTCTGTGGCTAAACTCTCCACCAGCATCATTAGTTCGTTCATAAATGTATTTACTTCTACTACCCTGTCTGAGAAAAAAGGTCAACAAATTGGGGGTTACAACTCCATACGTACATGATAGAACTCGAACCGTTTGTCTCTTTTATTTTGCTGACAGTTTGATAAAGTGTTAGGCACACTTAAATAAATCGATGTAGTTAATGCCCAGTGGAGAGGGTGGAGAGCGATATCATGGAATAGGGTAGACTGTCTGTTGTATTTGATAGAATCGGTGGACTCTCTAGTTTTGACAGCCGTTAACTTTTGAGTTTTTTTTTTTTTTTTTTTTTTCTGAGCTGTCCGTCTTTCGTGGCTTCGTGCTAGCACTCACTTAACCTTCCGATGCAGCTTAATCAGGTCGCAATGTTTTAATTAGTAGTTTAAGAAATAAATTAAAATAGTTTAAAATGGATTAACTACTTTGAATACTGAGTTCGTCACTGTCGAAGTTAAACCATAACAATCGTATGGTGGTTGAAGATGGGTTCAGTCAATAATTAGGCACCTGTGTCTTTGCTATATGAATAAAATCTACATTCCCCTTGATTTGGACATGTTTTCAAAGAGTTTTTGATGTTGAACTCCTTTTCTCTCTTTTCGAAGTTAGTTAAGTTTGTCTCGTTTAAGATGGCACCACTTTTCGGTGTTCATTTTTAAAACAACGTAGCTTCGTCAAGAGGAGTCTAATGTGAACTCCTTGGGACTAGATCCATCGTCTTTTCGAATACCGCTTTTCGGATATTGTTCGTCTTTATAAAGCAGCAGTCATACCCATTTAACTCTATGAACTAGTAATCTGCTGGCAGTAAGAAATAAGTCTAAACTCTCACCCAAACTTCCCCAGGTGCATGCTCCATTCCCACCTTAGACGCATTGCTACATCTTCTTCCCGCCAACGTTTCTGCGAAAGTTTTGATGTACCTTCCACTTTGAAAGTGCTTTAAAATTTAAACCGGCTTAAATGAGATGAATATTTTGGCTAGCAGGTCGTTTAGTAAAGTAAAGTTGTTGAACTTGAGGTTTTATATATGGCTGTCACTTTATTTTCATCGTGTGGACTGAGGTCTGAGTTTGAAAGTTTCGGTATACCTGACGGTGGAATCTGTATCATCTTTGTCGCTTAAAAGCCCGCAAAAGTAATCGAAGTTCTACTTTCATACAGGCTTCAAGGCGACATTACGTTCATATTATAATTGACAGCCATTCTCAACAGCTTTCGAATACAATTTTAAAAACGGCTTCTTTGCCGCCCAGTTAGTACCATGTCCGATCTGTGGATAACATTTTGCAAAGCATGCTTTAAGTGCTCTCCTTCTCTGTGCAGACTTTTTCCTTCTCATCTAGGAGTTATATATTTATTTGGATATTCTTTTGTTGCCGATGTCTTTTCAATATTGCGGTACTTAGATCTAGAGTGCCTGATCATAATGGCCCGATGGACTTTACTATTTTAAGGCTTAGATGTCCTCCTAAATGTAGCACCCGCCAATACTCGTTGTAAGGCTTTGACTTTATGGTCCCACCTTATGGTCAGACGCTCAATTTCTTAAAAAAAATATATATATATATAAAGTAGGAGCAGCGACTTCGTATTTAGTCTGCTGGACTACTAAGCGAGCGGTAGCAGGTTCGATTCCCGAAAAAAAAAGAAAAATTCCACCTTGTCTTTTACCATGTTCCAGTCTTGTGTCACACTGTCGTCCAGAAGACCAAAGACTCATTAGCTCGCTTTGAGAGCTCGAATTTCCGGCTCATAAATCAGTCTTGTGGCCGAACCCACTTAACCTGATCAATATTCAAACTCTGTGCGCGAGCATTTCTTTTCCTTTTTTTAACTACGAATTTAACTGTGCACAAATTGCTATTTGAACAGCTTTTAACGAGATCGAAAGGACCACAATTTGCGTCCTGCATTGTCCATTGTAAATAAATAATGCGATAAATATTTGTCTTTTAAACCCATCGTCACGCAACGCAAATAGCGTCCGCGGCCCCCAAAACGACAGATAAATGCACCGAAAAGTCGCAGACAAAATCAAACTACCCCGATTGAATATTTTTATTCATTAATTTCCATTATTGCTGGCATTTATTGCTACGTCCATTCGACCGCTGATTGAAATACGAGTACATGCAAGATGTATAATATTTCTGTCTCTATATACAGACAGTAGGGAGGATGTATGTGGTCACACATGGACGCAATGTATGGCGAAAATAAAGCAACAAAAAGGTGGCCCAAAAGTCCAGAAGAAAGCTGAAACGTTTCCACTTCATTTGCGGACAAATATCATTGACGTTGATAAAAATTAAAAATTCGTGTACATTGTGTAAATTGTGTAAATATTGCGGAATCGTGTTGTGGTTAACAAATGGAGCTCGCGCTTTAAAAGTCCTCCACTTGAATGCGAAATATAAATTGAAATACAATTCAACAACGTTCAACGCTTGATTTGCTTTCACCTGGTTGGGTGCGGCTTCGCATCCCGATGGCTAACTAGTTAAACAGGATGGATGTGGATAAGTAGAACGGGATGAGACAGTTTTTCTTTTGAATAAATGGTCGCGATGGATGGTCTGACGGTGATGCTACCATCGAATGATTAATGACAATGGCCTTATCCAACAAGGATGTAGGTACAGTTCCTGTTGGGCCCACACCTTTAAGGAGTGCGATAAATAATTGCCGCATCATCGATCAATTTATCTGGGGACGAATTTCGTTTGGCTTACAGAGGAGAGGGTTATTCGGGAGATGTAGGTGCCATCGAAAGATGCCTATTAGTTTTTCAAAGCAAACCGATTTCCAAAGGAAAGGCTCACCACAAAGTTTAACAGGGGAAACTGCTGCAGCAACTGAGCTCTGCAATACGAGTTTTTCCAAACTCCTGGAATGTTCCGATTTCCTAAAGTTTTAA
This sequence comes from Cheilosia urbana, assembly GCA_946477585.1. Classification (NCBI taxonomy): domain Eukaryota; kingdom Metazoa; phylum Arthropoda; class Insecta; order Diptera; family Syrphidae; genus Cheilosia; species Cheilosia urbana. The sequence continues at coordinate 72,228,044 of OX297856.1, read as the reverse complement.
AAGTCCTACAGTTTTTTAAAGCCCTACAGTTTTTCAAAGTCCTATCGTTTTCCAAACACCTAGGGTTTTTCAAACTCCTACAATTTTTCAAAGTCTTATCGTTTTCCAAACTCCTTCTACAGTTTTTTTGTAAACTCCTAGAGTTTTCAAAAGTCCAATAGTTTTCCAAACTTCTAGAGTTTTTCAAAGTCCTAGAGATTTTCAAAGTCCTAGAGTCTTTGAAACTCCTAGAGTTTTTCATACTCCTAGAGTTTCCAAATTCCTAGAGTTTTCCAAACTTCTGGAGTTTTTCAAATTCCTAGAGTTTTCCAAACTCCTGGAGTTTTTCAAAGTCCTAGAGTTTTTCAAACTCATCGAGTTTTTCAAAATCCTAGAGTTTTTGAAACTCCTAGAATTTTTTCAAATTCCTAGAGTTTTCCAAAGTTCTAGAGTTTTTCAAAGTCCTAGATTTTTCAAATTCCTAGAGTTTTTCAAAGTCCTAGAAATCTTCCAAAGCCCCAAAGTCTTCGAAACACCTAGATTTTTACGAAGTCTTAGAGTTTCTCAAAGTCCTGGAGTTTTTCAAAGTCCTATCGTTTTCCAAACTCCTAGAGTTATTTAAAGTCCTGGAGTTTTTCAAACCGAAATGGCAATGTCTGGAAAGTCCATGAATGCCTTGAAACTGGCTAAAAAAAACAGGTATGCGTCAGATAAAACCGTTCTACTCGATTGGAATCTTTATTTATTGACCCAAATCCTGTCTGTATATGAGTGTTTCATATCCAATCGTTTATAAAGTTCTAACCGCCACTTTATCAGCCATCCGAGATTTACTGCCAAACTCTTCACATTTCGCCCCTCCATCGCTCCAGTCAATATCCATTTAAACTCCCATCAAATGGAAAACTTTGTCACTATATTCCAGCACCACATCTTTATACCTTCCTTAATCGAAAATCCCATTGACACAAGAAAAACAAATATTTCACATAAACAATAGATCGTCGCGATAAAATCATTGTTGCCAGGGAAACAATGCAGGAGGTAACACCCCTCTCCCCCAGCCATTATAACATCACTCAAACCACCCATCTAGTGCAATTCCTGTCGGGAAATTAAGAAATTCTATCGCCGAATGGAATCTCGAAAAGCAATTTTCTTTCCACTTCTCCTTATGACACTATCGGTGGCGGAGCTGGCGTGCGCACCCAGCACAATTGGAACTGTCCACGAACGAAAAAAAAAAAACGAGGGAACAACGAAACGAAAACGAGAAAACTGTCAGGAAAACTTCTTTGCGTTTGCCAAGCCATCTTCCTCGGATGTGGTATAAATAGTCGCTGTGTTTTTAGTATCCCCTCCTCTCAGCTCTCAGGTAGTACAGTGGCTCCGATTTGACTGGGATTCGTGCAGTCAACCCGAATCCCCGTTCCCCATGGATGCTTTAAAGCTGGTAGTAAACTTTTCAAACTCCACTAAAAACTGACAGTTAGGCTGCCGGCTGCTTATATAACGTACCTGGTCGATGGGGCCAGCATTTGGACGTGTAGCGTCATTAATGATAAATGAATTGAACTTTCTGCTTATAATTCATTTTGGAATCTTCTCCGCCCCATTGCAGAGCGACTGCCGCCCGGACAAAGCTTGTTATCAAATTTGATTATATTTTCGCATCCCTCCGTCGTCGGTCGGCTTTGCCATGAAAGAAATACCAGCCATTTGGCAGCGGCAGCAACTACAGCGTCATTTGCACGTTTCTCCTGCGACTCGAGGAGTCATGACCTGCCCGCCCCTGGTCGGAGGATGGGCAAAAATTATGCAAATTAATTATATTTTCGGCAGGAGAATACACAACACGACAGGACGGGACAGTCGACGCCAACTCCGAGCCAAGAGGAAGAATTAAAGACACCCTCTCTGGATCTGGTAGAGTGAGGGGCTTGGTTTTGGTTGGACTACGACCACCACCAGAAAGGCGCCGTGTGAATTAAAATTAATTGGAGCAGGTTCGATAGGTCCGGCCGGTTTAAATGGAATGGGCGGCTGGTTATGAGCGAAAAATCTGCCCGACTTCACAATTCCGGTTGATAATTTATGAAGTGCTGTAGGTATGAAAATGTTAACCTGGGTGATTTTGGCTGCCACCTTCCGTTGATTTGCGGTATGGGTGTCGTTCTTTTTGTCCTTGACGTTTTCTTAAATAATTCAATTTGATTTTGCGGTTTACTACGGTGACGGTTCGGTGTTTTAAATATTTATGCGTGCTTGTTGGGGTGGAAAAAAAACCTTGTTGCGGTTGAATGAAATTTCGCAACTCCAATGAGCTTTTATCGTACGTACATGAGGATGTACTTAAATCGGTGGTTTTACAGCTTGGCATTTTCAATTTCCGAAGTGTTGTCCATTAGATGACACGCAAGAGATTTATTATAAAAAAAAAGTCGAAAAAGCAACTGATTTGAATTTACTTTTGATGGTGGGTAGCATATATTTCGCCTGGGAAGTGAAATCGGTATATTCATCTGGTGTGTAGATTTGATACTTTTTTAGACGGCTATTTAAACTTTTCGTCTGAGACAGTAGGCATCAGCGGTTTTTGTCATTTTTTCCTTTTTTATTGTCCGGTCGGCAAGTCCTCGAAAGTTTTAATGCATTTCAGTAGTGAAGGCAGCTGCTTAGCAGATCGTAATGATGGCTTTGCAATATATAGATATTACCTTTGACGCTGTAGGCAAGCGGCAGCAAAAGCAATTTCTAGAATTTCTACCATACTTTGTGAACATTCTGAGAGAGAAGGGCGGGCTGCACTTTGTAACCTATAACAGGCCATTCAAAAAAATGGTAAGAGTTTTCTTTATAATAAACAAAAAACTGGGGAACACGCAAGTAAAGAAAAAATCGTTGTCCTTTTAAGTAGGTATTAACATACGGAGGATAATATATTGAAAAATCATGCCAAGAAAATGAAAAATCTGGATGGGTCAACATTTTTTTTTACAAAATTCAGCTTTACAAAATTCTGCAAACAATAAAAAAAGATTTGGAAAGTGTTTTAAAGCATGCGCTCTCTGATTGAGTCAAATTTCTTTTTACAAAATTCTGCATTCAAAAGTCTGTTTTCAAAATTCTGCAAACAATAAAAAAATTTTTGGAAAGTGTTCAAAAGCGCGCGCTTTTTGGATGAGTCAAATTTCTTTTTAAAAAATTCTGCTTTTAAAAGTCTGTTTTCAAAATTCTGCTTTACCAATTCTGCAAACAACAAAAAAAGTTTTGGAATGTGTTCAAAATTGTTTTCAAAATTCTGCTTTTTAAAATTCTGCTTTACAAATTCTGCAAAAAATATAAAAAAGCTTGGAAAAAGTTTAAAAGCGCGCGCTTTTATAATGTAGAGATGGAGAGGACATTTTATTTTTTAATTTGTATTTTTTTCAATTTGTTTTTGTTTTAGCTTTATTTTATATGTATTTATTTTTATTTTTTATTTTTTTTTTTCATTATACCTAATAGCTTTTTTATTTTTTTTTTATTTTTTCAATATTTCATCTAATTTTTAGCCTTTCCTTATCATTAAACTTTTAATGTTTAATTTCTAATTAAACTTTTAATGTTTAATTAAATTTTAATTTATAATTTTGTCGCCCGTAATTTTCAACCAATTTAGTTGAATTTTTTTAAATGTCGGTAAAAAATAATAATAATAAAAATAATAATAATTTAAAAACACTTAAATTCTATCAGTGCCTGGCGAGGCCGTCGGGGTTCAGCTAATTTCTTTATATTTGTTGTTTGCAAAAAAAAAAACAAAATAAGCAGAATTCGATTGCTTTAAATTTGAAGAGCAGAATTTTGTAAAGCAGAACTAAAAAAAAAAAAAACAGAATCTTGTAAGGCAGAATTTTTGTGTGAGAAGACAGAATATTGCAAAGCATAATATTGAAAGCTGAATTTCAACTCACTCCCACTTCTATTGCAAAACACTTCTCTTAAGACTTACAAGGGTTTTTTGACTACAGATTGGTCAAGCTACGGCATGGATTAAATATCCAAAGGTTTTCAAAGCCACAAACTTTCGTGAATCACAACAGGTCTAAAAAGATCTGAGATTGTCTACTCAGCCCTTTTACATAACCTGACCTAATAAGTTGATGGTCCGTAAAACAGAAAATCGGACTTGCAGAAGTTAGCTATCTTGCATTCCCGAAGTTGTCACAACTTCTCGGTTGATCACTTTTAAGCAGCAAGTAGACAAACGGGGCTAGAAGTTTAGCTATGTACTTAATTTTCTCTCGCACCATTCACCCATTTCCCACCGTTCAAAGTCGTTCGAAACATCAACAAGAGCACAGCTTCGCACCTTCCTAAGCCCTATGCGTTAGTGTTGTGTTACTCATACATGAGGCAATACAAATGTCCCATACATCTGAACAAAATGTCCCAACACCTCAAAACGAAAATTTGTACCACCTCTTAAATTTGTCACATGGAGCATGGAGGAACACAAAACAAAATTTTGTCACAATAATACATTTTCTTGGTTGAGAAAAAGAGACACCATAAAATGTAAACAAACACACTTGCATTCGCATGATCCATATTCCATATTCCAATTATCCATAAAGGCTCACTCTCAAACTCAATTCAACGTACGCTTTCTCTCTCAACTCATTTTATGAGAAACACAGAGAACAGACAACAGAGTATAGATCCAAAAAGCGTCGCTTCTCGCTTGCTTCACCATTAATTTGAGGATTTTCACTGAGTGAGGCATTTTTAACTTCAATTGAGTTAGTGAGGTAAAGATTGAGGAATACCTCACTACCTCATATGAGGTAAAGCGTCGCTTCACCATTCATTTGAGGATTTTCAGTGAGTGAGGCATTTTTAACTTCAATTGAGTTAGTGAGGTAAAGATTGAGGAATACCTCACTACCTCATATGAGGTAAAGCGTCGCTTCACCATTCATTTGAGGATTTTCAGTGAGTGAGGCATTTTTAACTTCAATTGAGTTAGTGAGGTAAAGATTGAGGAATACCTCACTACCTCATATGAGGTAAAGCGTCGCTTCACCATTCATTTGAGGATTTTCAGTGAGTGAGGCATTTTTAACTTCAATTGAGTTAGTGAGGTAAAGATTGAGGAATACCTCACTACCTCATATGAGGTGAAATACAGAAGAAAACTCATTTGAGCTTTGAGGAGAATTGAGATTTGGTGCAACACGAACACCTCTACCACTTCAAATTTCGAAATGAGTACCTCATACAAACTCATTTTAAATTCGTGTCCTACCCAACACTACTATGCGTAAAGATGACTGTTCATTTGAATACACTTGGCTAGAAGTTCACTTTAACAATTGAGTCAATCAAACACCAGGTGTTAACTGGATTTTGCGATTAAATCTCCTTTCTAACAAATCTGTTTCATTTCGGTGAAATTCTCGCATTTTCAAAGTTAAAGACCCGCTGCTGGCAAAACAAATTACCAAATTATGTTCCAGAACCTAATCCCGAAAACCGTCGACTAAGCACAAACTTCCTAAGCGAGCAACAATGCATACATACCTACAACGAAAAAAAGTCTTCTACTCAAAATGATAAATGATTCAGTTCGTCAGGACAAGCAAGTGAGATGATTCGTTGAAAATCCTGCAGTTTGCCTGATGTTCGTACACTCTTTTCTTTTTTTTTTTGCTCTTTGTGTATCTCCCATCCGGAGCCTTTTTAAAGAAGATGGATTGCCGTACTTCGAAGGGTACGATTTTTCTTAATTCTCTCCCGGGCGGATATAGTAATTTTAGTTGCGCACATGTGCCAACTTCCTACTAAAAGGTTCGAACTCATTTAATTATTGCGCCTTAAATTAAACCCAAATTGCAATCGAATCGCCTTTGAAGAGGCCTCAAGGCGGACCTTTGAGAGCGGCAGGCGAAATTAAACCGCAAGCGAAAGGGATGCCCATGCTGATGGAATAATTAATTATATCCCAAGGAAGATCCGGTCTTGCATGTGAGGAAGATGGATATTCGTTCGCAAAAATTTTAATTATCTCCTCTTCTGTTTGAAGTCGAATTGAAACTAGTAAGAGTGGATAGTTTGCCATACGGCATCCGCACCCCCTATGTGGAAATTCGATTTCAACTGATTGTGGGAAAAAACATTTTAATGAACATTCTCCCACTTATTGATTTTCGAGAAGGCACTTTTATGTGCTATGGCCACACTCTGTTAATTAATATTTAACATTGGCATTTCGAAACACACAAAACAGAGAGACATTGTGCAGTGCGTATGATTCGGGAACATTGTGTGCTTTGTTGCATGCGCAAATATACAGCGATTGATCCCGGAAACTACGTTTTAATGAATTCGCCCCGCTGGCGTTTGAGTCTGCGTTTCCTCGTCGGGTTTTTGTGTTTTCGTATATATATTGCGTATACGCCTCAGTGATCTGCAATCGGAGGTAAATTTACACAGCGACTTTGTGGGATATGTGTACATTTCGGGCGCCGCGAACATGAACTGTATTTTGGATAATTTTATTTATTACATCGTATTTATGGATGGCTTTCGTATTTCGTTGTGGGCTTATTGTCGGCGCGGCGCTGCTTTTTTCTTGTCGGTTGTGTATTCTCGAAGGTTAACCGACTGATTGGAGCGACGGGCTTGGTGTTTTTGATTGTGCATAACCGGATTGAGTGTACATTTTTTACAAATGGATATAACTGCTGGCAAATGTTTGTTTGATATCCTTTCTTTCTTTTTTTAACAAAGTTATGAATGTAGTTGGGTTTGATATGCTTCGTTAGGACTTCTGTCTGGCTCTGGTATTACGTATGGCTCAAGAGCTACTTAAGGGCGACATAATAACTCGAAGAGTTGTGGAAGTGTCGGGGGTTAAGAAAAAACCTTGTAATTAAGCAAGGGATCTCATCCAAATTTAGAGAGAAATTGTTTCAAAGGACATTTTCAAAAGTGTGCTTCTCAATTGCATGGGTCATGTCATCAACACTGTGTATCCTTTTTACAGCTCGAGAACCACTAAGAACAATAGACCAACAAAAAGTTTGCTTTCGATCTACCACTCAATTCCACTCCACTCAAAATCGAAATAAAAACAATTATCGTTGAAAAAGTATGTACAAGAAAAAAAAGTCCTTTAGTCGAAATGCTCCCAAACCAATGAGTCATGTAGGAAGGTACTAATTTTATGTGCTATCATTTTTACTCAGATCAGAAATAAAAAAAACATGAGCCCGCCAAATGAAAAATGACCAAAGTCCCATTTCGTTTGACAGGTAAGGACATTTGTACATTTCATCGTATTAATGGAGTCCTCCCATTTGTAGATTTTAATCTGTTCAAGTCGCAACGTAAGGATTTAAGGAATTTCCTTTAAATATTTGAGTTTACATTTAGATCATCTTTAAGACATTTAATTCACAGAACCGAGCCCCAAGAGAGAGTATATAACCCCCACGGAAGGACCTCGAGACTATACTTGCATTATACCTCTTTCGCGAAGCCCGGACTTTGATTTTTGTAAAAAATTCACATCCAATGGGAGAATTTGACAGATTTTGCGACACCATCTAAAGCAACGAAAAGGATCTTAACAGGCTTCAACAAAAGCAAGCATTACAATCCCTTTAGCTTGAAAACAAAAAGGAAAAATTACCCCCACTGCCGAAAGTTGATGTCCCCAGTGACTTGTGCTTCGTTCATAACATCAGAAAATATAGAAACGTGCTGAGGACAGCGTTTTCAAAGGAAAACTTCTTGTTTTGCTCTCAGGTCATGCACTGCTGAGTTCTAATTAGAAAGGCCTACCCGCTCAAAGACTGTTCCGTTTTTATTTTTATTTTTTAAATAAAATTTCTTATAAAATAATACGACATATTTTTCCATCGGGAGATATCCGCCCACTGCGCGCGCTGTGGAAAGTCCTTATTGCGTTGTTGAGTTAGAAAATGTTCTCTTTTTTTTTGAATCTGTGTTTGTCCCCTGCCGATTTGTGTGTTGTTTTCCCCCTAAAAAGGATATTCAATTCAATTTATTCATTTATTTTGAAAATGAGAAAATTCAAAGGAAATACCATCAGGCGAATTGTCAAAGGACTTAGTCGGGATTTGGCAATCATTTTCATCGTGCGGTTTGTTAGGCATATACCAACGCCGCCCACCACAATTGTTTACACTTATCGAACAAGAGAGCAAGTGTATACGAAAAGGACACGTAATGGACCTTATTTGTTCTTATTTACAATTGCTTGTCATGTCGTTTTACTGTTTATTATTCAGATTAGGGAAAATGTCCTTGACGAGACGAGAAATTATTTCTTTCTGTCCATTTTACCCATCAAAACAAATTTTCGTTGAATAAGAAGTTTTTGCTGACTTATCGCACCATGAACACACTTAGAGCTGTGTTAGGGCATGGTATCTGTATCTGTATCTGTATCTGTGGTTTAGAGGACTTTCAAGACGGGCGAGGTTGATGAATGCGGTGAAGGTATATAAACCAAAGATGGGAAGGGGTCGTGTTGGTGGGGAAAATTATTAACTTCAAAGTGATGTAAATTCAGTTCAAGAATTTATGCACCCGCAGTGTGAGCACATGCACCCCATAGACTTAGCATATGTGTGATAAATTGTTGTGTAGTTTGGAAGCTTTATGGTTGTACACAGGGTAGAGAACGAGCGCTACGAATATGAATGGTTCGAGGAAATGATAAGTGGCCTTGAAGTTTGCACTTGGGAGCGGCAAAAGTGGTCACAAGAGGTTTAATCAGGACTGCTGAAAGAATTTCCCAGATTTGAATTAACATCATCTTGGCGTGTCAGTTGTAGCGGCAGAGGTAATTTTATATGTAGTTCACTCCTTCACGCTCTGAATGGAGTTCGTTTCATTGAAATGGAAAGAGCTGGTAACTGGGTCAACCGCTGGTGGAAGAGGGAGGAGATGTAAACATAAAGGGGGATTGGTTAGAAAGCATTTTGTTAAAGGGGAAATATTAAGCCTGCAGAATGCGGATTCGCGGTAATTTCGGAAATGCGTTGTCATTTTTGTTATCTGTCAAACATTTTGCGTATTATACTTTGTTTCTGGGATTTTCTCATTTAAAAGTCGGACCGGTAATCCGCCTTTAGCAACGGATACGAGTCGAACATTCGTACTCGAATTTGACGTCATATCAAATGTTAGGTCAGAATGCGGTATAGAAATCGGTACCCAAGACCGCCTGGTCAAATTTTAGGTCAGAAAGGGGTCTAGAAATCGTTACCCAAGATAGTCGTCAAGCCAAGCCAAATTTTAGGTCATTCGTCATCCAAATCGTCCACCATGCTAAATTTAGGCCAGAATTCGGTATAGAAATAGGCACTAAGACCGCCTTCGTACCAAATTTTAGGTCTAGATCTAGAAATCGTCACCCAAGATGGCGGTCAAGCCAAATTTCAGGTCAGAATTCAGTCTAAAATTCGTAATCCAAATCGTCCGCCATGCTAAATTTTAGGTCAGAATTCGGTATAGAAAACTGCACCTTAGACGGCCGTCGTATCAGATTTTAGGTCAGAATTCAGTCTAAATATTAGGTCAGAAGGCGGTCGAGAAATCATCACCCAAAACGGCCGTCATGATCAAATTTTAAGTCAGAATTCAGTCTAAGAATCGGCGCCCAAGACGGAGTCGTACCAAATTTTAGGTCAGAATGCGGTCAGGAAATCGGCCGTCATGCCAAGTCTTAGGTCAGAATTCGGTATAGAAATCGGCACCAAGACGTCTTGGTCAAATTTTAGGTTAGAAAGCGGTCTAGAAATCTTCATCCAAAATGGCCTTCATAGTAAATTTTAGGTCAGAATGTAGTCTAGAAGTAGTTTAAACGGCCGTCACGCAAAATTTTAGGTCAGAATTCAGTCAAGAAATCGGCACCCTAGACGGCCTTCGTACCAAATTTTAGGTCAGAAAGCGATATAGAAATCGTCACCCAAGATGGCGATCAAGCCAAATTTTAGGTCAGAATTCAGTCTAAAATTCGTCATCCAAATCGTCCGCCATGCTAAATTTAGGTCAGAATTCGGTATAGAAAACTGCACCTTGGACGGCCGTCGTATCAGATTTTAGGTCAGATTTCAGTACAAAAATCGGCGCCCTACACGGCCGTCGTTTCAGATTTTAGGTCAGTATTCGGCATAGAAATCAGCAACTAAGACGCCCTGGTCAAATTTTAGGTCAGAATTCAGTTTAAAAATCGTCACCCAAAACGTCTGCCATGCCAAATCTTAGGGCAGAATTCGGTATATAAATCGGCACCTTAAACGGCCTTCGTACCAAATTTTAGGTCAGAATGCGGTCGAGAAATCGTCACCGCAAACGGCCGTCATGCCAAATTCTAGGTCAGAATTTGGTATATAAATCGGCACCTTAAACGGCCTTTGTACCAAATTTTAAGTCAGAATGCTGTCGACAAATCGTCACCCAAAACATCCCTCATTTGTTGTACTCATGCCAAATTTTGGATCAGAATTCAGTATAAAAATCGGCGCCCAAGACTACGTCGTACCAAATTTTAGGTCAGAAGGCAGTCAGAAACAGGGTTGAAAATGAAAAGTAAATATACTGTTAATGAGTTCCATATGCCGTTGGCAAACTGACGTTTTTTAAACATTTCAATTTGTGATTCCAGTGATTTCAACTGCCTTTTTAAGTTCCAAGCTTGTATCGACTCTATGGGTCATTTCGAAGTCAACTTTTCAGTCTCTCAAAAACCCTCATATTAAAACAAACAATCGGTCTTACACATTTTACGACTAGCATTCGAATTTGAGCACAACTGAACATCGTCCAAGCTGTCGCATAACCCACTCTCAACTTTGAGTTCACGCCTCATTGTTTGGCAATGAAAAGATAGGTCATTTTATTGCTCAATTGTAATCATCCGCTCCCCACTTCCACACTTAACTTTATTTGTTTTTAAATATAAAAGCGTTTTATGTTGCACGAATTTTGTCAAATTCAAGGACCCCATCCACTTCTATCCCGTGTGCCATTGTTTTATTCACCCTGGAAGCGACCGGTTTTAAACGTTCCAACGCATACACCCGTAACCAGATCACGAATTGAAAGCCAAAGCGAACGAAAATGAAATGGCAAAAATAAAAACATAAAGGAATGAGTGAAATACAGAAAGGCCGTAAAATCGAAGGTTAAATTCGATAAGTACCCCATTATTTTGAAGGGTAAAAGTTGAATTGCCAGGGGGCTGCTCGAGTGCCTATGTATTTTCGATTATACAAAAAGTTTTTGGTATTCACCGCGGGGGGACGTGTGGGTAGGTGAGCTTCCCAGCGTGGATTTAATTGAAGCAAAACGAAATGGTATAGTTTGCATGGTAATTTCCAGTTCATGTGCGAGGTATAAAATGCAAAATTCAAACTAAGGATTTGGCTGTGGGCTCTCCTTTCAAGCAAACGTTGTCGACGCCGGCGACGACAATGAAGACGCAACGACGACGGGTTGGGGTGCTTTTGGCATACTAATTGCGGTTAGGAAGGATTTGCCTCGACTGCCGTTTTGTATATCAATTAGGATCGAATTGTATGGTCATTAGCGAATGGTAATTGCAAATTTTTGGGGTATTTATCGGTTAGGGGCATTAGAAAACATCGTGGCCAGTGCACATGATTTTATCAACTATATGCCAGAGGGAAAAGGTCGTTTCAACAGAACAGGCGCATGTTTTTTTTTTTTTTTTTTTCAAAATCATATTCCTTATGGCGTTCGATTCTTAAAATGACTGGGATTTGTATAAATTCATACAGCCGTCAATTATAAACACGGCTTGGATTAGCCTTGAGCAGCATTACGGTGTCATGGACATTGGCCAACAATAGGGAGTCGTGTAAGTACGTGGTATATTTTTAGTCAATGGAAATCGAATTTTGTGGGTAAGCGGTGTGTTAGAGGACGCACTCTAAATTAATTTGTGGTGCTGTTTGGGGGGCTTGTGTGAAATGATACAGCCTGGAGGGCGATATGGGTGCGAGACATAAATTCTCTCTCCTTCTTAAGAGCTTGAAAATATCCACAAGTTTGTTGCCATTGGTCTCTCTCAGTCAGATAGTTCATCCGCACTATACCGGTCCCTCAATTGCTTCTGTTAATAGCTCCCAAAAGCATATGCACCTACAAAACTATGCACTAGACTATAGCCCGAATTATTATCCACTGATGACAATTTTGTGACGCGGAAAACAATTTTAGCTGCTCTATTCCGCCAGCCTTTCAAGCACTCACCATACTGATGCCATGCAAGCAGCCGCCACAGCCACCGCCGTCGCCGCGTCAAAAACAATTTTAATTAGTTTGCATTGTTGCGCCTCCAGTTGCCGAGGGAGTCATTATTTTCATGGTCTCATTAGTGGACACCCTAATGGATTTTCAGTGGTGTTTCGGCAATTTATATGGCCTTAGATGGAATTTTCGGCGCAAAGTCGTCGAGAGTAATTAAAATTGCTCAGCTGACCGAAATAGTGAGCAATACATAGACACACTCATGGACCGTGTCGGTCGCTCGGTTGGTCCATCTGGCCAACAAATCACCCAAAAGTTTACTCCTGTCGACATTGAAAGGCCGCATCCAAGAGAATCCCTTTTAATGGGCAACCACACTTTTTATCCTCCTTCCGAAATAAAGGGAAAACAAAACAAATAATCAGAACATACAGGACCTATAAATTCCGCTTTCCGTCGATTTAATCTGTCAATGAGTGTGTTGGTGTGGCATATCGAACCCTGAACAGATAAACTGCCATATCCACTATTTGCTGGTGCTTCCAGCAATCTATCTCATAATCACAATAAATCATCAAATGCAATTCAATATCCTTTCGTGTGTTTTTTTTTTTTTTTTTTTTCACCATACATACCGACTAACGGATCAACTAACGCGACGCTTCGATTCGCTTTTCGATTCAATGAAATCGCTCTAATATTCTTTATCCGATCCATTTGTTCACTGGCGTCTGGCCGTAAACCATTAATATCACTTTCATAGAATATCCTCTATTCGTGTGCCGTATCCATGGAGTGTGTGTGTTTTTGCCACCCATGGGGAATGTGATATTTTGTAAAATCAATATATAAAAAGGGGGAAACGACAGACAACGAACATGAAAAAAAGGACAACAATTGATATCCCTATGCGCTGTTTAGTGGTAGTAAATTTCATTAAGAGAGTGAGAGCATTATGCTATTAGGGTTCATGTCGAGAGCGAAATTAAATTATGAAATTGATTGAGATGGGGGTTAGCTGAAATGGGGGTCGCACCATCAATTGGTATCGCATATATGCGGTGCCAGGACGCACCATCAGCCGTAGAGACCAATTACGAATGTTGTTCGCATTTAAGGTCGTTCCGTCAGTTATAATTGATCAATTTATTGAGTGATTCCTGCAGGAGGGAGCGTTGCCTTTACAAGGATCGCAGTGAGGCTATGGAGCTAATTTATATCCGTGGATACCATCTGTAATTGTCATGTTTTTTTTTTTTTTTTCTTTTTTGTAATCAATTTGGCTTTTGTGGCAATGCGGGTAAAAATAATTGTTTAGGGGTAGAATATATCGATGTGTACCTCTATGGGGTATTTTTAAAAATTCTGTTGAAGCAAAAGAGAAGTTTATCATTGAAGTAGGGTTCCTAGAACTATGGGTAAATTGAAGCAGCTAAAATGGGTTCATTATGTTTTGAAGCTTACATCTGTCTGTGGCAATTTTCTAAGCGGGGGTGAGGGTGATTTTCTGTGAAAGTGCGAAAATGATAAAACTTGGCATGACGATCAATTTCTATCGTTTTCTATCGCATTTTCAGTAAAAACACGACGACCAATCTTCAGCGAATACCGCCCTCAGTTCCGCTTAGAAACTTCCACAGACTGAAATCTATAAATATAAAACAAAGTTGCATCCGTAAGAACGCCCATCACTCGAGAACGGATCGTCCAATTTGAGCTATCTTTTCTTTGTTGTGTCTGTCTCCGCCTGAGGAAGGTTTATACGTCGAGAAAATTGGAAAAATCATTAAAATTTTTTATTTTTATTTTAATTGCAATATAAAGTGAGATCTCGTTTTTTGTCCAAAATTTACATGAATTTTTATGATGTGAAGCATCTATAGGCGCAGGGCGACTTGGGGGTAAAATCGACTCGACCGAGACGGAAATTCCATGGCGACGCCGGAATTTGGCCTGTCGCGATAGGTGGCGCTGTTGTCGATCTCCGAAACTACTCAACTGATTTCAATGAAATTTTGTGGCTGTGTATGGTTGCTTGCAACTTCGAAGATAGGGAAGGTTTGGAACCAAAAGGTGGCGCTGTTGTCGATCTTCTAAACAACTCAACCGATTTCAATGAGATTTTGTAGGTGTGAAACTATTCAACTGATTTCAATGAAATTTTATGGATGTACGTATATGATTGCTTGTAGATTGAAAGATAGGAAATACTTTTTTTTTCAATTCATTTAACTTAATTCTTCAAGTGAAGACTTATGTGAGCACGCTGGCCCTGGCGAGTGATTTGATAAAGCTTGGTCTTACATAGACTCTAGACTACTTAATCAGTCGTATCACGGGCGAAGCCGGGCGAGAACAGCTAGTTTTGTATAAAATTAACGATTTTCAAATTTCCCATCAAATTCAAATTAACTGCGAATACATTCCGTAACAGTAGGCAGAAAACCTCCTGGCGAAATTTGTTGTCCACAGTAAAAATTATTGATGTAACTTCTCGCCGTTTCTCTGATCCCCGAACATTGGTTGAACAATTTTGTTTACAAAATCGAATGGCTCTAGGGCAGATACAAAAAAAAAAAACTTTTAAATGAAGAAGTTGGTCTTTTACCTGGTCTTTTGATCTCACAACCCCACTCAACCTAACCTAACCTAACCTACCTTCTCTATATGTCAACAAAATGTATGTAGCCAAATTTACTGTAGTCCCAAGCCTTCTCAAAAGCCATTCCGCAGGTGAAAAGCGGGCCAGGCGAAAGCCGCACTGGTCATCTTTAATCCTTCGTTTGAGAACGGCTCTACAACGCATTTCCAACACCTTGGCGAAGTCTCAGAAGAATTTTGGCATGTAATACTCGCCTATAACTGGAGCAGTTACTGCTCGAAAATCCCTTTCAGTCATCGCACAAAAAATTAATCACTGACAGAAGCTTCCCCTAAGGCTCCATGTGGACTGTTTTTGCGAACTTGCTGCTATCATTTGAGTTAAAAACAAATACATATGTGAAAATCTGAGCTCCATAAAAGCGTCCTTTACATTTTGGGAACTAATACTCGAAAGGACGATGACCAGCTACCCTACCACCAACACCAAAATCAGAGACAATATCAAATCAAGCAAGCAGCATGCACCCATCGAAGTAGGCCACATTTTGACGGTTCCTTTTACAACCGAAATGTCATGTGCATATCTTCTGAATCTATTCGCATACTCTGTGAATTCAGTTTCATGCAATTCACATTCATGACGACCGCATCTTGCAGCGTTTCAACGAGCCACACTGTGCAAGTGCACACCTATTAATTTTTATTGAAAGTCCCTTCAATGCGAAAACCAACCAAATGAATGGTCTTTTTGGTGAAAATATTTGGACATTGGCATGTCGTTATCGTTACCAAAAATGCTCCTTGCTGGGATTGCCTTGGAAATCTCTACATGATGGTGGATGGCAGGCCCCCGGTGGAAATAACGACGAGAGCCAGCTTCGAATCATAAGAGAAATGTCCTTTGATTGTACAATTTTTGGATGGCGTTCTTAGTCTCATTCGGCGGTGTGTGTGGGTGTCTGTGTGTGTGGCAAAAGTGAATGGTAAGGCGATTGCATTGCAGTAAATGCAATCCGTTTGGGGTGGTGCTTTGCGAAAGGAGATCGTCCACAAGTGGACGTTATTGTTAGATACAGGCGATACCGATGTTTGTAGTTGAGGTTGTTTTTTTTTTTCTTTGCCAAGGAGAGGAACGGGTGGTACAGAGATGGTGCAAACATGGAGTTGGCGCTGAGCGAGAAACGCTTGCATTTGATGGCACTCTGTTGAGTTCTGTTCGATGGATAGTTTTATACATATGTGGGATTGACTGAGTCCCTTAATGACAGTGAGTGGGGGGTGTGCTGAAGTAACGTCGACCGAAATGGATAGAAGGCACTTGGGTGACAAAACCGCACCGTCACCTCAACGTGGTGTATGCCTGGATGAGCACACTGACAATATAATCGCCTGGGGTTAATGGGATACATTTCATTAGGGAACGGAAAACGTATTCACAAGACACGGCCCTCATCCCGCGTTCATCGGATGCCTATTCAAAAGTTATAATCCTTGACCTTCAGCAAAAGATATAAATGCCAGTACATTTCCCTCATAATAATTATGAAATTTTGTCTATTGCAACTCGGCACACACATACCCGAACACCGCCTTGATGAAAAACTCAATTGGGAAAACTTTTACTTCATGGCATTTACCGAAATTAAATGCATTCAAGTTGGAATATTAGTTCTGCCAAACTCACACACACAGACACACAAGACACAACCATACCTGGCCAACTGAGTAGACGTTACCATTCAGCTATACATAGTTACTCAGACTTCTATTATACGCTCGTACGTTATGGGAATGCAGTTGTACGGATACAAAATCCAATTTAAATTGCACACAATGCAGTGTGTTATGTAACTTTTGGGATAATTGCCTTGAATCTAAACTCCTGATGCTCATGAAAAACTATTTCGAAATGAGTAGCTTGGGTAGGATTATGTTCTAATGTGGATTTGCTTTCACAAAAAAAAAAAAAAGGATATGCGGTACCTACCCAGAGCTTCATCACTATGGGTGAGTTTCGCATTTAAGGAGATAATCTGAAGCACGAAAAAAGCTCACACATAATTTCGGGGATGTTTACACAGTTAAGGGCATTTGTCAGGAAAGTTGTGGCTGAATAGAATAATGCTTGGATATGCATTTTAAAGTTGGGCTATTGTTTGTGAAGGAATATTCATTTTCAGGCAGACTTGATTGTAATGTATATCAGCCTCAGGCGATCTCTGTAAAAGCCTTGATAAAACTAGTTTACAATTGTGAAACTCGATCGATCACTAGCAATTTAGTTTGTAGTACAGAGTTTCAGTTTTTTACTTTCAAGTCGGTTTTTGATATAAAATATTTTAACCGTGTAGATTTAGTTCGCCTTTTAAAATAATTAATAAAAACTGAGTTTTTGTGTCTGGGTTGAGTGCATTTTCCTCAATTATGTGCAATGAAATATATGCAAGGTTTCCTTATTATCAAAGCAGGCTACTGGGCGAATGCCTTCTCCTAGACGAATGTGTCACGAACGTCGTTCCATTTAATTTTAAAATGTAAAATACAAATTGCCCTTCTAGTGTAGCTTATATTATTACCGTAACCACAGCATATTCTTTCCCAAGTCGCATAAAGTTCGTCTACGTGTTCGCATTTTGTTCTTGCACGTGAGTTTTGATGAATCGCCTGCGGTCCCTGTTAACTGTTAAACTAGATGATAACGCAATTTTTTCATTGATCAACTTATTTCTTTATTGAATAGCATCATCCAGCTGGTGGATCAATCATTCACCTTGTTGATCAACTCACTAAATTGTTGGAAAGTTTCATCCACTTGTCTTACAACAGACTTACAGCTGGTTGATCAATCATTCATTTAGTCATCAAATCACTAAATTATGAATAGCTTTATCCATTTGGTTGATCGACTTATTTAATTGATATCTATTACCTATACTAAACGTCCTGCTGGTTGACCAATCATTTGCATCATCCACATGGTTCATCAATCAACACCTAGTTGATGAACTCATTCAATAGGTAGTTGAGTAGCATCAGTGGCGTAGCAAGGGGGGGGCAAGGGGGGCACAGGCCCCGGGCGGCACTTTGCTAGGGGCGGCAATTCGGAGCAGTTAATTTTTTTTTAAATAAATAATTTATATATATTTATTAATATCATTTTGGCAAGTTCTGCTTAGAGAGCTAAAGGCGCCTACTGTACTATTTTATAAGCTCTTACAGTTTACAAGTTGTTTGAGTAGGAAACTTAGCGTTTGACCGAATTACAAAATCCCGAAGACACAAAATCCCAACCCAATTCAAGAATAAATTGCTAATTAAGTACTTTTATCTAACGAGGTTTCTACCGTTTTTTTTTTTTTTTTTTTGGTAAAATAACTCGTGGATAACATCACTTATAGTAGAAAAGTAATGAGAATTAAAGTGTTAACTTCGTTCAGAAATCAGAACACTTTAAATTAGAGTATAAATGCGCATAACAGCGTTCTGTTAAGGACGACAAATTTTCTATGTATTGCGATATTTTACACGAAAATTCAATTTTATTTCAAAATTTATATTCAATTATTTTGCCTAACTAAAACCAAAATCCCGAAAATCATTGAATGTGATTAGTGTCTAAGATCGCGCGATTTTCGGGATTTTGTAATTCGGGATTTTGTGTTTCGGGATTTTATGGTTCGGGCTTTTGCTTTTTCGGGATTTTGTGTTCGGGATTTTGTATTCGGGTTTTATGCTTCGGGATTTCATGGGTAACCCTTACATTATATGTACGAACATATGAAAAAATTCAGAAATTTGTTCTTGAATTTGCATTAGACGTTATAAACTGAATATCCCGATGGACTTGTGTGGGGGTGTAAACGAAGTGGGATTTTGTGATTGTGTAACGATCCAAGTGGTTGGAATTATTTAAAGATGCATATTCAAAGTGGTTGAAAAGAAAAAAGAAAAAGTGGGCAATATTTACAAAACATAAGTTTTGCCTAGCTGCTATTGCATTTTTAATGGAAGTACGGAGTTGTAGTAGTTTAGGTAGTATTTTTTCAGAAATAATTAAAAAAATGGATTTATTTAAAATACCTATATTATCTTTAATATGTATTTTGATCAAAATCGTTAGAGAAGTTTTTGTAAAATTACGCAGAAAAAACCGTACCAATTTTTTCAATGTTGTTTGAATAATACTATTGCCTAACTATTTAGCTGAAAACTGACTGTACTTATAAGTTATTGTTCGGGATGTAAGCATTACTTGGTTTTTAGAGTTTTATCGAATTTATCGAAATGACATTTCGTTGAAAAATTACTTGACAATAACATCAACAAATTGCCAAATGATTTTTGCGAAATAATCAGTAATCATTTCAGAAAAATACGAAAGATAAAAACGCCAATTAGTAATCGTGCAATGATTGAAAAACTTAAGGAATAAAAAACCGAATTTAAAATTAAGGATTGCAAAATTAAGGAAAGATTATTTAACGACTAAAGGCAAACAAAGAAAAAACGAATGAATTTTGCAAAATAATGGTAGGTAACCCTACGACAATATAGACAAAAACTGAGCCCTCTATTCAGGTAGAAATGACCATATTACCATAGAAATTAATATTTGTTTTCGAGATATTTCGAAATTTCAAAATTATTCGATTCCAGAAATTTTACCAAGTTTACAAAGGTTTTTTTTTAGTGTGTGAAAAAATGATGGGGGCGGCATGAATTGGGTCTGCCCCGGGCGGCTCCAACCCACGCTACGCCACTGAGTAGCATCATCCACCTAGTTGATCTACTCACTTGGTTGATGAACTCATTTAAGTGATGTATATTATACCAAACGACCTGCTGGTTGATCAACGTTTTCAATTCCTGAAAAGTATCATTCACTAGGTTGATCAACCATTTACCTAGTTGATCAACTCCATAAATTGTTGAATAGCTTAATCTAATTGGTTAATCAACTCATTTAATTATTGAATAACATCATTAACTTGGTTGATCGATTCATTTAAGTGATGTGCATTATACCAAACGCCCTGCTGTTTGATCAACGCTTTCAATTCCTTAAAAGCATCATTCACTAGGTTGATCAACCATTTACCTAGTTGACCAACTCCATAAATTGTTGAATAGCTTAATCTACTTGGCTGATCAACTCATTTAATTGTTGAATAATATCATTGGCTTGGTTGATCAATTCATTTAAGTGATGTATATTATACCAAACGCCCTGCTGGTTGATCAACGCTTTCAATTCCTAAAAAGCATCATTCCCGTGGTTGATCAACCATTTATTTAGTTGATCAACTCACTATATTGTTGGAAAGCTTGATCCACTTTGTTGATCAACTCATTTAATTGTATAAGAACATCATTTACTTGGTTGATCAACTAATTCAATTGGTGCCATTCATCCAGTTGATCAACTTACTCAACTGTAAAACAGACTCCTGCACCTCATTGATCACCTCACTTAATCGTTCAATAACCACATTCGTAGCCATATAATTTACTCACATTTGTATCATTACACTTCCAAGCCGCTCAAAACCAATGGCGTCCTATTAACACCAATATAATAGCTTTCCAAATAAACCAGACTATCTGTCACGCCCCACATTATGCACCTCGTGAAAATAAACTTTACATAAACAAATTAGCAGTTAAAAAAATATAGCAAATCGCTCCTATTCCAAAACATATTATAACTCTCATAATACACGCCATTCTAATATTCTCACTTCAATCTGATGATGGTCCCCAACCCACCAGAAAGAAAATAAAGAAAATCCACCCCTTAACAGCCTTCTTGGCATCGTCTGTTTCTGATGGTTATTACCGCTTTTAAATGAAATCACACTATTCCAAGTTGTAATGCATTTTACCATCAATATCCATGAATCTACTCCACAACCACACTGGCAACTGCAACTGCAATGTGCTGCGCAAGAGGGCACATCTTTGGGCACATCCTCAGCACTCTGCCTAAACATTTCCATGTTAAATTGCGAAGAAATATGAAACGCTCTCTCGAGGAGTGCCAATGATTACGATTTGGCATGTCCAAAGGTCTTGCTCCCAGGCCGACACGATTTCATAAAAGACCACTCCTGCTGGCCTACTAAAGTGGGAGCAGAAATAAAAATTAATAGGAATTTGCATCCGACAGACATATAGAGGGCCAATGCACAAAGAGGACGAAACGGCAATGCAATTAAACTGAACGGAAGGATCAAGCAAACACTCATTTCTTTTGGAAAGGTTTTCTAGTAGCGACTATTGGGAGAGAGAAGATGTGAAATCAAGATTTTTGCCATCAGTTATATTAGTTTGCTTTCAACGCTAGTGCATCAAAAGAAAGCTCCAAATTAAGGGAAAGCCAATAGGAGTTGTCTGCTTGTGTGTGTGACGGAATGTAGGCATAGGCAATTGGCTTATGAGTTGCAATCGAAGTGTCTGCCAATTGGATCGTGTCCGAGAGACTCGTTCATTTGTACTGTTGAACCAAGACAACTTTACCTCTCTCTGGGATGTAGAATCCTTCGATAGATTGACAGTTGGTCCCGGACGATTGAATGCCAAGATGAGACCATTGACTAACGAGTAGAGTGATACGTTTTTAGTTCCGTCATACCTCTACAGTCATTCCATCTCTTGGTAGAAGGAATTTACATATTTTATTTGCGTTCGGAAAATATTTGAGCTTTCTCAAAAGACACCGGCATGAATCACCCACTCAAGCATCACCCCTGAAGGCTAGTGTCTTGCATTCGAAATAAAAAGGACCATCATTAAGCAAAAATTATCATATGCATATACTTTCATCAACACGACGAGGAAATTATATATAGATTCCGTTCATTTATACCTATACGCATAAATAAGGCGAAAGTATGTTCATCAAATTTAGAACGATTTTCATAAAGTGCTGAACTTTTCTTATGAATTTCGTTTATAACACAATTGAAGGAAATCGTAAATTTACCCTGAAATATGAGCGTTCATCGAATTGAAGAATTATTTCATTAAATGGATGAATACGTTCATCTTGTTATTGCTGAACGGATTCATCATTACTAAGATGACTTGTTCGATGATGGAGTTCATAGAATAAAATGAAAATATGTAGAGTCGAAAACAAGTTGACGATTTCTTAAGTCTGATCATCGATTTGATGAATACAAGACTATGATCATCGTTTTGGTTCATGAATTCATTTTTTTTAGCTCAATCGACTTAACTTATAAAAACTACATAAAGTACATCTAAGCGACGGGTCATAGGTTCCATCTCCGGAAAAAACACAAATTACAGCTTATGGGTTCTTCCACTATAATATTTTAGTTTTATATTTTAGCATAATAGTTTCATATTTTAGCATAATAGTTTTAGTATTTAGCATAATACTTTTAATATTTTTTTTTTAAGCAAGGCTACACATTTGCGGCCCACAAACATTCAAGCCCTAGTCGACATCGCCGCTTGGCAGTGTGACCCTTTTTTTATGGAGACCAAAAAACCAGAGAAAGGGATGGCAATTCAAATTTTGCCGCCGAAAATAGTCGATCAGAGCTCTGTATGTTGAATAAGTCGAACCTTCGAAAACTGTACCCTTGCCTACTTTTTCACTTAAGATGGTGCTACCGTCTAGGTTGACCCCATCACAAATGCAAGCCTCTGTACCCACTTCGATCCATAAATTGAAATTCAAATTAATTATACCAACTCCCATCCAATATGAGCATTCAACATAGCTACATCTACCATCCACGGTGTATACAAACCCGATCCTAAGTTATTATTTTTTGTCTGCGAACTGCGACTGCGAACGTTTGTAATAAAAGTCCACTTTATGCTACCACCAATATTCATGGCTTGAAGACATATTGCGATAATGGAAATAGATAAAATTCCCTTTCATGTCGCATTTTATGGCAACGAGTCCGGTCCTGTGCTAGCTATTTTTTAATAACACAAACCAACAAGAAACAAAAGAAGCACAAAACTGCAGCACTTCTACATGGTATGGATTTCGCTTGTATGTCCTTCGGAGGAAGCGTCATATTATTTGTTGCTTACGTATCTAGACAGGCGGATAATGGTAGACGTAGAATACACCAGCGCGCCACTGTAGTATCCTTAATCTCTGATGAGGAAAATATTGCTTTCTGCTATTTTCTTCTGCTTTTTTTTTTTGTTTGTTTTGTTCTCTCCCCTGTTTTGTTTGGCTTGTTTGTGTATTTCTCGCGTTTTCCGCTGCGTCAGCTGCATAATTTTATTGCATAGAGCCCCAGTCAGTAATAAAAAGGATACCCGCCAGCAGCATGGTGCGAAATGTTTTTACTTGTTAGACATGCTGAAGCGTAAACATGATACTCTATCGAAGGATTTTCATTTTATATGAGAAGATAATTTCAATGTATACACATACCGGGAGCGGTATTAGACTGCTGTCCTTTGTGTGCAGATTTTGTTTTTAATATTAATTTTTGGTGCGAGAGAGCGATGGCGACATGAGGACGCCAATGGAAAAGCTGGGAACGGAGGCTTGGGAAAATTCTGATTTTATTTGAGATGTTAGATTTGATGGAGGTCGAGGGGTTTGGGCTATATTTGCCATAGAGAGGGATAGAGGGCGTCAATTGTCTGTTTCGCAGATGGAAGTAGAGAGATTCAACAAGTTCCAGGACTGTCTTCACTTATGACTACATTTAGGACCGGAACAGAAATCGAGTGGGTCATCTGATGAGAAGTTCGGTATTGTTGTGGCTTTCATTGTTGACGGTGATTTACTGATTTATTGCGAGCATTGCTCTGCTTCAGGACTACTTATATGGATAGGTGATTCAGAACTTAAATTGCTCAAAGATGAACTTACTAAATTCTTTTTTGTATGGTTTTAAATCGAATAGGCAATTCTTTAGTTAGAGCTGTCCGATTACCTTAAAATAAAGGGAAATCGTAACCTCCTTCCTGCCTCGTCGACCTCTATAGCTCAGCTCTTGTAAGAGATGAAATTTTTCTAAATAGCCAAAAACCTTCTCCGATAAGTGCAGATCACAACACTGAAAACCGCATCCTTATCCGTTCAATGCTTCTCAAGATTAGTGGAAACATACAGGCGGATCGGCGCTGCCGTTTGAACCCCCACTTTTTCTAAAAATGATCAAAATGATCAAAATGGTCCTTTTTTCAGATTAAGTACGATTTTTTTCTTTTTTGAAGGAAAAAGAATGCCAAAAATTAAGAGCAATTTTTAAAGGATTGTTTTTTTTTATATACCTGCATACATATATAATTTAATGTTTTTGTGCTACATATTTTTCTTCCTATATTTGTATTTTATGTGGGGCCCCTTTTTTGACTCGTGTCCCTTTTTATTTCTCTTTCTGATTTTTTTTCAGTGATAACGTTGAGGCGGGCGCATTTTGGCAACTTCCTTTTCTACTTTCCATTGATGGCGGTTCAACGCATTATGGTATCAGATATGTCAAATTTACCAACTCCATCTGGCAAATTTAAGAAATAGGGTTTAAATTCTGCTTTTGGTATGGAAATTGCCACGCCCCCAAACCCGAAAGCCCATCGAAAAATACTAGAAGAACCCCCTCAAAAGACCTACGGACCTACGTTCCACTATCCTTGGGTACAAGACCACACGAAGACGTCGGATATGTGTCAAGGACAAACGAACTGGCAGCCAATTTGCTAGTTGATCCAGCGTTGTTTCAGACGCAGCGCAGTACTAAAATCAAATTTCAGTCTCGACTTTAAATTAACGGCAGCTCACAATTGCGAAATTTGTATAGAAAATATATTCACTGTGAACTACTTAAATTTAGAGTGAAACTAAAAATGTTTTTTGGTAAAACCCGCATTCTCTAGGCGAATTTTAAGGTCGTTTATTTTATTCACCTTCTCTTAAGCAATTTGATGCGGCACTGTTTTCTTAGACATATCCGCTCTCTGAGCTTGTTCAGTGTTCAGCTGACAAAGTGCTGGCGACGATCAAATGCATGACATCACTCACAATTGCTATATGACTATAGAATTGATTGGACCCTCACTACACACATTCCAACATGAACTCCGATCAATCTGTATGCATTTTATGACTGTGACATCAATAAGGACGTCCCCATAAATATTCGCCTCCCGAAATCCTTGACGATTCACTTTCGATGAACTTCATCTTCCCGGAATCGAACTCATATCCATTCAATTTCTGATTGAGTGTCTTTTCAGCAGCACTCACATCTTATCCTGCCTACGAAAACAAATAAAACACTCGTCAGCTTATGATTATCTGTGGCACATCCTATTTTCGGAAATAATTTACGATCCAATAACACTCGGCCGGCGCATAAATTCCTCACCGCATTCGTTATAATGCCGACCGAGGAATAATCTCTTCGAATTTCTTCCTCGACATCTGAGTGATTGATTCCATTTCGATATCCTCTCGAATTTCTATAGTAGTGGCTGGTATGGTGTTTTGTAACACTTTGTCATATTTTACGATTTCCTTCAATTCAGTGAGTGCGAGTGTAGAATCTTGAGCAGGAAGCATTTCAATTCAAGTATATATTATCATCTGTCACACACGGTGTTGTTGCGAAATATTCTCCCTGCGTCTATATCTTCTGTATAATGCGAATAGGATACGCGACTCCTTTGACATAAACCTACTTGAAATGCCAGCTACCCCGCATTCAGTTTTTGGCTTTTTGACTTTAGTGTGTCCCACCCCGAAATAGGTATTCTCTTCTATCCGCTTATCGGATCAATGAAAATCCCTATACTCCCGTACCTATACATACATATTTTTGTGTTCCCTTTGCGAAAAAGGAAACGACTCGGAATTTCTGACGCATGAAAATTTAGTCATTTTCCATTTTAGGTATACGATTGATGTGGAGGGAAGAGACAAAGTTTGATTTATATTTTTGTAGGAGTCCTAACCGAACGTCGGGATGCGATAAGCAGCGTTTGAGTGAGTCCTTACGCCATTACGCCACCTTATAGATAAATATCCGTATTTTTCTTATGAAAATTGGCGGATAAGTGCTACCGAAGATAAATACATTTCTATTTGATATACAAGAACATTATTTGCATATCATATTTCATATTGAACAACAAGCTGGGTACGGGTGTAACAAAAGACTAGCGGCAACGGTAATTTGTCTCTATGATTGAATTTGTATTTCTCCGAGGCGGTAGACATCCATTTTGCTTGCGTTGCGGTCTATGGATGCGGAGAGTACTTGTATATTATAGTCGTTGGGGAACTGACTGGTTTATTATTATTTTATTTAAATTTCAACCGTTTGTGTTAGATTAGATAGGGAACGGCATGGAGCAGACAGAGATGGATGGGCGATGGGCGCGAAATTAATATGATTTATAGTGGATGTACGAATTGTTTAATTATCTTGCTCCTTGGAGGGGGTTATTGTTCGTCTACCTTTATCTGCTTGAATTAAGCCTTGTTAGCCGTTTACGGTCTATATAACAGACTTTATTCCAATAGAATTATAGATTAGGTGCTTAATTTATGGGCGATTGACATGGGTTGGCAGTTTTCTGAAAAATGGCTCGCGTTCTACATATCTTCGTATCCTCCTCTTTCCCGTCGCATTCAATCGCACAAACGTTCGATAAAATATCTTAAATAAATATCTTTGCAACAACAGTACCTATGAAAAATTCTGTTTTTATACATTTAGCTTATGTTACGATTTTTGCACGGCCACGCCTACTTATTTGGGGAGTTTTCTTCTAACAATCTGATTTTAATTGATGGTGCTATCCGTAATTAGTCGTAATTCCTTTTGTTTAAAGTAATGTCCAAAAAATCCTTCCGACATTTTATTCATGTAAAGTTTATGTACCGCCACGCCTACTTTTTGGGGGCGTTTTTATTGGAAATTCTTACTACATAAATAGGCATTCACTTTCTGTATGACGTGTGGATATGGATGCCATCAGTAAGAATTGATTTTGCTATAAGGGACTAGGTACTCCAAGTGAATTGCTACATTTGCCCATGCAAAGCTTATGTACCACCACGCCTACATTTAAGGGGGTGCTTTCCTTTGAAACTTCGACTACAAAGTCAAACCATAATTTTCTAAATGGCGAATACGCATGCAAGCTGCTAACAACCCTAATCAGTCATAATACCTTTCATTTCATCGGGTCCTTAAATTTAATTCCTGAGATGGGAAAATATTAATAAAACCCAGTTCAAGTTCTGTGGTAACTTTTATATAAGGTACCTTCTCACAAAGCGATACATTTATTCACTTTTCCATCCTTTTCATAACTGAATGTGGTTTTGAAAAGGGTCGGGCTCCAACATCATTCATCATTTTATGTGCTTTTCCCCCGAATTTTATATTGTTGCTGATCCTGACGTGGAGTTCATTAAAGAAACCTTTTAAAACGCAAGGTGGACATTTTTTTTAATTTTTCCTTTTATTTCTTTAAACTTTCAACAGGTTCTCGCCGCATTGATTTATTTAAAAACCTTATGTTGGGGACATTGTACCTTTGCATATTCTATGCCTTTTGCCTTGGGCAACAATGGAATGATTTATAGCGATGACCGCAGGCACAAACACATTATCAAATTCCTGCGGAATGACAAAATCTGAAATAATACAAAGAAGAAGAAAAAGAAAATTACTATCGGTTTATATATAATTTTAACATAAACAGCAACGGTTCCATCGTGTTCAGCGATAGTCCTCAACTGTTCGTCCCTAAGCTTAATTATAAAAATAAAACACCCTTTCACACCGAATGTAATCCAACTGAATTCCCAAAAGTGTGGTTTGCAGTCGCACGAAAGTTTACTGGATCTGGGATTACTGGGCTATACCATCGAAAGGGGTATGAGATCTAACAAGTCCTCACAGCTCCATGAGCCAGAACACTGTTGAGCTAATACGCGCGCATACAACGACCGCAAAACACATTCCGTGAATTAGAATGTGGGAATTTCGTGAAATAGATAAATTTCTGGTTGTTCCCGCTTCGGGTTATATTTATAACTTTCCTCGGAATATTGAAAATTAATTAGCGCGATATCGTTGGCGTGATGTGGTTTAATAAATTTTGTGAAAAGCCAGGAGATATATTGGGCTTGCCATTCTGCTGTAGCTTGAGATTGCTAGCACGGTTGGTTATCGATTTTCTTACATCAATTATTTAGATTTAGTTCAAGGGGGACGCACATTCGTTTTTTTTTTTTAATTTTGCGAAATGTTGGGATTTATTTCGAATTGTACTCAAATTTATAAGCACAAAATCATTATTTTGTTGAATAGAAAATTCTGTGTTTAAGAAAAAAGTTGCCTAAAATCTGCACATATTCATTTCATAAATTTTAGAGAAAGAAATTTGTAAATCGTCGCAAAAGTTTGTACGATTTTTGCGGACTTACAATTTTGCCATACAGTTTTAAATATACATAGATGCTGTATTTTTAAGACGAAAGTTGCCTAAAACCTGCACATATTCATTTCATAAATTTTAGAGAAAGAAATTTGTAAATCGTCGCAAAAGTTTGTAAGATTTTTGGGGACTTACAATTTTGCCATTCAGTTTTAAATATACATAGATGCTGTATTTTTATGACAAAAGTTGCCTAAAACTTGCACATATTCAGTTTATACATTTTAGAGAAAGAAATTTGTAAATCTCCGCAAAAGTTTGTACGATTTTTGCGGACTTACAATTTTGCCATTCAGTTTTAAATATACATAGATGCTGTATTTTTATGACAAAAGTTGCCTAAAACTTGCACATATTCAGTTTATACATTTTAGAGAAAGAAATTTTTAAGTCGTCGCAAAAGTTTGTAAGATTTTTGCGGACTTACAATTTTGCCATTCAGTTTTAAATATACATAGATGCTGTATTTTTAGGACAAAAGTTGCCTAAAACTTGCACATATTCAGTTCATACATTTTAGAGAAAGGAATTTGTAAATCGTCGCAAAAGTTTGTAAGATTTTTGGGGACTTACAATTTTGCCATTCAGTTTTAAATATACATAGATGCTGTGTTTTAAGACAAAAGCTGCCTTAAACTTGCACATATTCATTTCATAAATTTTAGAGAAAGAAATTTGTAAATCGTCGCAAAAGTTTGTAAGATTTTTGCGGACTTACAATTTCGCCATTCAGTTCTAAATATATATAGATGCTGAATTTTTAAGGCAAAAGTTGCCTAAAACCTGCACATATTCATTTCATACATTTTAGAGAAAGAAATTTGTAAATCTTCGCAAAAGTTTGTAAGATTTTTGCGGACTTACAATTTGGCCATTAAGTTTTAAATATACATAGATGCTGTATTTTTAAGACGAAAGTTGCCTAAAACTTGCACATATTCAGTTCATACATTTTAGAGAAAGAAATTTGTAAATCGTCGCAAAAGCTTGTAAGATTTTTGCGGACTTACAATTTTGCCATTCAGTTTTAAATATACATAGATGCTGTATTTTTAGGACAAAAGTTTCCTAAAACTTGCACATATTCAGTTCATACATTTTAGAAAAAGAAATTTGTAAATCGCCGCAAAACTTTGTAAGATTTTTGCGGACTTACAATTTTGCCATTCAGTTTTAAATAGATTTGTTTCCTGTCTTTGTTATAGATTCGTACATACAGATCCTGTATAATTAATTTTTTTTTTTCTTTCAGAAAATGTAGCTGTTATGTCTTCTGAACGAGTTCGTCCATTGCGACGATGTAAGGACTCGATGCTGCTTCATTAAACCTCGAGTTATGTCCCAAAAATCCACATTATTCGGTGAGTAGTTTGAAGATTATGCTATAACAAACTCGAATCCTTATACAAATAGACCAACTGTTGAATTGGCCGTAGAGATTAATATTATAACTTTCGAAATCAAGGTGAAGTAAACTGAGTTATAGGCTTATCCCTTCGACCACATTATTATCTGCCTATATATGACTAAAGACTGAGTAAGCATCGATAGAAAAGCTTTATATTGAATTTAAATTTTTAAGCAATGTGTTGTCGAAAGAATACATAAATTGTCAGTGACAATATTGTATTCCAATTAGTATCCAGTCGGATGATCTTAGGAAACTGAAAGAAGACTAGCCCCTACGTATCAAACCTAAAACGAGTTATGCGTGGCGCATCTATTCACGCATGACAACCCATATCCCATCTTTAAAGCGAATCGCTCCCAAAAGAATATCTTCGACCTCCCTTTTACCTGGAAAATAACTGCCGTTCTTTGTCTGTCACATTTGCCTATTGTTTTCCAAATAATTTCAAAGGAGCAATCCCTGGCTTATATCCAGGCGAATAATTAATTTTCAGGAGGGAAATCCAAACCATTTCGCCAGACAACAAATCCCAGAAATTAAATTCCTCGCAAACAATTTGTCTTTCATCCCGGCTACATCGATCCACCAGTATAGATCTCCCGCATGCAACCAAGCACGTATATGTGGGCCTTTAGAAAACACCAGTGCAAATGTCCTTCCGTCGTGTCCGGTGTCTCTGTAGTTGGGAATCAAATTGAATTGGTTGGTCATTAAGAGGAGTTCATAAATAGGCATCAACCAGCAGCAGTCGCAAAAAAAAAAGAAGAAAAAAACACGAGAGAGAAACACCAGCAGGACGTCTGGGCAACAACTCCTTCCGCCGTTCAAATCACTGTTTCGGCAAATGGGCCAAAATGATGTTGATGAGCTACAGTAAAAATTAATCGCCCTCACTATTCACAGGCGGCAGTAACACTTGCGGCGTCCACCAGCTCAGACTCAGAGTTCGATGCGAATAAACATTTCACTGTGATGGTGCGTGATAAGGCGAGCATATGTGACCGGAGACCGGGCCGCCGCTGTTGCCCTGCGTATGAGTGTGTATGTGAGGACTCTAAACGAGTAATTAAAATAACAAATGATCCATTTGGAGGCGAAAGTGTGCCTCCGCTCCGCACTATTAAAGGAAATGACCGCAATCTGCAGGGACGACGACGCGACGTTTGGTTCGAATGCCATACCGCTAGTTGCTGGTCAATTATTTACAATTTCGCTTGCCTCTGGCACGGACACCGGCGTCGTCGGTTTGTTGGTAATTCCTCATCATCCGTCGAGTCGAAGGAGCTGGACGCTGGAGCACATTTTCATTCGAGTCGCTTACAATTTACAAAGGCTTCGTTCCGTTCTTCGCTGTAGTCTCTCTTTCCATTGCTCTCTCTCTCTCTCTCATTAATTGAATGCATTCGATTCGGGCTTCTTCTTTTTTTTTTCATTTAACGAGCCAGATACTTTAATTGGTTTTGTATTTCCCATTCGGCACTGGAGCTTAATGAGGAAGGAATGCTGGCAGTAGTTCCTCTGGTAAATGGAGTCCTGTATACAAGCCTAGGCCGTGTAATATACAAGTCAACTGAATGGCGGACTCACGGTGCCATTCAGCCAGAAAGTGAAGCAGTGAAATATGTTCGGTTGGGAATAATTAATGATTCGTCATCAGTCAGGAGTGTAGGGAACAGCTAAGTGCTGCAGAGATTTCTATCAATATTTATTGTGTAATTACCGGAAGACAGCTATAATCAATTAAATAGTGAATTTGTGTACTGGGTCGTAGTGGGCGGACGTGAGCGGTCGTGGGTGGGTGGGAGACTGTCGTTATGATACTCATTTCGGCTTTTAATGATGCGCGCATTCGGGGGAGGACCTTTATTGATTTCATTTTCTTTCTTTCTTCGTCTGACTGAATTTGTTTAATGAGAGGTGACTGTGAATGCCACGTAAATCGTGTTAAAAACCTTACTTCTGACTTCTGAGACGAGAGGGAAATATATTGCACTCTGTAGCTTGTGAAGCACGTTGAGCTAATAAAAGTTCTCGGGCGCATTAGGTTTTTTTTTTTTCAGTTGAAAAGAAATACAAAAGAAGTGGAAAATCGAGGTGTTTGGAGGAGGTTTTCGCTCCACTTTTGGTTAAGTTTGTACTTTTATTAGCTAGGTGGCGTCCCTTTTCTTTAAGAGTTTTGAATATATTTCATAGCGAGGAATCCGTCGGAACGGAAATTTCTCCGCAACGCATACTCCTTCGGAGGTTCCAATTGGATTCTAGGTATCCGGCTTCGGAAGAGAAATAAATAATTACGATGGTGCACCGCACTACACTCCAAATTGTAAACAATTTCCACAACCAAATTCTGTCGAAGGATGTCGGAACCTAGTTGATAAAAATTTAACAACAAAATACACTTCACCACACTTCAACGTAATTCGCCGATTTGTGTTACAAAATGTCGGAACAATTCTCCAAAAAGTTGTTTCGAAGAATACTTAGCAGCGAAAATCCTCCGAATCGTATAAAATCGGAGAATTTTTAGTTCCGATGTATACCTGCTAGGGCCGAATAAGTCCGTTTGTTTTGGCATGGTCCCTGATGGAATATTTAAAAAGGCCAAATGTTTACTTTTCTATAACAGGGCTTTAGCTAGTTTCCTGTCGAAAAAAAATTCAAATAGAAGGTAGCAAATCGAAGGCACAAAGCCGATTTTCCAGTAAAGAATTTTTCACTGGACACTATAACCTTTTGGCTAAGGATTCGATCGAAAATATTGGTCCGCTCAAAAAAAGAGACGGTGATCGATTACGTCTCGCTGATCGTTAAAACCTTTGACGACAACCAGATGACTTTAGTTCAGTTCAACAGTCTATTTAGTTCAAATATTATAAATAACTCTTTTGTACATTTAGTCCACCTAATTAGACCCATCAGGTTTGATTCATGATTTTCCCATCTCGCGAACGTCTGACAAACATCCAAGAATATGACTCTCATGAAAGATCTTGTCAATTGGCCGCTTGGACTGGGTATAAAATGTAAAAAAAAACCCACTCAAAACAAACGGTTGTGAGAAGAGGCCTTGGATCCCTTACGGACCTGTTGCGACAACTATTCTTTTTTTTTAGTGTAACCTTTAGTTAGCTTCACTTCTAAAATGTTGTGGGAAGCCACAGACTCCTCTTAGCATAACAATGCCAATGCCAACTGACTTGGAAGCTAAAAAATTTCTAGCCGGATACGCATTTTGCCATGCATTGTGAGATTTCTGGTGTAGTTTTAGCGTAATAAAATATGCGACCATTCCCTACCGATATAAGCACTGGTCTTGAGTGATGATCTTGAATGAGTTCTCTGCAATATATAGCTTCGGCAACACAATAGGCTAATATGGGTCTAAGTGGTTAATAATGAGGAGGGACCTTTCTCCATTTTTATGCTGAGTCCCATTGAACAGGTCTGTCTGTCATTTCCACGAGCAGTAAAAATGTAGTCATTCCTGGACGACTTGTAACGTCTTAACCATTCACCGGCTGTCAATAAATTGAATTTTGTCTCCTGTCAATTAAAGCGATAAATGTCCAGTCTCTGGGAAAAAAGAAACCTGTTTGCTCTTCCGAAAGCCTAAAACACTTAAAAGGGTCAAATACCGACCGACGAAACCTTCTCAATTCAGAGATGATCGTGAAACTTTCCAAACGAACCTTTTGCACCCAAAAACCCATTTTTCGCTCAAATCAAAACTTTCCTAATAGAAACGATCAAAGTTGTTAATTCCAACATCCCCCCATTGCAACCCCTGTTTCGACTAAATATCCGCACCAGAATGTACCACCAAATAAAAAGCCACCAATAATTTAGACATCAACCCCAGCAAAGGCCACTCAAAAGTCAAAAGAACAAAACCCCAAAAAGTTCCTCCGCATCCGATAAGTGAGAACAGAAAGAAAAACAACTTTCCAACTAAACGTCAAGTTCCCATTCAAACTGTCATAACTCATACATGAAACTATTTGCATGCATAAAAAAAAAACTTGAAGCACAATGCGCCAATAACCTGTCACCCGGGGGTGGTGAGCGACGGAAAGCGCGGCACCATTTCATCATTGATCGCATTGAAGACACACTGCCAGCGAAAAAGAAGAAGAAAACTTCTGCCCAACAAGTAAAACAAATTCCCCCAAATGATGAAATTAAATTTAACTTTATCTGTCTCCAGTCTCCACCAACGACGACGACGATGACGACGATGAAACTACTTTCGAGTTTCGAGTCTAAGAAGTTTTATGCCAGATGGCGGCAAACCTAGGATAACAGCGCAACTCGAAAGTTTCCAGTTCAATGCTGCAATCCGCACCCGCACCATACCGTCCCTTGACAAAAATACATAAACAATACCGAAAGTCATCAATCATTCAGCGAGAAGTAACACGACCAAGGCGGGGTCGGTGGCAGATGAAAAGAAAAATCACGACCAACACCGATACGAAAAAAAAGTCATCCTCTATGTCAGCACTCAGGTTGCACATTCCGAAGAAAGTACACAAAAATAAAGAAAAAAAAGAACGAAAAACTAAAAATAAGAAGACAGAAACGCTTACTCTGGTGATAGCTCTTTGATGATGATGATTGGGTGCAGCTAACGAGAATTCAAAGCCAACACCTCTGGAATGGCAAGGTGGGTGCTTGATATCACAGATACCACCCCACCCCCGCTAGAGCAGGTGCATCCTGATTCTGTTCTTGAAGTGTGGAAAAATGATACGATTCGACGGAAGACTGACGTCTGACATGGTTGTCTGATTTTGCAGCGTTTTACTCCTGATTGAACCCTAATGGATTCAGCTTACATGCGCTTAACATATAGAGCGGAGCAGCAGCGAAGGGACCGCGATTTCATCGTCTACCGAGCACCAGCGGGAACAAAAACAAAGCCCTCTAACGAAGAGATATTTGTATCTGAGTGTGTGTGTCGGTGTGTGAGTGTGCATAAAGTTTGAGTTGTCAATTGTCTGATGGAAAACTTGAAATTCGCTAAGTAGCTTTCTTTCTTTCTGTCGAAGAGAAGCGAACTGTTGACAGACATTTCCATTAAGAATGTTTGATGTGTGCTTGTACGGGTAGCTGATTGAATTGAAATGGTTGACGATGGCGGAGTGTTGTATTCGCAATCAATACTACTGCAGGAAAACGTCGAACGGTGTAGCTATTTGTGAGGAAAGAACTATTGTCAGGCTTCCTATATGTTGTAAAAAATAAATAAATAATTAAATAGTTGGGGCAACAGGTCCGTAGGGACGAGTTATTCAATTTTTGGAACGAATGGAAGGGATCTACAATTTTATACCGATTCTAAACGGCTAATTGAGAAGCTCTTTCAAGACAGTTATACTCTCGGCTGTTTGTCAGACGTTCGCGAGAGCTGAGGTGAGGTGAGAGGTGGCGAAATTTTTTTTGGCGGATGCGAACTTGGGACCACTCGCTTAGTAGTCCCACATACTTACCACTAAGCCACTGCGCCTACTCCCATATGTTGTGTTGAGGCGCTATTCTTGTACAACCGTGCCTACACAAGAGCGGCTTTCCATCTCGTTCATTTGTGTGTTTGTGGCCAGTTTTATTAATTCGCCACCTGCCTTTTTGTACCTTATGCAACCGACTGAAGTTTTTTCAGAGCAATTACACTCTCGGATGATCGTAACAAGTTCGGAATAGGTTAATCAGTTTCAAGCTTAATAGGTTAATTTTCATTTGGAGTTTAAATTAATTTTTATTCACGTGTTTCTCTAGCTTACATTCTAGACAAAATTGGTTAAATCTAATTAAAAACTAACATTTATCTTATACTAGCTGACCCGTGCTCGCCTTGCTTCGCCAGAGTTCCACTTCTCAAATTTAAAACAAAATAATTAGCGCTATACAAAAAGTAGCTTACCCGAAAAAAGAGAAGAAAAACTGCCAGTAAAACAATCCAAACAAATACCTTGGTAGGCTAACTTCTATTATTCCCTCTCAATCTCATTTACATTCCACTTGTAAGTTGTTACTTGTTACATTTTATTCCCCATCTCAATCCCATAACAACTCGCTCACTTACTACTCAAACACAAACATCCTCAAGTTCAAATTAAAAAAAGAGAAAAAAAACATGAAGCAAAAAAACTGCAAATGCACAAACAGGTTTTAGCATGGACGTGAATCAGTATCACTAATAAGATCAGAATCACTATAGCGCATTTTAAAAATCACAATCACAATTAACAACTGAGTGTGACTCCCTCAATCTCAATTACATAGCTATCTCCCTCAATCCCATGCACCACATTCGCTCTACTACTCATTGTCATTATTCACTAATAATTTAAGAACGTGAGCAAAAAAAAAAAAAAACAACACAAAACCCAAAAGTTGCATAAAAAAAGAGAAGCACACGGCAGAAAATGTATAGAGAGAGAAACAGGTTTTGCCGCACACACACACAAAATTTCCTCCACTCAACGCTGGAAAAATCCAACGATCTAGCTTCAATCGAACATTTTGATTTTTTCAATTGTATTAAATTTATAGTTTATTGCGTATTGTTCGACTTCAGGATAACGTACAAAGATGATTTATATCTTAAAATCTTTGTACATTATTGAACTTTGTATTAAAAAAAATCCCATTTCATTTGGATGAGTGATTCCGAAGCTAGGAGCTAGAAGGCATCCGAGAATTACAACTTTTCTTAGATATCAGCTTAGATTTCCACTTCCGGACAGCGAATAATGGTAAAACATATCCTATGTTCAAATCTGAACAATTTCCTATGCAACTGTGTAAACCGAAATCAAATTCGTGCAGTACTTTTTGAATCTATTCCCGTCTCACAGATTACAGCCGGAAAAAAAGCTACAGTTTTATTATAGTAAGGATTCTAGCTAGATTACTGGCTTAATAGGTTCATGTGTTTTTTGTGAATTTTTTGGGGGTTGAACCGGAAACTTCTCACTCGGTAGTTGAAGACTAACCAATGTTTTACTCAACGATAACATGGCAATTGGAAAAATAGAAATATTAACCAAGTTGGTGGCATAAATATGTATTTACTGATTCAGTTTTAAAAAAAAAGAGGCCTTGGCTATGTTGTTATATTGGGCTCAAAGCTCAAGTCCGTTCGAAATTATACTGATTTTTAATATTATTTTCCGCCAGTACGAGCATCGACTGCGGGGGTATCTGGTGGGGTGTCGGCTGGTGTACCTGGTGGTGTTTCTTCTGGTGGTGCTGAAGGTGTACCTACTGGCGTTCCCGTTGTTGTATCTCCTGATGTCGCTGTTGATGTACCTGCTGTCGCTGTTGATGTACCTGCTGTCGCTGTTGATGTACCTGCTGTCGTTGACGTTGGTGTATCGTCTGAGGTTTGTGCTGATGTCGGTCCACTGGTTGTTTCACCCCCACCACCAGTTTGCGTAGCATTCTGATTCAACACCACTGTGCAATTCTGGCAAATCACTAAAAAATTCATAATATCGGTATTTCCCTCATGATAGCCAACAATTATTGTTAAACTTACAATACTGGTCTGTCTCATCGCCATAATCCTCATCATCGTCATAAAAGTAATCAACCAGCATCTCAAATAAGGTCCAGAATCCACTTTTCTATAAAAGGTTCAACCATAACTTTATGTGAAAATTGCAAAACAGGCTTGAGTTGGTTACCTCGCTTTCATCTTCTGTATCCTCTTGATATGGCTTGGGACTTCCCTGGACGGCCAACGCCATAAGGGCGAGCAGAAAAATATACCTCAAGCGCAACTTAAGCATTTTGACAGCCTACGAGAATAAGCCCGACTAGACTCTGAATAGATGGGGTTCACTGCGGAACCTATTTATATGCAGAGTTTCAGCGGCTTTAACTCAATTTATGAAACGTGTGCAGGTGCATACATAATATTTGGCTATTAAAAGTTTTTTTTTTGTTTTTTTTAATTTATTTTCAAATGTGCGTTTCACATACGGTGCTCTATTTATGCGGCGGTGGTTCTAGCACCAATCATGCGAGAGCAATACCTGTGACTGACCTGCCCCAACATTAATGTCTCACTCGTGAGAGTCGTTAATTTTTGCTTTATGAAAATTGCTATCTTTAAATGTTGTTTAGTATGGCAAGGTTAAAGCCAGACTTGCTATCGAGGGATAAGAAACCTGGGTGGTGGTAGGTGGTAGGCTTGTTTTTTTTAGCTTCGATCTCAGCAAAGCAAAGTAAAGTAGGATTTTCAGCACGCAAGTACAACAACTCTACTTGAGACCTCGATGACTCACAGTAGTTAATGTAATTTCGTGCTGAAAATCCTACTTTACGTTGCTTTGCTGCAATCGAAGCTAAAAAAAAATACACCTAATAACATGTCGACCTCAGTTGTAGAAGTCGACGGTACCTGAGCGGCTGAGAGTGTCGCAAAAGAGGATGAGTGGCAGAGGTGAGATTTTCTTCATTTTCACTGTGAACCACGGACTCCATCCTACGAGAGAAAATTCCACCTGGGACCACTTTCACTTTCTTATCCAATTTTGCTGATATTTTTTAGATGAATTTAAGGACGTTTTTTGGGGCATTTTTTGAGGCCTTCTTTAGGTCGAGTTCGAGGTGGGTTTAAGATCGTTTTAGGAAACGCTTTTCTGTCATTATTGGAGGTGGGTTTTGGGATGCTTTGATGTTTTTCAGTGCTTTTTTTTTTTAACGTATCTCGAGGTTTTTTAGCTCTTCTATGGAGGAATTTTCCGACGGCGTTTTTTTTACCACTGTAGAGGAAGTAATTTCGGTGATAGAATCGCTTTACCAATTTACCTAAGTGAATTAAATTCGGTCAGAAATGCACAGGTCTCTATATAGACACCGAGCTACTCGTGTATATAAAGTAGGCATGATAATGGAAGCTATGACCCGCTTTTTCAAAGAATGGGAGTATTATAAAAGAGTTAAACTTAAAATTAAATATTTCTGGCAACTCCCCTTTTTTAAGACGTGGTTTATTAATTTCTTGTTCTCCGAAAACTTTTACAGCGAGTATCAGGTAATTTAAAAGACTCTTCCTTGCAGATATTTTTCCAACAAAATTCACCGCAACTCGAAACCTGTAAGCAAAACCCCTGTAATAGAAAAAGACTCTCAGCAAATCTCTGAAACTATTCGAACAAAGCAACGTGCATGCACGGGCTTCAGAGCCTTTTAGACTGAGGTTTGATCGGATCAAACTACTCATTTTAAAGGGACTTAAAGACTCAAACACAAGAGCCAACAAACGCGTATGAAAGGTAACAAACATGGATGTTATTTTGAGTTTCACATCTGTGGGATCAAGACTGCGAACGGAGCGAATCGTGTGAACCAAAAGCTACAATTAACGGACTCCTTGTGGACCGTTGCATATAGCTTGGTCTGTAAGGAGGATCTTTGCAAAGCTATGGCACAATTTAGCGGGTATTATTTGAAAATATTCTACTGTCATGTAAGTACTGTCAATATGCGTTCCAAAAAAAAAAAAAAAAAAAATTAAGAACTCTCTCTGAACATGAATGGTTGTGAGATGCTAGGCCTAGGGCCCTACGGAGCTATAGCGCCAACTATTATTATTTATTTATTGTTATTTTATCTACTGTCAATATATTCAGACATAGTAGCCATTTTATCAATGAGTGGCTTTAATCGGTTTAATAATAGTTAAAGTCGTTAGAAATCGAATTCAGTTCGGCAAACGTTACGCGCGGTGCAATGGTCGTGTCGTCTTTCCGAGTTCACTATTCGTCGACCTATGCAGAAACTCAACGAAAGCAGTTCGCTGACTGATCAAACAGTCCTAGTAATTGAACAGCAAATCCACTTCTATGATAAGCCGTCCATTGTTGTCACACTGGGGCCTTACTAATAAATCGGTTTTAACCTTAACACCAAATTTTTTGTAGGTCACAATGGGTAATTTCATATCGAAAATGAGTTCGAAAAATCTAACCTGGACACTAAAAATCATTATTAGTAACGCACTGTGACAATACCCATCGCATTTACTAAAAATACTGTCCAAACCAATGAAGCTCACTTAAAAGTTAAAAATTCAATCCATCGCTCTTGAATTTGCAAACTTTCGTCAATCAAAATCACTGGAGCCCCCTCTAGCATAACAAAAAAGAAAAACAAAAAAAAAACAAAAAACAATAAGAGACAAAACTGGAGAAGGAATGATGAATTCAAATCAAATCCTTTGATTTTTACAACAATACCCGCAGAGAATGTAGAACTTGAATAGAACGTAGGGCGGGCCTACAAAATCTCGCAGCAAAAGTTATATACGTTACCCAAATTCATTTTCATCTTCAAACAAAAACCTCATCGAGATAGAAGTAGGTTTAGGTATACATCTGGCATCTACGGATGGGAATAAGAATGTAAGCCCACCTTATGCCACGAACATTATTTGAAGTCTCGAAATCAAACAATCCTGCTCCCAAATGTGGCTTAGTACCTACTCTTGTGAAGTGGAGTACGGTACGACTATATACAGTCCACAGAAGTCGTCAATTCATATCAACGAATCCGTCCAAATCCAACACACACACACAACCCCACACCGGCGAACTTTTTTTTGTGAACATCGTGTACGGTTAAGCAAGCACTTACATCATGAGGAAAATGGAAAACTTTTCCAATTTAACGCTGAAATACAAAAGGGAATTTGTTTGAATCCGGAATTTCAAATATCTTATTGTTGCGAGGAGTTTTCGTCGCCTCCACCTGCCGTTGCTGCTGCTGCTTGCTCGGCTCTTCATGGTAAGCAGTCTAAGCCTGGGATACACCTATCATTTCACCGCACATCAGGCGTTGTGCGTTTGCATTAAATTTGGAGGCTCTATGAATATGTAATTTGTAGGTGGGTATTTGACTTGTGACTGTGCCGAGTGCATGAAATCGATACTTGGCTGTTGACACATGACATTCCGGTGGATGCATGTAAAACCACTTCTCAAGACTGCATGTGCTTTTTTTGTAATCAGATTGTCGTACAGCACTTGCACTTATGAATATTCAGTTTCACCGACTGACTGGGTATAACTTTGACAACTCATCGGAGACCCCCACCCAATTTTTCTTTCAACATTTGGAATGGGTTTCTTTTCCGTTCGCAGTTATCGAGGAGGAGGGGAACAAGTTTTGCATTCGCCTGACTGTGGTGCCTGGCACAAGGCCCAAACCAATTTCGATTCTCAATTTAACTTCGATGAGTTATCGAACGAAAGGCCATTTGCACGATGGGAACTCTTTCTGGGCTGCTATGACTGGAGACAATAAATGTTCTAATTAACATTTTCGCTAGAAACGGTTTCAACGCGATTCTGCGCCTGATTAGGGAAACTTGTTGTAGCGTTATATGGGCTCAGTTCGGCGCTCCTTGCACTGCCAATCTAATTTGCATGTTCTCAGCGATTGGACTCGTGCTTGGGTTAATCGAATTTCCGATGGTACTTGGGGACTCTTTATAGTGCGACCAAATGAAGTGAATTGTTGGGTGGTTGGCGTCTATTTCGTCTCTAAGAAGAGTTGGGTGTTAGAATTTACATTAGTTTTGGTCTACCAACTGAGCTTTGTTATCGAAGGACTACTTGGGCATGTTGCCACTTGGTATTTGGTTAAAAAGTATATTTTAAATGGCCACTGATGGTCTAGAATTGCCTGTGAATTTCTCACTTTCTGTTACCGTGATTCATCCAAGTGCATGTGGGTAAAAACATTCGAAATATATTCTGCCATCAACTTCTAGCCCCAAAAGAACAGAACACCCCAAACAACTCAACTATGATTAGTGAGGCACAACCTTCGGCTGCTAAAGTAAAAAAGTCCTCGTGGGTCAGTTGTCTCGTACATCAGTTCGCTCGAAGATCATTTCCCCCGTATATCGCTTATCTTCCAGATGCGTGTAAATACAGAAGCTCTGCAAAGGCTCCTAAAACGCACGTTTTAGCACCAGGCCAATCGCTGAAAACATACAAATTAGATTGGCAGTGCCAGGAGCGCCGAATTGAGCAACGCTACGACAAGTTTCCCTAAAGTCGTCCCCGTGCATCAGTTGTCTCGTACATCAGTTCGCTCGCCGATCAATTGTCCCTCCCTCTGTTTATATGGAAACACAAAGGCTCTGCATAGGTTTCCGAAACGAGCTAGTTAAAGGCGACATTGCATTGTAATGTGGATCAGTTGTCCGTGCACCACTGTTTGGGATGTAGTAAAACAGGCCATTTTCTGAGTCTGAGTTATTTTTAAGAAACCCCGTAATGCAGCTCTCTTTTAGATAGGTAGCTTTTTAAATCAGTTGTACCGAAAATTTAACGTCTTATGACTTATCAATGGATAAGTTATCGCGTAGATCCATGCTCTCATAGAAAAATTGCTTCGCATACAAGTTGTACCGGAATCCAAATTCTTTGGATAGCTTTTCTGAAACAAAACAATGAAAGGCGATATATATTGTGGATCAGTTGTTTCTTCCCTCACTTTAGGTACTCCAAGCGACCGATTGACAAGTCGTTATGCTTCGTCGACATTTACTTCCATACCCAATGAACGCATTTGTCCCGCAATCGCTTTATAGTTATATCAAATATTTAAATTCTGTCACTGAAAATGTCAAATCATCTGTCAAATATAAAATTCTGGGTACCACTTCCAACAACGATTCGCAGCGATATTTCACAGCGAATCGTAATTGAGTCCTCCATCAACAACAACAACTGATTATGTGCTCCAAATTACACACCGTCTTGCACACGCATTCAATTTACGCAAATTCGACCTCCTTGTGTCGGAACCACGCTAACCTCCAGACCGCCTCTTCTTATCGCAGCAAATTACATATTCCCTCCAGATGGGCCACCTGAACGCATATTGCCTTTAGAATGTTTTTATTTTTCCAGCTAGGGCGCATACACAATATTAACGCAGGGGCCTCGATTTTGTTGTGTTTGGATAACAGGGAGCGCCACGCAGTAACGTAGCTACAGTCGTACTTCAACTGAAAGTCAAATTACACGCAATAGCAAGCTTCCCGACGAGAACAATCAGCACTCTTGAATGCACATATTGTATAGTTTATAGTCTACACTCTACAGCAGCGAACAGTTTGGAATCGACTAAGGATATGTATACGAGGATATAGAGGATTGTGCGTTAGAGGCATTCAGAGTCAACATTTCACAGATGATTTGGTCTTCCATTTCGCATTAGGGTCGGTTCGGGGAAGTACTTTAAGCGTTTAATTGACTGAAACCTGACTATGCGATCGATGTAGTCGGTACGTTTAGGCTTCGGACTTTGGCTGTCTGTTGTAATTTTCCGATTATGACCGTTTAAAGTTTCATCGACAGGAGAGCAGGGTTCTACCATTGGCTGGGTATGGAATCTACTAATCGTTCTCAGATTGGGTGAGGTTAATT
This sequence comes from Cheilosia urbana, assembly GCA_946477585.1. NCBI lineage: Eukaryota > Metazoa > Arthropoda > Insecta > Diptera > Syrphidae > Cheilosia > Cheilosia urbana. The sequence goes on along the minus strand of OX297856.1, from coordinate 72,184,850 downwards.
TGTATATCCACAGGGTGGGGGTTGGTTCGTTTTTCAAAGTAATATGGCAGAGAAATAATTTATTAGCAGTAAAGGAACCGTTCAGGAACTCTGGATGAGGCTCAAGTGACCTGGAGTGCTTTCGTTTATTATTTAGTCACTATTCATTGACAAAGCTTAGCTTGGGCGACCTGCAGTGGCAGCTACAGCCACCCAGCACTGCTGACGAGACGATGAATTGGCAGAGAGCGTGAGAGAATGATGAAAGAGTAGTAAGCACGGTTGCCAGATTGGGCGCTTTTTTACTTAAAAAACGATAGAAATTTCTTCCATGAGTGCCCAACAAAATTTTTGGGCTACATATCGTTTTACAAATTGTGTGTTAATTTTACTTGTTTTATTCTTTCACAAAACTAAAAAAATAAATATTTTCGAACAAACCCGCACTTTTGAAACTTGGCAGCACTCTTGCAGTCAAATGACATCGAACAGTCGTTCAAGTTGCACGCACAGCAATTCATTTTGCAGGCCTTTTGGTTTGACACAAGCCACAAAAGCCAATAGCAGAAAAAAGTCAAATAAAATCCAAGGCGTAGAAGTAAAAAAAAAAAATAGTGCGTGGAGTCCCTCCGCGCGGAAGAAGTGAAACTTCGTAATGTGGAAATGAAAATAGGAAGGGGTAGAAATTGATTTTTAGTGAAATCATATTGTTTCTTTAAGCATAGTATCCTGCTCGCGCTAAATTTTAGCGCCCCTAGTCTCCACTTCGTTTCTCCACACCAAAGATAAATGGTCGCTAAAATATTATTAAACATGATATAGATGGGACAAAACCCATATGCTTATGAACCATGAGTACCATGACTGATATTAGTAAACGAAATTTTAATAGAATTTTCGAATTTCAAACTTGAAAGACGTAAGAAACCTAGAAATTATAAGAAGAAGTTCAACATGTGTCCTCAAACTTTCCACAATCTCCTTACCATATTGGAACACTTGTTATTACCCAAAAGATGAAGCCAAATGAGAGCATAAGTCCCCCTGAAAATTGATTCGCTTTATTTATATGTAAAGGGTGTTCGCGAAACAATTTTCGAATTTAAAATTAAATAATAAAAGATTCACAGGTTTTTATATAATCGTTTTTATTTTAAAATAAAACATACAAATGCGGATTTATGTTTTGAAAATAATTGAAGTTAAATGTTTACCACGGAGACGAACACACTCATTTAAACGAAACACCATATTTTTTGTGAAAACTTTTTTGCAAGTTTCTTGCGAAATTCCTCTGATTTCGTTGCGAATATCTTTTCAGTTGCAATAAATTTCGCGGTTTGTTAACGTAGACTTTAGATTTAAGAAATCCCCATAAAAAAAAGTCCGCAGGTGTTAAGTCTGGCGATCTGGGGGGCCATGGGATATCACCATAACGACTTATGACTTTTTCGGGGAAAATGCGCCTTACAATGTTCATTGATGCCTCCATCCTGTTGAAACCATGTTTATCCGTTTACCCATTCATTGTTCTCCAACTCAGGTTCAAAAAAGTTTTCCAACATAGACGAATAGGTTTGGGAATTTTTTTTCTTAGTGAAAGACGTGGATTTGCAATAACATCACGACGAACTGCTTCAATTGTTTCGTCAGTTCTCACAGTTCGCGATACACCTGGCCCGTGTCCCACTACAGGTCCTTGTTCACGAAAACTTCGCACCCACTTGCCAATAAGTTGCGTACTAGGACAATCCCGTATACGCCGAATATTGAAATGTCTTGCGAATAGCCACGGGAGAATCGTTATTTTTAAAATATGCCTCTACAGCAAACGCACGATGCTCCGCCGACCAACGATCCATGGCTACTAAAATCCGCACGACGCGTAAGTGTAATGAATACGCCTCCCCCCTCCGCCGATACCCCGCTCGCCGTTTATTCAAATTCAAAGTCGAAAATTCTTTGGCGGACACCCTTTATATGTATCTCTGTTTTAGAGCTGTTATTTGGCTTTGCGTTTTCTTTTATTTATCACACAAACATTATCCGCGTTTTCCGCCACAAAAAATTCTTTGCAAACACAACACAAACACTTTTCTCCGTTTTTTTATGTCAAAATTTATCTTCGACATTTATTTCGCGAGCTAAATGAGTGGAGACTTTTCATCGGCCCGTCTATATGAAGTTAAGGATTTGGCGTGCGAACAGGATACTGATGCTTTGCTAAACTGCCTCGCTCAATTTTATCTTTGTAGACATTTTTGTATGGGAGATAAAATTTAGCGCGAGCAGGATACTAGGCTTCAAGACAAACTTTATTAACATTGCTTGCAACTCACAATTGATCGCATCTTTTAATTATCATTTTCGAGTGGAGAAATATCCAAATCCATAACATTTACAATGGGATAATGACAACTAAAGTAAGATACGATATGTTGGAAGTCGCATTAGAAGTTTCACTTCAAAAATACTACTCTATTAAATTATAGGTATGTGTATCAAATCAAACTAAAACAAGTAAATGAAATAATGAGGACGCTACTCGTTGCTAACGCTCGGGCTGGCCTGTAACAGGTATACTACGCGCATGCGTTCGAGTGCCACGCATTCACTCTCGCTCTGTCTCCTTCTATTCCCCCTCCCCAGGAGCGTTGAACGTTTAACGCAACCTTGTTGGAAGTCGCATTAGAAGTTTCACTTCAATAAGACATTAATTGCCAATTTAGTCATTATTTTTGGAAATTAATCTTCACCACAGAATATTCTTCTCCCAGCATTTGGTGCCAATAAACTCACTCACCATTGCATACTCTGAAGCGTGAGCGGTACCCTCACACCTTTGAGTATGCAATGCTTATAGTAGCATTAAGCATTTAAGAAGTTTCACTTCAATAAATCAAACAACATACATAATTCACCTATATCGTCTTTACTTCTTGAATTCTTCAATTCTGTACTGTAGGTATCAACGTATGTAGGTATGTACTATAACAACCATTGAAACAAAACCCTTGAACTCAATTTCTATATATATACACCACCATAAGTCCTTCAGCGCACGCCAACAGCCATGTGCGCATTTCCTCAGAAACAACCACCACTTTTCTTTTCTTTTTCATATGAATGTGCTTGTGCTGTGCAATGTGCGCTACCCTCACCCTCGCTCACGCCTTTGAGTATCCAAGTATTAGCGTTAAACGTTTAACGCGACCTTGAGTTGGAAGTCGCATAAGAAGTTTCACTTCAAAAAAAAAACGCGGGGAGAATAAGTCTGAAAAATACATACAAATAAATGATAGAGGAGAGGAGAATTCTTTAGAATGTCGGTCCTTCCCTAAAAAAGGAAATTGCCATCGAATCAGTTCTAAATAGTCCAGCTAATTAAAATCGAAGATCAGGGGTCGAATCGCGTCCTCCGTGATCGAGCATTTCGTGACGGAATTTGTTTTTGTTTCACATGTAAAATCAACTTAATTCCGTGAACGTATAGCTCGTTCACGGAAGTGGCGATTCGACCCCAGTTGTGAATTGTGATGAAAATACAACGCACTATAGACTATAGGTAGGTATATAAGGTATAACGCATATAAATGAAAATAAATAAAAACATGAATCCCTTTGCTTTCTTGCGACCGCACTGGGCTCGGTCGGGGTTTGTTCCTGCTCAGCCGCTCCCCACTTCGGATTCATATCAATGGCAACGAAAACAAAGCCATGCTGCCATTTACATTGCAAATTATCCCCTTGTTGTTTTATACAACTCTTTTTTTCCGATGGCAACTACCGCTACGTTACGTAGACGACTCTACGATGGTTTACTCCATTGTTGCTCTTGGGGGCTTTAATATGCACCAGGACTGGAACCTCGGTGCGTATTAGCAACCACAACCACCCTTATGCAGCCCACAGTTTTTTTCATTATCGTTGTCGGTGCCGCGCATGGACTGTTGCTCGTCTCTGCCTGGGCTCTAGTTCTCGGTCGCAAGTACCGTTACGCAGCCGACAGTATTTTTCATCGTCGTTGCTGCCGCACATACTGATGGGAATGGTTGCTGCCTGGGGTATGGTATGGCGTATGGGTTGTGGGGTCCAGCTGTCGGTCGCAAGTACCGTTACGTAGCCGAAGCCGACAGTATTTTTCATCGTCGTTCGTCGTGCCGTACGTCTACGTATAGTGGTATAGTTGGATTGCTCAATTGCTGCTGCTGCTGCTAGGCTTTGGTGTTCATTCGCAACTACAGTAACGCAAGCGGTTATGGGTGTTTACGAAGTCGTCTGCGTTGCGTCTGGTCTTGCTTGTGCCACTGTAAATCAGATGTTAGGGTGACCATCTCGACCGACTCAACCCATACCCATGGTCAGCTGCATCCATACTTAAATCCCAACAAATAGCATTCGTCTTTGAACTCAGAAGCACCATTATGAATACTTACAAACCATATGAACGAAAAGCTCTTGTGAATAAATCAAATAGTTCCGCACAGCAACCCTAATTATAAAAATCTTGATGGAAAAGGTCTCCGCAACAGAATATAAGCGGCTTATTTACCTTGTCAGCGTAAGTGGGTAATAATTACTGAACGGTATTCCAAAAAACCTCAAGGAAGTCTGCGTAAAAAATAAAAGAGCAAACACCTAAGACTATTATACTCGAAGGTTTCCTTCCCGCACACCAACATGCAGCTGTTAACCTCTTAACCACTTTTTGCACCTCTTAACCTGTCCAAGAATTCCCGGCTATATTCCGTTGGAGAGGGAGAACAGCACCTGTTGAAAGTGCAATTAATTTTAATAATTGTAGTGGGTCTTAAGACCATCGCAAAAGAGAGAGAGACAGAGCTTGCTTGTAGGTACAGGAGAGGCGGTGAAATTTATGAATTTGCGCTGCAAGGATCCTGGTTGTAGGTGCTATTTGCTATATGAACAGCCACTGGCAGTGGCACTAGCACAGGCACACTGGGTAGGTAAGTGACTTAATTTATGGTCCGTGACCCTGATGTTGCTCTCTGTGTTGTACCTGTACGCCAGGTGACAGTGAAAATATGAATTATGATTAAGAAGTGAAAGTTTTGAAATGGGATCTGGCCTACGAGACAGTTCATTAAAAGGATGATGGATTTTTGTATTCCCATTGTCAAATGGTGTGGTGTGCGGTTTGCGACTTTTCTCACTTTAAATTTCAGTTATACGGCAGGCATTTTTTTGGAAAGTGGTAACAACGACGTAGACTGTACATTGCACAAACGCGTGCGAAAAGAAGCGCCTTCGGGCAACCTTTGCATGCATTTTTTCCACGTCCAGTGCCAAAATAAAGTTTCTTTTTTAAAGAGGAGTTCATCTTCACTCAAGAAGCCGTAAAATAATTATTTACACCCCGAAGCTAAATCCATATGCACACGTTGTTAACGCGATGTCAATCTCATCTTGCGGAAAGCAACTGTTTACATATCCGACATCTGCAGAACTATCAAGATCCGTACTACCTACCTACCTACCTCCTTTTCAAAAATTCAGCAGTTACGCGTGTTTTACTATAACGAACGCCTGTTTATGAGACACCCACATAATAGGTATCCTATAGCGGAATTAAATTTGACTGACTTTTTGGAAATATGTAGATACTTATCACGCTATTACCTACCACATATACCTGTATATGCTGTTACCGCGCTCCCTGTTTCAAAGGTCCCCCTTTCAACATCCGGTTGCGGTTGGAGTAAATTTCTGATATTGAATTCATTATGGATTCGTTTAGGTGAACTTAGTGGCGGTGCCACGAAAATGACGGTACACCACAGCACCTACTCATTACTCAGTTCAACCTCAAATCGCACCAATTATGCCGTATCGTATTATGACTTTAGGTTGTAAGAATATTGCTACCGTATAGGTATAGAAGGGTAGTTCTGTTGTGGGTAAGGCGTAGGCTTCCTGACAAAATGGGAATGATTTTTATCTGCGTACCTAGATATATGAAAATGTTATTTGAGAGGATGCGGGTGGAAATGGCGTTTTTAGAAAATAAACAAAGTGCTTCATCTTGTCTGATGACCTTGTGAAAATTATTAGAAATGTTATATCCTACCGTGTGAACCGAAAGAAAAAAATCCAGCGGTCAAAGTCTGACCACACTCTATTGGAAACAACCTTTTGATATTCCTTGTAACGTGCAGCCTCAAATGATGTACAAATCTATCAAACGAAATACTATTTACTTCTGCCTTTATGATTATTCAAATGAGTTATACAGAAAAATTAAAGTGTAGTAACCACCCTGCATTTTCAAAACCAGTCAAAGGCAAGTCCTTCGTTAAGAATTTGATTCGTTTTCGTATTCAATGTGTAGAGGTCGTGACAATGATTGCACTTGACGTTTGCATAGAGCATGGGAGACTATTTCCGCTCGACGATGCCTTCTTTCTTTCCTAAACTCCGAACCAGTAAGACGTCTCTCGAAGGTATACCCAAAAACTCTCGATACTGCTTTATTGCGTGATATTAATTTAATTTTATTAATGACCAATAGTGACAGAGTTTATGGAATGGAATTATTAGACAACTAGTTGGTTGTTTTCAATAATAGTGAACACCACAGGTAATTCTTTTGTTGGTTATATACAATACCCATGTGACTTATAATGGCTGATCATATCATTCTACAGATATTAAATCTCTTTCGAAAAGCGACAACAGACGGCATATTGTAATTACTCTTCCAATCTCCTAATCTGATTTTGATTGGAAATAATTATCCATACCATTGCCCCGCTCAAGAGTTTAAAATCGCCACAGCAAAGATCACTAGTTCGCGCCAAAACCAAAGTCTGCCCCCCTTACCGCAGAAGAATTACAGAAGTTGTGATAAACACACAAAATTCCTTCACTGCGCAGCCCCTGGACCAAACGTTACCCCAAAAAGATACCATCGAGCATCACCATATGTACACTCGGCATTGTTACAACAACAGACAACGCCACTGCTTATCTAAGGCCTGCTCTTCACCGGGAGACGAATCTCAACCTCACCAGCATCAACGAGCAAAATTCGGCTAATCGCTAACAGCAGCAGCAGTCGCTGGCGACTCTTCCTACCTGCTCGACCACGACACAGTATGTATGTATCAATGGTATAATTTTATTCCTGTTGTTAAATGCGTTTTATTTAATAAAGATGGTTAGCGATTTTTTATTTTTTGGTTTTTTTCTTCTTCGCCTTCTGCCACAGGAATGGCCGATTAATAATAAAAATGGCGGTTTCTGAACATCCTCCTTCTTCAATTCTAGTGTTAACAGACTAACAATTTTTATAAGTTGCAAAAAAGAAACTACAGAGGGCGTGCAATAAACAAAAGAGTAGTCTTACAACTCGGCCGATCTGACACTTGATTGACCTCGATCAAAAGAAAAATAAAGAAAATATAAAAACTTTAGTTGCTCCTCTGACATTTACGTTAGTTCGGTTTCAGGTGGCTGATAGACATCAGTGATTTCAGCAGTCGACAAGTCCGTTGGTTCTATCCATTTGCGTATTTTATTAGCTTCTATAACACCATTGTATGGAAGCTGAGTCAACTGACAATTCTCTACATCTTTTACTACGTACCGGTCGTTAGGTAACACCTTATGAATCACATAGGGACCACGATATTTCTGTATAAACTTTTTATTTTGTCCTGCGGTTGTATCAATATGCCTTATGACAACAAAATCTCCAATTGAATACGTCCTTGCCGGTCGACTGTGTCTAAGGAAATATTGTTGGCTATACTCTTGGGACCTTTCAATAGCGCTTAATGCCTTTGACCTATTCTCCTCTAAATTTCGATGCCCCGAATCAATAAACTTTTCTTCTAAATACTCAGTTAATTCATCTACAATATTACCCCGTTGATTTATTCCAAACACTAATTGACTTGGCGTCTCTTTGGTGGTACTATGGATGGTATTATTCATTGCATATTCAACTTGACTTAGTTTGGACGCCCAGTCAGCATGCTGAACAGGTTCAGTTAATTTGCTGAGCATCGCTCTGAGGACACGATTCACCCGCTCCACTTGACCATTGGCCTGAGGAGAGGCTACTGCCACTTTAATATGATCAATATTATTAGTCAGAAGAAAGTTACTAAATTCAAATGAGGTGAAACATGAACCTCGGTCAGAAATTATGCGTCTGGGGCGGCTGTAATAACTGAAATATTTTTCTAATGCGCAACACACTTCTTTAGTACTAGTAGAATTGACTGGGTACAACCGGACCAATTTTGTAAACCCATCAATCACAACAAGCACATGTTTACGTTTTGAAATGATTGAAGGCAAGGGACCAAAGTGGTCCACATGAAGTGTGTCGAACGGAACTGGTCTTTTAGGAATACTAAACAAATTGTGTTCATTAACCCTAGCCGGTGCGGAATTCAGGATACATCTAATGCAGTTTCGTATAAAATAACTAATTTTTTTCTTCATATTCGCAAACCAATAATTTTTTCGGATCTGATCATAGCATTTATCTATTCCTAAGTGACCAATGTTCTCATGTACCATCCGAATAACATTGTCTTCCATTTCTCTTGGTACATACAACAGCAGATCTGAGCCGTTCCTTTTAAAAACTAACCCATCATGCAACTCAAACCCATCAACTAATCCAGTTTCCAATTTTCCCTGTATTTCTTTTATTCTTTCATCACGATTTTGTGTCACTTGTATATGAAAGTCCAAGTCGTCATTGTCTACGGCAGCAACAATTTGACATTTAGTTGGTTCGTTAGTACTATCAGGAATACTTTCACTACAAGCCTGCTTTGAATGACATCGACTCAGCGCGTCAACATGACCCATGGATACTCCACTGCGGTGCTGAATGGAGTAATCAAAGTTTTCTAGTTCTAGAGCCCATCGAGCTATCCTAGGATTGACTTGTTTTTTGCTTAGAGTCATTGTGAGGGAATTGCAGTCTGTGATTATCGTAAAATGAATTCCCTCCAGGTATACACGGAATCGATGAAGGGCATAAATAATAGAAAGTGTCTCTAATTCGAAACTGTGATATTTTGACTCAGCCGCAGATGTAGATTTTGAAAAATAACCAACGGGATGAAATTTGCCATCATCCTGTCGTTGCATTAAGGCTGCACCAAATCCGACACTACTAGCATCGCAATGAAGCTGGGTTTCAAGTCTGGGACAATAAATTGCTAAAACTGGAGCAGCGACCAATAGGTTTCTTAATTCATTAAATGCTCTAACACAAGCTTCAGAAAAATCAAAAGTGGATTCCTTGCGTAACAAATTTAATAAAGGCCTTGCAATTTTGGAAAACCCCGGTACAAATTTTCGAAAATACGAAAACAGACCAACACAGGTGTGCAATTGCTTTTGATTCGTTGGAACTGGATAATATTTAATATCTCTAATATGCGCATCACTTAGTCGAATACCAGACCTGTTCACTAAGTAACCTAAATATTCAATTTCATCATAACCGAACTTGCATTTACTTAATTTCACCTCAAGACCCTTCTCATATATTCTTTGTAAAACCTCTTCAACTACTTTACCATGTGATTCGAAATCAACAGACGCGATTAAAATATCATCGATGTAAATAATAATCTTACCAGCATCAATCAAATCACGAAAGATATTATAGACAAATCGTTGAAAATTCGAAGGTGCATTTTTTAACCCAAATGGCATCTTTAAATACTCGAATTGGCCATGAGGTGTGACAAAAGAAGTTAAAGGAACAGAGTCACTATGCATGCTACACTGGTTAAATCCATCCTTTAAATCTAATAAAGTAAACCAATTCTTACCAGCCATATATTCAATACAGTCCTCGATAAGTGGCAGAGGAAAATTATCACGGATGGTCTTTTTGTTTAATGCCCGATAATCAACACACATACGTGTTGTACCATTTTTTTTTTTTACTAATACAATGGCCGATGCATAAGGCGATTGGCTAGTTCGAATGATTCCTCTGGCCAACAAATCATCAGTGATCTTCCGAACCTCAGATCTATCATGAAATGATAAACGGCGTGGACTACAGTGAAACGGAGTGTCATCATTTATCCTAATTTTCATCTCGTAATTAAATGGCACTTGATCTTTGTTTTCTGGTTGTAAATAAGAGTCTGTTATGATTTTTTTTATAATATCAAAACAACGCTTACTCAGCCGCGGGCATATATCCAATTCCTGTCTAAATCTATCTATGTCAATGGCACATAATATTTCAAAAAAATCCTCAACACAGTCAGCAGGCAAGGCACATGCATATGCAGGAGAAGAAGGTACAGAAACTTTAGTCTCAATATCAATTGAATCAGCTTTACTTGTTTGCACTACACTAAGCAACGGGGACACTCGTCTGCTAAAATCACCAACTTCTTTTTTTAATTTAATAACCTCAGTTGCACGAGAACATACATCTCTTTTAAATTTATTCACTTTATGTTTACATTGTAATACTAATTCATTTCTTCTTCTTGTTTGGGTAAGGCAAATGTTAAATATTTGCATAAAATCACGTCCCAAAATTAAGGGTATTGTCATTGTTCCATCAGGTATTACTATAAAAGAAATAATTTTGGTTTCATTATGAAACTTTACAAAACATGATATCGTACCATATGTAAATATTTTTTGTTTGCCAAGGCCGAGGAATTGAGTTGGTACTAAGACGTCTGACAGTTCAATGGACTTGGGAACACTTGAATGCTGAATCAAACTAATCGGACTACCCGAGTCAATAAGAGAAAAGAAATGTATGAACTCAGTGCATTTATCTTGAAAAGAATAAATAAAAGCCACCCTTACCATTTGCATTGTTCGCACAGCTTCTACGACAAACTCGTCATCATCAGGGTTGAAGGTCGTTCCCTGTGGTCCTAGGGCGGCGATTGTTCGGTTACGTCCTAGTTTCGGGCAGTCTTTGTGTTGATGGCCCATCTGATGACAATTAAAGCATGAACCACGGGGCCTTGGTGGTTTCGGACAGGCACTCTGATAGTGCCCAAACTGTGAGCAATTGTAACATCTGATTTCTTCTCTTCCAATAGCAATAACGGCAGTGGTCCTCGGTTTAAGTGTGCTAGCATTTAACTTGCCAGTCACTTTCGTACGACGCTGTTCATATCGGTCCATTCGCTGGATTAATTCGTCAATAGTGTTAGCTCCGTACAACAAGGTGATGCTATTGGTACTGTCACGAATCCCATCCACGATAAAATCAACCAATTCCTGTTCTTCTATGTCGGCTTTGGCTGCGATAGACTGCATTGTCACCACGTAACTCAAACAGGATTCTGACTGCTTCAAGGTGCGTTCTTTTAGTTGCCTGTAGATCTCCTGACGTGTTACAGTGCGTTTAAACATCTTCACCAGGCTCGCTTTCATGACGTCATAACCGACCATCCCCAAGTTTGACACATACGTTTTTGCTGTGCCATCCAAACGGCGTCGCACACCCAAACACTTTTCTCTTTCATTATACCCACATGTGGAAGCATAATCTTCAAATTGCCAAAACCATTTAATGATATCATGATGATCGTCTCCAGAAAACTTGGGTACTGCAGCGTCTAGTTCCTCAAAATGCACCCGTTGCCCACTGGATGTTTGATGAACACTTCCTTCCAAAATATGGATTTGGTGTTGCAAATCGATCATTTCACGTCGCATTCGTAGGATATTCAACTGCTCCTCCAGATGATGTGCTTCGGCGTTTTGTGTTGCTTCAGCACAATTCACCACTTGTCTTCTAGCAGGGCTTGCAGACAAATTACCAATAGTTGATCCCGGGGCAGCGGATACAGCGGCATATGCAGCGGTAGATGTGACAGCAGGAGCAGCAGACACACCAGCACGGACAGCAGATATAGCGGGGATAGCAGCTACGACAGCAGGGGCAGCGGATACGGTAGTGGGAACAGCAGATAGAACAGCGGGTACAGCAGCTACGGCAGCAGGGGCAGCAGATGCGGAGGCATGAGCATCGGTAGATGTGACAGCGGGAGCAGCAGACACAGCAGCAGGGACAGCAGTTATAGCGGGGACAGCAGCTACGACAGCAGGGGCAGCGGATACGGTAGTGGGAACAGCAGATAGAACAGCGGGTACAGCAGCTACGGCAGCAGGGGCAGCAGATGCGGAGGCATGGGCATCGGTAGATGTGACAGCAGGAGCAGCAGACACGGCGACGGTGACATCAGACACAGAATATGTTTCAGCATCCTCTGAGTACTCGCTATGATATTCGTCGTCGTCTATGGCCAGAGACTCGTTATACAGTCTACGTAATTGTCTTAATGTTGCAGCCTGTGGGAAATCAATATTTGCTGCCATGAGGGCATCGACAATTACCTTTCTGGTTACTCGTTGACTCATTGTTAGATATTTTAAAAATACACTTTTATTAATGACTGCGTTAAAATTTGTGGTATAAACCCCACATCTGAATTGTTAAATGCGTTTTATTTAATAAAGATGGTTAGCGATTTTTTATTTTTTGGTTTTTTTCTTCTTCGCCTTCTGCCACAGGAATGGCCGATTAATAATAAAAATGGCGGTTTCTGAACATCCTCCTTCTTCAATTCTAGTGTTAACAGACTAACAATTTTTATAAGTTGCAAAAAAGAAACTACAGAGGGCGTGCAATAAACAAAAGAGTAGTCTTACACTGTGTTTTTTTTTTTTTTTTTTTATATATATATTTTATATTGATAAACAGTATAAATCTATGATCTAAAGCAAATCTACGATAAAGTAAAAACTAAACCTAATACAAAAAGCAAACGTAGAAAGTAATGAATTTGTACTGGCTTACAATCTAAACTTAAATTAAAGTATAAACCTAAACAAAGAAAATCAAACATTGAATGCATGGTTATATCTATGTAGACGAAGTCATCTTAAAGCGACGTATATACCAATCTAAGAATATTGAAATAAGAATTTAATCGTTAGTATCCCCTACTTAATTTACGTATCAATTAATGAAATTTATTATTGTGAGCCTAGGAAGTTAATGTGCACATCAACATCAAGGAGAATAAGAAAAACCTAAACTTGTTAGTGTAGTAAGAAAAAGGGAATACTGATTACAGAATTGCATAGGTTGTCGTAATTTGGATAACGTTAAAATGAAATTAAATGATTTTGAGTGTATCAAAAGTGAATTCAATTGAGTGCATTTTATTTTGGTTTCTTGGTTTATGACTATGTGTTAAGTAAATGAAGATAAAAGGTGAGATCGGTATGGATTAAGAGCGGGTGATAAGTGGCTGAATGAAAGGGGTCATTGACAAATAAATTTTATGACGGGGAGTTAATGACACGGTGTGACACTAACAGCGGTGGCATATGTGGAGGGTTTTCCCGAAGTGGTGGACACAATATCGGTGCCATCACAAAAAGAGGATGTAGTTCTTGACCATATTAGGTGATACATAATTGTTTTTTTTTTTTTGTCCTTATTTCGTGCGAGACCATCTAGCGCATTTAATACCTAATATTTCTGTTCATAAGTATGCAATATTATCTCAGTTTTAAATTTTTTTTTTGTGAACACGGATACTTCTGTATCTACTTTGGCACGATTTAAAGATAAAATTTGTTTTGTGTGAGAGATCATAGCAGCAAGTTCCCCGACCAATACGGCGAGCTAAGCCGAGCGGATGCCAGCGTGCCAACCCGCTGCTGAACCTGAAGGACTCTTTTTCATCACTTTGCTTATGCAATTTAGTCCAGGCTCTCCTCACAAACATGGCGCCCAACGACTTGGCCTTATCAGTCAATTGACTGATATTCCAAATATTTTTTTTTTTGCTAAACATTTATAGCACATACCTTTCTTTGGTTTGATTTTATTCGACACTCTCGTCGGTTAGAGATTTCCCTTATTCTATTTATTCTTTCGATCCTTGGATCATTTCCTGTATGCTTAGAACAATTCAAGTATTTAGAATGAAAGTTTCGCGAAGAAGTTTAGAAATCGCAAAGGACTTAAGGTCCAGTGTTCAGGTTACTCTTCGCAGAAAACATCTAGTTTAGCATGAACTATCTCAGCTTCCTGACTAATAGTAGCACGTACACAGTTGTGAAATTCAGTTGAACGAGATAGAAAGTTACTACCTGCTATGTCTACTTAAGCAAATATTGCAAGAATATAAGCAGTTTATGAGTCATTGATATATTTTAATACATATTTAGTAAGCTTCAATTTGCCATAGACTGTTTACGATGATGATTTTTCTTGCATAGTATTTTTCAGCTTTAAAGATCTCTACAGAAATGTTTTCAGTGTAGGATCATCTGCGTTAAGAAATTGTCAGAACTACATCCTTCAGTTTTTTTTTTTTTTTTTGTAGCCAAACCAATTTTCACCTTCTTTAGTCTTACTGATCTCACCTGTATCAATTATGAATTTATATTTACAAACTTACATTCTATAGAATTGCTTTTATAAATTAAGATTTTTTTTTGATAATTCGCGTGATGCTTTTCCCGGCAATGAGCCTAGGCAAGCTATCCTACATTCACCCCCTGTTCCTGCTAGTATGGTTAGAAGTCCCCTTTCTGAAATTGAACGCCGACATATTGAGAATACTCAAAATCCGGCTGTTACCGAATCCAATGCTTTTTCTCTTCCAATACCTACGTTGATTAGAGATACACCGATTGTGTCCACAAACACGCCTCAACCAATGGCTCCTATTCATAATAATAATGATCCTCGGATACAACAGCATGATAGAGCAAATATGGCTACTGCTTCTGCCAACGCGATGTTTGTTACACCAAGTAAGCAAACGTCATTCAGTGCACAAGTCAAATCTATCGTAGATGCGAGTGTTGGAGCAAGTCAAGCTTTTATGCTACGATCACTCATGAACTCGATGAAACAATGTGTACAAGAATCCGTTCGTGACGCACTTGCAACAAATTCAAATGCACGGCAACCTGTTGTCGATAACACAATACCTGATAACAATCCTCAAAATTTGAGAGATGAAAACGTTCGCCATTCTCCTGTAGAGCCAAATCGTCGCAATGGTGAATATTCACTAAATGTGTCCAATGATAGGAATTCACATCATATTGATAACGATCACCCTCAAGTTACTAACCGACATCCTTCAGCCGCTTACCATTGTGATGATCGGATGCAACCAAGCATTGATCGAAAAGTCGATATAGATCGGTGGGGAATAAAATTTGATGGTACATCGAAGTCTATGTCGGTTCATGATTTTCTGTTTAGAGTTGAGATACTTAAAAACAACCACAACTTTTCGTGGGCTGATGTGTTAAGAAGTTTTCACGTCTTGCTTTCTGGTGTTGCACAGGAATGGTTCTGGCAATACCTTCGCACTAATCCCAGACCTGATTGGTCAGAACTACGGAGGGCTTTATACAAGCAGTTTCAGACTCACGATAGTGACGTAGAAATCATCCAGCAAATTACTGAACGACGCCAACATCCTCAAGAAAGTTTCGATGATTACTACAATGCGGTTATATATTTAAAAAATCAATTACGACGACCAATGTCTGAGCGTCAATTGCTATACATAATGAAGTCGAAGATTAATAATCGATTATTGAATCTTGTATATCCCATGACAATTTATTCGCTTGATAACTTTCGAGATGAGTGCAGAAAAGCTGAAAAATTGTTTTATTCTCGTGATCAGTCCCGATATGTGAGAACACATAATGTTCATGAGGTCGAATATGATAGCATTCCGGTTGAGCTGACCTCATCAGATGATCAGATTGACATATCCGCATTGAGGTATTCTGACAATAACAACGTCAGTCTCGTTAACAACAGAAATCAGAGCAACGTTCGTTGTTTCAATTGTAAAATGTCTGGTCATAACTTTATGTACTGTCCATCTCCAGTCAGGAGTTTATTTTGTTATTTTGGTACTGACAATGTTACCACTTTAAATTGTCAGAAATGCCGACCTATGGGAAACACAAGATCGAGCAGGATGCAAGTCGGGGAATCTCGTTCGACCCAAACCAACCCCGAACAGTAAATAAATCAACCTCCACTGATTCTCCATCGTTATTATCTAATTGTACTGATGAGAGAATACAGATACTTTTACCGGAAGCTTCAGTTAAAAACATTTCCAAACCAAATATCAGAACCATAATACCATATGAAACTAGATTACAAAATTATAATGCAATTCGAGCAAAACTCTTTCATTTAGAGGAAATTCAACGTTCCGTTCAATTATCGAAAGTCGTAAAGGCTAGAATTAGGCAAAAGAAACGAAGGCTTTATAATAAAATTGTTGAGTCATGTACTGTTGTGGTAGATGGAGATCCAAGACCATATGCAAACGTTTCTATTTTGGGGAAGGAAGTAGTTGGCTTGCTTGATAGTGGCGCAACAGTTTCTTGCCTGGGAAAAGGATGCATAGAATTCGTGCATAGTCTAGATCTCAAAATCATTCATCTAGCAACTCACTTAAAAACCGCTGATGGAAAAGAACAACATATCATAGGTTACGTCAAGATCCCTATACAGTATAACTCGGTTACCAAGGAAATGGACATTTACCTTGTACCGAGCTTGACCCAGCCGATGTATCTTGGTATCGATTTTTGGCTCAGATTCAACATAATGCCAAGTATAGTGAGCGAGTTAGAAAAGTCTAATGAATCTGACAAACCCAAGCATGATCTTACCGAGGAACAATCAGTTATGTTATCAGTAGTTGTCAAGAAGTTTCCTTCATTTTGTGAACTTGGTCTCGGAAAGACCATGTTAGAAACACACAGAATAGATACGGGTATGGCCGAACCGGTCAAACAACGACATTACCCGGTCTCACCAGTTATTCAACAGTTGATGTACGAGGAATTGGATCGTATGCTTTCGCTGGGAGTAATTGAAGAAAGCAATAGCGCATGGAGTTCGCCTGTTGTGCTAATCCGAAAACCGGGCAAGAACCGTTTATGCTTAGATTTTCGAAAAGTCAATCAACTCTCAGCGAGGGATGCATATCCTTTACCTCATATAGAGGGTTTGCTAAGCCGGTTGCGAGATACACACTACATAAGTAGTGTGGATCTCAAAGACGCGTTTTGGCAAATTCCTCTCGATGAGAAGTCAAGGGAAAAGACAGCATTCACGGTGCCGGGTAGGCCACTTTATCAGTTCACGGTCATGCCCTTTGGACTGTGTAACGCAGCCCAAAGGATGTGCCGGCTAATGGATAGAGTGATACCGCCTGAGCTCCGTGAACGTGTGTTTGTGTACCTGGATGATCTCCTGGTGATTTCGAGAGATTTCAATGAGCATCTACATATACTTGAGAAGGTAGCTGACTGCTTGAAAAGGGCAAATCTTACGATCAACGTATCTAAATCTAACTTCTGTTTTAAAGAGTTGAAGTATCTTGGTTATGTCATTGGACAAGGACACATTAAGCCCGACCCGACTAAAGTGTCTGCTATAAAGGATTTTCCCGTGCCAAAGTCACAAAAACATGTCCGGCGTTTTTTGGGCTTATGTGGCTGGTATCGAAGATTCATTCGAAACTTCGCAGCGATATCAGCGCCCTTGTCCGATACATTACGCAAGGGAAAAACATTTACGATTTCCGAAGAAGCGATGACGGCGTTTCAAGCTTTAAAAACAGCACTAGTTTCAGCTCCTCTACTGAGTAATCCCAATTTTTCTGATCGTTTTTATATCCAATGCGATGCGTCGAAGTGCGGTGTAGGTGGTGTGTTATTTCAATATGATGAAGAGAAAAATGAGAAACCGATTGCCTTTTTTTCACAAAAGTTGAATTCTTGCCAAAGCAACTACAGCGTTACAGAGCAGGAATGCCTGGCCGCGGTACTAGCTGTAAAGAGGTTTCGCCCATATATAGAAGGACTTCCTTTTTCAATTATAACAGACCACGCAAGTCTAAAGTGGCTTATGGGCCTAAAAGACCTTTCCGGTAGACTAGCGAGATGGTCACTCAAACTACAAGCATTCCAATTCGACATCCAGCATAGAAAAGGGTCACAAAATATTGTACCCGATACCTTATCGCGCGCTTTCATAGAAGAATTGTCGCAAGGTAGTAACCTCAGTTCGATCGTTGATTTGAATGGAGATGAGTTTAAATCCAAAGAATATCTCGATCTAATTGAGACCATCTCCAAAAACACTGAGCAATTACCTGATTTGAAAGTATCTGATAACCTGATATTTAAACGAGCGTTTTCGGCAGAGAAAGAACCATTAAACACGACGCTAGAGTGGAGACTAGGGGTACCGGTAAAATTAACAGACTCCCTGATTCGATTGGCTCACGATCCTCCAAATGCATCTCACGGAGGCATTGTAAAGACACTAGAGCGGCTAAGAGATCATTATTATTGGCCCAATATGACGACTCAAGTCAGAAAATTCGTAAGTGACTGTGAAAAGTGCAAGGCGAACAAAGCTCCCAATATGACCCTCAGACCTCAAATGGGCAAGCAGTGGCAAATCGAAAAACCGTTCCAAAAACTCTACATAGATTTCATGGGACCTTATATTAGATCAAAGAGTGGAAATCTATATCTGTTTGTAGTACTTGACCATATGTCGAAGTATGTGTTTTTAAAACCACTACGCAAGGCATGTTCGAAGTCCGTAATTGAGTTTTTGAAAAGGGAAGTCTTCCACAAATTCGGAGTACCTGAGTTCGTCGTATCAGATAACGGGAAACAATTTGTGTCGAAGGAATTTCAGACATTTTTAACCTACTTTGGGGTAAAGCACATGACCACAGCTTTGTATTCTCCACAAGCAAATGCTTCGGAGCGAGTAAATCGATCAATACTATCTGCTATAAGGATGTATCTTAAAGATGACCAAAGGGAGTGGGATGAATACATATCTGAAATTCAAATGTCCTTGAATACGTCGTACCACCAGTCGATTGGAGCAAATCCTTACTTTTGTATCTTTGGGGCCAATATGGTTCTTCATGGAAGTGCGTACAATCTACTGCGCAAACTCAACTTGCTAAACGACAGCGAAAGCAACTTTCTAAAACATGCTGATAAGCTGGAAGGTATTCATAACAAGGTAAAAACAAATCTGAAGCTAGCATACGAGAGAAACGAAAAATCATATAATTTGCGCTGTCGCGTAAGAAAGTTTCAAGTTGGTGACGAAGTCTTCCGTCGAAACTTTATTCTTAGCGACGCGAACAAAAAACTAAACGCCAAGTTATGTGCAAAATTCGTGAAGGGTAGAATAATTCGTCTGGTGGGAAACGCCCTATATGAAGTTGAAAACATGGCAGGAAAGAGAATAGGCATATTTCATGCCAAGGACTTAAAGAATTAGCCCGGCTTTATTTTTTTTTGTAGTTCTCAGGGTGATGGGTCGAAGCCACACGTGATCTTGATAACAAACATATCGAGGACACCGTTTGCTTTCATCGGAGGCAGCTCTTTCTTCAATGGTTTTTCGCCTAAATGATAACTGCGTGCAGGTAGCGAAACCCATTGTGTTGTAACGTGCAGCCTCAAATGATGTACAAATCTATCAAACGAAATACTATTTACTTCTGCCTTTATGATTATTCAAATGAGTTATACAGAAAAATTAAAGTGTAGTAACCACCCTGCATTTTCAAAACCAGTCAAAGGCAAGTCCTTCGTTAAGAATTTGATTCGTTTTCGTATTCAATGTGTAGAGGTCGTGACAATGATTGCACTTGACGTTTGCATAGAGCATGGGAGACTATTTCCGCTCGACGATGCCTTCTTTCTTTCCTAAACTCCGAACCAGTAAGACGTCTCTCGAAGGTATACCCAAAAACTCTCGATACTGCTTTATTGCGTGATATTAATTTAATTTTATTAATGACCAATAGTGACAGAGTTTATGGAATGGAATTATTAGACAACTAGTTGGTTGTTTTCAATAATAGTGAACACCACAGGTAATTCTTTTGTTGGTTATATACAATACCCATGTGACTTATAATGGCTGATCATATCATTCTACAGATATTAAATCTCTTTCGAAAAGCGACAACAGACGGCATATTGTAATTACTCTTCCAATCTCCTAATCTGATTTTGATTGGAAATAATTATCCATACCATTGCCCCGCTCAAGAGTTTAAAATCGCCACAGCAAAGATCACTAGTTCGCGCCAAAACCAAAGTCTGCCCCCCTTACCGCAGAAGAATTACAGAAGTTGTGATAAACACACAAAATTCCTTCACTGCGCAGCCCCTGGACCAAACGTTACCCCAAAAAGATACCATCGAGCATCACCATATGTACACTCGGCATTGTTACAACAACAGACAACGCCACTGCTTATCTAAGGCCTGCTCTTCACCGGGAGACGAATCTCAACCTCACCAGCATCAACGAGCAAAATTCGGCTAATCGCTAACAGCAGCAGCAGTCGCTGGCGACTCTTCCTACCTGCTCGACCACGACACAGTATGTATGTATCAATGGTATAATTTTATTCCTGTGTTTTTTTTTTTTTTTTTTATATATATATTTTATATTGATAAACAGTATAAATCTATGATCTAAAGCAAATCTACGATAAAGTAAAAACTAAACCTAATACAAAAAGCAAACGTAGAAAGTAATGAATTTGTACTGGCTTACAATCTAAACTTAAATTAAAGTATAAACCTAAACAAAGAAAATCAAACATTGAATGCATGGTTATATCTATGTAGACGAAGTCATCTTAAAGCGACGTATATACCAATCTAAGAATATTGAAATAAGAATTTAATCGTTAGTATCCCCTACTTAATTTACGTATCAATTAATGAAATTTATTATTGTGAGCCTAGGAAGTTAATGTGCACATCAACATCAAGGAGAATAAGAAAAACCTAAACTTGTTAGTGTAGTAAGAAAAAGGGAATACTGATTACAGAATTGCATAGGTTGTCGTAATTTGGATAACGTTAAAATGAAATTAAATGATTTTGAGTGTATCAAAAGTGAATTCAATTGAGTGCATTTTATTTTGGTTTCTTGGTTTATGACTATGTGTTAAGTAAATGAAGATAAAAGGTGAGATCGGTATGGATTAAGAGCGGGTGATAAGTGGCTGAATGAAAGGGGTCATTGACAAATAAATTTTATGACGGGGAGTTAATGACACGGTGTGACACTAACAGCGGTGGCATATGTGGAGGGTTTTCCCGAAGTGGTGGACACAATATCGGTGCCATCACAAAAAGAGGATGTAGTTCTTGACCATATTAGGTGATACATAATTGTTTTTTTTTTTTTGTCCTTATTTCGTGCGAGACCATCTAGCGCATTTAATACCTAATATTTCTGTTCATAAGTATGCAATATTATCTCAGTTTTAAATTTTTTTTTTGTGAACACGGATACTTCTGTATCTACTTTGGCACGATTTAAAGATAAAATTTGTTTTGTGTGAGAGATCATAGCAGCAAGTTCCCCGACCAATACGGCGAGCTAAGCCGAGCGGATGCCAGCGTGCCAACCCGCTGCTGAACCTGAAGGACTCTTTTTCATCACTTTGCTTATGCAATTTAGTCCAGGCTCTCCTCACATCCTTCAATGCGTTCTTTCGTGTGTTCCATTCAATGATGTGTAAATCCAAACGAACACATGCGGGACTTCTTCTCACCTCCATAAATCCACCCTTTATTAAGTCTGTTTTTCATGAAGATCCCTTTTTTAATAAATGTCGTAATCGGTTCGACAGAAAAGTGTCTTCGAATATCACTTTAAACTTTTGCCACTTTTCTCAATTGCCATTTTTCTTGGGACTTTTCAGAACTCTGCAGCGGTCACACAGGGGGTTGACGTACATAGTAACGCTGTAGGCTGTAGCTGTATTTTAAAATATTCGTTCAGTTGTGTTAACTCAACGAATCTTCGAAAACACGGGTCACGGCCATTAATCACCGTCTGAAAATACTATTCGTATTCGTTTTCATAATCGTAATCGATATCGGTGGATGTTGGCTCATTATGTCTGTCCACAAATGTGTGAAAAAATAGTAATTAATTTAAAAAAAAAAAAAACAAAAAACCCGACTGCCTGTAAAAAAATCTCAGTGACTGACACTTGTTTGTGTGACAATTGTTTTTTTTTTTTTTTTTCTTAATTTATATTTTTACTAGCTGACCCGGCAAACTTCGTTCCGCCCAAATTTGTTAATGTAATGAAAATAATAATTCCGAGCATTCACAATGCATTTCCTAATTTATGTAATTCGGCCAATTAAAATTCTTTATTCAAAAGTCATATTAAATGCAATATAAATAAATGATGAATAGCTATGTTGATTTGTTTCAATCAAACCGCAATGATTTTGACGTGTCGGCCAACTTTCCGCTTTTTCACTAAATTGACAATATGAGAAACATGGGAAATCAAGATTTATGCCACAAATGCACAAACATCCATCCATTATCCTTGTAATAAATTATTTGTCACAGTGAAAGCGATACGCACGGGAAATTGAAGTCGCACGTGATATCCACATTATGTAAAGGTAAGCGCGGAACGTCTAACTAATTCAAAAATTCAACTAATCTCCATAACGTTTTATTTTCACAACAAAAGGTAGTATAATGTACTTCCTTTGCCTGTACCTTTCGTATTAAATCTTGCTCACATTTCGCAAATTGCTTTATTTGGACAGTGTCCATTAATAATTTTAATTATACAACTTTAGAAATAGCGTTTGATTTTATTTTTGAATGGGACTGAATGGGAAAATATCCCGCTTGTGTTTTTCAAAGTACCACCTGTAGGGTCAAAAACTATCCGCAATTCAAAACTGGAAGCAACCATATCCATTTACAAAATTTCAATCAACTTGGTAGAGCTGTTTCGGAGATCGGCAACAGCGCCACCTATCAGGTCCAAAAGTATCCTTTCCTTCAAGTGGGAACGAAGAATATAAATCAACAAAATTTCATTGAAATCGGATGAAATACAACAATACGAACAAAACAAAAGAAGAATCATAAAAATTGACCCAGTGGTTATCGAGTTATATCATCATCATCGAGTTTCATCCCGAAAGAATTATAGGTATGAATTAAGAAGATTATTATTAAAGAAAATTTAATTGAACTAAAAAACGACATACGCATACAACGCCACTTGTTGAGGATTTTCCGACCATGTGCACTAAGAAATTCAGTTTTTGTTAAAAATAATAAATTAATTATTTTATATGTATTTTATCAATATAATAACTCCGATCGAAGCATCTGTTTTAAACGATATTTATTTTGTTTACATCCTCGTTGACGATATTTGCAGCACGCATTCTGTCAATGTTATGCCAACGCCATAAGGTTACATCAAAAATGTTTGAATTGTAAAAGCGCTATGGTTACATTAGATATAATTTAATATGGTGGTTAAGTATTCTTAAATTTTCTAATTTTCCGCGCAATTTTCTTAATTTTTTCTTTCATAAGATTTTTCTCCTGACAATAACAAACACAACAAAAAAAATTAGCGAAATCGGTCCAGCCGTTCACGCGTCATGCCGCGACCAAGGGAAATAGGGATTCATTTTTATATGTATAGATTCAGCATTGGCACATTTGTTCGAACATCTTGACTCAATGCGATTCGTTCGAAGTCCA
Source organism: Cheilosia urbana (assembly GCA_946477585.1). Classification (NCBI taxonomy): domain Eukaryota; kingdom Metazoa; phylum Arthropoda; class Insecta; order Diptera; family Syrphidae; genus Cheilosia; species Cheilosia urbana. The sequence continues at coordinate 72,161,209 of OX297856.1, read as the reverse complement.
TTTCTCGCTCCAATTCTCGATTAACTGCGTCAAATCAAAGCTTTGTTGCGCATTTCATCTGACATCTCCAGTTCATTATCCGATGTCACAGTGCGAATTCGATGCAAAATATCGTCGGCCATAATATCATCTTTGTATAATCAAAGTATCTATCTACTTCATTTCAAAAAGTTACTTAATGTAACATAGTAAACATAATTTATTAGAACAAACTTTTTGGGTACCTATATCTACATATAGGTATTTAAAGAAAAAAAAATTCAAAATTGTTGACAACAACAATTTGCTTGGAAAATAATTAAAATAATTGACAACAACAATTGCTTTTAAAATTCAAAATATTTTTTTTTTTTATTGAAGTATTTGATTTCTATCCAGTTAATTTTTTTTCAAAGTGTATTTCCCCATTCAAACTTTAATTTTCTAATTTTCCGCGCAATTTTCTTAATTTTTTCTTTCATAACATTGTTCTCCTGACAATAACAAACACAACAAAAAAAGAATTAACGAAATCGGTCCAACCGTTTGTGCGTGATGCTGGGACCAAGGGAAATAGGGATTCATTTTTATATATATAGATAATAATTTGTTTAGTCTATGACACTCCGGGGAAGAATACGAATCTAGTGACACCTCACTCTTTAAAATCAGTCAAGCCGCTTAGGCTACAAGGCGTCACGTAGGAACGTACATAGGATACGCGCGAAACACATAACCCTCTCTGTGTACAGTCGGGTAAAAAGGTCTGCACGCTTACTATCAGCGTTGCCATAAGAGCAGATTTGTTGCATTTTGCAGTTTTTTTGTTGCGCTTCAGATTGTGTCTGTATTGGCAATAATATAATTTGTTTCATTTAAAAAATAATGTCAACATTACTTGCGCACTTGATTTCGCTCTACGCGTAATTTCTTTTTTTTTAAACTTCCTCCATTACTTAATTTTTTTATTATTTTTGTTTATAATTCATAATAATAACCGCATAATTTGTGCAAACATTTGTAAGGCCACACTCTGGTTTCAAGCTCAAACTTCCAACAATACGGTGCGCCAGCGTTGCCCCTGGACATTTTCAAAAAGGGGGGACAAAAAAATCCGGAGCCGAAAAAAGGTACCTCCACATAAAATTCTAATTTAATTTTAACCTATAGCAAAAAAAAAATAGGAGGCAGAAAAGAGATTTAAAAAAAAAAAAAAAAAACATTTTCTTTTTCAATACCAAACACTTCTTTTCATAAATGTTTGCCGTTTTTTTTTTTTCGTTAGATAAAGTGTAAAATCTTACTTAAACTGAAAAGGGCCATTTTGATCATTTTTCAAAAAGTGCGGTGCGTACCGTGCCACACTGCAAATCAAAGAATCCAGTTTCTGGAACGAAAAGTCCCTATAGACGTGTGCTGTTAAAAAATGCCGACATTCCGCTTTTTCAACAAATAAGTATTTTTAGTTTCTACTTTACATTTTAGTATAGGTAGTTCAGAGGTAGGCGCAGTGGCTTAGTGGTTAGTGTGTTGGACTACTAAGCGAGGGGTCGAGGTTCGAATCCCGCAAAAACCCAAATTCCAACCTAAGATTTTTTTCGCTGTGCCACCTCTCGCGAACGTCTGACAAACATCCGAGAGTATAATTGTCTGAAAGAGCTTCTCAGTTTTCCGTTTGGAGTCGGCATAAAATTGTAGATCCCTTCGATTCGTTCCAAAAATGAAAAACTCACACAAAACGAATGGTTGTGAGAAGCTGGGCCTAGGGTCCCTCCGGTCCTGTTGCGCCAACTATTTTTTTTTTTTTATAGGTAGTCCACACTGGCAATATTTTGGATATAAATTTCGCAATTGTGAGCTTCCGCAAGTTTAAATTTATTATTAGTACTGCCGATTGATTTGCAACCCGGATCTCCAGAATTGATCCATCCGGACTTCTATTTGAACCTCAGAGCATTAACGAGCACAAGGCAAACATTTGGTTAAAAATCATCGCTATACCGCCCGAAATGCTCGAAAAAGCGGCGGAAAACGCACCAAAAAGGGCACAATTTGCTTTGGCCAATACATAGGCACCCTCTTGATTGACGTTATACCTATTCAAAAACTAGTCCAAATAAATTGTAAAGCTCCCTAAATAAGAATGCCATTAAATGGAAATCATTTCTTGCTTTCTTTTAAGTTATTCAATATTCACATACCTACCGACATAAAAGATGGCGCACGTCTTAATAGAATGAGAGCGTGTTTTGCTGTTTGTTAAAGGCAGGTTTGATTAGACTAGATGTCAAATTATTTTTACTTTTACAAATGCGAAACCATTACGTCAGTGAAATTGTAAAGCTATCTGCGTAGACACAACGTACCTGGAACCAGAGTTATGCACAACAGTCTAGACGGCATAGATACATAAGTCACTTTCCTTCTTCATTGAGTTTGTATGACATTGACATCGTAACATTGTAGAAACGTTATGTTGTTATCCAACCCAACTGTAAGCCCAGTACTTAGCTAGAATTTTACCCTGTTGAGCACACAGAATGGCATAAGGGATAGCCATATCCATAGCCATGTCGACAGCTTTCGTTGACTACAGCCAGGGCATGGATATACCACCCACTTATTGTTTTCTGTCAACATAGCAAGAAGGTTTGACAGGATGTTATGGTTTTTCAGTATTTGTCTGTCGCTTTTTCTTCTTGTCTTAAATAACAAATAGTACACAAAATTGACAACCAGCTCCTGACCTAGAAAGGCAACTACATTCTACAACTACATCTCCATCCGTCAAGAGTTTCGCGTCAGTAACTCTGATTTGCAAATTTCTATACCCCTAAATAGCGCGTTGTTGAAAATAGTTATACCATAGCCATCTTTCAGTGTAACAGTTATTACGCTTTCGGCGAAACGGAAGGAGCCAATCAAAAACCAAAAAGTCCTTCACACAAATTTATATAAATAAATGCTCGCCTGCATGGTTTTGACATAACATCGCTCTAACAATTTGTAAACAAAAAATCTAGTACAACCCCAAACAGGCAGCATTACCTAAATGCCACATCCCACCAATTAGAATTGTTCCGATTTGTGTGATGTCGAAAATGATGTAACCATACACCGACCAACTAGACCGTACATTTCAGTTTTTCGGTGAATTTTGAATATTAGATACTCTCATGCTCGAGGCGATAAAAATAAACTCCATGAATATAATTCACCATTTCAGTTGGCATTTGTGGATTATTTACAAAAAAGTGAGCAGTAAAATTATTAGACAGCTGAATATGGAAACAATGTGTCTGGTGATTCAAGACCGCCTGAATTGGTACGTGTGTCAAAATTGTGCACAACTGCACCGCACACGCACACGACATGGATGGAGCTTTGTTTTATTGTTGAAATATTCTAGCTAGATGCTAGACCGTTGTGCATAAATGAGCTGCGAACAACATTGAGTTGAATTAAATTTGATTATGCTTTACGGGGGTTGGTAACAAAGATAAATAAATTTTTGGTCATTGCTGGCGTGGAAAATGGATGCGGCAGGCAGAGTGTGCATTTGAAATTACGTGCCGTGCAGCGGTATTTTTTATTTAGCGCGGGAAATGCTGTGCTAATTTATTAACAAATGCGTGAAGTATTCAGCTCATTTCTGAACTGACGGAAGAATCTAAGTAGTTGTCGATGATTATTCAAGTTCGTCTCTGGTACAGACGAGAATGAGAATGTCAATGTCATCAAACATGAAACACCCATCGCCTGTGTCATATTTCAGCTTAATATCACTGAATGCACTCTTTCGTCGCATCAACATGAATTGTAACTTGTTATCGCTCGTATGTTGTCCACCATGATCTCGAATGGTTTTCAGTTGGGCGACAACTCGCTCAATTTGTGTGGGCGAAACCCTCTTCGTTCAGTCTGGTCGCGTTCGATTGAAGTGCTCGCTAGTTTATTTATCAGCTTTGCTAGCGATTCTCCTCCTGCTATGTTCGATTAGTTTTATTTTTATAGGTATATTGAATTATATACATCATCAATGTCACACAAATGCTTGCAAAGTTCTATCCCATCAATCGGTATCTTAGGTGTCAAATGAGCCATCGTTAGCATCAGACAGATTTTACCTTGACATCCTCACCTAATCGCAAAATTTATTGAGTACAATTTATGCAAGTACAGGTCCCAAATCGACAAAGCCAACTTTCCCATTTAAATCCTTTAACGACAACCGGATACACTAAAAAAAAATTGGAAACCATAATACCACCTACCTACAACCAAATACCTGAAACCCAAAGTCACTGGAAGTTCGTTCGCAGCTATACATATACAGACAAAATGTCATAACATCCGTATCCGCCCAACCGCCAGTCGTTAGAAGGCGTAATGTCACACTTTGATGGATTATTGACGACTTTTTAATGTATCATCGGATATCATGTGAACGTGTGTCACCCATCCTATACACTGGTGCGCGCAGTACACCTGTATAATGATAAAATACCTATGATATTTCTGACTACGACAACATGACATATCGTTTGCCTAGATCTACCCGAAAACCTGATGCTATCGGAAATGACATGCGACACTCCTGTGCTGGTATTATGCATGCCACGTGTAGCGATACTCGAATATCAATGGAAATTGAAATCACTTTCCGCAAACAAAATTTCACGTATCAATTAACGCCAGAGGCTTAACTAGGCGACGATGGCGCCTCGCTGACTGGTCGCGGTCGGTACATGGCTGCGCGTTTATCATTCGGATGGCATTGGATGTGGGAAGGGGAACTGTTTGAGACAACCAGCGACCGTCGATATTTAATTAAACTCACAACGATGGGGTGTACAATTTTCCACTACTCACGATCACAAATGATGTGACTTCGTTTCGGTATCCACACACTATAGGCTCGACATAAATTTATTAAACTTTAATCATAATGACATCGGCATTGGAATGGGCTATTGGGCGAACAGAACTGAATTTCCGTTTCATGAATATCTCATTAAAATTATGGACGTCGCTGTGAATTAAGTTCAAACTGACGTTTGAGCATGTACATACGATTATACGAATTTGTCAGTCATGACGTTGATTGCTTCAGCCTTAACTGAAGGATCCCTCAAATAAATTGACCAATATGAACACTACTGTTTGGAACAGTTTTTGTCTTTAAAAACATTCTTGGAAATTTTATGAATCAAAACCGGCAATTTTGACGTTTCTCATTTACAAAACGAATGGTTAAATATGGAAGTACGCCGTAAAATTGAAGCAAAGCACGCAATTTGTAAGAAGTTAATTCGGTTTGGCACTTCTGAGATTCATACTAGCCATTTACGATTTACCTAGCTCAAGTAGGTATACAAGTCACTTGACAGCAGCACATTTCTGGTGATGTGTAGTTCACGACAACAACTTAACAAAACTTTAAAAAGTACTCTCTCGACAAAAAATAGGTAGCTTAAGAAAATTAAAAGCAAACGATGGTATATATGAAATATGACGGAAAGGGGTTTTAAATTAATGTGGTATTCGTTTGGGCGCTCAGAGCACTTTTTGTGTTCGTTAGGTGCAAAAAAAGCCATATTTAGATTTAGATTTCAGAGCACTTTCGCGAATCTAGATTTTTTTTCAGAACTTCCTTAGATTTACCAATAAAATTGCGTTTGAGTTTGACAACAGCTGGAGTTTGTTTAGGTTTTCGTGAATTTTTTCTACAGCAAAGAAAGTCATTGCATCGGGTGAATCTATTTGAGTAAATTATTTATAAATAAATACTCACAAATCAATCAGGACTCAAATTTCGAATGTTTTAATATAAAATTTAACAAGTGAATGAAAAAAAACACATGAACACACATATTCGAATCGCGCGAATATCAAAAAAAAAAAAAAGAGCAAGTGACGTATGTTCATGTTCGATTAGACACCCGAAATCTGAAATCTGAGAGCGAATCTGAGGAGGCCCAATCGAATACCACATAAGAAAGAAAAAACGAAACGTCAGATTTCGACAAGAAACGATGGGGATGGCCCAAGAGAATTGTCTTGTCTTTGGTTTCCATTTCTATAATATACGAACAATTATTAGACCGGAATTTTGAAACAAAACCAACGCCCCTTTCTTGACATTTGTTTCTGTAAAAAAAAGGAACGAAAAACACTTTTCCGTATGTCAAAAAACGAAAGACATCATGCGAATGCGAACATTTTCTTCATGGAACTCGTTTCATTGTCTTTTTCCTGATAGCAGGCGTTCAAAAAGCAGTTCATTTTACCTTCCATACTTTTGGAAAAGAAAAGATCTTTCGTTTTTGGAGCCACGAAAACGTAAAGTAGCTTTCGTTTTTTTTTTAGATTTTGCTCAAATGAATCTAAAAATCTTTTCGATTTAACAGTAAGCGAAAATAATTGAAAATGTTCCTCTTACCCAATCGCTTATTATTACAGTTGCTCAACAGCGTGGCTTGAAAGTGACAAGTCTTTCTTAAAATATTCGTTTTGTAATATTCTACGGAAACCAATATGAATTTCATTAATTTACTTCAATAGTTCATACAACACAAATGTCCAATGAAACCCATAGAAATGTCGGTACACAGCAAAAACTGTCCTCCATCATCCAACAATCAGTTGAACCTCAAGTGCACTGGACATGTTCACTATTTCGCCTCCCCCATGTATAGAACTCCAACCCCGTCTAAGGTTCACAATAAAATAACAAGTTCTCTCGAAACCACTAACTGGGCAAAAACCCAGCACAAAAGCCTCTGCTTGCTTAGCTCTCCAAACAATAGTCCAAGGGTGTACCTATTGGAGAAGTTTCGAGTTATATAAAATGGCTGGCAACTACTACCAGATGGGCATTTTTTTTTCACTGCACTGCAAACTAATCGAATTCTTTTAAGTACATGCACTCAAGCTGAGATCATAGTGAGCCTACATGTGGTGGTGGTCAGTAAGTTTGGTAAACAATCGATTTTCATGCGATTTTCCAATCCCACGTGATTGGCAAGTCCTTGTCGATGTTAATTATGGTCGCTTCTGAAAGGTAAACAATATGCACCGCACCAAAACACGCAGTCGCTTTTGTCAACACTCTTCTGATGTGTTGCTGATGCTAAAATTTCGATGGCAAGCCGGCTAATGTCTTTACACACATCATGTGCCTGTTCACAGTATAGGTTTAGGTATACATTTTAGATTGCTAAGTCCTTGTGATTGTGTACACTCGTGGCATTTGGGAATCTGTGACTTGCTATACGACGACGTTAGTGTTGAGTGAAGTAAAATATTTGATTTAGCTTTCTGTGGTTCTATTTTAATCTTTTTATGGATGGAAATATAAAACAGGCTGCGGTTTGGAGAAGGCACTTTAGCTCCACACAAGTCCCTTGAACGGAAAATAGGTTGGAAGTCACGTTTTTCTCTTGGTGTAGAAATTACATATTATATATGGTAATGTTGATTTATTTTCGTTGCTTTTTAGACAGTATGATCAACGGGTAAGGTGCCAAGTCTCGCGGTAGGCCGATGTCATCCGAGGTGGTTTTCCGGGGGTTAAAGCGGGTCGTGCGACAAGGAACTGACAAGCAATAGAGCGCTTTGTGTGAACTGTTTCTTTTAACTTAAGAGTGGTTCGCATTGGCTCTAGAAAATGACGCAGCAAAATTCACATAATTCAGAGTCTTTTGCCGAGACATTTCCGCCTTTCATTATATGATGTCGCGGTCACTTTCCTCTCAATTTCTCTGACCAAGCGCTCTGGAATCTATGTAGGCTTGTGGCCTTTAAGAATGAGGCTCGGTCCCTCTAGTAAGCTAGAAACTATGGTTTTAAAGGTTTTCGAATGTTAAGTTACTCAGTCACCTGCAATCAGCGTGACTGCTGTAGAGTTCTTAAACGTCGCAAGAAAAAGGGCCAATGAGAAGAAAGTCGTATTTCTGTAGCTATTCTGCACATTTAGTATTTTTTAATGATACTTAACAAGCATGGGCACTATAAGTAGTTCGACAAAAATTTCCCAAAAGAAATTTTCAGGCTCAACCCCAAAACTAGCGAGAATCGTTGTTACTCCTCACTTCCCCACTCCACTATAAGTAATTTATGATAGGCAGATGCATTTAAGATTTTAATTTTATTTGGAAATACGCAACAGCATTTGAAAAATGTTTGAAGTGCCTTCTTCAACTAAAAAAAGGGCCGAAATAGCAAAAAATTGTGGCAGGCTCTCAAAAGCAGGCAGGCCAAATTGCAACTTTAGTCGCACAACGGTCACGCTGCCTGCAATGTTACCACAAAATCTAGCGGCTTCTTACTCTCTCACTCACTGCAGGCACTGGTCACTTTCCTCCAATAAAATCAGTCCTGCCTCACATACTGTCCGTTCCATATAATGTGACTACTTCAGTCTTACTTCGTTCGGGATGAAAGTAGAAATGTTCAGAAGGGAGAAGGGACAATTCTTTTTTGCGAATAAAGCAAACCTCGCCTGATTGTATATGTATGTATAGATCCATCATCAGGGACCGCTTCATGCATGTGTGTGTGTGTGTGTGTTTCCTTGGTAAAAGCATAATATTTGCTTTGTATCTTTTCTGACTGTGTGCGAACGTACATACAGTAAGCAAAGGACTCTGGCTTATTTGCAGTTTCAATGGCGCTCGGTAAGTTTGACATTTATTCCTATATTTACTTTTCACAAAAAGGCACATGCAACTCCAGGACACAGTCTTCTGTCCTTTGTTGTGAAGTGATTTGTGGTTGTAGTTGGTTTGTGTTGGGGTTTGGGCTGACTAATTAGAATCTGAGTTGAATGATGAAAAGATCTTCAAGTTTGTGTATATGTTACGGGTGGCAGAGCTTTTTATTTCAAAATACTTTTTGTATAGGCGCCAGGATAACGGCTAACGTGTGACATTCGTTATGTGTATATGAGAGCTGGTGCCTATTTGTGAAAGAAGTATTTCCGAATAGGAAACACCCAAGGGGCAATGCATGTCCGTTAGTTGAAAAACGGAAAAACTGAAAACTATGTCTGTCCGTAAAGCTTATGAGAGATTTAATTGATGTGGACACTGAAATGAGGTTTCATTTCAAAATGGAAATTACTACCGACCAAGTTTTATAATTGTGCTCATCATCAATCAAGAAACGGTCTCCTTTTATCAGAGCTTAGTTTTAACAAACTTCCTCCGCATATTGGGCGACACAAAAATGTCATATAACGTTCAACTGCTGGCACACAATAAGAAAGGTGACATACAGATACCATGCATACAGAAGCACACCCAGATCCCAGACCAAATCGGAACTATTTGACACACGAACGCATACTGCGGCAAAGCCGAGCATTGACTCCCAGGCAGCCATACAATTGGCTTGGCTGAAAACCTGCAACGAATTTGCTACGATTTAAATTACGACAAGTTCTTCCCGTACGACTATATGATATTCTAGAATCATATCTCGGAAATAGACTCTTCCGTGTAAGACATGGAAACGAATACTCTGAGCTTAAAGATTTCGGAGTCCTTGGGCCTCTTCTCTATCTGTTACATACTCGGGATATACCAAGAGAAAATGGCACAACATTTGACTGCGAAACTGCAAATCCCACTGAATAAAGTAAACGATTGGACGAGGGACTGACGGATCGCCCTCAACGAAACTAAATCTGTTCACATGAATTTATAAGAAAACTAATGACTTGCCAATTTTTTTAAACTTGCCCCGAAAACCCTTTGCAAATGAGGCCAAATACCTGGGAATGACACTCGAAGCAAAGCTGAAATGGAATTCGAAAATGAAACGTAAAGACCTCAATATCAAATATAGAGAAATGTACTGGTTACTCGGAAAACATACCCAGCTCAGTACCGAGAACAAACTGCTTCTATACAAGCAAGTGCTAAAGCTGTCGTGGACCTACGGTATACAACTTTTGCGGTTGTACCAAGAAAACAAATGCCAATATTCTACAAACTTTTCAAAATAAAGTGCTTAGAGAAATTGTATATTAGAAACGACGATATCCACATGGATCTCGGAATTCCAACAATTGAAGCTGAAACAAGAAGCTTCGCGAGAAAGCATAGAAACCGACTAATCGGACATGTCAACAATACAGTCTGACAAATTTTGGCCGATAGAAATTTATTGCGCCAACTACAAAGAAGGAAACCGTTCGACTTGGCAAGATAAGTTTAACCGCGTCTAAATTACGGAACATGCAGGATCTTTCATTGGAAAGTAGCCTGTCAAAAGTTGTTATTTCGTTATAGAAAAATTGCTTGATAAGTTTTATCTTAGCTTCAGTATCTAATAATTTTTCGAAGGGTGGTGTTTCAAGTCAGCTAAAATCTGACACTACTATGAGCAAGCGCTTGATATTCTCATACTGTCTTTGGAAGATTTTCACCTAAATACCCTCGAAAATAAAAGAAAAAAAAAAGTTCCCAATAGCATACCTACACGACTTCCATGGACTATCAAATGTGTTTGCCCCCCTATCGATTTCAAACTGTCACCAGCGTCAGACTGACTATCAGTTGCGTCCTTACTTTTAGCGCCCCTTCATCGGTTAAGAACTCTCTTGTCATTTCCCTTTTCTCTTACTACTCCGTCGCCCTGTCCAGCCCTGGCTTTCGCACTGTTTTCCCAGGAATTAGTACACAATCGCACATTTCAATATTTCAATTTACAACATCCATAGTTAAAAGCATTTTCTGTTTTTCCCTGCACTCTGCACTCACACACTTCCTGTGTACACCCTTCTCCCATTCAAATATATACGAACGTTTAAATCAAAGTCCATCTCTGCGGAGATGTAATACATTTAAAGTCGAATTTTAATGATTTATAAAGTGGGTGAATTAGGAAGTTCGTGACCGGAATCCTTATTATGGGATCAGATGGGGAAAATCTACTTTCGATTGCATGGCATGTTTCGTCAGAAGGACTCATTGTTTGCTACTATTTGTGCCATTTGTGCAGAGTGATGGTGGTGAGCCTCTGCATGATGCTGCAGCCAACAAGGGTCAGTCGTATTTAATCGTAATTCCTTTAGAATAATTTAATGCTTAACCTTTTGATGAGTGGGCCAGAGTAGTCTCTCCATGGTATAGGAGACAAACACTTCGATGGGTTTTTAATGATGCAATCAAAGCTTGGGGACTGTGCGAGTGGGATTCCTAATGGGAATTTGGAGAGTGCTAGATTGACAAAATATGTGAAAGGGTGGATGTTTCGTCACGTAGGAGTTGGCTTAAAGGTTACGCATTTAATGGTATTGCAGTGGGTTTTTTTATATTTAGTAAACAAATTGAATTGAAATTATGTGTGGGTTGTTGTTGTTGTACTCACTGGAGGATAGGTGAGATAGAATGGGAGTGCGAGTCGATATTTGACTCCCGATTGGGAATCGAATGTATGTAACTGACGCGGAAGAAAGTGTGTTATTGTTTTGGCTCTCCCTCGCTTCAGAAGTTAAACAAGACATAGAAATACATCGCAGTGGGCTAAATTTGACAACATTGGCTCTCGTGACTCGTGAGTACCTGACGAGAAATTGATTTGTAGAAGTTTATTTTTTTTTTATTGGAGGTGCCCTGTTGAAGGGAAGGGAACCCTGTGAAACTCCCGGAGGTACTAAAATATGTGACGAAAATGTTTGCCCTGCTTCCAAAAATTGCTAGATGGACTGTTATTGGAAAGGTTAGACTGACAGAAGATTTTAGGAAGTCCAACTATTGCAAAAGGTTATAACTTGGCATATATTCGTAGATGACAACAAGTAACGGAGTACGGTCTTGAAACTAGTTTTTGCGCTTAAACCGGCCTCGGCCAGACTATTCCTGTGTTAGAGCATCTGAATTAGAAATGTTTTCCCTGAAAAATGATGGAGTTATTTCATCCGAACCCATCGCATTAGATTTGCCCGATATTAGGAATAAATAAATAACCCAATAACGACATGATCCGCCCTCGATAAAACCTTTTGATTGGCGCCCCCACTCTAATAAGTTTTCTGTTCCAAACAGAGATGAGCGAAAATTGCAAATTAACCAAATTGTAAATGACAAATACTCCCGCAGGGACTCAAAGGCTGAGAGTGCACAAAGGCCTTGATGAATTCAACATTTCTCAAAGCCTTAAATTATATCGACTCTCCAAAACAGTACAAAAAAAGTTTCTAAAAGACAAGAGCCTTTTTAAGACACCCACTTCGTTGCCTCTCCTCAATAAATTAATTTCATTTGTGTACGGCAATTGTCAAGCCCCACCCTTTAGTGAAAACCTTTAGAAAATCCTCGCCCTAAATATTTAGTATACGTCGTTAGAAAAGCTCCATCATTTGCATTTTGCCTCAACCAAACAAAAATAAAAAGAAAAAAAACTTCCCCAAGAAAGAAAACCATTTAACTCGTTAAACAAAACCACGCCAGCACAGTGGCGCGATTTCCCCCTTCACAATGCGTCCGCTGAATATAATATTGGCTAAAGCAATCTCATTAAAATTGTCAACACATTATATAGGTACATAATTCCTTCATGTGCGCCTACACAGTGCCAGCCTTCTAGCGAAGGCACATTGTCACTTGAAAAATATCCAGCCTAGCGCGTCCGCTTTTATAAAACTTTTCTTATTCGCCTATCAACTAAGGTACTAAGGAGTATGTAAACACGACCACAGATACACAGATACATAGCTTGATAATTTTCGTAAGAAGCTTATGAATCTGCATAGTTTATTAAGACGTTCCAAGCAAGCCTTTCTTCTACATACCGTATACAGGAGGCAGGCGTTGCCTGCAGCGCAATTATGCAAATTCCTTGCTTCGAAACAAAAAGAAGCTTAAGTGGCTCTACATCGTTAACGGCGGCGGCATCCAACATCATGAAAGTTACCTCACCTATGAGCTATCTGGCATTTTGCATGATGACGCAAATGGCAAAGGCAAAGACATATATTTTTACTGTACGCAATCAACGAGCGCGTGCCGCTGCGGAAAAATCCATTGCAAAGGCACTGGGTTAATTGAAAGAAGTTTGCTTTGGGGTTTTTCTTTTTGGTTTGTGTCCTTTTGCCGTCTCCATTATCAAGCAAGGTTTTGAGGAGATAATCTGGTTGTGTTAGGACAAGTTTTAATTGTGAGCACTTACTTTTCGGGGAGGTTCTCACAAAAGTTAGTGATAAAAGGCTCAAAGGGATTCTATGGCAAAAAAAAAATTGTGTAAGGGAATATTGTTATTTCGGTCCTAATTAGGGTGAAGGACAGTGTGTGGGAAAGGCGACTCATTTGTTTCTATTGGCTTTAAGGTAGTACTTACATGCTTTAATTGGAGCTACACTCTGCGGGCTTAGTTTGATGTAGTTGTCGTACCAGATTGATTGCATTTTTGGCTTTGTCAGATTTATATTTTACAGTGACTGCGAGTGATTGATAACGAGCTGTTAAAATTGAATTTAATCAGCTATTCAAGGGTCCATTCAGTGGGCGAAACGATCTATGATCAATCAGAAGTGATGGATCACCCAAAGCTTATTCCCGAACATGTTTATATACGTTTTTGCAACATTTTCTCATATGTACCTGCCTTACTGAAGCGAAACGATCTATGATCAATTGGAAGTGATGGATCACCCAAAGCTTATTCCCGAACATGTTTCTATACGTTTTTGCAACATTTTCTCATATGTAGCTGCCTTACTGAAGATCATTTTCCAATCAATAGTTGAAGATCAATAGGTAGTTGACGATCGTTAATAATTTTTCGAATACATTCATTATCGTTCAAACTCTGCCTGCGATCCACTCGCAATTTCCTGTAGTACCATCTCCGCAAAAACTAGTTTTGGGTGTCGGTGATCGTGCCAAAACAGATTCGTTTTTTTGTTCATCCATTTTTATAGACTTATGATCACTAGACGATAAGTTGTCGTTCAGATGGTGGTTAAACTGCTTTACTAGAAGTTCGTAAATGGTTTGCATTGGTATATTTGCGTCGTGTATATTTAATCGTGTCCAACACGAAATAACATCGACTTTACATCAAGTTTTATTTTTCTTTGTAGTATACCCGCTTTAGCTTGCCACAGGAGGCGGTGATCGTGTCACTACGTATCTGCTCTAATAAAAGTCCTTTGAACTATTTTCCTAATCAATATCTATGGATAAGCAAGTTGCTTTTGCAAGATTTGCTGCGAATTTCTGTAACTATGCTAAAGATCATTTGCCGATCAGTAGTTATCGACGCTTTCGTGTGCTGCTTACCTAATATACAGTTTTGGCAGCGAGAACGTAATGTAGCGCATCCCTATAATTACATCTTATGCTAAAGATCATTTGGCGATCACTTGACGTGACATTGACTTAACCATCTTCGGAATGCAAGTTCGCAAAGGCAGGCATTGCTATAGATATGACATGTAATGAAGATCATTTGACGATCTTAAATTGGCGATCACTTGAGATTTTCAAAGGACTCATTGCCTTATAAAATCCATTTTTACAACTACATTCCACCAGTATTTTTGCTTACAATTCCTAAAACACCTAACCAAATATTGGTGGCGGTGATCGCGCCAGTACAGATCTTATTCCAAGAGGATCTGCAGGGCAGTTTCTCGAATCATCATATTTGTGGAAAAGTCTTTACAGCAAGTACCCAAATGAATGCGTTATGTACTGAAGATCATTTGACGATCTCAAATTGGCGATCATTTGAGGTTTTCAAAGGACTCATTGCCTAATAAAATCAATTGTTACACCGACATTCCACCAGTCTTTTTTTTTACAATTTGTAAAGCACCTAACCAAAATTTGTGGCGGTGATCGCGGAAGTACAGATCCTATTTCAAGAGGATCTGCAGGGCACTTTCTCGAAACATCATATGTCTGAAATAGTCTTTACAGCAAGTTTCCAAATGAATGCGTTATGTACTAAAGATCATTTGACGATCTCAAATTGGCGTTCATTTGAGGTTCTCAAAGGCCTTCATTACCCAATAAAATCAATTTTGACTGACATTCCACCAGTTAAAAGTTAAAGTCCACCACAAAAAGTTAACAATTTTTAAACTATCTAACCAAATATCGGGGGCCGTGATCGCGCCAGTACGGATCTTTTTTCAAGAAGATCTGTAGAGTAGTTTCTCGGAATATCATGTTTGTTGAAATGCTTTTACCAGCAAGTTTCCAAATGGCGATAAAGCCAGACAGATTAACAGATCAGTTGACGATCGTCTCCTAAAACGGTCGTTCGAGACGTGATCGGTGCTAGTTAAATTCAGAAGTCGCCTGGTATTTATATATATATTTTGTATCGATACGCCACCACAGTTAAACATCTTAGATTTGAGCATTTAAATCAAGTCAGCTTATAAAGACCATTGTCCGTTCTCCTTGTCACAAATTCAATTTTCCGCAGCTCGTGGGTCGTGACGATTATCGTGGACATTATTATCGGCGGTTCAACATCCCACACCAGTCTACCGTCCCAGTCCAGAGTAGATCAAAGAGCCCAATCTCAGTTTAGTCTCACTTTGTTTTGCCTGTAATCACATCTATTATCCTTCATGGAATGACTACTTCATTTCAGCAAACAACTGTCTAAGGGTAGTTTTTCCTTTTTTTGTTGGTCGCACCATTAATTCATCAACACGCCTGAAGCGAACACTCAAAAGGAACCTCCAGGCTCTTTATCATTCCTTCACAAAAAAAAAAAACAAATCTCTCGTTAGCACCTGTTCTTCGTTTTTGGGTAAAGTGCATTTTTATTACATTTTCGACAGACAAGAGATTTTCCTCCTGTGATATTTAAATTTTTAGATTCACGGACTATACCTGGTTAACTTTTCCACTACCATAGCTTATCCAGTTGTCGGCAGTCCGCACATAACTATTTTCATTCCTATTCAAAAAGAAGGCAAAAAATCGAGTGCATTCCTCCTACCAAAGTGCCTTCGATCCTTTCATTTTCACTTCCTCATTGAAATTGTAAATTTCTGCGCTGGGAATACAAAAATGTGTTTCCTTGTGCTTCCTTCATGCATGAAGCAGAACTTTTATCGTTCAATAGGAAATTTTGTGTTTTTCTTTCTTCCCTTGCTTTCGACTGGTCCTTTTCCCTTTTTTTCCTGTTATTCTTTCGAATGTTAGTTGCTTCTTTTTTTTGTCTATTCCTCTTAGACGATAGAAGAAAACGTAAAGAATTCAAATTCACTCATTTCCTTACAAAAGGACACAGCTTGGAGTTGTTTAGTTGTTTGGAGATGCTTTTTTCCCTTATTCCTATTTTTCATTCTCTCTACATATATACAAAAAAGAAAAAAAACAAGCAAAAAAGCAGAACAAACATATAAAGAAAAAAAAACCTTGCTCTGCATTTTTGTGTTGGCGCAAAGTTCTCTGTCTCAGGGTGTTTGCCAGAATCGTTGGCCCATTGTCGACAGAGGGAGGGACACAACTTTCTTTTAAAGTTTGCTCGTGGAAAGAACTTTCCTCCTATATGCTCGAAAGAGGAATTCTTTTTACTGAATATACAAAATAAAAAGTTTCGTCCTTCTTGCAAAAGCGCGTTAGTTTTTTTGTTTGCAAGAGTGCCAATGGCTGATGGAAGTTAAGTAAGTGAGATGAATTCACTATAGAAGCGAGTCGAACTGTGTAAGGCTGTTAAATCTAATTTCGTGACAATTGTTGGAATGTTAATGGACATGTTCGAGATGAATACATGGGTGTGTGTCGAGAACGACGTGTCTGTCATCAGGGTGCAGATATACTATTAATTTGT
This sequence comes from Cheilosia urbana, assembly GCA_946477585.1. Lineage (NCBI taxonomy): Eukaryota > Metazoa > Arthropoda > Insecta > Diptera > Syrphidae > Cheilosia > Cheilosia urbana. Next base: position 72,144,424 of record OX297856.1, on the reverse strand, counting down.
TAAAAAAAAAAATACAAGTTCGTCCTGCGGGTCGAGCATAGTGTATAGTTGCATTTTGTACATTGACCAAAGTTAGAGTGCTCTTCTTGTTAGCACGTTTTTGGGGAAAGTTTGCCATCGACAGATACCGACTTAAAGGAGGCAAAATCTAATTTATGTCATCGGATGATGAAATGGGTCATATTTTTATGGCAGTTGTGGACGATGAGGGAAGGACTCCTGTTATGTATACCTACTGCTTTTTTGAATTCCTAAAGTTGACGAAAGAGGTAAACAAAAAAAGATCTAACTCACGATATCGGAAAGGCAAGATATTACATCCTAGGAACTAACATGTTATGCATATAGTGTCCTGCACGAGATATAACAACCTTCCTACAGTTTTTCGAATAATTTGAAAGCTCATTTGATTGACTCTCACCAAGCTAAAAGCTACTCCCATTTCAATAGGCAAATGAGTCCCAAAATGGCTGCCGGAAATTACGTCAGATTTTTTTTTGGAAAAAATGCCAGAAATTACGGAAATTAGGCCAGACAGATGTGAAAAAAGCACCAAAAATTACAATGGAATTAGACCAGAAAACAAAGAATAAACTCTGGCATTATTTTTTGTTTTGTTTTTCCATTATAAGGAAAGGAAATATGTCAGAAATATCGTTTCTGGCATTTTTTTCCAAAACTTGTTCTCTCTGGCGTTTTTCCCATTATCAGAAATTGACAAAAACGCCAGACAACTTTTTGGAAAAAAGAACGCAAATTTCGTAAAGATAGCTAGTAATTTCTGGCTTTTCTTCATAGAAAAAAAGGCCAGACTGGTATGAAAATATTTCTGGCGTTTTTTCCAACAAAAACAAAAATCTGGCATAATTTATTCCGGGGTAATTTCCGGGAGCCTCCAAAAGTCCCTGCTAATAGCGGTTTGTAAGACGATCCAGCTTGGAATTGGAAACTAAAGTACCTCGTCAGAAATTCAGACTAGCATTTTACCTAATACCGATTCAGATATTTATAATTTTGAATAATCTCACCCATATAGAGTGTTGAGAACAAAACACAACAACTTGCGTCAGTTTACCGTGACACCTCTCTGATCGCTCAAATAATACCTACACCTGCTGTGAGATTTTGGTGTCCCGTCTCCATCAAACCGATTATTTGAATAATTCTAATCTTCCGGCAACCCCCCCTAGGCAAGTTCTGTGTTAGATATTATATCTGCATGCGATGATGCGTTCTCCTCCTTGGGCATCTGCATCGCTTGGCGTTGTCGCCTTGTCGCTCGATTAAAATATTCATTTGGCATCACCCTCTTAGGTGTATATACAATCAAACGTGTCTATTGTCATTTATTAAAGACCATAATTGGTCTACATAGATACCCTCATTCACTCGTCATTTAGCATCAAATTTATATATCCCCTTGAAACTTTGGGCGGAATTTGTAATGCAAATGCATATCCTTATGCTGGTATATCAGTCAGTCCATCAAACTAGCTGTGCATGTGCAGGATATGCATACATCCTCCTCCGAATAATTTATTCGCCTTCTCTTGTGCGAAATTCCACCGAACTGAAACAACTCCTTGCGTTGTTCTTGTTGTTGTTATTTTTGTATGACAATGTGGATTGCATGTTGCAAAATGCGAACAAACTGTGTACTAATAACTAAATTATCCAGCTGGAGAGAGTGACATCCGGATTCAGGTGAGGTGCGCAGTTCATGACTAATTTCGAGTCACAGTATCGGTACATATACATATAGATGTACGTCAGCCAGACCTAATGTTGCATCATGACTATGTTATTTAAGCGGTAGATAGTAGTTGGGTTGCCATGTTCACTTTGATGGCAGGATAACGCTCGGATGGTTTAATTTTATGCGTGTCGAAAGTGTGTCAACAACGACACATTGCCAGAGAAAAGTTTGTCATTGCTTTTGGCAACTGCAAGAAAGTTAAATCATTGGATTTGGGGAGGAAGAGATTAAATTAATGTACCCACCTATATCTAGTGGAAGGATGTCCTTGGGGATGAGCGACTTTCATTTAAATTCAGAATTAAGTCTGTTGACACTCACAACCTGTAGTTTAAGTATGGACCCTGGGGAAGCTCATCAGTGTTGTGTCTCTTTAAAAAAAAACCAACTCTCATTGATCCTGGATGTATGTATGGCAACAAAACGAAATCGGATTCAATTTAGCTCTTAATGAAAGAGTGATTGGCCATATACCGTATAAAGCAGTATGGGGCGAGTTACAAGCGACCCAGTCGTGCATAAATCGTTTGCCAATCGAGCTGTAGTCCCAGATTTCATTGGACACATGGCATTCGCATCGCATAATAGAAAAATTGACCAAAACTACTACTACGCGAGATCTAAATCTAAATTCCATCGAAAATCCTATATCCTCTTACACGCCCGAAGAACTTACAACAAATTTTCAATTACCCACCTTACACATCCTGTCACATTTTAATTGCTCACGACATTGGTTTTGTTAACAAATCATGCATTTCGTCGCGTACAAACGCCTAACCAACCGTAGGCACCTGTCAAAGCAACTAAAACTAATTAATTTACCCCAATAATAGAAACTGTGATATAGCTCGTCGTTTGAATTATCTCCCAAATAGTGTGAGATAACGAGCAGCAATTTCGCCACTTCAGCTAAAGCGCTGCCATTCGACATCGATGTTATCCTTTGACAAGTTTATTGACACGATTACATATTGAGATGTTTAAATGCAAATCAACTTCAATGTATGCGACAAGCTAGTATGCGGGAACATCCTTGGGGAATATGAAGGAAAAAAAAAAGCTCTAAATTGGATTACTTTTGCAATTTCAGTCCTTGAGCATAATTTGCGAAAGAAACACAACACACTGCAAAGGAAAGGAGGAAACAAAAAAGAAGCCCTCATCAGTCATCACGCGATGTTCTGTTGACGCCATTATCCGAGTAAATGAAGTCCTTTAACAAAAATGCTGCCGCCATAGGAAGAGTTTGCATTTCAAGAGCTTCCTGGAGGAATTCACTATCATGTACAAAAATCGCCTTAAAGGGTAAACATCCGTTCTAAGTTATTCCATCCTGTGGAAGTCTTTTGCCGGTCGGCGAGGGTTCGGGATCGGTGGTGTTATATAGAAGGGTGATGGGTCTTAAAAACTGCAGAAGTTGTGCTTTTTTTTTTGCATTTCAGTTTGATCCTTATTAGGGGGATGCGTTTTTTTGATTAGGCCCTAGTTATAGCCATACGTAAAATGCAACCGAAAAAGTTGGAACAGTGTGAAAATGAGTTTTTTTTATTTTTTTCATTTAGGCGGTTATAGCGAAAAATCTGTCAGAAAATAGGTTCCCTACGAAAACAATTACAACAACCCAATCACCACTGATTGGAATCAATCAGAAAAAAAAAATTCGTGACAGATGGAACAGTTCAGAAATGAAATATTTCAGTGGAATGATTCGTTTCTTTTTTTTTTTGTGGAATTGACTGCGAAAAAGATCGGTAAAAGTGTTTCGTATGGAAAAATTAATTAATTATTTTTCTAGAAAATTTAAAGATCATTGCTAATTTTGTTTTCATAAACTAACTTTATAATTCGTAAGCAACATTTTAAGACCAAGATTAGTTCAACCTTTAGCGCTTTAGGTTTAAGGGGTCAAAAAAAGAAAACGAACAATTTTAAGGTTTCATTTTAAATTTGGCTATAACTAGAGCCTTATGTTTGACAGCTTTAGCAACTGCGCCTCAAATTTTAGGCCTTCGAATTTCATGATCGCAAGCCCTACAAATGAAAACCCCTTCTCATTGTACAAATACTTTACAGAATGGTTCTATTTTGCGACCTTTTTTACCACTATTTGAAGATCCTATTTTTTTAAAACAATTTCGTATACTCTTCCTGCAAATACTGTCCCAATTATATCGAACTAAATTTACTGAGAATGTAACAATGTCCCAGCCGATATCCCTTTGGAGTACCACAAGGTTGCCATCTGACACCATTTCTTGTATACTATTTTTTTAAGTATTACTCAAACTTTACTTAAATGAATCACTCTTTCATCTTAGATCTTAACACAGCTTAAAGATATATGATACTCTTCTCAGAGACGTCTTTCAATTTTCTATCATCTCCTTATCTCCGCCGCCACCGACACTTTCGCAGATAAGAAATGAAGAAGTAAACTTTTCTTTTGCGAGAAAATAGAAATGCAAATCCTGGCAGAAATTATGAACTACATGACATGCTATGCTGTATTAACAAGGACGAGAACACATCTAGCAGAAAATAAACTTCCATCCAAAGTCAAATACCAAGCACCATCAGCAGCCAGCACCACTACCCAGAGAGGGATGAGGACGAGGAGTAGAAACTTAACATCATCATCTTCTGCTCATATTCACTTACTACTCACTCGGGTGGTGGTTAGCGCGCACAAAAAACTACATTTCACAGCGAAACACTGCTGACATAGAAAAGAAAATTTTTCCTTGACACAAGCACATGTGTGCTTATCCGAGATCGTCGTCGTAGTCGTCCTAGCTACTCCTACTGGTATTCTGAATGATGTACTACGTGCAACGTAACGTGTACGGTGCCCGTGCACCCTCTCGGCCATAGTGACAAAGCCTAATACACTGGAAATAAATTGCAATTGTAATGAGTGGGCTCTCGGAACCTACACATGGAGAGAGGGAGAGGGAGCTCACTATGAGGGCTACGACGAGGACTGGAGATCATTTAATGAACTTCCTGTCTTCGGGTGTCGACGGCGGGTGGCTGGTACTGGTACACACACATACCCAACAGGATATGGATAAAATATATATACCTATGGATTTTTTTGCTCTCTTAATTGCATGGCGGCTTTGAAAAGTTGCTACACAGAACAAGCCGATAGTACTTGTGGTACTACTACAGAAATATAGTAAGTCCCTAACTTACATATTTGTTGGCGCCAAACTGGGTCAAAGGGTTAAGTGTAATTCTATGCTTTGTGTGTCTGTGGATGAGGATGGGGCGGCGGCGGGGGGATGCCCGAGCAATAGAACGATAAGGTAAAACTTTGAATGTTATAGTTACAACGTTTAATTAAACAGACAGAGAAGGTCGTGCTGAGTTTAAATTTAGTACTGGTAGGGGGATTAAACAAGGTGACAGGTTGATGAGTTTGTGGAATTTTGTGCTGACATTTTGCGTTTTTTTTTGAGTATATACGAGCCGAGGTATGGGGTTTCTTTGTGTTGGAGGTAGCAGAGCAGCACGTACCTATCTGGGGTATATGGGGATTGTTCTCTATTTGCTGGCTGACTGACTGATTGGATTTAGAGGGGTATTATTTGAAGAGTAGCTGAATCTGGTTTGGGAATTAAGCTTATTCCGAGGCGAACGGTACTTGACTGTTTGCAAACGAGTTTAGTGTCTTTATATAAGTTAGATGTGAGGGCGTCGTTTTGAAGTAGTCAGCTTTGTTGAGGCGGCGATGTAGTATTTGCGTAGGAATCGCAGTCATGTTGGGCTTAAGGGTATTGACAACTTTCTGCCAACATTCGTTTGTCTATTGAGTGCAAGAAAGGTCTGCCCTTAATTCTCAAGGAGAGTCGTTTTCGATGGTAAGTAGGTGAAGGTAAGGTGGGGCAAAGTTCTAAATATTTTAATAGTAAAACTCCACACTTTGGGTAGGCACTCATTTTCATCAAGAAAGTTATGTATAGAGAAATAGGAAATAGCTGGATGGAAGCTGATGGAAGCACGTGCAAAACTTTGCGTAAATAACCTAACAAACTTATCTAAACTAGTTTCAATGATATCTGACTATTGCCTGCCACCGGAAGCACTTAAATGTCCACTAGAAATCGACAGAAGGCGCCCTTATATATATAATATATACGGTGACCATTCGTCCCCTTCTTGGACAGTCCTCTTTTTAACTACTATATCCTCTCTTATGTTTTTCGATTGGAGGTCAGTTTAATAAAACCTCTTTTCACTTCTGAAATCCTCTTTTTCTCCTCAAGAGCATCCTTCTACGATAAGAAATATTCAAGTCTGTATACTTTCCCAATTCTTAAAATGCTGGAGCTAGATTTTAATCTTGGTGTAATGATTTTCAAAAACCAAGTCGATTAATTTTTTTAAACCCACAAACTTTGATAATAATAATTTGCCTTAAACCCGTTCGACTGTATTTTTACTTAAGAAAAATGTCCTCTTTTTTGTGATTGAATATATGGTCACCGTACTTTTATAGGTAGTTAAAAGTGGAAATGGTATTTTTCTTCGAAATAGCTGTTACCCTATTTGTAAAATCTCAGAGTGAATGGCTGCACAATAACTGTGGCTACTCCAAACTTGACTCAAAAAATCATATTTTTATGTTACCTACGTATTTTGTATAAATCATCTCGTGGGTTCCAGCTTAGAACCTCTATAGACCAACTCACAGAAGTTCAAGCTGCCTTTGGATATTCGTGACTCTACTCTACTTAAAGAATCAATTTTGTCATAAACTAAATCTTCCCTCAGACATATGCAAACCTAAAACCGCGTCGTATAACTTTGCAAGGTAGTTTATCTAGTCAAACAAAATTTTCCATCTCGCATGTGTATCCGGCTGAAATTAATTTCAATATCAATTCCACCTGCATGATGTTAAGCTTGTTTCATGTATTTTTTTTTTTTTTTTTTTTTTTTGTATCACCCCTCCCATGTACTCATATCCAACTCCATAACTACCACCGGCCACACCGTGTGCACTTCTTCGTCTTGTAGTTTTTCTTCCCGACCATCTGCCACAAGTGCATAAATATAACAAGAACAGAGCGAGAGCATCCTTGTATTTGGCAGAAACAAAATTAAATTTCACACCTGTGTTCTGTTAGCAGGATGTCACAATTTCTCCATTGCCTGCAACTATGTCGCTTTTAACATGTATATAATTTTTGCGACCACTTCTTCGTCCTCGAGCGCTTCACATCTCACATATGGCAAAAAGATTGCGAATGGGTGGAATGCAACAAAAAAAAGAAAAAGTTGCGAGTGCTGCAATCCCACAACATGGTCCCTTGGGTGAGGTGGAAGAAAAAAAAAATACACGAAACGTTCGAATGCACTGGAGCCAGAAGCAATGAGCAAATGCAGCACCGTCAAAGGAAGATATACATTTAATTTGTTGCAAAGGATAATTCTCTAGTTTTGTTTTATGCGCAATGGCTCGGAATCAGGTAAAGCGGACAGATACCACTGGGACAGTTATACCCAACTTGAGGTCAGCAGATGTAATTTTTTGTTTGCATTTATTTTTTTTTTATTTTATTTTTTTTTTTTTTTTTTTTTTTCAATTTCACTGGGATGCTGAAAAGTTTTCGAATTATTTCAGATGATGTGCTACTCTCAAGTACGGATGAAAAAGTAGCACAAAGCAAATTCATGGAGCGCATCAGTAGATATACAGTTTGTGTTCCATGGGGAAATATGCACAGGATTTGAGGAGCTAATTGATTTTAAGACTGAAAAAAATATTGCCGTACCTATTGGCAGAAAGCGTCATTTTTTTTTTTTTTTTTTGTAAAAAAGCGGTGCCGATTCGCCGTATACGCCGTCATTGGGCGGGTTGGGGTCTAATCACAAAATCGTTTGTCTCCTGTGTAACCGTGGATATCAACTCGACTTTTATTTATTGGCTGAAATACTTTCAAACAATTTGGAGAATGTGGTCAGTTTAGTATGAATGATATCTCTGGGATAATATGCTCGTCCAACACTATTTTGTCATCGATCGTTCTTGATATATCTGCCAACGAAGATCACGGGGATGCTACACAGCTTAGTTGGCTCTTTGAATTAACTAAGATCGGATCAAAACCCGGGGGTTTTTAGTCGACTTTTTAGGAGCAGAAAAAGGTGCAATACTATAGCTAGACGAGGTAGAAAATGCAAGTTTGAATCATTTTTTGCTAGAATACTTACCATTCCAAGAATCATATAAAATACTTCCTATAAAGAAGGAGGTGGCTCTGTTATCCGACTTGTCTCTGTAAAAATCTTAGGCGCTATTTAGGAAACAGTGTTCCCAGAGAATGCTTGTGACCGCACAATGTGAAACTTCTCTCGCTAAATGGGGATGTTAAATTGTATTATGTTGTAGTTGAATTGTATTAGTAAATTCAATTTAAAAACCAACTCTTTATAATATTATTAGTCTTAACACAGCGCAGTAGATGGTATTCATTCATTTAAAACGTTTTCAAAACGCAATCCAATCCAACATTTTCTAGTAGCTGTGTAAGACCAAGCTTTATCAGTTCACTCCCCAAGTCTGGCGTACCCACTTTAAGAATTAAGTTGAATGAATTGAAAAAAAAAATGCAAATATTCTGTCTTTTAAACTACAATCAACCACACACATCCACCAAATTTCTTTGAAATCGGTTGAGTGGTTTAGAAGATCGACAACGGGCCACCTATCGGGTCCAAAACGTTTCCTTCTTCCAAGTTGCAAACAACCATACACAGGACACAGCCACAAAATTTCTTTGAAATCGGTTGAGTAGTTTGGAAGATCGACAACAGCGCCACCTATCGGGTCCAATACTTTCTTATCTTTCAAGTTGCAAGCAACCATACACAGGACATACCCACAAAATTTCATTGAAATCGGTTGAGTGGTGAGAGCGGCGACGTTGTGCTGATGGCGATGGTGATAGGCCAATTTCCGTCTCAGTCTCTTTTACTCCCAAGTCGCGCCTTTAGATGTTTTACACAAAAAAAAAAAAAAAAAAAAATATTGCCTCGATTAGGCTACTTGGAAATTGCTAAAAAAGACCAACTTGACGAGAAAAGAACAAAAGTCGAAAAGAAGGTGAAATCAAATGACTTTGTATTGAGTTTCCATAAACCCAGTAGTTGGCGCAACAGGTTTTTCTTCGTCTACCCTAGGCCTAGCTTCTCTTAGCCATTCGTTTTGTGCGAGTTTCTATATTTGGGACGAGCGGAAGGAACTTACAACTTTATGACGAGAAACTCGTTGAGAAACTCGTTTATGACATTTACGCTCGGATATTTGTCAGACTGAAGTTCGGCAGAGATGGCGCAGTGGGAAAAGTCTTAATTTGTAATTTGTGTTTTTCCGTCGATCGAAACTGAGACCCCCCACTCAGTGGTCTAGAACACTAACCACTGAGCCACTGTGAAATTTATTAAAAAAAGGCTAACCAGACAAATATCACAGCAGATATCGCGTGCGTCGAAAAAGTGCCAAAAGCAAGTGCGTAAAAAGAACAAAAATGATGAAAAATCGTTTTCGCAATCTGTTTTTGTTACATCTCAACCGATCCTGGTGAAGCTATGCTCAAATTTAGTAAATTTCTTTCCGAGTCCAACAGCACTTTCCATGGAAAGACTCAAAATGTCGACTTCTCTTTTCCGTAGGTATGCAAACAATTTTCACTCAAGCAAGGCTTGAAGCAAAACCCCTCAAATGCCGACCCTGTCTCTAGAGATCACAGATCAAACCACTCAATCAACTCTCTACAAATTTACGCACACCTTTTGCCAGGTGTGTTCTATTTGAGCAACAAATTCCCATCAAAAAAGACTGCGTCTGATTGTCCTTTCAGAAATCCCCAATTTGGTGCCCTTACTAAATCTCTTTTCAATCACAGCTCATAGGGGATAAACAACTTCAATGCACATGTCACACAAGTCCGCTCTATTACGAAGCAATACGTCAATCACTCAAGCTGTGAAAATCCAACTGAATTAAATTTTCAATCAACATGCCATAGCACAGAATCCGCTCTAGAGCTTCAACCTACATACAAGTATCGTTTTTTTATGGCAACAGCCTTTCAATATATTTCGTTTCGCATAATCCCCGCATATATGAATGTCAACACAGCGATTTATCCAACCCAATGTCACTCATCGGAATCCATGTTTTCATAAGTGGAATTGATAAAATATATGAAACGCAATTCATACTTTCTCTTACCGACTCTTTTGTATTTAATGGAATTATTCTGCTGTCAAAATGACAGACAATCGCTACCGTCTAGCTTCTGGCGAATGATGGATATACCTACTGTAATGAGAGTCATATGGGGTGGTCATAGTTAAAAAAAAAAAAATCCTAATCATGGGATCAATTACATGAGCTCTCTTGTTGATGCGGTATTTAAACTGAAACCCATTAACGCCGTGATGGATGGTTGACGATAGGTTTATAAGCAGAAAAGCCTCAGTGAGATGTAGAAATTGTATACACTTTCGGAGAGCTAGAGCAATGACCACCGGCACACATTAAATGGGTGGAATTATGTGCTCCAAAAATGCTAATAAAAAAAGGTAGCCACTTTCGACTTGAGGGTACGAATAAGTATATCCTATGTTTATTAGTCTGAGGTCTGTCCTTCAGGCAGATAGGGCGAGCGGTAGCTACACCAACCCAACACTTTATGAGAAGACCTTGTGCTCATTTTGTTTATGACTTTTTAAAATATTATTCACCTTTCTCTGCGGAGAATAAAACTGTTATATCTTTTTATAATTAGACTCGGGATTGGGTCTTGGCTGTACCAAAGTAGATTAAACTTTTGAGCGATTTTTTTAGGAAGCAAAGGTGTGTCCTATTCCATATAAAGAGGATTTTGTGAGTCAAGAGGTTGGCTGTTATTTTATCGCCACACAGAACTGCTAAAGACTCTCAAAGCCTTCCCTAAATCAGTGCAAGATTTTAAAGACTAAATCATATTGAACGTTGATATAGCCCTTGCCATATAGAACCGCTAAATACTCTCAAAGCCTTCCCTAAATCAGTACAAGATTTGAAAGACTTTTAGTCATATTGACAGTTGATATAACCATCGCCATATAGAACCGCTAAATACTCTCAAAGCCTTCCCTAAATCAGTACAAGTATTTTAAAGATTTTTAGTCATGTCGGCACTTATCCGACCGATAACAATTAATTTCTATAGTACCCTGCACATCCTCGACGTGCACATTGTATATTTTTTGCGTTCACAAATTGACCCCAAAGGATAGACTACCACTTTCCACAAAGAGCCTGCATACCGTGCATTTTATTTTCCCCATTATTTTCGACAACACAACACAATTCCGCTTCCTTCCTGCATATGCATTCTTTTGCCAAGTCACAGTTCCAATAGTGACTACAATACTCCATAGCACTGCGAACAAAGCATACAAACAATTTTCCAAAATTGTAAACAATTATTCATTGCATTTGCCGTTTCAACGAATTTCGCTTAATTTTTGTACATGCAGTTGAAATCGACAAAACAGCGTCCACAAATATTGGCATCCGGCGTACCGAAGCGTCGAACGGTCCGTTATGTACGGTAAATAGGAAAAGGCGGAATAAACAAGAAGAAAAAAAAAGCAATATCCTTGGATGCTAAACCGAAAATATCCTCTTCATATTCATATCACGTTAACGAACTGCAATTTCTAACATACGTTCGTTGGCTTGATTCCATAGAGATACCTTGTCCCACAGTGCCGCCATAGATATCCTGCTCGTCCTGATATTTGGCAGTTTTTCCGGCAAAAATTGTTTTCTGTTTTTTTTTTTTTTTTTTTTTTTTCTCGTTTCCCTTTGAACAGTTGTTGGTTCGTTAGCCTTCATTTAATGGCGGTGGCGCCATTTCGGGCAAAATGTCTCGTATTGGTATTACAGTTTGGAGCGGCCGTAACGTAACCACAAAACTAACGAAAATAAAAGAAATCGCCTGAGAATTGGTATTCCGAGAAAGCCAAGCGGTTGAAGGGTGCGCGATTTAATTGAATGGCTTCGATCGATCCGATGGGATGTGGTTATTGGAAGTGTTTCTATACGCAGTGTGTCCTTCAGTGGATTGGAAAATATCTTCACAGATATTATGCAGTTTTGGAATTTGGTTTTCGACACTTTTTTCCGATTTCTGTGATTCAAGTGGCATGTAGAGGGATATTCTTTTGAATGCCTTTGCAATGCATTGATGCATCACATGTTTGTGCTCACCTCTTCATTTTTGTAAAAAATTCTAGTGATGGTTTAGAACCGAACTAAAAAAAATTGAAGAGAATCTCTCTTGGCATCTTAGGACTCACATTTTTTTACTGTGCTTAATTTGTCGATAACAGTAGGAACCCGGAACAATTGTTCCGCTAGACTGTTTAGGTCTGTTCCCTTACGATAATACATTCGAATACATTCGAATACATTAGTCAAACTTCGTTCACTTCTACCCAACTTCGCGTAAGGCAATGAAGTTTGACTAATGTATTCTGTAGGGAACAGACCTTTTATTTATTTTGTTTAAATAAATTGCTTTGAAGCATTGGCTTAGATTTAAGTGAACGTCTACCCAATAATTACTACAAAGAAAGCCACAGCTGCACGGCTACCCACGTTCAACTGAGTGATTCCATAGAGATACCTCGCCCCACAGTGGCGCCATATATTTCTAAACAATTTACTATTCACAAAATTTGGTTGCCCCTTTTCTTTTAAGCTTGTATCTCGTTTGCCCCTTTTTTCATTCAAAATGCGACAAAATTAGTGCTTTTCTAATCTGCGATCACTGCGTTTAAGGTTGTTCAAATTCCCACTGCTACTAACTGGAGAAGTATGTACCTATTGCGCGGCTAGAACTGATGAATACTGTAAGGCGATCCAGTAACACGACCAAGTAACAGAATGAGTAGAAGGAATAAGTTGGTTCTGGCGCTCCCAAGTGCTGCTCTACGGTGGTGCAGAGTATCCGGTGGTTTGTGTCCTTGGTTTGAGTCTTATTCCAGACACGTACCGGATATAAGTTGTGGTGTGTGTAACGGGTGATTTTTTAGCTGGTTTGGTTTTGGCAATACTGGTTTTGACAGCTGACGTGTGTTTAGTACCTTGTGTCACTGTCAAACAGCTTCAATTTGGTTTGCAATTTAACCATGGATCGTCTTACTAATGAACAACGCTTGCAAATTATTGAATTTTACTATCAAAATTCGTGCTCGGTTCGAAATGTTCATCGCGCGCTGCTTCCATCTTATGATCGGCATTCTCGACCTTCTAAGCAGTCTTATCGGAAGATTGTGACCAAATTTCGCACCAAATTTACTTTGTTGGACATTAAACCACCAACACGTTTACGTACTGTGCGTAGTGAAGAAAATATTGCGGCCGTATCAGCTAGTGTGACAGAAGACCGCGAAATGTCGATTCGGCGCCGTTCCCAGCAGTTAGGCCTTTGTTACAGCACTACGTGGAAAATTTTGCGGAAGGATTTGTGCGTAAAGCCTTTTAAGATACAGCTTGTGCAAGAACTAAAGCCAGCCGACCTACCACAACGCCGAATTTTTGGTGAATGGGTTCTTGGAAAGCTGGCCGAGGATCCGCTTTTTTATCGAAAAATTGTGTTCAGCGATGAGGCTCATTTTTGGTTGAATGGGTACGTAAATAAGCAAAATTGCCGCATTTGGAGTGAAGATCAGCCAGAAGCATTGCAACAGCTACCAATGCATCCCGAAAAAGCCACTGTTTGGTGCGGTTTATGGGCCGGCGGCATTATTGGGCCATATTTCTTCAAAGATGATGCGAATCGCAGCGTTACTGTCAATGGTGAACGCTACCGAGCGATGATAACAAACTTTTTTTTGCCCGAAATGGAAGTTCTTGACTTGCATGATATGTAATTTCAACAAGACGGTGCCACATGCCACACAGCACGCGAAACAATGGCGCAATTGCGAGGCTAGTTTGGTGAACAGTTAATTTCACGTTTCGGGCCGGTCAATTGGCCGCCTAGATCGTGCGATTTGACACCATTAGATTATTTTTTGTGGGGGTATGTCAAGGCTAATGTGTATAGGGACAAGCCCGCTTCGATTGACGTACTGGAAGCCAACATCCATGCATTCATTCGTGAGATACCGGCCGATATGTGTGAAAGAGTATGCCAAAATTGGACTCAGCGGATGGACTACCTGAGACGCAGCCGCGGTCAACATTTGCATGAAATTATCTTTAAACATTAAATTGCAAGGTTCAAACTATCGATTCAAATAAATATTTCATTCATTTTTTCGAATTTTTTGTGTTTTTTTTTTTTTTTTAAAGTTCTAAACCTCTTAAAAAATCACCCTTTATATGGTTGCGGCAAGCGACTACACTTGATCGTGCTGTGAAAAAAGATGGCGCTACGTATCAGTCAGTATACAGAATTTTGATGGTTTGTGTAGAAGGTGAATATTTCCGGATAGCACCACTTTATAAGCGCCAGAACCAACCTATTCCTACTACTCATTCTGTTACACTTTGTTACTGGATCGCCTACTTGATTTTATGTCTAGAGTTCTGAGAGAGTCCCCATTCCATATATCTATACTAGGTTACACCATGTTACACTCTATTACATTTTCTTAGTGGATACCGGTGTAGGTATGTATTAGTTTTTCATGCCCTGTTTACTATGGGCTGTGGTACAATTTGTTGCACCAAACTACCGTCAATTGGGGACGGGCTAATTGACTACTTATTTATCTAAAGCAACATTTCCTGTAACCCTTGAACTGCATAAACCAAAATCGATAAAAATATAAATACAAAACCGCCTTTCCTTGTTTTAGTATGTACACCACACACTATCCCATCTGTGTTAATCTGATGCAAATCTGATTACATATGCAACCACACACCTGCAGCAGCACATCATGCGAGAATAGTGACACATTTAACACTTTCGTATGCTAGATTGGATTACACTATGAATTTCATTACACTCACTGTCGCCGCAATACCAAGGGATTACGTTTTAAATTGAATAATCTCCGAGTGTGTGCATCTGGGGCGGTCGTTAGGTGAGCGAGCATTATCTATAAGGGGTGAAACAATATATGCCATAGAAAGCCATTGTGTACTGTGTAGGTGCCGGTATACTATACCTTCTGCCGTGGAACGCATTGTCTTCCATTTCAGTGTCATCATGGGTGTCATGGATTTGCGGACCGGTGTGTTGGAGAAAGTTACTTTTCTTCACATCAAATCGATTTGCATACGAAATTTAATGGAATACCAACCCGAGGCAGAGCTTAGGGTCTCCCAGCAGGAGATTGGATGTATAAATCTAATTTCACCTGATGGCGGACCTGGGAGTTAAGATCTTGAGATACCTTCATTGGGTATTATTATTATTTTTTTTTTTTTTTTAATTTAAAATGCAATCAGTTTTGGGGCGGCAGTATTTTGAACCAATAAACCGTATCAGGACTATACCAACGAAGGCAACGAATGGTTAAAAGATGGAGTCGACCTTTGAAGGACTCATAATTTTTATATGGGTTTCCGGAGTCTCATTATGTGCTCGTTATCTTGAAGGACCCTTTTATTTTCACCATGGAGCTTGACTCACTGAGTGATTCAGTAAAAAATGGTTACCACGGTTCTCCTTTGAATCACAAGATAATATCCACCTAGGTGTACCCATACACACACACAAAAACTCCAGTTTCCATCATATCAAAACACCGCCATTAACGACCCGCATGGTATATATAGCCCGCCTCGATTCCGATCCATCTGCCAAGCCGAGACATACAAGAAGCAAACATTAGAACTCAACTCTTTGGCTCTTTGGCCCCAGCCCAATCCACTGATGTTTTTATCCATTTAACATCAATTTTATTCGTTTTACGGTTCATTAATTTCAAACAAATTTGGCAACAGACAATCATATTATGAAAACAACCGTGCACCACCAGCCAACAGTCAAGTTGAAGGGAATCACTTCAATCTGTATTGGCCAAATACCCATTCCCATCATGATGTACTCATTCACTGTGCCTGGCGATAGGATTCTGTTTTCTGTATATTTATGTTATCCCTCTTAGCGTTGCCATTGCCAACATACTTTTGGGAAAAAGTTTCAATATTTTCGGTTTCAATTTCGTAGCGTAAAAGAACTTTCGCTGTTACGCCTCGTCGAGCTAATAGCACAACCAACAATATTCAAATAGTCGTAAAAATCATCAGTTCATTTAACATCATGTCCTTCAGTCACTTTGGCTAAGGATTATCCTGACAAGCGGTGTGGAACGCAGCAAATGAGAAAACAAGCAACTTCTTTCGAGGATATCATGTCGTTGATGGGTTTTTGTTTTCACGTTCTAATGTCAGTTTAAGTGCTGCCTTTGGAGAATGTTCGCCGACAAAAGTTTGGCATAATTTACTTTGATTTCATCTCTAGACCTCAGCTGGGCGAGGTTTTGCCAGCTAAATGGGAATTCGAGCGTTAAGAATATGGAAATTAGTCAATGCCGTCACATAAATACATAGATGTTTCAATTTTATTTCGCAAATTTTTTATAGGCGTACGCAGCCCAAAAGCTCTGTGAGCTGTGAAAAATTCTTTGATCCATTCAATTCTCAGCTGGTGGTGGCATTTTTACCGGGACCTAAGGGTTTTTCTGTTTTTCTGCCAAAGGTATGGAATTTACCGACATACAAAACTGGGTGAAGGTTAAAAATGATAAAACCGACACAAGGGATTGATTTTTCAGCATCTGTCGCAGTGAACGTAATGTACAGAAGACAAACAGACATATTGGAAAACATATACTGCGCTGTACCTCTTCACAGTCTTTCCGACAAACAACAAACAACGAAATCCATCCAATATATTTCGTTTAAAGGAGTATAAAGGGTTCTTAACTATTTTTACTACCAGTTTATATAATGATGATATGGCCCATAGAGGACCTGCTCACCAGCTATCTGGGGTGAAAACAAAGTTGCCTGTTGCCATAACAAATGCAAATGAATTTAAGTGCAATTAAAACACTTACCTAACAATGCGTGTAAATTAGTAAAGCTTATATCTATTTTCCGGTACATTTTCCCTAATTAAACACCATTCAAACACATTTGAGAGGAGAGCTATTTATTTTTTCTGATAAATAAACAAAACGGTGCGAAACTTTGTCCAACTGACATAGGAACACTAGCGGAGGTATGCAAACAAGCATACGAGATGATGTGTACTTCCATTTTGTGGATGCATTTGCAAGACCTATAATTCCTGTGCCAGAACATTCGACACGAAATTTCAGTTAAATAACGATTAAAGTTTTTTTTTTTTTTTTTCAAATGTGTATAACTCAAACTCATCAGCAGTTAAGTTTATTGGAAGTGGGAAATATAAATGCTGTAATGTTGGAATAGGGAGTGGAGGGTTTCACTTGCAAATAGGACTTTGAGACCCTTAGTTACTGAGTATACGAGGTGGCGCAAAAGTTATCACACAATCATCGATGACAGAAGTGAAATTTCGGCCTCGAATAATTCAACGCATCCTTAAAGAACAAGATTGCAATAAGGCAACGGGACCCGATGGAATCCCGGCTATAGTACTCAAGAACTGTGCACCAGAACTTGCACCTGTACTCTGTAAGCTGTTTAGCATGTCGTACTCCCAGAAGACGTTTCCTTCTTGCTGGAAGACCGCTCGCATTCAACCTATTCCAAAGAAAGGGAAGAAATGTCTGCCACAAAACTATCGTCCAATAGCGTTACTTTCAATGCTCTCTAAAGTAATGGAAAAGGCAATAAATGTCAAAATAATCAAATATCTAGAAGGCCATCGATTAATAAGCGACAGGCAATACGGATTTCGGAGCCGTCGTTCCACTGGTGAACTGTTAAGCTGTTAAGCTGCGTAACGCACTTATGGACACAATCAATTGAACAACACGGCGAATCCAGAGCCGTAGCCTTGGACATATCAAAGGCTTTTGACCGAGTCTGGCATAGAGCCCTATTAGGCAAGTTAGCGTCTTACGGATTACCACAACAACTCTGCGGATGGATGCAAAATTTTCTTCTGGGAAGATCGATCCAAGTTGTTGTAGATGGTGTATCATCCAATTCGTTTGCTATAAATGCAGGAGTGCCCCAAGGATCTATTCTTTCTCCAACTCTATTTCTTCTCCACATCAACGATTTGCTTGGATCGACAAATAATAATATCTACAGCTTTGCAGATGACAGCACTCTTATATCCTCCATCTCGAACAGTCTGTGAATACGGCTACATCACACAATCAGATATGTGAACAAATTAATTCTCTAAATGATGATCTGGACAAAATCTTGAAGTGGGGAAAGGACAACTTGGTTGTATTTAATGTAAACAAGACACAGCTCACAACATTTTCCAGAAAAAATGCATCAACAGTTCCTCAGATCCAAATGGATGACCATCCAATCCATCACAAGGACTCAATGCACCTTCTAGGAGTCACAGTCAATTCAGGAATTACATGGCAGGACCACATATCCTATATCGCAAAATCGGCGTCCGCAAAGTTGAGCTACCTATTTAGAGCAAAGAGGTACTTTAGCACAGGTTAGACCAAGCTTGGAATATTGTTCCCATATATGGAGCTCGGCCCCAAAACATTCACTTAACCTGCTTGATAGCATACAGAGACGAGCAGTTCGACTCATTGGAGACCCTACACTCACATCGAATCTACAACCGTTGGTGCACAGAAGACAAGTCGCTGACCTATGCTTGTTCTATAGGTACTTCCATGGTAGATGCTCTGAGGAACTCAAAGACATTATCTCTTGAAATGCAACTTTTGGGCGCCCAACAAGACAGGCTGCTAATGCTCATGACCATACAGTACACTTGACAACCGCGAGGACATCAACTTTCCAAAACTCCTTCTGTTACAGGACAAGCAAACTTTGGAACTCGCTTCCTGGGGATATATTTCCAGAAGACTAGAATTTGCAGCAATTTAAGTGCAGAGCAAACATACATCTGCAGGCATCTCGGGGCGCTGTTGAAGCGTTTTAGGTTCGCCTTTCCCGGGAGAAGTATATAAAAAAAAAAAAAAACTTGATGCTCTTTGGCTGCGATTTTGCTGTGTGAATGAAAAACGTTGGTTCTGCTTTTGGATAATGTTTACTTGATGTTTTAAAATATATGTTCGTTAATTTTAGAAGATGATTATCAGTTTTTTGATCGTTGAGGCCCGATTTATGGCATTTTGTATCACTTTAGCAATAACTTCTTGCAATAAGTCCTCGCATTCGTGACGGATTATATCTTTGAGGGCTTCAAAAACTTAAGGCTTGTTTTCACATAAGCTCATGACTTCAAAAACCTCTTAAAACAGAAGCCTGATAAGGTTAATCCAGGCGATCTTGCTAGCCAGGACGAATCGCCAAAACGAGTGAGTATAGGCAGCCCGGAAGTGTAGTTCCCAGATTTTCCGTTGTGGATCCATTCTGTTGTAACCACATGATTTCTCCGTTTCGAATTCATCCAATTATTGACGAATGAGAAAGTCGTTGAGCAGTTTTTGATGAATTTTTGTGGAATTTTAATTTTTGGTTATTTTGTTTGAGGCTTCTTTTTTTGTAGTATGTATTTCGAAACGTGCCTTTTTCTTTCTCTGAGTTTTTTTTTTTTTTTAATTCTTTGGTCTCTGTGCTCGCCGTTCACTTAAGTCGTCTGACAGTGTTTAGGGCGGAATCTGTTTTTTTTTTTAATTATATTTTATTTGTACCTTTATTGTTATAATACCCCTTTTGGTAACCTTAATTTAGATTTAGATTTTAGATTAGATTAAATGGATTTTATTTCAAATTAAATGCAAATGGTTGACAAATTAATTTAATCTAAAAGAATACATGTTATTTGACTTAAATAAATAATCGATCGGCCCTCCAAAGCAATATTTTGCAATGAAAATTATTTGTGCCAATATCCTTGGACTATTTTTATGTACAAGCAAGTCTTTCAGAAAGGTTGATGCCAATTTCAATTGGAAAAAAAAGTTATACTTTTCTATAATATGTATAGTTCTTTGAACATTTTTCCGGATTCAAGTTTTAAACACAAATTTCATAAAATTTGGGTTAGGGCAGTGTAAATTCAAATTCAACAAGATGTTTTCGAAATACAACTTCTTTTATTTTTTTACTTTTTGCGTTGTAGTTATCTGTCGCACACTTTTGCATTCGGAAAAGCAAACTTACTTTTTCGCGTTTCATTCGAAATTCCTTCTTTCAACTTGTTCAAAATCATGCTTAAAAAAAAAAATATATGACAAAAAGTTGGGGGGTTTTTTGGACAATGTAGCCAATTGGGGGGATTTTTTCAGATTTTGGCCGTCTGGCAACGCTGCTTCAATATTATTTCATTGGGTAAGGTTTGCTTTCCACTGCGTTTATGATGGGAATTTCGCGGTCAACTTAAAAGTTCTTGATTAATTTTTCAATTTTCAAATGTCTTGAGACAGCAATAAGTAGGTTCTTTTATCGACTTTGAAAAGCCCCAATAAAATTATCCAATTCCTGTGTATAAATATGCATTTTTCTCTCGTTAAAGTGATTAAAAACCCAACTGTGCAAAGTACATAATTTTCTGTAAATATCGATTCAACTAGCGTTGCAAACCTCTTTCTTGATAACTTAACCGACGTTGCCTACATTCTAAAAAATCGTAGCTAATATGAATGGCTGCCAAAGTTGTTACGTTCCCAATTAGAACAGTGAACCCATTTATCACTTAGGCCCATTTGCTAATATTATGCATAGCGATTTAAGTTTTACTTAAATACCTTATGGGCTACTCTTTATATGTCGTAAACTGTTATATACGATTTTAAGTGGATCTTTAATCGCTTGGGTAGTATCAGTAAACGGGCCAAAGTTATTAAAATTATAAGCAACCAAGAACGCAGAAAAACGCTCTCTCTCGAAAGAGCCCTTTAAATAGACTCAACAAACGTACTTAAATACGAAATGTAAACAGGTCTATGAAATTCTAAAAATCACGTCACAAAGTATTAAAGGACACATTTAAAATCATCGCAACAAGCTTTTAGAAAAGGTTCTGCAAAAACTTCAAAAGAGAATGAAAGAAAATCGATCAAGAACTGTCCGAAAGAGTTGAAAAATCGCATAAAAAAATTAGTCCAAATAAATTGCTGCAAAATAAAAGCTCCACAAAAATCCTTTGAAAACTGCCTAGGCTCGATTAATTCTAATACAGCCACCATAAACATTCTCGAATCTTTGCCAAAAATGCGCAATGGAACAACCCAAATCACGTCTCAAGAACCGCTTCAAAATATTTCCTGTAAAGTGACAAAAAACTGCTCCGAAATGCTCCTCGGAAAAGTCTTTGCGCGATACTAATAACTAATAATCATAGTGCGTGTCCGGCCTAGATTTTACGAACTCGCACAATGACGAAATTTTCCATATAAATTTAACAATAGTGACCTACTGACCTACTGAATGATTATTATTAGTAAAAACCCTTTAAAAACACAAAAAAAAAAAAAGAAGTATAAACCCAACTCAGTCATAACAAATTTCTTTTAAATTTTCTTTCAATATTTCTACCTCAACAACTCAATCGAAAGCTTTTTGGAAATCACGACTATGGGCACCCGAAAATGTAATCACAGGCAAAATATTTGTCCAAATAAACTCTCTGCACGATACCTACTAATGTCCAAATTTACAATTTAGTGTTTTGGATAGATTTTACGAACTTTCAATGTCGAAATTTTCTATATAAAATCACCCATTGTGACCCATAAAATATTTAGTATGTGAATGTTAAAACCGATTATTACGAAGGCTCCCGTACGCCGTACCTCTAGTTCGCGTAGAATGATCTCATCGTGCGTGTCATTATATCGAACCATTCTCAGTAAATTACTTTCCAATTATCCTTCCGTTTCGTCCTTAACCAAATAAAATTATCAAAAATCCATTAATTATCAAACAATTTTCCATTAGTTCGCTTCATCACCTCCATCCAGCCATCGCACACACCCACACATGCTGCCGACTGACAAAGTGTTATCGATGACTCAGCGACAGCGCACAGCAACAGGGATATAAAACAATTTTCATCTTCGACACAAAGATTCGGTTGCCCCACAGATATTTATCCACTACTCGCAGATACTCGTACATCAGTCTTTCGGTGCAAGAAAAACACCCAACCTCCAGTTGTTGTTAGGAGCGGAAAACTATTATTTCACCGTTTTCCTGGGCGTTGTTCTGGAATCCGTTTATCGTCACACAACAGAACAAGAACTATCCCATTTCCACTTCCCTTTGTTATTACTATCCCACAAGTACAGGGCAATCGAAAAAAGGGTTTGAGTGAAAGTTTGACTGTCGCCATCGCCAGCTCCATCATGCATGTGGGTAATGTGGAAAGTTTAATGGAAACTTTTTCATTATTAAATTCACAGTGAATCACGTCGAAATGAGTGAGAGCATTTCAATGGCAACCGTCGTCGTTGTATCTCTGTAGGATTTCGACCAGAGATTTGTTTTGTAATTGGTAAAAGTTTCCCTCGTTTGGCTCTTCCTTTTGCTAATGTATAATATTATGTGGGTAGTGGTCACTGGTGAAATTAAATAATTGGACGTGTGTAATTGGCCTTAAAAGCGGGTAATAACTTTTTTGATTTGTTTCGCATAGTTAATTGGATTAGACGATTTTATTGACAATTTCTGAGCGAATGCGATAAAAGTAACTTGTAAATTGGAGTGGCTTTTGTAAATGGACATTATCTACCCCTGAAGTTGGTATTAAAATATTATTATTTCTGAGCCAGCTTTGTTTGCCCGATCCACAAGAAAGGAGACCCTCTAAACTGCGCCAACTACAGAGGCATCAGTCTCCTGAACACTGCGTATAAGATCATGTCTGCTGTACTGTGTGAACGCCTGAAACCATTCGTCAACGATCTGATAGGTCCCTATCAGTGCGGTTTTAGGCCCGGTAAGTCTACGACCGATCAAATATTCACACTACGGCAGATCCTGGAAAAAACCCAAGAATACCAGATCGATACTCACCATCTTTTTATCGATTTTAAGGCCGCATATGACAGCGTTTATAGAGACGAGCTATACAGAGCCATGTCTAGTTTTGGCATCCCTGCCAAACTTGTCAGATTGTGCAGAATGACGATGGAGAACGCTCGCTGCTCCGTAAAGGTCGGAAAAAATCTCACCGAGGCCTTTGATGTCAAAAAAGGATTTAGACAAGGCGACGCGCTGTCATGTGACTTCTTCAACATCATTCTTGAGAAGATTGTGCGAAACTCACAAGCCAACACCAGAGGCACAATTTTCTATAAGTCTGTGCAACTGCTTGCATACGCTGACGACATTGACATTGTTGGTACAACACAGCGAGCTGGACTGGAGAGGCGTATTGGTTGAGGCCCAGGTCCACCCCGGACTGTAGCGCCACCTAAGTAAGTAAGTAAGAGCCAGCTTTGCTCCTAAAAAGGCTCACCTAGTCTGTAGGAATTTTCATAATTTTTTTCTGCGACTTTTGGCTACATATTTTATTCACAATTTTATATTTTATTTGCACAAGTTTCAATCGGGCGCAGTCGTTAGGGCGGTGGGTCTCATGTACGATCATCGAAAAAGTCACAAATTACCTACATCTTAAAATTTTCTTTTCACTGCGCCACTGCTCGCGAACCTCTGACAAATATACAAATTGTTGATCTCTTCCATTCGTTCCAAAAAAGAAAAACTCACACAAAATTAATGGTTCCGAGAAGATAGGCCTAGGGTCCCTACGTACCTATTGTGCCAACTATTAATTTATTTATTTTTAGAATTTTCGTAAAAGAGATTCTCAATAAGCCCTTCGCACTCGTCCTAAAATTGTAGGTCCCCATGATCAAATGGCCCCTTTTCGAGCCTCAGGACTTTGACCCTCACTTTATGAAAATTTAAAAAATGGTCCCTTGGAGGGTAAGCACTGGAAAGGATAACCAACTGGACATGCTAGCATCTTCCTGCAAACAAGCCCCTTACAAACTTTTACTGCCTATCTGCCTACGAAAATCGACTTCGAAAAAGGCTTTCCAAAGAAATACCGGACAGATCCCGATGGGGTTCACTGCATGTCCTCTATGAAGGAGCACTGTCAATATTAACGGACGGTTCCGTAACATTAGAGGAAGTCGGGGCAGGGGTTTTCTCAGAAGAACTGAGCTTAGGCCTCTCCTTCTCCCTCCCGAAACACTGTAGTGTCTTCCAATCACAGCAATGTCAACCCATAGCGTATGGCTGTCGACTAATACGATATCACACAAGGATATTGTGATATACATTGACAGTTAGGCTGCCATCAGATCCTTAGCATCCAGCGAAATAAGACCTAAAGCGGTGGCAGATTGCCGCGTATCCCTTAACGAGATAGCTGGACAGTACAACCTTACCCTTTGCTGGGTTCCGGGCCACTGTGACATCCCAGGGAACTGCGCAGCTAACGAACTTGAAGATTAGGCTCCTCCGGCGTTGATAGTGTTGGTCTGCACAACGTGCATGCACCGCTGTCTTACGCAAAACAAATCACTAATGCGGGCACAAAAAGAATATCAAATCATAAATGTAAACATCTTGGATATTGCGACGTTGCCAGGCTTACTTTGTCGACACTGGATACTGAAAGATCCAAGGAGCTTATGCGACTCAACAGAACTAGTATCTCGTCGGCTGCTTATGTCATTACCGGTCATTGACTTTTGCAGAAGCTGCAAGAATGAGGAAGAGGATGAGTCCGTCACAGGGTTACTCTTATTTCCAGTAAGGAGGGTTACAGTTTAAAAAGAAGAAAAAGTTGGTAACTAAAAGTGTCTGCCAGTGTTCGGACTTTATAAACGTTATGGTTAGTTAAGGTGGCGCTACAGTCCGGGGTGGACCTGGGCCTCAACCAACAAGCGTCTCCAGCCAGCACGATCTTTGGCCAGCCGTCTCCAGTTTCGCACGCTAAGTTGGTTAAGGTCCCCTTCCACTTGCGTGCGCCACCTGAGTCGCGGTCTTCCTCTACTGCGCCGTCCCTCGGGTGTGGATTCGAAGATCTTCCGGGCCGGAGCATTGACGTCCATTCGCTCTACATGACCCAGCCACCTCAGTCGTTGGACCTTCACTCTTCTGGCTAGGTCGATGTCGCTGTACAGCCCGTACAGTTCGTCGTTGCATCTCCTCCTCCATTCACCGTCTATGCAGACGGGACCGAAAATTACTCGAAGAATTTTCCTCTCGAAGTAACCAAGAGTAGCCTCATCTGCTTTTGATAGAGTCCATGCCTCTGCACCATAAAGTAGGACTGGGATGATCAAGGTCTTATAAAGGGTCACTTTAGTTGTTCGAGAGAGGGCTTTGCTACTCAATTGCTTTCTTAGCCCAAAGAAACAGCGATTGGCAAGAGTTATTCTTCGTTTAATCTCAGCGCTGGTGTCATTGTCTGAAGTCATAGCGGAGCCTAGGTAGACAAAGTCCTTTACCACCTCAAAGTTATATCTGTCTATGGTGACATTTTGTCCAAGACGTCGGTGTTGGTTGTCCTTTCTTGATGACAGCATATACTTTGTCTTGCCCTCATTGACCGCCAAACCCATCTTTGCCGCTTCCATCTCAATGCTCACGAACGCGTCAGTGACATCACGCTTCGATCTGCCGATTATGTCGATGTCGTCGGCGTAAGCGAGTAGTTGGACGGACTTATAGAAGATAGTGCCTCTGGTGTTAGCGTTTGAGTTTTGCACTATTCTTTCAAGAACGATGTTAAAGAAGTCACATGACAGCGCATCGCCTTGTCTAAATCCTTTTTTGACATCGAAGGTCTCGGTGAGTTCTTTACCGACCTTAATGGAGCAGCGTGCATTCTCCATTGTCATCCTGCACAAACGGACGAGTTTGGCAGGGATGCCAAAACTAGACATTGCTCTATATAGCTCGTCCCTATAAATGCTGTCATAGGCGGCCTTAAAATCGATAAAAAGGTGGTGGGTATCGATTTGGACTTCCTGGGTTTTCTCCAAGATCTGCCGCAGTGTGAATATTTGGTCAATGGTAGACTTTCCTGGCCTGAAGCCACACTGATAGGGACCAATCAGGTTGTTGACGAAAGGCTTCAGGCGTTCACACAACACGGCAGATAAGATCTTGTAGGCGATGTTAAGAATACTTATACCTCTGTAGTTGGCGCAGTTCAGAGGATCTCCTTTCTTGAGGATCGGGCAAACAATGCTGAGGTTCCATTCATCGGGCATGCTTTCCTCCGACCATATTTTACAGATGAGTTGGTGCATGCTCCTACCCAAGTCATCGCCTGCCACAGTCGCTCTTCAGCATTCATCGTGAATAGTCGACCTTGTTAGTGGTGCGTAAATTGCGAAGACTATAGTGTTCAAGTGATTTTGATCAAAAAGTTTGTGTAAGCCCGTTGGCGCAGTGGAAAAGACCATAGACTCTGACACCAAGAGGTGTCGGTTCAAGTCCCCGTGGGGGAAGTGCTTTTTTTCTTTTTTTTTTCAATTAAAAAAATAATTAACAAATAAAAACAATAGTGAAAGTGGAAGTGCCGCAAGGCAACCAGGCGATGGACACAGTCCCGCAAGTAGATGCCCCGTTGCCAAAGCGCTTGACGAGGCAAGTCAAGCAGCAGCAAATGGGAGCAACAACAACAACAACAGCAGCAGTTTCAGCATCAACAAGTGCAGCAGTATTAGCAGCATCAACAGCAAAAACACAAGAATTTGTACAGTCGCAGGAAACGACAAAAGTAGAAAAGAGACGACGTAAGCTGAAACCCATACCAAACCTGTCAGCAAAAAGAAAGCAAGACGGAGCGGCGATGACGTCAAAGGTAAATACGTCAGAGGCCGAATCAGACGAGGATGACGTACACAGCTACTCGTACGAGTCTGAAGGAGGCGAAGGTCGGTACGTGGGCGAAGGTAACTCATTCCAAGAGTTACTGGACGCCGCAGACGACACGGAGCAACAACAACAACAAGAAGACGAGGAAGAAGACGAGGAAGCCCAGCTCGATCGTCTGATCAAAGAGCTCCTCGAAAAAAGAGAGAAGTTGCGCCAGAAGAAAATGCTTCAGCAACAACAAAAGCTGAAGCAGATTCAGGCTGAGCAGCAACAGCACAAACAGCAACAAAAACAGCTGAAACAGCAGCAACAGCAACTGCAACAACAAAAACAACAACAACAAAAACAGAAAAAGCAGCCGGCACAGAAACAGCCCCTGCCACAGCAACAACAACAGCAGCAGAAGCAGCAACCGCAGCATCAACAAAACCAGCAACACCAGCAACAACAACAACAGCAGCAGCAGCAGCAGCAGCAACAACAACAACAACAACAACAGACGAAAAAGGTAAAGATTCCACCTATTAATGTAAGTTATTTAGATATTAGTGATAGCATTAGATTATGTAGGTTAGTAACTAAGGATTTTTACATAAAAAGGCTTAACGCCACAAAACATATAATCATGTGCTGTAATATGGAGGAGCACAAAAAAGTACGCACCGCTCTGGAGAAAGCGGAAACAGAGTACTTCACGTACACTCCAAAAGGAGAAAAGAGGCAAACGGTGCTTCTTAAGGGTATCGACCCCAATATTAAAATAGAGGAGCTTGAAAAGGAGCTTAAAAGTTATGAGTGCGACGACCTTAAGTTCGTGGGGGTCAAGCCGTTTTCCTCGCCTGCGGACAGGGGTGGTAGCCGCAAATTACCATTCTTTTTGGTGCAATTAACACCCAACAGCAAAATCGATAGTCTGAAAAGGATCAGATTCCTGTACTATCATGCAGTACGTTGGGAAAAATTAAAAAGATCAGATCGTGTACTTCAATGTATGCGCTGCCAGAGGTTCGGGCACGCCGCAGCTAACTGCCATATGCAGTTCAGGTGCGTCAAGTGTAACCAAGACCACAAACATGGGGAATGTGCTTTAGGTAGCGATAGGGTAGAAGATCGAAGCCAGCTTTCATGTGTACTCTGCAAAAGCTCTGGACATCCTGCTAATTTCAAGGGATGCCCGAAGTATCAGCAGGTTAAACAGAATGTGCAGGCTCGAAAACAGAAGTCAGAAGAAGAGAAGGGTCAAAAGAGTCGCTCGTTTTCAAATTTTGTTGCACCCAATGTGTCCTTTGCCCAAATGGTAACTGGACCGGGTAGCACAAAAACAAAAAGCGCGCCGAAGGTTCCTACACCGGAAGCGGATCTGGATTTGAAATCGATCCTTCTGTCATTGCACGGAAAGATCGATCATTTCCAGAAACAATTAAATGAGCAAGCGGCTCGAATAGACGTTATCTATTCGACGCTGTTTGCCGAGTCTGCCGCGCCATGAATATGATGGGTACGCTGGACGAGGTAAACTTAAAGATCCTTGCGGTGAATGTTAATTCACTAATCAGGATCGAGAGAAGGAACAATCTTTCCAATCTGTTGAAAGCCGAAATGCCAGATGTACTTTTGGTTAGCGAAACTAAGCTAAATCCGAAGCACAAATTGGGCTACAGAAATTATTGTGTTGTTAGAAGAGACCGGCCCAACTCCACACAAGGAGGTGGTGTCGCTATCTTAATACGTAAAGGCTTGCGCCATAGGGTCATATATAGCGGGGACGTGCGCAGGTTCCAGGTGTTGGAAGCATGTATCGTGTGCATTCCCCTCAATAGCCAGAGGCGGGTGTATGTGGTGTCGCTTTACGCCCCTGAATCGCCTCATCGCATTCAATTTTTAAATGAGATCGAGACGCTTTTTCGTTGCTTAGAGCTTCAATCGGAAGACAATTATTACTTTTTGGGCGGAGACCTCAACGCTAAACATGCGGCATGGGGAAATCATATTCCGAACCCTAGAGGCAACCAGTTTCACGACTGGTGGCGTCATAATATGATTGAGTACAAAATCGAATTGTACGCGACGGATATCCCGTCTTTCCCTAGAGAAGGTTCGTTCTTGGACTTGGCGCTAGTTGACGAAAGACTGGAACTAACAAACATTGATCTAAGCACGCGGAACTGTTTACGAACGGTTGAGTACGATAGTGATCACTACGGACTTGCCGCCGTAATACGGATCCCGAACGAGCAGACGCAACTGGAGCAGTACGACCAAGTGCGTTCTTTCGATTACCGAAAAGCGCAGTGGTCGCGCTTCACCAGAGTTTTAAAGCGCGATATACGCTCATGCGAGATCGACCCACCGACAAACAGGAACTTAACGAACGATGAGATCGACATTCATTTACGGCAAATGAATGTCGTCATCAAACAGACAATGGAGCGGACTATCCCTCGGGTAGGACACTCCACCGACGAAGAACAAACTGAGAAGTATCGAAACGCGACAATCGATGCTCTGTACAGACATAAAAGTAGACTGCTTTCGAGGCTTAAACGGCTACACAGACAGTTTACTGACAGGAACGATCCCGAGATAAGGACACTGAAGTCGATGATCAAAAACTTGAAACAGTTGATCACAGAAAATTACAGAAAATCTGTAAGTTTGTATTGGGGCAATAAAATTCGGGCTATAAAATCCAGTAGTCCGAGTATGTTCCCACAAATAAATAAACTGTTCAGGCGGAAAGATCATAACGACATTTCATGTGTCCGAATACCTCAGACGAACGAGAACAGACAGACACTACTGACTGCTGGCATAAGTCCGGAAAGTGCTGACTCGAACGACGGTTTTTATGTGGTCGAAGACCCGCAGGAGAGAGTGGACTTGATGGGAGCTTTCTTTGAGAATGTGTATACGGTGAACAACCCTGTTCGCCGTAACCACGATCTCGAAGAGAGGGCCTTTCTTAACCACTTTTACCTGCGGACCGAAATTCAAAATTGGCGATTCGAGAACAACGGTTTCACCGTGTTCAATGACGACAACCGTGCAAATGGCACAATCGACGATGTAAATTCTCATCTGTTCGTGAGTATAGATGAACTTCGGTGCATCTTTGAGTCACTGAAAAACAAAAAGTCGGCGGGAGTTGACGGTGTCCCAAACGTCGTATTAAGACACCTGCCGCTAGAAGCGATCGATATCTTCACCACGCTATTTAACAATGTGCTGAATAATGCATATTATCCGGCGCAGTGGAAAATGGCGGTGGTACACCCTATCCCGAAAAAGGATAAAGATAGGACAAACCCTGCTAATCTGCGGTCAATCAGTTTGCTTCCGAATATTAGCAAGGTATTCGAGAAGGTCGTCAATAGATCTCTTTTAAGATGGGTTGAAGAAAATAAGATTATTCCGGACAACCAGTTTGGCTTTAGAGCGGGGCATGACACTATTCATGCCGCGTCGAAACTGGTTTCCGACATTCAGTGGAATAAAAGTAAGAAGCAATGCACGGGTGCATGTCTGGTCGACTTTGAGAAGGCCTTCGATACCGTATGGTTGGAGGGGCTCTTTTATAAGCTGACCAGAATGGGCATTCAAAAACCTTTGCTGTATATGATTTATGACATGCTTATGGGAAAGAAGTTCGTTGTCAAAGCTGGCAACGTAACTTCGAGCAGGGTTTTCGAAATTAAAAACGGCTTACAACAGGGAGCAGTGAATTCTCCGGTCCTGTTTAATATTTACACAAGTGATCTGGTGGGTTCCCTCAGACACGCTATAGCGTACGCAGACGATTTAGTGGCGTACAGGTCAGGACCAAAAATCGAGGTCATCAACATCCTTCTGCAGCGTGACTTCGAGCAAATTAAGAGGTATTGCGATGATTGGAAGTTGAAAATCAATTTCCAAAAATCGGAAACAATCCTGTTCAGGACTTCATTGGCTGGGGCCTCTAGGGATACCAGAAAAAACTGGAGAAAATTAACAATTATTGGACAGCAGGGACGACCATTGGTGGTGAAAAACGTGGTCAGGTATCTCGGCATCCGGCTCGACCAGTATCTGTATTTTGACAAACATATAGATGCTTGTCTTGCTGGGGCTAAGAGGGCCTACGCTCTGACAAGGAGACTGTTTCGCAGCAGTCAACTTGACTCCAGGGTGAAGGTCATTTGCTACGTGGCCCTTATAAGGCCGATCATCGCTTATGGCTGTCCCATGTGGTTCAATATAGCGCCGTCCTATATGGAAAGGATTCGGGTGTTTGAGAGGCAATGCCTCAGGGCCTGTCTAGGGTTGTTTAGAACTCCTGAATCTCAGTACATAAAATACTATCCCAACCGGACCTTATACAATGGGGCCCGACTGAATAGGATTGACAATTTCCTTATTAAGGTGATTCGGAGGCACGTTGCTAGGGCGATGGCCAGTGATAATAACCTGATCTCAGGGGCTTACTACCCCAATTTAATGTACCACGAGAGTACGCTTCGGTCTGGCTTCATCCCGCCTGAGGCATTTCTTCATGTAGACATGAAAGGGTTAGTCCAGAAAAAAGATGGTGTGCCGGTATTGTACCACAGCCACCGCGGCGCGAGGGATAAGCGGCTCATCCACGACGGGTACGCCGCCAATGCTCAGGAGCTCCTCCGTTTTAGTACCGCAATTGCGGAACGGGACAGGGTCGATACGGTAAAGCAGTTCACCGAATTTTGGTGGCTTGAGGAAGAGGTGAGAGTGGATACGCTCTCCCGGGCCGGTGCGCTACTTACGTAGCATCCTCCTTAGTTTTAAGATAGATTTAAGGTAGTAGGTTTAGGTTTAGCGTAGGGGGTCTTTGGGAAGTGCTGGACTAGCCAACATGAAAGAGTGCTTCCGAGACTTGACCGACGCTCATGGCCTCGGTGGAGGCTCGGCGGCGCGGATGAACCTTTGTTGGCGGCCGACAGACAACCAAAGACGCGATCAGGATGGTGACCAATCGATAAGATTGCTCACCACCCTGATTATAGGTAATGTAGGCTAAGTAGCTTAGGTAGTTTTAAGTAGTTTTTAAGCAAAACCAATAATAAAGATTTCAAGTTTTCTAAAGTTTCTTGAAAAATAAAAAACAAAACAAATCATAGACATAGATAGATTTAAGGCCGAAAGGCAATAATTTTAAGGATATTGTTAAGTTTAGAGCGCTCGCTTGGAGCCAGTAAGCTAGAATAAGATAAATGTTAGTTTTAAATTAGATTTAATCGTTTTTGTCTAGCACGTAAGTTTATTTAAAGATAACAATAAAAATGAATTTAAAATGAATGAATGAATGTCATCGCCTGCCGCTTTGAATAGCTCGGCGGCTAGGCCATCTGCTCCAGCGGCTTTGTTGGACTTCAGCTTAGATATGGCTATCTTCACCTCGTCCAGGTCTGGTGGACGGAATTGTTGGTCTTCATCGTCCAGGTTGAATGGTTCATTCTGCCTGACAGCGGGATTTTGTTCGTCATCGCCGTTAAACAGTCTGCAGAAGTAGTTCTTCCATACCCTCAGCATCGACTGCGATTCTACTACGATGTTCCCTTGTTCGTCCTTGCAGGCTTCGGTTCGGGCTCTGTATCCTTGGGAAGTTCTTTTAACCCTTTGGTAAAACTTCCGAATCTCATTCCTGCAGTAGCATCTCTCAATTTCCTCGATCGCGCGCTTCTCATGCTCTTTCTTTTTCCTCCTCAGAAGCCGGTGTTCGTCTCTTCTCTTCTGCGCGTAGAGCTCACGGGCAGCTCTTTTCCTCCTTTGCAGCGCCGCTTTGTATGCCTTTTGTTTCGCTGCATGTGCTTGCCGGCATTCGTCGTCGAACCAGGGGTTTCTTTGCGGTGGTCGGGTGAAACCCAGCACATCAGAGGCGGCGTCTCTAATGGCTATTTGGCAATGGTGCCACTGGTCTTCAATACTTGATGCTGGCTGCATAGGACATCTTGAGAGATTGAGAGAGACTCGATCGGAAAAGGCTCTGGAGATATCTTGCGATTGCAGCCGTCCGACGTCAAACTTCCTCACAGTATTTACTTGTCTTGGCGGTGTTCGGGATATCCGCAGTCGTACCTTGGCTACAACAAGGTAGTGATCCGAGTCAATGTTGGCCCCTCGGAACGTTCGGACATCCATAATACTGGAGGAGTGCCTTGTGTCGATCACAATGTGGTCAATCTGGTTGACGGTTGATTGGTCCGGGGATCTCCATGTGCCTTTGTGAATATCGAGATGCGGGAACCGCGTACTTGCTACGACAACATTTCGCCCCGCCGCGAAGTCGATCAGCCTAAACCCGTTATCGGAGGTGGTGTCGTGTAGGCTGTACCTTCCGACAGTACTACCAAAGATCGCCTCTCTTCCTATCTTTGCATTAAAATCACCTAGGACAATTTTAATGTCATAGTTAGGGCATTGCTCATACGTCTTGTCTAAGAGCTCGTAGAACCTCTCTTTGGTGTCGTCGTCTTTCTCCTCCGTGGGGGCATGGGCGCATATTAGGCTAATGTTGGCGAATTTAGCCTTGATGCGGATTGTCGTAAGGCGCTCGTTCACACAGCTGAAACTTAAGACTTCTTGCCTGAGTCTACCGCCAACGACGAATCCACAACCAAATAGGCGCTGTTTTTGTTGTCGATAGCAGTCGCCATAGTAGATATCGCAGTTGTTCATCCTCTTCTTGCCCGGTCCATCCCATCGCACTTCTTGGATGGCGGTTATATCTGCTTTATAAACGGTTCATGTTAAAAATCCATTGCTACTAAAGAAGGCGCAATACCGACAAAATAAAACATTTTTCCGGTCCCACATATTATATAGCTACAACTCACACCATTTCGCAAAAGACTCAGTAACTATTATGCTATGAATAAAAATTCAGCAAAATACTACAAAAAAAAATCTGTAATCAGATAGCTTAGCCCGTCATTTTCGCTTGGCCATTCTCCGCTTATAACTCATGGGAAACGGAAAGAACACAAAGGAAACATCATCGATTAAATGAGTAAAAGTGTTAAAATTTATTAAAAATCCCGGAAATGCAAAACGTTCGCTCGCCTTCTATGTCGTCAATTTCGCTTCTCCCCATCACCGTGCCCACGAATGTAAAAGAATTTGAGTAATGTAACGAGATGCCTGTTGAGAGGTGAGTAAAAGGAATTAAAATAAAGAATTTAATCCACTGAATTCGTTATTTTCCTGCTGTAGATGTGGATTGTTTGTAGGAAAGTTGAGGATTAAGTTGATTAAATTTTGGCTACCTTCGACTAAAGCCGATCTGTCAAAATAGTTAGTTAGTTATTTTATTTTTATTTTTGTACACTACCCGTATCAAACCGCTTTTACTGCTACATAAAATCCACCCCTGACCTTTATAAAGAACCGATGACTCAGCCACTCTGCGATATTTGATAAATAACAACCATCCCTGTCAAGTTCACCAGGGATAAATCGACAACCACCAGCTCCGCATTCAATGAGTAATCGAGTAGGTAACTCGCATATTTACCTTGATTTCGAGTGGCCCAAGTGATGATCATGATGGTGGTGACACTTGAGACTTTCAATATTATTTGCCAGCATCAGTACCCCAATACACTTGAAAAAGCAATTAACATCGAAATCATGAAGCTAACTTTGCTGAGGCTTTGTCAATGTCGACAATGGATGAGCCCTGCTGTATACCAACCGGGACAATATCATTTATATGCAGAATTGACTTTGTAGTGCGTGAGTGTCTGTGTTTGCCGGCAAGGCTCTTATAACCTCAAGTGCACGTGTTCAGTTGCAGATTTTGCAATAAAATTGGCATTAATGCGAACTTGTGAAGGACTCTAGAGGGGAAAAAAAAGACCCATTTATGCAGGATTTCAATTGGAGGACTTTTCATGGATCAAGGTTGTGCTGTGAAAAATTCGCTTTCGTCTGCTGTAAATCAAAGCGAGGGTGTGAGGAAATGCTATCTTCTGAAGGACCTACAAAAATATGTATGTATGTAAGCTAGTAACAGGTTTCTGTTTGACAGGGAAAAGTAGTTACCGGTTGCAAGATTGAAGCCGTTTTTAAGACGTTATAAAAAAAAAAAAAAAACTCAATTTGGTGTTGTTTAAGTTTGTTCTGTAGCTCAACTTCTTGACGAAGCATGAAGCAGATTGTGAGCCTAAAATATTTAAGAAAGTACTAGCTCTCATAGGTTTACTTTTTTCTTTCTGAATCCATAAAGACTGACCTATTTGAGTGATGGCAACTGTCTTATAGACAGTCACATCAGAATAACAATAGAATTAATTTTTGTCGAAAGCGCTTTACAAAAAGTTCACGTGGTCTTTGCAAATTATTTCTTAATGTTTCACTCAATAATTCAGAAATAAATTGCTGATTAGTCGTAAGACTAGGTGCAATCCTATTCGGGATGGCGAATGTCAGTCCCCCGGGAGTTTTTTTAGATGAGTTAAAGTCCATCACTATTCCAGAAGCAATGTCTTTCGAAGATTTTTTCTTCCAGCGAATTCGGCGCTCCTCTGACAATTTCCATACAGCTTCACTTAGACCATCAGTCGGGTCTATTTTTCACATTCGAGAGCCATGAAGTATCGGTGTCATTAGCCAAAAAGAATCAAATTTCTGATGATCCAATTTTTCGCTCAACAAACATCCACTTGCATTTTCCATATTTTTGGGTCTTACCATCCCTCCGAACTTAACAAAATTCACATTAAATTCGAAATAGCAAGCCCGTCACCCTTGTATCTCAAGTTCCAAATTTGCAGATACCCTCCAACATCCCATAGAATGTACAAATTAATAAATATGAGAATATCAAGCCAATTAGCGTTCAATCCAAAAATTCTCATGAATATCTATCCTGATTCCCGGTTATACAATTATTGTTTTGTATGCTTCCTTTTTCATACATCTACATGTTTCTTACGCTAACGAACTGAAATTTATTACATCCACCCAAAAGTGGGCTCGCATCCATGGCAATCTGTGGAGCAGAATGGCAAGTAGTAAGATACAAAAAAAATGAACATACATCTATTCTGCTGAGTGTGCTGAAAATTGTTAAATTTCCAAGGGGGGTTTTCTTTTGTTTTTCAATCGGTTCGTTACGTCTTTTATATGATGGCGCCAATGTTATAAAAATATGTCTGCTCGCTATGTACCTACAGGCTACAGGCTGTGCTGAAAGAGTGTGTGCAAAAGTTTGCGAGTTTCATGGAAGGTAGTCCATAAGCGATACTAAACAAAAGCAGATGACGCAACAGGTACAGATGTGGCTCTAAGTAATTTTTATATTTTTATATACGAAAATATATTTTTTGTGGATATAACCCAAAGTCCTAGGTATATATTTTTAAAACTCAAATATTTATTTTGGGGCTGAAACTGCAGTGAAAAAGACCTTAATGTAAAAATTAATAATTTTTTGGGGGCTCAACCTGATACATACCCCTGACTCAGTAGTCGAGCATACTAAGCGTAAAAATTCCGAGATCAATCTGTAGGTGATATTAACTAAAGTCCTATAATTTGTTTAAATAAAAATAATAAATAATTGTTTTGGGGGCTGAAACTGCACTGAAAAATACCTTAATGTAAAATTTTATGATTTTTTGGGATTCAACCTGAGATCCTTGACTAAGTAGTCGAGCATACTAAGCGCAAAAATTCCGAGATCAATCTGTAGGTGATATTAACTAAAGTCCTATAATTTGTTTAAATAAAAATAATAAATAATTGTTTTGGGGGCTGAAACTGCACTGAAAAATACCTTAATGTAAAATTTTATTATTTTTTGGGATTCAACCTGAGATCCTTGGCTCAGTAGTCCAGCATACTAAGCGCAAAAATTTCCAGATCAATCCGTAGGGGATATGAATTAAAGTCCTATGCTTTTTCTAAAGGAAAAAAAAATATTTTGGGAGCTGCAAGTGCAGTAAAAAAGACCTTAATGTACAAATTTATGATTTTTTGGGGGCTCAACCTGAAACCCCTGGCTCAGTAGTCGAAAATACTATGCACGAAGATTCCGAAACCAATCCGTAGGAGGGGATATTAAATAAAGTCCTATACTTTTTTTAAATGAAAAGAAAAATATTTTGGGGGCCGAACCCTAAAATTGCGCTTTTAGTAAAACATCAGTAAATTGCGCAACAGGTTTATGTAGAACCCTATGCACTGGTTCTCGAAACTGCATTCAAAAATATTTTGATGTCTTTTCTGGGGGTTAAACCATTCTGTATTTTCGTTATTTCATTCCACCTTTCACCACACACTGTGCCGCAAGTTATTCCTGTTATCTGTATAGACACCAAATCCAGTGTGTCTGTGGCCCTTGGATTCACTCAAAGAGTGGAAAGTGTGCGGCTTCGTTTCGTTGGGATGGTTACGCAAAACAATTCCCAATCCGGTGTTGTTGGCCGGTCTTTATTGTTTTTACTATTCCCCTGCCCTCGTTGCCCTTTTCGACACCTCTAGCAGTCCTTTGATACAACTGCAATAAACTACTTCCCATGAAAATCGTTTTTTTTTTGGCAAAAGGTAGCGCCTTACAGAAAATAAGCACGTTCCGCTTGAAACAAAAGCGAGGAGAAACAAACGGATATTCGACAATACGTGAGATACTACTTCCCAACCGTGGTGCAGCAGTGTTTCTTTTTTTAGGGTACAAAGAATAAAGCCAACTCTTTTTCGCTGTATATATTTTGTTCGCTTTTCGTATTACAAAGTTTTGGCGGGTTACTGTACATCCCTTGCGGAGTAATCCTCTGTTGTTACGTAGTCAATTCTGGACTTTGAACATTCCTTTGTGGTTGGGCTTTTTTTTTTTTTTTGCTTGATGAGTGTACTCAAAGTCTGAAATTGTGTTAAGGAATTACCCTTAAACTCAGCACAGAGTTCGGTTTAAGATATAGCAATCACATCGCAGCCAAAATAACAGACTCCTATTTAACTAAATTGAAACCAAATGAACGCGAATGGCCAAAGGAATTGCTCTCATTTAATTAGAATTCCCCGAACAGCACACTTGTTCATGTTCAGTGCGAATCCCTTTTTGAGATAGAAGTATACATTCTAGGTATATGATTCGAAGCGGAAGTGTATGCTCCTCCGTTTAGTTGTGGCTGGCAAAATTTCTTAATTACTCAAACAAGCTTTTTCGGTTAAGCGAAGATAATACTGTTGAGAGCCATAGTCACAGTTGTTGTCCTCAGGGAGTTTGCCAGAATTTCCTTGTGCAGTAGCATACCATCCATGTCTTTGTACAGTATTGGGGAACAGTTTTCTTAGATAATTGAAATGAATGAGCAGTAATATTAGTTTCATATTTTCTTGTGAACTCCTTGAGGATGTGTAAAAAATGCCTTTGCGGAAAAATATGATTAAAGACGGTCTTCGGCTATCTTCTTCTCAACCAACAATCCACTTAAGTGTACAGGTCGAGTCAGATAGCCAACTTCATTTTTGGGAAGGGCTGCTTCGAAATTAATTACAAAGTACACACCGAGGGTGATGCTGATCGAAAAACACTAATTAGTGTCGTTTTCTGTCAGATGACAGGCCAGCACAGTTTATCAAAGGTCTCTCCAATATCATCGCGCATCCATTGTTATTACAACATGCCCACAACTGTACAACTGCACAAAAGTTTTCGTATTCACATGATTTTTTTTACAAAAACTCACACGACGTGTGATTATTCCCGCAGACTTTTTCGTATTGCGCGCCACGATGACCTCGTGGCAATTTTATGCGAACCGTTGCAATCTCGAAATGAATACACATCCCGCAGTGCGTTCGAAAACCATAAGCAAAATCACAGAGCTCTATGCGAGGCTCAACCCCCTTCCGTCTCAATTCTGGAAAATAAGCCCTTTGGTAATTTGGCTTGGTCTCTGCTGTATGTAGTATGTATGTACGATTGCCATTGCCATCGCCGATGAATAAACATTTCCGTGGGTCAACATTTTAATCCGTTCTTGCACGATGATTGTTGTTTCATTGCCATTATTATCCTGAGCGGGCATCTGTACACACACATATATTGATATTCACTGGTTGTGTGCCGCGCAACATAATCTCTTGTGGATCGACTTTAGTTTACATATTTCAGCAGATTGGCCTTAGTGGTGGTCGTCCTTCAGCGCATAGTGCCCGGCCCCAACACTGCCCGGATGATGTCCTGGCTGCACAGTTGTTCACAGCTGCATGAGTCTTGTATTTTTCGGTTGCATAATTAACTGTACCGCAACTGCTGTGCTATACTTGTGCTGGACTCTGCCAGTGCCAGTGCCCACTGGTGGTGGTTCCTCCATTCTGTATCTATTTAGATTGGTTACATTGCATTGGTACAAATATATACACGAGAGTATGAGCTACTGTATGGGCGAGTGTAAGTTGCTACTGCAGCAGTGAATTAGAAATTCATTGACACTGCCACTGTGTGCAGCGGGTTTGATGAAATTTAGTTAGTCATTTAGCCTTTGAAAACGCAATTTGGTCACGGAGAGGGAACATCCTCAACCGTTTGGTGATTTTGTATTAGCTGCCGGTTGTTGTTTGCTTGATTATTATGCGCAAGGATACATTTTTGACTTTATTTGGAGAGTTTTCAGTCCGGAGAACAGGAATCGGGGGATTGTTGATGAGCTCACAACTACACCCCAAGGTCTACGAATCGTTAAAGTGAACTGATTTGAAATGATTTCGGTTTTGGTCAGATATATGCTAAGTTGGACAGGCATTTGCCCATATGCAGCTGGTTTTAGCGTGTCCTTTTTTCAGATGTATAGCGTTAAAAACCGTGCGAAAATATGTTCAGAAACGCCCTGAAAAATTCTATAAAAAATGCCTCAGAAATAGCATTAAAAGCTCCCTAAAAAACACATCACAAAACGCGGCAAAAAAAGACACAAAAACATAAAAACGTTTTAGAAAGGTCCTACAGATTGAAAAAAGACACAAAAATGCTTAAAAAAACGTATCTGAAGCCGCGTTGAGAAGTCAACCAGACACGTGGTAAAAAGCACATCCAAAACGCATTAAAAAGCTGGTCAAAAACGAATTAAAAGAAATCTCAAAAAAGTCAAAACACCCAAAAATGCTTGAAAAACTTATCTGAAGGCACGTCGGGAAGTCAACCAAAAACGTGTTAAAAGAACATACACAAATCACATTGAAAAACTGATCAGAATCATTTCAGAACATTGACAAAAACTCACACGACAATATCGTTAAAGACACTTTAAAAATTTACTTTCAAAAAAACCATGAAAACGCAATTAAACAAAGTCATTAAAGAAGATACTTCAGAAACTCCAAAAATACGTCAAAATACACACCGAACACACCTCAGTTATTATTCTAAAAATCAGCTTAAAAAACACAACAAAAACGCGATGACAATTAATCAAAAAAATATTGAAAAAAAACGCATGAAAAAATGTGGCAAAACTTGGCAAAATTCCACTACGACGCCCCAAAAAATACGCACTGATCAATCCAAAAAACGCCCTAAAAAACACGGCACAAACTTGTTCCAAACTCCGACTCCGCGCACTAAAAGCGCAAATAATATGCCTACAATCACCTCAAAGACACCTCAAAAAAACGAGTTGAAAACGATTAAAAAAAACGGGGTGAAAACGCATTAAAAAAACTCGCTAAAAGGACTCAGAAAACGACAAGAAACAACCACCGAAAACATCCTAGAATTTGATTTAAAAATTGACTCAGAAAAAAATCCCTAGAGCGCACTTAAACACCAAAGAAACGTGTTAAAAAATGCATAAAAAAAACGTTTTGAAAAAAAGGTAAAAAAAAACTTAAAAAGAAAACGTACCTACCTACCTACGTACTTTGCTCCAAAAGTCGACAAAAAGAACATCTCAAAAAAGCATTAAAACACTTCAAACATTTTTTTGAAAAATTTGCCAAAGGTGCATAAGAAACTCCCCGCAAAACAGGTAATAACCGTTAAAAAAAGTACCAAATGAACCTCAAAAATCGCTCTAAAAATCCACAAAAAAGAAACACTTCAAAAAAGCATTAAAACTCTTCAAAAAACTTGTTGGAAAATGCATCACAAAGCGCTTTGAAACACAGCTATAAAACCTTCCAAAAAAAAATACCAAAATCACTTCAAAATTTATTCCAAAAATTGACAAAAAGAACACATCAATAAGGCACTAACACACTTCAAAAAACTTGTTAAGAAATACATCAAAAAATGCATTGGTTAAATGCCAAAGGCGCATAATAAACTCCACGGAAAAAAGGGATAAAACATTCAAAAACGTACCATAGGCACCTCAAAAATTTCTGTAAAAATCCACAAAAAGGAAACAGCAAAAACAAACAGAAAATTGTTGAAAAGTGCATCACATGCACCTCATGAATTTCTGCAAAAATAGACTCAAAAACGCATTTAAAAAAAAAACGTGTTTAAAATTGCATCAAAAAACGTGTTGAAAAACGTGTTGAAGACGCATAAGAAACTCCACTGAAAATAGGTATACAAGCTTCAAAAACATACCAAAAGCCCCTCAAAAATCGCTCCAAAAAATACTAAAAAAACTCATTAAAAAACGCATTAAACGGATCAAAACACGTTTTAAATAAAAAACCCCCAGAACAGGGACACCATATAAAAGTCCCCCCGAAAAGCCCGTCGAAAAGATCTAAGCCTCTATAAAATGAAATGCAAAAAAAAAAAAAAAACAAATCTTGTTCAAAAGACGGCACCAAAAGCGAGTGAATTCGGCTTTTCCCTTCACCCACCATAAGTTTTATTTGTTGCCTTCCATTTAACCGGAGAGTCCTTTCTCTTCCCAAACGATAGCTCCTTCTTAATGATTGTACCGCGCAGTGAATATTACATATTCACAACTCGAGCAAAGATTTTAATACAGTCCAAAAATGTATTCATTTTTCAACCCTGCCTGGGAAGGAGACTAGCGTCTACCTCGTTTATACTGGGAAAGAAAATCCCAAACTCGAGGAAATCGAATTTGCGTATCTTTTCAGCTTCTGGTTGCCTGAGGAAAGTACAAAAAAAAATCTCAAAAGTGCCTGCCATAACAAAGTGGCAACCACAATGTTTTCCATATCCTCGGGCATAATATCAAAGACATAATATCAGAAGGATGTCACATCACTCTTTTGTTTGTATAAATATTACATGAGAAGACAATATTTGATTTCATAGAAAAGTAGCACTCGTGTGTGTAAGGATATATGTACAAAGCGTGGAATTAGTTTTTTTTTTTCACGTTTTGTCTTGACATATCGAACGCATGTCAAGAGGCGGGGGTCTCTGCTATATGCGCCGCTCCTAAGGAGCATCAACATTCTTGGTTGATTAAATATGTAAATGTGCTTGCAAGAATGGTGTAGCTATGTCTATGGCTATATGGCTGGTGCCTAACAATGGATTTAAATATATATCCACGAACATGTTAAAAGGTTCCATCGTAAATAATAAATAAAGAGGGATATGCTGATGCTGAACAAGGGACAAGATTTCCATCGGATTCGGTTGTTATCCATCACAGCTTCAGCAGAGTAGATTGAACATGAAATACAACCTAACTATATGTAAATAATGAAATGAAATGGAAAAAAAGGTCGTTTGTGCAAAACACGCCCATGGTTTTGACTTATGGCAGTCCATGCGTAACATCCACCAGCAATTGCCGAGCTGGCCGGCTCGAGGAGTTTGGCTCGTGTCCAAAGGATTTAAAATACCTGTCTCAAGCTATATGTGTACAGGTATTTTGGTATTTCCTTCGACTGGATTCGGGTTGCCTGTTTTTCATTTAAATAAAACTGCGTAAACAATTTAGAGAACGTCAGCTGGTGATATAAAAAAATAAAAAAAAACATGTGACGTTCCGTCCATAACAAGAGGCATTACTTTGGGTGAGAAGGGCACAGAACACAGAACCCAGAACCCCCACACCTATTCAACTCATATATATGTTTTACTTTGTTCTGAAATGAACCCATTTGACCGCCAAGTCTCTTAATTAACACTTAACCAATGCAGAAGCCACTTCTCAACCACAGCCATCCAGCCGATCCCGGTAGTGTTAAATACGGAACAGGGATACTGCTTGGTTTTTTTTTTTTTTTTGCATCAACAACAACATGAAAGCAATTTCATGAAAATCCAAAACATTTGTGCTATCTCTGCTGGATGCCCACAGCAAATGGTGGCAATCCCGCTGTCAATGGCATACGATAGTGCCTCTGCTTTTAATTGGGTCATTAAGGTGGGAAAGTGGCGATTCCATATCAGCGGTTGTGGGGATCCTTGGCTCGGCGCAAAATCGAATTCAACTTTGTATATAGATAAAAGCAATTTAAAGGTATCCAACGGTGAGAGTGTTCTCTGTCTAGAGTAAAGGATATTACCTTAGCGATTTGAAACAAAGCGCGCAATGGTTTCGCCTCAAGAGTACTCAACTGGATATATGGTATTGTTTGTGGATGGTGGAAAGGAAGTTGCATTGTTCAGGCTGCCATTTAAAGAAAGAAATGGAATACAAGTGTGTGTGCAACAAAGAACGAGAGATGCTTCGTTAAATAGACGACGACGGCTATCTTTGTGGGTAAATCTGCACTTGAAGTGTGCCTTGTTGTAGCTGTGTGCATACAATACGTAAGCTGAATAAAAGGACGCCATTTAGAATTGCAGATTTTGACGCCTCCGGACTTGCAATTTGTAATATAATAGGTACGACTTTTGGATTGTGTTAACGTGCATCCGATTGGGGTTGGCATTGGAAGACAGGAGGTTAAGACTCATTAGCATTATATGTTGCAGGTAGTTGTAGTTACCAGAAGGCCAGTGAGTCAGTTGAACTGCTTAAAATTTCATCAATGATGTCCCTTCAAAATTGAATAAAGTTCGATGGTAACCCTAGAGTGATGATGATGATGATGAACACAAAAGTTCATATGGATCCCTCCCTCTTTGGGAAACGTCGCTATAATTCAGCTGAGGTGTGTTCACCCACAAACTACTGCTAGACGTTCGACTTTATAACGAAGCAACACAACCCCAAGCCACTCTGACCACGGCATTCCGAATTAATTGTCAAAATTTGTCGGTAAACATTTTCCGCGCTAATGACACAGCAAGAAAAAAGTTCCAATACAGTAGATCGCCCTCCTTTGGCCAATTATATTCGCACGCAAATACGCTCGCCGTTTATAATTCCCGAAAATTTATTTACAAACCTGCTATCTGAAATTTACACAGCCCAACCTACCTGGCGGTGAGCTGCATGAAGGCCGCCATTATTCCCTCTTAAAGTCGCACAATCAATTTATATTAACACAACTCCTTCCCATATACTCGTGTCGCGTATTAAACACTTGAGCAAATAGTCATTTCTCTTCTAGTTATCTAAATGCGGCCAGGCGACTATTTCCCACTAGGTACATATAGCAAAGACGACAACAACGACAACGACGAGGAAGAACAGGAAGAAAAAAATCTATTACGCACGAATAAACAACTATACGAGTACCAACCAAGCAGCAGGAAGAATAATTAACCAAAAACTTATTCATCACCACCATTACCATCGCTCTTACCGCCAACCAGTATAACAGCAACGTCAGGCTCATTTGCCACTCGTTCTTTTGCCACAACAACGGCCGGATT
Organism: Cheilosia urbana; assembly: GCA_946477585.1. Classification (NCBI taxonomy): domain Eukaryota; kingdom Metazoa; phylum Arthropoda; class Insecta; order Diptera; family Syrphidae; genus Cheilosia; species Cheilosia urbana. The sequence continues at coordinate 72,099,997 of OX297856.1, read as the reverse complement.
GTTTAGCAAACTCACAGTTGCTGCAGTAACGATAAGGACGCGCCCGACTCGAATAGTACTCGTATATGCAATATCCTTTCCCTTCTATGTGCATGCTTTTCTTAGATTGTATGTCGCCGCGCGCGTTTGGTGCTTTATCAAAGTCATGAATAATTTATTTCGTTAACGCGCATCTCCACGAAACCAGCAGCGTCAGCCGTGCTACTCCCCCCCAACCGTCTGCTGTTTAAAATTCTTGAACATAAAATCTGAGAAAGCCGTAAGTATAAACGCTTGCATGCCATGCAACTGTTTATCCTTGTTTTCTGTTCAAATGGTCGAACCAAGTGTTAGCTTAACAAAAAAAAAAAAAAAAAAAATCCCTACTCCCGATTCCCTAGAAGAAGCTAGAAGCAAAAAATGTTGAGCAAATAATTACACGCACAAGGCGACGGCGAAGGCGATATGGCTGAGTTGAGCGTATATATGCAAAACCATAACAAAGAGTTGTGCAAAGATTGGAAATTAACGAGCGGAAGGAACTCATTGGGCGAAAAGGATGTGGGGGGACACAGTGTTCTAGTTTTGTCTGTCTTATGTGAAGGGAAAAATTAATTGTTTTTTCATGTGTGGTTAAGGAAGGAACAACGAATACTGGTTACTGCTTACTGGGTATATTTCGGTTATTAAACGCAGTCGAGCGGAAAGCTAATAAAATGAAATTTCATTTGAGAATGTTAACTTTAACTAGGTACGCGTATATACTCGCATTTGAATGGATATCTTGTATCTGCAATCGGTTGAGTTAATTTTATTTGAGTGCGTAAAAAGTTGGGATCCTTGCTAATAGGAAAAGGGTTTACTGGATTAGACGTTACTTTGGGTTCGTTTTTTCTTGGAATCTTAGAGTTCAGGGAAGTGGAATGACGTCAATCAGCCAACGTCTTAGACATACTTTAGTGAATATATTTTTTAAGGCAGCAGGTTATCTTAACTGACCATTGTGTACGCCCAAGTACTTTATGAGATGAGAAACCTCTTGTTAGACACTCGCCTCCCTGGTGAGTCTAACCCTATAGTTGCAACTTTCAACCCTGGATAACAAGGTCCACTCGTCACTTCTAGACATTTTGATGTATTTAACAGGCCTAACAAAAAAAGCCCTGCAAGTCCCCTAAGTCAAAACGTGGTTTTTCGGTTGCATCAGAAGGCGTTCGAATCACAAACAAAGTTGGATGTGGCTCTACAAATGGTATGGTTGCAGAAAGCGGCTTTCTACAACTATGCGTGTTTCCTGGGTATGAGTCAGGAATGAAATTGGAACCGGATTTGGACTAAGACCGACTTTAAGTTATCTAAGCAGGCCAATTTAAAGGGGACAATATTTAGTCGCCAAAAGCTCTAAATACTGACTGAAGACAGTTTCTCTGTAGAAAGGACTTTTACTGTACACAAATCTCGCGATTCCTTGACATACATTCGAGCGTATATAACTGTCCTTAGAAAGCTTCCCAATTCGCTTCAATTTGACCTAGAATTTTATGGGTCTAATACTATTCCAAGTCTTACTGCGCCAGCTACTTCTTTCTTTTTTTTTTGTCGTCATGCAAAACTTTTGATTGCAAATAGCTGGTGACTGCGCGACTATTTAATTAAATTTAATTGACAATGTCCAGTTACATTAAAATCAATTAATACCGACAAATTAAAATATTCCACTATTTGCATACACACTGTGATTCTGATTAAAAATCAATCACTGTTTTTAATTTTCAATTAATTCGTATAGGCAATGGTAATTTACTGGATAATAATGAAAAAAAAAAACATCACTTCATCGTATAATCTCCGCCAGCGAGTATTGGTTTCCTTTTTAACGAATTATTAATAATACTGCTCAATTGAAAAACCAACCGTCAAAGTTCATTAATCATTCTGGTGACTGTTTAAATTAATTTGCGATAATTCACACAAGGGATTGCAGAAATTATATGCAATAACTATAGACCATAATGGGGGGTTTCAAATGTTGTCGCTTGTAGATATGTGGTGAAACAATTTTTTTTTTGAATTTCTCTCAACAATATGAACAATATATTTTTGTTCGAACAATGGGTGCATTGTTTTTTTTATTTACTTCACATCCTACGAAATAATATAAAACTAGTACCAATTGAAAGCGATAATCATTTGTAGCAGCAGTAGGTCACAATAGGAAACCTCGAAATCTGTGAGTTCGCAAAGTTAATCTGGACACTAAAAAACTAAAAATAAAGCAATTCTTAAATAATGTTGGATATGACGACTAAAGGTGGTCGCATACAATATTTTCACAAAAAAAAAACTCTATTTAAATGAACTAAAATCATTTTGTTGGCAAAATACTTTTGTTCACTACTGACTTCAATTTAAAAATAAATAAACTGATAATTTCTTTCATTTATGTACCAATTTTAACAATAACATATTCAAATGCCATTTTTTTTTTTTGTTAAACTGCCCTTAGACTACGGGCCTTATACCAACAAACATTATGACTCTAAATTTAATTAAATTTAATTGTGAGCTTTCGAAAATTTAAAGTCGAGACTAAAGTTTGTTATTAATAAATAATTCGCGATACTAATAATCATTTTTAGTATCCAGGCCTACATTTTTCGAACTCACTGTGGCCGAAATTTATCATAAAAAATTGAATATTGTGACCTACAAAATATTTAATGTGAAAGATAAAAATGATTATTAATAGGCCCAATATTTCTTAACTTGAAAATAAACCTAGTTTTTATTGAAAAGTATTTCTTAGTCATAAATAAAATCAAAATTATTTTGCGGAGATTTAAATTTTAATGACTTGAAAATAATTTTCCATTATGCCGCATTTATAACATCTCACATTTCCAACACGGAAGATTAAAGGGATATCCAATACTAAAAGCCGTCTGACTAAAAATACGTGACACGTATTTTTGTCGGTCATCTTGTTTATATAGTAGGAATTGTGTAAAATCTCTGCTTGTTGATATTTTTCAGTAGGGATGAACGGACAATTCCTTATTTATTATATGCACGCATAATAAATTGATGAATTGTTGGTTTAATTTACTGACACTAATTACAACTCTCATTTGACATGTTTTAAATCAGATATAGAAACGTTTTCACGTGATTGCAGAAATGTTTGTCGCCAGAATATGAGTTTATTTCCGTTTAACATATCTATAATTATGGGTAAACGATCCATAAAACTTTAGGCGTCTGGTATGTGATCTCCTTCTTACGCCTTTTTATGATTGATTCCAGACAAACGGATTTATATGTCCCGTCTCGTGCAAAAATGTGAGTGCGTGATATTGTAAATGCAGTTTTAAGCAACGCCACGCCGATCATCAAACTTCACTCCGTCATCGTCAATTCCACTCTGAAGTCCCGGAACGTGCCTGACCACCTACATAGGTCTGACTTTCCCTGACTCCTATCTACACCAAAGTACGTTGCTAGGAAAAATCAGCCCCACTGGGAATCGCTCCTCTTTGAAAAGAGGAGAATATCCCACCACCAGCTCCCTCTATCAGATTACTAATTCATTATTCAAATCATTGAATTTTTCAACCCAAAATAAAAACAACTGAAAACACTCTGTCCATGAATTGAATTTTTCATCTGGCATATTTTCCAATTACATTTATCCCCAATCCCACTGCAAAGAGTGGCGGCTCGCGTGGTCAATATACAACGAGTATATCTATATATTTTCACTTTTTTTATGGCAAATTCATGTATCTATGGTGTTTATATACCCCCCGACGAAATTCCCCGAATACTAATGTCGAACAAAATTTGCATCGAACCATTTTGTCTCTAAGTTAATATTCCACAATCGAAAAATACAATTTCACTGAATATTTTCACAAAATATTTCCAAACGAAATGCAAATTCCACTCGTTAATATACATTTATATCTGGCAAAGTTTGATGTCGCCCAGAGTCACTACACAACACTGGACTGGTGGCGGGCGGCGACTGAGCGCATCAGCATAGATCAGATGTGCGGTGTGCTCTAAATGCTAAGCCAAATGGGATCTCCTTGGTCTGGTGGTGTTAAATAATTGCATTTGGACAAATTTGAATTTAATCGATATTCATGGGTGTATGTGCATAAATTGAATTTCCAATGAAGGACGATAGAAAAATTTGTCAAACACTACTGTAAATGTAGGACCCTGCGATGCGAATAATTGAATTGTAGTGCAAGTCGGTAGCTACGAGTATATGCTGTTCATTAGGTTCATTAGCTGCACTGATTATTGTCAATAATGCATTATAGCGCTTTGTTGAATATTATAATAGTTTTAGAATAAAATTCGTTTTTGGCGAAACCATTGGACGATACGTTTCGTTGAATTACCAGGTCGCTGTTGTGTAGTTTTTAATAATGGAATTCAAGCTAAATACAGGATGAGGGATTTAACTTCTCGATTGAATAATTCAGCGAGGTTCTAAAATTCAAAGGGAAGACTAAAATAGAGGTAAATCGCTCAAGTATGCGTAATTGGTGGAATTGTTTGACGGTGTTAATTATTCAAATATCCGTTTTCGTGGATGTCTTAGGAAATGGCTGACTGATTCAATGATGTGCTAATATTTTCCTAAAAGAGACCCCTTTCTGCTGGTAGGCTGTGAAAATGTATAAATAAATTTATAGTGAAAGAGCTATAAATGTCATGTCATGAACATTGTTTTCTGAGCACTATAAGAGTGTTGTTATATCGTGGGACCTATCCCTTTTTGTGTGAATTTCGATGTCCGAAAAGCCTCTCGTGGGATAAAGGGAAAAAGCACCAAATCGTGGGATTTGGAGGAATCTAACAAAAAACATTATAAATTGTTGCTGAAATTTCATGAAAACACCTTCATTTCACCATGATTATCAACACACTGAATGTGCATAAAAAAATGCTCGTGTTTTACCAAAATTTTCTGGTACCAAAAAATAATCGTAATAATGTTCAAAACTTTGATTTTTATACTAAAGGTTAATTAACCGCGATTTTCCTTCCTTTTAATACAAATTTTACTTTTAAAAACTGGATTTTGAGGCAAAAAAGTATCTTGGGGTTTTGAAAGGGAATTTGAGTTCGGTGAAAAGGGAAAAAAAGGGAAAAATGACCACGCTTCGTGTGATAAATGAAGGCTAAGTGCTAAAAACACTGCACTATAATATTTGCAAGGTATCATGTCACAATCTCTCTGCCTCTCTCTGTCTGTCTCTGTCTTTCTCTATCTCTCTTTCTCTCTCTTTCTCTGCCCCTTATTGCATTTCCCCCTTCCTGTTAGCCTGTTTATCTCTCTCTCTCTCTCTCTCTGCCCTTTATTGCATTTTCCCTTTCCTGTCTGCTGTCTCCCTGTATATCTCTCTCCCTCTCTCGCTCTATCTCTCTCTCTCTGTCTCTCCCTCTCTTTCTATCTCCCATCACGAAATTTCCAAACAATAATTTTTTGTATGATTAATGAAAAACAAATACACATACAAATTTTACCAAGCGGATGGGGAGAAATATTTACTCCTCAATATCCTTATCCTTAACAGGGAAAACGGAAAATAAACCCATATACGGAAAAATATTATTTCACCTACCTCCCGTAGGATGATTTATGTGCTACCGTCTGTAAAAACCATAAATAGCTACAAATGAAAACGGCACGATATGCCCAAAGACGGCCTCCTAAGTCTCTACTGATTTATGTTGCCGACTCGTGTATGCATATAAATGAATTATTTTCTGGGCATGGGGGTAGTAGGATCTCGTAATAATGATGAATTTTCCGGCATTTCGGCATTTCTTGTTTGCGTATAATTGTTTGGAAGTCGCGTCGTCCTGCAGACAGACAGATACACATTCCGGATTACACACAAGCGCGCAACAATTATGTACAAACATGGCAGAGAAAGGATACATTTTCGATTCGGTTTACATTCCATGGAAACCATTTTAATCGCTTCAATTGAAAGGTAGAAACATCATCGAGACTTAGACAGGAAAGGGCCAGAACGTAGTAAAACCAATTTGAGAGGGGGCAAAACCATTCCGAACTGAACTCATATCATGAGTGATGAGCGTAAGTCAGTTACGAACGCAATACTTTCAGAGGAAATGTAAATCTCCCTGCAAATAAATTATTGTGAATTATTTAAGTTGGTCTACAGTGGGTTGGGCGGCAAATCTCTTGTTATTGATGCTGTATAACAACTTAATCCGCAGTGATATGGTATATGGGTTGGGAATAGTGAGAGCGAAGATTTGCTTCAGAATAGTGTTGTCCGCAGACCAATTGTTTCCCATAATCAGGACCTCTGAAGGCCTCGCATTTGCAAAGAGGTAGCTTTATCCCACATTTACTCCTCCTTCTTGTTGTTAGCTAGGGAAATGAACTCCCAATTTACGACGTAGTGAGATGATAAATTGATAAAAATGCGAATGGCTAGTACTCCAAGCTTCTCCTAAATAGAAACATCCACTTAGACAGGCGACAAGCAAGCCACCCTAGTTAACCTAGAACCCCAGGCTACACTCAAATAGACTAGGCAAATCATCATCAAATCTAATTACCGACAGTCCACAGTCCAAAAACAGTAAGGATAATCCCCGAAAAATGTTCTATGGGAGAAAGGAACAACACCCCTACTAATTAGTTACATTAATGCCCAACGGACTTTATGTCCACAAAAGAAAGAAAAATCCTTATTAAAATAATTTGCACCTTCATTTTCATAATTTCTCATTACTCTCCCAATAGAGACTCCTTTCCTTGGCACAGAAAATGAATTTTATTTCAAGCACCTCGTAGTGGTACTGCCGAAAACTCGTCTCTCTCTGGGAGAAAAAGTTTCGAGTTTTTTTGACTTTTTACCGCTGAGCAATTAGCATTACAAAGCTCAGTGGATCCAACGGCGTTTACCTGCTTTTGCACAGTGTGTGGGAGTGTGAATATTTTTGTGAGCAAGGTATCAAATTTTATCTAGCAACGGATGGTGGAAAAGGATGTCCTGTCTGACTTGAAAATAAATTAAATTATGTCCCTTTTCGCGTCGTTTCGAATGAGAAATTCATATACAGACCTTCAAAGGTCGTCGTAAACAGTAATGTAGGCTTAACTTTTATAGCTTTCTTTGGGAATTGTAGAAGTAATGAATCTGATGAAACAGCACGTTATATTTATCTCTTTTAGTTAGAGCGTTCATGTCCATCCTTGGAGTACCGGTTAGATGTATTTTTTTTTAAACAGGGATAGAATAATGCTATTAGCCTGCTTAATGCCAAGACTTGGACTTCAGTTGCTGGTTTTAAAAATATGTGGTCTGTTTCTGTACTATTGTATTCCTGACTTTGTTTAAATAGCTCAGGTTTGAGTAGCGAAACTCTATAGGTAAGGCTAGGTCCGGGTGCCAGACTATAACTAGTGCAGCCACACTTAGGCCAGGGTAGGCCCCTCATATGATGCCACAAGGTTCTTGAGATCCAAAACTGCTGTTTAGATAGGGTTGCCATATCAACAAAATACGAAAAGGGCATCGTAAATTTTCTAGGGGGGGCAAATGTTAAAAAAGGGAGACAAACATTTTTTTTCTTAACATCAGAGTCAAAAAATCTATATATATAAAAATAACTTGATAAATGTGTGTGTGATGCCTACCGACTGCCACACACATCCGATTTTGATTTAGTTTTTTTTGTTGGTTAATAGACCATGCAGAGAAGGTTAATATATTGGTATGATAAATTTTTGAAAGAAGGCGCAACCGCCATTCCAATAAATTCATGTTTGTACACTTTCAAAAAAAAAGAAACTGGATAGAAATCGAGTAGTGACACTTCAAATACAAAAAAAAAATATTTAAAATTTTAGAAGCAATTGTTGTTGTCAATTATTTTAATTATTTTCCAACCAAATTGTTGTTGTCAACAATTTTGAAAGTTTTTTTTTTTAAACACCTATAGGTACCTAAAAAGTTTGTTCTAATAAATTATGTTTACTATGTTACATTAAGTAACTTTTTGAAATGAAGTAGATACTTTGATTATACAAAGATGATATGGCCGACGATATTTTGCATCGAATTCGTACTGTGATATCGGATAATGAACTGGAGATGTCAGATGGAATGCGCAACAAAGCTTTGATTTTGATCGTGGATATGTGTCTGCTCATGAGTGGCAATTTGTTGTGCAAATTGGGGATGCCACAGCCAAATCGTTCAATGCAAGACGCACTTAATCCAGAATTGGAGCGAGAAATGGACTTCGGTCGAATCGCATTGAGTCAAGCTGTTGAAACAAATGTGCCAATGTTGAATCAAGAATAAAAGACAGTGTACGTATCCCTCTCCTGGGATAGCGGCTACTATGTTATCATATGGGACGAATGCACAATGGCTTACAAACGCGCATTGGAGGCCCTGAATCGTTAACGTAATGATAAGCGACCTTTCGGTGGAGCAATGATCTTGCTATCAGGCGATTTTCGTCAAACGCTGCCTGTCATTTCGAGATCAACTCCGGCAGATGAATTGAATGCTTGCCTGAAGGCGTCTGCTTTATGGCGATACGTCAAGAAATTGCATTTGACAACAAACATGCGAGTTTCTTTACAAAATGACCAGTCCGCTGCAGAGTTGTCCAGGCAATTATTTATGATGTGCAATGGTGTGATTCGAGCAGACTTAATCACCGGCCTGATTGAGTTTCCACAACTTTTTGCAACTTTACAACGAGACCGGAAGAACTAATCATGAATGTTTTCCCGAATATCGCTCAGAATTATACTGAACATGATTGGCTGAGTGTAAGAGTGATTTTGGCTGCGAAAAACAAGAACGTCGATCATTTGAATTTCGCCATTCAAAACCAAATCGCTGGTGAGTTGCATTCAATTCAACAAATCAGTCGACTCCGTGATGGATGAAAACGAAGCCACCAACTATCCCACTTTGTTGCGAAATCTAAATGAACCAAAACTTTGTAACGGTACGCGTTTGATTGTGAAGAATTTAATATCAAATATTATTCAAGCATCGATTTTTATTGGAAAATTCAAAGGCGAAGATGTTCTTATTCCGCGGATTCCACTTATACAGAACGATTTGCCGTTCGTGTTTAAGCGTCTTCAATTTCCCGTACTTCTCGCTTATTAATAAGGACAATCGCTGTATGTGTGTGGCAAAAATCTTGAATTTCACGTGTCGGCAAAGCTCTCGCTTTGTACGTGTACACACCCGATAATAGAAATAGAACAAAAAATGTTGTGTACCATAAAGCATTTCAGTGAAAAAGCGTTAGGTTGGCCGACAAGTATTTGATTTTATTTACCTATTTTTTTAATTTTCATATAACTTTTGAATAAAAAATTTGAATTGACCGAATTACATGAAGCAGAATGAAGCGAAAGCTCGGAATTATTAATTTCATTACCTACATACATAAATGAATTTGGGCGGAACGAAGTTCGCCGGGTCAGCTAGTGTGAAATAAAAATAAGTTTCATTATTAGTTCATACATGTAATTTTGCCCTGCACTGGTTTTTTGTTGGGTTTTTCTTTGGGTTCAGACAATTTATCAAAGTAAATTTTGGTTTCAAAACAAAAACTGAAACAGAGACAGGTGACAGTACAAAACAAAAACGTACAGGAGAACAACTTTAGTACGTGAAGTGAGATGTAGTCCGTGAGTGGATGCAATCGGCTTTGGAAGTCTTCTTGCACTTCAAATGGATGCGTTCACAGAGGAATCCTGTTAGAAATATTAAGAGAAAGTATTTAAAAAGTTTTCAATTGAATGTTTTCTTTTATTGAATTTTGACTTGATAGGGGGACATTGGCTTGTACTAGGGGGGACAAACAGATTTTTTTTTTATGAAAATGGGGGACTGTCCCCCCTAAAGGGGGATGTCTGGCATCCCTATATTTGGAGAACAGAATAAGTGCATAGGAGGTCAGTGCCGCCATTGGTCTTCTGTGGACCAAATTATGTCTATACAATGCTGATTTTTTTTCTTAACATATGCCCATATGGTTCCGACCTTACAAAGGAAATCTATGCCGATGTTGCACCTAACTGCAATAATTTAAAATGTCTTTCTCTGAACTCTCCATTAATTACTTTTCATATGAGACTTAACTCCCTGGCTTCTCTTTGCTGTGGATTCTTAAAGATTGTATGTTAGTCTAACCATTTCCAGTTACTTGCATTATTTTTCAATCAACTGTAATTATTTACACTCTTTTTTTAAAAATTGCAATCATTTGCAACCATTTATATTCCTTTCCAGTCATTTTAAATGATAACCAGTATTTGTTTGCAACCATTTTCAATCGTTTGCAATTATTTGTGTTCATTTCGTGGATGTTTTGGAAAAAAAAACCAAAATAATTTTGGCAAAAACGCCAAAAACTAAAAATGAAAATTCGCCCGAATGCCAGGAAATTAGGACAAGTTTTTGGAAAAACAGCAAAAAAAAAAATATATAAGAAATTACGCCAGAAAAGTTTATTCTTTTGGCATATCTTCCAAATTTGATTTGAGCCACGCCGCTGCGGCCACCAAGGCTTTGTAGAATTTAATATAGGTATTTAAGAGCTTTGCAATTTGGAAAATAAACCATTTACAACAAAACATGACGTACTGTAATCACTTTTCTTATTTTTCTATTTGTGAATCTAAATACAATTGAACTGTACCTACACATCTTCTGATAACGCGTGATCCCACGTGCTACATCAGTGCTCTTGAAATCTTACGGCAAAACAATATTAAAAGTAAGCCGAAGAATGCAACTTTAGGTACTTTTTTCGAAAAAAAAAAAAAGTTGTCGTATTTTATTTGTAAAAAAAAAAAATTAATTTGGAAAAAAGACCAAAAACTTTTCTGTTTTTTTTTTTTTTCAATTTATTTTTTGTTTGCTTTTTTCCATTTTCCTTTAATAGAAAAAATGTCCAAAACATTTATGGAAAAAAAGCTAAATTTTGCGCCATTAGCGCCAAAATATTTGGGCGTTTTTTCCTAGGAAAAAAACCACAACTTCGTATGGAGATTTTTGGGCTTTTTTTACATTTTAATTTTTTGGCGTAATTTCAGGGAACCCATTTCGTTGAAAATACAGAAAGGAATTGTTGTTGGAAATAGTTTGTGCTGTTTTTTTTTACAGAAAGTGTATAGTTCCAAGTTATTTTAACAAATGCAAATGTTTGCCAAGAAAGCAAACGTTTCTACGGAAAACAAATGTCTAGAAATATATAAATACCAGCTGACCCGGCGAACTCCGTTCTGCCCAAATTCATAAATGTAATGAAAATAATATTTCCAAGCACAGCGCATGCTACTTTATGTAATTCCGCCAATTCGAATTTTTTATTCAAAATTTATGTTAAATACAATAGAAATAACTGAAGTATAGCAATATCAATGTATTTCAATAAAACCGCAATGATTGACGTGCCGGCCAACCTTTTGTACTAAAGTGGTTTTCCCACAGGTTAGCACGCCACATACAATTGGACCATGTGAAAAACATGGGAATTTAATATTGATGCTACAAATATCCAGCGATTATCCTTGCGACTTGTTATTTGTCATAGACGCTTAAATGCCAATGACAAATCGTTCTGAATAAGCGGAGTCCGCGATATGACAATGTTTGCCCTTTTTCCCTTCGAAATCGTTCTTGCATGACATTTGATTTGAGATTCTTCACAATCATATCAAACGCGATCCGATACAAAGTTTCGGTGCATTAAGGTTGCTCAACAAAATGATAATCGAACCGACTTTTAATTTCAAATTGTGAAGCGGTAAGTCCGGAATATCTGATTTACAAAATTAAAAATGTTAAATAATTTTTCTTGTATTGGAAGTGACACTACCCGTTTCTTATCCATTATATTTTTTCCAAAGTGCGGTTCTATTATCAGGTTTGAAAACAAATCTGCGATCTTCTATGTAAGTTCATTTTCTCTATCGCCGTTTTAATTATTGTAATGAAAGCGTTAATTGCATTTATAATGGTTGCAATTGTCGAATGACGTTTTTTGTCACTCCTGTTTGCCCTCTGTACAGGCTATCGACTTGATCATCCCCCAACAAAATGAATTACACCTGCAAATATTGGTGTAGTACGTCCTCATTAACTGGCAAGAAGGCACCCATCCGATGGTAAATTTGGCTTTGAATCTGTTAATCCGAATTTTGTATGTAGGGTGATTTTTTAAGAGGCTTAGAACTTTTTTAAAAAAAAAAACACAAAAAATTCGAAAAAATGAATGAAATATTTATTTGAATCGATAGTTTGAACCTTGCAGTTTAATGTTTAAAGATAATTTCATGCAAATGTTGACCGCGGCTGCGTCTCAGGTAGTCCATCCGCTGAGTCCAATTTTGGCATACTCTTTCACACATATCGGCCGGTATCTCACGAATGAATGCATGGATGTTGGCTTCCAGTGCATCAATCGAAGCGGGCTTGTCCCTATGCACATTAGCCTTGACATACCCCCACAAAAAATAATCTAATGGTGTCAAATCGCACGATCTAGGCGGCCAATTGACCGGCCCGAAACGTGAAATTAACTGTTCACCAAACTCGCCTCGCAATTGCGCCATTGTTTCGCGTGCTGTGTGACATGTGGCACCGTCTTGTTGAAACCACATATCATGCAAGTCAAGAACTTCCATTTCGGCCAAAAAAAAGTTTGTTATCATCGCTCGGTAGCGTTCACCATTGACAGTAACGCTGCGATTCGCATCATCTTTGAAGAAATATGGCCCAATAATGCCGCCGGCCCATAAACCGCACCAAACAGTGGCTTTTTCGGGATGCATTGGTAGCTGTTGCAATGCTTCTGGCTGATCTTCACTCCAAATGCGGCAATTTTGCTTATTTACGTACCCATTCAACCAAAAATGAGCCTCATCGCTGAACACAATTTTTCGATAAAAAAGCGGATCCTCGGCCAGCTTTCCAAGAGCCCATTCACCAAAAATTCGGCGTTGTGGTAGGTCGGCTGGCTTTAGTTCTTGCACAAGCTGTATCTTAAAAGGCTTTACGCACAAATCCTTCCGCAAAATTTTCCACGTAGTGCTGTAACAAAGGCCTAACTGCTGGGAACGGCGCCGAATCGACATTTCGCGGTCTTCTGTCACACTAGCTGATACGGCCGCAATATTTTCTTCACTACGCACAGTACGTAAACGTGTTGGTGGTTTAATGTCCAACAAAGTAAATTTGGTGCGAAATTTGGTCACAATCTTCCGAATAGACTGCTCAGAAGGTCGAGAATGCCGATCATAAAATAGAAGCAGCGCGCGATGAACATTTCGAACCGAGCACGAATTTTGATAGTAAAATTCAATAATTTGCAAGCGTTGTTCATTTGTAAGACGATCCATGGTTAAATTGCAAACAAAACTGAAGCTGTTTGACAGTGACACAAGGTACTAAACACACGTCAGCTGTCAAAACCAGTGTTGCCAAAACCAAACCAGCTAAAAAATCACCCGTTATAAGGGAAAATATTGCCCTGCAAGTCGACATGAAACCAGGGGCCAGATTCTCTAAGGCGAAACGTTCAAACATGAAATTTGCATGTTTATCATAGAGCAAACCATTCGTGCGCACGAAAATGTTTGATCTTTTCGCCTTACAGAACCTGACCCCATTTTTTTTAATGATTTTTGTTCCCAATGAAGTAATACGAAAACAGTTGTTGTACTGCCAAATGTTCTTTAGAAAATCCTCCGATTCAAATGGCTCCGCAGGTGCTAATTTCACTTTTCCACTCGCACAGCAGTTTTTTAGCGCGTTTTAATGGTGTTACATAATTAAAGTCATCGCTCCAATATCGAAAATCGCATCACCGACATAGTTTTCTGTTCGTTCTACTGAAATGCTAGTCGTTCGAATATCAGTAACGACGCGCATCTTGCCAATCCGATTTGAGCTTGTTCTCATCCCAGCAGCAGTAGGATTTGACGCAGTTCTCATTACTTGCACTCACAATTTTCTTGACTGTTAATCTGGTCTTATGCCATGCGATATCCCACTTTTCGCTTTCTTCTGTAGTTTGGCTTCGTTGATATTTATTGTTGACTTGCTTGCCTTATTCGTCGGCCAATATTTGTGCGCATTCGTCTTGGATTTTTTTTTAAAAATCAATGAAATTTGCTTTTCAATAACTATTTTGTACGCGTTTAAGCTTTTTACATTTAATTTGTACCTTATCAACTGTTGACCAACGTATAATACATTAAATTTATCTCGATTTTATCAATCTAATTTTTGAAAAAAAAAAAACTCCGCACATAGTAGGTAGGTACGTAGTTTTGTAATTATTTTTGATATAGAAAAGTCAAAATTAATAGTGCAGAAAATCAAAAAAATCTAAAATGCAAAAAATAAAAAAGCCTATCGCAATACTCTATCCCGTAGCATTCTATTAGTAAACGAATTTTTGAAATCGGTTCGGTAGTTCCGGAGATTACCTCCCGCAAACAAACATTACCTCTTTATATAAAAGTGTGATGTGATGTGATGTGATGTGATTTGCCAATCGATTGAAAGTCAGATTACACCATTTGGGTGAAAATACAAATAATTGGAAAATCATAAAAATAATTGCAAGTTATTGAAATGGCTGCACTCCTAGTATTTAAGGACGTCATTGATGTCAACACTGAGATCATAGCTCTGTCGAAAGCATCCTTTGTTAGTAAACCCTCACAAAAACGTTCCTTATCAGAATTGATTGTCATTACTGTCACAAATATTGACAGTGACTCAAGGAAGGCTTCTTTGCAAAATTAAAAATGCATGCAATAATTTTATATGGAAATTAAATTATTTTCGGTAGCACCGGAAGATTTGCATTGTCCATGTGGGTGACTTCATGGTCTTATGAATAATAAATCAAGTTGTGATTAAATCCATCCAATTGTTGTTCTCTCATTTCTAGGACAATTGGGATGGTGCCTAAACCAAACCATCACCATCTCTTTACCAAAGGTAAAGGTAACTCCAATCTATTTATTATTCTAATCTCTTAATTTCTGAGCTTCGCACTCACCTTGGCAATTGAAGCAAGTAAATAAATAGTACACGTGTCCATGTCCTTTGGATTGTAAATTGAATAAATAGTTTTAAAACACATATCCTCCTGTGTTTGGAACCGATGGTTGCTGTTTCTAAATTCATAACCACAAAACCATTAGCATCCAGTTACACAGCACACAACTTTCAAGAGATAAACAAACCATCTTACTATTTGCTAGCCCAGTACTAGCTTCGTCCAGAAATTTGAAAATCATTGCACAAGTTACAGCCCTATTAGTCCAGGATCCCTAG
This sequence comes from Cheilosia urbana, assembly GCA_946477585.1. Taxonomy (NCBI): domain Eukaryota; kingdom Metazoa; phylum Arthropoda; class Insecta; order Diptera; family Syrphidae; genus Cheilosia; species Cheilosia urbana. Next base: position 72,084,626 of record OX297856.1, on the reverse strand, counting down.
TACATTTTTTTAACTTGATTACTATCAAGCTAATTTTCCGTGAGTAGCTTAATTTTGATAAGACGCCCACAATTTTCTTTGCGAAAATTCTTGATTGTGGTAGCTAACAGAGCTAGCAAGGCTAAAATATGTCGATTTGATGATCCTCAAATATTTATTACTAACTGGATTGTGTTTTATTAAATCTTAAGACAATTATCTAAATTATTTGAAAAAATATTTGTCCTACAAAATCGATGGTCTGATCAAAGAGTCCCCCCCTTCCAACATGTATCGATAACGAGATCTCCAAAACTGATTACTAACCAGCTGATTTTTTTTTTATTTATTAGTTAATATTTATATAATTTAACAGTCATATTGTCCTACAAATTCCGTGGTATGTTATCCCGGTCCTACGCTCAAAAGTTGTAGTACAGATCCTTGATGTAAAACTAATTACTATCAAGTTGAATCTTCGAGAACAGCATCGTTTTGATAAGACGCCCACAATTTCCTTTGCGAGAATTCTTGATTGTGGTAGCTAACAGAGCTAGCAAGGCTAAAATATGTCGATTTGATGATTCTCAAATATTTATTACTAACTGGATTGTGTTTTTTTAAATCTTAAGATAATTATCTAAATTATTTAGAAAAATATTTGTCCTACAAATTCCGTGGTAAGTTATCCCGGTCCTACGCTCAAAAGTAGAACCTAGTACAGAACTATATAGCTTGGTACGCTATCGCGGTGCTCCAATTGAATGTGTTGATGAGGGTGGGTTTTTTTTTCATGTATTCCTTTTCTGCCTTTTTGGTTCGATTTCATAATACGTTCAGCTTTGTTTTTGTTGTCTGTTGCTTTTATGAATGAGATGAGCAGGTACCTACTTTGTGTGTAGTTTGCATGTGCATTTCTTTTTCTGTGGAAGAATTTCTGCATTACGATTTACGAGATTTTTCAATTCTTGTTTGAGCACATATGAATTGAAATTTTGATTTCTAACTTCTATGGGCATATGACTCATTTACTCGGTCGGTGTGTTTAAAAGATTTTTTCACTGTATCTTATGTTACAAATAGGAAAACGAAAAAATGACAATTCTTGTCGGACTAGTGATACATACCTGTTTTTTTGTAGGACATGGTTTTATTTGGGCAGAGAACACACTAACCTATTATTCATATTTTTGTCCTACAGTTAGTAATGATAAAAATGGTCTTATGGTCTTAACAATTTCTGAGCGTAGGACCGGGATAACATACCACGGAATTTGTAGGACAATATGACTGTTAAATTATATAAATATTAACTAATAAATAAAAAAAAAATCAGCTGGTTAGTAATCAGTTTTGGAGATCTCGTTATCGATACATGTTGGAAGGGGGGGACTCTTTGATCAGACCATCGATTTTGTAGGACAAATATTTTTTCAAATAATTTAGATAATTGTCTTAAGATTTAATAAAACACAATCCAGTTAGTAATAAATATTTGAGGATCATCAAATCGACATATTTTAGCCTTGCTAGCTCTGTTAGCTACCACAATCAAGAATTTTCGCAAAGAAAATTGTGGGCGTCTTATCAAAATTAAGCTACTCACGGAAAATTAGCTTGATAGTAATCAAGTTAAAAAAATGTACTAGGGATCCTGGACTATATAGATAAGACGGACATCTGCAATAATTCATGACCGAATAAATGCATGCACACTCGTCCTTGTGGAATTCTTAAGGCAATTTCCTTTCGAAAACTGAACAAAACAACACTACACTGAAATTACCTATCATTCGGTTACTGCTGCAGCAGCAAAGAGGTCCATTCTCTTGGGTGCCGAAATCCTTTCTCAAGCAAAGAGGTATGAGGAATGAGGGTATCTTATTTTCTGCTGCAGCTACCCATTGTTCGGGCATGATTTGTATCAGCCATCATAGCGCCCACCGGGCACACACACACACTGGAATGCCATTTGTCAGAGCTCTCTGAGGCCACTCCAAATGCATAGATAAGGACACACAGAGCTGGTGGGACAAGTCGAGTAAAACAATTTGTTGAGAGAACCTATGTAAACAAATTCCCGAAGCAGTTAATTATTTAATGATGCAAGCATACACATTTGTTTAAGAAATCCCTGAAATTCCATTCCAGTTCTATGGAGAAAAAAAGGATTCAATTGTCGGATGGTATAGTAATTCAACTATTAATGTGCAAATCCATTAAAAGGTCAAATATAATAGGTATCGCTGGGACAGCCAGATGATGGCCGGAATGAATTTTGAATGTCGCCCCAAAGTTCCGAACGAAGAGCGGTATTCAAATGGAACGTTTAATGGCTATTGGTCGGTTCGTTGGTTGGGGGGAAGGAAAATAGATTTCCCTCGATTAAATCTACTGATTTTGATGCAGGTCACGATTTTCTTATTTATACCTCTACTTCGGTAGTATTTACTCTGGTACAATGGGCCATTAGAATGCGAAAGGGGATTGACATTTTTTTGCGGAAAACTTCGGATAACTTTGTGCCAACCAGGAGCGGCTTTGTTTTTTACCCCTCATGACCCTATAGGAGCTTACTGTCAACGGAAGGAAACCGTTCGGAATAGTTTCACGAAAAAGTACCCTTTCCACTAGGGAAGGAAGGCTGAAGGTTGTAGCAATAGCAACCAAGGTAGGCTGCGTTTTTAATTCAACCATAAGAGGACAGCAAGTTGTGGTCGGGGCAACAACTTTCCCTTTTTTTTTTGTCACTGATCCAACACAGATGTAGACATACTTAATATCTCTCGTAATGACTAAATAATTACGGAGCTCATTACTGCACATGTGTTTCCTAAATATGGCCCTAGATTTTTGTGCGGCGCTTATCCATCATGATTAAGCTCATCAGTTAAAATTTCGACATTGAGCAATGCGAAAGGATGTTACTTTAAGTATTTAACTTTCTGTCTAATATGTGCATGTGTTATTATAGGAAAAACTTAGTTAATCAATCTTGCATCTATCTCCGATATCCGGTTTCAACTTTCAGACCGATGATTATTTGGTTTAAGAGAGCGCGAGCGGCTGAGGGCGGCAAAAACGGGAGTTAAGTAATATTTTTAATATGGAAATACATACATTGCTGAGGTTTTTGTTTGTTACCAGTTGACATGAAAACTACTCTACAGGTTTGGCTGGCACTTTCTTTCCAATATTTCTAAGAACTCCGAGGAAGCTTTAGGATATGTTTTTCGTTGTTACGCCTTCTTTTTGGATTATAGCTTGAAATGATACAAACTACAAATAATATTGGAGGCCAACACCACCTTAAATGTCAATTAGCTTTCTGCTTGATTCAGAAGTGGAAGTATAGACCAAAATTTGACGTGATCATTATTTCAGTTTATTGTTTCAAATTGACGAATCAGGAATGGCGTATAATGCTTATCAGTGCGACAGTTCTTTACAGTCTTTGATCTGGAATTGAATTACCGCATTTGTAATTGAGAACTACGTAACTGAATTTGTTATTGGTTTGCTTGTAAAATCCACAAATTTCGGTGACGAATGGCTCGTTGACGAATGCGGCAATTCGACCCCTGGTTTCATTTAATTTAATTGATTTTTGCATGGCATGACTGTCAAAAGAGTCGACTGGCTTCAATGTCTATTTCAGGTTGTTCTCCCGCCAGGATTTCAGTTTGGAACCCCTGGTTGCATTTCATTCAGTTTATTTTTGGGCCGCTTGACTGTCAATGGAGGCGACTGTCTTCAATGCGTCTTATAGCTTGGTCTCTCGGCAGGATTTGAGTTTGGAACACACTACAAGCTTTTGGTCTTTTGGTAATCGAAGCCTGTAATATTTTTCATAAACATTTTGCAGTGGTGAGCTTCCGTTAATTAAAAATCGAGACTAAAATTGGTTATTAGCACCAATGAACAACTAAAATTTAGTGTCGAATTTAAAAATGTTTATTGGTAAGGCCCAATCAGTATAGAAAGGATCTATTTCTTCCAAAAAAATACGTGCTGCCATTCCCTCTGTAATTCTCAATGACAATCGTTAGTAATCATCAAAATTTTTGCTCTCCCTTTTCCAAGTTATATCGACAAACGATGCCTGCCGCCGGACTTCGCTCTAGCCAAAATAACAGTGGTCATCAAAATGTTAAACCAAATTAAGGCATACGTCCAAATTAATAAGAGATATTCAAATAAAACGACCCAGTTGAGGATAGGAACTTTGTATCCAACTGAAAATTGAAAAAAAAAAAAAACTACCAACTCATTTTTAATATCGTTGAAATTTCTCTGAAAACAACTTTACGCTATCCTTCCATAATGTAAAACTGAATTCGTGATGAAAATTGCGGTCTACCATGGATACAAAATAACATAAAACACAAAAGAGACGGCCAACGATGACAGGAAGTGGACGAGACGACATTTACAGTCACATACAGATGAAATGCTCACGATATACACATATACAGAGATAAAATATTCACTGACAGAGAGAACTTCTGGTTGCCACATCTGCCGTACAACAATGAAACGGAATTCTCATAAAGGTTGTGCATTACCAGGAATTCAATTTGCGGTAAATGTCACTTTTTGTTGCTGTTTGTAGTCGCAAAGAAAAAAATCTGTCAAAAATGCTTTTAAGTATAACAAGAGTTCATCTAATTTTTATTTTAAATATTCTGAACGCTCATGTCCTTCTGAGAAGCAGAAAACACAGGTTTCCTATTAAAAGTGCATTCATTGTAATGCCCTCAGGAGTTTCGTGCAATGCCATGCCAGACATTAAAGCTTATCAGCCATACCGTTCAACTGAAACAACAATCATATCATTAAAATAATAACGCCATGTAACGTTTTTGAAATGATAATTTTAATATGTGCGCGCCAACCCCTTCACTTTATTGTACGGAGTACACCGATGCGCCATTATGGAAATGGTTGCACATCCAGAGAGCTAATTATCGACAAATATTGCTACAGTAATAATAATAATAATTAAATTTCAGACAAAGGGAAAAATACAAACATTGTGAAGAATAAATTTTCAATAATTGTATCAATTAGGGCTCTATAGGGATTACGTGAGAGCTTGATAATGAATGGGTTAAAATGACACCAGCCCGGATATTGAACTGAACTGGAGCGAGGGAGGTTTTCTTTTTATTTTTTTAATTTAAAGGATGCGGGAGTTTCGACAGAAAAAAAACTTATTTCAGGCGAAGGCGAAGTTATAACGCTTTGTCAGCGCCCAGAGATTTGATTGGAGATAGATCTTGTTCGTTGAGGTCCTTTGAAAATATATCGACAGGAAGCGAATTCTGATGTTTGCTCGTCACGTTGCCAAAGGGAGATTAGCATTTGACATATTTACGCCAGAAATTGCCCATCAGTGGTTTCATTGATTCAGTAACGTCTCTAGTACGCCTCACAGTCATTTCATCTCTGGATTCAATGGAACGTTGATGATGTTAACCGTGGGTATGCATAATGCTTGACAGTCGTACTGGCAAAACCCTCCCGGCCTTTCAAGAAGGAAGTCAGTATTTGCGTGGACTTGCTCATCGCGGTTACAATTGACACTGTTTCATGTCGACTGCTTTGTCAATTTCGGAAATACCGAACATGTCCCAGTATGGTAAATAATTCCTGTACTATGCAACAACTTAGGTTAAGCTGCCAAACGTTAAATCAACACCATCCCACTGTAACAGGCTTGCGATGTAGAAAAGCACTATGTTACGTTAGAGGGGCAGTTTGCATTATATGCCATTTCATCAGCAGCCATTGGGGCTAGAAAACACTAAAAGCTTCCTCTTACCAGTACTACATTACGCCATACTTAGATTTCACAAGACCTTTCTCGAGTGCCTATCCCAGTAGGGAAGATTGGAGAGACGGACTCATACCTAACCCGCAATTCATGCGTGAAGGCATTTCTGGCGTTTCCATTTCCTGTGTGTTTTTATTTAATGAAAGGGACTTAAAATGTTGGAATCCAAATGGCTGATTAAGCAGCTCTTTATACTCTCAGATGCTAGCCAGGCGTACACCTTTAGCAACATCTTTTACCGTGGCACTCTTTACTGTACCCATCATACCTTTTTTTTATTCAATCTGGCTTTTATTTTCACAGGTGCGTAAATGCCACGCACATTTTTTGGTTCCTTGCCACAACTCAATACCGCTGGATATCAGTCAGACCCCTAAACAAACAAAAACTATACTAATAACACGAGCTACATTTTCAGGTTCACCAATTTAATAATTTAGTGCTCGCTTGCAGAAGTAACACCCTACCACGACCCACCCCACTTACACATTTTACTATCACAACGGCGTCAAAAGTATTGCAAGCGTAAATTTAATTTCAGCTGAAATTTCAAATGCCAACACAACCGCAAACCGCACTAGAACGCTAGATCGATTGAACTGGAATTAGCTGCAAATTATAAATTCAGGAGGTACTCAGACTCACCCCTGCTATATAGGGAGGAGTTTACATGTTGCGAGGAATAGTCCCTTCCTGTTAAAAAAAAAACGCCAGCCACTTAGATATGTTTACCTGTTTTGCTCCTATAAAGCCATGCATTTTGACTCCTCAGAGGAATTTGTTTTCAAATCAAGGAAGTTGGGAAAACTCTTGAATATCAAGGGCCAAATGGCCCTCTTTTGAGTCACAGGAACATTTTTGAAAAACGATCAAAATGGTTTCTTTTTCAGTTTAAGTAAGATTTTATTCTTTATTGAAAGAAAAAATGTTGGGTCTTCGTCATGAAATAGTTTTTTGTTAAAAATAAATATTTTCGTTGTTCTGATTTTTTTTTTTTTTTGCTATATTAGTCTTTTATGTGGAAGCCCCCTTTTTTGCCTCCGGCCCCTTTTAAGTCCCCTTTATTCAGCGGAATCAGTGCTCTTAAATAATGTGCCGGGTATTTTTGAACTGCCGTATTTTTGGTATCAAATTCAGTAAAGCTCCTGATGATTTTCGTGAACTAAGAGCTGCAGTTAGCTTGGTAAATAAATAGAAAAACGCATTCGAAATCAAATTTGCATGGGGTTTCCATTTTTTTAACCCACATTCCAAATCAATTTTCATGAACAATATTGGCAGATGAACACAACCTTGTGGCACCCCACTTTGTATTTATCATTCTTCCTCTATGTTACTTAAATTGTCTGTCGGAGAACATTTTTGAAAACCAATCAGTTTTCAACTGTATTCAAGTCACCAAGGGCAATATATTTGCCAGAATACATATTTGTCAAGGTCCACTTTGGATTTGTATAATTTTTTCGTAAGCACATATTTACATACTTAGCTGACATTTAGGATCAATTTAGAAGGAACTTCTCTCCGATATCAGTTTTTTGAACCACTTATAGCACTTCTTCGCAATGAAATCAGTCAACAGAAAATGAGGTTTTAATCAAAATTCGTTACTCATAGCTTGATGATGATCAGCGGATCGCCGTCTTGGACATATCTTTTAGGCTTTAATTTGAAAAGCTATGACAGCAAAAATTCTCATAAACAGTTTCTGTTGCTAAAATTACAGTCAAGTTTTTCTGCATCTACTCATATAATAAAATTGGAATCCTTGTGTTTTTGTGTGTGAATTTTTTCACGCGTCACATTAAAACGACTCACCCTTTAAAATTTCTCTAAACATCATGAAGCAACACTTAGATTCATTCGACCGCAATTGGCTAACTCATTTGACAGCTACGATCCAGTAAGGTGTAACAAGCATCAAGTATTTTCAGTAAAAAAATTTTTTTTTATAAAACTCCAATATGGGCAGTAATTTTTCAATTCGGTACCGAAAATGCTTGGGCTCTTGTTAAGCTTGTTTAACTCTAAAATTGCATATTACTTTATTAACACACGACTTTTAATTACCAAGCACATGTAGCTAATGACTTCTGTTTTAAAAACTGCACCTCTTGGTCTATATGTTGGCGTAAGCTCCTATTTTTGAAACCAAAGCCTACCCGAACTGACGATCAACTTGTCGACTGCACTTCAAACGAAAAGAACTTACATTGAAAACAGGACTGATCGTTCCAATGAAGATAAAACCGTGCGTTGAACTAGGTTTAAGATCAGCTTACGTTGTAAATCTAGTTCAGCACAAGGTTACTTAGGCTTCTATCTTCATTGGAACTTAACTTCATTCCTGTTTTCAATGTAAGTAATGATGTAATGCTCTTAGACTCCAGTGCTTGAGAGATGGGAAAATAATTAAATGCGCATTGGATTTGAAGCTTCACTAAAGAATTGTTTGTACTCTTCCCCTTTTAACACAAACACTTGCTTTTTATTTAAAAAAAAAAATGAAAACATCCAGCAGCTATTAAAATAAGAAGCCATTTCTTAGCTCTTAATAAACAAGTAAGATAAAAAAAAAGTTCTAAGTTTATGAGCTCGTATGCATTTATCTGCGTTATTTATTTACCTATAAATTTTTTTTTTTTTTTATTTATAAAGTACTAAAACCTTAAAATTTCTCCAATAAAATAAAACGCCCTTTGAAGTAGGTAGTATTTAAAATAAATAATTTAATGAAAGAAATCGATATGTGCACAGCGCCGCTGCCGGTCGTCGCTTAACTTCTTTCTGTTTTCGACTTCTTGCGGACTCTCGGCTGCAACAATTGCGCAATTATTTTTAATAATTAAATTATTTTTTTATTAATAAATAAGAACCATTTCCGCGCAGTCAATACAACAATATCTAAAATATCTGAACAGTTAAAGCAATTAACATTAAAACGATTAATGAATTCCTCTTCAAAATTGTTGGGTGAGAAGCTTCCGGTAGCCTTCCAAACCCCGAAAGCAACAAACGGTTTTAAAACTTTAAAGTACCTACCCACAGGACATAGTGGTAAATGTGTCTACACATTGAATCCCATATGGCTCATCCATATTGACGCCACCCAAACGTCTGTTTAAATAGAACAAACTCAGGCGCTCATTAGGACTACACTCGCATGTAACCAAAACCAAGAATGAGGTCCTGAGTAACTACCTATATTAACATTTTCTTCGAAACAATTTATAGGTTGTCTTTTGTCGCCGTCTGCTGCTCTGCTGCTCCTCGGTATGTCCTTAATTATTGTCCTACTGTGCTGAATCTAGTCATTTCGTCTTATTACCATCGTTATCTCTTTGTCGAGTCTGCTGTGTGAGTATGTGTAGGGAGTCCTTTATATCGTGTAGGTTTTGTGTTATAAATTAGAGAGATTTATGTTTGGACTATCTATGCGAAAGGGTTGTCGTCATTGTCGTCGTTTACCATAGAAGAAAGTCCCGTATCGACTTAGTCAAATGAAAATGGAATTCTATAAATATGCACTTGGTGAAGAAAATATTTACTACGTCCTCCATTAATGGGCCGTAATTACATTGCTTATACATGGATTTCCGTGTATTCTTGGGGAGCCTCGTTAAAGGAGCAAGTGAGCGGTGTTTAATGGCCAGGTTTCCGTCGAAGGTGGGGCCTACTTTCTGTCACATATGGGCGACTGTGCCAAACACTTGACGTAATCAACATGAGTTTGGCCTGTCGGAGGTTTCTTTATGACGAAAACTTTCTATGGCAAGGATGTTGTGTTGTAAATAGAACGGCTTCAAAACATTGATCAGGACTGCGGTGGCTTTCTAATTTAAAGACAGATAACTGAAAGCCATCAGGGAAAGTTTGATAATCAGATAATTGCCACAATACAGTTACACTGACTACAAAACTAGTTATAAGGATGACCTATTTTAAATATTGCACCTTTCGCCAACCCCTTTCAAAGCTAAAAGACAACTTCCCGCAGAGCATGTGTGTTCTTATCGACTGCCATCGAGGGATTATTTGCAAGAAAATCTAACCGACGCGTCGCACATAAATCAACAAGAAAACTTTACGATCAAGGACTCGCTCTGTACCGGCCAAAAAAAAAAACACAGAAGTTTCAACAGGGAAATAAAATAGAATAACGAATTGGAAAGTATGTGTCCCACAAACTTTGCAAATCCCATCAAATGACGTTACACGGATGTATTGCTAGATTCGGCAATCCCATTGGGGATCGAAGTACCGTCAAAGGAGCTCAAAGCGATTGACGTTCCAAAGTCAATACGTAATTTATTGCGGAACTACTTTTGTTAGCGACTATGTAGGAGAAAAGAAAGGATCGCTATTTGAAACTTCTACGTACAAAGGACAGTGTTAATAAAATGAGAGGGAGAAGCGATCCCTTTTGCAAAGGATGAGTGGGTAAATGGAACTATGCTTGTTTGAATATCAATAATAACATCGTGCATATAAGTTTGATGGCATTTCTTCCAAAAAGAAAATTTGGAAGGATTTAGCTGGCAATACATTTTGGGGGAATTCATTTCATAACGCATCCGATGGAAAGAGTTGGGAAGGAGCAGCACACATGAGGGGGGGGGGATAAGTAGCGATTAAGTAGTTTGCAAGATACTTCGTCGGAACATCACAACAAGGATAGACGATAGATTTTTTCATCTTTGTCGATAGCCAGGCACTTACCTAATTTAAATAGAATGTCCCCCAAACTGGTGGCATAGTTGGGAAAAAATGTGACTCATGAAGCGCCCAGTTTTATATCGTTTTGAGCTGGATTTGCGTCCAAGATAACATAGAGGCTAGAGGGGACTCCAAAGACCGATACACCTGATAGGTATGGCTTAAAACATGGAAAGGGCAGTCTTCCCTGCAAGATTACTAGTTAAAGGCATTAACAACTGACACAGGATTTTTTGGAGCGGTGTTTTTTTTTTTTAAATCATAACAAGCACAATAGGATAGCAAATGAATGCCGGGAGAACACTAGAAGACACAATTGCCGTAATTTTGCAGTGTCAATTGAAGTTTCTTTTTTAAAAGTTGACTGATTGAGCAAGCGACTGCTCTAAAGACAGCCAACACTTGGAGCTGTGTTATTAACAACTAACTGTGCCCAAGACTTCTTTGAAAACGCATAAAACTTAAATATGAATTTATGCGTCTTTTTCGTATTATTTCCCGCGTTAAACCGACTTCAAATAGGAAAAAAAAGATTGACACAAGACCAGCAGCAGTTCATGTGCAAACATTTCCAAATGGGATATACCAGCGAGCTTACATCCAACACTGGAAAATTTTTATAATCGGAATGAATAGGGCTGCAATCACATGTGTCATTTTCCGTGGCAAATTGGCAAATTTTGACACGTTGACGTCACAAAAGTTTGTCCATTCTTTGGTCACTCGTGTGTTATTCGTGAGAGTGCGCTGCGATAGCCCGCGTGATCAGACGCTTGACAGGCGATCATTCTGAAAAGTCCATACCAACCAAGTGTGTAGTTTTACCGTATTCATGTTCAAATCCACAAACAAAGAGTCCAACTTTCCATTTTCTTATTAAATTTGAGTTCCAAGAATCTGCTCAAAATTCTAAAAATATTTTTTAATTTTTCTATCATAATCACAGTAGTAAAATCATTTTGTTGAAACTCAAATAAAATTGTCTGCAGATCTAAAGAGCTATTAGGGTTGGGCATGGGCACATCTACAACATCAATTCGTTCAAAAATAGGGAGCTAGGATATTTTTGAAAAATCTTTTTATGTTCTACTATTATTTTTTTTTTTTTTTTTTCAAATACTAGAAAGAACTCTAGAACTATGTTGTTTCTGTACGGAATCAAATGGCAAAACAAATATAGGTATTGATAAGAGTCTGAAATTTCTCAGAGATTCGCAGAAACAAAAAAAACAAAAAAAATTCAAAATTTTTCAAATAAACAGATTTAGATTTTTTTTGAAGCTTGTGTAGAGAACCCTATAACTCTTGTGTATCAATGCCGAACTTAACAAATGAAAACTGCTAAGATAGGTCCATATATAAGGCAATCAAATAAAATGATTTATTACACTTTATGGTGTCAAGTTTGAGCACCCCAACCCATGGGCTCATATTGTAAGCTTTTTTAGATGGTCTTCGGAGAACATATGGTCCAAGTTGAAGCGGTTTAGATAGCGCTCTACATTTGCTGAATGGAAGTTCCACAAATTATATTTAATCTGCAAAAGTGGCTCGTAAAAACCGCTAACCTTTAAGTGACATTTCTAATTCCACAGTATACCCCGATAAGTATGCAGCCAAATCCCGAAAAAAAAGTCTGCCAAAACAAACCAGGATCTCTGACATTTTAGGACTACAAGCTACGAGTTGGGGTAAAACTACAAGTTCAAGCTGATAGTACTTTTTTGTCACCTTAAGGCTGATGCAATTTTGAGGGAGGCCTAGAAGTTTATCTTTTTCAACAAAAGACAACTGGGTTAAGATGTAAACAGTAAATCCAGGCTTTTGGATGCTTCGTAACAGCACTAGTTCCAAAAGCGACTTAATTACACATTTTCCATTCACATCATTAAAGTTGATCGATTCGAATATTGCTCGACTGTCCGACAAAGTTCATTTCCATAGCTTTCAGTACTGTTGCTATAGAGGACGGTTTCAGGTGCTCCCTTAACCACATATACCTCAACTGTTAGGACACTATAAGGTCTTCTCCAAATTAGGGACCGAATTACCGCATTCCTGAACGGAAGTCTTTGATTTCGAAATCATCGCTTTTTTGTCAGTAAAACTTCTACCCCTAACTTCTAGCCCAACAGCTCAGAGAGCTATGCAAAATTCTTGGATAGATTCCATTGGCATATATTTACGCTACTAGACACAACCAGTTCCATCTGTCACCTATAAAGACTTGAAAGTCCACCCTTGGTCATTCATAGCCAGTGAAAAGTACAAGCCCACATAAATGAGAGTCCAAAAGAGCACGGAACTAAGTACCACCAAGGGAAATGATTCTTTATTTTCCCTTCAACACAATCATTCCTGGGACCGATAAAATTCACCACCCATAAATATAATTCTTTATACACTTCAATATTGAAGCCGTAATGAAATAGGTTTGATTATGCTAATCGAAATAAATCACAGCAACGCATGGTATGCCACTTGATCGGAAACTGGAATACTTTGTTTTCATACGCTGGCTGGTCTCGCTGAGCAATAAATTTGTTTAGGCCCCATTTGGCTCAATTACCATATAAAACCCATTCATCATTTTAACACTTTTATGATGTACTCCGCATAGATGGTGCGGTTACATTTCCAGGTCACAATCAAGTTATTTACAACTTGATGACCTGCTTAATCTATCTGCAATGAGCTATTTCTCTGCACAGTAGGCGGCCATATTGCTCCTAGGGTGTAATTCCTTCTTAGGTGGACTTGGGGAATGAATTATCATAGGTATGGTGATCTGCTATCTATTAAATAACCTGAAATTCGTAAGCCACTAGAGTCAAATGCTTACCCAGGGAGGGGGGATAGTTTTTGAAAGGTAACTACCGTCCATAGATTTATTGATGTCATGTTTGACAAAAGGGTTCTTATTCCGTTTTTACCGCTGCGCTTAAAGATATCTCATCCTTCGTTTCACTCTGAATTTCCAACAGGTAATGGATTGAACAGGCATACATAACAAATTATTCACAACAACACTTGCACGTGACTCGAAATTCACATCGGGCATGTGCACTTCATTGTGCTCAACTTGCTCCTGTTCCTGTTGACCCATTACCATAATTCAATTAGCAACCGGACGTAATTCACGTTTAAATGCCGTAAGTATACTTGGGGAATTTATTACCACAATACGACCACATAAAACGTCACTCCTTCTGACCATTTGTTTGAGTATTAAGCAAAAATTATCGTATCCTAGTTGAGCTCTTTTGTTCCTCCTCGAGGGGATTTAAAGTGTTTCTATTTTTCTCTGGCAATCTCCTTTTAAAGCTGCTGTATTAAATATTCAAAGGAGAGAGATGGTAAACGGGAACACTGTAAAGTAACCATGGACTTAGAAGCCAGGCGGAAAATGGTATAGTCCGTCCAAACTTAATGGAAACTTTTTACGACACATAAGAGAGTCTTGCAACAACAAACCGAGCTAACAAAAATTGGTGTGCACTTCAAACAATTAATATACCCCTGCTTCCGAAAATGTCTCTATCGATCGACGATCGACACAAGAGACAAGACAGGGGTGGAACTCAACTACCGCTTCCGTGACCAAGTACTACGTGACTGAATTTGTTATTGTTTTGCATGTAAAATCCCCAAATTTCAGTGACGTATTGCTCGTTCACGTAAATGGTTATTCGACCCATGATCTGAACACAGCATCGTCGCTGGCGTGTGCAAAGAATACACATGTTTCCACCCTTGAGAAAAGGGAAATTTGGAAAAGTTTCACTTGTCGAATGTTTATGGATGAACGTTTGAGTTTTGTGTTAACTGATCACAAGTTGCCTAAATGGTTTTGGTCTATGTGTGTCTTTCTAGACAGTCATCTTAACTAACCTAACTGTGTAGTAGGTAGGTATCGTACAGTAATAAAAGTTAAACCCCAATATTCCAAAACAAAAGTGATAAAGTTGAGAAAAGCATTAACAATTTCATTTGATTAAACAGGAGTCTCAGAGAAACGATAATTGCTACTGTGCATCGAGGGAAGTTTCAACTCCTTTAAGACATACTATAGCAGTATAGCACTTGGACGGGATAGGCGCAGAAAAAAATCAAGCACGTAGCCGTATGTCCTAAAAATGTGAGGATCATAGAGGATACTACTAAGTGTTTTAGAGCAAATTACACAGTGTGATGTGTACAGAAAATAAGTCAGCAACTTTGACGGCATTGTGCTCTTTCGTGGTCACAATTTGGTTGGACTGAACTGTCTTGCGGAATCGCCTGGGTTTGTCAAAACATATGGGTAATGGGTTCAAAGCTCCACACTTGGTAGGCAAATGGTATGCTCTATATCTACATAACTCTTATTCAATTAGCTCTGGTTTAAGGCGCCAAGTTCTGGACGAAAGGCACAAAGCGAGAACTGATTATGGGCTTGTACACTGATTTTTAAGATGCACTTCAGTTCTTGCGAGTTGAGTGATTAGATGGGAAGATATAATAAGGTGCAGTGTGATAAGCCAGCAAACACTAGTTCGCCAAACTCCAGCAAATAGACAATGATCATCAAACCAGAAAGAGCTTTGATCCTCTATGACAAACGTGGTTCTAGAAGGGCTCTACGCAAAAGTGTTGTTCCTTCCTATAGCTCAACATAACCTGGCCTTGCTTTTTGGTTCAAAGTGTCAGAGTGTCAGACCCAGAAAACGGATCAATACTGAATCCAAATGGAATCAACACAACGGCTAAGCGTGGTTTCTAGTTCAGAGTGTCAGACGTGAGACATGAGAAGGCGGACCAATGACAAAGTGTCTTCCTGCATGTGTGTAGTATAGACGAAATAAAAATCGACCAGGGGGATTCCGAAAAGTCCGAGCAAACGGAAAGTAGGCTCATGGGTCATAGCATCACACTCTGGGATAGTGTGATAAGAAGCATGATTTTAGCCACAAAAAAAAAGCCAAAAATGTAGCACAACCAATTAGAGCAGGATAAGTCTTAAGAAAGCGCAGTGGCTTAGTGGCTAGTGCGTCGGACTACTAAGCGAGGAGTCCAGGTTCGAATCAAAAAAAAAAAAAAAAACAATTTCCAACTTAGGGTTTTTTTTTCACTGCGCAGCCACAGCCACCCCTCGAAAACAAACATCCGAGAGTATAACTGTCTTGAAAGAGCTTCTCAATTGCCGTTTGGAATCGGCATAAAATTGTAGATACCTTCCATTCGTTACAAAAATTAAAAACTCACACAAAACGAAGGCTTGTGAGAACTGAAGCTAGGCCTAGGGTCCCTACATGTTGCACCAACTATTTTTTTTTTTTGTATGTCTTGTCTGGTATATAGGATTGGCACAAATTTACTTGGATATTACTGCTTAAATGCCACTTGTAAGATGGAAATTGTGTACGAATTGCAAGTCCATTACAGGGTCGAGGAGGACCCGATTTAAAAAAATAGAATAGAACATGCACCTTGATGGTCGCTGTAAGCTTAAAAATATTTCCCAGCTGATAGGCCAGAGCAATCGCACAGCTATTCTCGATTAATGGTTTTGCTGTATGAAAAGTGGCATTTCTCCTACTCAATGTCGCCCACAGTTTTGATGAACGGATTGGTATTTAACATACTTTCATCATCCAAATTTGGACCACTTTGCTTGCCATCTCGATTACGTGTTTTAAATGTTTTTTATTGGCTTAGAGGTGCCACGCCTCTTATGTGCCTATACATTTTTAATTTCTCTCCAACATCCAATGTATTTATTCAAAAAATATTCAAGGCAAAAGCTACAATAAGAGACGATCGATTTGGCATTTAAAAAAATCTTCCATGAATGCGAAGTGCCACTCGTCTTTGACACAATACCGCCCACATTCTTGACAATAAATTTGTGAATATATTTTCGAGTGTTTTTTAATGTTTTGAATGCTTTTTTTTTTTTTTCAAATTCCACCTCACTCTGTTAACAACCGGACAAGAACTCACCAAATTTTCATCACAATTGGCTGTATGGTATAGGGAAGTGCAAAAATGGCAGTCGAACTGACAGACGGACACTCATTCTTATGTTTATTATGGAAATTAATTTGACTGCCAAGGGACCTTAATACAATTCGAAATGACTATTTAATAGTGAAAGCTCAAAACTACCAATATGTCACTTACCCGTGGAACCCCACACTGTATAGAAAGTTCTTATAGCAAAATTATTTACCATCACTAGTTGTGTTTGACAGGTGCCAAACTTTAGATTGGCCGAATGTGGAAACTGCTACAGAATCGGGTGTGGGAAAACTTTTCATAAAAATCACAGCTCTGAGTTATAAATTTCAATGAACGGAAGTCCCCTCTAGTCAAGTCTACTCTTACTTCTAATTGATAGAATGAAACATGTTTGCGAGCAAGTTTCATGTGTACCTCTGCTGTTCCTGTAACCTATGCCCAAATAAAACGTTTGACCGGCATTCGATTGGAAAATTAACCTTCGACAAGGAACGTCATTATTTGACTCTATTCGATAAACACAATTAGGGCAAATGGCATCCTATTTCTATTTGATTATGAATCGACATTAAAAATATATCATACTATATCAAAGTGACCAATCAAGCGTTATTATTATAAAAGCATCGTTTCAATATTCCATTAAATTGCATTTTATCGATTTACGGCACATGCCATATAGTTATGTAGATATAGATGGCTTCAATACACCTTCCAGCTATATGTGTACGTGTTTAGTTCGGCTCACCATTAATTAACAATTTTCATAGTAGCTGTCATTGTATACACAAATGCCTGGAAGGCACTCTAAGATAATTTTCCATATTGAAGTGCTCTATCGATATCGATTACTGGGAAAAGTGTGTTCAAAAACACAAATTGAGATTTACATTCTGATGTGCGATAGTCGTGGTATATTATATACAATAATCGGGGGAACGATTGTTTTATTCTTGGATCAGGTGGGCACTTTCCTTGATATAATTTCGTCTTTCATAAAGTTGCGCCTATCAGCGGAGAGGGTGAGACATTTTTGCCGGTTGTAGTCCCTGTAGTGGTGTCACAGTTGACACTTGAAATATGTCAAAAATTAAGGTCATATTTCCATCCAGATGTTGTGATGGTAAAAATCAAATGACGTAGGTACTACGGTCTCCCCTTGGGTGACGTCTGACGTCATTGCTCTTTTCCTATTGCATTTCGCAACACACTTCCTTGATATGCGCAGATATAGGAATACTTCAAATATCGGACATGAAAACCCAACGGACGTGTGGCTGGGTGTCGTCAAACTTTTTCGCTACCTCAGAAGTGGCCGTTCAAATGACAGGTTTGAGAATCGAATGGAATAGTATAACAGTCTCGAGCTTGTTTTAAATTACTTTTATGGGAACCTAGGTGGGGCTGTGAATGGAAGGAGGATCAAATTATCAGCCTCTATGACTCTATTTTTTCACTCCTAGTTGGTTGAGGTAGTTAGTAGTGTGCAAGTCGCCACACTGTATATTTTGAGAATTTTTCAACTTTTTCGTAAACGTATTTGTACCCGTACCCGAAATTTCGTAGAGGAGCGAGAGATCGAAATTTGTGCTGCCATTTTTGCCAAATTGAATAATATGAATTTTCCAGTGTAAACGTCAAAAATAAAATCCAAAATCTTCGTAAATATTCTTCTTTAAAAAAATATAGATTCTCTTGCTCTTTTCCAAACTTAATTTTATACCAAATTTTGTTACTGATTAAAGTACAAAAACAACTCACAAATTTCTATAAACCATGACTGTCTTTCGCTTTGCTTGCAGTGGCGTTCATTAATTTTCAATGGCCGCTCTTCCATTAGTAGGGTCGCGGGTATAGGATGCCTAAGTGGACCCCCCATAGCTCCCGATCTTCCGCCACCGACTCTAGATCATCAGGGGCAAACCCCATACAGGCCGAGGAGAGATTGTGGACTTGATCTAGCCATCTCATCCTGGGTCTTCCTAGGGGATGCCTGCCTGATGGCACGGATTCCATAGCACGTCTTGGGATCCGAATCGGAAGCATGCATTTAACGTGACCAAGGCATCGAAGTAAGGAACGATCCGTCCAGAGAAGTAACTGCTCGACATTCAGTTCCTCACGTATTCTGGTGTTCCTTACACGATCTCTGTGAGTCACACCAGCAATACAACGTAGGAATCTCATTTCAACAGCTTGTATTCACGATCTTATTCTTTCGGTCATTACCCAAATCTCATGACCATAAAGGTAAGAGTAGGAATACACACCGATCTAAGAACCGACAACTTAGCTTTGATACCAAGTTCGGTCCTCCTGATAGTAGAATGACCTATTTGTTTCAGAATTGATCCAGCCTGACCAATTCTACAGGAATACTCAGCATTGCTCCTTCCATCACTCGTGACTTAGAACCCGTGAGTGACGCCGTAGTGACGTCACAAATATATCTCTAAATACGACAGCTGACAATATACACTATACAGTATGACAACTGTGACTTGTTACAAAATGTGCCAAGTATTTGTCAAAGAAGAAAGATTTTTTTTAAGTGTACCACGTTTCTGTCACAAGCCCAATATTTGTTCCCTTTGCAAGAAAAAAAAACTCAAAAAGCTCTTAAAGACGTGACAAGTGAGATTTTTTTTTCAAATTTTTGACATAATAATTCAACAATTGGCATATTTAGAGGTTGTAAAAACGGTGTCAAATTTTCTCAAAGAACGACTGACAAAAATGGTTTTGGCAAATAACAATTTTTGTTGTGAATTTAAAAATTTATCGCAATGCTATCAACATTTTTTGAAAACAAATGACGGGCCATTGATGTGCAGGTATGTAAGGTGAAAATATGCCCAAATTTGAAAGACACATTTATTTAAATTTTTTGAGAAAATTCGGCAAGTAAAGTCGCATCTTCCGATTTCCTGAACTTGTATAATAATAGACATTTGTCACACATATGCTTTGCTTGTCATAATCTCTTTATATACAATATTTGTTTTGAAACAGTTGGCATAAATGCAAATTGAGAATTTTCAAAAAGTCCTTATTTGCGACAAAAACTGTTTCTGCCCGGTTTGCTAAAAAAAATAAGAAATATACAAATGTCAACTGATAATTCAGACATGACTAAATTTATTTGCTTCCAGAAATGTTAATTAAAAAAATCGGTAGTTTATCAATTTGGGCCAACCTTAATAGACAAAATTCCGACCGTCCGCGTCCCAAATGTCAAAAAGGATAAGAAAATAAGGTCATTGTATTTATTTGACAATAATTATATCCTCCCTATCAGAATTTTAGGGACTAAAAATTTGACAGTCAAGCGGTCAAAAATTGATTAAACTAGTTTTGGAATTATTTCCCTGAACGGACTTAGAAGTTAGCTTATGGGGCTTCTGAGCTCCCAAGTCGAGGTTGTTACTTAATTTTTATTTCTGTACTATTAATTCTATATGGAAACTTTGTCAGAACTAGGAATTGTTAAAAAAAGAAAAGAAAATTTAATCACACCATTTTGAAATGAACTGAAAATTCGAATGGACATTTCAAAAGCCCCGCCTTTTGAGTCCTAATAGTAAAACTGTCGTATATGATTAGAAACTTTTTTTAAGGACAAACGTGGGTTCTTATCACTCAGAATGATATGTATAAATATTCTAAAGAAGAGTGCAAAGCCTTTTTTCTTTAAGTGTTTCTGAACTTTTGTTTTCAATTCTTTACAATTTTGACTTTTATATTTTTTTGGCTTTCGCGTCCACTTAGCTGTGATCTACGCTTTTCGAAGCATACTTTATAATTCCAGTCAAACCTACAATAGTCTTATAAAATTTAGAGTGCCCCAAAAACATCTTTAGCTATTTGCAATGAATTTAGTACATTTGCTTATTTGGGTAAACATAGATCTTGGATCTTTGAAAACACGTATTCTCCCGTTTTTCGAATATTTTTCCAACTAAGGCGAACATTTTAAACTACGAAGCAAACAACATTTATTTGTAAATTCTTTAAAAAAAAAAAAAAAACTATTTGCTTATCGGAATACCCAAAAGAAACTTTCCTGACGGTATGAAGTCTAATACCCTATTCACACCGCACCGAAAACCGTATTTTCGTCGAAAACTCGAAGACGCATTCGCACCGAACACCAACTAGTTTTCGTTTGACGTTTCAGTCACTTACATAGCTGTGAGACACTAATCGTGAAGCTAGGTGTAAACTATTTTGGTTATAAATTTCGATCGCATTTATTAACAGCTAAAATGAATCAGAAATAATATTAGCCCATCAATTAAGTGTGGAAATGACTTTAAGTTGTGAGTTGTCACATTTGTTCCGTCAGCTGTTCTGCTGAATTTTCTGAATATTGCAAAAAAGTGTGTTTGTTTCAACCACCCAACGATTGGAACTTGGAAGTCTTTTTCGTGGAAGACGACTCGTTTTGAAAAATGATTTTAAGTTGTGAGTTGTGACATTTGTTCGGTCAGCTGTTCAGCGGAATTTGCTGAATATTCCAAAAAAGTGTGTTTGTTTCAACAGTCCAACGAGTGGAAGTCGTTTTCGTGGTGTTTTCGTGGAAAACGACTTTAAACAACTCATTTTGAAAAATGAGATATGTATGGAACTTCTGTTTTCGGTGACGTTTTCGAGTGTTTTCGCGAAAACCCAATTTTCGGATCGATGTGAATATTGTTAGATAACAACCGATGGAGGGACCAATCCTGAGTTTTTCGCTTCAATTGCGTACAAGGATTCTTACGAGAAACTGTGAGACGTAATTGATTCAAAAATACACATTTTCATCCATACATCGCTTGGCACTTAAGTGCATTTCGTATCAATTTATTTACAAAATTAAAATTTTGAGGACTTATGTAGTACGAGAGCATGTGTCCTGGCAGTGCACGTAATGCGTTAATGAATATATTCACGTGAATCTTTGAGTGCTTGAAGAATTCGTATACAATAATCAATCGAACGATCTGGAACTGATATTCATTCCCAGCATCAGGACAGGACATTACTCTCTGCCAATTAACCACTGCGTATATGATGACAACAGGCAAACACAGTTGACAGCATGAATATACGGAGATATACGGAGAAGGTAGAACAAAATTAATTATTCATTTCGATGTAATGCGGTTCGTTGGACCAAAAACACCCTACAAAGAGAACCAATCCGATTTAACAATGAAGTGGATGCGAATGGCCAATATATCCTTTTCTCTCTGATAAGCCGATTATATTTTTCCTTTTGCCAAGGAATGACCCTTTCGATGAGGTAATTAATAGTTTGTGCAATGACACGGAAATAATAAGGGAAACGTGCTCTGCATTTGGTGATTCGGAGTTGTTCGATTTAAATCTAGAAATGGGTTAGGGCGTACCTTGCTATATTAAGATCCTGAAAACTGCCCAAGATTGACTAAACATAGGACTGTACAAACAATTAGGCAATAGATGCGTTAAAGTTTAGCTAATATACACATCATTGTGGAAGTAAAGTCACTAAATACACATCTAAAGGTGGTCTCACGGATTTGTATGTTTCTTACTTGCATTGCCAGGATTTCGTCCAATGCCTCTTTTAAATTGTTTGGTTTTTCTTCAAGTTTTCAATTCGAAAACTCAACTTGTATATTATGTTCTCATCAAAAGAGTGTTTGAAATGTCTCGTCTGAATAAAAGTGACCACCCAAGCCGTTGAAGTTTTCGAACCTACAAAAGCCAGTTCAAAAACTAACTCAATTCAATTAAATTCCTGTTTGCAGGACACTACACTTTAAGCTTCATAATTATTACCTTCGCTGTAGTGTATATACCTTACAATGGATGCTCAAGTGGCCCCAACATGACCCTTAATCTTCGACCTCTAACTTCAACTAACAGATGAAATCCTCTTGCAGATTGAGAAAAGGTTTTCCATTTCATTCAAAGTCAAGTACACAACTGGATCGCTTGAAACTTTTCTATACTTGTTCATGATTTCACTTTCGTATTTCGTCTAAGAAAGTTCCTAATTATCTGCCACTTCAAATATATTATATGACAAATAGGTACCTACATAGCGACAAAGACTCTCCAGATCGACCCCTCTTACCCAAGGTATATATTTATATTATTTTATGTAAGTTATCTCCTCGTGTAGCCATCAATCATTCTCCAGCTGAAATACCTTAAGGTCAAGTGTGTGTCATAATGATGCACTTGAGAATCTCCCAAGTCTGACCTTATTTCTAAGACCATTGAGACGTTGAATAATGTCAGAGATGTAAATGATGTCCTCCTTTCAAGTGCGCCATCCTTTGGAACAAAATGTGTAATATCTTGCATGTCGTCATTCGTCGTTCGTCGTTCGCTTCTCTCCATTCATAGCGCACAGAGTGAAAAGGATATTTTAAGAAAAATGCCATTACCACTCAAAGGCATGTTCGCTTGGCATCATATTCAACATCATCGTCCTGTGCTGTTCGAGCGAAAACCTAGATAAAATGAGAGAAAGCAAATCTCCTCCTTTCAGTTGCATTTGGCGTGGTAAATCTACATTTTTATTTGTCACTTCTTATTCATTGTGAAGGTGGGTTTTATTGCTACGAGTGCGGGGAGTCATCAACAAAAGAACGTCGACCAAGGAAGCTCTGCCTAAAGTTAAAACACTTTGGTATCTGTTTGTAGCGCCCTCACATAATTGGCATTCCAGACATTTTCACTGAAACTGGCGGGTAACCGTGTTTGCCAAACCTATTTCCGTCTAAAGGTCCCGGAAATTGAGTGAACCCCATAGTAGGCACTTATGTCCACAACAGCTATATGCAGTATCCCTCAAACCATATTGCACCATGTAATTGGCATGAGGTCATTTATTTTCGATTCGAGACTATTTGGAATTACCTGGATCTGCATTGAACTGCACCGCAGAAAAACAACAGTAGCACACGAAGCGAGGGCTGTGAGTCCGTGTCACCAGGCACAGAGTGGACACGGGTTCATGGCAATGGTAAATTAACTACCAGTGCCGGAACAGGGAACACAGGACGCATTCACTTTAGCCGCTGGAAATTTTGCAATAAATTAAGAATGCAATTAGTTTTTTGAGCGAGAATTGAAATTTCGATGTGGACAGCCACGAACTCTCTGTGTTAAGGCGGCAGCTATGTTATTTTCATTGCATAGTGCCGCACACTTAAAAGGGCACAACAAAGGATAATGAAGGCTAAAGAGGCATCGACCATCGCCAATGTGAATTGGGACACAAAAATCGTCGCTGCCATACAATTACCGCATGCGTTTTGCGGGGGTAAAATAACTTGACGTAAATTAGTGCGGCTCTTTGGTGGAGGACCACAGCATAGCATTCTGTGACGTAAATTGTGGCGACTAGGCGGAGGATGATTATGTCATTGCGAACGTGAATAGCAATGTGTTACATTATTGTGACGGTGGTTTTGATTAGCTATCTGCTACAGAAGGTAGAGCTCCGCAGAAAATGAGGAGTTTTTTTTTTTTGAAACAGTCACTCATTCCTTTCGAAACCTTCTCAAAATAAAAATGTTCTGAGGGGGTTAAAGGTTGCCAAATGCCAACATTTGTTGTATGTATTTATAAAGTAAATACGAGAATATGACTGTTTGAGGAATAATATTGTGACGCAAAAGGGAACGAGAGTACAATTAGAGAGACAACATGCAAGTGGCGGTATTTTGCATATGGAAAAACGCCACGACAAATGGATAAAGTTCATGAGCAGAGTGCTTGAAAATTCAACCCAATGTGCTGTTTCGGTTTATTTCTTAAAACATTTCGCAAAATAATTAACGAAATAAACAGCCTTCTAGCTGAGAACAGTAGGAGTCTTGGAAGCTTTGAGGAAACTCGCCTCCCACATGCTCGAGATACCATTACGTCACATAACTTAAACATCATGAAATAGTAAGCTTGTGATGACTAAGTACCGTACTTAATGCAGAAATCTGAACGCATACTCCATATGCAAGAGCGTTTCTCTGAGCTCGGAGGTGCAATGATGCATAAATGGAACCTGTAAGGTAACCTATTGTCCCTGACGTCATATTTTAACAGCGTGAACGCTGCCGAATTCAGAAAAGTCACAAGAAAAAGGGCCAATGAAAAAAAAAGGTGTCATTTTTGAAGCTATTCTGCACATTTAGTATTTTTGAACGATATTTAACAAGCATTGGCTCGCTAAAAACTATGACAGTGGTGTGATAAGCAACTGCGTTTCATTTTGAAGGGTTCTATTTGGAAATAAGAGCATTGGAACATTTTTGAAGCGCCTTTTTCAACTTAAAAAGAAGAATCTAAGGATGAGAGCTGGCTCCAGTGTCAGTATTTCCTCATCAGATAGTTGGTACTTGCCCAAGTATTTCAATCTTTTGTGGGTCAGTGCCCCACATGATCGAATCAAGTGTTCAGGGATTTCACTGGACTCATCGCAGAATCTGCAGAGACCTTCTTCAGATATACCCAGTTTTCGGAGGTGTTCCTCGAGTCTGCAGTGCCCCGTTTAGGAACCCCGTTAGGATAGGGAGGTTGGTTGTTTTTGCTCATGCCGAATCTTTTCCGATTGCATAGCCCCAGAAGTTTCTTGGCCTGCCTCATGCCCTAAGTGTTTCTTGCCCTATTTTCGTTCTCTACTTTCCTAAATTCTTCTTTGAGGGTGTGATCCCCTATTCCGCTGAATGGTTCAGGACCTATGAAAGTTTCTGATGCTCCCTTTCTTGCTAGGGAGTCGGCCATTTCATTACCCGCCAGGCACCCAGCAGAGAGTTATTTTGTTTCTCCTACCCAGTTCATTAAGTTTTTGTAGGCATTCCCATACAAGTTTGGATTTAATTATGTACATAGGAATTAAGTGCCATAATAGCAGCCTGGTTGACTGACATTATAGCTATATCACAGTTGACTTTGTTTATGTCGAGGTTGATTTGGACATATCTGTCTATGGCATAGATCTCAGCCTGGAAGATGCTGGTACTTTTGCCCAATGGTTCAGGATATTTGGTTCCAGTCCCAAATACTCCCGCTCCAGTTCCCTCATCAGTTCTCGACCCATCTGTGTACCACTTTGTTGTGTGACTGCTCAGTCTGTGGATTGTGGATTCGCTGCTCCAGTTCTTTCTTATTGCCTTCTTAGCAACGAAGTTCTTTTGGAAATCAAATATTTTGATGATATCATCTCTAGGAAAGGCGTCAAACTGTCTCAGTGTGATGCACTTTCCTCCTCCAACTCCCTCCTTGGCCATTCTTAGAATCGTTTTACTTGCACATTCCTCCACCACATGGTTCAACGGAGTAAGTTCCAATAGCACTTCCATAGCTGCGGTTGGGTAAGTTCTCATGGCCCCTGTAATACATAGGCATGCCAGTCTTTGCACTTTATTGAGTGTATTCCTTTTGGTGGATAGACTGGTTCTTTTTGCCATGCAGTTGCTCCATACGTCATCATTGGTCTCATAATAGCAATATACTATACATACATCCATCTGAGGATGGTCGGGCTACATCCCCAGGATTTGCCAGCTAGGCTCCGGCAAATCATTAAAGCCCGCGTTGCTTTCCTGGTTATCTCTTCTGTGTGTGTTTTTTACCATACGAGTTTGCTGTCCAGGCTTAGTCCCAGATATTTAACTTCATTAACCGATGTCAGTTATGTCCCCGATAGCCTTATCGGCCTCAGCCGTTCAAGTTTTCTTTTCCTCGTGAATGGTACTACTACTTACTCATTGCAAACGACAATATGGCCGAGGAGATCTTGCTCTTTATCAGTAAAAAGTTGAGGTGCAACATTTCGCACTAAGAAATACCAGGATCTAATTTTTTAAACTGTATAACATGTGTCTGCAAACCAAATAAGCTTGCATCGCAGAAAGCCTATTTTCACAAAATTTCGTATATCTTCGGAATAAGTTGGCCGATTGCGATGAAATAAAAAATATGTGCTGGTCCATATTACGTCCTAACACTTTCCGAGAAATTCATACGAATTGCATTCTTGCTTTTAAAGCGATGCGTGGTCGAATCCCTATACTTACAGACAGTCCTTACAATTTTATTTTATTCATATTAATTATTTGAATATACACACCTACAATTCCAAAACTACATGTTTTTTTAGACTTCTAAGCTTGCTCATAAGAAAATAGAATATCTCTTGAACTTCTCAATTCGGATCTTTCGTTTTCCCTTGTTAAGCCTTGCACTTAACCTCATTTTAAGTGTCAATTACTCGAAACATCTGGGGGTGGCGATGGGCCCCCTATGGTTCCTGGTCTTTTCTGACGATCTCATAACCCCACTCAACCTAACCTAATCTATCCTACTCGAAACATCAAACCACCGAATTAGATTTCTGGATATTTAAAAATCAAGATAGTCCTCACATATAAATTCAAAGTGTTATTGACATCAATTAGGATATCGTCCTGGCCCTTGTCAAATGGGAAAGGGGCAGTATTAGCCACACAGAACTGTTAGTTAAAGAGAGACTATGGCTAGCGTCCCTCTTTCCAGCATGGAAACTTGCAATTTGCAATACTCCGCAGTCTTGGGGAATGTCAACGCACATAAAGCCGGTCCAAATCTCTGAAAAAAAAAAAAAAAAAAAACGACAGAAAGACATTCATCAATCATCACCATTATTGTGACTATTCTATTGATTTATTCAATCGAACTAGCCCCGCTGATGGCAGTCCCAAATTTCGAACCTACATCAACGTCTCAGACATGAATCGATTTGACAACAACTCATCAAAGCCTTCCGTCAGTGAAAATTTGTTAGGGGTGGCATATTTCCCTATAGCGAACACCGAAGCCGCTTGTATTCCATTTTCCATCGGAAAATCGGCTACCCTCTCTGAGAGAGAGGAATCCAATCTCCACTTTCCAAAAATCAGAATGCCTGCGCGCTCTCTTCGTCAAATTTGAAAATACCATGATTTAAGAGAAATTTTTCCTTGATATACCAATATGGCTGGAAACATCCCTCAAAGGATGTGTGCTGGGAAATAGTGGGAAATGTCATCTCTTTCCTTCGCAAAAATTTCCCCCAAACGTAGAGAGTTTTCTGCGGGAAATGTCCCTAAGTAGGACACCTGACTACTGAAAATATGAACCTGTCGCACAGCAAACACCCACGAAGAAGAAGGGTGCTCTTGCTTTCAATGTACCAGGAAGCGAATAACTACAACCACTAGTCTCCTTTCAAAACACACACCTCCAGAGTCTAAAAACCTGTAACCAGTACGCCATTATCAACCACTCTCTCCATGAATTGTCAGCTGTTCATGCAGATTAAACACATAAAATAAAAGCGCAAATATCTTGGACTGTAAAATATTTAACAACTCATTTCTGTTTTAATATTTCGTTGGGCGGTATGTTTCGCTCCAATTACATTTTAACGCCGCCGAATGTGTGTGTGCACAGGAAAAAAAAAAACCAACATCGACTCGCACTCGATATTCAAAAATAAAATAAAAAGTATTAATAAATATAAAATGAATTCCATTCACATTAAGTGCTGAATATAAAACTTTCGTTGCCGGTTGAGTGGATTTTACATTATTTTTCCAAATATTTGTGCAAAAGCGTTGCGCCAGTGCACGGCACTAAGCGAAGTATGCGGAATTGAAAAATGTAAAATTCATCCGATGGATGAAGGCGGAAGGAACTTCGCAGGATGTTTAACCAGGGGTACCTATATGGGGATGTACTATTTCGTGGATCAGCACATTAATTGTGAGCAAGCAAAATGGGCTTTAACGACTTGATTCGATTTGCTTAACCAACGGGCGAGCTTTTTTGAAAGGGGGAGGTTTATTTTTTAAACTGTTGGTTTAGTCCATCGAAGAGTAGAATACAAAGCTTATAAATAAAATAAAATAAAAAATAGATACCTACTGCTATAGAGGTCTTAACTTACTTACCCCTCCAACCAACTCCGTCCGTGGCTAGCTACATTACAATCCACTTAGGGTCACCCAAACCTCAAGGAACACGGCTCTAATCCACTCCAAGTTTATTATTATTTTCTGCATCTTTAACTATTATAAATGTATCTGAACACACATAAATCGTAAGCATAGCACACAATATGGCGGTTACACGCAAAGCTGCGATAAAACTTTTCTCCAGTGGCGTGGCGTCCATATAACTCGATTCCTACCGAGTTACCTTTTGAAATCCCCACCAGGCAACACTATCTATCTACCAAAAACCGAATATACATGAAAAACTACCAAATGAATGTGAAATGTGAATACTCACCAAATGGCACACACACAAAAGCACTCATATAAAAATCGTGTGTATCCATTTTCATATACAACGTCGTCATCGTCTCGTGGCGACAAAGCGAAGGTAATAGGTAACCCAAAATAAGTCGGGTTATTAAAGTTCTCACTTTATAGTTCATTTTGAGAGAAAATTTGCTTGTTATCTCTTTTTTTCTTCCCTGAGTACTTTGTCTGACTCTGACACCTCTTTGTTCAACCCGCTTTTCTTCGAGTTATTCGCGGTTCTCACAAAGTTCATTTTGACTGCTGAGTACTGAGTGAACATTTGTTTGTATCTCTTTTTTTTCTTCCCAGAGCCAGAGCTTGTTACTACTGGTACTGGCCATGGCCACTGGTGGTGGTGGGTTGTGTTTTGGGTATGTCGTATGTGTTTGTTTGGTTATGATATGAACAAAATAACGTGCTTTTCTTCGAGTTATTCGATTTTCTTTTACTTCTTCTTTTCTTATTGTCTCTTGTGTGAATAATTACAGGTAGTTGTTGAGGTAGGTAAGGGTGTGTTTTGGTTTAAAAATTCAGTTGGCTGGCAGATTGCAGTGCGTGACTTAAAGTGAGTTTAGTATTGTGAACCATATTTGCAAATGCTCAATGTATGATTTTGTTTCAAGGTACACAGATGTAATGTTTTTTTACATTTGTATGGGATTAATTTTGTTTCGACTTCCCATTTGAAAATGTTCACGCCACGCCACTGCTTTTCTCCTAAGTGGATGTCGGTTGGAATACGCCACCGAGCTGCTGGCGGACTAGAGCGTCGCGAAATATTGTGAATATAAATACCTAACATTAATAATGTGTCAAAACTTTATCCGAAACACTTGTTCACACATTCATGTTTTCAAGAACTTGAATACCATCCGCCTCCGTCTTTATCCATCCATCGCTATATTAATTAATCTTTTCCTACTTCCCTACACGTGACACTTGTCCTTTAATGCGACAAGTTTTTCCCACTGAATGCAAAACTTTCTCCATGTGTGATTATGACATTCTAGTTGTTTGGTGGGATATTTATTGAAACAGAAAGGACTCAAATCGTCATCAGTGCGCGACAACTACAATGGCAGGGAATATCAAAATTTATCTGTTGCAAAAAAATAAAATATATATCTATTGTACTGTTAATTGTCGATCGTAAAATTGTTATCTGTTCCTGTGCAAGTTATTTTTACGACTTTTTGTAGTTATAGTTCACGCTCGCTGGCTGGTGTGTTGGTATAGTTGTCGTGCATGACTAGAGAATTAGGTTGAGGACATTAATGTGGTTGATTGTTCAATGGACTTTGTGTGTAATTGTCGATTTTATTTGCCCGGGGCTTAACTTTATTGGCAGTTTAGGTTTCGAACTGATAAACATCCTGTGAGGAGGGATATAATTTTGCATCTTCAACAGTTCCCTTAGGCGGTGATTTATAGCGAAGGACATCAGAGAGAAGAACTTATGAAGTTGTTTGCATACCGGAACATATGTCAATAGGGTGGCTCCGTGAATGAGTACTTATTTGCCAGAGGCTGCATAGGTTAAGAAGGTGTCTTCAATTTAAATACGCTCATAAGTGTTACTGCGTTCTGTAGTGCGGATCATGATGGGTGATCATTTAAAGCGTGTCTTAGAGTAATAGGTTTTCTGACTTTTCGGACATTTGTCAAAACTTTCCGATCTGATTTTGTTAGCTGAAGATGTCTCCATTCATGATCTGACTGCACAAGACTGGACACAAGCTCCACTTTGGCCCTTTGTTTTCTTTGGTGTGTTTTCAAACCATCGGAGGTTAAGGTTAGCAGTTACTTTTAAGGCATAATTTAGAATTAATATCCGTCCTAAGAAGGTACCACTGAGAAGTTCAACCCTCAACACAGTATCTATTAATTCACACGCGTCCGTCATACATAACCATGAATAAAGGACTACCACAGGGAAGACAACTTGGACCAGTAGTGTTTTTTTTTGTTTTTTTTTTTCTCTTAAGGCACCAAATAAAATAAAAGGTTTACATACACCATGCTATTACCATCATGGTATTGACTTTGTTGGAAAGACAATATTATGTATTATGACCTTATTGCAGCATCTGCAAGGCTCATTTTCAAGTAGTTTTTAGAGCAACTGTGATCGTGTTTTTCAGTTCTATACTCATGCTCAAATTGGCAAACTAAATTCTGCTCTTACTTTCAAAGTGACTTTCAATTGTCAGCTGGAAAATTGGTTATCGCTGGAGTAGGTGTTGCCAGTTCGGAAAAAAAAACTCTAAGAATTATTATAATTTATACCTACTCTTAAGTGATGAAAATTTCATATGAATCTTACGGCCAATTTTGAGTCCAGCTTAATTTTACTCCACCATTGATGTTGTAGTAGTTAAGTAGTTTCCAACTCAACGAAGCTGACGGCCGTGTCTTATTAGCACCGCCTGGTTTGTGGTGTTTTCACCAAAACTGTCATACAACACTTTTTCTTAAGATCACTCTTTTCTTACGTTAGACTAAAATTATAAGACCGTGGAAGGAAAAATGATTTTCCGAGCCATGGCTCCGCGGAATTAAACCCCAGGAGTAAAAATGAAGTTATGGCCCGAAACTCAAATTTAATAATGAAAATAATCCCCCATTTTTAAAATGGAAACCAGGCCCCAATGAAATGAGGCTTCTACCTCTTTTTAAACGACTGGGCGCAGGGAGGGTAACTCATTTCGCGGGTATCCTATGTAAGTTTCTACGTGACGCCCTGTAGCCCGAACGGCTTGAGCGATTTTGAAGAGTGAGGTGTCATTAAATTGGTATTCTTTCCCGGAGTGTCATAGGCTAAACAAATAAATTTAAAAATATAAATTTAAATAGTAGTCGCAGTGGCTTAGTGTTAGTGTGTTGAACTACTAAGCGAGGGGTCTCAGGTTCGAATCCCGCAAAAACCCTAATTCCAACTTATGTTTTTTTTTTCACTGCGCTATCTCTCGCGAACGTCTGACAAACATCCAAGAGTATAAATATCTTGAAAGAGCTTCTCAATAAGCCGTTTGGGGTCGGCATAAAACTGTAGATCCGTTCCATTCGTTACAAAAATGAAAAACTCACACAAAATGAATGGTTGTGAGAAGCTAGGCCTAGGGCCCCTCCGGACCTGTTGCTCCAACTATTTATTTATTTTTAAATTAAAAAAAAAAATGTAGTTAAAAAAAAAAACAAAAAAAAAACGAGACTGTAAAAAAAGATTTAAAAAGACTCAAACAAAACACCTTCAAGTACTTATAACTAATTGACAATCGGAGACTACCTACACAATCTGACACAAATATGCGCAGCCTCCGACACACACTGGAACCTCTTCATGTCTTCATACAAAGTGCTGCTCAAAATACCGTTTCTCATTTTTGCTATTTTCGAAAAAAAAATTATGCCAAATAATTGCTAACTGTATTCCACTTGTCATACGTAAGTATTAATTTCTCACATGGTCTAGTCTCTGAGATTTGGTACGGTAAAGTTTACACTTTGTGGTTGGTTTGCTACACGCACATAATAGTTTAGATTTTACGCTAGCTTTTTTAAATTTTTAAAGGTGGAATTTGGTTAATTAAAGAAAAATACTATTATGTCATTTGTTAATCACGGTATGTATATTACGTTTACCTTTTTTTTTCTGTGTAGACAGGTTTATTTAATACATAGAGTGAGTGAATCAAAAATGCTATCGTTATTATGCAATAAAATATTTGTAACGGTTTTTTTTTAATTTGCGCAAAGCGCTTGCAGATCTAACTATACGGTAATAACTTATAAATCTTTGTTATTATAAATCCGAGGAGAAAAGTGAAAGCCAATTTCGCATTTAAAAAAAAAAAAAACGCTATTTGAATTTGCGATATAGCGTAAAAAATTGATCTGTCTCGTTTAAAATGTATGCATCACTTTCTACTTTTATGCAAAACATGTGAAAATTTATGTACAACAATTGAATAATATTGTTCCTTTTGATCTTTCTTCAGGTGAATCCTTAACGGAAAACAATATAAAATTTCGAAGAATAGTGCTATGTAATATATTATTTGATAGCGAATTTGAACAAATTGATGATAAGTTTTTGGATGTGGAGAAATTTGTTATTGCAAAAACATTTTGCCCTGATAATTTGCTGAGCAATGTTAGACGTAAATTAAGGAATTTTAAGAGTCAATTTATGTTAAAATGGAAAACTTGCAATAGGCACAGGGAAAGGTTCTTGAAAGATGAAAACATTTGGTTACAAGGGGAATGTGAATTTGTGTTATATTCTACACCTAAACGAGGTGAACGCCCGAAAACTGATTTTCTGCAGAGTAGTGAGCAAACGAAGAGAAGGAAAACAGCTGAATTACGTGCTTCATATACTGCAGATGAGCTATTATTTGCCGCACAAATGAATTTGAGAGCAAGCGGAAAGCCCGTAGAAGCAAATATGGTGAAACTGGTAAGTGAAGCAAATTCAAGTGAGCAAAATACAAGTGAAAGAAACTTCCCTAAAGTATCTACTGTGCAAGCTCTGTCTATGATTATGGAAGCTCAGTTGTCTAAAAACCAGTACAATATTATTAGAAAATATGCCAAGGAAATTTTCCCAAACTATAAAGAGGTAAAAAAAGAAAAGTCTAAGTGCTATCCAGAAGGGACATCGGTAACAGAAACGGAGGCAGAAGTACCACTACAGTCGTTATTGGATCATACAATAACTCGCCTGCTACACTCTCAAGAAGAAATGGTTGCCGCCTTGGATCCCTTAATCAATTTAACATTCATTTCCAAGTGGGGATTCGATGGAAGCTCAAGTCATACACAATATATGCAAAAGTTTACTTCGGAGAACAGTGACGACAAGTACATGTTTCTATCATCTATGGCCTCGGTTCTTAAACTGTGTTCCGCGGAACCCTGGGGTTCCGTGAAAGAGCTTTCAGGGTTCCGCGACTCTGAATTAAGAATAGTAAAACACAAAAATATTTCTTTATAAGTAGGTATCGAATTACAAAGATTTTTGCGCAAAAACTGTTTAACGTTTGATACGAAAACTAACATGAAGTGGGTACAAAATCCATTTCTAATGAAAACCCAGCCTACTAGCATTCCGAAAAAGAGTCTCTTATAGATCTGCAGAGTTCTTCTTCTTCAAAAAACGTATTTGCTTCTGTATTATCAAACAATTAAATTTGCTCCGGCCTTTTGTCAAAAATTACAACACAACGTATCGCTGTGAAGCAACACCGAACACCAATTAGTTTTCGTTTGACGTTTCAATCAGCTGTGAGACACTAGTCGTTAAACGTGGATTTACACCGCACCTAAATTCAACATTTCGGGAGAAAAAAAATTCGAAATCCAATTTTGCATTCCCACTGAAATTTCAACATTTCAAATGACAGCTAGTGTCAAAATTGATTATTGATCCTTGTTTGAAGTGGTTGAACCTAAAGAATTTTTTTTTTTTTTTTCAGCTATATTAATTTAAACATGAATTTAAGTGCTAATTCAGACTTATGCAATATATTGCTGGCTCATTTTAATTGATTTGTTGACAGCCGTTATTTATTTTATTTTTTCTGTCAGCGGGCTGAAAAGTCATTAAAAGACGTGCAAAATTTGTAACGAGGTTTGTTTGACTGGACAAACTTACAAATACAGCGACGAAATTCAACATTTCGAAATGTTGAAATGCTAAATGCTGTCCTGAAATATGAATTTAGCCGAAACGATGAGTTAGGCTTCGGCCACGCAATGAGCGACGAGTCGCTGAGCAATTAGTTGGGAAAATGCCATCGTCAAGTGCGGTTCGTCGTAGCTTATTACAAAGCTGAAAATCGCGTTCATATTTACGGATTGAGAATATGTCGCCAATTATGGTTAATTTCATCATGTATATCAAAATCTTCGCAGATTTCCAGATCGATTTTGGCAATATTGCCGTATGACTATTTTTTCCACTCTTTATCGGTGACATTTTTATTTTTATAGTCTTTGTGGGTGTTCTGTCATAGCACTGGACGGCTTTGGACAGCTGAAATTATACTTTCTGTGTTTATTTTGTCCATCTTATTACTTCGTCGCTCAGCGATCGATTGAAAAATTAAAACACATTTGATTGCAGAGCGACGTCGCTTAAAAAATCGCTCAGTCGCTCAGGGTTTATGTGGCCACCTCCATACGATTTCATGTGTTTTATTTTGTTTGCGTTGCTCAGCGACTCGTCGCTTAGTCGCTTAGTCGCACGTCGCTCATTGCGTGGCCGAAGCCTTAGGTGCGGTGTAAGTGTAGGTACTATTAAGCGACTTGTATTGAAAACTGAAATATGCATGGAAAAACTTTTGTTTTCGATGAAGTTTTCGCGAAACCCGGTTTTCGTTTCGGTGTATATAGGGTACTAAGAGTAGGGGTTCCGAAATATTTTTGGGCATTGCTTAGGGTTCCACAGCTTAACAAGTTTGGGAACCGCTGATCTATGGTACCTTTACAATTAATTGACGAACGAAACAATAACAAATCTGTTGTGTGGAAAAATCCACGTCCATCATCTCCAAGGTTTTGCAGGCCTATAAAACTCCAATATAAAAAAGAAACTAATGAACTCACGAAAGCCGAAAAAGAGTATATAGAGCATCAAATTCATAATTTAGTACCAACGGAACTTTTTATTAATAACAAAAAGCTTGTAATAAAACATGTGCTTATTTTAACAATGGTCGATGGCAAAATCTGTAATGCGTTATCTGAAACAAAGTCCACTTTAAAATGCTATTTATGCGATGCAACATCCAAAGACTTCAATAAAATAGACAATATGTTAGAACGGCCCATAAAAGCAAATCATTTATCTTTCGGCATTTCTATTTTGCATTCCTGGATTAGGATGTTTGAATGTGTTTTGCATATCGCATACAAATTACCTGTTAAACTATGGCGTGTAAACAAAGAAAATGAGAAAAAAATTAAGGACACAAAAATCAGCATCCAAAGAGAATTTAGGAACAAAATGTCTTTGATAGTCGATAAGCCTAAACCTGGCTTTGGTAACACCAATGATGGTAATGTTGCAAGAAAGTTCTTTCAGCAGTATGAATTGTTAGCAACCATTACTGGCATAGACAAAGACCTAATCCGTAGATTCTACATAATCTTACAAACTATGTCGAGCGGTTTCAGGATAGACCATGAAAAATTTAGATGTTTTTGCTTAGACACAGCTCGCCTGTATGTAGAGTTATATCCTTGGTATCCCATGAGTACAAGTCTTCATAAAATCCTCATACATGGAAGTGAAATTATATCACATGCCCTACTTCCTATTGGCCAATTAAGCGAAGAAGCTCAGGAGGCCAGAAATAAAGATTTTAAAATATACCGGGAAAATTTTAGCAGGAAAACATCACGAAAGGACACTATGACGGATGTTTTCAATAGGTTACTTATATCTTCAGATCCCATTATTACATATACGCGACCTATGCCAGTTCTTAACCGGAAAGCATTTGACCCTGAAGTCATATATATGTTACTTGAAGAGCCATCAGCTACATGTGATTAATTTCTTATGGAGGAAATAAAAAAAATTTTGTTAAATACATTCTTTTGTTTATTTAATTGTTTTTTTTTTTTTTTTTCACTCCTAAACAACAGTACGCATATTTATAAATATATTTTTTCCAGTTCAAATTAGATAGAGAATTTTGAGCACAGCCGTGTATGAACGGGACCCACTGTGCGACAGCGCCAATTATACTTGAAAGTGTCTTGTTTTAAAATTTGTAAATCTTTCTTACACTCAGTCGGGTTTTTTTGGTTTTTTAAATCACATTTTTTTTAAGTAATGGTTTTCGACGCCCTCTTTTTTCAGCTATTCTATTATTAGCTTACAATAATATAAAATAATGTAAGCCTCACGTTGAAAACCATCAGCGCTGGTAAAATTGCGGTTTGTTATTTTTTAAATAAAATTTTCATTAGGCTCCTAAAATAATGTGGGTCTTATTTCGTTGAAAAATTAAATAAAGCGTCATTAATGGTTAATCACAAATATTTTAAGTACTTGTCTGAAGTTAAGCCTAGAAATACCCAAAAATTAACTATTCAATATACCAAAAGACTTATCGTGGCCAAAAAATATCAGATGGAAAGCTAATAACATTTGATTAAGTGTATCATTAAATAATAATAAAACAATTCCCACGCAATCATAGTTCCGTGTAATCCCAATGGGCTACTTTGACCCAACCATACACAGCCAGGCAGACATAAACAATTCATTATTTGGAATTAAACAGTTAAGACACGATAGTCATCGCATAGACTTTCAAAACACTAATAGCAACAAATTGCATGTTATTAATATAATAGGTTGTTTAATTTGAAACATGTCAAAATAACGTCAACAGTTTTTGAGCCACACCCTGCTTACGAATCGGCTTGGTAATTACGATTGTCTATATGGGATATCAGAGGCACTTTCGACTGATACTCGACCAATCTGAATGCTGGTGATTGTCGACTTTATGAATTATTCAGCTGGAAATGATTGAAGGGGGTGCATTTTCATATGATTTGGTATTCAAATTGTGACAATTGCGTTGGTATACAATTTCCGGTGAGCTGTCTGTTGTTATTTTTATTGTGTGGATACATCAGCTGAAGGAATCGAAGAAAGGGACATCTAACTTTGACTGAAAGAGAATATAACCTTTGAGGAAGCATCGGATGCTGCTTATTTCGGGTTTTCTAAGCCTGGTTTTGGTTTGGAAAATAGCGAATGTGGGTCATCCATCCCTTACTAGTTTTGTGAAGGTAATGGGGTTTGAATAATTTCAGACTGACACAGTAAAAGAAGGGTTTGACGGAAGGTCTTTAGTTACCTATGTACAAGTTGGGGTTAAAGGAAAGGCGCTCTAATGTAACGTAATAAGAGGGTCATTCAAAGTGTCAGATGTTCTAAAATCCTCTCCTTAAAAATTAGATAAATAATAAGCGTGGTTTAACTGTAAAGATGTAGCTGCTTTTAAAAATGCGTTTGTGTAAATTTTGGTGACAACCAAACAACCTCCAATCTCATGCCAAATCCAAACGTCCGAATCGAAAAATGTGTTGAAAATAATTTTCTATAGTTGAGTGCCCCTTTTGAGTGTAATAATTAAATGTGAATCGTGTAGGTCCTTGAAGGAGCACCTCCGCAAATTTTTTTTTTATTTGTTACGACTTATTGATGTTCTGTATGATAGTACTCAACGAGTATAAGTAACCACTTTAAGCGATGGTTTCAGATTAGGGAAATTCAGAAAACTTAACAATGCAATTTGTGCCAAGCTATTTTCTGGCTGAAAATAAAGCTCACCTTTCAAACCAAAGCAAGCCATCAGTAAGTCAATAAGTGGCCAAACTTTTTCTTTTAATTTTGTTTTTTTTTCATCGCACAAACTTATGTAAACAAAAAGTCCTTCCTATCGATTATTTTTTTTGTGGCTTTCATAACAAACTTCGTGTGAAATAATAGTTGTGCGTGTGTGTAGGCGAAGTGTCATTGGATTAGGCTATAATTACAACGGGAATGGGTGTTTTCATACTGACTTGTATAATTAGAAGTCTTGAGTGGGAAGTAGCATGTGTATTACGACTGGTAAAACATTTTTCAGCTTCACATAACATCAATTGGAGCAGTGAGAACTATGCACGAACATTGTTTCTTTATTCAGGTCATGAACAAAATATAGTTGGTTGGTGACCAGTGAGTTGATGTAGGTGAGCTAGCGTTACATTTCGTTTGACACTATAATGACGGCAATAATTTTCTACATAAGATTCATCCAGGGAAGTTTGGCGTTCAATTGGACATATTATTTCCGTTTTCAGTCTTCAATGAACTGTTGGTTTGCTTGTTGCTTCAAACCAAATCAATTTTCTAGAGGTAAGTGAGTTTTAAAAGATCTGTCAACATTTTTATTGAAGTTTTTTATTAATTGCGATGTATAAGTCATCAGGAACCAGTAGTTTAGCAGACTACATAAAGAAATCCCAGCGACCTTTTCACACAATTTTGAATTCGATTTGATTTTCAAAAAGTAACATAGGCTCGAATGCTTTTAAGAGGATTTTCAATATATACCCAGTTCACAAGTGGTTAAGGGGTTTTGTTTCTTAAATTGCTTATGAACACCGCAAGATTGGAAGGGTCCTGCTACACATTTGTTTGGAACTACGTTTTAAACTTCTCACTCAATCAATTTGTAAAGTTTGTCCATTTGTAGTTCAGTGGATTTGAATACGCGCATTGTGTTCAAACACCTCACCCAATCCCTCTCAGAAAACATAGGCCTTAACAAGGCGCCACATTTAGTTTTCATATTATCGCAATCGGCCAATTTTTTCTTATAACAATTTTGATGTCAGCACACAGTTGCCTCTCATTATTAAAAGTCGGTTATAATCGTATGTCTTTCAATTTTCATTCGCCTCCGTTTGAAGTGGCAGATTAAAAAAAAAATCGTTTGAATCCCTTCTCAGGAAGACATCATTAGCCACAAGTAGAGCTTCCTTGTCAAATGAAACCCTGAAGCCGATTGTAAGACTACACAACCACTTTCAGAGTGTACCACATGTAAGATTAAAGTTTCCACCACTAGGAATCGCCACGTACAACTCAACCCAACACATCAAAAACATATTCACGTGCATTTCAGTATTTGCAACAGCACTGATACTGACTTGCTTAACCTCCTCAATTTGTATACCGTAGGGTATAACTCATATATACTTCTGGAGAAGTTTCACAAGAGTTCCTACCAGCTATTTACATGCAGACCATGTAGACCCTAGACCATGTATCCCACAACAGAACTTGGCCGCAATTTTAAGTTCATAATTCTTGTAAGTGTATTCCGTAGTCCATACCGCCCGAAGTGATGCTAGTGTTGGGTCGTGGTTGGTGGCTGATAGTGCGGTAGATATTTTGAACAACTTTATATGTACTCCTCCTCAACTGAGTAACCTTCAGAAATTTCCTTAAACAACTTCTTTCTGTTGCACATTTTGTGCGATACACACGCACGCAATCCTTGGGAGTTGGCTTCATTTGTTTAGATGAAAAATTTAAAATATAAAATTTGATTCATACACACAGCCAGAGAGCTCAATTTCGTTTTGAGAAACACTTTGCATAGATGGTTTGTAAATGGAGAAGTGGGTTTTTGTTGTGTTTGCTTTTGTGGTTGACCGAAAGATTTGTTGGGTCAAGGCAGTGGGTTTGGGTTATTCCCACTGAGATTTGTAGGAAAAGTTGGGCGAAGCAGTGTATATTTAAAAAGGGTCTAAGCGGAGGTGTATTCGGGTTATAAATTGATGTTTTGGCTAAGGGGCCTATGAACGTCTGCTGGTATTTTTGCAACCAAGTAGGTACAGTTCGCCA
This sequence comes from Cheilosia urbana, assembly GCA_946477585.1. Lineage (NCBI taxonomy): Eukaryota > Metazoa > Arthropoda > Insecta > Diptera > Syrphidae > Cheilosia > Cheilosia urbana. The sequence goes on along the minus strand of OX297856.1, from coordinate 72,044,365 downwards.
TACCCAATTAAATAAAACAGTTGGATCGACTTAAATCTTAAATTGTAAATGACGAACAATTTTAAAGCGGGCTCCAAACAAGAACTTTTGACTGTCTGTAAATTGACGGTAAATGTTTGTTGAATAGGGTGGGTTGTGTTTGTATTTTTCCGGTGTAAAATTGACAATGTCGACGCAGTGGCTTAGTGGTTAGCATGTTGAACTGCTGAGCGAGGGGTCTCAGGTTCGAATTCCGCAAAAACTCAAATTTCAACTTAGGGTTTTGTCCACTTATTTGTCATAGCGAAAGCGGGACGCACGGGAAATTCAAAAAGCGGAATGAGAATGTTTGCTTTTGAATTTTCCCGTCAAAACATTGAGCTAGTTTCAATTTCAAATTGTGTAGAGGTTAACCCGAAATATCCTAAGAATTCAAAAATTCAACGAATCACAATAAAGTTTTGTTTTCACGACAAAAAGTAGCATATGTCCTTCCTTGGGCCCATGCGAATTTAAACCAAAAATCATAAAAATCGAAGGATTCGTTCTCGAGTTATGAGGGCACATACGGACGCCAGTCTCTTTTATATGTAGCTCTACCCACCCGGCTTTGCTCGTAGGTACCTTTCGTATTAAGTCATGCTCACATTTCGCAAAGTGCTTTATTTGGACAACGTCCATTAATAATTTTAATTACCCATACAACTTTAAAAATATCGTTTGGTTTTATTTTTGAATGCAACTACCCGTTTTCCTATCCCGCTTATGTTTTGTTAAGTAGGTACCAACAATCTCGAATTATATCGTCATTGAGTTTCACCCTGAAAGAATTATATATACAGAAGATAATAATATATAGAAGATTATTATTGAAGATAGAAATTGAATTTTACTGTAAAACTAAATGTACGCCTACAGCGCCACATGTTGAGAATTTTCCGACTTTTCTTTTTTCCTAAACCATCCCTGATTCAAGACGAACAAAACAACACAAGAATCATTCAAATTGGTCGAGCCGCTCTGGACCCTTTACGTCACTAACGCACAGCAATTAATTTTTATATATATATAGACATAACTTTTGAATAACGAATTTGCACTGACCAAACTACATAAAGTAGCATTCATTGTGCATGCTCGGAAATATTATTTTCATAACATTAACGAATTTAGGCGGAACGGAGTTCGCCGGGTCAGCTATAGTGTTATATAAAAATCAATTTCCGAGAGAAAACAATTTTTCGAATAACCCCTGTAACCGATCCAACACTTTTTTCAAATGTAGACCAAAACCTTCGGATTTTAAGCAAATGTTCTAAAATCGATAAATCATATTTGTTATAATTTTTTTTAAAACATCTTTGAGCTCCCAAATGTGGGTGCATTCATGAAGTTAATTCAAAAATTCGTATGTTACATTTTTTTTATGTTTCAAATGCTCAAAGATCAATTCACTTTATGATTTGAAATTTCTGAAAGCACTTTAAGTCGCCTTTATCGTTACCGAAGCTCATAAACCCCCTTGGCCGCCACATTAAGCGAAATTCGCGTGAAAATCGTTTACCCTTACCCATCATAAAATGGAACATTTCACTGCATCCTTTGTCAATTTGAACCCCAAAAATAAATCACTTGAGTAGAAGCTATATTAATATAAATCGCGAAAATTTGATTATTATCGGTAATATTTCACTTAACATTTGACAGGTCTGCCAAGAGCGCGCCTATCCGACGTGCTATGCAAACATGTCATTCAATCTCTGATGGTGTTATAAATGCGCGTTATCTTCGAGGATCAATCAATCTTTCTAAAATAGCAAACTTCTAAGGCAGCCGGTTGGTATCTCATTTTTGTTTCAAAATCAACAAACAAAAAATACCTTCTCTCTCCAAAACATGATTGATGACACTTTGTTATTGTTTTTATTTGTTATTAATTTTTTGACAACAAGTCAATAAGGCAGTGGGTGTAGGTAACTATACCTAATATCGTTGAATTAAAAAGTTGTCTTTGGCTCTTGAATTTTTACTTCGCCACAGAACAGTGCAACATGTGCTGTGGACAAAGTTTCACTAAAGGCCAGTGCACTAAGGTTTTGACGCATTCGAGGCCATTTTGACAGGACTTGCCAGTTTTCCATCAATCAAACGAAGTATGGAATATAGCCTTCTATAGCCTTCTCACAAATTTAATTTAATTTATTTCGCTTCCACTGTGCGAAATCCACAAGGGGCGAAATTTAACTACCACCTCCATAATGCAACGCAGATTGTTCAAATCTGTATATAGCCACCGGAGCTAGGGACAGCGATCTAAATCGGCAAACAACAGTGCACCATGAGGGATTATGCAAACAATCATCGTAATGAACTCCATTGTTCTTAGATGCAATCTTGTTCAGCTAACCACAGATGAGCAGTTCCCCGGGGAACATTAAATGGAAATTTATCCCCAACAAAAGTGCCAGCACGCTGTGGTACGTATTTTAATTTTTTTTTCGCGAAGCACTGTGCGTTGAAGTTGGATTAGGTTCAGACTGTTCCTTGAAAAATAAAAAAATAGAATTGTACGTATAGTTAAGGCGATTGCGATGTGCTGTTGAATAGGATGGGATGCGGGTTTAAAAATATCTAAGGCTTTGCGTTGATATAGATGAAGGTCTGTCAGACTTTTTTAAAGCATTTTGAAGTAGTTTTTGAAAACGTTTTTCAAGCGATGTATTATTTTTCAGACTTTGAGTAGTCGCCTTGTACGTTAAGCTGACTTGATTCCATGTTTCAAGTATTTAAAATCATTTAATGATTCCATTAATCCCAGGATTCGGTAGAAACTTAAGCTCAAGTGGGTTATATTCGCATTTTTAATATAGTCTCTCAAGGGACAGCGGCAAAATATAACCTGGTTCAGCTAAAAGGTGTAACTAAGAAGCTTGAAATGAATTAGGCACTCAGTTTGATTGCTTACAAAGCTATCGGCTTAGGGAGGTATCCATAACTGATTTCACTTGTGTATTAACGGATACCTATATCCAAAACGTCACAAAAATTGTATTTTTCCTTCATCTCTTATTTTATATAAGTGACTTAACAGCCTAGAGCAATTACACAACAGCTAAAATCGTGGTCGGCGTTATTGGAATTATTGGAACACCGTATGACGTTATACAGCCCATTTACAGATCCGCTACAAGATTTTAAATTCGTACAATCTTTTTGACCTGAAAATAGAGTTACATAGTACCTTTTCAAGACCGGTCGTTTTCATGTTTGTTTTTTTTTTTTTTTTTTTTTTTTTGTGCCTACATTTACTCTATTGCCAAGGCTCCTATGGAACACTCTACTCTAATTACAAACAGATTTCCGAATACACCTCTTGACATGTGAACATGAGGACCAAGTTTGATTAATCCAACGCCAATTCACTCAATCGAACCTTTGTCATAAAAACCTCCGCTTTTGAGAATTTTCGAAAACACAGTTGTCATTTTAGCTCTTATGACTCTTCAGAAAAATTATCTCAACGTTAAAATTTATTTGTTTAAACTAGCAGCAACATTGCGCTTCTCCCAATTGGACCCTTTGTCCAAAAATCTCCATTTTTTTAGAATTTTCGAAGACAGTTTTCACCGTCAACTCTTACGGCTCTTGACAACATCTTTAGAAAAATTATCACCACGTTGGATTTTATTTGCTTAAACTAGAAACTGCACTGTGCTTCTCCCAATCAAACCCGTTTTCCAATAAATATCCACTTTTGAGAATTTTCGAAAACCCAGTTTTCATCGTCAACTCTTTCGACTCTTAAGAAAATCTTTGGAAAAATGATCACAACGTTGAAATTTATTTGTTTAAACTAGCAGCAACATTGCGCTTCTCCCAATCGGACCCATTGTCCAAAGAATCTCCATTTTTGAGAGTTTTCGAAAACGCAGTTTTCACCGTCACCTGTTTCGACTCTTGAGAAAATCTTTAAAAATATTATCACCGTGTGGGAAGTTATCTGTATAAACGAGCAAATGTACTGCGACTTTCCCAATCGATCCCGTTGTCCAAAGGATTTTCATTTTTGAGAATTTTTGAAAAACAAGTTTTCACCTCAACTCTTTCGACTCTTGACAAAATCTTCGAAAAAGGTATCAACATGTTGCATGTTATTTGTTTTAAATAGAACGTGAAATGCGAATGCGTTTTCTTCCATTTCGGAACCATATGGATCTTCGAAGAACAGTTTCAGTATTTTTTTTTAAATAAAAAAAATGTCTCCCAAAAAGTTCTTTGAAAAAATATAACAAATTCATCAGTCGGCTCTTTAAAGAGGTTGCAGTCTGAACACTCGCAGTCAATTCTTCGTGTTGGACTGGTGAGCGACGGGCTACAAGTTCAACCCCCGGAAACACTTAAAATTACATTTAAGGGTTTTTTTTTTCGCTGCCACTTCCGAGAATAAAACTGTCTTAACAAAACAGACTCAGACAAATAGTTATGCCAATGGGTACTTTTTCTTTTTCATTCATTCATTTCATTCCCATTTTCTGTAAGCGAACCTCATGGAAGCGCATTTCTGTTTCATCTGTTAGATAGTGAAGCGAGCACCTTCTGGTCAATTGTTCGATTGAATATCACTTCCCCCCAACTAAGCGGTAGAAAAAGGACACTTGCAAATAGAGAGGATGATTTTTCTGCTTCAATCTCCAAAGAGAACGTTACAGTCCATACAAAAAAAAAATGATCCAAGATAAATGATGTTCAAATAAAACAATTAGTTGACTGGACTGGCAACCGGAATTATTCTCCACAAATACTAGAAAGCCGTACCCTACTCAGAAGTGACGATCCTTGATCCTTAAAGTTTTAATTGCGGTTTCAGAAAGAAACCAGCAAATTTCGCTCTGTGAATATTTCCCAAGTGACAATCAGTTCCAAGATAAGAACACCTAAGTGGACTTACCACAAAACCCCATTACACCATTTGTGTACGTCCGGAATAACATCCTAACTCCTTGAAGTGTGACATCCTATCCATTTGTTCAACTTACATTCATGCTGCTCACTTCTGTCCAACTTTAACTCCGCTCAGTCCAAAAGACACACACAACAATATAGAACAAAAAAACACCAACCCCCGTCCTCCTCAACAAAAGTACTCGCATAGTCAATTGTAAAGTTCGTTTTACACAAAAACCAATATCAACCCTGCCTCAAGTGTGGTCATCCCCGAATGGCTTCCATTCATCAATTCAATGAATGCTGCTTGACAGACCTGAAAACATGCTCCTTTCATTCAATGAGATGGTGTTCTCCAACTGCACATCTACAAAATGTATATCCCCGCCCAAGAGGGTGGATATGGGGGTTGGATGGTTTGGTTGCGTCAAGTATGGCCACAACTACGCACAGCCCATTACTGACATGATTTGCAAACTTTACCAACATCGTGTTTCCCGGACAAAGCTACTCACTTGAACCACTATAGACCAGCTACCTCCATGGGTTGTCCTTCTCGGTCAGGAGAGGTAGATATCCACTTTAAAGTACACAGTCATAGTCAGCGCTGGGGTACCTATACAATATGTATGTACCTACTACTATTACTTTACTGGGCATGTTTAAACAATTGGTAAGTTTGAACAGCCGGAACTCCAGAAGAGTGGAAACTACATTTCAGGATTACTATGGTCGCTGCAGCATGGTTGTTGGAACACTTACATGTACTCCTGCTGCGCCGCATCGTCTATTTCCCAGTCCATTATATGGGCGCATACAATTTTGATGCGCACGGATACACCAACAGCATTACTAATGCAATTACATTACCCAGAAACCGAAAGAGGGCGAGCTGTTTTTTTTTTAAACATTTTATTTACCCATCCCTTGAGAATGGGGTGGCTCTTCTTACACGGATATTCCGTTTTTCCATAAACTACCAGAAATTTCTACAAACTATTATTTAGCTGATATTCTCAGAAAATTCGCAAATGAAAAAAAAAAGATACTGCAAAATATTAGAGACGGGGAAGTCGCCTAAGGACATCGAAACATCATACATGCGGTAGGGTCTAGCGTGGATGAACTTTTCCGTAAACTTTGTCGGTACTTTGTTCGTCAAATTACTTTGGGTTCATGTCCGTCTATCCAACTGGAGGCTTTTGTTGTTGGAAAGATTTTAATTTAAAGCTAATCTGCGTTAGGATGTTATAGTTGTTAGCTTTTCACGGGATTTACGAATGCGGTGCTTCCGCTTGCATCTTGGTCGAAAAATACTCGAAACGAGCAGAATATTCGTGAATATAGCTAGTAAAAATCACAAGAAGAGCTACATTTGGAAAGAACCATTTTTACAAGGGGTTAGTTAGCCTCCATGAAAGGGGGCTAGATATCGGCGAATCAATTTCAAAATACGGCCGTTGGAGGCTCTAGTTTGCCAAGGCTAATGATATACACAGAAAATTAGCGCCTTTTAGGCGGTCCAACCACCCCGGGGTTTCTTCCCCGCACAACATTGTATACTCCTCCATAGCAATCACCACATTTTTTACTGAGATAAATAGGTAACAGATGGGAAAGGTAACCCTCCAGAATCGAAGCAACAAAATCACTCTTTCAAGGCGGTTCAACCACCAACCAATTGGAGCAAGTACTTGAGTCTAACTTCTTCAACGTTCGAGAACTCCAAGGTGTAAACGCCGACTACGACGATGATCTTGTCGCTAAATTCAGAAGCTCGACTTTCTTACGAGTAGAAGCTGTGAAACGGGCAGAAGAAGTTGGAAACTTTATTGAATATTCAGTATCTAGAGCGTACAGAGAGCGTCTTCGATTATCGTCCATAGACTTTAACAAATATTGGTGCAATATCGCTAAATCATCAAAGATGTATCCAACACCACCATAGATTGCCACCAACCCCAGATAAAGTTCCAATGGTATGATGGATGAATGTGTTTTCCAGAGCAAGATCAGAGAAAATGGAGGTTTGAAGATGCTGCAGCGGAAAACAAGGTCAACGAGACAAAATTACTGTCCCAAATGTAAAGTCTCCTAAGCAGTGTCACACCTTTTTTCTTTTCATTTTCTTAAAATTTTAATAACAAAACTCATAATAAATATTTTACAATTTTTTAATGAACGAAAAAATTCAAAATCTAGAAGACCAAAGTTTTGCGCTATCGAAATTCATCGTCCGGAAGCTTTGTAAGGAAGGCAAGTGGCCAAGACCGAGATACTAAAAACCAACTCACGATATTAGCAACAGTCAAATCAGCCCTCTTTCAGAAAGACTTAAATTTGTATAACTTCTAAACAAGTCAGCCGATTGCCATGAATCAAAAATACTGTTCCTTCAAGCCGTTTTTATTGCTTGATTACCCAACATGGATTGGATAAGCAGTTTTATCGTGATTCGGTAACAAATCCACATCCGAGTACAAATAGACGAAGTTCATATAACAATTTAGCAAAAAGTGGTTTTGAGTAACTTACCATGATCCTGTATTTAAGCCAATCCGCTGTAAAACTTGCCTGACCCAAACATTTGCCACTTTGAAGAAAAGTCTGGAACAAAAGAACTCAAAAAGCTTGCTCCTTGCAACAAATTATTTTTCATAGTGAAAGCCAGACGCACGGGAAATTCAAGACGCTTACATACGAGTGGCAAATCGTTCTGAATAAGCGGAATTTGCGAAATGGGAATGTTTGCATTTGAATTTTCGCCTCAAAATCGTCGCTTGCATGATATTTGATTTGAGATCCTTTACCATCAAATCAGACGCGATCCGTCACAAAGTTTCGGTTGATTGGTTTGGTGGCGCAGACGAATTATAACTGAGCCTACTTTCAATTTCAAATTGTGTAGAGGTAGGTCCGGAATATCCAAAGACTTCAAAAATTTAACTAATCCCCATAAAGTTTTGTTTTCACGACAAAAAGGAGCATATGTTTGTTCTTCTTTTGGCCCATGCGAATTTAAACAAAAAATCATAAAAACGATCTGTTCCCGAGTTATGAGTGCACATACGGACGTCAATCTCTTTAAGATGTCGCTGTAGCCACCCGGCTATGCCCGTACCATTCGTATTAAGTCCTGCTCACATTTCGCAAATTTCTTTATTTGGACAATGTCCATTTATAATTTTAACAATACAACTTTAGAAACTGCGTTTGGTTTAATTTTTGAATGGGAGGTGCCACAACCCGTTTTCCTATCCCACTTCAGTTGAGTGGTTTCGGAGATCGACAAAGAGCCACCTATCGGGTCCAAAACAGTCATAACTTTCAAGCTTCAACCAACCATACAGAGTCACAAAATTTCATTGAAATCAGTTGAGCGGTTTCGGAGACCGACATCAATGCCACCTATTGGGTCCAAAGCTATCCTATCTCTTAAGACTGCCTAAACCTAAAACACAACAATACGAACAAAACAAAATAAGAATCATGAATATTGACCCAGTGGTTATCAAGTTATATCGTCATCGAGTTTCACCCCGAAAGAATTGTAAATACATATAAAATAGTATTTTTGAACTGAAACACGAAATATACACCTTCAGCGCCACATGTTGGAAATTTTCAGACTTTTTTTTATTTTCCTAAACCATCCCAGATTCAAGACTTACAAAAAAAAAAATCATTCAAATCGGTCGAGCCGTTCTGGAGCATTTACCCGACTAACGCACAACAATTGATTTTTATACAGATAGAAGAAAGAAAAAGATAGAAGATTGGGAATTTGTTTTGCTTTTTGTAATAAACTTTTTTTTCTTCACAACAAAGCAACCTTTTCCAGCAACTTGTAATCGACTCTGCATATTAAAAAACAAATTATCAAGCAAATTATTTTTCAAGTTGCTAATTTAGTTATAAGAAGCATTAAGCTAAAATCGCAGACGGCGAACTTTATGTCTATTGTCTTGGTTGCGAGAACAATTACGTAATGAATCGTTAATTGGATCCCAAAAATACGTCTGCTCTAATTCGCTTATATCCTTGTCATCTCTGCCAAAGTGAAATTATTATGTGATATTGATCCAGTTTTTCTGTTAAACACAGTGGAATTTTCATGAAACCTATTTTAGTCGTTGACATTAACAAGCATAATGAACACAATTTCCACTTAACAACAGGAAAACATGATGGGATATTGGTATCCATGTGACTGGTGAAGCCCCCAAGTTCAGTCGAGGACGAGTTCGTTCTCAATGGCAACACCCCCATAATACGACGACCGACGCGACAGATACAAATCATGGCTGGGATAAATTTTTATATATATGTCCTTCGTACTGTAAATGCACTTTGCGCAGAGAATCACTGTGAAATTGAATTCAATAAAATTGCTTTAGTATCCTTTTATCCAATAAACAGTGATTTGCTGGTCATTTGCTGACCCTACCCAAACAAAAGGCGGTGGGGTTTTACTTTCTGTTTGCGAATTGCCTTCGAAGAGATCTCAGTTTAGTGGTATTCTGTGCCCCCCTTATGTGTAATGAAGTGGCTTCTAATTTAAATAGACAGAATGTCGTGCAGAAAGGTTAGTCGTTTAAATTTATGTATACACATGTCTGGAGATGTGCTAAGTGAATGGATTTGTGGGTTGCTTCTTAAATTCCAGTGAAATTGATCCCTTTAATCTCACACACACTCCTCAACATAACTCCACTCCCTCGATGGGAATATTTTTCGCCAATATTAGAACGCACGCACATATACCTGTAACACAGACAACTTACAGACACCGAACAAACAAATTAAATGCGGCCAAAAGCACATTAATCATAATGCAACTGTAATGAATAGCTATGTAAAGTAATTAATTATTTATTTGTTTACAAAAACTATAGCATGGAACATAAACAACAGAAGAACACCAAACACTGCCATCAATAATAAATTAGCTGGAGCAGGTGTTTATGTCTGTCGCATTAATTATGAATATGAGTTTAAGGCTTTAACTTAGATTAGGTGATGGGACAGACTGGGAAATGGCAAATGGGACAGACAAACGCAAATGTTCGGTTTAACACTTTTTGTAAAATGAAAGGATAGTTCCTCTGTAAAAAACTGCCCGCAGAATTTTTCTAACCGTTTTGCTGCAAAAGGTATAGCTCAGGGGGGACTATTTAAAAATGCAAAATGCACCAAGCGCCCTAGCAGGTATTATGTTCCAAAAAGCGCTCTTATAGGAGTGCTCCTCTGCTTTTACGAACTGAAGGTTTCACCTACTATTACCTATTTGTGGTGTTCAACTTCGGGATAAAATCTTTCAGTCGGGCAGGAATGTGATTTTCACGCAGTCATTGATCCACTTTATGTCAACGAAAGGTCGGACATTGCCATCGGGCTTAGGACTTGGTTTTTAAGGTCTTCTAAATACTAAATTTTAGAGCTCGAATGCGATCATTGATAGGCTCTAATTTGAGTCAAATAAACGTATACCTATGTCCAATGAGTCGAACATTGCTAACAGACCTCTCATGTGTTTTAAGCAGAAATACAAACTAAAACAACCCGCCACGTTCAGCTCCCCAGTTAAACTCTATTCGGGTGTGGAATTTCGACAACTACTCCTACAAAAATTTATTTACAATCAACTGAAATATCCACATACCTGTCGGTGTGTACAATGTACAGTACATATCGCCTTAATTTAATTATGTACTTCAATTGATTAAAAGCAAACAAATGGGATAATCGGGCCTGCCGATTACAAAATCAATTTCTTTTTTACCCGTCACCTCATTGTATACTCCTCCTCTATAGCAATCACCACATTTTTTAATGAGTTCCAGGATTGAAGCAACTTAATTCATTCTATCGATTAAATCTCATAAATATCTGACTTTCGATAATTAAAAACAACCGTAGTATGAAGTTTGGAAACTCCTGTTATTAAATAATTGTTTACCCTCCTTCCTAATTAAATTCGTTACCGCATTATTTCCAATATTTCACACCTTGTAATAACATTTTGGGTAACCAAAAAAAATACAAATTTATTTTGCCCGACGCTATCTATTTCCATATTGACATCAATAATTATTTGGTGGGAAATACATAGGTATGTATTTTATTTTTATGTAGGTAATAAATCCATCTATCATTTTATTTAACAAAAAAAATTAAAAGCAAAATGTGTGCATATTAAATATATTAATACACCGAGAACTGAAGGAATTTTTGGAAAGTCAAGTCCAGTCATTTACTCAAAGTTGACATAAAAATATAATAGGCGTTCTTTATTTTATTCATTGATTTCGGTTTACAACAATAGTAGGTACGAGACCCGAATGTTGTTGTAAAACCATTGAAATCAATTATCTGTATGGATCATGTGAGCATAATATAATAGGCCTAATGAAGATGATCTTCCGTCAAATAGGTGCGCATAACGTAGGGTAGAGCGGGCTTGAAGTAACACTTTCGACAAAATTTCATGCTGCTCCCAAGATTTTTTTTTTAAACAAACAGCAATAGTTAAGTTAAAAAATTCACCAAAAATGTCCAACAAAGTCTGCTCAGAAGAAGCCAAAATATCGCTTTAAAAAAAAAACGAAACGAACTTTTATAACTTATTCCTGTTTAAAAAAAAAACTTGTGTCATCCGTTTTTAAGGAAAATCATTAAAAAGAACTTATAAAAAAATACAAATTCCCAATTCACTTGTTAAAAAATTACAAAAAAAAAACGAACATCTTTTCCTTAACCTGGTTTTTGAATTGGTTTTGGCGACCTTTCTGGCTAACCTGTTATTTCTTTCCACAGGAAACGCTCGGTTAAAATAGCTGATTTTCTTACTGCCCACGAAACCTCTTTTTTTTTCTTGGTCTTTCCCGTGCATTTTCTGGGACACATGATGCATTCTACTCCATTTCACAACTGGCCCCGCCATGAAATTCAACACAATGAAAACCAAAAAATAAAAACCGGAGTCCGCACAGAGCTCATATTTATAATACACAAAATTCACAAAAATATAAACGCATAGCTACAAAAAATAAGCGACGCTGTATTTCTTGCATGAGAAACCAAAAAAATGTTACAAACCGTCAAATTGTCCTGACATCGCACAGTACGACACCAACTGCCGATCAAGAAGTATTTTTGAGGGAAACCCTGAAATTTTGAAATGTTACAACTCATTGTTCTGACTTTACTGCAATTGCAGTAGATCTACTCCGATTTTAGAAAAAAAAAAAAAATTAAATCTGCTCCGCCAGCAATCTACTACGATTTTTCGATTTCCCGTATTTTGAACCTTCAATTATTTTTGTTCCGACTGTATTTTTATAAGCTCGCAATATATAGAATTCGAAAAACAATATATAAAATTCGAATCACGAAACGCGTCCCCACCGAACTGTATGTATGTATGTATATTTTTATTGAGACTTCAAAATGGTACATAAAATTCGTTTTACATGAAGAAATGAATAAATAAAGCCGACTTGGAATTGGTCTGGCTGTCACAGAAATACATTTAAAATTCTACGTAGCTTAACGAGAGTGAAGTATTATAAAACTTTGCAATGTATCCCCACCGAACTTTAAGTGATTAAATGTGACATTTACGCCAACTTTGCCATATCAGTGATGGGACTTCTAACACTTAAGTGGTATTTCAACCACTTTTTACACTTTCGGAAATTCTACCAGAACTCGAAATCTACCACCTTTTAACAAAGCTATTCGCTAATAATATTTATTTTCCATCATTAAATTGAAAATTGTACCTACTATAGGTACCTACTGCTACTACTTACTTTTACCCATACACACTCAGCTATCAGTATTTTTTTCGAAGAATTGCATCAGCAAAAACTTCCAGTCCAGTATATACCATTAACTGCGCCATTACTTCATTATTTACTGAATTATTTATCATGGACAATTTTTTTTTCTACCACTTTTCTACCACCGTTTCACTTTCCTCAAGTCCCATCACTGACTTTTCGTTTGCTGAATGAAGTGCTGAACATAATAAAGGTATGTTTGATTTTATTTTGTGTGGACAGATACATAATTAAAATTTAAACACGTCTAAATCAAGTAATTAGTAATCACGAAAATGTATGATAAATCACGTAATTTATGAGATGATTTAGCTAAATCACGTTGGTGGGAACATGGTATTAGACATAGGCAGTGGTAGTACACGTAGGGAAGAATGCCTACATTTAGGTATTTTCGACTAATAAATGACTCCGTAGGGGAAAAGGACAGATTGTTAATATTGTTAATATTTTGTTAATATTTAAAACCTTTTTGTATTTCAAATACTTAAAAACAAAACATGATAAACGAGAACTTATTTTCTTTTTAGTTTCAAAAAGATTTCTTATGTCTATAGTGGAACTAGATTTGAGATCGTACATGCCTCTTACCCTGAATTCACAGTTCTATTTCTACCTCAACTTTTTTTGCCCAAGAATACTTTCCTTTAATTGTTTGCATTTATTTATTTACTCAAACTAACCTTTGAAGAAAATTTGGACGAGCGATTTGAATTATTTAAATAAATTATTTTAATTTAATAAATATATACATAACAACTTCCTCTACTTTTCTATTTTTATTACTTTCTTTAAATTAACTAATTTATTATTTTTCGTTCCTATTTGTAGATATTGCATACTTTTCACAATATCAACACCGTGGACCCGTGGTAAGTTTTTTTTTATTTTTTTATTGTTCACCACTGGACTTCGGTAGCAGTATACTCGCACAAATGCAATCAGTTTCGAATAAAAATGAGCATGCGCATGCCACTTCTTTTCCACTTCCTAGACTGAGTCAGGGTTGTTATATCGTGGGATTTATGCCTTTTTGTGGGAATTTCGACGTCCGAAAAGTCTTCCGTGGGAATTTTTGGAATCTAAAAAAAAACATTCAATCTACAAATTTTTTATAAAATTTCATCAAAACACTTACCATGATTATTAACGCACTGAATTGTTGATTTTCTAGTACTAAAAAATGCGCATAGTATAATTTTAACAAAATGCGATTTTTCTACTAAAGGTTAATTTAACTTGATTTTCTCTCCGTGTTATAAGAACTTTACTTTTAAAAATTAAATTTTAAAATCGTGGAAAACTTAATGTTTGCTAAATGTCTATTAGAAAAAAAGTCCAAATGTATAAACCTTCGTTACAATTAATCAAGTTCCTAAAAAAAATAAGTTGATCTATGGAAAATTTATTTTAAATTCTGAATTGCTTATACATATATTTATTTTTGTAAAACATGAAATATAATATGTTAGCAATGACACGAAAAACGAACTACGAACGGTGAAATAAAAGATTCGCGACTTTTATTTTTACTTTAAATTGTGCAATTTAAACTTAATTTATTCTTATGTTCTTTGTTCTTATTAATGAATTCAAAAATAATGCAAACAAACCAAAATTAGAATAAATTTATTTAAACTCCGTCATAGGTAGGTAGTGACACTATTTTCATAATTACAAAAATCTACTCCGCAAAATTCCGACTTACTCCACTTTTTCGAAAAATCTACTGCATAAATGGATTGTTGAAATCCGAACCCTGTACAACTTGCCGCTGTTATCTTTAACCCCGTCTTCCGCTAACTTCATTTTGTTTTAAGTCATTTCAAAAGACAACCATTTCGCCGTCGCTTTAAAAATTGGCCGATCCATCGTTAATTTATTTTTCTTCGCAGGTCATCCGTAATTTTAAGCCATTATTCCAAGGAAGAGTACATCATAAGGGGTGAACTAGCAGTGCTTACATTCAGAACGCTGACCCCGACTCCTTCCTCAACCAATATTCACATACACTTCTTCTTGTATAACACCATTTTTGACCTTATACACCTTTCCTCCAATAGGTAGGTACTCAGCAGCATCAGTAAATATATAGTTCAGGGTAAGGCACATTTTTAACAACGTCTAGCCATTTTTAAATACAACGTCTACGTAAGTAATTCATTGTAGGAATCCCTCTTAATTGGGCCCATGTGCCTTTCAGGTAAATTAGAAAAAAATCCACTACAAAGTATGAACCCTTATGTTTTGAAACCACGTCATTTGGAATTGCGTTTACTTTCAATCGTATTCCAAACATCTGCGCTAAAAAGTACGACTCATTTTTCGCATTTTCTTCTTTACCTCATATAGAAAAGTATACAAAGAAAATGTTCCCCCTCAAAATGGTATACATTTAGGGAATGTCTCCTACCATATCCCATGACATAAAGGACCCATCGTCAGATGTTTAACATAATCCATATCGCTTGAGCCAATTGCTCCGCTGGATAACTTTTATGTACCCCCACGCACCCTGATTTCTATTCAACTTTAAGAGATTAAGTTCAACGAGTATCTTGGTAGCATGTTCGTAACGTATACCATTTGCATATTTGCATATGTTTTCTGATTTGTTGACGTCTTACCTGACGGCAATCTTAAGTGGGTTTATTTCTCTCTTTTTTTAAATGCCAATTTCTACGCTTTGTGCTAACAAGGCGACACATGGTTTCCTTGGAATCTCCCGCAAGGCATTTTCAAGAAAGATCATGTGCTTATAGGTAAGCACAGAACGAGGAAGGACTTATTATATACAATTATATACTTATATATCTACGGAGTATAATTTATTAGGGTGTGTGGTATAAAGCGTGAGCTTTAAATTAATGAACATTAAATTTGAAACGCAGCAATATTGACATGGCAACGATTTTTTAACAGCCAGGGGGTAAAAGTCGTGGTGAGTTCATTACCCCACTATACTTCTATCACCTTCAAGTCTCATCAGGCAGTTATTCTATCCAGAAGGATGTGCTTCATTGTTTTCGGTGGGACCAGATATGAGCTTTGTTCCTAAGCTAAGTACACTCTTTTGAAATCTTGATTCAATAGATTTTTCAAGGCGCAGTGTCAGCCAAATGAGCATGGGACTTATTTAAAAAAAAAGATATCTATACATTTATACATAAAGTGATACAGAAAAGGGTTTCATGCCTGTTACAAAATGGTGTGAAAACAACTTGACCAACTTCGATGAAACTTTTCTTGAAATGTTTTTCAAAACTCCAAGAAGGTTATAGGCTATGTTGTTCTTTGCCACGCCTGCTTTTCATTTTTTGCGAACTTTTTTCTGACTTCACTGTCCTTTATTTGTCATTACTTAAATAATTATAAAAACAAACAAAAAAAATACCTTAGGGACCCAACACTTCTTTGAATATTTTAAGCAATCAACCAGCTTTCTGCTTCAACAAGAAACTGAGCTGCAGCACAATATTTAACAAGATCATTAGGTATTTAAATTTAGTATATCAATTGCAGAATCTCTCGTTTTCTCTGTTGGAGCCGAACGAAAAAGAAGTATCCGATTTACACCCGAACGTGATCTTCAGCGACGAAGCGGACCTTACTTTCTGATCCATTGAATGAGAGAAGCGTTGGTCCTATTAGCATGCATTTTCAAAGTATGAAATAATTTGATTTGAAAAATTTTGACGCCAAATGATATAGTAAACCAACTGAGTAAATAAAATTCACCGATCAGATCGCTTTGAGCACTTTTTTCCAACTGAACTGAAAATTGCTTAAAACTAATGCCAAGTTCAGTTTCTATTATCTAAATCTTCCCAAAAAGATCAAGACGAGAAAAAGAATTCGCGTGGGCCATTCCTGTTGTCAGTTTAAAATTATTCATCGTTTTTACAACCTTATAAAGATTGGGCGAAAAAGCCATGTGCCAGTGGCAGAAGAGTAGGTATTCGCCTTTTTAAGGGACGTGCTCAAAAAACACGGTTCAGAAAATTTTGACAGATAAGAAAGCTAACAAAGGGACTTCAGACTTATGTCAATATTTAGATCTTTTAGTACTCTAGTGTGGACGCAGAGGCTTATTGGTTGATGTATTATGGACTGCTAGCTAATGGATGCAGGTTCGAATCCCGAAAAAAAAAACTAAATTCCGTGTTAAGTTTTTTTTTTTCACTGCGCCACCTCTCGCAAATGTCTGCCGAAATGTCATGAAAGAGCTTCTCCATTGGCCATTTGCACTCGGCATAAAATTCTAGACCCCTTCCATTCGTCTCAAAAATGACAAAAAAAAACTCACAGAAAACGAATGGTTGTGGAAAGCTTGGCCTAGGTCCATACGGACTATTTGCGCCAACTATTTATTTATTTTATTTAGTACTCTTTGCTACTATGTCAACGTAAAAGTGTACTTGCCGCATGGTGTCGAGTGTAATGGTGGGGACATGGTTCAATCTGAAAAATTAGAGCCAGCGGCAAATCAGATTTGCTCTGCCTTAAGAGCTATATAAGCTGGATGCCATTGAAAACTAACTTCGAAGTGGTTTTCAATATTTTTCACGAACACCTGCTTACGGACACTGGGACCATGGAGTATATTTTGTTACACCTCTAATTTGTGACTCTCCGTTGAAACTTTTCCGTTTTTCTTCGGTTGGATGTACTATACAGGTCCGGGAGATTAGCTCTTTCAAGCCTCCTTGCACCACTATTGTTAACACAGCAGCACAAATCCGGAAAAACAATTTCTAGATTGATTCATTGGAACTCTGTTTTCTAATTTATTTTAACGAGTTCAAGTTCTACCAAGCTCATAAAAAAAAAAAACAAGAAAAAAACACTGACCGCCCAAAATCCAGTGGTCACTCTTCTGTAAAATTCCATTCACAACAATCTAGGAAGTCCTTCCCCAAAAACTGCTATTTACCATAATAAAATCCACGTCAAACCCCAAAAACGTCTGCATTTCATTTTCAACCCATTCAACTTTTTCCACGTTCACTTCTTGTCCAGGGACACAAACTAAAAATAAATTAAAACTACAAACCCTTCAATCAACAACCAACTAGTACTAGCAGTTTTCAATGCATAGCCCTAGTATTAAGGATCCAGGCTCTGTAGAAATAAATGTAATCCCCTCGCTTGAGAAACGCCTTTTACCGGTTATTTTCTGGTCATTAAAATTAAATAACCCTCAACCAAATTGTTCACAATATATATTAACACATAATAGTTAGAAATGCAGTCAGTTAATAATGAACTTTTCAACCACTCTTTGGAGAAACTTTCCAACAGCCACAAATCCTCAATGGAAATACTCTCCAGTCTTAGTAAAAGGTTAAAGGAAGGCACCTCACTGAACCTTGCCAGCTTTGAGAATCTCCTTTCCTCCTTCGCCTCACTAAATGCCGAATTGTCTACTATCAAGCAATCCATCCTTGACTTCAACGACAAACTCCAAATTCAGCCTGTCCAGTCTTCTTCTGAGGATGATTTAATGGAAATTAAGGAGAGCATCTCTGGTCTTTCTACAGCTCTGGATTCTATTAAATTACAGCTGTCCGACCATGGCGAGCGCGCTGACGAGATCTTAGGTGATCTTAACTTACTTAGCGATGAGTCGACATCGACAAGACATAATTTAAATGCAGTCGTCGAAGAACTGAAGCTTGTCTCAACTAAACTTGACACGGTCCCACTGGAAATTCTTCCCTCCGCAAATAAATCCCTGCATGATGAACTGCTGATTACTGAGGATGATGTTGCATCGCCGCCACTATCTGGCTCACCACTCTCGACTCACAAGAAACATTCGTCTTCTGTAACGGCATCTTCTTCCGATATGCGAACTAGTAAACCAGATGGATTAAACAAGTCTGCTATCATAAACAGTAAAATTCCAACCAAAACGGACGTTGCTGCTTTCTTCCTAAAGGGGGCTCCGAAACACGCCAATAATTCCTGGGTGCAAAAATTATTCAGCCGCAAATACTTCATCACCATTATCGATTGCCAGCAGGTGGCTCCCTCGAAACGGAAGCTCAAAAACTTTAAGATTTACTTAGCCAGTAAATACGCCTGGATCTTTTCTTCGGACGATACTCTTACCATCGATGGCATGATTATATATAATTTAAGCTCAAAAACTAGATTTAGCTCTAATCCTAAGTTAAGTTTTATAACTAACTCTAGCTCTAGTTATATTAGCCTTGCCACACCCCCTCCTGTTGGTCACATTCCTAATTTCAATAACAATATCCCTACCTCGATTTCCGTTAAAAGAGTGTCTTTCACAGATCCAAAGATACATCCCATTGACCATCCCGGTATTGATGGTCGGTTTGTCCTCTCCCGCTTTAGAGATAGCAATATTTATGAGAATGTTCGCCTTTACCTAGCTTTTTTACACGACAAACCTGAATCTGTCCGCATTGATGGGATAACCAATATGTGTGTCGTACGCACAATTTCCGAAGCTGGCCTCCCAACTGAATTTTTTGCCCTTAAACGTTTATTCTTAGAATATCACGAATATTTCAACGTCTCACCCCTTCAGGTATCTAATGACTTGTCTACATATGCGGCATTTTTAAACATGAAATGCTTCTCATACCTCCGATCAACCCAAATGGCCAATAATAGTTTTTTTCGTCACCAACCATTTCACCCCCAATCAAACTTCTAATGATCTGTCTCAACCCTCTTGCTCTGTCAGAGCTAACCTTAAATACATGTCTCTTTACTATCAAAATGTTAGGGGTCTTCGAACCAAAACATCCAAGGTTTTTCTCAACTCCCAAAAGATCCCTTACGACGTCTTCGCCCTGACTGAAACAAATCTTACCCCTAACATTATGAATAATGAACTTTTTTCATCCGATTTCAATGTGTTTCGTAATCCCTATAACCTTTCAAATGCGAACACCCCTGGCCGTGGTGTGCTTTTGGCTCTTCGTACTTGTTATGACGCATCTGAATTCCCTATTCCCAACACCTCGATTCTCGAGCTAATCTGTGCTAAAGTAATTTTTCCAAAACGTTCTCTTTTCATCATGTGCTGTTATATTCCACCCACACAGCCTTTAAGTCAATATCAGCTTCTTGTTGATGCTGTTGATTTTCTAATTATGGGTATGTGTCCTGAAGACGATGTAATCGTTGTTGGTGACTTCAATCTTCCTCAATTACGATGGGCTGAGCTAGATGATAATACTCACCTTGTCCCAATTAATGCTACCTCTGATAAGGAAATCACTTTTACAGATCGGCTTTTGGCTGCTGGTCTTTATCAATTAAGCGGTATCCAAAACAACATAGGAAGACAACTGGACCTAATCTTTTCTACTGACTCATCCACAAAAAGGGCTGCAAGAGCGATATCTCCAACTATCGACCTATTGCCAAACTATCATCCATACCAAAACTCTTTGAGAGCATCGTTTACGAGTCAATGTTCTTTCATTGTAAATCAATACTCTCCCCGAAGCAACATGGGTTTTTTAAGGGCAGATCTACAACTACAAACCTTACGGATTTTGTCTCTAGCACATTATGTGCCTTGGAAAATGGTAAGGAAGTGGATGTTGTGGCTACCGATTTTAGCAAAGCGTTCGACAAGATCTCTCACAATGTCATACTCTTCAAACTAAAAGCGATCGGTTTCCCTCCGCGATTTACTTCATGGATTAAGTCCTATTTGGAAGATCGCAAGTTTAGTGTCCTTTTTAGATCTGCCATTTCTAAGCCAATCATCGCATCCTCTGGTGTACCACAGGGGAGTCATCTCGGTCCATTGATCTTTAATTTGACAATAAATGATGTAGTACGTGTCATTATACTCTCAGACCTGGAGATCTACGCAGATGATATGAGATTCTCTAAACAAATATCTTGCACCGCTGATTCTCTCTCACTACAAACTGACCTTAATCACTTCTACACCTGGTGTCAACAGAATCGATTGGAACTTAACGTGAAAAAATGTCAAGCTATAACTTTCTCCCGTAAACGTCATCCCCTGAATCAAAGATCTTATTTCATAAACAACGAGTCTGTATCCACTGTTTCATCTATTCGTGATCTGGGCATTATCTGCGACGCTCAACTTAATTTTCGACATCACATCGACAACATTATTAACAGGGCTAATTCTGCACTTGGGTTTGTTAAACGTTGGTCGAAGGAGTTTTCAAACCCCTATGTCACTAAATCCCTATATACGACGTTTGTTATACCACTTCTTGAATATGCCAGCCAAGTCTGGTCACCTTACCATCAGGTACATATTTTGAGAATCGAAGCTGTCCAACGTAGATTCATTCGTTTCGCCTTACGTGGACTTGACTGGGATGACCCTCACAATTTACCTCCCTACGAGAATCGCCTTAAGTTGCTCAATTTAAAGGCTCTTATGACTCGTCGCGATATCGCTGACATAATTTTTATTCATCAGTTACTATCTGGTAACATAGATTGCCCGCATCTACTGCATAAGATTTCAATAAATACTAATCCTCGTCGTTTACGATCAATTCCCTTTTTCCGCCTTCCCCATCACCGCACTGACTATGGCCAACACGAGCCTTTAACAAGAATGCTTTGCAAAGCAAACATGGCGCCCAATTTATTTGACCTAAATTGTACCAAGGCAACTCTTAAAAGTGCGCTTCTTAAATTGCCTTAGTCATAAATATCTCATTTCCCTTTAACTAACCATTTTTTTGTCTCTTATAGTTTATATTTAATAAATCATTATGCGCTTTAGTGTTATGTTTACGTTTTTTACCCTTATTATTTGTATTTGTATTTTTTAGTCTTAAGTTTACTTTATTGTTTATTGTTTTATTGTTAGTTTGTTACATGCTTGTATTAAGCAATTAAAATTAAAATTATTACATACCCATACAAAATGTGCAGTAAATAAAATAAAAATAAGAAAAAATCCCCTACTTGTTGTCCTTGGAAAGGCATTACTCAATAAATTGACTATGGTCAACAGAAAAAAAAAAGTGGAAGAAATATTAAATTTTTTTTTAGGGATGAATGCTGGAATGCAGGATGAAGGAAGTCCCTCATTGTCAATAATATGGCAAGTCGACGAAGGAATTTTTCCGACTACAAAAGTACATATGGGAGCTATAGAAATTGTTGGCTCAAGCATAACGAAATTAATTATGAAGAAAATATAAGCTGCCTTTGGTTAAGTAAAAAAAAAATTAAATAAATAAAACGATGGGGGAGGTTTTTAAGAAATATATTTTCCTGCTGATAAAGTGGAAGTCCTACAAGTTGGGGTAGTGGTGATTAAAGCAGGTCTTTTTGGAAAGAAACTCAGGTTAGGGAAGATGATGAGTAGTATGGCAAATACCTAATTTGCAGAAAACTAATTGTATGAAAAATACTTCACAGTCTTCTCCCTTAAGAGACTAAGTAGGATCCTTTCAACTTATTCACTTATCAAAGATCAAACACTAAATGACTTGTAAGACCGGCAAAATCAAATAATTCAAACCAAACCACTCCCCCAACTAACCGGTAATAAAGTTAAATGAACTTTCTGAATTCTGATTCTTTTTGCGCAACCAAACAGTGTACGTATAAATATAAACAGTAATTCCATCAACAACAGCAACAGGATTTAATGGACTTATTCCACGAAATCGGGATGGATTCTTAAACTAATCCAACTGTACATGCAGTTAATGAAGTTAAGAAGTACGAGTACTCACACCAAATCGAACAACTATCAGAGACTGGTTTGTGTCTTGCCGCCATGTGAGATTCCTTCGGTTGTAGGACAAAGTTTGTTTCAAGTTTGTTTCAAAGATTTGCGCATTTCGAAAGTTTGCAGGACTCAAGAGTGTTACGTATTATTGAATTCGACACGTTGCCTCTTGATATATGGGGTTTCCAAAATATTGTTTCCCTTTGCAATTTGGGTCAGTTCTGTTTCGTAAAAAAAAGTCAAAATAAGTACCTACAGATTTTGTGCAATGACCTGAATTAGGAAATAAATGCGGCAATCTCTGGGTAAGTGGATAAGCAAAAGAGTTCCAACAATATTTTTTTTTTTTTGTGATATCGAATTGAAAACTCGGAAGTGCAACCATTTTGGCATCTCATATGCCTCAAGGTGGTCCAAGGATGAAAGTTGTTTTCTTTTACGAATATTTTCGGAATATAAATTATTCTGACATTCACACATCATCCAGAAGATGAAACAAGATATTGCAAAGCTACCCACAGGTACTTGCCTCTTATATTTTCAAGAAATTTTGCAACTATAGCTGGGGTTGCTGCAGCACGTTAAGTGACCAGTGACCACCGGGAAGCTAGGGTATCGGTTGGTTTATGGTTTCTTTAAGATGGTGAAATGGATTTTGGGTTAGGTATTGCAAAATTGAAATTGAAAAATGTCTCTGTTACCCTTTGGGTGAGTTTTACATGGTCATTCCAAGAAAGTATGAACCTAAGGCATACTCCTCCTGCTGATGGTTCCGTCATTTTGTTTTCTTTCAAAGTTCTCAAATGTCAAACGGGTTTTAAGGCACCAACCACTGCAACATATCAGTTTACACAACAAAAATATCTTAGGCTAAAGTCTCAGCAATTGAACTCTGTGCCAGAGAATGCTGAAGTAGAAATCTAAAATAGTCAAATATCAGCATATTTCCAGGAAGTAAAGCTGCGCTAAAGGCGGCTCTTCATTCAAACAAATCCAACCTTAGACTCATCTGTAAAACTGTATGGACACTGTGCAATCTCTTTCCGGCGTTGATGAAAAAAAGAGGAAAATAATTATGGTATGGCCTAGCTCACAGAGGTTCAACACCTACTTTCATTCACCCGGAACCTATTTGCATCATGCCAAGACGCCAACAAACAACATCAAGGCAGAGCTAGACTTTTCGGGGAGATTTAAATGAGGCTATTGAACAGAAACTAATAATCGATAAGTACACAGTTGGGCGCAACAGGTCCGCTTCTAGCCTAGCTTCTCACAACCATTCGTTTTATGTTAGTGTTTTTTTTTTTTTTTTTTTTTTTTTCTTCTTCTATTGTTGGGAAAAATGGGAGAGTTTTAAAATTTGATGCCGAGTCCGAACGTTTTTCATGACAGTTAAATACCCTCAGATGTTTGTCGGACGTTCGCGAGAGACGGCGCAGTGAAAAAAGCCTTAGGATCTTAATTGTGGTTTTTCGGGGATCGAAAGAGAGATCACCTCGCTCAGCAGTCCAGCACACTAACCACTGAAACATTGCACCCACGGTTTGTTTTCAATACAGCCAGTGACGCCAACTTGGATCGAAGTTTTTATGTCTGACTGAAAAAAATACCTTTTCAGTTAGTTATTAAAATATTATTTATTATTAATTATGCCTTTTTGGCAAAACAAAAAATAATAAAAATTGCATATTTTACTATAGTAGTACAACGAAACTATGGTACAAGTAAAATGTTAACCTTTTTTGTTCTCTCTATTCCAAGAACCTAAGAGGTATTTGGTTCTTATTTTTTTTTTTTTATAAATATAACTAGCTGACCCGGCGAACTTCGTTCCGCCCAAATCTAAATATGTATATAAAAATTGAGCCTTAAAATTGTGTTCGTTTGTCGCCAATACACGTCTTAACGCATTTACCGATTTTAACCAAACTTCCATACATCTTTGGTATTGGTCTTTATATGATTTTTGTGAAGTTTGGTTGCAAATGGTAAACGTATGTTTGTGTAATTTTACAAAAAACGGTGCAAAAAAAAAATATATTTGTGGCGCTGTTGTCGATCTCCTAAACCACTCAACCAATTTCAATGGAATTTTGTGGCTGTGTTTGGTTGGTTACAGTTTGAAAGATATGACTATTTTGGGCACGATAGGTGGCGCTGTGTTCAATCTCCTAAGCTACTTAACCGATTTCAATGAAATTTCGGGGCTGTGTATGGTTGGTTACAGTTTGAAAAAGAGGATACTATTTTGGTATGGTGGGTACGGCTTTATGTAAAAGAGACTGACGTCCGTATGTGCACTCATAACTCGGGAATGGATCGTGGTTCGGTGAAGATTTGGTGTTAAAGATAATTTTTGATGCCAAATCTAAAAAACTAAAAAAAAAATGTTTCGTCAAAAATAAAAAGCAGAAATGTTGTGGACAACTTAATCACTATTATTTTTATTTAAAGTATGTGTTTTTTTAACTATCGCAGAGCCTTTTCATAAACGACATTTTTTGTTTTGCCCTGAGTAGTAGTAGGTATAAATAAACAGAACTGATGGCTTTCCTACACGTGAACATGATACATATAATTGTCCGTGGGAGAAGCATGGATACTCTAGGTTGATTCCACACAATTCCAACGATTGTCCTTGCGCCTTATTTACTGTCATAGCGAACGCAAGACTTGTCGGAAATTGCAATCTTTTGAATTCAAAAGTTAAATCTGGTGGAATCATTGGAATACGCGGAATCAATACATCTTCACCTTTAAATTTTCCTTTTAAAATCGTTGCTTCAATAAGATTGTTCATAACCTTTTTTACTGCTAATCTTGTTCCGTAGCACAATCGAGGCTGATTTATATTCCGAAGAAGAATAATTGGTGCACCAACTTTCAATTGTAAACGATGAGGCGGCAATCCAGGTAAATCCAACGAATTTAGAAATTCCGTCGGATAATTGACAGCGTCATCTTGATTTGTGACAATGTCTACTGACTGATACGTTACAATCTCACCAGGCACATCAGTTAAAATATCCGCATTCAATTGGCCGACGTCCTTATTTTTGGCGGCCAATATTGCTCTTTCAGCTAACCAATTGTGATTTTTATAATTTTGCGCAATGTTTGGAAAAACACTTGAAACCAATTGTTGTTTTGTTTGTGCGAAATTACAAAAATTACTGACAAAGTAATTAATCCAGTGTTATCAATAGGAATTTGTCCATTTCCTATCGACAGTATTTGCATAGACAATTCTTCAGCCGATGAGTCATTTTGTATTTGTACTCTCACATTTGTTGTTAAAGTGAGTGTTTGTACATTTCTCCATAAATTTTATGACTTTAAATATGCCTTTAATTCATCTGCTGGAGTTGCACGGGGTATCACTGGCAGTGTTTGACGGAAATCACCAACCAATAATATTAAAGCGCCACCAAATATATCTTGATTATTACGTAAATTTTTCAAAGTCCTATCCAAAGCTTCCACCGATCTTTATGTGACATTTTACATTCATCCCATATTATTGATTTGCATTGTTGCAAAACTCTTCCCATTCCAGAATTTTTAGAAATATTACACGTTGGATTTTCATTAATTTGCATATTCAATGGTAGGTAATTTAAGTGCGGAGTGCGCTGTACGACCACCATCCAATGTAGCAGCTATTCCAGACGACGCAAGTGCTAATGCTATATTCTTCGGTGATCTTATAGTAGCTAGTAGTATAGAAATCAAAAACGTTTTTTCCGGTACCACCTGGCGCGTATACAAAAAAATATTCCTCCGCTTTCGTTTTGTATAGCTTGAATTATTGTATCATATACATTTCTTTGTTCTCGGTTCAATTTCGGCAGATTCAAATTTATAAATGTCTTCAGTTCATTTATATGTTGTTCACGTTGCATTTCTTGATTAAATACGTCATGCAATGGTCAATTAGGAGCTGGCAAACCTAATTGTGACAATGTTTTATTTGCAATTGCTAAGCACATATCTTCAATTATAACTAATGCCTCATTATAAATTTCGAGTGTTGTTGTATTGTCAAAATCTTCCAACTCGTAGTTTTTAACTTCTCGAACGACAGCTTGAGACGTCAAATCACTATAAAAGGCCATATAATCTTGATGAAGGCCAAACCATCTACATTTCCTGAAAATATCTTTGTGTCATTATTTTAAACCAAAAATTGCCACTCATGAGCAGACACATATCCTCGATCAAAATCAAAGCTTTGTTGCGCTTTTCATCTCACATCAGTTGATTATCCGATCCGATCAGTTCATTATCCGATGTCACAGTGCGAATTCGATGTAAAATATCGTCGGCCATAGCACACAAAACACCGTCACCAGTCCGCAGCGCTTCGAACGAAGTAGGGCCACAAACATTGACCAAAAGCATTCTCAAATAGAAGCAAGAAAAGGGTGAACTGTGTATATTGTACCAATTGCATCACTTGCATAAACACCACGAAATGCGGGAACTATTTCACCTTGTTTCCGCCGCTTGAACTTCTTCGACGACGCATTCCAATATCGGGGCATTTCGCAATAAGAAAGTGTTCGCGCAAACTCGTGGCTTCGGCAAGTGTCAAAAAATTGGTTAATGTTGTTGCAGGTGCCATAACACTACTCACGAATGAGCAGAGTACCAAGATTGTTACTCGCTCATTTTTCGTAATAACCCCTCAAAACGCTGAACAACATCATTGTCCACGTATCTCAATCACCCCTACATTTCAACTTACTCACTCGTACTAATGCAAGGATCTTGAAAATAATGGATTCAAACACCATCAAACAAAGATCAAAGTATCTACTCCACTTTAAAATATTACTTAATGTAACATAGTAAACATAATTTAAAAGAACAAACTTATTAGGTAGGTACCTATATTTAAAAAAAAATTCAAAATTGTTCACAATAACAATTTGCTCGGAAAATAATTGAAATCATTGACAACAACAATTGCTTTTAAAATATTTTTTTTTTTTTTGTATTTGAAATGTCACTACTCGATTTCTATCCATTTTTTTGTTGTTTCAAAGTGCATTTCCCCATACAAACTTTCATAGCCTTTTTCATCCCCTCAAAGTTTTGTTTTCGCGACAAAACTTCACACAAATGATATACAGACCAATAGCAAATATGTGTGAAAGTTTGGTTCAAATCGATAAATGCGTTAAGGCGTGAATCGACGACTAACGAACACAATTTTAAGGTTTTCTTTTTATATATATAGATTTTGTTTGACTCGACGTAAGTCAAGTTAAGAATTCGAAAGTAAGCACGACGCGCAGTTAAAATTGAGTGATGCGACCTTCAACAAAGTATCAAATTTTCAAAATACAAAATTTATTTATTTGGATTGATTGTAAAAACATCTCACACAAGTTTTTGACGTTTTTTTCTCAAAATTATCCCTCAATGCCTCAAGCATCGGAATTTTGCCAAAAAGTCATAATCATGCTTCAGTTGGCACTGTTGGTAGCATTTATTTGCATAGCGTATAAATTAATGTGCGACTTTAATTGGAAAGTAAAAAGTGACAAGTAAAAAATGGCAAGTAACATGTGACCCAGTCGTCGTTATGCACATTTCTTCCTACGCGTAGACATCAAATTTTGTATTTTTATTGAACTGTTTTTAGGCATTCCCGAAGTACATCCAGCACATACAAGTATTTGTTTATGAAGAAGCTTTTTACCCTACCCACTGCGTTGTAAACTGCCGCTAGATGGCGCTGCAGCAAATCAACTTCTGTTCACAATCCATTGGCATAGCCCCCAAATCAGTTGAGCTCAAATTTAACGGCATTCCTCAGTATTGGCAATATTCCTGGGACGTTTGGTCAAAATCGGACAATAGGACATGGCAGATGGCACCAACCATTACATTACAAAAGCTTTTTCTCAACACTCACGGAAGCTGAAGTTGTAAACTTTTTTTTGTTAATTTGTGGTAATTTGTAACATTGATGTGCGTTGTCCGAACAAATAACTTTGCGAAATGCTGGCAGTATAAAAAAGCGGGGCGTGGCGCCTCCAAATTTTGTAGATGGATGAACCTTTACTGCCTTACAAAATTGAATACACATCCGGTACAGTATATGCAACCCAATTATATTATAAGTCAAAAACCTATCTTTTTTTTTCTGCTGATTCGTCACTCCATTGTTTACATATTTAATTAAAAAAATAGTTTCCAGCTGAATGATTTCACAGAGATGGAAAAAATATCAGTAATCCACAAAATCATATCACAGCGTGGCATGTCCATGAAATCCACACAAAAAAAAAATACCATAAAACATTTTTTAGAGCATTCATACTGCCAACGCAACGAAATTATTTACCAAAAATAGGGTTAGGATGGCCTGTATTTCATTTGTCAAAGCGGCAGTGGCTATAGGTACCCACTATTCCCATAAAGTCATACACGTGGAAAGCGGATTCAATTGTTTTTTTGTTTTTGTTTTTATGCTGAGTCAACTACGTTTGCAATTCGAATATAAAAATATATAAAAACTGGCTATACAAAAATATTTTTTATTTGTTTACTTAAGTGGACAGAGTTATCACGAGAACAATTTCAAATTAAAATAATTCACTTGCTTCAGTGATTTTATTTTCCACTTCGATTGGTTTCATATTTCTACTGAATTTAGATTTCCATTTTGGGCCACAGTGTGTGTGGTATATATCCTCATTTCCATTCATATAGAAACCTGTAACAATTTAAATGATGCTTCAACCCCAGTTGGTCTTGAGAAATACTTTGAGCTTTCATATTTTCCAGACTCATCTTTTGCATTGGCCTGTGTGTTTGTGTGTGTATACATATAAATTGAAGCACTTAAGGGAAGACTACAGTGAGTCTGACTGAAATTCTCGAGGATATGTGTTCATTGAAGATGTCAATTCCTGAGAGGCGACTTCCCTTCTACATATATCTACTCCAATATGGGATGCAACAGCATTTCGAACGAATATTGCCAATGTTCGTAGATGCAAATGGAGAATTCGTTTGTCCCCTCTGGAGTGCAGACTCTCTGTAAAGCAGTTGGATTTCTTATCGTTGTCGTTATTGTTTTCCAATCGAACTGAATGCATAAGTTATTCGGTATGCATTTAGTGTCGGGGGACATAAGGATAGCGCTAGCTTGGAAAATGACTGCGAATGAATAAAATGTTATTTAAGTTGGGATGTTTGCTTCGGCTCATGGGAGCGTTTCTACTGAGAGGAACTGAATAATGGCACAGGAAGTGGGATTTTCTTCTAAAAGCCTGACTTTCGGTTGGTATGATGTGAATGATGTCCAACAAATGTTTCAACCGTATGACGTGTACGTTCATGGTGTTTTTGGGGAATTTGTGTCAGCGCCATTTGTCAGCAAAAACCATATCATGTATAAAGCTGCACTGTGGTCCAAAAAGACAAATGTCGGGGAAAAAATTGTTAATTCGGTGTTTTATTGATGTGTAAACATTTATGCGCGCGTTATTAGAATCTGGTATAGTAATTCCAAACATTATGCAACGAAAAATGCGACAGTTTTTTATGTGTATTTTCTTCTAATGGACTTGAAGTTGGAGTTGAAGTTGGGAGTTGGAGTTGGAGTTGGAGTTGGGAGTTGGAGTTGGAGTCGGAGTTGGAGTTGGAGTTGGAGTTATGCGCGCGTTATTGGAATCTGGTATAGTAATTCCACACATGATGCAACGAAAATACTTAATGCAACGAAAAATGCGACAGTTTTTGTTTTATGTGTATTTTCTTCTAATGGACTTGGAGTTGGAGTTGGAGTTTGAGTTGGGAGTTGGAGCTGGAGTTGGAGTTGGAGTTGGAGTTATGCGCGCGTTATTGGAATCTGGTATAGTAATTCCACACATGATGCAACGAAAATACTTAATGCAACGAAAAATGCGACAGTTTTTGTTTTATGTGTATTTTCTTCTAATGGACTTGGAGTTGGAGTTGGAGTTTGAGTTGGGAGTTGGAGCTGGAGTTGGAGTTGGAGTTGGAGTTATGCGCGCGTTATTGGAATCTGGTATAGTAATTCCACACATGATGCAACGAAAATACTTAATGCAACGAAAAATGCGACAGTTTTTGTTTTATGTGTATTTTCTTCTAATGGACTTGGAGTTGGAGTTGGAGTTGGAGTTGGTGTTGGAGTTGAAGCTGGTGTTGGAGTTGAAGCTGGTGTTGGAGTTGAAGCTGGAGTTGGAGTTGAGAGTTGGAGTTGGAGTTGGAGTTGGAGTTGGAGTTGGAGTTGAAGCTGGTGTTGGAGTTGAAGCTGGAGTTGGAGTTGAGAGTTGAGAGTTGGAGTTGGAGTTGGAGTTGGAGTTGGTGTTGGAGTTAGAATTGGAGTTGGAGTTGGAGTTGGAGCTGGGAGTTGGGAGTTGGGAGTTGGGAGTTGGAGTTGGAGTTGGAGTTGGAGTTGGAGTTGGAGTTGGAGTTGTAGTTGGAGTTGGAGTTGGAGTTGGTGTTGGACTTGAAGCTGGTGTTGGAGTTGAAGCTGGAGTTGGAGTTGAGAGTTGGAGTTGGAGTTGGAGTTGGAGATGGAGTTGGAGTTGGAGTTGGAGTTGGAGTTGGAGTTGGAGTTGGAGTTGGAATTGGAGTTGGAGTTGGAGTTGGAGTTGGAGGTAGAATTGGAGTTGGAGTTGGAGTTGGAGTTGGGAGTTGGGAGTTGGGAGTTGGAGTTGGAGTTGGAGTTGGAGTTGGAGTTGGAGTTGGAGTTGGAGTTGGAGTTGGGAGTTGGAGTTGGAATTGGATTTGGAAATGGAGTTGGAGTTGGAGTTGGAGTTGGTATTGGAGTTGTAGTTGGAGTTAGAGTTGGTGTTGGAGTTGAAGCTGGTGTTGGAGTTGAAGCTGGAGTTGGAGTTGAGAGTTGAAGTTAGCGTTGAGAGTTGGAGTTGGCGTTGAGAGTTGGGTTGGAGTTGGAGTTAAAGTTGGAGTTGGAGTTGGAGTTGGAGTTATCAAACCATACACATACCGCACGCATGGTGTTTACACATATTTCGGGACTGTTGTTTACAGTCAGTCGGGCCTTTTTTTTTATTTCTAATAGAAATATAAACAGAACCAGCAAACAAAATTATTTTCTTCTAACTAGTTTGACTTATAGAGCTTTTCAAAATTAGTCAATTTTGTTCTAGAATCTAGAGTCCAAAAAAAAAAAAAAAAAAGAAGAGGAAAAACGAAAAATCTAAATTTTCTTGAATGTAATCTAATTGCTTTATATATAGATAAATTTAAATTTTAATACAAAAGAAAATATTACCTGATTTATAATTCTAATCGTCAAGTTTTGTGCGTCAAACCCAATTTTTAATTCAACTTAATTTTTAATCTGCAGGATATATAAAACAAAACAAAAAACGCCTTTTGAGCAATTTTTTAGTTCTACAAAAAAAAAAAAAAAACTCGCGAGTTCTTCGCGGAAAATTGCCCACGGTAGTCGACCCTAACTATATGCAAAATTGTAGCTGCAACTATTTGCAATGTTCGGAAAAATTGTAATTTTCTTAAAAAAAAGCGTGTTCCCAGTGCTGACATTTCGGCCTTAAAAGCAAATTTTTTTCTTATGGAATATTTCAATTATTTTGTTAAATAAAGGAGATGAGATCGTAAAATTTGCATCAATCAATCAATTAAAACTGGTTTTGTTACTATTTTGTTCGTTAAAAAATCTACCCACTTCCACGCCATTTCTTATATTTATATAATTGTTGCCAATTGTCGTTTATAATACACCCACTTTAAGGACTATTTTTGAATAAATTCCTCCTAAATGAAAAGGGCTTTTGAGGTATGTATGCTGTAACTGAGTAACTGAGAATTATTTAAATCATTGTAAATCATTACTGTTCTTATTCTTAAAGTATACGTAGGTTAGGTTAGGTTAGGTTTATGGGTATATACGGCAGAATGAACCCTGCAGTACCCCACTTAGGTCCATGTGGACCCATTGTGATGCCCTTGTTGTTGGGGGTTAGCCGATATTGTTGGCGATGGTATTTGTTCTCTCTCGGTTACTCGACCTTGTCCAGCCATCCTGATGTATTTATGAACCTGTAAAGATTAAATAAATTAACATCTGAAAGATCTTGTATGTCATGAAAGTGGTATCTTCCAAGTGTTCTGTTCCTCAAGTGACACAGACTTGGGCAGTGACAGAGAAAGTGAGGTGTGTCCTCATGCCCCTCCTCGTCTTCGCAGCCCCTGCATATATCGTAATTCTTGGGTTTTAATTTCGTTGTATGGTTTCTCAGAAAGTTGTGACCTGTTAGGGCACCTAGCAGTTTATGTAGCGACGTTCTATCAAACCGCATGAGCTTGCTAGTCCGACTTGTATTATATTCCGGCCAAAGCTTCCGTGAAATTTCGCAGGTAGTTAATTCCTTCCACCTTTATGGCTTTCATGCGAATATTGTTTTCCACTCTCTCTCTGAGATTACAGAGCGGTGGATTGATCGATTTGATCGCCCGATCTTGATCCATAGCAGATCCATGTCCCTTGTCCCTGTGTCCATAGACCCAGCAGAGACACGTTGTATGCTGCGAGCAGAGAACCTTAAGCTCTTCACGGCAGCGGCGAACTAGCTTCGATTTTATTTCAATAGCAGACACTGCTTTTATAGCCGCCTGGCTGTCAATAAATATGTCAATCATCATTTGGTATTGCCATCATTGGCACCATATGGGCAGCTTCGGCGATTGCCAGAACCACCGCCTAAAAGACACTACTGTGATCAGGCAGTCTGATCGAGTGGTGTACATTTAGCTCTTTGGAAAAAAATGCCAGCACCTGTTCCACAGTCTATCTTATATCCATCTGTGTAGATGGATATCGATTTCCTTTTTGTGGGTTCGTCTGTGTTCCATTCCTCCCTGCTGGGGAAATAGCAAGAGAATGGTTTATCAGAGTCAAGGTTGGGAGACAAGTAGTCAGAAGTGACAGAGTCTCCCACGTATTTGTTCAGAATCTGTGCATGTCCCATTCTGTAGGATTTCCAGCTTTTGGTTTGGCTGATCCTGAGGGCACTTTTGGCTGCAGATTCTTGCATGTGTAGATCTAGGGGTACCAGGTTGAGGATTGCCTCCATTCCAGCAGTAGGTGTTGTCCTCATTGTGCCGGTTGTACCTATACATGCTATAGTCTTTGAATTTTGGTCATTAGTCTTAAGTTCGATGCTCTGTTTTTGGGTTGCCACCAGACTAAGCTTCCATATGTGAGTATTGGACGCACAACAGCCGTATACATCCACAGAATTATTTTAGGGTTTGGTCCCCACCTTTTGTCGAAGATTCGGTTGCATGCATAAAAAGCATTTGCAGCCCTTTTTACTCTCTCATTGACATTTAATTTCCAATTGAGCTTCCTATCCAAGATCGTACCCGGATATTTAGCACTCTCCACTACCCTGAAAGGTATACCCTCAATAGTTGGAGGATCGGAGTTTGGAATCACTCTTTTGTTACTAAACAAGACTAGCTCAGTTTTTTGTGGACTGACTCCAAGACCGCAAGTATACTTAAACATGGATTAACTTGCCAAAATTCTAGACCATGGTGGGGAAATTATAAGAAATAAAATATTGCCAATAGGGAAGCTTTCAGAAGAAGCACAAGATTCAAGGAATAAAGACTACAAGCGATATTGATACTCAAATACATGCAAGGTTTCACGAAAATGACAAAATTATATCATCATCCTATATGGCAAAAGAACCGGTTTAAGTCCTGGGATGAAGTAAGGCACGACATAAAAAATGGTGGGCGTTATATTATTGGCAACCCATACATTTGTTTCATCTTTAAGACACGTTAGATCCCAAAAAGATCTGGAAAAATGTACTGCCTAGAACTAATAAGTCCATTAAATGTTGGAAATGATGACGATGATGGCAAAGTTGTTTTTTTTTTCTGAAAATTAAGAACTATACTTAGTATCTAATTTCAAAAAATATGTATTATGTATTCTATTTTATTTTATTCTAAATATATATAGGTATTGTACATACCTATTCTATTTGATTTTATTTTATTATTGCTTTCTGTCCGGTTACTTTTTTCCTACACTGTTTCATATAAAATCTATCACTCAAATAGTTTATAGGATTTGCTGATGCTCCACAAAATGAAAAAATACTGTTTAAATACGTGCCAAGGACATTAAAAATTGGTTCGTTCATTTTATGCATCCATTGTTGTAAAAAAAAAAATATTTTGGATCACCCTGTGAACAATAAAATAGCCGCAGACCTTTTTATACTTTGTTTCGTAAAGTTTTACTGTTTCTAAAGTTTTTTTTTAATTCCTTTTTCAAAAAAAAATCTTATTTCAGCCTAAGATTAAGAAACACCCTGTGAAGCAATTTTCTTAAAAATTACTATTTTTATAGGCTTGAAAAAAATTGTAGCGATATCTTAATGCGTTCAAAAGTTATGATTTTTGCACCCAAAAAAGTCATTTTGGACCACAGTGCGCTGTGACGAATGCCGCTTTGATGGCACGTGGTTTACGTGTGAGTGGAGTTCCATTTAAACAGCTAAAGACTTTTCAGTATTTAGCCTTCTATTTTGGAAGGAGCTATGATGAATTTTGCGGTTAAATTGATCAGTTTTTAAACAGGCTGAACTGGCTACCAAATATACATTTAACTGTAGAAATCCTTGTAACCGTAGGTAGTTAGCAAAGACAAAGACAAAGTAAATCCAGTAAATCGCACTGGCCGTCGCCATGGACCATACCCTTTGACTGCAGTATCTCTCGACTTCTGTTTTATAGCAATTGTATTCAAAAGTCTTAATACCATCCGACTCACTGTTATCGAATCACATTTGCGTTTGAATGCGCAACTTGTCGGACAGCGTCTCTTTTCTGTGTTTCCTTTATTGAAACTCGTCAATAAGAGTTCGTGATGCCGGAGAAACATTAACATCTAGTGTTCATCTACTTTTTGAATCATATGAAATAAATCCCAACGAATGAATATCTTTGGCCAAGACCTTGATTTCTCCTCCGATCATCTAGAACTAGATGTACCTACTCCAACTATACAACGCACACAAATAGGCACACAAACTGCCTACGTGATGACAAATGTTAGTACAACTTGGAAAATATCCTCGAATGTATTTTCCGGTATCGATGCTCCCATATTTCATGCGAAAATTCAATAAAACTGCATTTCAGCTCGAAAGACAAAACCAAAATGGAAGAAAATCAATATTCGTATCACGCAACCGAACCGCAAAATTTCAATATCCATGCGACACATTCCCCCGCCGCCGCCGGCCGGCCTGCCGGTAGATGTTCTCGCACACGACACGACACGACATATTCGTCCTATTTTTTCGCTGTGATTGCGCCACCGGCATTCTCTGTATTGTTTTGCCAAATCGTTAGTCCTTTTATTTGCGGTGACATTTGACACTTATTATTTGCGGACCCAGCCATCCGATATAGGGACAATTTGCAAAATTGCAAGATACTACATGTGTATGTTCTAAATATTTTTTCTGTATTTTATATTTCCCATCCTGACAGCGGTGGTTTTGGTTTGTCTGGAAAAAGTCTTATACGTATTGCAGAAAGGAATTTTTACTTCCTTTTTTTTTTTTTCATTTTTGCCCTGTAAATCTTCCCTTTGTTGTTAACTGTTCTTTTTAAGAACTTAGACAGAAAATTGAGGGAAAAAATAAAATTCTGCACTTGCAGCAGTAGTGAGGATAAAGTTTTCCGCGACTGGAGGCCACATAAAACACATGCGAATGCGAAATATCTGCGAGTCCTATTTCGGCTGTTTTTTTTTCTGTTTGTTGCTCTGTTTGCCTTGTGCCAGGATAAAGGATAAGAGATGAAATGAAATGTTACGAGGGGCTTTTTCTTTTCAATACGATATCCCTCTCCGACGAAAAAAAATGTCCCTCTCCCTGGATTGGAAACATGCGAATGCGGTTTATATCCTTGTACGAAGAAGCAAATATAATCCGATGATTTTTATGGTTTCTCGAATTTTTTTCCCCATCTGTTTTCGGCGTGGGGTTGGTTTATTTCTGTTTTTTCTTCTTCTTCTTCTTTTTTTTTCGATTAAAAAAGAAGAGAAAAATGTCCACGTGGCACATGTCCTTCCGCAGACACCTTAAGCCTCGGGAATGGTTTTAGGTGCCCGTCTTTGAACAGTCAAAGGAATTTTTTCTTCCTAAATCACCTCGTTGCAGATATTGTGAGAATATTCTCCTGCAAAACAACCAAACCTATAGCTTCCTTGACACAAATTACCCCAAGTCATAGGACACACGTATATACTAATTGAAACATTAAAAATGTTACAGAAAAATTCATCGAAACACACAGAGAGACAATAACAAGGACATAATGTTTAATGTTCTTCTGTTATGGTTATTTTTACTGTCGTCTTTACGGTTATTGATGTGGTGGTGTTGTCAAAAAATTGACGATAATGTCTAGATGGATTTAATTAAGTTAAGTAAAAGTAATGCAAATGGGAATGAGGTGATTTTGAGGCAGTAAATTTGTGAAAATGTGTTGCTGGTTCGCCTTGGCTATGGTTGTTTTTGCCGCAAAGGACATTGTGTACTTTGATTGAATTGATGTGGAAAACAAAATCAACAGAAACAACGTGAATGACCTGAATTTGTTGTTGTGGGTAAGTCAATCAAATGAATCGTAATGTCCTGGCAAGGCTCAGCAAGTGTAGTATCGATTCGTCATTTTTATCGGCACTTGGAAGTTTTATCGTGGACGTTGGTGACTGATTGATAAATCAGTATTGATAGGTACATGAGGATTTAAGAAATTGTTAATGATTTAAAAATTGCAAATGTTTGAGCTAAAATTGGCTCGAAAATCGCACAAAAATTGCCTCAACAATCTCTTCAGAAACACTTTGGGAATATCTCCTCTGAAATCGCCTCGGCCACAACAACAGCGACTCTGACGGTGCAGGGATATAAGTCCCGGGTCATAAATCCGGAAAGATTAAATTGGGACTTAAGTCACACTTAAGTTGGACATAATACCCGATTCGGGACATCTGTCCCACCCTCACCTCTAAAAAGTTACATTCGCCGTTTGTTTGCAGCGTAAAAAAACTGCCACAACTCAATCAAATTTTTGCTCTTAGACTCGAGAGGCACCCCTGTCCAAAAGGCTTAGAACTACATTGTTTTGGGTGGCTTCAAGTCTGAAACACATCGTATGAATTTTGGTGTTCCCCAGGGCTCCGTTTTGTCTCCGCTTCTCTTTTTCATTTTCATAGATGATCTTGATCTTCTGCCTACAACTTCTAATCTAATTCACTCGTTCGCTGATGTCAGCAGCCTTAGCTTCTCTATTCCATTTCGGGACTTGCACCTCTGTCCAAAAGGCTTACAACTACCTTGTTTTGGGTGGCTTCAAGTCTGAAACACATCGTATGAATTTTGGTGTTCCCCAGGGCTCCGTTTTGTCTTCGCTTCTCTTTTTCATTTTCATAGATGATCTTGATCTTCTGCCTACAACTTCTAATCTAATTCACTCGTTCGCTGATGTCAGCAGTCTTAGCTTCTCTATTCCATTTCGGGACTCATTTCACTGATCTTTGGTCGTATAACTGGAACAGTAACGCGCATAAAATTCTGACCTTGACTGAAACTGTGTGCTACCAATAGGCTTTGCTTCTGATTTCACCCATTTGGCCATCATATTCGAAGTGACCAAGAGTGCTTTGAAAATTCTACGTTTCCTCAAAGAAAAGATTATTATAATTATATCAGATCTTCATCCGCTATAAAGTGTTGCCAATATGAAAAACAAACCTCTGGAAAAATGTCCTTTTTTGTTTCTACTTTTGGACTTATTTTTTAACCATGTCGGAACCGAGTATGTAAATCTAAGCTCAAGTCTAAATGGGAGCATAAATAACCAGCCAGCTATGGAATTAGTCCTTGTGGGAAAAGGTGCTGCCAATGTTGGAAATAGTCTAAAAAAACATGCGACCGATACTACGATTAATTCCACTTACTACTGTCGTATGTTGACCTTTTAACAAAGGACAAGTTACAACCTAGATCTTTTTGATACTCGTCAGAAGACATGGTCAATAAATGTACTGAGTCAGGTATGGAGTTATCAGGCAGTTGGTTCACAGTTCAGAGTTTTCGTTCACACAGTACAGCATGCACGAAATTGTATGCAGTGTTATTGTCAAAGTAATGCCTATTTTTTCCATAGTCCTTATAACCTTCTTCACTCCTAAGTTCAGATTAAACAATAATCCACCGCAAATTTAAGGCATAATCACTAACAAATTTGTTAGCCAAAATCCCAAATAACTGTCTGTCAAATTCACTCTCAATGGGTTGTCCGACAACATGTTCCCTAAAATGAACCTAAACAACTCTGAACGAGGCCATATTCATTACTCTCTGGCCTTCACAGTTCTTGTTAAAATTTTAGCAAAGAAAAAAACTTACTACACCCTTTGTCAACAATTTGCTATCAAAAGGTTCATAATTTGTCGCATTTTGTCTTAATAATTGCTCGTAAACTTTTTTACCCGCCTACGCCATCCTCAAAAGGATATTCATCCAATGACAGTCCGCCGACACGCCGAAGGTAAATTTCAACAAGCCCAAGCTTACAAAACTTCAAAATACGCCGTGCCATTTGCCTGATGTATTACAGTCAAACTTTTGTCCTTAATTTGCTGAATAAGAACTAAATGGTAAATGCCTCTTGAATGGGGCTTAGGCAGGGGACTTAACTGCTCTCCGAAAACAGGGTTTATCCCGTTGTCTGTCAAAGGATTCAATTTCGGTGCAACGATTAAACTATGTAATCTCTGGCTCATTAGTTAACATGCTAAAAAGAAGCGAAACGACAAGTCTAAGGACGTTAATCCGTCTAATTAACAAGAAAGCGCCACAGACAGAGACAGAGACCAACATCGTTGGATATTTCGGATGGCTGGCAGGCATCAGATATACACGATGGTAATCAGCACGAGCGCGAGAGAGTCCTAATGAGTCCAAAGTATCATTAGGGCTGAATAAGTTGATTAATTAGGGAAATGGTTAACGACCTTTGGTATATTGCGCATAACTTTGCCATGAGTAATAGAATGAAGTTGTTTTGTTCTGGTTTCAGGTTGTGGAATATAGGATTGCTGCGTGGGATGATTCTTCTGAAGTAAACATATCGGGTACTTGAAGACGTAAGAAAAGCTTATGTCGTGCAGAATTCCAATCAGCCTATGTCTATGATGATGGATGGTGAAAGACTGTATTTGAAACGTGGCAGGACCTAAGTAGCTTATTAATATTTATAACGATCTGAGGAGATGTCCGTCTTCAATGAAGCGATCCAATTACTTTGCTGAGAGCATGTCGGAACAGAATATTTCATGTTGTTGGTAATTGAAATTGCCATACAGGTGGCATGCATTGGGGGTGGAACTTTATGTGACAGGTACCTGTCAGAAATAATATGGAAAGGAGAAGCAATTACTACATTGCCACTTGCTGTATCCTGAGAGTAATGTGAGATGCGGCAGCTTTTCCGAAGAAACCAAGTCGTTCAAATTTCCTTCTTCAGCTAAAAGTTGGGTTACATAGAAATAGACTTTGTTACCTTAATGTTTTGGCAATCCAGCAACTTTGAGATTTATCGTCATTTTATGCCTGATGAGCTCACACTATCTTGTTCCTTTGCTTCTCTGATTGGATGCTCGTTTCCTTCACTTTGTCATCGACATATATACATCCCTTAAAATTCTACCAGGTTTCTGAACTTTTTCGTACGAACAATGTCCTCTTTCCATGCCTTAGTCAGAGGTGAATGTGAAATACATGTCTTCTACAAATTTTAGTAACTTTTTATATCTGCGACAAAATGTCAAGTATTTTAATTCTGTGGCAAATTTTTGACTTTTTTACAATTCAAATATTTTATATCCACGACAAATTAATTTTAGATTTTTTTCGAAATGTAAAATATTTTATGTCTGCTACAAATTTTTTTTTTTTGTCTTCGGCGAAATGGAAAATATTGGACGTCCGAGACAAATTTTGGAATTTTTCATGTATGCGTCAAAATGGAATATATTTTATGTCGGCGACAAATTTTAGTAATTTTGTGTATGCCTGCGACAAAATGGAAAATGTTTTATGTCTGCGACAACTTTTTTTTTAATGTTTTCCATGTCTTCCATGTCTGGAAAATAGTTTACGTCCGCGTCAAGCTTTAAATCTTTTGTATGTCTGCGACAAAATGTCAGATCTTTTATGTCTGCGACAAATTTTGTGATTTTTTTTACAAAATGGCAAATATTTTATGTCCGCTACAAGTTTAGAATTTTTTTCATTTCTGCGACAAAATGTCAAATATTATTTTATGTCTGCGACAAATTTTTGATTTTGTTCCTGTCTGCTGCAAAATGGCTAATATTTCATGTCTGCGACAAATTGATTTTACAATTTTTTCAAAATGTAAAATATTTAATGTCGGGGACAAGTTTTAGATTTTTTTTTTATCTACGGCAAAATGGAAAATATCTAATGTCAGCGACATATTTAGAATTTGTTATGTCTCCGGCAAAATAGCAAATATTTAATATTCGCGACAAATTTTTAAGATATTTTGCTTGATAACTCTTCTGAACCTACGTAGTCAAAATTGAACAGCATGGTGGGAATATAAATCCGTTGGATGTTCCTTTTATTTTTTGAACGTACTTTAACAACAAATTATTGTAAACCGACCTGAGCAGTAAGTTCATCTTACAATGTCTGGAACTGTAATCAGATCCTTAAACAGAATCTATCAATAAGGAGTAAGTTTTGAATTGCCTCAAATCGATTTTTGGTAATATTTCCAAAGCACACCAATCACATTAGCACTCCTTCACCGTAAAGTTTCGAATTTTCTTCCACAATTACTATATAAAGTTGATACTCGCGCATAATATCCGCGACTCGTTTTCAATCCGCAAATCCCCGACGGCTTAACAGCTTCCGATGCCGAAAAGATCCCATAATACTCACCGCTTGTTTTGAAATATTTTGCACTCGGTATTTTATTAACTGAAAGAGCCAATTCAGGAGACAATCTCATCAAAAGCCCACCCAACACACCTTTGAAGGACAAAGATATTGTGTAGGAGTCTGGTCTGTGCAGATACAGCCCTGAAAGTTATTTTGATTTAATCAATAATGAGAACGGATAAGAATACCGCTACAATTTCGGTTTGTTATTTTACTAAGCAGGCATAGGGAAGTCAAAAAGTTCCATTTACGAGAATGGTGTGGGCAGGGTATAGGATATATTGGTGCTGGTGCGGTGTGGTTAAACTTAATTCAAATCGACGGAGTTTATTGCTGAAGTTTTGTTAGGATAATAAAATAACGTTTGGTACTTCGGCACCCTCTTCAAAGGTTTCCATCATTACGGGATCTTCTGTTGGGGTTTACTTTTTGAACTTTTTCTGTTTTTGTTTTTTTTTTTTTTTTTTAAGAAGAAGGGGGTACCTACCAGTAAAGCACCGACAACTCGAATAAAAAGGACGAACGAAAGACGAAGAAAAGCCAACATATTTTCTGCACAACTTTTGGTTGAGTTCACTTGAGGAAAGATTTTCCGCCACAGTGCAGTCTAAGGACTATAAGTGGTTACAAAAAACCGGGAAATAATGTTGCAATGCAATGAGGGCGAAATAAGTTGGCAAAAAGTATGGATTTTCGCTTGTCGCTTATTTGCATTCAATTCGAGTTTGGAGTGGGCCTAATAATCTAAATGAGGAAAGGCTTTCATCGATGGTGCTTGATGGAATGGGTTTATCTGCAGGGAATGCTTTAAAATATCTGATTGATATAAAGAGTTTACGAACCACAATGCATCGTCATAAGAAGGGCGGTTGAAAAGCAAAGAGCTTCATAGTTTGATACAGTGTTTTTGCTTCTTTCACTTTGCATCTTTTATGAGTCCATACCGTCCTATACCAATTATTATTCTAAAATATTTCCCATTTCCATGCGAGCAGTTTCTGATCGAATTTCCCTCACTTTGGTTAGAAATAAATTAGGTCAATCAAATGTCGTACAGCTAATGTTCCAGTCTAATGAGCACAGCCACAGATGACCCAAGAATTCAATTATGTATGGTATGCTGTATGCACATATCCATGTGCATTGTGCATGTATGCATACCATGCATGCATAAATCAATTCTCAGAATTTTATGTGTCCTTTTAGCAGAGCAATTTCTTATACATGAGGAAGCAGAAGAATTTAATTTCAACATGACTCTTTCCTATGAGGAAGCAAAATTCTCATTTTCAAATTAAATTCAAATTTGAAGAACCATCCTTGAATGGCAGGCTTCAATGACATTTCTCTTCGAATGGATACTCGTATTCGTATATAGTAGAACAACTTCCAATTTTCGAATTGCAATTGCAATCGAGTTGTCAAACGTCAATTGGATAGAGAAGTGATTAAAGTATTTCCTTGTTCATTATTGAGTTGATTTATTGAAAGTCAAGTGGTTTGATTGATGTTGCGTCGAGTGTCGGTGAGTGTCATTTTGGGTTTTCGATGACGACGAACAAGGAAATTGTTTCTTATTTTAGGTATATTAACTTCTACCTCTGGTTGTCGGTTTTTTGCACATGGCTAAAGTCGGTATTCACAATTTTTAGGACACAAATGATTTCTATTCCTTTATTTTTGCTTTTTCATTCATTCATTCAATTTCAGTTAATGAAATAGAAATGGATAATATTTCAGAAATGGTATCGTTCATCAAGCTTTGCAATGACAGAAAGTGGATAAAACGGCTACGGGCTAGTCTATTACAAATAGCTTTGTACGTATATGCAAACATGGTTGGCAACGCTAACCTTAGGCATTCGGCTGCAAGGACTCAAATTGAGATAAATCGCACCGTTAATGAATCGGTCATCGGAGGTGGTAATTGGCAACGGTGGTCTTAGTCATTCGGGCGCCACAAGCAAGATTTTACTAAGCGCCCTTTATGAAAAAAAAAAAAAAAACAGTGACAGATCCAGATAAATCCCACCGATAATGCATCAGTTATCGGAAGTGGTGATCTTTTTTTTTTTATATAATTAACACGCGCTAAAGAGGTTATGACTACTCTTATAGTGTTTTTGCACAGCGCGGGCATTAAGGAAATTGAGATAGAGGAGATAGGAGATACCGATGCACATTGGTCTTAAATGTCTGTAAATTGTACTGGGGAGGAAAGACAGAGCTGGGCAAGGCATTCCACATTCGCGTTGTACGCTTATGAAAGAGTCTCTGTATTTCATTGTACGTCCGAAGATAGGCTGGGTGGTAAACTGATGGGCATTCCTAGCATGGCGAGTATTGCGGTTGAATTGCTGAAGGGGAGGAATGCAATTGGATATTTCATTTGAGCACTGTTTGTTGTCGCAGTAGCTTAGTGGTTAGTGTGTTGGACTGCTATGCGGGGGTCCCAGGTTCGAATCCCGCAAAAACCCAATTCCGACTTAGGGTTTTTTTCCGCTGCGCTACCTCTCGCGAACGTCTGACAAACATCCGAGAGTATAAATGTCTTGAAAGAGCTTCTCAATTAGCCGTTTGGAGTCGGCATAAAATTGTAGATCCCTTCCATTCGTTCCAAAAATGAGAAACTCACA
Organism: Cheilosia urbana; assembly: GCA_946477585.1. NCBI lineage: Eukaryota > Metazoa > Arthropoda > Insecta > Diptera > Syrphidae > Cheilosia > Cheilosia urbana. Next base: position 72,000,177 of record OX297856.1, on the reverse strand, counting down.
CAAAGCGAATGGTTGTGAGAAGCTAGGCCTAGGGTCTCTCCGGACCTGTTGCGCCAACTATTTATTTATTTACTGTTTGTTGAAAAAACGGTAAAACAATGAGAGACACGAAACGTTTTATACGATGTCCAAGCGAATTAATAGAATTCGCGATATTCGTGTCTCCGATTAGTTTCAACGCACGATTTTGGATCCTTCTAGTAAGTGAAATATAGTTTTCGGTGCACCAGACCAGATATGGGAATTCTACTCAAGCTTTGGGCGAATGAACGCCTTGTATATTGTAGCCAGATCAGAAGGGGTAAAATATTTCTTGCACCGTTTGAGGAAACCTAGACATTTCGCTGCATTCTTGGCGACTTCGTGTATATGGTCATTACAACGAAGGTTGTCATGTACATACCGAGAATAGAAAGTCTTTCGGTTTCGGTAATGCAAGTGCCATTCATGGATAATGGCTGTAGATTTGGGTTTCGCTTTAGAGACAGCAGACAGCATTGTGTTTTTGAAGCATTAAATTCCACTCTATTTTCTGAACCCCATTTTAAGATGCTGTCAAGGTCGGAATTTAGTGAGCTTAACATACGTTGCCGTTCCAGTTCTACGGCCGAAGAGCAGGGACGTGAGTCCTGGAAAGAATATGAAAAGCTAAGAGTGCTGTCATCAGCGAAGGAATGGATTGGATTAGAAGTTGCAGACAAAAGATCATTTATAAAGATGAGAAAGAGATTCGGAGACAAAACTGAGCCTTGGGAAACACCAGAATTTATATGGTGGGTTTCAGAACTGAAACCATCCAAAAATAACTTGAATTGAACGGCCAGAAAGGTAGTTTCTAATCCATTGAATAAGAGACGCATCGATCCCATAAGCGCGCATTTTCGACAAAAGAGCTTGATGCCAAACTCTGTCAAATACCTTTGAAATATCGAGCGCAACAATCTTCGATTCACCGAAGTGATGGAGAGATTGGTTCCACTTCTCGGTGAGATAAGTCATAAAATCACCAGCTGACGGTTTATCAGCGTTTCCATGACCTTGGAAAGAATGGACGTAAGTGCAATGGGTCGGTAGTTGGTGGGTGAAGAAGAATCGCCTTTTTTAGGGACGGGCTGGACAAATGCTGTTTTCCACCTACTCGGAAAGAGTCCAGAAGAATAGGACAGATGAAAAAGCTTACGCAGTGGTTTTCCCAGCGTGGGAGAACACCTCTTCAGAACGATGGGGGAGATACGATCTGGACCAACGGATTTATTTATGTTGAAATCGTAAAGTACTCTTGCGACTGTACGAGTGCGAAAGTGGATTGGTCCCATGGTAAATTCTACGCACTCAAGTACAGATGCAGACAAACCGCAATCTGAGAGCATAGAGCTGGCTGCAAAATGTTCAGCGAGCAGATTAACATTGTCTAAAGAGCTGACAGCTGGAGTGTCATTGTAAATGAGCGTTGGGATTGCTGATGAGGCCGAATTCTTAATATTTTTTTAAAAATGACCAAAAGTTTCTACTACCCTTGGGACATTGTAGTATTTTTTGCCTCAACTTTTGGTCATATACGAATTTGACACGCTTTATGAGGATTTATGATTGCAGTCATTTCTGGCTCGTTTAAACTTCTTTCGGTTTTCCTCAGATGGGTTTGTAAGACCGAAAACTCAACTCCCTTAATCTAACAGCCTCTTTACAGCTCAAGTCGTACTACGCTGTTTCTTTTGGTTTGATACTCCTTAACCTGTTTGGGATAAAGGATTTCATACCTAAGGTGATTATATTTGTTATCATATCAGCGGCGGCATCCACGTCGTTATCGAGGAAGCATAACGACCAGTTAAAACTCCTAAAGAAGCTGTTCAATCCGCTCCATTTGGCTTTCTCGTATTGCCATACGGTTCTTTTCGGAGTTTTTTCTTTAATTTTGTGGTCGGAGTACGAGAAATTAGCTGATATGGTACAGTGGTCTGACGAGCCTGAGTGAACGTAACGACAACATTTCCCTAATTTATCTTTCGCAATTAATTTGAAAGATATGGCGGCCCCCTGATTTTTGCGCCCCAGAGGCAATAGTCTGGCCTTAGCCCTACCGTGAAAGCCTCACTGCGTAGGGAGAAAGTGGAGTGGAAAAATATGAGTTACGAAAATGCGATCTCAAAAGTCACTACACGTTTATCAATAAAAATGTTAAATTAAAAAAAAAAAAACGACTGACTGTAAAAAGATTTAAAAATATATTTTTGTCAGATTTTGTAGGTAGTCTCCGATTGTCAGTAAGTTATACTTGAAAATGTCTTGTTTTAATATTTTTAAATCTTTTTTACAGTCAGTCGGGTTTTTTTTTTAATTTTACTTTTTTTTTATATTTTTTTTTTTTTTTTAAATATCTACAGGAAGCGCTTCCCCTAGTATTCTTCGAGACTGGAGTGATGTGACAATGTCACACTGGTGACTGTCTAAAATATTAACTTTTTTTCCTAAAATTCACAACTGAAAGTATGCATTGGTATAAACACTCTAGTAAATGGAGCATTCCCTCAGCATGATTTGTGCACAAAATACCACTACTAGCGTGCGCGCAAACCATCTTTCATTTCACATAATTAACGACCTCAATAGACCACCAATAACGGCTCCCCCCAAAGGACAATGTCAGAGCTCAAAGGTTTACTTCTTTTCGAACAACCACTTTGAATACCCTTCCTCGTTCTTAAGTACTCTGCACGTCTTAGCAATCGTAGTCCTTTAAAATATTAGAGCCATTTGTCCACCTTTAATCACCCAATTGCATACGCCACTTAACTCAATTTACATACCCAGCACGCCCCACCCCCCTATCTCTGGATGATGGTGTGGTGTTCGTATACAAGTGAAAGAATATAAGGACACCAAGAAACGAGAAATGACAAATGTAAGTTGTGCTCAATTTAAAATGGAAATCTCTTCACAGAATGGCAGCGATAACTATCTTCCTGGGGTATATCGTTCATAAAGGAATATAGATTCTCATTGGCCATGCGGAGAGGGACGTCAACTCCACCAACGAAGCAATTCTCTAGAATAATAACATTTCCCTATTCTTGTGCGCTCTTACGAATGGCGCGCAAGGACATGCGAAAAATTACTATTCAAGCCATAAGCGCTGGTGATGAATCGATATCATTTATACCGAGGAATTATTCTCGTAGTATTTGTGTGCACAATGTCTGCGGGTGTGTATAGCATAGACCCGTTCCGAGGTTAAATGAATTCAGTGCTACAATCTTGATGCACATTGATGTCCCTGCGATAGAGTTACCGATGGCTTTTTGCCATTTTTCCCCTTTTTTCTAGATGACTCACGGGGGTTAAGTTGTGTAATAAGTTGCCATCCTTACAATGTCAAGGTTAAAGTCGATGGCAAAGCTATTAAGAATCGTTTAGGCAAATGCCGGAATGTGTGAACTTGACGGATTATTGCCAAGCCCTGCGGCAATGTCGCACTGAATTACGTATTTATAAGTGCGTATTCCCCCACATGGACACAAATTGGCAGCAAACAACACTCGTCCGTTTGGGTTGCTTTGATAATTTGTTGCGCAGTTCCCAAGTGATTGCTTATAATTTGTGATCCAACACACGACCGAGGAAATCAATGTGTAGGTCTTGAGCACAAGTACTGGTATGTTGACAAACAACCACTTATCATATTTTTAATGCATCAGTTTATTTCGGGCAAGCCAATAAATATTTATGAGTTTTTAAAGCAACAACAGAACCTCTGGCGTATACGTAACATGACGACCATGACTGTTTATGGGAAAAAATACAATACGTGATTGGCTCGTTATAATAATTTGCCCGTTTAATTGGAAACGGAGAACATCGGAGAGTTTGTTTTTAGATTATCGACTGAACAGAGACGAAGTGGTATCAACGAAATCGGGGAAGGAAATATGCTTGGCTTGGGGTGGGACAATTTTTCGAGTTATGTATGTGTAGTTTTTGATGTGTAAACATCTAAGCGCGCGTTATTGGAATCTGGTGAAGTAATTCCACACATTTATCTTGCGGGGACGGAAATGCGTCACTGTGTTTTATCATTGCATACATTTTATCATTGCATACCTACGTTTTTATCATTGCATACATTTATGAGCTGGGGCATATTAATTTCAGCTTTTTGTTGATGTGAAATAAAGCATGTTTTTCATATAATGATGATATATTTCTTCCTTGTGACGGATATCTCGAGGAAATTCGGAGCCAAATCTTTCGTGAATTACCAGGCACGCAGAAATCACATCTGGACAACAACTAACAAAAATGTCGTTGACCAGCGCCTCTACAATATGCAATGCAAGCCGAATGAAATTCCAATGACACTTTCATTTACTGTATAACAGTTGATGTCATTTAACTTGCGTGGATGGAAATGCAAACGGGTATTTGTTATTTCATAATATATCAAGAATACGGTTATTACAATTCCCTCTTTTCTCAATGACGTGTATCAAGCCACACACATACCGTACGCACGGTGTTTACACATACACATATTTCGGGACTGTTGTATACAGTCGCACCAATTTTTTTTTACGTTATTGCTCATTTAAACGGTCAAAAGCAGCGCTGGCCGTGGCTTAGTGGTTAGTGTGTTGGACTACTAAGCGCGTTTCGAATTCCGCAAAAAAACCCTAATTTCAACTATGGGTTTTTTCCACTGCGCCACCTCTCGCGAACGTCTGACAAACATCCGAGAGTAAAACTGTCTTGAAAGAGCTTCTCAATAAGCCGTTTGGAGTCGGCATAAAATTGTAGATCCCTCCCATTCTTTCCAAAAACTGAAAAACTCACACAGAACGAATGGTTGTGGAAGCTAGGCCGAGGCTCCCTCCGGTCCTGTTGCGCCAACTATTTATTTATTTTTTAAGCAGCGCTGGTGAAAGAACTATACAATAGGAGTCTTATACTCCTTTTTCGTCAACCGTACTCCCATACTCCCCAATTTGTATTCCTGTTCTGAAACCAGTTTCAGTTACAGTTCCACTCACACCCAAAGCGCCCTGCGACTCGTGCTTCAATTTCGAGAATCGGTAGACTGATTGAAATGACCAGACCAGGGTCTTTGAGTCAACCGAACGCCCAATTTTTGGCTACTTATTTACCGAACGGGCTGTCTCGACTTTAGTCACTAAAATTTCAAAAACAAAATTCGTCGTAAAATGGGCACAGCTCGTGCAACATACACTCATTTCGATTATAAAGTTTCATCTTTTCGACGTGCTGATCAATAGAGTCACTATGATTGATGATTTAAATGAATTACTTTTATTTTTGGTCTGTACTCCTCGGTAATGCCCAAAAAAAAAAAAAAAATCTATTATAATCCCCAACGAAATATGAAACGGCAGCCCTGATCACAAGTATGTGACGACACTAAGTATACAGTGAAAGCGATAGAAGGCTCTAAGTTGGTTGAAGTAAGCGATGATTTACTTTTTTAGAGAGGCCGTTTTTATAATCTTTTTAAGCCTTCAACTTCAGTAAGTTTTAGGTGGTCACAATACACAAAAAGCAGCAGCAGCTTAAGATGCTTATTTGTTCTACGCTTACACATCTTCATTTATTCTACAATGGCAGTTGTTTTTTCTTTTTTTGGGCGGGCTTATCGGCTGATTTACGTGTGTCCTTTTGATCTCTCTCTCTCTCTCTCTCTCTCTCTCTCTCTCTCTTGTGCGTCTTCCTTTTAGGAATCTGACAGTTTTCTCTTACCAAGTTTTCTAAATAATTAATGATTGAATTCGACTTTAAGCAGCAGTTATCCGAAATTGCTTCCCTCAATGTACTTATGTAGGTGTACATCTGCTTCAAGTAGGCAATGTTCATCGATTAGGACTACAATTAGTTCAGTGGCTTGCAGATGTCTTAATTGTGTTGAAAAATTTGCTGAAATTCCACAACTCATTGAAATGCCAAGTCGATTATTAATGGCGGTTTCAGCGCCCCTTCTTCGAGCGTCGCAGATATGATGGTAACTGCCCCTGAAGGTACAGGTAAATTTCCGCAAGTGTAACACAGCGTTACGATTCCAATGGCAGTCTCATTCCCGCGTAGAACTTGTTAGACATGCTGCTTCGATTTGAAGGCCCCATAGACCTCAATAAGTTTTACACGAATTTATGATGCAATTAACTTGCAACTCTCTGTTACAGATTCATGTCACACTTGTACTACAAGTACTTATAGTATTATCTTATAGGCTTCAAGACTACACCTGATGAACACTGTACCCTTCCCCAGATAAACCAACTAGACACATCATTTGAACATTCTGAAAAGCTTTCGAGTCTCTTTTCATATGGCTACCTCCGGGTTAGTTTCACGAAACACTCAGTAATCCTAATTGAATCTGCTCAGTCAATCGATCTGGGCTGACGTCGATTTATCTGTAATCTTGGTACTAATGAAACGCTGCCCCACTACCACCAGGAGCATGTTCAAATTCCTTAAATCAATATATGTTCCTCGAGCCGAAACGACCCGAACGAACCATGTGTCGAATAGGGGGATGCGTGCACTGGCATCAATTACTGCACCAGCCCTCTCTGATTGAATGGATTATTTGACCAAAGTGTTGTAGGATGTGTGTTCCTGTTCGTCCTTTCAGTGAAATGGAGGTGGTTGAAGCAGCTGTAATTGCTAGACGTCCTTTGTAGCTAAGTAGCTTGACATCGGTGATGGGTAGAAACGGTTTCTTTTGAGTGGAGATTAGTCCATGCTGGTGAGCCGTTATGATTGGCAAAGGTGGGTCGATTTAAGTGATTTTTAAGCTCCCACTTATTGGCCTTTAAATTCTTTTCTTTTTTGTGAAGGTGTTTAAGCATGGGTTCCTTAGTCGAGCTGTACTTATTTTTTTTTTTTTTTTTTAATTCCTGCCCAATGGCTGACACTGCTACCTGAAGGAATACGTATATTTCATTTTAAGGGCTCCATCCAGCTCGATGCATGGTTAGTTGATTGAGATGACAGGACAGCCTAACAATACATGGACGTGAGAAGTCATCCTTCTCAGATCGACTGCCCGCCATAAAACTACCTCAGTTCAGTGCCCGAATTCACCATCCAGTTGTCACTAAGAAACGATTTGCAACGCAAATTATCTCACCAGTGTCTTTCCACCGTTACACCATATCAGACCTCACTGCACAATTCGGTTGCACTATCTCGTGCAAAGGACCATTTCTCCTCCTTTAGTTATCATCACTCAATCAGATTAAGGTTCGCATCGCTTATGCAAACGCAAATGGGAGGAAGGAATAATTTTCCCATCGTTTGCATCCCCTACATCCATATACTTGGTAGGTAGGTATACCTCTTGCCAACCGTTTCGTTACTATTTAATGAACTGGAAAATCTTTTAAGGAATATCTATCTTTTGCTGCATGTCGTACCAACTCAATGGAACGTACATAAGAAGTTCAACACTTATCTTATGCTGGCAGGGACCGACCTTTACCATACGACCCGGGCGCACAAGATTGCATTGGCCCGAGATTGAGAAAGTTCGATAAAGACGTGCATAATGGCTGCAGAATTGCTTTGATCGCACAAGCACCTAAGTGCTGGTAAAAATGAGTCCTCGAAGAGATGGCATCTACTCACTCGAGTGGTGTGAATATTCTTCCTTCGATTGAGAAGAACTTTCCACTGAGCAATGGTTGAGAATATTAAACGCGTTAATTTGCGAACGCAAATGTATGTTTCCGAAAAGGATTTTATGCAGTGTTTAATATTTTAACAGTGCTCGGTTGAGGGATTTACACAGTTCGTTGCAATTGGGGTAATCGCGTCGGGAGGGGGTTTCAGCATTCAAATTCGACGTTAGTGGGATAAGCAATTTTCCAGGTGATGAGCTTCAAAGTGTGGCACCGAAGATTTTAATTTTACTGCATTTATATGGTAAAAAGGGGTTTTAAAGCCAACTTGGATGATGTCACTATACGCTTTCGGATCAATCTGCCCTTCTTTTCTCAACTATAACCTAGCAATCTACCAGTCACGACTCACTCATCCCTCAGGGGTGAAATATCTTGGGAGGAAAATCGACTCGAATGAAATGCAAATTCCGGTGCGGCGTTACGCCGGAACTTAGCCCGTCGCTACCACTAGGCCGCCGCTATGGACTCCTAAACGACTCAATCGATTTGAATGAAATTTTGAGGGTGTGTATTGGTTGCAACTAGAAAGACATGAAAGTCGTGGACCCGATAGGTGGCGCTGTTGTCGATCTTCTAAACCACTCAACCGATTTCAATGAATTTTTTTGGGTGTGTGTGGTTGCAACTTTAAATTACAAACGAGATATAAAAATGTTGTTATGTTTTTCATAGCGTTCCTCTCATGAAAAAGTTTCGCATAACATGACTGAGAGCTATCCTGTCATGTTATATACCTCGCCGTTGCCTATTGTCCTTTTCATTTTCTATTGCATTATATGGACCTTACTCCTTCTTAGTTCTTGAATCGCTTCACTCAGAGACTTAGACTTACCAAACTCACCCCAAACAACTCAATCTCACCCCGCACTATGCCTCGCACAACTCCGCAACTATACTCCACCACAAATAAGTGTCGCGCAAGCAATTCGCATTTAATACAGCTTATCCCCGTCATGGTGTAAGGCGACGGTGCCGTAAACCACCCCATAATTCGCCGCCCAACCAATCTGTAGTAAATTAAATCAAATGCAGCCCATAAAAGCGACACCATTAAATCTGAATCTCTTCATCTACACTGGCAGTGTTTATATGTACCGCACTCAGAGACACCGTGCCTTCTGTTCCAACATACACATATACGTATCCTCGTCGTCGACAACGATGGAGTTAACCCGGCAAAGAATTAATTTAACTCGTAGTGTCATCGGGGTAATAAATTCGAATGTTTAGGAGAGCATTCCATTGCCACACCACCATCATTGCTTTTTGGATTAGAGTAGCTCCGTTTGTTTGTAGTCGTACTCGTATACTTTTGCCGTGAAGGAGCGCTGAAGAAACTTCCTTTAATCCCTAGTCGGCTATAATTATTATGCTTTTTGTGACACAAGGCGCCATCATCCTCTATTTGCCTCCTGTTTAATGCATATTTACTCCTAGAACATTGTGAATTATGGATGGCACCACCACTATCCCTCCCTGTGCGGAGGGATGGTAAGTAAGTCCTGGGAAAATCTCATCGCAGCGGAAATGTGAAATAAATGTCACGCAGTATTTTCTGTGTTTCACAAGGAATAAATCCTTTTGTCACCCATTTTTTCAAAAACTCCAAATACCAGTAATATTATGAGCACGACTCAGGACACTATTCACCGAGAGTGGTTGGTTGCATAACACTCGAAGGAGATATGGATAAATAATTCGAATTCGCCGCAAAAGGTTTAAGCAGGGGAATCCTCTTTCAGTTTGGATTGTTTTTCAAGGAAACAGAGTGTTGGGGAGAGACACTCGGTTCGTTATAGTACTTCAGTATTAGTTTGGCTACAGGTCGGCGTTAGACAAGTTTTCTGCTAGATTTGCAATCGGAAAAGGTTCTTCTTCCAGTGATTCGGTGCTCGTCGAGGGGGAAATGATTGGAAGTGTTGAGGTAAGACTCATCGTTAGCATGAGGTATAAATGTCAACATTGGGTGAAGTATTCTTCTCGGTACGTCCAGCTCGAGGTTCTCCTTCAATTTCCCATTAGTAGTATTGAACAACACAAGTTTGAAAAACATTCATAAACCATGCAGTAGCCTGATAAGATTGTTTGGGCGATATTTCTTAAAAGTACTTTCTTGAACTCTGCTCCATTGTAGCGCAATGGTTCCAGTTGACTAGCAAGGATTCTGCACAAGGTTCATTTGGTTTTCATTCATCATTTCATGGCCCGACCAACGAAGTCAAAATTTTCTTGTACATTGTTTATGGTCGTAACCTTTTAATGGTGAAAACTTGAAACTTGTTTGAACTTACTTAATTTGTGTAACAGATTGAGAAACAGCTTTGCTTCATTTAAAAAAGTTATAGTATCAAATTTTTGTATAGAGAGAAACTTGTTAGCACAGCGTACAACATGACCAATGAATGAGTGCACTCGGGCGTATGGGTAGGATACAAAAATGCAGCAGTTCTTAGAGCCAAAGTGTGTGTTTCCTTAGGTAATTAAGCTTTTATCCAGGTTCCTTATTTTACAAGCTGTTTTGCGTGCAAGTATACACATTGTGAAAATAATTCAATTTTACTTTTGAGCTCTTCAAGTTTTTTTACAAATGGTTAGTGAAGGAACCAATTTTATTCATTTGCAGGATGTATTCGAGTTTTGAACTTATGACTGTTAAGTCGCAAATATAGGTTAACCTTTAAGTAGGTACCCCAAAGTTGCTGCTGTCAATAGTGGTGCTTGGTCATCAATGCTTGGCTGACGTTTGATTGTTTGAAGACCACCGAAATTCGCGTGTCTTTAATACCCGCAAAAGCCTATTTTATTACACGATTGATTCGACCGACGTTCATTTGCATACCCCAAGTCCTGTGAGCACTGGCACAAAAAGAAAACAATGCGTAAATTGAAAAGGTTCCACACTGTAACACTGTACCTATCCACGGTCCTTCGAGCCGCCTACTTTTGCGAGAACCTTTTGAATTTGGTAGTCAGTTTTTGATCTCGTTTATAACTTTTAATCACTTCCAAAAGTCTGGCACTGGCACTTAGCAGCGTTTCCGTTTGACCGCTTTTTGAGCCTCAGGGCTCTGGCACCCCCTTTTTGAAAAATGATCAAAATGGACGCTTTTTTCGTTTAAGTAAGATTTTATTCTTCATTGAACAAAAAAGACTGCAACCATATGAAAAGAAGTACGTCTCAGTCGAGGCTTTGCTATTGTCCAATAAATAAATTAACGTATATCAAATAATTTTTGAGGTAGGTAGCCTTATTTCGTATATAAATTTACAGTAGGTTTTTTTACCACACATTTTACAATTCAGAGATAGAATACTTTGTATCTTTCTTCTGAAACATTAATTTTGTCTTTAGGAATTTCATTACGGAATAAATATAACTTATGAAGGAAAATACGAAAAAACCTTCAAATACATCGAAAAATGTTTATAATACCCAATCCAATTCGTATTTTCTCCTAGATGTCTCCCCCAGTCATGAATGGCGATGGTATCTGATTATAACTTTCTACGGAATCCATTGATTTAATAATGTAAAATCATCCGCCGTACGGTGTCAGTCTGCAGGGCTCATAATTAAAGTTTAAAAATCATTCAGCTAGTCACTTCCAAAGCAGCTCTAGAGACGTATCTATAAACGAGTATATTGCTGTATACTTTCCACTCATTCCGCTTCAACATCAAAAATAAGAAAAGTTTCCAATATAAACGTATCCCCTATGTCCTATCCGAACTTCAGTAAATTTCTTAGTGTATTTCCCAACTCGTGGCAGCCTCCTTTGCAATTGAGCCCATTCGTAATTCATACCAAAACGAAAAACTACCCTGCTAGACTGCGACTAGGGAGCGAGAGAAAACAATACTCTCCATTTCCCTTCATTCTACCATCAACTCGTTCAGATGAGTTCGAAACGAAATGTATCCATCAAAAATAAATGCCATAAAAAATGTAGAACGCACATCGTACCCACTATTTCGTTCAGTTCATTTGTAAACGAAATCAACTACGACTATTGTGTGGGGTTCGTGCGGTGCTTGGGTTTTGGGTTTGGGTATTGGGTGTGATAAAGTGCAAATGATAGCATGAGTATTTATGTGGCTGTCACGTTCTACTCGTTCTGGAAGGCTATGAATGAAATACGAAACTTGTTTAGGATGTTTTGATGTTTTGGGTGCATAAGATTCTCTGGTTGGGAAAATGTCATAAAAATGTTTTTGAACAAATCTAGAAGGCTGGACTTAGAGTTGGAATATAAGTAATTTTTGTTTATATACATAATCGGGTCTATCACAGAATCCGTCGTATTCGGAATTTTGCTACGAACCCCGAAAGAACTTTTAAAGAATCCGTCGTATGGGGAATTTTGAAATTCGTGGAAAGTGGTATCACTGAATATGCCACGTTCTACGAATTTCGAAAGCAAAAAATGTACCCAAGGACGGATTCTGTGATAGTTCTTTCGGGGCTCGTAGCAAAATTCCGAATACGACGGATTCTGTGATAGACCCGATTATAGATATGTATGTCAAATATGTCTTAAGAAATCAAATTCTGTTGCAAATATACTACTGGCTTACTCCTTTCATAGTGCAAAACTGATTCAACTCCAGGAGAACAGATTCTTCCTTTTATAATTTTCCTTAATTACATTTCATTAAATATAATTCAATGATATCTCATCTTATACCTTTAAACGAGCTAATCTTGTATGTATTTATGTATTTATATAAATTTATTTCTGTGATCTCGGAAACGGCTCTAACGATTTCGCTGAAATTTGGTATATGGGGGTTTTCGGGGGTAAGCAATTGATCTAGATTAGTCTTATGTTTGGGAAAACGCGTGTTTTCGAGTTTTCATGCGTTTTGAGCTTATTTTTCTGACTTTACTGCCTTTTACTCGCCATTACACAAACAATTCTTAATCAATGCAAACAAAAAAAATACGTAGGAGAGCCAACACTTTAATAGTTATTTCAAGCCATCAATCAGCTTTCTATATCCTCTAGAAGCTGAGCTACAACCTAAAATCAAACACGAAAAAAATAAATTTATTTTCTAAAATCGAATATTATCAGCAGCCGCGGTTCTTGATCGTTGTTCTGCTTTGGGGTGGTTTTGTGGCGCACATCGCACAAGCACGTTCATATGAAAAAAAAAAAAAAAGCGACAATGTCTTTCTGAGGAAATGCGCATATGGATGATGACGTGTGGTGTGGTGATGGACGGATGGTGGATGGTGGTGTATAAATTGAGTTCAAGATTTTTCATTTAATGGTTGTTATAGTGAATACGTGGCACTCGAACGCATGGGCGTAGTATACCTGTTACAGGCCAGCGCGACCGTTAGCAAAGAGTAGCGTCCTCATTATTTCATTTACTTGTTTTAGTTTGATTTGATAATACACATATAATTTAATAGGGTTGTATTTTTGAAGTGAAACTTCTAATGCGACTTCCAACATTTCGTATCATACTTTAGTTATCAGTACCTGGGCGACCAATTGTAATTTCAAAAACAATACAAATTAAAAAAAATATATGTAAACTTGAACATATAAAAAAAAGAAAAGAAAAGTAAGTCACCGAGCGGGATTCGAACTCGTAACACTCGTTTCTTGCCGTCCGCGTCATAGTAAAAGGAAAGAAGTAAGACATCTACCGGCATTTAGGCGACATACATTTTTTTATACCTATGTTCATGTTTAAATATATATATTTTTTAATTTGTATTGTTTTTAAAACTACAATAAATAGTAATAACCGAGCAAAGCTCGGTCACCCAGATATTAATTAATAAAGTGAGTTGTTTACTACAAAGTACTTTTCAACTATATGTGTAAATCTGTATCACAAAAAAATTAAGAAAAAAATAAAATTTAATGAACGCTGTTTTTACTATTTTAGTATTTTATATGGAGTCCCTTTTTTGGCTCGATCCCCCTTTTAATCCCCTTTTCTCTATGGCAACGCTGACATAAGTTTACTGTTGATGAAATGTCACAGAAAAATACGCACTAATAAGCTGTCAACTGTCAAAATGTGTTGTTGCTGCAAAAAAGTGCTGCCAATTAAACAAAAAAAAAAACAATATAAAATATAAACAGATTTTGTTTTTTTTTTATTTTTAACTGCCACAGCGACCTTTCAGACTCTAAAATCTTTAAAATGCATAAAAAAGAGCGTGCTTAACCAACACGAAGAAGAAGGCAACGTTCTCTGCAATAGTATTACCCGTCCCAAAGGTAACCTATAACCACAAATCCTATTTAAATAGAATATTCGAATTAAGGAAAGTCCTCGTCGATAAACTTCAGAATCTGTTTTATGTTCTTAAAGCCAACTCAAGGAATTGTGTCTTGTCCTCTTCTGATTTCGTAATTGAAGTTCGCAGTCCACACTTATAAAAAAAAAAAAAAAACACCCTGTCGAGTTGTATGCGGTGTGATATGTAAATCAATAGAAATAAGTCTCTTTAAGGATCCATACCACATTCGTGTGAAACCAAAAACACATTCGCGATCCCTGACTTACAATACAATATTGACCCAAACTCCCGAGAGGGAAAATGTAATACCCACGGCTTAGTAGAGCACAACACAATTGACCACCAACATTTCTGTTTTCTTTCACCTTCGTCTACATCCCATCCTAATAGAAAAATACTACCCCACACATAAGAAGATGATAAACTTAAGATAATGGCATGCTCCATTCGATTCTACTCCGCACTATGGCTGTCTCCAGCACTGTGAATGAAAAGGACCATACACCGTTTACAATAGATTCCTTTGCTGTTTCCTTTTTTTATTGATGGTATTGTTGTTTCTCATTCAGGAGATGTTTGTTAGAAATGTATTATTGACCGGATTAGGGGGTGAAATTGTGCTAAATGCAATAAGTTGCTGTATCATTGAGAACGAGAATGGGTGCGAGATGGTAACAGCCCCGGCTGGTCTTGCGTTCTTGTTTACCAATTGTTGCCTACTTATTTACTTATGAGGCAATAAAGTTTGTGTTGACCTTAAAGACGGGCACAAAGTGTGTACTTATAGAAAACTTAAGTGGAAAAAGTTGTGCAATATGAGAGGACAAAGTTTTCCAGATTAGATGTAGTGATGGCTGGCTGTTGAAAAATGTTACGCTTTTCAAATTGCTGGTAGGAAAGACCTATCATTGGACAAAGAGTACGCCTCAACAACTGTGCTTGCATCCTCAAAGTTCGATTAAAACTCACCCAACTTTTTATTCATATACAGCTCATCAAGAGGGATTAGAGAAACAATTGACCTCATCATGATATAGATGCAAACATATGCCCTTGAGTCGTTCTCAGTTGCCTCGTCGTTCTATCGCTTCATCACTGACCAGTGACAGACGCCTAATGTAGCTCAAAAGTCACGTTTAGGACATCCTCATCCAACCAGAACCATTCAGATTTACTTCTGCCAGATAAAACTCAAATATTTGACAGCATACCCTCGGTTGAGTTGTTGCTGACAAACGTGTCCACACGTTACTCAACATAAACATAGGACAACAATAAAACAACGGTCTAATTACACTTTTATTTGTATGCACGCAATTCATTAACACATCCTGTGGCTACTTGTAATCCGATAGCTGTTAATTAAGGCATTTCCAAGCCCATAGCCTGTTTTATATATCCACGCCTTGGGTATAAGATTCAACGTTCATATTCTAATGATAATAGCAACGCATGGAATAAGAATTAGTTTTCGATACTTTGTCTCTTGCGAAAATCAATAAGACCCATGTACACCTCCTCGTTGTTGTGTAGCACCAAGCGAAGCAAGTCGCCTTGACTCGAAATGAAATGGAAGTCATTGTGAAGGAACTCCAACACAGATCCGACCATACACTCAGTCCAATTAAAATCGGGTTCCTAATTGCATAAGTCATGACGATGATGATGGAAATGAATAGAAGGAATATAATATACGTGTACGGGACGAAGGGAAAATCCTTTTTGCTAAAAGTTTACTCGCAAGGAGAGCGAATATCAAAATGACTCCAATGTGGCAGTATATGAGAATGTACATTACACATTTATATTTATATATACATAGGTACCGTTCAACACGCGCGGCGCTACGAGTAAGATTTTTATTCTGAAGTAGGTCGTGCGCGGCAACAATGGTTGAGCCACTTAGGATAATTGCTCCTTGATTTCAATGCGAGTTTTCTTGTTGTTGTTGGTTGTTGTGTTTTTTTTTTCGCTGTACTTTTATTCTTCGGAGCTTTAATTTGTGTTGGGCTATCGTGAAAGCAGTTCCCGTTGCTAGAGTATGTGGATGGTGCTCTGAATAATTGCTTTCCATTACTTTTGGGTTATATAGACGGCGCAGCGGCCCGAATGTACTTGAGAGGTACTACGTATGTTGTGTTGTTAAACAACAGCCAGAGGTTGTTTTTTGTTTATTTCTTAAACGAACATTACCGAATTAAGAATAATTAGAAGTTTCGGTGGGGTTAACTCAATAACGGTTTGGCTATCATCGGATTTTAGTAATTGCAGTGTAAGGGCTCAGGGATTTATGGTAGGGAAGGTGGTTTTTTGTATTGTTGTTGTTGTGAATGGAGTGTACTTGTTGTGCACTTGACATTTGTTGAGACCTACAACAAGAGCTGAGAGGGCTCTTCTTTTATATGGAACATCTTTCTGTTCAGTTGTTGAGGGGTCTTTTGTGGCGCCTTTTACTGTTGTAAGATGTTCCCAAGCCCTATATATTCTGTATTCCACTTAGATCTCGGCTTCTGGACTGGGATCAGCGATTAAATAAATCCTATATTTTAATCACAGCAATTTTCTATGCGACCGTGAAGATCGGAATCAATTTGGTGCAGTAGTTTTTAAATCTATTCCGGACAAACACCTTGCGGTCGAAAAGAGTCAGAGTTTTATTATAGTTGGAATATATTTCGATTGCTTTGATTCAACTTCTGTTTTGTATAGTAAACAAGAATGGTGACTAGTTAGGTATTCTCTCAAAAACAACTCAACTGTCAAAAAACTGTTTCGACAAAAAATGGGTTAACCCCAAAAATAGCTAGAATCGTTATTAGGTACTCCTCGCTTTCCCACTCAGAATGGTAACCTTCTTCATAAAGCATTTTTCTTTCTTATTTCCGACCTGCGCTTTCTGAACCGATCGTTCTGATGTTTTTTCGGTTTTTCCTGATTTTTTCTATCAAATGTAACTGGAAGTATGTATGTATATTGTATATGTGTCATCAGCGTTTTACTCAGCCTGTTCAGTAAATTTATTCTGAGCTCATAGAGAGCGCTCTGATCATGCTCTGAACGAGAAAAGAATCACAAATTCTGGGGTTGAATTACCGCATCCGTGATCGAGTAATACGTGACTGAATTTGTTATTGTTTTGCTTGTAAAATCCACAAAATTCAGTGACGTATGGCTCGCTCACGGATGCGGTAATTCGACCCCAGAGATGTCTGAGCTAAAAAGAAGCACGAATTTTTTGTATAACCAGTTCAGGTTCTGCTCTGAAATAAAAAAGACAAACGCCTATAGCTGACAACTATCTAAACAGTGATATCGCAGCTTGCATCGAGTCGGCCTGTCGCATCACCTTTCGCACAACAGCCCTTTATCGTAGAGTTCCCTTAGTTGCCACAAGAACTACACTGATTTGGGTACAAATTGCATACCTACCTATAATTGAACCAGAACTATGTACCCCTGCCTGCTGCTACACCCAACGGCCAATACTTCGGTCACAATGGTTCAACTTGCTTTTATTAGATTATTTAAATTGGCTAACTTACTCATTTTTCATCGAAGGAACTGCTCTCTCTCTTAGCACCCGTCCCTTCCCGTTGTTGATTCAATCCTTCCTTCTAGTTAATTTTCTTAATGGATGGGGTGGTGACAGTAGTTCGCTCCTTGTCCCTGGCGATGTATGCATAAGTACATATCCAAAGAACGGGCTCGCCAAAAATATGATGGAAATATATTTTGAAGATATTGTACTAGAGAGGGTAAAAACTTTTATCCCGACCCCCAAAGAATGGAAATGGAATGGAAGAAGGAATACCAGCAGAAACTAATGTCCTGATAGCCAACCGCTGTCTCATCATGCAAACAGAAAGAAAACAAAAAAAGGGATTCGCTCTACTCTCCAAAGACAATGATGAGGATGACGACAACGGCGATGGCAAGCGATGCGGCAGCTACGACCACCGGGAACTTGTGAATATTTGCAAAATTCATATTCAATTGTATTTAAGTAATTTACTTGTCATGTAACTTAATATTCAGGCAGAATTGTCTCCGGCACTGAAACCGAATGACAATGGAATTTTGTAAATTAATTGCATGCGGAAGAAGTAGAGTGGAGATGGAAGGCACTTCAGATAAAATAGACTGCATTTGAAATGCTTAAGCTGTGAAAGCTTTGGATCTGCTGGCGGGAGATGTGCAAACACAAACTGAGTACCTACATGCATTGGAAATTGTTTCTTTGGGCAGAGACTGTGTTTAGTCATTTAACTAACTGGCTATTCATTTGTGTACTTAGTCAACCATTGCTGCAATTGTCACAATTCTGGATGTTTGTCAGTCGTTCGCAACCTCAACTATATCCAGTAAAATCTTTTCGAAATGCAATGCGATTTTCCATGAATCTTTCAAAACGACTCCCGACAAAATACAAATTCCATCTTAGGGGTTTTTTTTCCACTGCGCCACCTCCCACGAACGTCCGACAAACATCTGAGAGTATAACTTTCATGAAAGAGCTTCTCAACTAGCCGTTTGGACTTGGTATACAATTCTATAGATCCCTTTCATTCGTCCCAAAAATGGAAAACTCACACAAAACGAATGGTTGTGAGAAGCGAGGCCTAGCGTCCTCGGTTTGAAGTCTGAAATCTACAAAAAAAAAAAAAAAACCGAAGAAGATTCGCATTTAGTTCGTCTTCATTTCGCCGGCGAGTTCATCTCAGAATCTTAGATTAGATTTCTTGTTGTTAGATTTTTTGTTATTCTGTGTAATATGTTCGATGTCGCGTAAATAATTTTTCATAATCAATTGGGCCTCACCAAAGACCCTTGCGGAAGAACAAAAGGCAAATATCATGAGGAAGCTAATGCGAATGCATACAGAAATATTATGAAAGCATATGGAAAAAATGCAACAATCGTTGTTACAGGTTTAAAACTCATTGGGAACATTTAAAAACCAATTGTGTACACATAAGATAGCATACAGAGACGAGCAGTTCGACTCATTGGAGACCCTTCACTCACATCGAATCTACAACCGTTGGTGCACAGAAGACAAGTGGCTGACCTATGCTTGTTCTATACGTACTTCCATGGTAGATGTTCTGAGGAACTCAAAGTCATTATCCCCCGAAATGCAACTTTTAGGCGCCCAACAAGACAGGCTGCTAATGCTCATGATCATGACCATACAGTACACTTGACAACCGCGAGGACATCAACTTTCCAAAACTCCTTCTGTTACAGGACAAGCAAACTTTGGAATTCGCTTCCTGGGGATATATTTCCAGAAGACTACAATTTGCAGCAATTTAAGTGCAGAGCAAACATACATCTGCAGGCATCTCGGGGCGCTGTTGAAGCGTTATAGGTTCGTCTTTCCCGGGAGAAGTATATAAAAAAAAAAAATTCGTGTGTCAATGAGAGCTGCCATTTATAAATTAAAAAAAAAAAAAATTCAATAACAAAACTTCGTTCATTTAGCGGGCTGAGGAACGCAGGCATTATTTCTCTCCACTCACTGGATTTTTCGGTTACACAACTTTTCGCTGACTGGTGACTAGACCAGCCCTTACTTTTAATACTTCTAAGACTGTTAAATACAACCATCACTTTTCCATAATTTTCTGGCACTGGGAACATATCCTTGGCCTCTTGGAAACAAAATAAATTGGACTACGCAAACAAATTAAAAAAAAAAAAAAACTTTACAATGAAAATTTCGAAAGGGGGACGATTTTTGAAATTTTTGAAAATGAATGGTGTCTCGTTATATTCAGCAATATTCACAATGCGACTAGGTATAGTCTCCCATGTTAAAAAAAAAAATGTATTATATAGATTCCTACCTATGAGTAAAAATTCATCATCTGGAATTTCCTTGATTGAAAAAGAGATGTTTTAGCAGGTCGACTATCAACCCCTGTTGAAAAAATTGCTATCAACTTAGGACGCTTTAAAAGACTCAAATCATTGATATCAGTTTGAGACGACTTACTTACTTACTTAGATGGCGCTACAGTCCGGGGTGAACCTGATCCTCAACCAATACGCCTCTCCAGTTAGCGCGATCTTTAACTAAGTGCATCCAGTTGCGCACTCCAAGTTGGTTGAGGTCCCCTTCCACTTGTGCGCGCCACCTAAGGCGAGGTCTTCCGCTACTGCGTTGTCCTTCCGGGTTGGAGTCGAAGACTCTTCGGGCCGGAGCGTTAGTGTCAATTCGCTCTACATGTCCTAGCCATCTTAGTCGGCTGATGCGCACTTTTCTGACCAGGTCGATGTCGCTGTACAGCTCGAAGAGTTTGGTGTTAAATCTCCTTCTCCGAATCCCGTCAACGCAAACGGGACCGAAAATCACCCGGAGAATTTTGCGTTCAAAACGACCGAGGAGATCTTCATCTGCCATAGAGTAGGACTGGGATGATGAGGGTCTTATATAGAGTCTCCTTAGTGTTTTTTGACAAGGCCTTAAGTTGCCTTTTTAGGCAAAAGAAACAGCGGTTGGCAAGTGTAATTCTTCGCTTGATTTCTGATGTCATGTCTATGTCAGAATTTATAGCGGAGCCGAGGTAGACAAAGTCCCTAACTACCTCAAAATTATAACTGTCTATCGTGACGTTCTGTCCGATTCGTCGATTCTTGTTGACAGCATGTATTTTGTTTTGCCCTCATTCACTACTAAACCCATTTTTGCCGCTTCTGTACTAATAGCTCGCTGTGTTCTGCCAATGATGTCAATGTCGTCCGCGTATGCAAGTAGTTGCACAGACTTTTGGAAGATTGTGCCTCTGGTGTGGGCTTGCGAGTTTCGCACAATTTTCTCAAGAATGATGTTGAAGAAGTCACATGACAGCGCGTCACCTTGTCTAAATCCTTTTTTGACATCAAAGGTCTCGGTGAGATTGTTTCCGACCTTTACGGAGCAGCGAGCGTTCTCCATCGTCATTCTGCACAATCTGACAAGTTTGGCAGGGATGTCAAAACTAGACATGGCTTTATATAGCTCATCTCTATAAATGCTGTCATATGCGGCCTTAAAATCGATAAACAGGTGGTGGGTATCGACTTGGACATCTTGGGTTTTTTCCAGGATCTGCCGTAGCGTGAATATTTGAATATTTTATCGGTCGTGTACTTACCGGGCCTAAAATCGCACTGATAGGGTCCAATCAATAATATATAATTCAGTCAAATTTTAAAGATATATCTCAATGCACCTAATTTGTTTGTAAGCTTAAAGTATGTTATGCGCCAGGTTAGTGCTACTACTAGCCACAAAAATAATTGATTCTCTTCTTAAATACCTACTGATTTATATTTAGGTCATACAACTTTAAAAAAAAGTTGCAGTCCAGTTTGAATGCGTTGTACTAAATGTCCCTCATGAATCAATCTCGTCAGTAAGGCAAACATTTTGGAAGCCTACACCTTAATTTTAGTACCTACTTTCCATGGGTAATAAACAAAATTACCCCATGACACTCCTGCTGAGTTCATAACATTCGCATGCATATAGTCAAGTGGAATGCTCTTACCTCGTAAAATGTTTAATTTTTAAATTTCATTTCATTTTTTCCTTAAATATAGTAGACCCATCAATTTTAAACTTATAAATTCGAATTCATAAAGACGCTTGATTTATATTCACACTTTAAAATATAAAAAAAAGACTGCTCCTCTCTTCATATAGCCACCACACTTTGAATCTCTGGACGCCACCAATCGTATTAGAAAAAAATGTTTGTACCCCTATATTTAGCGTTTTGAAAAAAAGTAATAATAGCAATACTTCATCTAGGTGCAGACACGTCGACGTTGTTAAAAATATTTACGATGATAGGGTGAAAAAGTGCCGGAAAACGATATGCGAGAGTTCAGCACACGATAAAAAGCTTCCTCGCAGCGAGTTTGACTTTGAATTTATGACGTGCGATATAAAAAAACCGTTAAATCTCGTCCCAAAAAAATGGTGAGTGTTTGAATAAGTGATTGTTTCGTTAATTATTGTGGGTATTTTTTTTTTACAATGACGATAGACTTTGAATATTTTTAAGAATTAAATTGCAATAAAAAGGAGGGTTGGTGGTTCTTTCTTAAAGAATCCGTAGCTTTTTTCAAATACAGCAAATGTGTCTGTGTTTTGGTCCAAATATGTTACAGCGAGGAATTGAAATTGAAAAAGTGGGTCTGCAATTCTGTCTCAACGTTTATTACCACATCGAAATATATTTGGTGACATTTTTTCTACCATTTAACATCGTAAAACAACCAAACAAAACGACACATTGTGTCCCTATAATTTATAGGCTATAAAATGCAAAGGCAATGAGTCGAATTTATTTTGATGTTTGTGTGACATTTCAATGATTCTTTGTTTCTTTTTTTTAAGCCTTGACAGCTTGTCGGCATCGAGATTTATGCACTTGTTATATAAAGGGTTATTCAATAAGAGGTGTTATTGTGAAAGGATATGGTCCTGTGTGCGTGCTCGTGGTGGACTTTTGGTTGATGTTGTTTTTTTTTCATTATTAACACCATACCTTCCTCTTTATTATGAAACTAGCAGACCCGGCAAACTCCGTTCCGCCCAAATTCATAAATGTAATGAAAATAATATTTCAAAGCATGCACAGCGCATGCTACTTTACGTAATTCCGTCAATTCAAATTCTTTATTCAAAAGTTATATTTAATACAATAGAAATAACTGAAGTATAGCAATGTCGATGTATTTCAATAAAATCGCAATGATTGACGTGCCGGCCAACCTTCCGCTTTTGTACTAAAGTGGTTTGCCTACAGGTTAGCACGCCAAATACAATTGGACCATGTGAAAAATATGGGAATTCAAGATTGATGCTACATATATCCAGCGATTATCCTTGCGACTTATTATTTGTCATAGACACTTAAATGCCAAATCGTTCTGAGTAAGCGGAGTCCGCGATATGACAATGTTTGCCTTTTAAACTCAAAATCGTCCTTGCATGACATTTTATTTGAGATTCTTCACAATCATATCAAACGCGATCCGATACAAAATGTCGGTGCATTAAGGTTGCTCAACAAAATGATAATTGAGCCGACTTTTATTTTAAATTGTGAAGCGGTAAGTCCGGAACATCCGAATTAAAAAATTAAAAATATTAAATAATTTTTCTTGTATTGAAAGTGACGCTACCCGTTTCCTATCCGTTCTATTTTTTCCAAAGTGCGGTTCTATTATCAGGTTTGAAAACAAATCTGCGATCGAAGTTCATTTTCTCTATCGCCGTTTTAAACATTGTAATGAAAGCGTTGATTGCATTTATAATGGTTGCAATTGTCGAATGACGTTTTTTGTCACTCCTGTTTGCCCTCTGTACAGCCTATCTATCGACTTGATCATCCCCCGACAAAATGAAGTAAAAATAAATAAATAGTTGGCGCAACAGGTCCGGAGAAACCCTTGGCCTAGCTTCTCACAACCATTTGTTTTGTGTGAGTTTTTCAAGCTTGAAACGAATGGAAGGGATCTACAATTTTATGCCGACTCCAAACGGCTAATTGAGAAACCTTTCAAGACAGTCATACTCTCGGATGTTTGTCAGACGTTCGCGAGATGTGGCGCAGTGAAAAAAAACCTAAGTTGGAATTTGGGTTTTTGCGGGATTCGAACCTCGACCCTTATCGTAGTAGTCCAACACACTAACCACTAAGCCACTGCGCCTACAAAATGAAGTATACCTGCGAATATTGCTGTACGTCCCCATTTACTGGCAAGAAGGCACCCATCCGATGGTAAATTTGGCCTTGAATCTGTTAATCCGAATTTTGCGGCGTAGAATCCCGTGCCATTGTAAGAAAATGTGTGTTTGCATGATGTATAAGAGAAAATATTGCCCTGCAAGTCGACATGAAACCAGTTTTTTGAATGATTTTTGTTCCCAATGAAGTCATACGAATAAAGTAGTTGTACTGTCAAATGTTCTTTAGAAAACCCTCCGATTCAAATGGCTCCGCAGGTGCTTATTTCACTTTGCCACTCGCACAGCAGATTTTTAGTGCGTTTAAATGGTGGCACACAATTATAGTCATCGTTCCAATATCGAAAATCGCATCACCGACATAGTTTTCTGTTCTTTCTACTGAAATGCCAGTCCTTCGAATGTCAGCAACGACGTGCATCTTGCCACTCCGATTTGAACTTGCTCCCACCTCCCATCCCAGCAATAGTAGGATTTGACGCAGTTCTCATTACTTGCACTCTCAATTTTCTTGACTGTTGATCTGGTCTTATGCCATGCGATGTCTCACTTTTCTCTTTCTTCTGTAGTTTGTCTTTGTTGATATTTGTTGTTGACTTGCTTGCCTTGTTCGTCGGCCAATATTTGTGCGGATACGTCTTGGAATTTTTAAAAAATAACTTAAATTTGCTTTTCAATAACTATTTTGTCCGCGTTTAAACTTTTTACATTTAATTTTTAACTTATCAACTGTGTAAAAGAAATGAAACTGTTGGAGCGATGCGCAAAATCAAAAACAAACCATCACTGTTGACCAACGTATAATACATTAATTTCATCTCGATTTTATCAATCCACTTTTTGAAAAAAAAATCCGCACATAGTAGGTACCTACGTAGATTTCTAATTAATTTTTGATATAGAAAAATCAAAATAAATAGTGCAGAAAATCCAAAAAAATCTAAAATGGAAAAGTTAAAAAATAAAGTAGCCTATCACAATACTCTATCCCGTAGCTTTATATTAGTAAAAGAATTTTTGAAATCGGTTCGGTAGTTCCGGAGATTACCTTCCTCAAACAAACATTACCTCTTTATATAATAGTGTGATGTGATAAACATCCGATCATTTATCTCAAAAAATTACATTTTTCTTACAATACCAAAATAACACCTCTTATTGGAAAACCATTTATATTGTAACGTAGCTCTTATTGTGACCTACATATATATGCAGGATAAGAAAAAATGCAAAGCACTTGTCGCTGAATATTTAACACAAGGCACGTCATGTTTATATATTTTCTATTTAAACAATGGGTCTTACCAATAAACATTTTTAGTTTCGACTCTAAATTTTGGTAGTTCACATTTTTCATAAAAATTTCGCAATTGTGAGATGAGCTTCTGTAAATTCAAAGTCGAAAAATAAAATTTGTTATTAGTACGGCAGTAGCCTAGTGGTTAGTGTGTTGGACTGCTATGCGGGGGTTCAAGGTTCGAATCCCGCAAAAACCCAAATTCCGCCTTTGTAGGGTTTTTTTCCGCTGCGCTACCTCTCGCGAACGTCTGACAAACATCCGAGAGTATAAAATGTCTTGTAAGAGCTTCTCAATTAGCCGTTTGGAGTCGGCATAAAACTGTAGATCCCTTCCATTCGTTCCAAAAATGAAAAACTCACACAAAACGAATGGTTGTGAGAAGCTAGGCCTAGGGTCTCTCCGGGCCTGTTGCGCCAACTATTTATTTTTTATTTATTTTATTAGTACGGCGCAATGTCTGTTGTTACGTAGAAACATAAAGAGCGTGCAAAAAACAGAAACCAAACGTCGGGTTCTTAAATTTCCTTTATTCGTGTCTCTATATCCATACAACTTTTAAACCAGCACTGGATTTCAGAATAAAACTCAATTGCCAGTTTCTTAAAGTGACATAGGTATTCGAAAACGTCATAATAAAATCAGGGGCCGAATAGCCGCATCCGTGAGCGAGCCATACGTCACTGAATTAAAATTAATTAATAGTAATAACAAATGCAGTCACTTCATACTCGATTACGAATGTGGTAATTCAACCCCAGATATTTTTAAAGGTTTAAAATTTTGGCCTCACTTAAAATGCCAGCATCCTACTACGCCCTATAAATAAAGGGTCTTTTATTAAGGACTTGACAACTCCTTTTTTAAATAAAATGCAAGCTACTTGAGTTCCATGATGAAAATGTTGATTTTACTGAATATTTTGACATTGACAGCTCGGTAATCGGTTTAAGGGTGCATTCACACTGAAAATTTAAAGTTTTCAAGTCGCTAATGAAAGACCCTTTATATAAGTCAAATACGATTTAGACACAGCCTCAAGCCTACCAAAGGAATAACCATGATAGGATTATGTTGGCTTAAGCTAGCGTCAACAAATTTTAAGATTCCCTTCAGTTCAATTAAACGCTTGCAATGGGCCAATCCCATTAGTACTAGTCTGACAGTGATATGTAATTTTAATGTTATTGTATGTTTCATTGGCTTAAGCTGGATTACATCAATGTAATTATATTACGATTTACACAAAGTGTATAAGATATAATATCATTTCAAAAATGAATTCATGGTTAATAGCAACAAATTTCTTTTCACAGTTTTTCTTATCAATTGTGTGATTTTTAAAATTAATAATTTGCATTCAACTGCTGTTGTTAATTCTTATTTAATTAAATTTGTGCTATACTCTTGAATAAGACTTGTTGTATAGTATTGTAATATCGTATATTGAAATGATATAACCAAATAGAAAAAAAAATGTAATCGGTGATCCAAATTGAAATATTAGGCATTTTTTTATTATGCCCTCAAAATTCCCACTTCAAAAAATATTTTCGCTTAGTTCCTCAGAACAAAAAGTAGGTAGGTACATCAACCTCCCATAAAATATTCTTTCTTTGGGAAGCGCACTTTCATCCATATGGGTTGAGGATGATTTCATCCTAGTTTCACCGACTGTGAAAACTCGACTCAAGGAAGGTAACTGCAGTCCATATTTGCTGAACGTTAACCCACGTTCCTAATTAACTCAAATCCCCCAATTGCCCCACCAACTGATCAACCCCGTCACCGAGTCCCTCAGTCACCTTTCCACCCACGATGACACTGCTCCCTGGCCATCGTCCTGCCTGATGAAATCTATTGAATTTGATCAAAAATATTAACGCCCTTATCTTTCTATTCTTCTCGCATATGACAAGGACAACAAGTAATACTTGCACTATCGATCTATAAACATCCGCATAATGCTCGTTGCTCGGTCATTAGGCGAAAACCGAAAAGCCTTCATGCTGTCTTGTCTATAATCATCGGACATATCAGCTCATTTCGCCCACAGATTTTCGATTAGAATTGTGTCGGTCGTCTGTTACTGTTATCCTTTTCGAAAATGCCACTGGCCATCAGCGCAAACACAAGCAGAAAGTATGTGCGTAACGAAAGCAACAAATTATATTCTTGTCACATAACTCATAAAGCAAGCCAAACCAAAACAAAACGAAAACGAAAAACAATATGAACAAAGCATTCGGATTAATAAATATATTTTCACCCACACACACAGCCGGAAAATCCAAAGCAAATTATTATATCCTCAAGACCATGTACATATGCACACAAAGAGTAAATCGCCTGATCTGATGGTTGGCATTGTCACAGAATGAAATGAAACAAATTTCAGATGATTATATTATCAGATTATTATTATCCAAATTGTGTGCTCCCTTTTGTGGCTTAGTGGCGTGTGGGTGAGCTCGTGCTGCATATACACACGCAGCAACTGGTGGTGGAGCGTTGCTTATAGCGTAGGAATAGGTGCGGTGTCAAATAAATCATTCCGAATAAGGTGCACTTCCTTTTGTTGTTTTGTACAACTGTGCGGTGCGTACGGTTGAAGAGCCACGTGTACAAACATTAAGTTAATAATTCACAAGCGGTGGTGATTTCTTTTGCGGTTCATTAGCAGGCAGCACAATTGATTAGGTACTTCTGTTATCTCACTCGGTTGTGAATTTGTGATCGGCAGTGTGGGATAGTAGAATCTTGTTGTTTGAGGTTCATTTTGGCATTCACTTTCATATCGATTTTTTGGATTAGACAAAAAACACTGTCAACGAGTAACCGACACACGTGTGTGCACACAAATAACAAAAAAAAAATAAATATTTGAGGCAACATGTCCGTAAGGACTAAGGACCCTAGGCCTTGCTTCTCACAATCATTTTTTGTTTTGTGCGAGTTGTTAATTTTTGTGACGAAAAAATGTTTTTTTGGAAATTTGTGGAAATCTTCTAGAAGACACTATGAGGATACTCAGCGCGTGCTCATAGTAGTGTGAGATTTTTACTCAATAAAACCACCTCCTACGAATTTATTTTGTACTGCAACTATGTTATGACCGAGACCTTTGATGTCAAAAAAGGATTTAGACAAGGCGACGCGCTGTCATGTGACTTCTTCAACATCATTCTTGAGAAAATTGTGCGAAACTCACAAGCCAACACCAGAGGCACAATTTCCCATAAGTCTGTGCAACTGCTTGCATACGCTGACGACATTGACATTGTTGGCAGAACACAGCGAGCTGTCACTGGTGCGTTTGCAAGTATTAGTACAGAAGCGGCAAAAATGGGTTTAGTAGTGAATGAGGGCAAAACAAAATATATGCTGTCAACAAGAAGGGACACACAACATCGACGAATCGGACAGAACGTCACGATAGACAGCTATAACTTTGAGGTAGTTAGGGACTTTGTCTACCTCTTCTGACAACGACATCACATCAAAAATCAAGCGAAGAATTACACTTGCCAACCGCTGTTTCTTTTGCCTAAAAAGGCAACTGAGAAATAAGACCTTGTCAAAAAACACTAAGGAGACTCTATATAAGACCCTCATCATCCCAGTCCTACTCTATGGCAGATGAAGATCTCCTCGGTCGTTTTGAACGCAAAATTCTTCGAGTGATTTTTGGTCCCGTTTGCTTTGACGGGATTTGGAGGAGAAGATTTAACAACGAACTCTACGAGCTGGTCAGAAAAGTACGCATTAGTCGTCTAAGATGGTTAGGACATGTAGAGCGAATGGACACCAACGCTCCGGCCCGGAGAGTCTTCGATTCCAATCCGGAGGGTCAACGCAGTAGAGGAAGACCTCGCCTTAGGTGGCGCGCGCAAGTGGAAGGGGACCTCAACCAACTTGGAGTGCGCAACTGGAGGCAGTTAGCCAAAGATCGCGCTAACTGGAGAGGCGTATTGGTTGAGGCCCAGGTCCACCCCGGACTGTAACGCCACCTTAAGTAACTATGTTATGACTTATAAAGCAATTTTTTTCATCACGAAGTTACACGTTTGGCAGGCAACATTCCGGCGAAAGTTCCTGCTCGTTCCGCAATTTTAACGCGGTTGATAATTATCGGGCTAAGTCCGAAGGTTTGTTCTCGAGGGTAAGCTTGGAATATTTTTCGAGTAACCAATAAAGTTCTCTATATTTGATTTTAAGTTCTTCGCATTTTTTCTTTACATGCGGTTTCCATTTTATTTTGGTGTCGAGAGTCATTCCGAGATATTTGGCCTCGTTTGCAAACGGAACTTGTACCGCATTTATAAATACAGGCAAGTTATTTGTTTTTTTTTATATGTAAAATCCACGAGGACCAATTTCGTTTCATTAAGAGCGATCCTCCATGATTTTGTCCATTCATAGACCCGGTTAAGCACGCCTTGTAATACTTTGTTTGTTTCTTTGGTCGTTGTACCCACTGCTAGTATAGCAGTGTCATCAGCAAAAGTGGCTACGGTAGTACCTTCTGTTTGCGGAATATCACGCGTAAATAGCAGGTACAGGAGAGGCCCAAGGACGCTTCCTTGTGGCACACTTGCTTTTAATTCATTAAATTCCGAATATTCGTTTCCGTGTTTGACACGAAAGAGTCTATTCTCTAGATACGATTCTAGAATTTTCCATAACCATTCGGGGAGAATTTGTCTTAATTTGCACTTGAGGCCTTCATGCCAAACCTTATCAAATGCTTGCGAAACGTCCAAGAATACGGCAGAGCAAATTTTATTTTCGTTTAGAGCTTTCTCTATTACGTCAGTTGTCCGATGCACTTGATCAATTGTCGAATGTTTGCTTCTAAATCCGAACTGATGGTCGGGTATAAGACGGTTTGCTTCTATAATTGGTTGTAAGCGTCTGAGTAATATCCTCTCAAAAACTTTGGAAATAATTGGAAGAAGCGAGATAGGTCTTTAAGACTTTTTTTTCATTCGGTGGTTTGCCTGGGTTTAAAACCATTTATTATGAATACCGCGATTTTCCATTGACTCGGAATGTATTGTAATCTGATCGCGGCGTTTATAATGTGGAGAAGCTTAGTTAATGCTTTCTGAGGTAGCATTTTTAGGAGTTCACCCGTGATCAGATCATAACCCGGAGCTTTTTTGGGCTTAAGTTTCTTTATTACTTGTCCGAGCTCGGTGAGTGTAGCGTTTATTACTTTACTATTTTCAGATGTTAGTTTGTCCGATGCACGCTTGACCATCGAACGGCTTAAAAGTTTCTTCTAGATGAGCTGCGAAAACGTCCGCCTTCTCTTCGTCGCTTTTTGCCCAAACATCTTGGGTTATCTTAGTAGGCGGCTCTGCGATCTTCGCCCTTTTTGTGGCTTTAATAGCCTTCTAAAGCGAGTAATTCGATGATCTACAATTTAATTTTATGCCGAGTCCAAACGCCAAATTGGGAAGATTTTTAATGACAGCTATAGAAAAATCCTTAAGATGTAATAATATACCAAAATGGCTTTGGAAAAAAGTCTGCATTGAGGGATTTTTCAAAGAACTGCATAAAAAACTTAGTCACCAAGAAAAAGCATTCAATTGTTTAAAACCAATTTAAAACTCTAGTTGTTGTCGACTGCTTTTTCACCACTGGAGTCAGTCAAACTTGGCGGCGTCCTACTGTGCGCTTATTCTGTTTCCTAATCCACTGTGTTTTATTCAACGATCTGTGTGAACTTTTCTTCCAGTTTGAAGTTTCAATTCAAAATTGTGTCAGCATAAATAAATTTTAGAGTAATTCGTTTTCACCATTTTTTTTAAAAGTCTAACAAAGCCATGGCACGGTAACTACAATAGGAAATGATTTTCTAGCCAACCTGCAAGATGACAGTCTTTTAACCTTTTCAGCGCAACACATGAAAAAATCGTTCCCAAAAGGAAGAAAACCGCCGCAACCAAGAAAGCTCCTTTACGGAGAAGAAAAAGACCAAGCAGACACATACCGAACCTGTTGATAAGATTGCTGGGTAAACATGCACAGTAACTACAAAAGGAAATGATTTTCTAGCCAACCCGCAAGATGACAGTCTTTTAACCTTTTCAGCGCAACACGTGCAAAAATCGTTCCCAAAACGAAGAAAACCGCCGCGACCAAGAAAGCTCCTTTACGGAGAAGAAAAAGACCTAGCAGACATATTCCAAACCTGTTGATAAGATCGTTGGGTAAACATGCTCGTATTGTGTAGCCTGGCGCATATTTTGTAAAACAAATTACCAATGTGAATAAATCAAAGATTTTGTAAGCCCCTCTTGAGTTGCCAAAGCAATTATAATGAGTATTTCCAAATACGCACAGTTGATACCTCTGCTAATTAGGGTCGCCCACCTTGTTCGTTCTTTTTTGTCCGGTCCTTTCCCCTCCTCATTTAATCAGTTTAAAATATTCATTCGAATGCTTTTATAATATACACAGACTAACCCAATTCGATTCAATTGACTTTGCAAACAATCGATTGTACCAAATCCCTCTTAGATCATATCCATAATCAATAATCCAAACTGCAGAGTTCCAACAGCCACCGCCCCCGCCCATGGGATTACAGCGTATTACAGTAAGTAATGTTTGTCCTTATTTTCGAGTTCGAAATTGGATTCACCGCCTGGATATGAATAGTCTCTCCAGACTCCAGTGTACATAATATAGAGCATCGGTGATGATAATTCTCTTCTTTTGGCTGCAAACAATTTCCTTGTGGGCACTCCATCCAAGGGATGGTCTTCTGCCAACATTGTCGGTCGTCGCGATGGTTAAATAAGAGGAGTTGGGAAAAAATTCAATTGTCTGCCTTGATTCCCAATAGAATCCTTCTGCTGGATTTCCTGATTTTTTTCCCCCTTGAACATCTTTCTAAAAAAAAAAACATATTCTTCGGCGAATAGCGGAAAAGCAGTCGTTTTCGTTTGTGAGTAAGTTCCGATTTAAATCGGTGAAGTTTCATTCGATATCTTTGACGTTTTATTTGGTGGGTTCGAGTGGATGTGCTTTTTTTTCTTTTTTTGTCCTTGTGGACAGTGTAGAAAAGGAACAGAATAAGCAGATGCAGCGTATATTTCCTTTCGCTATTACAAAAGTATCATTGCCGTCACTATTCGGATTGTGAGAAAACAACTTTCGTCCTTTGCATATGTCTTTAAAGATTTTCTTACTTCAAAGACTTTTTAGATTATGATACCACTGTTTGTTGATTTGTTTTTTCTTTATCTCTGTAACTCATCACGTGGATATCAATATCACTATCACAATCGTTCTATCTCACTCGTGAAGTAATAGGTGCTGCTGCCCTGGTGACTCATGACTATGATTTCGTATAGTGCAGCCGGAAATTCCCCCATTTTAATGCGCACTAAAGTCTGTCACAGCTGCTGCAACACCAGCAGTAATGTTTATGACAACGGATGTCCTTTGCAAGCGAAACAATGGCACCGTACTGACAAAAAAAAAAAAAAAACAATTTATTTAACAACTTGCACTGCAGACCCGGATTCGCTTGGTTTTCATTAACAATGGGTTGACGAGTTCATTTCGCTGAATATCCTAAAGCAATGTCGCACATAAAAACTGCATTTCCTTTGGGTGACTCTCTTGCATAAGGAATTTTATGTTATACGCTTATCTTTCCATGCGGTTGGATGAATATGCATTTTTTTGATTAAAAAAAAAAAAGAAAAACTCAGCGTTGTCTATGAAAATGACTAAAAATGAGGGTTTTCCTTTTTGTACGTCACCGTTAATCTGATTGAAGGATGTGCGGCATTACAATGGAGAGGCTGTTTCAGTTCCTGAAGTTTCAATGAGGACAACGACAGTATTTGATAAAGTTGACGTCTGGGTTGTAAGAAAGTTTGGTCCAAGCTACAAACGCCTTTCTTTTTTTTTAACTTTCTCCTCAAAATTTCGCACTCAGATGTTAATAAATTCTGACATTACGATGATTCACGAACTCAAAAAAGTGGGTCGCAAAATTCTGTCTGGTCCGTCCGTCTGTCCGTCCGTCCGTCTGTCTGTCCGTCTGTCTGTCTTTCCCACAGGCCTACAGCCTAAACGGCTGACCGGATTTCGTTCAAACTTCGGATTTGGAGTTTCTGGGCTTAGGGTTCGGGGCCGTTTTTTAATTTTCAAGGTAACCTCAATATAAATGGTACTTCCCATACAAAATGTTCGTACCAGTTTGATTTGCTCGAAAACGGCTCTAACGATTTCAACCAAAATTGATATTTAAGCTTAAGTGAATGAGGTTACCACGACTACATACCCAGTTTTTGGCTAAAAATTCGTGTCACGGTACTATTGAAATTTGGACATGTCTCGAAAACAATCCATACGATTGTAACAGAAATTAATTTCTAAGGTTATATGGTCATTTCCAACTTAATGGCAAAATCAGTTTTTCTCGGTATTATCGTAAAATGGATTTTTGAAAAAAGTCAATTTTTTAAAATTTATTTTTTCCTTAGTTTCCCTGAAAACGGCAATAACGTTTTGACCAAAATGCAAACTTAGAGTAATACTGATGTTCTTAAAATTGTTGCGTCCTTAATTTTCAATTCAAATCACCGAAAACGCTAATTTTAAAAACTGCTCATATCTCGAAAACCCCATTTTTGACTTCGATAAAACTTTAAAAACCCAGTTCCTACTGTTT
The DNA here is from genome assembly GCA_946477585.1 of Cheilosia urbana. NCBI lineage: Eukaryota > Metazoa > Arthropoda > Insecta > Diptera > Syrphidae > Cheilosia > Cheilosia urbana. The sequence goes on along the minus strand of OX297856.1, from coordinate 71,966,475 downwards.
ATATCGCAAACAATAACTTATAATCGGTTTTTAGCTATATAGTTAACAAATTGTATTTTTCAAAATAAATATTGCAATATTTGGTACTGTTTTGTGTGCCAATAACAAAATATCAGTATTCTAAAAAGATCCCGTACTTAGTTTTTCTCTAAAAATTCGAAGAAATCTGTTTTTTAATTATTTCTCAAAAATGACTACCCAAAAGCCGATCTCTGTTCATAAATATTTTTAAAACTCAATACCACACTTTAAAATTCAAATTTGCAACAGCCATTAGAAATGCAATAACAGAAACGCAAAACTTATTTTCAGTAAATGCTACCCATTTCTTCTTTAATAAAATAAGAAAACAACCAGCAAAACTTTTGATAAAAGAGAGAGTTTGTTCGACCTAGTCGTGCACTTTATTTTATTTATTTTTTTTTTGTTTTTTAATCTAAAAATATCAATGAATTGTCAAAAAGCCGAAGGAAAGACTATTTCCACAAATTACAGTCATATAAACATCAAATTGGTCAAGAACTCCATCTACAATTGTCAACAATGAGCCGTGCTAATAACAAATTTTTTGTCCGGCTTTAAATTTACGGAATCTCACAATTTGGAAATTGTGTAAATTTGTGTGGAAACTATAGCCACTGTGAACTACTAAAATTTAGAATCGAAACTAAAAATGTTGATTGGTAAGGCCCTGTGTTTTTCAATTGAATGCTGGCAATGGGCACATTGTAAATTTAGTTGCCTTAAGTCGGAAAGACTGGGGTCGAATCGCGTCCTCCGTGATCGAGCATTTCGTGACGGAATTTGTTGTTGTTTCACATGTTAAACCAACTTAATTCCGTGAACGGATAGCTCGTTCACGGAAGTGGCGATTCGACCCCTGATCTGGCCCTTGACTATTAATGTACCTACCCTAATCGCAAAAAAACTGGATTGGTCGGTAACGGCACATTTCCTACTCAGTCATGTCAAACTCTTGAATAAGTTCATCGGCTACACTTCCATAAAAATATCAACTGTCAAAAGCTGTTTCTGTTCATGTGACCGATCTAGGTCAATCAAAACTGAGACACATCAAGTAATCCAGCTGTCAAATTTACTAGACTAGATACTTGAACGTCCCCAATGTCGATGACAATGTGCCTTACCAATAAACATTTTTAGTTTCGACTCTAAATTTTAGTGGTTTACAACGCCTATTATTTTCCATACAAATTTCGCATTTGTGAACTCCGCGTAGATTTAAATTCGAAACTTTTATTAGTACGGTGCAATAGATTTGTTTTATTGAACATCAATTAAACATCAACGCAGAGTAGCTTTCTCCCCGGTCAGCCTGCTGGTATGCAAGTACCTGTGATAAACTGCTATAAACTGATTATTTTGGTTTATGACTCGACTTTTGGTTCGATTCAACGTTTGTTAAGTAGCCGCTCGCTGGCATTCAATGGCGCTGAAAACAGTTTACTAGCAGTATCATAATTATGTCATTCATGACCTATACTGAAAAGTTATCGGCAAGAACTATAGATGTTTCCTACCTCTAAAAAGCTGCTCGGTATGGCCTTAATCATACAGACAGCACGTAGTTGCAGTGATTCCAACTGAGGCATAATTATGGCTTTTAGGCATACTCAACTCTACTCTCCTCTACTCTCTCTAATTGACGTACTCGACTTCAAACAAAATTTTATACGAAAATGGGAATAGAATCCTCTGTCAGCTTCTTGGATTACAGGGGAGCAAAAAAGTTTTAATTACATAAATTGATCGACCAACATATTGTTAAGTAATTTTAACCACCTTGTAGCTTGTAGGTTCGTTGTAGTACTATTTAAAAAAAAATGCTATGTTATCCTTTTCACCATAACCAAATAATTCTTTTGTAAAAAAAACATAATTTGTTCGGGTTTAGGCATAAAAACTTTGATCCGGGTTGGCATCACTGCTTATAGTTGGTACAAATTTTCCACCGATAAATGTCAAACTGAATGCAAAATCTGGTAACAGAAAACTGTGGGTATTTGAAAAATATTAAGGACTTCTTCGCATTCACTTGAGCAATAGGAATAGGTGCCCACATTCATTAGAAAAATGACACAGTTTTCGATCATCGCGGAGATGTAGTTTGTTCTTATTCCCATGCTCTATCAATCGAAGCGTGCTGAATACTCCGTTGAGCCCTACTATTTAAATCCTTAATCCATGCAGTAAAAACCCCACTCGTAACTACGATATTCCCTGTCCGATTCACCGTGAAATAATTTAATTTAACGCATCACACGCCAACGTCAATAGCATAAAAAGAAGAACTCTACTCCTCTCCTGGATGTATAGTAACCAAATGCGTGTGATGTGGTTACACGTTACACCCCCATGTGAATAGACACTTTTTTTTTGCGTAGGTAGGTAATCTCCATATTGCACCACTATGCAACCAAACTGCTCAACCGGGTTTTATTTAATAACCACATTCGGTTTTGTGCTTAACACCACCACATGTACAAATGAATGGAGATGGAGCGCATCGCTAGAAAAATGTTTAAAATTGAATTTCGCTAAACTATAATATAATAGGAAATCATATTGAACCCACACACAGGGGATATTCCCTGGACATGTTGTAAAGTGGTCATAAATTACACAATGGTTGACTGAATTTGAATTATGTATGAGAAACGAAAATCGTATTTGCATAATGAAATAATATATGGCGCAACGCGCACACAATCGGTAGGTATAGATACGAGTATTCGTGGACCGCTAAGCGTTTTCGTCTGGAAATTGAATTATTATGATTCCGAATTAATACCCATCTGGCTTAGAGCTAAGCCCATCTGGATGATCTGATGGTAGTTCTATTTGAAACATTAAATTAAATTGTTCATGGTTAGCTGAGCGGTTGGTGAAATTGTCAAAACAAAAGTCGCATTCTTTCAACAGAGGCGCAAAAGGAAGTCGCGACTAAGTGTGGCTTTCTGTGGAAGAAATTCATTTTCTTCTGCATGTTGCTCGTTCACGGGTGAGGCGATTCGACCTCTGAAATCATATTTCATACTAGCTGTGCCCGCAACTTCGTACGCGGCGTGAGACTGTGTAATTTCCAATAAAAGCGGTAAACATTGTCAATGTGAAATAATAAATCAAACAAATCTATTTACCTAAAACACCAATGTAAGAAAATTAAATTCAACAGCCTAAGTACTAAAGTTTCACTTCCTTACTGTAGGTACAACGTAGGTAATATTGTTTTGATATTGTTTGACCACTTAAACAAAAGCCTTAACAGAAATTTGTATTTACACCAACAATAAATAAATCAACAACATAATTCACCTATATCGTCTTTACTTCTTGAATTCTTCAATTCTTTACTGTAGGTATCAACGTAGGTACTATAACAACCATTAAAACAAAAACCATGAACTCATTTTCTATATACACCACCTCCACCATACGTCCATCACCACACCACACGTCATCACTCATCTGCGCATTTCCTCAGAAACACATTGTCGTTTTTTTTTTCATATGAACGTGCTTGTGCGATGTGCGCCACCTAACCACCCCAAAGCAGAACAACGATCAAGAACCGCGGCTGCTGATAATGTTCGATTTGAGAAAATAAATTTATTTTTTTCATATTAGATTTTAGGTTGTAGCTTAGATTCTAGAGGACATAGAAAGCTGATTGATGTCTTGTTTTGTTTGTATTGATTAAGAATTGTTTGAGTAATGGCGAGTAAAAGGCAGTAATGGCAATGAAAGGAATAGCCTATGTGCTTCTCAGAATCTTAAGGAGCATTCCAAAAAAAGTTTCATCGAAATCTATGCAGTAGTTTTCACGCCATTAGGTAACAAAAAAATGCCTACAGTTTTATTATAGATAGATTGTATGAGGTAACTGACATCAACGATAGAAGTTATTGTGGGCGTTCAGGAATCTAGTTTAGCAAGTCTGAATGAATTTTTGTTCTATAGGTTTGAACGACATAAATGGGTCAGATGAACAGCGTTTTCAGCTTTATTGAGAGGCAGCAGACGAATTTAGTCAAGAATTTCGTGACTGAGTACTAAGTTGACAGTGGCTGACAATGACAATTCTAGTATTTGCGTTCAGGGTTCATCTAATTTTGGTGTGGATTAGCTAGTCTGACTTAATATAACTAGATTTTTGAATGTGCCCATTTCCTGATTTATCATTTTTGAAGTGTGTAATTTCGGAAAAGAAGTTCTACACATAAGCTACAACTGTCTTCCACACAATAGGTCTATTTGCGTACTAAAAAAAGACTAAAAATCTGTCAAACTCAAAAATTTCAGCGAAACTCTCTCAGACTGCTAAAAATATACTCCAAGGTACGTGGATAGACTTCGATCTACTTTAAGCCACTTTCATCTTTGACATTTGACCTTTATGTCACAAATAAATATATAACTTAAATTTTTACAACTATGACACGTTCTAGGTGAACATTCGACTACCACCGAATTTTCCTTATTTCAACAGATTTTATTTTGCTATGCAACTGATTTGTAAGGCGGATTTTGAATTTGTTTCTTGTCAAATTTGTGCATTTGACAAATTTATCAGTACCCTGCCGGTTGAAATTGTCTGATCTGTTTCCAGCCAAGACGTTACTCGTTATTTTTCTAATTTTCTCTTTTTCTGTCATTTTTGATGAGAACGTGTATAGATTTTGTGCAAAACAGACTAAATTCCCTGATGCATCAACGAAAAGATTTTCTAAACAAATCCTGCTGTTTGGAAAAGTCATTGTCTCTTTTGTGGGTGGCCTCTATTGATCGTTACACCTATTGTCTTGTGTTAATTAAGATTAAGCTGTAATGTAATTTTTAAACAATCTCCTGCTACCAGTTTCCGAGGTAAACATTATTCATTTTGCAAAGCAAGCAGTTTAGTCCGACTTTGTAGACCATCAATTTGGGAACGTTTTCTTCTTCAATTTTGACGTCACCTTGTCGATCAAGAGTTCTAGCAAGACCACTTCAAGCATTTTCTTAAAGTTCTCTTTATAAACTGGAATAGTGGAATTCCCAGCATTTTCGAGCGACATTAATGAGCACCCGCCTGATTTTTGCTGCCTAAAAGCTTCCTTGGACAGAGCTAGGGCAGTGTTTAGTCAGATATCTTTTTCAAAACCAGTAATATTTAAAAAACCTCTGTACTAAGCCGAATAAATAAAAGCAAAATTTGAATATTCTACATATAACGGGTGATTTTTTAAGAGGTTTAGAAATTTAAAAAAAAAAAAACACAAAAAATTCGAAAAAATGAATAAAATATTTATTTGAATCGATAGTTTGAACCTTGCAATTTAATGTTTAAAGATAATTTCATGCAAATGTTGACCGCGGCTGCGTCTCAGGTAGTCCATCCGCTGAGTCCAATTTTGGCATACTCTTTCACACATATCGGCCGGTATCTCACGAATGAATGCATGGATGTTGGCTTCCAGTGCGTCAATCGAAGCGGGCTTGTCCCTATACACATTAGCCTTGACATACTCCCACAAAAAATAATCTAATGGTGTCAAATCGCACGATCTAGGCGGCCAATTGACCGGCCCGAAACGTGAAATTAACTGTTCACCAAACTCGCCTCGCAATTGCACCATTGTTTCGCGTGCTGTGTGGCATGTGGCACCGTCTTGTTGAAACCACATATCATGCAAGTCAAGAACTTCCATTTCGGGCAAAAAAAAAGTTTGTTATCATCGCTCGGTAGCGTTCAACATTGACAGTAACGCTGCGATTCGCATCATCTTTGAAGAAATATGGCCCAATAATGCCGCCGGCCCATAAACCGCACCAAACAGTGGCTTTTGGGATGCATTGGTAGCTGTTGCAATGCTTCTGGCTGATCTTTACTCCAAATGCGGCAATTTTGCTTATTTACGTACCCATTCAACCAAAAATGAGCCTCATCGCTGAACACAATTTTTCGATAAAAAAGCGGATCCTCGGCCAGCTTTCCAAGAGCCCATTCACCAAAAATTCGGCGTTGTGGTAGGTCGGCTGGCTTTAGTTCTTGCACAAGCTGTATCTTAAAAGGCTTTACGCACAAATCCTTCCGCAAAATTTTCCACGTAGTGCTGTAACAAAGGCCTAACTGCTGGGAACGGCGCCGAATCGACATTTCGCGGTCTTCTGTCACACTAGCTGATACGGCCGCAATATTTTCTTCACTACGCACAGTACGTAAACGTGTTGGTGGTTTAATGTCCAACAAAGTAAATTTGGTGCGAAATTTGGTCACAATCTTCCGAATAGACTGCTCAGAAGGTCGAGAATGCCGATCATAAAATGGAAGCAGCGCGCGATGAACATTTCGAACCGAGCACGAATTTTGATAGTAAAATTCAATAATTTGCAAGCGTTGTTCATTTGTAAGACGATCCATGGTTAAATTGCAAACCAAACTGAAGCTGTTTGACAGTGACACAAGGTACTAAACACACGTCAGCTGTCAAAACCAGTGTTGCCAAAACCAAACCAGTTAAAAAATCACCCGTTAGAACTTTATAGTTCCACCTCCTGTCAGGTTAAGAGTCTCAGGAAAACCAACATAATCCTTATATGGAGGTTTTTGAGCTGTGCCAACGCAAAGTTCAGTGGTTGAGAAAAAAGTTTTCAAACAAGTCCTCAGGGTTCCATTTGCAGTCCACTATCACTTGGTAGAAATAATACCCCACATGCTAAGAATACAAGAGCACTTCCCATTCCTACGACAATTTTGTATTCGCATTTCTCAGATAACACACAATTCGCCCGCAGCACAAATTCTCTGATTTCTTTTTCATTTTTTCTCGTTCTCTCATTTTCACAAAACTAATTGAATTTTATCCCGCACATTCCCGAAAAATCCATTCCCCTAGACACGAGATGAATTCATAATCATCTCTCGTCGTCGACATAGAAATCCCGGATCGAAACGTTTACCAGGATATCTCTGGCCGAAATCTCATTAACTTCGGAACCTTCTCTCTCTCTCTCTGGTTTTGTTAATGCACAACATTTTCACTCTGGACAGTTTTCCATTGTTATATAGCTCGAACTGGAGGCGTACAACAGTTTTCGATGACGGCAAATAGCCTTCATACCTAACTTAGTTTTCATTAAGCTCCCCCCAAGTGTCGTCCTTTATCCTGTGTGTACATGGGTGTATTTAACTCTGGCGAACAAACTCGAGTATTGGAGAGAATACAGATATCATTGGAAGATAATATGTCATTTGTGGGCTATTTAGTGGTTGATGATTGCCATTGATAGCTGGCGATTGGCATCTTTAGCCGGTAGATGGTGTTTTGAGTGAAATGGAAATACTGCATGAGGTACCAAAGGTGTCACATTCTTTTCTGAACAGACCCAAAGTCGTTCAAAAGAGTCGGAGTAAAAGCTTCTAGCTTGCCATACTCTGTTAATTGAATTATTACCTTTAAGTTGTCGGCCTTGATGATAACAATGGTCTAGTTTTCGTTATTCCGGGTGCTTAGACCTTACGACATTTTTGGAAGTGGGTCTGTCACGTACCTATTCTCTTTTCAGAAGAGCTCTTCATTCTTCCTCGGTCTTCATATTTACCCATAGCACATGGTAACATTTTGGACGCACTTTCCGGATGCTATTTGAAACTTAGACGATCGTAGATTGCCTCCTTCTCCATTTTATTTGCTGGCCCTTAAATTCGTACCCAAAACTATAAATTCCATTCGCACTCTTTCCAGCGCACATCTGCGCAAGAAACTTGATTAACCTCCCCATCACATCCATGTATAGGAGGGACCAGGAATAAGATCCAGAACTCTAGTTTCTTGGTTCCATTTGTGCCTTTAAATCTTCTAATTGGTTATACCACAAACGGGATATGCACGCAAAAGTTTCCGCAACAATCTTCTGCTATATATAGTTTTAGGGAGTTTTGATATCAAAATCCGATAGACGGGTCACCACTTTCAAGTTTATTCCATCGTCAGCGCACCGTGTGCTAAGCGCTTTTGTTATGACCACATCTTCGAAGTTTGCCCCACAAAAAGTTTATCCTTGCTTGAACGGGGCGACTACGACGGCGGAGCAACATCGCAGGCCCATAAAGAAGCTGTGAGTTTTTAATTGAAATTCATTTAAGTGAATTATGCGGGATAATTTTCATGAACAATAACTTCATACTTTGTCAAATATTTACCAAAATTTATACGAAAACTGGTCGACCAGTGGTTGGGGGATGACATAATAGATGAATGGGAAGACGATTGTTTTTTTTTTTTTCAAAGGGTTGTTGTTGTTGTTCATTTTGGTCGGTTGAGTATGCGGGTAGGACGTATGGCGTGTTCTATATAGAATATATACAGCGACGGAAATTGGACAAGCTAGTCAAGTGGAAGTTTTCATTATGTATGGTGAGATATTTGAAGGATATTGATCTAGTGGAACGAGGAAAGAATATGCGTCCTTGCTATATTATTCAAAGGGGGACATGGGTTGGTTTCATCTTAAAGTCTTTCTTGTGTGTAAAATATAAAAATAACAATAACTTGACATTACGCTGTCGCTTCATACAATCCTTATTAAAGCACGAATATTTGAGGTATATTTTTTACACATACCGATTTCCCTGCTTATGATTTTCTCCAATATCGACAGTTCGCTTTTTTTCTAAAAAAACAAAACTTTTTAACACAAAAGCAGGACATGAACGAATATGTTTTGTTTTTCGTAGATCGCTCATTAAGTACGTTCATTGTTTTTGGGTCTTTATCAACTACAACTCCGTCACGCACTGCCAAGATCAATAGCAGCTTTAAAAACCACAAGACAATTTTTAGAACCACTATTTTTTAATCACTGGGAACACAATGCAGAGCAGCATCATCGTAGATTGATTCTAAATCCTAAGTGTTGCCACCCTTACTGCGAAGTATTTCAGTTCTCTGAACCAGCTGTCTGAGTTGAAAGCTAAAAACAAAGAAACGTCACATTGACAGTAGATAAATGACAACTAATCGCGCTTCACTGTGTTTTTCGAATAAAAGGAAATGCTCGAAACACGCTCCGCTCTGAGTGTGATCTGTTCTTCGATCTATGTTCAGTTCTTTACTCGGAACGAAAAAAGCAAAACAAGCCTATAAGTGAAAGTTTCTTTTTGTTTACGTTCTATTGTAAAATGATAACAAATCCGTAACGTTGTCTTGTATTGCGTAACAATAATTCCTGTGCAGCAACATTATAATGCCCACTATCCATTGACTGTTGACAGATAGATGACAAGCGACAAATTATTATTAATATCATTTTTATTTATTCTTTTAATTTTCACAAACTTTGTATTTTCTTATGGCGTTTTTCATTGAAGATCCGCCAGAATTGCCCCGAAATTCAGAACTGCTCTTTTCAATGAAATTCGTTGGAGCACATTTGTAATAGTGGTAGACACCATTATGTGAGATTTGGTATTCTGTCAGTACTTTTTTTTCTACTGTCAATATGAATGTTTTAATGAACCAAATCAATATACATATTTCAATTTAAGTTTTAAATGCACGAAAAATTTGTTTCTAATAACACAGCAAACACTTCAATCTGACATTTTTCTTGTGTGTGAGTTTACGGCAATTCTTTAAAAATATTCCGGACACTTCTGTCGTGTTAAGAATTGACCTGGAAGTGCACTTTTTTTTTTCAATGCAAAAATAGAAACAGCACTTCTGAATTTGCTCTTTTCATAGAAAGGGCACTTCTTTTCTTCAATCGAAAACGCCATTAGTCTACGTACCATCCAAAATCGTAATCTACATGACAAGCTCTTTATAAAACGTAATTTGACATCAAAATCATTATATGTTTATTTGAAGTATGTGGTGCTATAAATAACAACTAATTTTTTTTTTTTATGTGCGATTGCGCATATTATCTGCAATTGCGAAACACATTTTTGACGTTGCGTGACAGTTCTCAGTAAGAATTTCTATAAAGTTAACTTTCACACACGATAAGCAGTTTTTAGCCTGCAGTCAAGCTATATTTTTTAAGTTAGGGGTTTCCGAATGTATATTTGACGTTTAAGAACTTACTTTAGTAATTCTGACAGCTGGCTAACTTGATCTGTTGACGGAGTACCTACTAAGTTGATAATTCTTAGAGTATGACTGACGTATGAAAAGTTACCGCAAATTTACACTCTTTCCCCCTTATTAATAAAAAAATGTGCACAAGTAAGTTAGTTAGCAAACGTCAGATAGCATACAAAAATTAGACATAACTGCTGAGTAACAAGTTGATAACACAGCGTTTATTAATACGGGGGTATGATTCTATGTCGAACAGGATTGAGTGCGAAAAACATGCATTCAATGAAAAAATAAAGTCGATCAAGGTTTACTGTAGTATATTAAGGAACAAAAAAAAAAACAATTTTTTCGTTTTGACAGCGAAATTTTTAAGATTGACTAAGACCCCAACTGTTATTCAGTTACGTTTCCGAACGGAACAGAAGGGCTTCTTGAACTGTTTTGGTTTGTGTTGGTCAATTCAATTAATTTGTTGTCCATTTGAAAGGGGCGCAAATCGACTCTTTAAAAGCTTTGTACGCATTAGTTCAGTCATAGTTCCATTTGGCTATAGACAGCTGATTAGCAAAGTAGCCAGTGAACCACAAAAAGAGAGGATACGTATTGTGAAAGTGTGTGCAATGGGAATTTTCTTCTACTTGAAATTTTAACCGTCAAAGTCAATCGCTATGCACATTTTATACCATATATTCATAGCAATTTTGTTCTGATATAGGCTCGTGTTTGAGGACATAATTTTTGACTCAATGGACTCTTTTTTAGTTCAGAGCTGAGTATTAAACTGAGCTCGAGCTCTGAAGCGAGCGTGCTCAGATCCAGTGGTCCCCAATTGAGGAGAACATTTGAATGAAAAAGCGGAAAAGGACGGACAAGCTTTAAAAAAAGGGAAAAATAAAAAAATCTCTGTGAAACGTAAAGTGTTTGAAAATTAAAATTTAAATGTATTTTCATCACGAAAAAAATTCAAAGAATGAATTGTTCATATAAAACATGAAAGAAAACAGCCCATCGAACGTCTACGTAGGTCTTTTTGCGCATCTGAATGCATTCACTCGTTTTGATATTATGTAGCATGCCCCCCTCCCCATACGTATTCCATGTCGGAAGGGTAACAATTAATAATAACAAATTATTTTTGGGGACTTACTTCATTTCTTGTTTTGGGGTCTTATTTCATTGGGGCCTTATTTCGCAGAGCCGAAAACTAACTGATAAAAAAAGGGGATACAGTCTTCAAAGCTTGGGAACACTGCTCACATCGTTCTGACGTAGGTATTTATAAAACACAATTGAGCACATAGCACATAAATTGAATATTTATAAGTTGGTATTAAATAAATTTGTTAACTTTTAGTGGCAGAACAACAAAGTTCTTACGAACTTTTTGTATAACAGTTCACTTCTGTTCTGAACTAAAAAATAAAAATGTCAAATATGTCACCACTTCACCAATCGACCCTCATGAAATAGTCATTACTCATAACCTTCTCCATTGAAACAATTAACGCAATAAATTCGAGAATTCCTAACTATTCGATAGCAATGTCAAATCTGTAATATGCACAGTTAATTTCAATATCTGGTTGTTCCCACAACCCCAGGCTTACTCCAAACTCATACACGAACAGTTCCTCATTGCGTGCAAAACCGGAAAACCACCAATTATGTGATTTAATACAACTATACCCAAAGCTAACTCCCGTATCAATATTTATTCTATTTTAATACGCCAAAACAGACAGACAAACAATTAATTTGATTGTCGACAAATCCGCACTCTATCCCATAAAAACGATTTACGAATTAAATAAATTCCATTAGCAATTTATACATCCGCAGCAAATATTTGCAATGTTCTAAAACTGATGCTGTCTACGACCGCGCGTCAATATCCGCCCCCAACTTAATTAATCGCATACATTAAATCGATCATTTGGTACTAGTCCAATCGGTTAATATCGCAAATTTCATCAATTAGTTGAAAGTCCCCAAATTATTTAATCGAATGCAAAATGAATATAGGTAGGTACACCAATAGCAAACAGAAAAAAAAACCGCCATCCTTGTGATTTATTTCGAAGCAATTAAATGCATGAACCAAAAAATACGCTTATGCACAATTCAAACGCACAATGGGATTCAATTTGTATTTTAATCGATTGCAGAGTGCTGCTGCTGGGGCAGTGACAAAAAAATGAAATCGGTCCGGAAATGGCTGGCATTGGGTTCTATACATACGCATTAACAGGATAAACTATCTCGAACATACATATTGGTAGGTGGTGCACAGATAATCCATAGCACAAATCAAATTTGAATTGATCCTCTATAAAAGCCATTAATTATGTTGTTTCGAAACAATTTATTTGTATTTATTATCCTTTTTTGCATAGGTGTTTACCACGAGTGGAGCTGAATGAGAGGGGTGTTATCGGGTGTACCTGGTTTTATGTGTTAACCTTTGGTGTAGATATCTATTTGTTGACACTCGCAATTATCAGCACTAAGCCGGTGATATCGTGCTGTCCGCAGGGGTGGACTTAATTGAAAATGCAGTGCGTACAGGATTGTCTCTACCTTGACCTTATATTAACACAATTTTGTTACTTCATATTCTGGTGTAATGAAGTGTGTAGCGAGAAAGGGGTAATTTAAAATGATGCTGCTGAAATATATCCACTTGGTATTACCAGCTGATTATTTTGGTTCCGCCTTTAGTCGAAGTAGTCGAAGAACGATTGGTAGCACTACTTGCAACTCTGTTCGTGGAATCAATTTTGCTTTGCTAAATACCATATTCACACCGCACCGAAAACCGTGTTTTCGTCGAAAACTCGGAGATACATTCGCACCGAACACCAACTAGTTTTCGTTTGACGTTTCAATCAGCTGTGAGACACTAGTCGTGAAACTTCTGTGTAAACTATTTTGGTTACAAATTTCGATCGCATTATTTAAAAAATAAAGTAAATTCAGCGTATTTAAAAATATAATTAGCCCATCAATTAAGTTTGGAAAATGATTTTAAGTTGTGAGTTGTCGCATTTGTTAGTCAGCTGTTCTGCTGAATTAGCTGAATATTGTAAATGGTGTGTTTGTTTCAACAACCCAACGATTGGAAGCCGTTTTCGCGGTGTTTTTGACGAAAACGAATTTTCTTTTTTTGCTCTTGTGGTGGTGGTGCGTTTTTTAAAAGTTAGCTGTTCTCAAATTGTTATTTGAGTTTATAAAAACCCATTCAATTTATGTTGATGTCCATTGCAGCGGCCAAATGTAAATTTTTCTTATTTTTCATCGACTTCTCGTCTAAAAACGTAAGTAAACACACTTCAAAGTTTGACAAATGACAAATGGTTTGGTGTTAGTGTAAATAGGTGTCAAAATTGCTCAGAAATCAAGGTTCGCAAAATTTCTCTGCCTCTTGTGTTTTGTTTAGCGGCCAATAGAACATGAAACCTGATAGCCAGCTGATTTCGAGAGCATAAAAACTACTCTGAATCTGAAAAAAGGTAATTTTTCTGTTCCAATGGAAAACGGAATAAGCACAATTTTCTCTTGTTGGCGACGAGCTTTTTGAGCTTTCAAAAGTGCAACCCTCAGCAATAATTCGTTTTGGACCGCGTTTTTACAGAATACACTTAAAACTCTGTTGGGGGTTAACCAACTGGATTTATCTGAATTCGATTTTCCCTGAACATAAAAACTAGATCTATCTAATGCCAATTTTACTACATCAGTCATATCTGCTATCGAAATGTTACTTTAGAACTCAGTTGGGAAAATCGTGACTAGAATAATTGTTGGCTACATCAAGAAAAAAAAAAAAAAAAAGCTATGTAAACTGTTCAATAAAAATGCAAGCATATGACAGCCACCCACTGTTATACTACGGTTACATCGGACGCTAACTCCGATATCAGGATAAATTACCCTTAACCTCGTGTAAATCTCGAAATTTATCATACAAAGCTTATGCTAAGTTTCCACCGGAGATTAACTGCGAGATTTAGAAAATTTTCCGTAAATCCCTTTTATCAACCAGGTTTGCATGTACATTCCGATTTGTGAACACACTTTCCGAAGATCGAGATGTCAGAAATACAAGGCAAACAGAGCTGCATTTGACAGAAATGAAAAATAAGACCTCAGAAATGGAAAAATGTCTCTTGCTCTCCCTCTCTCGTGAAACGGCATCCTCTCTCAAATGGACAGAGCGAGAGCCAGAGAGAATACGTCAAGGTAATCTTCTTTTATTTGGTGCAAACTGGAAACACTTCAGGATTACTTTTAAACCTCTTGTTAATCGGGATTTGTGTCCGGTGGAAACGTAGCATTAATCTCTGATATACGAGGTTAAAAACTAATCTCGCAAACCAACCAGGTTTGCATGTACAGTCCAGTTTGTAGACACACTCACCACAGCTCGCTTTTTAAAAATGTTAAAACCAGAGCTGAATTTGACAAGAATGCAGAAGAATACGTCAGAAATGGAAAAAAAACATAGCATTAGTAAATTATACCTAGTTCCCCGCTGTGTTTTAGTCGAGTTCTTTAGAACTGTTATTGCCTAAATAAATGACCAAATTCTGTGGTATCGTCAACTGTAAACACAATAAAAACTCCAATAATTTAGTAAAGTGCTTGTGTGTGAATTCGATTAAAACCAAATTCAATATGCAGTCGAATAGACAAATTTAACAGAATTTCGTAAGAGAATAGAAAATAGACGGCACCCTTCAGTCAGTATTATATATCCATTAACGTGCTTCTTTCCTTAGGCAAAACCTCTTTAATCTGTAATTTTACCCTCAAAGGTTTTATGCTTTGTTTAGGATGAAGTTGCACGATAGAGAGAAACAAACGTGCACTATCCAATTTACTTGCCTGCTCCTTTAAGGTGTTTACTGATTGAAAGGCAACAATATAAATTTATTTTTAGCACGTAAGGATTTTTTTGCGCCGTTTTATGCAAATTGAAAAATAAAAATAATGCAAGCATTCAAACAGCCACAGTGAGTACACATGAAGCTATTTGACTTCCACATGCTGGGAGGAAAGAAAGTTATTCGCTCTCTCTTTCTCTAGTAGCAGTAGGTGATAACAAACGGTAATTGCATTATATCCTTAAGGATATTGGCCTTTGGAATATTTAATCTGCAAATTACGGAAGTTTATTGCATGTTTAGCTGACGTTATAATAAGGTGTATAGGTAGAGTGGTAAAGACTGTGCATGCTCCAATAATGGGTTGCTGCCAGGCCATATTCCTGAGGTCTGTATTTTTTGTTTGGTATCGATGAAAAGTTCTGTAATAGTGTTAAGTGAACTATTGACTTTTAATGAAATGTTGTACGCACGTTTGTTCAGTCAGTATAAGAACCCATATTGTATCCCTTTTTGGCCTAACTAAAGGATACAAAAGCAAATTCAATCTAAATTGTTAACCAAACCAAATAAACCAATCTGACCAAATATTGAATTCATAAATCTCTATATTACTTCTCAAAAAGCATGAGTAGCGGCCGATGATAAATCATTCCCTGGGCTGTGCCCACAACCTTACCGTGTAAAATAAATCATTTAATGAAGTTAAATATTCCGTCCGCATATGTGAACAAGCCTCCCTACGCATTATGTTTTCTTCGACTTTAATACCTAAAGGTTTGCCTAATATTTAATAGAGAACCGCCCAAAATCGACCTGACCACAGGGATGTGATTTATTAACAAGCACACCAGCTTGGCATACGTTTTGGATTTTTATTTTTATTTTTTTGTTCACACACCCCTAGACTCTACCCCTGCCAATGAAAAAAAAAATGTAAATTATTTATTTTCAGTATGTGAGCATTTTGTTTTAGGTAAAAGTAAAAGTACTTTTAAACAGAATAATATGCATCACATTTTCGATTTAAAAACACGTGTGTTATTGCAGAAGCTCTACGAAAAAATGGAAATAAATTTATGCTAAAATTGTAATGCTAATTTTGTTTAAATAGCTATTCATTTCTGTAAACCTGTATTAATATACAGGAATATTAATAATATTGCTTGTTAATTTAACCTTCACTCTGTCTTAAATATTGCAGGGTTTTTACCTACCTACCCTAAAAAAGTAATTGAGCCTTGCTAATGAATTTCGCTAACTGCCTGTGAATGCTGGTGGTGACTTTGAAGCGGGCAAACATTTAAGCACTATCTGTCATTTTGGTAGATAATTTCATTTCATTTCATTTCATTTATTTATGCATAGCTTACACATTAAGATAACAAAGATCTTATAAGTTAGTGCAAGTCTTAAATATAATTCATGTATAACAAGCTACATAACATATTCGCGATAATGAATAATTAAGGTTTACTCTTAAAAAAAACAAAAAGTTAAATATACAAAAACAAAACTACATCTCTCTTTTTACAAGAAAAACTACACTATATATAGATATACGAATTGATAAACATTATATTAGTCTGAAATTGTCTGGAAATAAGACTGTAACCCGTTCCGAAAAGGTGCGACGGTACTTGACCTTCTCAAATGCCGTGGAAGTGAGTTCCAAAGACATGTTACATTGACGAAGAACTGGCGCTCCGATGTAAGATAACGGTACCGCGGATACACAAGTTATTGGGATCGGTTGGATGAACAAAAACGTAGTCTATTAAATAAATAACTGGGTTGACGTGTCTGAATTACATTGAATAACAATACGAGTGATCGAAAACATAAAAGATGGTCGAAGGAGATGTTATAGATCTGACGGGAAAAGTTGGAAATATGATCGAAATGCCTCAAACCATAGATACATATAACGTGCGGTGTTATTAAAAGCAACATTAAGCTTCCTTCTGCTGAGTGCGTCACATTTGCAGAAAATTTCGCATCCATATGTGAGGCTTGGAACAACGAGTGTCTTTGCAAGAAGTAATCGTGTTCTCAGAGGCGTATAGTGTTGTGAGGCCCATAACAATCGCAGTAGACCATAAACTTTGCCTACTGCCGCATTTATATGCGTATCCCAAGATAGTGTCCTATTAAATAGCATTCCTAGATTTTTTGCCATTTCTACATATTCTACGGTCGAGCCATTTAAACAAATTTCAGGGAAATATGAAAGATCGACAGGCTTCCGACTAATCACTAAACATTTAGATTTTTTGGGATTAAGGAATAGTCCGTTCATCTCCGCCCATACTGAGATCCTTTCCAAATCGATGTTAATTCTACTAGCGCAGTCTTCAATCAACCCGAGAGAGCAACTATTAAATAGTTGGACATCATCAGCGTACATTTTTATGGAGGATGAACTGACTATGGAAGGGAGCTCATTGACATATAGTGAAAAAAGCAGAGGTCCTAGAATGGAACCCTGGGGCACCCCTCTGGTTGTTGGAAGAAAATCTGATAGCATGTGGCCAATCGCAACAGCTTGTTCTCGGAACCTAAGATAGGAAGACCATGTGGCCAATCGCAACAGCTTGTTCTCGGAACCTAAGATAGGAAGACACTAATCTAGTGGCTGAGAAAACTTGTAAGTCTGTGCTAGTTTGTTGCACAAAGTATCGTGATCCACAGTATCGAATGCTTTTGAAAAATCGAGAAGAACTAAAAAAGTTGCGTGACCATCGTCTATAGCATTTCTTATGTCCTCTACAACATTGACAACAGCAGTTGTACAGCTGTGGTATTTTCGGAAGCCAGATTGCATTGTAGATAATAGTTGATTGGATATGGGCATTAATTTGCTTTTGCATGATTCGTTCTAACACTTTAGAAAAATATGGTAGTATGGAAATGGGTCTATATTCATTGCTATTTGCGCTCTTTTGGATTGGTAGGACTTTCGCCAGCTTCCATTGGGTAGGAAAAACACTAGTTGTTAAAATGGTATTGAAAATGTGTGTAACAGAGGGTAGAATAATGGGTAGAATTCCATCGATACCGATCGCTGTCGATTTTATGGATAAGACACTTGCAACTACGTCCGTACTATTCGCAGTATGAATTTTGGAAACCACCAGATTGTGTAAGGTATGATAAAGACGTAGATGGACGTCTAGTCGGAAACGTTTCCACACGTTGTTGGTAGAAACCATCGCTTTCTATATGTTTTATTCATTCAACTTTTGAAAAATGTGTAAACTTTGGCACCAGTGTCACAGTTTTAGAGCCACTGCTTTCTTTTTCAGCATTCGCTATACTCGCATTGCTAATCAACAATGATATGAGTCAGCTGTCAAAATTATTTGTACTCGGTTTTTTACTCAGACCCGTCAATCAAATTATTCTGTGCTCATTAATTGCGGTCTGATTACCAGTTTAAATGATAAACAGAACACAAACTCAGACCTCAGATCTATCTGACTTAAAAAATAAGTAGGACCTACTAGTTTTTTTTTTTTTTTTTTTTCTTAACAGTTCTTAACTAAATTAAAAATACAAATAAATCAGTTCTCCAAATGAAAATGTGGACAAAATCTTAAGGTGAGCAAAGGCAACTTTCCAAAGAAAACATAAGCTTACAACATTTGTGCCCTGCGAAGACGTGCAATTTTTCATTTGACGTTCAGTAATAATGAAGTTCATATCCCTACTCCATATTCAAAATTCTAGTTAAATATCTTTAGTCGACTATATTGATCTGGACTAGATGTAACCTTAAAGCTGAACGCAAAAACTATGTTAGTCGGTAACGTCACTTTTCCTACGTCAGCCCCTTATGCGAACTGTCAACTAAGTACTTCCGAAATTCTTGACTTCATTCGTCTGCTAGCCATCCATACCGATCTGTGCTAATCAAAACTAAGAGACATCAAGTCAACTAGCTGTCAGAGTAGACATTCTTGTGTACCCATTAATGCAACATATAAAAATCGCTTAACGTAACGTGACATGTCATATCTAATAATATAGTGTAGATATCTAACATTTACTAAATGACATCGTCCTGGACGAGTTTAAAGCCAAGCTGCGAATATTAAAGAAGTACATATTTTGTAAGACTTTAGAATCCCGCAAAAACCCAAATTCCAACTTAGGATTTTTTTTCACTGTGCCACCCACCTCTCGCGAACGTCTGACAAACATCCAAGAGTACAACTGTCTTGAAAGAGCTTCTCAATTAGCCGTTTGGAGTCGGCATAAAATCGTAGATCCCTTCCATTCGTTCCAAAAATTAAAAACGAATGGTTGTGAGAAGCTAGGCCTAGGGTCCCTGCGGATCTGTTGCGCCAACTACTTATTTTATTTATTTATTTTGTAAGACAAAAGACTGCTCATAAGCACTGCCATTGGCAACGGTTGGTAGGCTCTCGGGTTAACGATGTCCAGAAACATCGAAAGGGTAAAATCTATCTACTCCGACTATAGACGTCATTTCAATGTTCTGTTCAGTTCAGTTCAGTTAATACGCGTGTGAAGGCAAAATATTTCGTAATAGAGCTGCTAATATCATGAAAGCCCATCAACGATACGCGTTTGCCTTTAGGTGCATAATGACGTAATAACACTGTTCGAAATTCATTATTCAATACTTAATTATATCGCTAGATATATGTTCATACACATAACCATATCGTTTATGGGAAATTTTTGGAAACGTCATCTGCTTTGATTTGCTTTTGCAGTTCCTTATTGTCATTAAATTTGTGTCAGATGGGTGTTTACATTCCCGCGCTGTTCCTTTTTTCGTCTATGGTCTACAGGGTACCGTTCAAGAATCTAGTTATCTTAAGTCGACTAAATTTTGCTGGATTAGATTTAACCTGAACGCCAAAACAAGATTGGTCGGGAACGTCGTCGCTTTTTCTACGTCAGACACATACCCGAACTGTCAACTTAGTACTCAGTCACGAATTTCTTGACTATCCCTCCATAAACGTCAACTGAAACAGCTGCTCACCTGACCGATTTCAGCCAATCAAATACGAAGTACCTCTAGCCAGACAGCTGTCAGACTTACTAAATACGATACTTGAACGTCCCCACTGTATTTGTATATTCGTTAAAAATGCGTCGACTCTTTTTGACGTTTGTTCAATCAACAATTGGCAGTATTTTCTGAAATGAAGTTGGTTGGAACAGTGAGTTAGAAATTTTAACCCTTCTTTAATTGTAACTACGCGAAAAGAGAACTAGGCTCCAATTAAACAGAAAAGTCCTATTCTCCTATTTCCTGTATTCATTGTTTCGTAATGCAACGTATAGTGACAGTCATTTGACATTTCTTCAAGCGCGTAACTTGAAATGTTTATGTAGGTACTTGGGTATTAAGTTGCCATTAAAAAATAACAACCCAACGTCAACGACCTCATTGCAGACGACCACTACTTTATTTCTTGTTTTCGAAAAATGTTCAACATGTCGTCATTATTGCTCGTTCATTTCGCATTAACACAGCACTAATGTATACAAACACACTTACAAATGCCCCAGCTAGCTGCCACTCCGCCTGCTGGAATCACTTTAAACTTAAACGACAAAATGAAATTACTCAAAGGGATCAAATGAAATTAAACTCCTTACAATCTAAATGCAATTTTCAACCCCAGCAGGAGTTGCAGCAAGTGCACATTTCCCACATAACACCCCCATGGTTACCACTACGCTCATGTGTGCGGGAGAAAATCATCATCTCAGCATCATCATCAGCAGCAGCGTCAGGATACTTGCAGGGGTGTACTGCAGTAGGATCCGTGCCACCCATTTTGCCCATACCACATCCATTTTCATATCGACGGGAGCATAGTTCAACAATACTAGTACTTTAAACAGCTTTTAAGGATGATTTTTTTACAGCTCCCCAGTTTTCATTCCCTCTTAGCTGATTGGTGTATCCGCATGATAGATATCTATGCCGTGCCTTGTGGACGAGGTGGAGATGTTTTGCTTTCTTTTTTGCATTTTTCGCACACTATAGTTGATGTTTGCGGATTTTGTACTTAGCGGCGAGTTGAAAGGAAAATATTTTCCCACCGATTAGTGTAATCGATTTCAAAAAGGAACAGAAGCTCTTGTACGTACACGTACACATGAGTTGGTGATTGGTATACTTGTGAGAATTAGAAATGCCGTCGTTTCCTTAACACGCTCGATTGGAGTCGGAGTCAATAAATCGTTCAATAGATCCGCAGCTAAAGTGAATGTTAGTTTAGTTGGATGAGCGGATTGCTATTTAGCTCGCGAGAATATTTACAAACCATTTATAGAAAAACTGAACTGCTTCTCTCAAACGTGCCAACGAAAAACAAAACACCCCAGGAATCAGTACATTATCACCGAACAGTTAAAGGGGACGTTCGGATATTTAGTTTATGTAAAACGTCAACTAACTTCGTCGTCACTAGGTATCCGAACGCGTTGACTGGGCAACTTGAATTATTTTTGTATTCTCGCAGAGTAGCTATAGAAATGACACCTTTTTCTCTCGCCGGCCAATCTTTTGACTCTTCAATAATCTGCAGCGCATCAATCAACTCTGTTTATTTTAAGTTTGACTCTACGAAATGTCAACTGAGTATGCAAGCAGGATTTCCTTAACTAGATTTGTCGGCTTCCCCTCCATAAACGTCAACTGCAAAAACTAATCACGTGACCACTCTGGGCCAATAAAAACTGAATCACATCTAGTCAGACAGCTTTCAGACTTACTAAACTACGAATCCGAACGTCCCTAAAGTCTTTAAATAGCAAATGTCACACTCCCGTAGTATTAAAAGAGCACAAAGTGTCACTGTCAACCTCGGCCATATTATGCCCAATCACTTTGAGCAAATCTTATCGACATTGTTATTAAATAAAGTGTTATGACATTGGTAATGAAATTGTGTTCGGAACTCCTTATTGACCGAGATAACGCTCTTTGCACTGCTGCTCGTAGTATTTCCTTCATGTTCTAACACACGCTCTCCTAGTCTAGTGTATGAAAATAAAATTAATTCGATTTAATCGGTATATTTATAGAATCCAATCTCTTTCGGTTTTATTCGTTTATGCACGCACACAAAAACATCAGATAGGATACCGCACATTGGCCACAAATGTTGCATTAAATGGATTTAGGTATATCCTGACCATTTCCTTTTTGGTTAAATCTATTTGGAAATTATACCACAGCACATTTGAACGTTATCGAAGCATTTATTGATGTAGGGATTTTCCTTTGCCGGAGATAGTTTGCCACGCAGCAGGTGTCTTTATGACAGAACATGACATTTCTTAAAATGGGCAGTAGATATGTTTCTATGCTGTCATAGGTTAGACGAAACGTATTGAATAAATAGCACTAAGTAGATTGTATAGTGTATGCATGTAGGCGATTCATTTTTATAAACTGTGCAAAATTCAACTGATTAAACTGACAGCAGTGCGAAATGTTAACAAAGAGTGCGTAGTATCCTAAAAGCGATCTAGATCAAGAACAAAATTATTATTTGGTATTTTTATTTGACAATTGTCGGGAACAACTTGTTCCAATGTCATTGTCAAGTGATCTACGTGGTCGACCATACCATTTTATTTGACCGGCTGTTTGACAGCTGCTAGTGCAAACGACATTTTTTCTAGTTTTGGACACTGAAATTAAAACGCTGTGACCAAACTCTCCTGTTATGCAATAAATTATCCGTGAATCTGTTTCTATCCTAAGTGGTTGCATGAAAATCCAGTTTTAAATTGCGTTCATTTGTGTAAATTGCACATCCCTTTGACCGATACCTATGAATGCGTTATTACCGCCATTCTTGTTCACTACCGGTCTTACACCAGAATCCATAAAGATAATAACTTTTAATTAAAATAATTGATCGTTGCTTCTCTCCTGCAGCGGGTCTTATTATATTAATTCCTCGGGTGTATTATCCTTTGGTTCATACAATCCGAGAGATACAATTGCCGGCTCATTTAATTTAATATTTTCAGGTTTTGTGTACACGACAATCATGTAAGGACCGACCCATCCCAACAATACAAAAGCAGTGTTAAAAAGCTGGGATTTTCCCTCCCCATTGAAACACAATCATGAGGATTTCACCTCCCGTGGACGTGGAGAATGGAGGTAAAAGGATATGTAATTTGTAGGTGTTCACACGCGTCCGTTGCAAAATGTAGGTAATTAAAAAAATAAAAATACATTTATGTAAAATTTCGACCGTTGCCACAAAATATTCGACTGACAGATGGTATAATACTTAGCAGTTTATGGATGGTGAACCATGTGATAAAGTTGGTTTACTTTCTAATTTTCTGTCAGTTGCAGCCATTGGACAGTTGGCACATCGTGAAAGGAATTGAGAGACGAGCAATTTATTATTGTCATGGAATAAACTAATGTCGTTTTCAATTTGGCTTTTCAGATTTTGATCTGAGATTTCAGATTTCTGATGCCAAATCGAACATGAAATCCGAATTTTATTGGTTCTTGTATGTATTGGGTTGGCCGCAAAAAAAATATTTTTTTTTCAAATTGCACTGGAAAACCATTTAAATTGATTTTCACAGTTTTACAATAACGCATTTCGAAATAATTTAATATAAAAACTCGCTCCCACACGTGTAAAATGAATAATTTAGCTAAAAAAGCAATCCTTCCAAGGATAAACAATTCGTCACCGCCGGCTGTGTGTCGTAAGCATTGGTATTAGCGAAAGTATATATGTGTAAATCTGAGAAAATATCGAGATTTCTCAATCTGGATCAAAAAAAAAAGAAAGTTTTTTTTTCTCAAAAACAATTGATCTTTTTGTCAAATCGAAAACGACAGAAGGCGTGTTTTTTTGAGCTTCGATCTCAGCAAAGCAAAGCAAAGTAGGATTTTCAGCATGCGATTACAACAACTACGCCCTACTTGACACTTCGAGGAATCACAGTAGTTGTTGTAATTGCGTGCTGAAAATCCTACTTTGCTTTGCTTTGCTGAGTTCGAAGCTCAAAAAAACAGGCCTATAAATAAGTTTTATTTGGATGTACCTTTGCACAAACGGGGCGGACTTGGTTTCATTAAATTTGACAGCTTAACCGTTAATCAAAATTCGGTGTAAATAGGTTCATTCAAAAACACAGTCTGCGTATGCGACTTTTTTACCAGAGCTTGATTATTGTTTGTCTAAAACGACTTTAGGTCAAGAAAACACAAAGCACCCTATTTCCACAGCGAATTATTGAGTACCTACCTAACGAAGTGGTTTCTGTCTTCACTAAATGTGCCCGCGCCCAGTTAGTGGATTGCTACGTAAAACTTGGAAGCACTCTTCAAGCAAAAAATTTGACGTTTTTATTTAAATGGGAACGGGAAGACGTAATGTGAGCCTTTTTCCATTTCCAGCCACCAGCAAAGGTAGTGGGCAACATATTTATAGCGCAATGAAAAAGAACTAAAAAAATTATCTTGAAAATGTGTTCAAAAAATTCTTGTATTCTCTATATTTGCTCAAAAATATCCGACTAGGTCGGCAACGGCAACTTCCGCGGTTTGAGTTTTGCACACATTTCGGAGTTGGGCACGCACACATTTCAATAGGCTATGGATGCGCCATCTTAATTTGAGTTTATTTTGGGCGCAATAAGAGTGTTGCGGATTCAGCCACAAACATTTTTTTCAGGTATACCTACGAATAAAGTGCGATAAGAAAAATTGTGCTTTTGATTTGTAGGTATTATTGCGGTCAATAACGATTCTAATTTCTAAGCCCAAAACTATCGAAACCTGCAAGGCTGTTCTCACTGCAAGGACTATAGGAGTACTAGAATGTAGAAAGTCTTTAAAAATGTGGTAGACCAAAAATTATATACCTACAATAGTATTAAACAAAATTTACGATTAGATAACTGTCAGACAATTGTTCCTTTACGTTTTTATGTACCAATTATTCAGTTGATGTAGTGAATCCAGTTCCGTCAAATCATATTCACCAAAAGTCTGAAATGAAAGTATAGATATTTATTTAAAAATAAATATCACGAAGGGGGCGGGTTTCCATTATGCGCACTAAGCAAACATTTTTTTTTATTTTTTTTCTGGCTTAAAATAGCCTAAAAAACATAAATATAATATTTTTTTCCTGAGGAAATGAAATTTTTTTTTTAATTTTTTTATTTTTATAATTTTTTTTTTTATTATTAAATTTGAATATATATTTTTTTTTTTAATGAAATCATGTTTACGTGATTTATACACCGAGATTTAAAACCTTTTTTGCAAAATCTCCTGGTTTAATTAAAAAAAAATATATATTAAAATTTAATAAAAAAAAAAAAAAAAAAATAAAAAAAAAATTTCATTTCATAAAGAAAAAAATATTATATTTATGTTTTTTAGCCCAGTTAAATAGTTGAATAAGTGTATACCAAAAACTTTCAGGCAGGTGCCTGTAAGAAAGTATGGTGTATTTAAAGTAGGGGTGGAGGGCTCGCTTCGCTCGCTTACAGGATTTTAACCCTTTTTTTCGCAGGGCTTAGACGCTCACGCGACTTCGTCGCTCCGCTAAGGGTATGTCAACAACTGTCAGGCAGGCGCCTTTAAGAAAGTCTGGTGTATTTGAAGTAACGCGTCCATTTGTGCAGTTTGTATACAGGCACTTTTCAGTGAAAACTGAAAACTTTAAAAATAAAAAAAAATAGAAAAAAAAGTTTCCTCAAAAAAATTCTTCTACAGTACATATTAGAATAAGTCAATTTATATAAAAAAAAATAAAAAAAATGAATTTGCTTAGTGCGCATAATGGAAACCTCAGCCCTCACTTTAATTGGAAAATATAAATATTTTATTTTAACAGAAATTCATCTGTAAAATAAGTACATGCAAATCGTCTCGATTGATAAAATTGTTTCCGTATCATAAAGAAAATACTAACGGCAACACCAACTATTGCTCAGTTTGTGCGCCCATTTTGAAAGCACAAAGAAAAGACAGCAGAAATAATTTTGACAGCTCAGCTGAGCAAACACCACCACATTTCAAATGTGCAACTTTCTCAATCCATATACGAAATTTCCTTTGCAG
Organism: Cheilosia urbana; assembly: GCA_946477585.1. Taxonomy (NCBI): domain Eukaryota; kingdom Metazoa; phylum Arthropoda; class Insecta; order Diptera; family Syrphidae; genus Cheilosia; species Cheilosia urbana. The sequence continues at coordinate 71,940,391 of OX297856.1, read as the reverse complement.
TGTGTGTGTTCAATTGATCGGCCATCTTGGAATGTATGAACAAAAAGCAGAAAAATCGAAACATTGACAGAAAAAATCGCGTCAAAATGAAAAGCGACTAATATTCGAATTAATTATTTTTTTTTTCTTCGACAATTTATTATTGAATGTGATAATTTTCTGCAAATCGCGATCCCAAATCGAACGGAAAACCAGCAAAATACCCAAAAGAATCTACCAACAAAAAACTAGGAAAAAGAAAAATCCATCAAACAAACAAAAGTTCAGTTCAGTGTATGTGCATATTTCCATTCTCAATTGGAAATTGAATATTGGGAAAATTGAAAGAAAAAAAACCCAAGTTTCTCTCAATTAAAAGTAAAACATTAAAATACCGTCGAAATTTGTCTAACTCTGTCGAATTTTGCCCGTGAAATAGAGAAATCAAAAATAAGAAAAAAAAAAAAAAAAAAACTTCACTTTCGCCCCTCGACAAAAAAAAAGAATCCATCATCCAATTGGTGGTGCGGTTGTAGTGTTTGCAGCAGCAATAGAAGAAGAAGAAGAAGGATCGTGTACACCAGTGAAACGCCAAACCGAAAACGGACGGACAACAAAGTTCCAACCAAAATTCGTACTTTGCCAAACCAAAGGAGCACTAGCAGTAAAACGACGACGTCGTCGTCGGAAACAGGCGAGAACCGCGACGACGAGCTGTGCCAGTGCTGCAATCTAAGAAGAAGAAATTTGCAATTAAATTTCTGTCGGTTTTTCTAGACTATGTCTGAATACTTGTACAATCAATTTACATAGCGCCATGGCTGCGACGAGAAAGTTGCAAGGTGAGAAGGAAACGAATGAACGTAAAGCGAAAAAAAGACCCAAAACCGAAAATTAATAACCAATTACAGAGCAAATATTCATGAGAGCAGTTTGGAGGGAGGCTTCTTCTATGTGCAGAAAAACTGACCAAAATGTGTGACTGCTGAATTAATTTCGGTTTTGTGGGCTTTTTTTTTTTATTTTTGATATAAAATTGATGAAATTCTTTAGCGGGAGGGAGGACGAGAAAGATAGAGTGAGAAAGCAGCTGTGTGTACAGAGGAGGACAATCTTGCACTCCACTTTGAATCGGTTTTTTTTTTATTCTCCTTTTTTGCTGTAGGAGGGTGGCTTCCTCCCTCGATTTTTGTGTGTACTCTTATATCTATTTATTGTACGGTGTGACTGCAAAATGAGGAGCAGCAGGCAGGCGAGTGGATAGGGGTGGTGTTTATGTCAAACAGCCGCTGTCGGGTAGAGAACTACACAAAGTCCATTTATTGGGGGGGGTTTCTCTGCTTAACGGGGATCATAAAGAAGCGGCAAAGGAGAGTGTTACTTTACACATTACACTTGTGATCTTGCGATGAAGTGTAAACAAGTGTATCAGTAGCGCGTTTTCAGTGTGACGCGGTTGTTCTTTTGTATCATTTTCTATATCACGTCCAGAGATTATGTTACTTGGTGGGCAGCCCACGTAGTCTGAGCCGCATTGATAAAGAGCTCTAGATATTTGATGTGGTTGCAGAAAATGATTTGTAAGTGATGTGTAAAAACGGGCAAATTGTTATGTTTTGTAGCGGTTTTCGTTTTTTTTCAACGTCAACGAATGATCTTTGTCTTTTGATCGAGCGATTTCAAAGCGAGAACGCACGATTACACAAGTCTTTTGTTGTTTATGGTTGAAAAATGTGCGTAAGAGTGCGGCATGATTGATGGTAGTCGTGGATGATCATTAACCGGTCTCTTATATCTCATGTTCGTTGCCACATGTTACGTTTTTTGGATAGTCCCACGATCACGTATGCAACCTTAACGTCCATAAGTTTCCTTTTGAATCGCATAATTCGGGGAGACGTCAAACAATTTGCAGCCGACCTTCAGCTCATCTAAAGCTAACCATGAGATAAACCATTCAGGTATAACCTTCCGTAGGAATTCCAGCTTGTATCCGAAACCTTGGAAAACTGTTTACAGAATGCTCAACGATTGAGCAGGCAAAGCACTGACTATGCCTAAGTCTGTAGAATGGAAAATGGTCTTCTTCTGATCCTCGTAAACTTTGCAAAAGCCCAACATTATCCAGAATTAACCTTTCTCACTCTATCATAACGATTTTGTCCCCCAATTGGTTAAGCAAACATGGATAAACTGTCGGAATTCGATATAACTTTAACCAACTTTAATTGTTTTATTTTATTTTTTCCCCGCAGGAGAGATAGATAGGTGTCTGAAAAAAGTCGCAGAAGGAGTAGAAACATTTGAAGATATTTGGAAGAAAGTTCACAATGCAACCAACAGTAATCAGAAGGTAAAACATCAAGCATTTGCCCTTAACCGATTTCTTAGCAATCTTAATTGCATAATCCTATTAACCCCTTTTGCAGGAGAAATATGAAGCAGACCTTAAAAAGGAAATCAAAAAGCTGCAGCGGCTTCGCGATCAGATTAAATCATGGATTGCCTCCGCTGAGATTAAGGATAAAAGCGCCCTCTTAGAGAATCGGCGGCTCATAGAAACAGTAAGTTTGAAAAACAGCAGCCAATTTTAAAATAATTCGTTTCCTGTTCATTTGCAGCAAATGGAAAGGTTTAAGATCGTAGAACGAGAGACAAAAACGAAGGCCTATTCAAAAGAGGGCCTTGGGGCGGCACAAAAAATGGATCCAGCTCAGCGTATCAAAGATGAAGCACGCAATTGGCTAACCAATTCGATTAGTTCACTGCAAATACAAATCGATCAATACGAAAGTGAAATCGAATCATTATTAGCGGGCAAAAAGAAACGCTTAGATCGAGACAAACAAGATCGCATGGATGAGCTGCGAACCAAATTGGATCGACATAAATTTCACGTGACTAAACTGGAAACCCTACTGCGTTTGCTTGATAACGATGGTGTCGAGGCCGAGCAGGTAAATATAAATGACATTGTAAGTAGGCACAGACCAATATGTTTTTTTTTTTTTTTTTTTTTGTTCTCCCCTGTGTGTGTGTTTGTAATGTGCATACTATGCGTCAAAAACGAGCGTAAGAAGAACAGCGAACTAGAACTAGTATTAAAGCGCTTCCGTTGATGCTTTGCAGTGCTTTTGCAGTCGGTACACAGTGTTGGCTTGCTTCATCGTTTGTTTATTTTTAATTTTTTTATATGGCGCTGTCAAAGATTACTTATTTATTCATAGATATTTTATCTGTTTTTATGATTTAAGAAGACTCTCTTTGTTTAGACTTTGTTCAAGCTTTGCATAGCCATATTCGATGTCTTATATTCGATGGATCTTTTTGGGATGCTCCAGCAAAGAGGCACCAATTATACGCAGTGAACAAAACTGATCGAATCTATTTTCCATCTGCATATCGCTTTGAAATGTACATTCAATAACAAACTTTCTAAGCAGGCTCGGTTTTGCTCCAATTGTTTCTGCTTAAATCCGTTAAATATCTCTTGTGATATTATTTATGAAATAGAAATGAATAGAAATCACAAACAAAGCTCTCTTAACTGTGCACAGGATGCACTTTTGTACATCCTGCAGGCTTCTGTGATGCGTACGAAAATATGTTTCTTAATATCTTAAAAGCACACTTCAATTCCACACAGTTCTTATTGTAAAGAGTTCCAACAATCGAAAATTACTCCCTGCTCGTGTCGGATAGAAAACAGCACTCATGACGTACTTACTAATGTTAGGTTTTCCCCATTAACTCCAATGTGATCTCCGCGAGACCTTTTAAACTATCTCGCGCCGTGTATATTTCTTAGTTTTCCACCCTTTCGTGAGCTAAGGGAATCCACAAATGCATGCACTTCTAATCTATTCACATAATCTTTGCATTCCGAAACGTTGCTGTCATCTGAAACCACACAAAGTTTTTTTTCTCTGTCGAAATCACATTCCATTATTTCTTCTGATAAATAGAAAAAAAAAAAAACGCCGACATGTTTCAAATGATTCCCAAAAATACTATTTATGCCTTAAAAATGATGACAGTGGCTACTAAATGAGCGTACAAAGCCGAAGTCGAACTGGAGTTACACAAGCCAAAAATGAACGCTTTCTATTTATGCTTTTTAAGTTTTGTTTAGGTTTGTTTAATTTGGAAAAAAAGGCAGTGACTCTACTAAACAGAATGGGATCAGAATTCGGTTGTAAAAGAATTCGACATACCTATCTTCGGGCAGCGAGAGCGGGTATTTTCTCAACAGAATTTGACGTCTCTAAAACCCTTCGCCTTCCCAACGCAGCCACCGTCTTTTAAGCAAAAGTATTGGCAATTAAGGAGGCGTGTGGACTTGTTCTTAACATAGTGACACCCAGTAAAAAAATAGGCATCTTCGTCGACAGTCAAGCCGCGATTAAGGCTGTCTGTTCAACTAATTCGTCGTCCAAGCTTGTTGTGGAATGCAGGGAGACACCGACCAAGGCTTGTCATCGGTTTGTAATCACTCTCGTCTGGGTTCCCGGCCATAGGAACAGTGAGGGGAATGAGAACGCCGATGAACTTGCCAGACGAGGCTCTGCTCTGCGCGTGTCTCACGCGAGGGAAGTCTTGACTCCGCTGGGATGCGTAAACAGAGAAATCCTCCTGCATTTCACCTCAAGGGCCGAGACTAGATGATGAACCTGACGAACGGCGTCATTTCAAGGAAGATCTGGCCAGCCTACGATGATGCCAGAACAAACAACCTCTTAGCCAGAACGCGTGTAGATGTCGCCAGGCTAATGGCGATTAGTACGGGTCATTGGCCCTTAGGAATACTCAGCCAAGCTTAACATCCCCACAACGTAGCTGCGCCGACACAAACAAGAGTGAAATAGTATTTCATCTTCTTTGTGACTGTCCGGCCCTAGCCAAAACCAGACGCAGTGCACTAGGTCACCCTTTTTAAGATGACCTTTCGGCCATCCAAAGTATCCATTTCAACAAGATCATCAAATTTCTCAACTCCACGGGCTGATTTTGAGCTTCATTAACTTCCTTCTCCCCCTTTATCTTCAGGTTCCGTTAGTTGTGCTCTCAAAACGGCGCTGATGCGTTAATTGTGTTTTTACCTCTAGTCTAAAACCAATGGTTTGCTGTATCCAGTAACCATAGATGACCTAGCGCAAGCGGTGACTTCCGTTCTTGTACCAACTAGACCTTCAAAGAAACATGATCGTTGTACATGACTTTAATGATAGTTTTTATAAACCCAACATCAAAAATGTACCAAAAGTGTACCGGTTTCCATATTTTTAGTCTCGCTTATTTGGCTTTCTGTGTATTAGTGTATATATTTTTTAAACGTGGTTGATTTTTCTTTTAAATTGCGACTAAATTGTAACCAGCTGCTCGCATAACAACTTCATTTGCTGCTGCCTTTAAAATCTCTGTCAAAAGTCCAAAATGATCTTGTTGTATGCCTTTATTTACGTTGAAAAATCATTACTATGGCCTGGATGTGTGAATGCCATAGGGCATCAGGGAAATCGTCTGAATTAGCAAATGTTGTGGGGTAGCCTGTGTGTCCATACTATACCATAGTTTTATTAAATGTTGTGCCTTAAAAGGCGAGTTAGTATACCCCATTGGAAATTGTACTTTCCACAATTTTGGCTCTTTTTTGATGGACAATTGAGGACACCGCTTAAAAGCTTCGCTTTAAACAGTTGCCTTGAATCTAACTTCGTTTTCAAATGAAATCCCAACTCCATTTCACCCGAACCCAAACGAAGGTGTCAATATTATTCTCAGTAAAGTTGCTGGTGTACATCTTTTACATTTTAGACAACTGATCATTTACTTGCGAGTCTTTTTTTCATTATCTAGATTGTGATCTAAATTAGATGAATGATGGTTGGTTCTCTGATAAGAGGCTCTATACAAGACACTGCAGCCTTCCATCCCTGGCGATCCCGAAGTCGTTGCTTTCTTCGCTAAACGATTATATGCTTTTACAATCACTCTCTTTATACATAGTCGTTTATACCGTGCCTACCATACTTTTCATGGTACACATCCGAATAGAGTTTTGAAGGCTGTCATATCCTTTTCAATTCTACTGTACTTTTTGAGTTGTTTGAGCTGTCGGAATCTTCTTTCACGTGAGCGTGCCCAGTGCCCGTAGATCACAATCCTCTATCTAGGTTGGCCTAATCCAGCAGTCCACTTTTACACCGACAGAAACAAACCGAATTTCGAATTTTATCCTCTTGGGAGACCGTGGTCTTTTTATTTCCATCTTCCTTCGTTCAGCATTCTTCCCATTTCGCTTGTTGTTCACCTAAACCTAAACAAGTGAACGTGCCATCTTTTGGTCACACACCATACAGAAAATATTCCCATAAATTAGTTGTCGCGTCGCATACCTCCCAAATCTGTGTCGTTGTTATTATTACCCTCATTTATCTTCCCTCTCTCTGTCCATTCCATTTCCATTTTGTATTTCACTATCATTCACTGACTTCAAGTCAAAACAAAAACAAAAAAAAAAGTTTTTTTTTTAGTTATCCGATAATGTGTCTAAAATCTTCTCCAATCCCTCTCTGATTTAGTGTATGTCCTTCCAGGTGAACAAAATCAAGGACGATGTCGAGTACTACATTGAATCCTCGCAGGAGCCCGATTTCGAAGAGAACGAGTTCATCTACGACGACATTATTGGCTTGGACGAAGTGGAACTTTCAGGCACCGGTAAGACGTTCATGTGTTACATGATACACCATCTAAATGTTATTGATGTTGTACATCCAATTGGATACTACTACTTCTTTCTGTGTGTGTTATTTGTTCTTTTCACAAAATAATATTGCAATTTATATTGTGTGTGTCGTATTTAACAAACATATTCAGTCACAATTTATAACAAATGCTGTTTCATTTGGTATTCCATTAACCTCAGCGACAACAGACAGTAATAACAGTAATGAAACGGGCGGCTCGCCAAGCAGTATAGCGTCAGGTGGCAGTCCTGTTCAATCGCCCCCACCATCCTCCCAACAGCTGAACAACTGCAGCGGCAGTACCGGCAACACAACAACCAGCAGCAGTAGCACTACGAACAATGCAAATAATCTGAACTACAGTAGTGATTCGACGTCAGTTGATATAACAGCAGCAGCAGCAGCAGCAGCAGCGGCAGCGGGCGTAGCGTCCGCCGATAAGCGCAATAAAAACGACACCAATGCCAGTAGTAAAGTGAAGGTGAGTGCTATTTTGAACAACAAAACGTTTTTCTGTGAAAGTACAAATTTATCGTCTATCTGTCTGTTTGTCTATGGTAGCAACCCGTGAAACCTACAGCGGTGCGAGCCAATAATAACAACAACACCAGTGGCAAAGCATCTGCCGGAGCGGGAGCGGGAGATTCGAATCTAAATACAAGTGCAACATCGAACAACCTAAATAACTCAACGGCGGCGCAATTATTGCAACAACAGCAGCAGCCAAATAAAAACCTAATTAGTTCAACGCCTAGTAAAAATCAACAACCGACGAGTCATACGTCAGGCTTGGCGAATAGCTTGCAATCAAATGTGACGACGTCAGTGGTGAACTCCGCGCAACAGCAGCAACAGCATTCGGCGTCCGTGACGCTCCAACAACAACATTCTAATGCATCAAGTTTAAATTCGGCAACGAGTATTCAGGCCCAATCTGTGATTCAAGCAACACCACCAATTGCATTTGCGGCTGTCGCTAAGAATAATACATGTGAGTTGCACATAGTTCCTCTCTTACCAGCAAACATTTGATTTTTGATTTTAATTTTGTTTGCTTTAGCACACCTTGAAAATGGCCCAGTGCATCCTGCAATATCGTACACAATGGCAGCACCAACGGTTGCCTCTATTGTTGGTTCAAATGCACAGCAGCAACCGCAACATACAAATCTTCAAACGAATTCCTCACATCAGACAAGTGGTAAGTCAAATTACTGGCCACTTGGGTTTAGTGTTTATTATCATGCTTTCTGTTTTTGTTTTTTGCTCAGATTCCTCAACAACGCATAACAACACTTCCAATAACACCAGCATAGGAAACACGAGCAACAGTGCAGTGACATCGCAAGTTTCGGTCGATTCGGGAGCGCCTCTAGTAATAAATGCGCCGAGCAACAATAGTAGCAGCAGTCTAGCAAATTGCATTTCACCCAACGGCATTGCGAATGTATCAGCTGGTCTAACGAACAACACCAGCCGCGGCTCACCTGGTCTGTTATCGCCGAAACATATGAACGGTCCGCTAAATCACAACAACAGTAGCAAGGGATTAAATGTATCTGTGTCCGGTGCACCGAACAGTACTGACACCATGTCCACACTGAAAACAATGGCCCAAGAAGCGATCAATCGATCCGGGTCCGAATCGAATATGGTGACGCAAGTTCCCAATGTGGATACCAGGCCGCAGCAGCAGCAACAGCAACAAGGATTGCTGCAACAACAGCAGCAACAGTCTCAGCATTTCTCACCAGCCGTAACAGATTCAACTGCCAATAATAGTACCACGAATGGTCCAACATCCGGCCAGGGTTCTGTTAATTTGAACAGCGGAATTGTAGGACAAAATACCGGCAGTGTAATCAGTGCGAAACCGACAAATGAAGCCCACATCCCACCGCTGTTGGGTGTGGCACCACTCGGTCCGTCACCACTTCACAAGGATCATCAACTGCAATTCCAAATGATGGAAGCCGCCTACTATCATCTGCCAATGCCGGCCGATTCGGAGAAGCTGACTATGTATATTCATCGGAATCCAGTGACGACGCCAGCTCACTACCCACAGGTAAGTTGCTATCATCATAATTATGTCCCTCCGTCCAATTCTACAACAAGCCAATGAACGACCGAAGTTTAATATTTTTGTTCCATTTGTTTCCTTTCCATTTGGAGCAGTCTCAGCTACCCCATTACGATACAGTGGAGTTTTTCCAGCGTTTATCAACAGAAACACTCTTCTTTGTATTCTACTATATGGAGGGATCCAAGGCGCAGTATCTGGCCGCAAAAGCATTGAAAAAGCAAAGTTGGCGTTTCCATACGAAATACATGATGTGGTTCCAACGACACGAGGAACCAAAAATTATTAACGATGACTACGAACAGGTAAGCTAAAGCAAACACAGTCTCAGTCTCATGATTTAGGTCCACGTAAACATGGGTGTCCATGTATTTCCTTTCGCCATGGAAATATGGCTCTTTCTATCACAAACCAACGGACCCGTGAAATTTATTTGTTAATTGCCGCATAAAGGTTTAAGCTGGCTAATTTCAGCCTCAGTAGAATTAGCATGGGCACCATTTGAGAGTGGCTCTACATAATAAAAGTTGAAACGAAGAACGACGCACTCTCAACTGCTCATCTCTCACGCAATCGTATCAAGAAATCATTTTCATAAGCTTTCGTTCTTTGCACACGTTTCGAAACGCTAGAGGTAATATAAAAGACGAATGTAAAATTGTTGATTCTGGTTTAGGAAAAGGTGATAGTTCTAAATCAGTTGATGTTTTGGAAGTAAATGATGTTCTTTTATCTGATCATAATAGCATAGCTAATAAATTTGAATACTTCATTGAAATCTCAGAGAATCTAAAGCCTTCTGCAGAGTCATAAACTGTTTACAATTGTAATAATTCACAGGAAACGATGGCAGTCAGACGTCAGGTTAACAGTTTTGTTTTAATACTATTTCATCCGAAGAAATATTTAAGCTTATAATGTCTTTTAAAAAACAAAAGCTCTTGTACAAGTGATGGTATTACAAATGTGATTTTGAAAAAAGTCGTCTTTAATATAGCTGATATATATATATAGAGAGAGAGAGATTTCGAGAGATATTCGAATCAGACCACCACTGTCGGGTCTCTTTTCGTCTCTCTACCACTATAAATCTTACCCAGAGAGACTTTCTGGATTTCTCCAGAGTTCTTCCCTGAGCTCAATTCCTGGTGTTAACGCTAGCATCTGTTTATGGGAGATCTGTTTCATCGATTGGGTCTCGACCCAATGATGTCCCAAGATCCTCATTCTTTTACCAGCCAACGCCGGACATTGACACAGTATATGTGCCGCTGTCTCAGGTTCCTCCAGGCATAGTTTACAGGTATCATCCTCTCTAAGGCCCATCTTCCTTAAGTGATACCCGAAATTATCCTGTCCTGTTAACAAAGCCACCACCCATTTCAATGTTCCAATGTTCATGCTTAGAACCCTTCTTTGAGTGTAGCAGGTCGGCCACTTAATTGCCATTTTAGCCTGTCTACATTGTTCCACGGTTGACCACCTTCTCAGGTGTTCTGCCGTGATCCATTTGTGAATCAGCTGTTCTACCATTCCTTTGCCAATTGAAGAGAATTGTTCTGGTCCCAGCAACTATTCAGTTGACCCCTGTTTTGCAAGGGAGTCCGCCTTTTCGTTGCCTTCGATCCTTATGTGTCCTCGTACCCAAGTCAGTGTTACTTCATTTTTAGATGAACACTTATTGAGCTTAAGTACACATTCCAATGCCAATGATGTTGTGATGTTTGTTTGTTCCATGCATCTGATCACCGCCTGATTGTCCAGTGCTATAAGGATATTTCTTCCCTCCACCTGACTCTCAAGCAAGTAGTCCAACGCATGCAGCAATGCAATCATCTCAGCCTGGTATACAGAAGTGTGATTCCCGAGGCTAACGTGACGGGCTAGTTCCAGCTCTGCTGAATAGATACCGGCACCCGCTCCTATGCTGGTGTTATTAAAATCGCGCATGGTCTCCTTCCTGGATTAACAGAACTTATTTTCTAATAACCAGTTCGGTTTTAGGTCAGGTAAATCCACAGAAGACGCTGTTTGTATGATGGAATTAATGGTTCTAAATTTACAATGGCTCTTTTCATTGACATGACGAAAGCGTTTGACATGGTGGATCACAGCTTGCTACTAGATAAATTATATAATGCTGGCTTTAGTTGATTGCTGCATGATTGGTTTCGGTCCTATCTTACAAATAGGAAGCAAGTAGTCGTTATTAATCGAAGTTTTACTAGTACTCGTACAATTAAGAATGGTGTTCCCCAGGGCTCTGTTCTGGGTCCACTTTTATTTTTAATCTGTATTGACTCCCTCTTCAGTCAGTATCTCAACGGGATACCTACTGCGTTCGCTGATGACATATCTTTCTCATATCAAGAATTATCACAGTTCGGTTGCATTGTAAAAATTGAGGAAGATCTGCAAAAACTAAGGCAATGGTTAAAATTTCACAAATTGATTGTAACTGAGAAAACCAAATTAATGGCCTTCCAATTGTCGGGTAATGTTCTTACTGATTTCAATGTGTTTTTTCATTCTCACGACTGTAAACGATTTTCTTTACCCATACATGCTTTCATTTTAATGGAAATATCTTGTCAGTCAATATAAATATCTGGGGGTGCTTTTTGATTTTAATTTGAACTGGAATAATCATACTTAGGTGGCGCTACAGTTCGGTGTGAACCAGGGCCCCAACCAACAAGCGTCTCCAGTTAGCCCGGTCCTTAGCCGACTGCCTCCAGTTACGCACTCCAAGTTGGTAGAGGTCGTTTTCTACTTGTGCGCGCCACCTGAGGCAAGGTCTTCCTCTACTGCGCTGACCCTCTGGATTGGAATCGAAGACTCTGCGGGCCGGAGCGTTGATGTCCATTCGCTCTACATGTCCTAGCCATCTCAAACGTCCAATGCGCAGTTTTTTGACTAGGTCGATGTCGCTGTACAGCTCGTATAGTTCGTCGTTGAATCGTCTCCTCCAAAACCCGTCAACAGAAATGGGACTGAATATCTTTCCAAGAATTTCTCTTTCCAAACGACCAAGGATACCTTCAAATGAGATAGTCCATGCTTCAGATCCATACAACAGGACTGGGATGATGAGGGTCTTATAAAGAGTCTCCTTAGTTTTTCGCGAGAGGGCCTTACTGCATAGTTGCCTTCTCAGCCCAAAGAAACAGCGATTGGCAAGAGTTATTCTCCGTTTGATTTCTGATGAGATGTCATTTTCAGATGTTATAGCAGAGCCAAGGTAGACAAAGTCCCTTACTACATCAAAGTCATAGCTGTCTATTGTGACGTTCTGCCCGATTCGTCGATGTAGGGTGTCCCTCTTCTTGTTGACAGCATATACTTGGTTTTGCCCTCGTTAACCGCTAAGCCCATTTTATCCGCTTCTGTGTATATACTTGCAAACGCGCCAGTGGGAGCTCACTGTGTTCTTCCAATTATGTCAATATCGTCCGCGTATGCAAGTAATTGTACAGACTTTTGAAAGATCGTACCTCGTATGTTGGGTTGTGAGTTTCGCACAATTCGTTCAAGTATGATGTTAAAGAAGTCACATGACAGCGCCTCGCCTTGTCTAAATCCTTTTTTGACATCAAAGGTGTCGGTTAGGTCATTACCGACCTTATGCAGCAGCGAGATTTCTCCATCGTCATCCAACACAGACGGACGAGTTTGGTAGGGATGCCAAAACTAGACATGGCTCTATATAGCTCGTCTCTATAGATACTGTCATAGGTGGCTTTTAAATCGATGATAAGATGGTGAGTATCGATTTGGACTTCTTGGGTATTTTCCAGGATCTGCCTAAGTGTGAACATTTGATCGACGGTGGACTTTCCTGGCCTAAAACCGCACTGATAGGGGCCAATCAGATTGTTGACAAAGGGTTTTAGGCGTTCACACAATATTGCGGATAAGATCTTGTACGCGATGTTAAGGAGACTGATACCTCTGTAGTTGGCGCAGTTGAGGCGGTCTCCTTTCTTGTGGATCGGGCAAACGATGCTGAGGTTCCATTCATCAGGCATACATTCATCTGACCAAATCTTAGAAATGAGCTGGTGCATGCAGCCTTGTTGGTTTTAAGCTTGGGTATTGCTACCTTTATTTCATTTTGATCAGGTAGGCGGAAGTTTTGGCTATCATCGTCTAAGGTGAATGGTTGAAAAGTAATACGCAATCAGTTAAATCTCAAATGATGCGGGTGGCACGTAAAATGTATCTTCTAAGGCCGTTCTGTTCAAAAATAGCTTTAACTATGAACTATGGTCTTGCAAACTCTAAGTTGCAATCTGGTATTACGAGTTGGGGAGGTTCTTATGCGAACGGTTTTTGCCCTTTACTTAAAGCTCTAAAACAGTTGATTAGATTACTCTGTGGAAATTTGCTGTGGATTTTCTCACAGTTTTCCCTTGTTCAGAGAATTGCGAATTTTACCTTTAAGACATCTTGATGTTTTCAAAGTTCTCAGAGAATTCTTTAAGCAAAGTGGTAACACTCCTAATAGAAACTCAAGACTCGACAGCTTACGTGTTAATAATAATTTCGAAAATGGCTTTACAAAGGAAATACCGAACATATCCCAATGGGATTCACGGATTGTCCTACATGCAGGAGCACTGTCAATATTTACGGATGGTTCCAAAACATTAGAGGGAGTCGGGGCTGGGGTATTCTCAGAAGAACTGAGCTTGCGCCTCTCCTACTCCCTTCCGAATCACTGTAGTGTCTTCCAAGCCGAAATCACAGCTATTCGTCAAGCCACGGCGTGGCTGTCGATTAATACTATATCACACAGGGATATTATTTATATTGACAGTCAGGCTGCAATCAGATCCTTAGTTTCCAGCGAAATAAGATCTAAGGCGGTGGCAGATTGCCGCGTATATCTTAACGATATAGCTAGACAGTACAACCTTCACCTTTGCTGGGTTCCGGGACACTGTGACATCCATGGGAACTGTGCAGCTGACGAACTTGCAAGATTAGGCTCCTCCGATGTGGATAGCGTTAGTCTGTACAACGTGCATGCACCGCTGTCTTACGCTAAACAAATCATTAATTCGGACGCAACAAAAATGGGAAACCATAGATGGAAACACCTGGAATATTGCGACGTTGCCAAGCTTACTTGGCCGACATTGGATACTAAAAGATCCAAGGAGCTTCTGCGACTAAACAGACCTAGTATCTCGTTGGTTGCTAATGTCATTACCGGTCATTGTATCTTGGGCAGACACGCGCAAAGACTTGGACTGCCATACAATGACTTTTGCAGAAGCTGCAGGGATGAGCAGGAGGATGAGTCCGTCCAATTTAAGGATGGAGCACTTAGGAAACTACTTCCTCAATGATCTTAGTGATTTATGCTACAGCAGCGCTGCTAACATTCTCAGCTTTATAAACGGAAGCAAATGGTTCACATGAGTAACCAGTTAAGGAACCCCAAAACACCAGTGTTATGCACAATGGGCCGATTAACGGCCTAAGTGTTTCTCTCATCGAGAGCCAATTTAACATAACATAACATACGTGTTAATAATCTAGCACTAGTTAATGTTCCTATTGCACGTAGAACCAAATTTTCTCTTTTTTTACTACAACCGCGCCAAAAATGTTTCATAATTTACCGATTGCTGTTAGAAAGACTTACAATTTTCACTAATTTTTAAGTAAAGTTAAAGATTGGCTATTTACTATCGAATACAATGCTATTGAAACATCCTTTCGTTCTGTGTCGTGATAGTAGGTACTCAAAATTACATTTCCTCTAAGCCTGTATCCACATTCCTTTTAATTCCATATTTTAGAGCGCTCCCTTCCCTATTTTTATTGTTGTATAAATATATCCCATATCAGTTTAATTGGTTAATTGTTAAATTTCACTCCTGTGAGTCAATCTATACTTATAATAAAACTGTAGGCAATTTTTCTGTTACCTAATGGCGTGAAAAATACTGCACAGATTTCGATGAAACTTTTTTTGAAATGTTTCTTAAGATTCTTTGCAACATATAGGCTATTCCTTTCATTGCCATGCCTATTTTTTTGGAGCGTTTTTGACCAAAATGTGTTTTTTTTTTTCGACTTTACTGCCTTTAACTCGCCATTACTCAAATAATTCTTTAGCAATGCAAACAAAACAAAATACCTAGGAGAGCCAAAACTTTTATAGATATTTCAAGCCATCAATCAGCTTTCTTTGTCCTCTAGAAGCTGAGCTACAACCTAAAATCTAACATTAAAAAAATAAATTTATTTTCTGAAATCGAATATTATCAGCCGCCGCGGTCCTTTGGGGTGGTTTTTGGTGGCGCACATCGCACAAGCAAGTTCATATGAAAAAAAAAAAACCAGCCACAACGTGTTTCTGAGGAAATGCGCAGATGGCTGATGACGTGTGGTGTTGTGGGGGACGTATGGTGGAGGTGGTGTATATAGAAATTGAGTTCAAGGTTTTTGTTTTAATGGTTGTTATAGTACCTACGTACTACGTTGATACTTACAGTAAAGAATTGAAAAATTCAATAAGTAAAGACGATATAGGTGACTTATGTTGTTTGATTTATTTATTGTTGATGTAGATACAAATTTCCGTTAAGGCTTTTGTTTAAGTGGTTGTTTTGATATTACCTACGTGGTACCTACAGTAAGGAAGTGAAACTTTAGTACTTAGGCTGTTGAATTTAATTTTCTTACATTGGTGTTTTAGGTAAATAGATTTGTTTGATTTATTGTTTCAATGTCGACAATGTTCACCGCTTTTTTTAGCTAGATTGTTGATTCTAAACAAATATGCCGTTGAGAAAACGGTCAAATCTCTTTTATTGGAAACTACACAGTATCACGACGCGTACGAAGTTGCGGGCTCAGCTAGTCTACACTAACTTTAGATAGGTAGTTACAGAGTGATTACTGATTACTATTATTCTTCCTTTAATTATGAATTCATTTGTTGTTTAAATATAGTGTTTAAGATGGATGAATAAAAAACAATACAATACAATACTATCAGTATTAGTTTATAACGCGTTCGAACTTGAGCGTTTCTCACTTGAAACTTGAAACCTCCCTCTTTCCAGGGTACGTACATCTACTTCGACTATGAGAAATGGAGCCAACGCAAAAAGGAAGGATTCACATTTGAATACAAGTACTTAGAGGACAAGGAGCTGAATTGATGGATTCATGTAAAAATAAAAATAAACCAGAAAACAAATTTTAAAAAAAGAAAGAAACAAAAAAAAAAAAACAAATAAAAAAAAACTATTCTATTAAAAAAAGATGAAATATTTGAAAAAAAAATTACACTTATGTTTTAGTTTTTACTCATACTTTTAATATCTTTTTTTTTATTACTTTGTTATACATATTTTCTCTTGCATTCGCGATCATTGAATATATTTTCATTTACAAACCAGACGTGGCGGAAGAGAGCGATCATACTGTGTATAGAAAAAAAAACTAGAACCAGAAAACACTCACATTAAAACCACGCAAAAAAAAACCCATCTAGAATTAATAAACAAAACAAAAATATAAAACATATTACGCCTAATTTATGTTTTCTCATTTGCCGTTCGTCTCCACCCTCAAGCCGTTTTGTGAAATACCAACCACCTGCCCAGCAGAGCCTTGCAAGATTTGTTTTTTGGTTTACCTTGTTCTTTTGTTGTTATCGATGGTCGTCAAATCACCTCAGAGCGTCTACATTGCTTGTCCATGCAATCGACAGCTCTTATGAGGTCTTATGTGGTGCAATTACCCATTAACCCGGTGATAGACCTTATTTGTCTCTTGATTTAGAAATCTCTTTGAAGCGTGTTGTGTAAATTTACAATTTTGATCGTACAACACCGAACACACCCTCGGACTTGCGACAAAATCACTTACACTTCTATTTATTTGCACTCAAATATATATATTTACATATATTTCTTAAGCAAATAATAAGGAACCCGTAAACAAGTCAAATAATTTTTCAAAACAAAATATATATAAATAAATTATTAAAATACAAAAAAAAAAAAAAAACAAGAAACTTTTGCCAGAGAGTAGTTTTTGCATTTTTTGCGCATGAAATGAAAATCGTTTACCTAAATATATATATTATGCAAACAAAATATTAATAAACAAAAAAATTGACAAAACAAAAAATAATAATGATAAAAAATATATTTGTAGTGAAAGTAAAATAAAAAATAAAAGATCGTAGTGAAAATTTTTTTGACAAAAAAATTATATACCCTTATATAAAAACAGAGCAGACACACACACATACACAATTATTCGAATAATGAAAAAGTAAAAAAGAAAACAAAATCAACAAACCCTTCAAATAAAAAGAAATGTATTAATAAAAAAAAAGTTACATAACAAATCAATGTAAATTATTAAAAAAAATATTAATAACCTAAGAAAAATATGAAAAAAGATGAAAAAAAAAACATTTTTAAAATTACTATTAAAAGAATATACAAGAAAAAAAAAGATGATTTAAAAAAAAAATGTTGTGTTCTTTCCTATGGTGTAAGCAAGTTTTCTTCAAACAGTTGTCAAGTTCGGTATTAAACAGGTGAGCAATTAGGGATGTTGCAAAGACAAGCGAAACATACCAGGGCACTCATTCCGTAACTTTTCAGACGATTATCGTCGAAACGATAGAACCCAAAACTAGCAACTAAGTGCTAAAATAACAAGTTCGAGAGCTTAATCCAGTTCATTTCCCACAAAAGTAATAAAAGCTGACAATATTCAAAAAAATTCTAGCAGATTTTAACTTCTAATGGTGATTAAAATTTCGAAAACGATATCGTTCAGACGATCGTTGATATACGGAATCTACCCCCAGAACAAGTGGCAAGTGGATCTCGAGTTGAGGTCTCAGTGGTCTGGTACAGAAACAATACCGAGACCACCAACTTCGGTCGATATCCCGTTACTTTGCCTACAAGCTATATTCTTACGGATTTTTTACGTTTTGTTTGCCCTAGTATTGATACATAAACGGGTCTATCACAGAATCCGTCGTATTCGGAATTTTGCCCCGAAAAAACTCACAGAATCCGTCCTAGGGTACATTTTTTTCGTTCGAAATTCGTAGAACGTGGTATTCACCCCTATCGAGGTATCCGTTCGGAACGGAATTTTCTCCGATCTGTACGAAATCGGAGAAATTCCATTCGAGGTATCCGTTCCGATACAACTTTTGGAAAAATTCTCCGATGGCATATAGCGCACCTTGTCGCATTGCGTGGCACACGGCAGTTTTTTCCGAAGCTCTCCGACAACGAATTGCTGCGGAATATTTTCATGTGAAATAAACGCGTTTATATGCTTCATTTATTTTGTTCCGAAACGGATACTTCGAACGCAATTTGAGTTCCGATCGGATTTCACTTTCGTATCGGAATTTTCTCCGAACGGATACCTCGATAGGGGTGATATTCAGTGATACCCCTTTCTAGGAATTTCGAAATTCCCCTACGACGGATTCTGTTACAGTTCTTTCGGAGTTCGTAGCAAAATTCCGAATACCTACGACACAACACACCCTCAAAAAATATGAACAACTTCCGCTGCGGGAAAAGTTGCTGTCAGCGTTCATAGGTCTGGTATGCTTTGTCTCTGGTTCAAGTGTCTAGTTTAGGAAGTCTGACAGGCGAATCTAGATTTGTTCTCAGATCTTCTTCAGATTTACCAATACAAGTGCTTTTGAGTTTGACAGCTGGTGGAGTTTGTTTAGGTTTTCGTGAATTTTTTCTACAACAAAGGACGGCACTGCCTTAATTGTGTAACAATTGTGTAACAATAATGTAACAAGTTCTTTGGACGAACTGCGAAATATGTGGGAGCTACCATTAAAACCAAAAAAGTAATCTAATGTCTTTTTCTATTGGGACAAAAAATCAATAATTTTCTTTATTTCTAAGTCGCTTTTCTTGTTCCATTGGGCAAAAAAAATTATCTTTTTTTGATTCGGATCACATTTTGCAGATCTCGATATTTTTTTAAGATTTACGCATCATACTATGCAATATCAATATACTTTGCAAAGTTGTTTTACGTCATTTTAAGAAGCTTTCAAAATTGAATGCGCAAATGGAAAACGACAAAATATACATGTATTATTTCTGTTGCAACAAGGAAAAACCGCTAAAGTCGATTTGATACCATTTGATTCAGCATGTCCAAATCTTCAAAATCATTTTTTTTTTTCTAGCTCTTTAGAGCCGACTTTTATAAATAGATAGTCCAGCACCATTTGTAATTTTATACATTTTAGCAAAACTTTCATATTCTCTCCTGAAAAATGATCAAATTCGACTTTAGCGGTTTGTCCTTGTTATAATAGATTTATGTAGGTATACAAATTTTGGTCAAACTCGGTCTACTATTTAAATTCTTCTGTACATATTTCTTAAGGAATCTTGTTCTAAAATTGACTTGCGTCGTGTAGCCAAGTGAGTTTTTGTACAAATATTGGTCGAATAGTTTCGTTAAGTTCCTCTGGGCATCTACCTACCGTAGTAGTAAAAATTAGTAACTTATAGAATATGCATATACCTAAGTCACCTAGCAATTTATTAATGTACAAGCCCTCAAGAAGGCTAAGTACATTCAAGAATAATAACAGTATAACACGTCCCTCAAACTTATTAAATACGAACACAGTAATTTATCAAGCAAAATGCAGAACTAGTTTCGTTGATAATCATAATAATAATTCTCTCAAACATCAATCGGCATCAGCACACTTGAGGATTTGCTTTTTCGGGTGTATCCGATCAACTTATAGGTATCTTTCTTTCCGATCTTCGACTTACATAACGATAACAGATTGAAACGAGAACTTAACGTATCTCGATTTCTTACAAGAGTAGGAGTTGCCCGAGCTTTTACCAGCAAATACCAATACAAGAGCGCAATTGAGTTTGACAGGTGCGGTACAGTTTGTTTGCGTTTTTCATTTGCATTGCGTCGGTTGGATCTATTTTTGTGGAATATAAATGCACAAAAAATGTTTATAAACTATTTTTAGAGCATAGTGTCGAATATTATATAAAATTTAACCAGTGAATAGAACAAAAACTGTTTAAGTAGTGTCCGCGGCTACACATTTTCCGGGCACATGGAAACCAACAAATAATACAGCATTCCAGGAATATTCTAACTGCAAGTAAGTCAAATATGTATATGTATTTAATTTAAGTAGTTCCCTTGCCATTCAAATGCAGAACGAACTGTTATTAGTAGTAGTTGGTAGTAAAACAAAAAACGTATTGCAAGTGGCAACGCTGCGAATGGATGACAAACTTTGTTCGTGGTATAGCAGATCGATTCAAAAAATCAAAACGTATTGTTTAATGAACAAAGTTACGAGTGCACAATAGTATTATTTCTTCTCCATATCAATGATCTCGGCAACTGATCATATTTTAGGATACTACCTAACAAAACTATACCTAGAGTAGAATAGAATTCTCTGCATTTTGGCTATTCCTCTCAGAAACTGAGTACGGATATCTGTTACACTTATGTGGTATTCGTTTGGGCTTCTTCAGATTCGCCCTCAGATTTCAGATTTCGTGTGGCTAATCGAACATAAAAACGTCACTTGCTCTTTTTTATGATAATATTCGTGCGATTCGAATATGTGTAGCCTTCAACACTTTTCAAAACGTTTTCCAATCACTGCTTAAGTTTTAAATTAAAACATTCGAAATTTGCGTCTCAATTCATTTTTAAATATTTATACATAACCAATTTACTAAAATAAATTCACCCGATGCAATGCCTTTCTTTGCTGTAGAACAAATTCACGAAAACCTAAACGCACTCCACCAGTTGTCAAACTCAAACGCACTTGTGTTGGTAAATCTGAGAAACTATCTAGATTCGCAAAAGTGATCTGAAATCTGAAAAAGATTGCTTTTTTTTGTACCGAACGAACATAAGAACTGATCTGAGAGCAAAAAAAGTGATCTGAGAGCGCCCAAACGAATACCACATTACAGTTTTAAGAATGATCAGACATTCGGCCCTAGCGAGGTATAAGTATACGTCGGAACGGAAAATTCTCCGCAACGCACACTCTTTCGGAGGCTCAAATTCCATTCGGGGTGTCCGGCTTCGGAAGAGAAATAAACAATTGCGATGGCGCACCGCACCGCACTCCAAATCGTAAACAAATTCCGCAACCAATAATTTCTGTCAAAAAATTTACAAAAAAAAAATGCACTTCATCGCACTTTAACGTAATTCGCCGATATGCGTTACAAAATACATATCGGAACAATTCTCAAAACGGTTGTTCCGAAGAATACCTCGCAGCAAAAATCCTCCGAATCGTATAAAATCGGAGAATTTTCCGTTCCGACGGATATCTCGCTAGGACGATTAAAATACGATTTCAAAAAGTCACATTCATGCCTATTTTGACATTCGAACGAATAGCCAATTCGAACGACTGTCTATCAAAATACACAAGAGTTCATTCGAACGATTAGAGACATTCCTTAGAATTGGCTATTCGTTCGAATGTCAAAATAAGCATGACTATAATACTATTTGGCGCAACAGGTCCGGAGGGACCCTAAGCCTAGCTTCTCATAACCATTCGTTTTGTGTGAGTTTTTCATTTTTGAAACGAATGGAAGGGATCTACAATTTTATGCCGACTCCAAACGGCTAATTGAGAAGCTCTTTCAAGACATTTTTTACTCTCGGATGTTTGTCAGACGTTCGCGAGAGGTAGCGCAGTGGAGAAAAACACTATGTTGGAATTTGAATTTGAATTTTTTGATTGCGAGTCGCTGGTTAGTGGCTACTTACCCCTTGCATTGCAATACATTCAAAAAGCACACTCAACGGAACAAGTACGGTCCAAGCTTACCTCTCAATTCAAATTTTATAACGTCAATTGACATTTTTGAGTCTGACCATATCACAGCATTTTTCAACTTTGCCGCGAGCAAAGCAAGAGACAAACGAAATTTGACTAGAAGGTCAGTTGTTCATGAGTCGTTAGGGAATTAATCGGCTATAGAGGGCTACTTGAGCTATCATTCATACGTAACACATGATACACAAACCAACACAAACAAGATGCATGACACAACTGTTTGCAGTTGACTTATCTGCACCAAAGTTGTGGACGCAGTGAAAACCATAGATAACACCGAAAAACAATAGCCAAACACAAACTTCGGAACAATAAACTATATTTTCATATATGTTTCTAATTGCTTGTAAAATCTTTTAGTTTTTATTTCGCTCTTGTATCTTTAACCATAATAATTCATTATATTACAACGGGATATATGCATTTAGTCAAATAGAAAATGTATCTTAACTCAAAACTAAATCAAAACTCACTATAAACTTAATCACATATGAAACGTATAAATAATTAAAAACGTGTCGCTTAAACCTGCAGGAGAACGTCCAAACACAAATTTGTGTCGTTTCAAGTTTACTCTCCCCAGTCGTCGATATCATCATCTCCCCATCCCGCTTCGGTAGTGGTCTGCTCGGCGTCGGGTGTCTTGAATTCAAATCGACTGGTATCGACTTTAACGTCATCGGCGATGATGGGTTTGCTGGGCGACGACGACGACTGAGCTGGTTCGTCACTTGTGCTTGTGAGAAGCGTTTCAGGAATGATTATTGTTGTACTCTTTTGAATGACCGGCTCCATGTCTTTGAAGAAGTCGAACTCCTCTATACCCGCGCTGCCAGGCTGCTTTTGGACTTTAATGTCCAACTCGCTGATGTCGTCAATGATCTTCGGCGTGGTGACCATCGAGTTTGACGAGGAAGTCTTGAAGGAATCGGTCAGCGATATTCGTGGTGATTGTACCACCATCGCAGAAGGTGGCTGTAACTCTCCGACGACTGGCTGAAGGACTGCAACGGATGGTGCAGCGGTGTCTCTGTCTTCGTTTTCCCAATCGCTCCACGCGTCTTCGTCAATCTCTCCATCAGTGCCATTGTGAACGTCTTCGCCGCCGTCAGGGCTTAGGCGTTGGGGCATCACAATGCCATTCACTTCGCCCAGAGAATTGTAGCTTCCACTGACATCCACATTGTCCGGCAAGGGGCTACCCGATACCATGTACTCCGCGCCTCCCATCACGGGCGTAATAGAACGCGGTTCCACCCAATGACTAGTACTATCTGGTAGGGCTTGGGGTCTTCCATCTGCGAATAGTCTCGCCCGGTGGCCCCCGATCACAATCTCGGACCCAAGAATAGGCACCAGGTCAGCTAGGCAGCGCAGAGTTTTTGCTACGAGTATGTCATTGGTGTCCTTGATGCCCTGCAGCAGATGAGGGAGAATCTGCTCTTGCAATTCTTCTCTTTTCAGTAGTTTCACATACTCCGCGAAGTATTCCAGCAGTATGAGACGAATCTGAGCGTCACGAACACTGAAAATCTGCTTAATTCTGGGAACGATGTACTTAATATATGTGGTGTTGTTGAATAAGGCGGCGGAAAGGTCCGATTTAGTCTTAAGCACATATGGCGTCACACACAATTGTGCAGTCGTGTCGAGAAGTACCATTCGCGAGAGCAAGAGGCTACCAATCTGTGAACCAACAACGGCCTCGTCAAAGTAGCGAAGGCGGTCGATAAGTCCCGTGAAAAAATCCTGCTTCTCCTGTGGATTCTTCAAAGGCAGCTCCATGAGAAAGGAATGGATCAATACGAATTCGTGATTAAAATAAGGATGCAGGAGGACAGCGGAAAGTTTGGGACGCATCGCTACGTTCTGGTGTCGCAAATGTGTGGCACAGTATTCCCGGAAATCGGCCACATACGGCGTATCAGGTGTTGAACACTGTTTGAGGATATCCTCGCACAGTATTGCGTAGGCAAACTGTTCTATACATTCGCCAGAGGTCTTTGATTCGTTCTCATCAACGGCAGCTTTATAACGATATGCATTGGCCAGATCCAGGAGTGTTGTTGTCACCTCTTTCGCCTTCCAAACATATTCAAATCCCCCCAACCGCCAAGATCCCTCGGAATTGATATAAATCGATGGAATGGCGATGTTTAAATGGCGTGCCCCAGCCTGTTCAACAAGAAATATTAAACTACACAGGACATTACGCAGCCCCAGGCATATCTGGATATCTGTCAAGGTTGTCAAAACCATGGAAAGTGGACGAACACATTCCGTAGCTAGATGCTTGTGTGATCCTTGCTCCCACGAAGTTATGTACTTTAAAATGTACGGGTGGCGATAGATCATTAGATTCTGTGAAGGAGACTTGAATCAATACACTTTAAAGGGGATATCGTATGATTTCTAACCTTTACAGCTCGCTCCATGGGTCCCTGTGCAATCCATACTTGTCCATTTACCACTGGTTCCCCTTGAAATATAGAAAGCATACTCAAAGAATCGTCATTTGGCACTTCAGCATTGAAAAGAGTCCAGAAATCGTTTGCCTCAACAGCGTTCTTATCAATAACTAAGCCTTTTAGTTTACTCGTGTCATTGCCCATTGTGAGTGTTGATTTGAGTCCGGTAACAAATTTGTGTTTCTTGTTTCAAAACATTGAAATTTTGTAGAAAATTAATAAATTTTCATGAGATACGACCAAAAAAAAAAAAACAACAGAGTAGACGATGGCAGTTTTGACAGACCAAGTGAACGGATGTGTTTTAATTGTCAACTAAAAACGAGTATTGTACTTCGAGAGTCGATTGGGTATGTGTGAGTTGTGATCGGGCCTGCACCTAACGTTAACACGTCACCCTCCTGCTCATAAAATAAATAGGAGTCGCAGTTTGTTTTGTATAATGTCGTTTTACATTGGTATTTTCAGTGACTTTGCTCTCAGATTTTTCGTGCTCAATGGAACATAAAACGATTTTTCTTCCTTTGCATCTGTGGTGGTGCGTGTTTTAAAAGTCAGCTGTTCTTACATTGTAATTTGTGTTTAGAACAATCCATTCAACTTATGCTAATATCTATTGCAGCGGTCAAATGTAAATGTTTTGGTGTTAGTGCAAATAGGTGTGAATCTCGCTCGGATATCGAGATTCGCAAAATTGCTCTGACTCTGTCTCCCTTTTTTTTTCGGCCAATGGAACATGAATTCTGACAGCCAGTTGATTTCGAGAGCAGAAAAACTGCTCTGAATCTGAAAAAAAGCCTTTTCTGTCCCAATGGAAAACGACATAAATACGGAATTCGATTGGACTTCTCAGAGCTCTTGAGGTTTAAGAATTCAAGTGCTTTTGACAACAACTAGTGGAGTTTATTTACGTTTTCTTGAAAATTTTCAACCGTAAAGAAATACATTTGAGAAGCCCAATTGAATACCATTATAAAAAGTGTGACAAGAAACCCAAAAAATGTTTAGAGTACCTACCTACAAGTAAAAATCCGAATACCTATATTTTAAATTTGACTAGAGTGGATGTGTGCATCCAATGTGTAAGTAAATACACTCTTCGAACAGATCCCAGTTCAACGCGAAGTTGGCCCCACTCTTTATTTTATTTGTCGACCGAAACGATTCTCGCGCATATGTTTCCGCTCCAACATTGACCATCTCTTTCTTTTCTTTTTCACCTACGTGTGGAACATCGCGTTAATTTGCGTCGGTGTTTTTAATTTTTTAAAATAAGTGAAAAATGGTGAGTGAAATTCATAAAATTGACACAAAAGTTACAAAATAACCGTCAAGTGAATTCGGAAATAAATTTTGATCAAACAAATATTCACTGATGGCGGTGAAATTTTGTGATTCCCTTTGTGTGCAATAAGCAATCAGCGCTCAGTGCTAATTTCGTTCGGACAATTTTTTTTTTGTTTTTCTTGTTTCTCAGGGTTTCGTTAAAGTCGTGAAGAACAAACAATACTTCAAGCGTTACCAAGTGAAGTTCCGCAGGCGTCGCGAGGGCAAAACTGATTACTATGCCAGGAAACGCTTGATCTTCCAAGATAAAAACAAATACAACACCCCCAAGTACCGCTTGATTGTTCGTCTGAGCAACAAGGATATCACTGTCCAGATTGCTTACGCCAGGATTGAGGGTGATCGTGTGGTTTGTGCTGCCTATTCACATGAATTGCCAAACTATGGAGTTAAGGTGAGTGCGGAGCTGAATTCCCCAGTCGTATGCATGAGTGTGAATTTGTTTCTCTTATTTTTTTCAGGTTGGTTTGACCAACTATGCTGCGGCCTACTGCACTGGTTTGTTGGTGGCTCGTCGCCTTCTTAACAAATTAGGCTTGGAATCATTGTATGGCGGTTGCACTGAAGTCACCGGCGAGGAGTACAATGTTGAACCAGTCGATGATGGCCCAGGTGCCTTCCGTTGCTACTTGGACGTTGGCCTTAGCCGCACCACCACTGGAGCTCGTGTATTCGGAGCCATGAAGGGTGCCGTCGATGGTGGTTTGAACATTCCCCACTCCGTCAAGCGTTTCCCTGGTTACTCGGCTGAAACTAAGAGCTTCAACGCCGATGTACACCGCGC
Organism: Cheilosia urbana; assembly: GCA_946477585.1. Classification (NCBI taxonomy): domain Eukaryota; kingdom Metazoa; phylum Arthropoda; class Insecta; order Diptera; family Syrphidae; genus Cheilosia; species Cheilosia urbana. The sequence goes on along the minus strand of OX297856.1, from coordinate 71,914,077 downwards.
TCACATTTTCGGCCAGCACGTTGCCGATTACATGCGCACTCTGGAGGAGGAGGATGAGGAGGGCTTCAAGCGCCAATTCAGCAGATACATCAACTTGGGTATCCGCGCTGACGATGTAAGTGTGAATTAATTTCCTATTTTTGCTACGTCCATTATAAAATTACCGCCATGGTCTTGACCCTAAGACTGGCTGTGCCCAAAGTGGACCACATTAAATTGGCCTATATGTTCGATGTTTGGAGGCTTCAATCCATCAAACTTCCTGTTTCTGTGTCAGACACTTGACTCTTCCCCCAATTAGTTACTGCTTGCTTACAGTGCTTGTGCTAATTCGTGTTTCCTTTCTCCATTTGCAGCTTGAAGAAATCTACAAGAAGGCCCACTCTGCCATCCGCTCCGACCCCACCCACAAGAAGGTCGTGAAGAAGGGCATCGTCAAGAAGAGGTGGACCGAGAAGAAGCTCACCAACGAGCAACGTAAGGCCAAGATCGCCCAGCACAAGGCAGCCTACATTGCTAAGCTTCAGTCCGAAACTGATGCTTGAGCTGGTCGCTTTAGAATTTTTACAGTTTTATTCTGACTCTGAATACAAAAACATACTAAAGAATAAAAGCAGAAAGCGAATTCGCGAAAAAATTATTTGACAGAATATCTCTTTCGTAATTCGTGTGTGTGTGTTTGAGTTTATTGCTATCGGTATAGAACAGTCTAGGATACATTAAATTAGGTTTAAATAAATTTTACGTTAAAATGCATATACGTCAGGACTTTTGAAATCGAACGCGTGCCGGGTTTATGTATTCAAAAGGCGATTACGTTGACGTGTCACAGGAGCCACGCAAATGTTGACACGTTCAAGTTGATTGAAATGGTAAACTAGTTCTCATCTCTAGTTTCTGTTTAGTTTTTTTTTAAGTTGCTTTTCATTTCTTTACGTAGGCAACGAAGAAGCTTAAAATATACGACAGCGAATTGTCTGCAAAAATTACAAGAAACACCTTGAACACTTGTTCTAGATTAGCAGACGTTCAGCTGAGGAAGCAATGCAAAATAAAGAAACGTGCAACACTCATCTGCAATTTGTTAGTCTTCCAATTGTCATACTACAAATTAGTTCCTGAAAGGGGTAAGTTTTCAGAAACAATTGTAGTAGAGTTGGTAACATTTGTAGATTGTATACAGTTGCACTTTTGAAACACCGGAAACGGTTCATTAACCTCCTGTAAGGTGAAAACGGTTCTCTGTTGAAAAGTTATATTGAAGAGCTTTCACCCAGTTTTCTTTTGAATCGTAACAATAAAACTGCAACCAAAATTTAAGGTAAATGTGAGACCAACTGTCGATAGGAGGGTATGTCTGGTTCTCGGGCTGGTTATTCCAATTCAATCGTTTTGTTTTTGTTTTCTAATTGGAGAGTTGGGATGGGCTTGAGTTTTGTCTCCTCATTTTTGCGAGAAACAGATTAACAAACCGACATCAACAGCAACTTTGACAACTTTTTAGAACCATGTTTTTTTAATTACTTTGAACATTAGCACAGCAACATCGACAGCGACATCAACGATAATCCTAATTTGCTGTCAAAGTCGCAGTGTTAATCTGTTTCTCGCATGAACATTGTTACAATTGGAACAAGGTGAGTCGGTAGCACGTTCGCGGCCTTTCCTAGCAAGGTAAGGAAGACTGCATCGATTGATCATAAGGCAAATGACGTACGATCTTCAATTCCATATGGTTGGGGGTGGTAAAGTGGACAGACTTTGGTTATTGGGGTAGCGAGCGTTCGTCATCGTCATTATGTATGCTTCCACGGATTAATCGGGTCTATCACAGAATCCGTCGTATTCGGAATTTTGCTGCGAACCCCGAAAGAACTGTTACAGAATCCGTCGTAGGGGAATTTTGAAGTTCGTAGAAAGTGGTTACACGAATTTCGAAAGCAAAAAATGTACCCTACGACGGATTCTGTGATAGTTCTTTCGGGGTTCGTAGCAAAATTCCGAATACGACGGATTCTGCGATAGACCTTGATTTTACTTGCGAAACAGGACCAAATTTCGTCAGGCATTTCTCGTGTCATTCGTAAAAGACGCGTTTCGACACAGGTAATCTCAGCGATTGTCATACAAAGCTCACTTACGTTCCGCCACGTTCGATCAAAATGTTTTCTCTGATGTCGTTTTCCATTGGGACCAAAAATCAATCTTTTTTTTTATCTAAATCACTTTTAACGTTCCATTAGGCAGAAAAATCATTTTTTTTTTTTTTTCGATTCAGATCACTTTTTGCAGATCTCGATATTTTTTCAGATTTACACACACCAATACAATTTGCACAGCTGTTTTACGTCAGTTTAAGAAGTTTGCTTTCGAGAGAAATGCGCAAAGTTTTGTAAAAACCAAAATAGCAAAATACGCAAATAGCTATGAATATGATTTCGGAGGAATTATTCAGGCCTATCATTGAATCCGACGGATGCTCTGCGGACGGATTCAATCCGATAGGCAGTTGATCACTTCACAAGTGAACCATTGAAAACGGCGGATGGACTATATTAGGCGTTTTTCTTTTTTAGTTCAGAGCTGAGCACTCAACTGAGCTCGAGCTATATGAGAGCGAGTTAAGTATCCATAGCAAAACATATTGAGAAAAAAGATAACATTATTTGTATTCAATGATATCTTTAGTCTCTAGTACAGTCTTGCACACAACGCTACAATGATAACATATGTAAAAGAGATAATATCGTTTGTATACAATGTTGGAATATTATCTCTTCTTCATTATCAAGCAAGACGATTGTACGCTTGGGTCTCCTTGTAGATAGATAAGAAAAGTATATAAATACGACTGTATGATGAATTTATCAACAGTCTTATTGTAACTACATAGTAGCCTTAAGCTCCTTTTAGAATTAGTAAAAAGTATTTCAATAATAAAGGACATAGTTCCAAATAAATATTGTTTAATTTTAAAAGTAAGAAACAAGTGTTTTAATTGGCGATCCTGCCAGGAGGTTAAATATACTTTTTAACTTCAATCGAGCGGACCTCGGGAACAAGTAGTGAAATCTAGTATAAACAGAACACTCGCGTTACCGGTTACAAGAATTACCTAGCATAGCAGGTACAAATATAGCTTCTTCGTACGAAGCAGCAAAGCAATTCAGTGAAAGTGTATATGTGGAGAAAAAAAACACACAAATTCGACGACAACAGACACGAGTTCAAAATGGAACAACTCGCAGTATTAATGGCAAGATTAGAAGCTTTAGAAACCAGGAGCAACACAGTAACACAAACCCTAGAGCACACACGCACAGAGAATGCAAGGTTAGCAGCAATAATAACTAACCAAAATCAAATAAACACTAATTTAGAAACAAAACTAAATGAAGTAAAATCTGGATTAGGCATAGTACCAAACATACCTGTGCTAGAGGAAATAAGAACCACATATACAGATGGTAGTGAAATACAGTTAGACGCATTTAAAAGCCTACCTATTTTCAACGGCGATCAATCAAATTATCGGTCGTGGCGCGAAGAAGCATCCAGATTAATGGACAGCATTAAAAACTTCAAAACACACAGTAAGTACGCAGCAGCATTGACTATAGTGAAAAGTAAAATACAGGGTGCAGCCGCGAATGTGTTAACTAATTATAACACAATTTTTAATTTTGAGGCGATACGTAACAGATTAGATTATACGTACTCTAATCAAGAACCTCTATACGTGCTACAAGACATGATGAAAGCCATCACGCAAAAAAGAAGCACACTGTCTGAATACCACGACGAGATAAATAAAAATCTCAATTTAATAATATCAAAAATCACTATGTCAGGTGATCCGCCGAATATAATCGACAGACTAATTAAAAATGCTAACGACGACGCAGTTCGTATATTCATTGATGGTATGAGTGACAACTTTACAAGAGGATCATTATATTCAGCTACAATAAATGATCTAGAACACGCATTCGCAATTGCTCGCAGAATAGAACATGATAATGTGCACAGGCATTTACATCTCACTCAGGATAAGCACCACAAAAATATGCCACATGAACGCAGAAACGAAAGAAGACCAAATTATTCGAGCCAAACAACGAATTATCAACCCCAGAAGCAATACGATAATATGCAGCAACACAATCAAGGACCACAGCCGATGGAGATAAACTCGAGACAAATTGTACATGCACAGCGACAAAATTGGAATCAATACAAACCCGATGTATATAATCCACCAGCGAAACGTGAACACAGCGGGAGTTTCAACACACACAACAGACCGCAACGATCTTATCAGCAGAACTTCAAGCAGCAGAGAGTAAATAACTCCCGACAACAACGCAGAGACGATGTCAGCAGTACATATGCAGAAGCAGATGAAACGGAATGTATGGTAAATAATAACATAAGAATAGATCATTTAAACTAGTAGACGGGTTGCCCTGCTTAAATTTAACTAGTACTATTTCTAAGAAAATTTATAAAATTCTTATTGATACTGGTGCAACCCATAATTACATTAATAGAAAATGCGATTCTAGCAAAAAAATTAAAATTAAACCTATAAAAATAAAAACAATGCATGGTTATTCTATGGTAGATACAAAGAAAGTAGTTAGGATATTAAAGAAAAATATAACATTTTTTGAATTAGAGGATATTCAGTCTTTTGATATGATATTAGGATATGAAGGACTTAAAGTTCTAAACGCGGAAATAAATTTCAGTAATATGACTCTAACTACCATAAGCAGTGTCGAATCTATTCAGAAAATTAATTACATAATTGGGGAAAATAATATTTATAAAGCAGACATAGATAGACTGATGAAGATTAATAACAGCATAGGACCGTTACCCTTTACAGATACTATAGAAGCAAGCATTAGGACGACCAATGATAATCCGGTTTATGTTAAACAATATCCATATCCCATAGCAGATAACGAATTCGTAAACAAAGAAATACAGAAACTCTTACATGACGATATAATAGAAAAAAGCCATAGTCCTTATAACAGTCCCATATGGACAGTACCTAAAAAAGGTTTGGACGAAAAAGGAAAACCAAAACGGCGCATGGTTGTTGATTTCCAAAAACTTAACGCTCACACTGTAACAGACAGATACCCCATTCCGGATGTCAACATGACAATTCAAAATTTAGGTAAAGCCAAGTACTTTACAACATTAGATTTGGAGTCAGGTTTCCACCAAATTAAAATCAAAACAGATGATAAAGAAAAAACAGCTTTTGCTATAAATGGCGCAAAATATCATTTTAAACGAATGCCTTTCGGGCTCAAAAATGCACCAAGCATATTTCAGAGATGCGTGGACGACATTTTGAGAGACTTTGTAGGTAAATTCGTACACGTTTACATTGATGACGTATTGATATATTCTTCATCTGAGGAAGAACATATACAGCACATAAGTCAAGTATTCGACGTACTCAATAAAGCCACATTAAAAATATCTGATGAGAAAAGTAAGTTTTTTCAAGAAGAAGTAGAATACTTAGGTCACATAATCAGACATGGTAGAATCACTACGAACCCTGAGAAAATAGCAGCTATAGAAAATTTTCCAGTCCCACAAACGGTAAAGGATTTGAGAGGATTTTTAGGTCTTACAGGTTACTATCGTAAGTTTATAAAAGGATACGCAAGCATAGCCAAGCCCCTGACATTATATTTACGAGGAGATAACGGTAAAGTAAACAAAAAACAAAGTAAAAATATTAAGTTAAATCTGAATGATTCAGCATTAGAAGCGATTAGAATTTTAAAAAATTATTTGAAAGAACAAGTCGAACTTTTTCAACCGGATTATAGTAAACCATTCGAGCTTACTACTGATGCATCCAACATAGCTATTGGAGCCGTACTAAGTCAGAATAAGCAACCTATACACTTCTTGTCAAGAACACTGAGTAAGACAGAAGAGAACTATAGCACAAACGAGAAAGAGCTATTAGCGATCATATGGTCCTTACAAAAACTCAGAAACTACATATATGGTATAGCAGACTTAACCATATATACCGATCACCAGAGCCTTATATATTCTGTATCAGAAAAAAATCCCAACACAAAGCTGAAACGTTGGAAGGGAATCATTGAAGACTTTGGAGCAAAATTAGTTTATAAACCAGGAAACCTAAATCTTGTAGCTGACGCATTATCACGTCAACGCATAAATACTTCTACCATAGAAACAGCACATTCAGCTGAAAGTTCTTCTAATGATATAATAAAAACTGTGAATCAGCCTTTTAATGCATACACTGCACAGTTCGAACTTATTGAAGATATAACAAATAATATCGAAACACAAATCTATTTTAGTAACAAAATAAGACTCATAATAAAGTTTAAGGACAAAGACTCTTTACTAAGGCAGATGAAAGAAGTTATACAACCCCAAAAGATTGTAGCTTTGCATACGAAATTTGAAAACATATACAAATATGGTGAAAACATAAAAAAAGAATTCCCACTAGTAAGATTTATATTCACACCAAGAAAACTTCAAGACGTGACAAATTTGGAGGAACAACTAAAACTTGTAAGGGTAACTCACGAAAGAGCACACCGAGGGTTACGTAACAATATACAAGAAATCTCAGAGAAATATTACTGGCCCGATCTAAATAAACAAGCAAAGAGTTTCAACAGAAAATGCATAGCATGTCTATTTGGAAAATATGAAAGAAAACCTATCAGAGAACCTCTGAATAATTCAGAAATACCAACACATGTGGGAACACACATTCATATGGACATATACTTCAACGACAAGTATACTTTCCTTGTAACAGTAGATAAGTATTCTAAATATACAATCCTTCGGGAAATCGAAACTCGAAACAGACTGTACGACGTTATGGAAGAGGTCTTATCTAATTATTTCCCAAAATGTGAACGACTCATGACAGATAACGAGAAGGGATTCAAAACAGAAATGGTGAACCAAATGTGTTTGAAATACAACATAACTAAAGTAGAAACTCCAGTATACAGATCGACAGCGAACGGTCAGGTAGAACGTGTAAACGGTACAATAACTGAACTGTCTAGAATATTCACAATTCAGAATAAAACAAGACTTATCGAAGAAATATTTAGAACAGTGCGTGAATTAAATAATTCTATACACTCAGTTACCGGTTTGAAACCTAGAGACATTTTCTTTAATCAAAATAAATATAGCAATAGTGAAATTATAATAAATAAACTAAACTCAGCATCCAAAAAAGTGATCGAACGTCTAAATAAAGGAACTCGACGCAGAGAGTATAAAAAAGGAGATAAGATAATGGTAAGAATCACAGGTCTTAGAAAGAAATCTAACGCCAGATACATAACAAGAATAGTAGAAGAAGATAAAGGAGACACTGTAATCTCTAAAGAAGGAATAAAAATTCACAAGGATAACATAAAGAATTATCATTTTTCAGATGACGAAAATATTAATATTCCTAACATTACTAGGAATTGTACAGAGTCAAGAAGGGCAAGGAAACGTTCAAATAACTGAGTTACTAAACAAGAAGTTTATACTTACGCAAACAGATGACGTGTATTTATTCAAAGAACAAACTTATTTGTTACATGCCACCAACCTGACTTCGATATTTCAACCTTACGTAAATATCGTAACTAGTAAATATCAACCTACACAAGAAGAAAAAATTTGGTTAAGTAAAATTAAGAATTTAGCAGACCAATTACAAGAACATACTAGGCATACTAGATCAATTAACTTTTTAGGAACAGCTTTCAAATATGTGTTTGGTAATCCTGACCATTATGACTTAGTTAACATAGAAACGAGTATAAATAATCTCATAGAAAACAATAATAAACAAAAAACTATAAATTCTAGATTTGAACAAATTTTGCAACAATTCGAAGGTCAGAGCCTTAAAGAACATTTAGTAATAGAACAAGTGTACGAACAATTATTATTATTGACCAGAACAATTAATGCAGCAAAAAATAATGAATATTTATCAGAAAGCCTAGACTTAGATGACATTAAAAATATTATTCAACATGAAATAATTCAAGTACCCATAATAAATATACTTGAGTACTCTAAAATATTATTAGCTAGAACTGATGAATTCTTCATCACAATATAAAAATATCCAGTTCTAATTAAATCATGTAAATTGTATAAAGTAACACCTTTAAATTCAAAACATGGAAAAATCATTACAGATAAAACAATTGCCTTATGTAACCAAACTTATTTAAGAACAAGAAATTGTCAAAATCATCTAAGTAAAAACATTTGTGAAATTAACTTTGAAGAAGAAAATTGTCTTATTCCACTTTTAAAGAATATAACTTCAAAATGCAACATTAAACAAGAATACGATTACGACTTAGAAATTGAATCCGGTGTTATGTTATTAAGCGGTAAGCATAAGTTAAATAATCAAACAATTAATGGTATAAACTTAGTTACTTATGAAAATACTATAAATCTAGACGATAAAATATACAAAAACATGCATAAGCAAATTAAAGAAGTTATATTAAGAAATCATAATTCAGAGTCTTACATCGACCAAATAATTAAAGAAGATACAATGTACAAATTCGATAACATAGATACTTTAAAAAAACTAATTATTCCTTTTGAAGAAAAACCGATATTATCAACTATATACACAATTGTAACACTGATTGTTATTCTAGCATTTACGTACGTAATGATAAAAACTATACAATGTATAACAGATCGTCAAAAACAAAAAAAGATTGACGCATATAACAAAACTTATGAAAGAGAAATGTTAAAAATAGCGTCGAAAAATCGGGACGATTTCGTTTAACAAGGGGGGGAGTTAAGTATCCATAGCAAAACATATTGAGAAAAAAGATAACATTATTTGTATTCAATGATATCTTTAGTCTCTAGTACAGTCTTGCACACAACGCTACAATGATAACATATGTAAAAGAGATAATATCGTTTGTATACAATGTTGGAATATTATCTCTTCTTCATTATCAAGCAAGACGATTGTACGCTTGGGTCTCCTTGTAGATAGATAAGAAAAGTATATAAATACGACTGTATGATGAATTTATCAACAGTCTTATTGTAACTACATAGTAGCCTTAAGCTCCTTTTAGAATTAGTAAAAAGTATTTCAATAATAAAGGACATAGTTCCAAATAAATATTGTTTAATTTTAAAAGTAAGAAACAAGTGTTTTAATTAGCGCTCTGAACCGAGCGTGCTCAGATCGTTCTGATGATTTTCTGTTTTTCCTGTTTTTTTTTCTCTCTCAAATATGACTGAAAGTGTGAATGTATATGTGTAATCAGCATTTTACTCAGCCTGCTCAGTCAATTAATTCTGAGCTCATAGAGCGCGTTTTGATCATGCTCTGAACGAAAAAAGAAACACAAATTCGAGCTCTGATGTATCTGAGCTAAAAAAGAAACACAAACTTTTTGTACAACAGTTCAGGTTGTGCTCTGAATTAAAAAAGAAAAACGCCTATTATCGTTCCGCAAAACCGCTATTTACCGATTGCTTGTAGTCCAGCGAGTCAGCTATCAAATGAAAATCTTTTCTTATTCGATTTTGTTTTTATAAAGTGTACGAACATGGATAGCAGAGAGTATCCAGTTTGGTTCCTCTATGATGGATAGCATTGGATTAGCAACGGGTTGTTTGTTTTCTAAATCGGAAAGATCAATTAACTGTTCGTAAACGTTTTAAATTTATCCTTTTTTTTCGAAAAATAAAACTTTTAGTGCGTGTATGTGTGTTATCTCTTCGAGGTCCGCATCGATTTTGATGCGGATTGAAAACAACAACATTTGTATGAACCGCGGATCGGTTTTTGTAGAAGTCCAATTGGCCAATGGTTAAGCTGGTTGCGGCTTGTTCAGGGCAAAATTAAAACTTAATTTGATTATCTATGGTTCAGGGTGTTCATTTTGGAGGGTTGTCAAAGTAAATTCATTATTCACCCCTATCGATGTATCCGTTCGGGAAAAAAATCGATACGAAAGTCAAATCCGATCGGAACTTTAAATTTCGTTCGAAGTACCTATCCGCTTCGGAATAAAATAAATGAAGCATAAACGCGTTTATTTCACATTGAAATATTCCGCAGGAACTAGTTGTTCGGAAAAAATGTGCCGTGTGGCTGTCAAAAGCGGTTCCACGCAATGCGACAAAGTGCGCTAAATCTCATCCTAGAAATTTTCCGAAAGTTGTGTCGGAACGGATAGCTCGAATGGAATGGATACCGCATACCTCGATAAGGGTGATTATCCAAGCTTTTGGCCATTTATCGGCGCACACACGCGAAAGCTTGAACGTAGGGTAGCAGGCTAAATTCCGGTGTCAGTAACTCAGTTCGAGAATGTTGCAGTGCCTTGCTTCTCTTTCATTGCCCTGGATAGTGGTGACTCCTTACTAACTGGCCACAGCTCAAATGTGTCAGAGCTCATAAAAGGTATCTGGCATCTTAACTATAAAACGTGATTGATTCAATCTAATCAATTCGTTCGTCTTACGTCCTCCTTCTGAGAGGCTCACTTTAGACTTCTGTGAAACTCATTCAGCCAGTCAATTCCTACAGCGGATAGGTTTGTTCGTGTTCAACTCGCGCTTAAATTGTACCAAGTCTGGTTCGGATGATCGAGGCCAGGTACCCGGTGGCTGCTACTGAGGTTAATGCGAGAAACAGATTAACACAGCAACAGCAACTTTGACAATTTTTTAGAACCAATGTATTTTTATTACTTTGAAGTTTGAACACATTAGCATAGCAACATCGACAGCGAAGTCAACGTTAAAGCTGTCAAAAATTCGCTGTTGCTGTTGCTGTCGCTGTGTTAATCTGTTTTTTCGCATAAATCAGCACGATTAATGAGACAAAAAGAAGCTGTTTCTGTCGTTTCTGTTGTTGTTCCTTCTCAGTGTGACAATTTTCTTATGAAACAGTCTTTCTGTCCTTTTTGCTAATTCAAAATCAATTTCCAATATTGCACTGGCTTTTATTTAGTTCTCAAGATGGCATCAGCCTTCTTACATCGCATAAATATAGTAATACACATGTGTCTACTCGCTTTTATATCGCCATTTCAGAAACTATCGATACATTTAAACTTTACGTACACAACATTTAACACTTACTAGTTCTTATTTGCTAAGACCTACATTGACATATTAGAAAACCTCTTCAACTATTTGCTAAATTTACTCAAGCCTTATGTAAAAAAAAGCACGTTGATCCTTCTTTACTGTATGTAAGCGGTATTCTGACTCTAGTTTATATATTTGAGTCACGCCAGAGACCAATCTACAACTGGATTCTTTTTTTTTAACTTGTAATTCAACATATTGTTTCTTATGCACATAAATAACAATTTAGATCGATTGTGTAAATATTTTATACAAATATTTATTTGGATTTGTTTACAATTTAGGTAACAGGTAGATAATAGTTTCCACTTATCCTATGATTAATGGGCATCATTTTTAAAGCCGATTGCATCGACTCCTTGAAATGTGCTCCCCTATTTTTGTTTATAATACAACAAATGATGAAGGAATGTTCTACTATGTATATCCCAAACCGAATTTAAAAACAAAATGTCCGACAAAGTGCCTACAATCTTGGCTAATTATTTATAATTAAAAAGTAATATAGGCTACTAGACGGACTGAACTTGACCGCATTCCAAGTTAGTGCATCACAAATTACATCTAATTTGTTAAATGGTTTTTATCTGGTTTTTATTATGTATACCAGTATATCGGTTTGTTTTGCTTTTATTGTTAGTGTCTACTTTGCTTTGTGTTAATTGACTTTTGCAAAGTGCGTATGTTTGCTTAATTATCTGTGCTATCATGTCTCATTTTTGAACAACCATTTTCGTTTTTATTTTTCTTATTTTTTTGTTTAAAAAAAATTGCAAAATCGTCTGTTATTAAGCAATATCTCTAATACTAAGCTATGATTATAATTATGTACATATGTATAAGTATCTTGATACCTTTGTACATTTTAATATAATTGTATAACTATCCAGCAAATTATACATCCGATAAATGTGTTATACTATACCCTAACCCAAGCGTGTTTCTTTTTTAGTTCAGAGCTGAGCACTGAACTGAACTCGAGCATTATGAGCGCGCTCTAAACCGAGCGTGGCCAGATCGTTCTGATATTTTTTCTGTCAAATGTGACTGTGAGTGTATGTATAATCAGCTTTTTACTCATATCGTTTTCCATTGGGATGGGACCACCAGAAATCTTTTTCAGATCTCAGACTTTACACTGCTCATGGAAAATGCTACGAAATTGATCTACTTTTGTAAATGGATTAGTGCGTTACATGACAAAAATATCAGCTGCTCAAATTGCATTCGGTTTTGGCAAAATCACAAATGGATATCGATCTGAAAAATGTTTTATTTATGTATTTTTGTTTTTACGAAACTTTTTTTCGAAAGCAAACTGCTTAAACTGACGTAAAACAGCTGTACAAAGTCGATTGGTATGTGTAAATCTGAAAAAAAAACATCGAGATCTGCAAAAAGTGATCCGAATCGAAAAAAAATTGAATTTTCTGTCCAATGGAACGTGAAAAGTGATTTAGATCAAAAAAAAAAAATATTGATTTTTGGTCCCAATGGAAAACGACATCAGCCCGTTCAATCAACTTATTCTGAGTTTATAGAGCGCGCTTTGATCATGCTCTGTAAAAAAAAATACACGGCCCTAGCGAAATATCCATTCGGAGGCTCAAATTCCATTCGAGGTGTCCGACTTCGGAAGAGAAATGGTGCACCTCACCGCACTCCAAATCTTAAACGCCGATATGTGTTACAAAATGTCGGCTCCGAACAGTTCCTGGCACCTGGCAGCAAAAATCCTCCGAGTCGTATAAAATCGGAGAATTTTCCGTTCCCTCGTTTACCTCGCTAGGGCCGACAAATTCGAGCTCTGGTGTGTCTGAGCCTCTGAGCTAAAAAAGAAACACGAACTTTTTGTATAACAGTTCAGGTTCTGCTCTGAATTAAAAAACAAAAACGCCTAATAGCGCAAAGCTTTCTTCTGATAGATTTACAGTACAATAATTGTCTTGAAACCAATGGGAATGACTTAAAAATATTAGTTATACAATACGTACAAATGGCTTGCATGCAAGGATCATTATGAAAGAGTTTAAAAGAAATTCAATTGAATAAGCTTCTGCCTGAATTTTTGAAAGTAAATTTGTAGTATTATAAAGAGATCAACAACTGCAAGTCGAAACGAAATAAGAACCAGAGACAATCGGGTCTATCACAGAATCCGTCGTATTCGGAATTTTGCTACGAACCCCGAAAGTACTATCACAAAATCCGTCGTAGGGTACATTTTTTGCTTTCGAAATTCGTAGAACGTGGTATATTCAGTGATACCACTTTCTACGAATTTCAAAATTCCCCTACGACGGATTCTGTAACAGTTCTTTCGGGGTTCGTAGCAAAATTCCGAATACGACGGATTCTGTGATAGACCCGAGTTCCGAGTACTCTATTATTGTACTGAATTGTCCCTGATACTAACAACACACAACTAACACTGTTTGCAGACCTCAAAAATGTTCGTGCATTAAAACTCGTTACTTCTTCAAGAAATATTGTGGTTATCCAACATTTTATTTTATTTTTTTGTGCACTTGTGTGCAAAAGGCCTTATGTTTCAGGTGTTATATAAAAGTACCCCAAAATGATTGTAACAGCAATTGTAATCAGAATTGTAATCTATATATTAATACGGAGTTGCCTATAACTTGTTTCCACCCATTTTTGCTATTATACGTCACATAAATATGCCAACACTATATATATTTGGATAGGGGACAATACATAGAAGTGCACAATACAAAAAATGTCCACACATTATGAATTACAGCAGGTAAATTTAAGCGAATTGCATGAAATTATAACAACAACATTGCACCTACGTGAAGATAGCTCGCACTTTTTCTAGAATGAAAAACGTGAAATGCAGTTCGATTGACAATCGTTTGTAGTCGTTTGTAGTGAAATTCTTTTCGTTTGTAGTTCAACCGTTAGAAAGTTGGAACCATTTAAAAAAAAATATCGCAATCCCTTAAAACCGTGTTATCTCTGAAACCGCAGCAAGCAAAGTGATAAAATTTCTAAAATCTATTTTCGAAAGTGTTCGACATTACTTATCTAATAAAATTCAAATTGTACCAATTGGCCTTACGGTTTATGATTTATATGAAATTTAGGCAACATTTTGGCTTCTAACTTAAGGTCCTGATAACTCTAAAACTGTTGAACTACAAACGATGAAACTTTGCATATCTATTCTATGCACCCTTTTCTACATGTCATATAAAATAGAAGACAGCCCGCATTACTGGACACTTTTTATTCGCAATTTAAGGGAAGCCTGAAATGGCTTCGATTGCCTATTTTTAAGCGCTCCGATATTTCCCCTTTCGACCACGGGGCGACCCCTAGTTGTGCTAAATGTGAACATGTTCATATACAAAATTTTAGTAGATCACTTCAATCTCTTAAACTCTAAAGTTTTGTATCCTGCTCGCGCTAAATTTTAGCTTCCCTAGTTTCTCCACGTAGGCGCAGTGGCTTAGTGGTTAGTGTGTTGGACTATTAAGCGAGGGGTCGAGGTTCGAATTCCGCAAAAACCCAAATTCCAACTTAGGGTTTTTTCCACTGCGCGACCTTTCACGAACGTCTGACAAACATCCGAGAGTAAAACTGTCTTGAAAGAGCTTCTCAATTAGCCGTTTGGAGTCGGCATAAAATTGTAGATCCCTCCCATTCTTTCCAAAAACTGAAAAACTCACACAGAACGAATGGTTGTGAGAAGCTAGGCCTAGGGTCCCTCCGGACCTGTTGCGCCAACTATTTATTTATTTTTTAGTTTCTCCACATCAAAGATATATGAAATATGATTGCTAAATTTTTAAATATGATATAGATGGGCCAAAAACCATATGTTCATGACAGATAATTATACGCGTTAGTCAAAATTTAAACTTCAAAGACATCGCAATATTTAATGTGGTTTTCCATTGGGACAAAAAATCAATCTTTTTTTTTGATCTAAATCACTTTTTGCGTTCCATTGGGACGAAAAATCAATCTTTTTTTCGATTCGGATCACTTTTCGCAGATCTCGATATTTTTTCAGATTTACGCATACCAATATACTTTGTACAGCTGTTAAACGTCAGTTTAAGAAGTTTCATTTCGAGGCAAATGCGCAAAGTTTCGTGAAAACCAAAATAACAAAATACATAAATAGCTATGGATACGATTTCGGAGGAATTATTATCTTCATTATCTCCCTCGTCATCTGAAGACTACAAACCACCAATAATACTTCATTTGTATCTACAAGAAGGAAAACATTTTTGAGGGTGATATCCATTTGTGATTTAGCCAAAAACAAATGCCATTTGAACAGCTGACATTGTTGTCAATTAACGCACTAATCCATTTACAAAAACAGATCAATCTCGTTGCGCGTTCCATGAGTACAGTAAAATCTGAGATCTGAAAAAGATTTCTGGTGGTCCCAATGGAAAACCACATAAGTATCTGCAAAACAATGGATACAAGACAAATTGAAGAAAATGTTATCATTGCTGCAGCAGCTGAAATAATTTCTATAGTTGCAAGTAGAAGACGACACTTTCCTTCGTGTCGCGTAAATCCATATTTGCAAAAAAGAGAAATAAGAGGCCGAAAGCAGAATTTTTGATCAACGGAAATGTATTTATAATTCTTGAATTTGGCAGCCAATCCCAGAAATTTCCAGCATAAGGAAAACTTCCATATGTGTCCTGAAACTTTCCAAAATCTCTTTACCATGGTGGAACAAAAATTCGCTATTCTAGAATAGGTGTCTATAAATTAATAAATATCTCGATAGCTCGCAAAAGAATCTCTGTTTTGGCTCTGTTTTTTTGGCTTTGTCTTTACTTTTATTTCTCATGCAAATATTCTCTGCGTTTTGCGCCAAAAAATTCAAACTCTTTCCTCCGTTTATTATGTCAAAATTTATCTTCGTACCGGACATTTCGTCGCCTCAAAAGCAAAGTGACATAAGTCGAAATTTGTCATTTTTGAGTTAAGTATACAAAACTGATCACAATTTTTTTTTTTTCTGCCTAAACGGCTTAATTCTATTTCTTCTACTTTCCACGTTTTAAAAAAGTGTCGTTTCGATTTTCCACTAAAAACCCCACGATTTTTTGTTGCGCAATGACATTTTTTAGTTGTGCGTCGCGATTGGTTATGTTTTTTTTTTTTTTTTTTGTGGCAAAACGGCGTATTGCGAAAAATTTCAAGCGACAAAACGACACTTTTGCAACTCATTTCAAAATAAAAGCTTAAAATACTATCAGATTTTTGGAAAAACGTGATATCTTTTGTTAAAATATTGCCTTTTTGTACAAATTAATATACTATCTGAAAGAGGGAGAAAAATACTTCAATTGTATGTAAACGCACTTTGTATATTGTATTTCGTTTTTAGAAAACAATTTTTTTGTGTGACGCAAAACTTTAAACATCGATCCTGAAAATCATACATTTTGGACTTATGTCACTTTGCTTTTAAAGCGACTTATTTCGCGAGCTAAATGAGTGGAGACTTTTCATCAGACCATCTATATGAAGTTAAGGATTTAGCGTACAGGATACTACTTTGCTAAACCGCCTCGCTTCATTTTATCTTTGTAGACATTTTTGTATGGGAGATCAAATTTAGAGCGAGCGGGATACTAGGCTTAAATCGGTGTCGACATAGGTCTCTTGCTTCTTCTCTATTCAATAAATGATATTTTTATTCTCAAAAGGTAATTTTGAATTGCTACAAATATTAATATCATATATGTTATAGTACGCATATTTTTAACTTGCGTTTTACTCTATTTTCCTCGGGGGCCGCCGAAAATCTCCTTCAAAGTTCGTTCTTCAAACCAGCGCTGCCGAAAGTACTAAAACAGGAATGTTATACTCCTTTTTCGTTAGCCGTACTCCCATACTCCCCAAAGACATATTGCACTCCTATTTTTAACTTCCGATTTAACTATTTTCATTGACATTTCTATTCGTAGTAAATTGAAAAACTAATTTTATTTTCCGGATGTTCCACTAAGTTTTGTTTCGTGTTCGATTTTTTTTATATTCGTGGCGAACAAACTTGTGGATCCTTGAAATTCCCTTTTTCTGCCACTATATAAATTTTAAAGGCGTTTTCAATTAGGACGGGTTCATGTTGAAATGGAATAAAACAGGCTGTGTGTAAAGTAATAATAAAATTACTTCTTTGTGTGAAAGGGCCATGTCCCATGTATCTATAGGTCTGTTCCTTTACTTTTAAATCTTACGAATTTTTACTAATTCTTACGAATTATTACGAATTTTGACTCACTGCCGTTCCTTAACTCAAAAAATTCGTAAAAGAGAGCGTCATCGAGAGAGCAAGATAATATTACCCCTCCACTGAGAATCTTACGAATTTTTACTCAACAAATTTCTTGGTGTAAGAAGTGAAAAAGCTGTCAGTCACCTTACAACTAACAGCTGATTTGAAATTTGTTGTCCCATTTGGCATATGCGTTGATTATTTTTTGACTTCTTGCTTATTAAAATGATATCAACAGGCGGCAAATTAAAACTGAATGTTCTCTTTAAGATTGTTTTCGATATTGGCGTCGAAATTCTTCCTTACTGTAACAAGGTACAATCTCTTCCATGTAATTCTTAATGCAGTGTCGCTTTTTCCTCTTCTCGAATGCTTGTAGTTCAATCAGTACAAACTCTTCCACACACTCAGATTCATTAAAATAAAGTTCAAAATAAATGATAGAACTAATTTTCTTAGTAAATTAACAAATGCCTCGAGTTTAGTAGACATTTTAACGACTTTTCGTACAATTTTTTGAATATTTGATTTATGTATCTGTCATTTTTCGTAAATGACAGATACATATTTCACATATTAAAAAAAGTGGTACGAAAAGCCGTTTAAATGTCTGATGAACTCGAGGAATTTTCTAATTATTTTCAAAGAAAACTAGATATATCATCTACCTAGCGATGAAAGTGACCTGGAATTAATCGAACTTCGTTTTGATGAATTGGAGTATGTGGAAGAGTATGCCTACCGATTGAACTACAAGCATTCGAAAAGAGGAAAAAGCGACACTGCATTAAGAATGCATGGAAGAGATTGTTGCTTGTTACAGCGAGGAAGAATTTCGTCGCCAGTATCGAAAAGAATCTTAAAGAGAACATTCAATTTTATTTTGCCGCCTGTTGATACCATTTTAATAAGCAAGAAGTCAAAAAATAATCAACGCATATGCCAAATGGGACACCAAATTTCAAATCAGCTGTTAGTTGTTAGGCGACTGACAGCTTTTTCACTTCTTACACCAAGAAATTTGTTGAGTAAAAATTCGTAAGATTCTCACTGGAGGGGTAATATCTTGCTCTCTCGATGACGCTCTCTTTTACGAATTTTTCGAGTTAAGGAACGGCACTGAGTAAAAATTCGTAAGAATTCGTAAGAATTAGTAAAAATTCGTAAGATTTAAAAGTAAAGGAACAGACCTCTTATGTCATTGAATCTGACGGATGCTCTGCGGAGGGAGTAGTACCTGTTTTGAACATTTCCCCTATCATTGAAAACGCCGGTAGGTAAGTGAGCGCATGTCGGTAGCGAAGTTCACATTTCATGCCTTTCATTGAAAACTCAACCGATCCGCGGTTCATACAAATGTTGTTGTTTTCAATCCGCATCAAAATCGATGCGGTCTTCGAAGAGATAACACACATACACGCACTAAAAGTTTTAGTTTTAGAAAAAAAAAGGAAAAATTCAAAAAATTTACGAACAGTTAATTGATCTTTCCGATTTAGAAAACAAACAACCCGTCCTCAGTTCCAGGCAATGATGGAAATGATGAAAAAACATCCAGACATCGTTTCCTCGCATTCTAACACCTCTTCTAATGCTCCTAGTATCACTATTACTAGCTATTTCTTCGAGTATAAGAAAAATCCAATGCTATCCATGTTCGTACACTTTATAAAAACAAAATCGAATAAGAAAAGATTTTCATTTGACAGCTGACTCGCTGAACTACAAGCAATCGGTAATGCGGTTTTGCGGACCGATAATGTAGTCCATCCGCCGTTTTCAATGATAGGGTTTTCACTTGTGAAGTGATCAACTGGGGATCGGATTGAATCCGTCCGCAGAGCATCCGTCGGATTCAATGATAGGCCTGATTATTTCCAAAATATAAAATAGTAAATAAATGTTCGCCGCAGTTCTCGTGGTCCAATTTTTGACTGATTATTTTCCGAACGGGTTGTCTCGAACTTAGCCACCAAAAGTTGATAAGTCGACTTTGAAGGGACACCGCGTCTGCCGTAAAATTGGCGCAACTCGCGCAACATATGAGCTGACGAACACTCATTTTGATATTCAAGTTTTAGTATTGCACGTGCTGATCAGTGGAGTAACTTGCCATTATGATTAAATTTAAAAATTTATTTCTTGATTTTATTTTTTCTGTATACTCCGTACTCAAAAAAAAAATCGATTACACTCCCCAACGAAAGTATAAAACGGCAGCCCTGCTTCAAGCTCATCTACTAATTCGGTTCCTAAGGGCACATGAAACCAAAACAAGTTACAATATATTTAGTCTTGCTACCATATTAATGGAGTTCTTAAGCTCGTACACCAGTTTCAAAGTGATTAAGGAGCTTAGCTGGGGTGTCACTACAGACGCTTAAATGCTATTTCGACACCACATATTTTGTAGAACATAGCACGTGGCCATGTAGATAACGTATAGTTCCGGCGGCAATACAGGGGTTGAGATAGATCAGTTTGCTATTTGCATTGGCTGTATCAGGCCAGCCACCTTTTATCTCCTTATAATTAGAGCGATTTCCTTCTGATAGGATTGCGCATTGCCAATGTACCATTAATCGATCTTCTCCAGGGGCCACATTCTGTAAGGCGAAACGATCAAACGTTTCCGTGCGCACGATAGTTTTGTCCTCTGCTACACAAGTAAATTTCTTCGTGCACACGAAAACGTTTGAATTTGAACGTTTCGCCTTACAGAATCTGACCCCAGGTCTGAGATCACAAACAAAAAGGGCATCGACCTATACACAGGACGGAATAGTCGTGGTAGCAATGGTTCCAGTTAACAGAGAGTTAGCTACCATTCACTGTAAATACCTGACGCGACGGAATTTGTTTTTGTTTCACATGTAACATCAACTTAATTCCGTGAACGTATAGCTCGTTCACGTAAGCGGCGATTCGATCCCTGTTATGTCACATAAGCCACATTCCGCACTGTTTTTTCTTTTTTTTTTTCTTATTAAAGCATAGTCTGCATCATTCACCGAGCGTTTAAGCAGAGCTACATAAAGTACGAGGTATACTAAATAAACAAAAATGTAGACTCCAGGAAAAATTCACACCCTCCAGAGTGCAATGCTCAACAGTCTACAGTAGACCTTGAAGCTATTATCGGAACACCACCTCGGCGTAAGAAGACGGCCGCTATATGTGTTTTTCGCCGTTCGGACTCGGCATAAAATTGTGAAACACTTCCATTTGTCCCAAAATTGAACGAACAGTTGTGATAAGCTAGGACTAGGAAACCTGTTTATTAATTTTTGTGCGGCATAGTTGCCTCTTCAGTTAATTACCGTAAATATGTTTCTAATTTTTGTTGTCATATTGTATCTGATAAAAATTCAACTGAACTTATAATTTCGGTGTCAGGATTTTTCTGCGAAAATCCGTCTGAATAGTGAAGGTCATTTCTCACTTTTTCTAAGCAAAGACTGTAAAAATAATACCTCTGAGACAGACAGGCAGGAATCCGTTGCCCGTGGTAGATCGATATAATCGAAACCGCTTTACAAATAACATTATGTACATCTCTTTACTGCAAGTGTTCACGTTTGATATGTACACAACTGAGAAAGCTGATACTCATGCGTAGCTAATAGGATGTCATCTAAGAATTCAGTCTCATTATTTATGGCAGATTTTGTTTTTTATAAAAAGAAACTCTTCTCTAACTTTCCACAAGTGATGCTTAACGTTTTTTTTTTTTTTTTCATGTTTTGCTAGCTAATGTGTGTACGAGTAAGTGTTGTAAGTAGGTGAGACAAGCTTTTTGTCGTTCTCCTTTGTTTATGTCGCAAAATAAACAAAACAGAGTGCAAATAAAACAAAAGAATAATCCGTATGCTAAGTAAATGTATATTGTGTGTGTTCTATGTTGTGGTCTCTTTTTGCGTATAATTTCCATCTACTCCTTAACTAAATAACAATTTTTCTACTTACGTTCTACATGAGATTTATGAATTTTCTTTAATTTGTATTCATCGGAATTAAATAATTGTTATTAACTCGCTTAAAGTCTGCCTATATTATGCAGAATATTCGCTTCGAAGAATCTAAAATGTTTCTGTTTTCCAAATTCTAATCGCGAGTTTATAGACCTCGTAAATACACTCTTTCGTTATGGTATTCTGTTTGAAATATAAATATATGTGTTTGTCTTCTCTGCTCATAGAATATATAATATGTTTCATGTTTTGGATAAAAATATACTTTAACATATAGAGGGACAAAAATATAGAGACAAACATATATAAAGTTTTGCTTAATAAATTATGTATGATAATTAATGCTTTGCATATGTAAATAATACTCTTATAAATTAGTTAGCCAATGCACTGGTTACTGTGTTCGATTGTTGGCGTCGCAGGCTCAGATTTCTCTTCATATCATCGAGATTGACACGAGCTGGCGGCACTCGACGAAGAGAAGCCAGACTGTAAGCTTGTCATCGATCCCTTGTAATTGGCTGAACTTAGAATTTCGTAGAAGTAGTTGAGTTGTGCATGGCCGTCTGCGCCAGTTGTGGGACTAAACCAATGCATGATGTAGGTATCGGTGTGGTTCATTACGTGCGATCCCTGAAATTATTACAAGCAAAATTGGGATGAGAGTGGAATAATCTACCGAGAGATATGAAAAAAAAGGTAGAGGTTGTAAGAAGGAGGTTCATTTGATAGTTCTTTCTTCCACGAAGAATCTAGTCCTTGAAAGTTGAGTAGATATGTTGTTTAGGAAGCGAATTGACTAGGTTTCCATTCTTTATTTGAAGAAGAGGAGGTCAGTCGCTCTTCAGCATCCGTGGTGATTAGACGACTTGGTTAGTGAGGCAGCGTTAGCAAAAGTGAAGTGTTAAGTAGTGTTTTTGGACAGCGAAACCCAAATAGCCATTTGGCTCAAAGGGCAAGTGATCGGCTCTGACGAAAGAGGAGCCAGGTTCGAGTCCCAGTGGGGGATTAATTTTTATTAAAAAAAAAAAAAAAAAAAAGAAGCAAAATCGACAGTGAAAGTGCCGCAAGGCAAACAGGCGATGGACTCTGACCAGTCTAAGGTCCCGCAAGGCGAAGCCCCGTTGGCAAAGCGCGTGACCAGGCAAGTCGTCAAAACAACACTGCAGCAAGTGAAAGCAGCAGAGACTCCAACAATAACAACAACAACATCAAATACAGCAGCAGCAGTAGCACTAGTAGCATCAACAACAACAACAGGCATACCAATGCCATCAACAAGTACCGCAGCATTGGTACAAGTATCAGGAAAAACTGAAAAGCGGAGACGAAAACAAAAACCGACACCAAACCTCACACAAAAGAGGAAGTCGAAGGCAAACGAGGAGATGACGTCACGTGCAACCTCGTCAGCACAGGAGACAGACGGCGATGACTCAGACGGACTCAGCTATTCGTACGAGTCCGAAGGGGGCGAGGGCCGATATGTGGGCGAAGGTAATTCCTTTAAGGAATTACTGGACGCCGAAGAAAAACAACAAGAACCAAACGATGAAGAAGACGAGGAAGCTCAGCTTGATCGGCTGATCAAAGAGCTCCTCGAAAAAAGGGAGAGCTTGCGCCAGAAAAAGTTGCAACAGCAACAGCAAAAGCTGAAGCAACTGCAAGCTGAGCAGCAACAATACAAGGAACAACAAAAACAGCTTAAGCAGCAGCAACAACAACAAGCTCTGCTTAAGCAACAGCAACAACAGCAAGATAAAAAGCAGCTGGCACACAAACAGCAGCAGAAACAACAACAACATACACAGAAACAGCAACCGCAGAAACAGCAGCAGCAGAGACAACAACAACTGCAACAGCAATCGCAGCAACCGCAGCAACACCAGCAGCAACAACAACAGCAACAACAACAGCAACAACAACAGCAACAACAACAGCAACAACAACAGCAGCAACAGCAAGAACAACAGAAGCAGAACAAGAAAGACAAGGTACCACCGATTAACGTAAGTTATCTAGATATAAGTGATAGCATAAGATTATGTAGGTTAGTTACTAAGAACTTTTATATAAAAAGGCTTAACGCCACAAAACACATAATTATGTGCGAAAATATGGAGGAGCACAAAAAGGTGCGCACCGCTCTGGAGAAGGCGGAAACCGAGTACTTTACGTACACTCCAAAAGGAGAAAAGCGGCAAACGGTGCTGCTTAAGGGTATAGACCCCAATATAAAAATAGAGGAGCTCGAAAACGAGCTTAAAAATTATGAGTGCGACGACCTCAAGTTCGTGGGGGTCAAGCCGTTTTCCTCGCCTGCGGATAGGGGTGGTAGCCGCAAATTACCATTCTTTTTGGTGCAATTAACACCCAACAGCAAAATCGATAGTCTGAAAAGGATCAGATTCCTGTACTATCATGCAGTACGTTGGGAAAAATTAAAAAGGTCAGATCGTGTACTTCAATGTATGCGCTGCCAAAGGTTCGGGCACGCCGCAGCTAACTGCCATATGCAGTTCAGATGCGTCAAGTGTAACCAGGACCACAAACATGGGGAATGTGCCTTAGGTA
The DNA here is from genome assembly GCA_946477585.1 of Cheilosia urbana. Taxonomy (NCBI): domain Eukaryota; kingdom Metazoa; phylum Arthropoda; class Insecta; order Diptera; family Syrphidae; genus Cheilosia; species Cheilosia urbana. Next base: position 71,890,038 of record OX297856.1, on the reverse strand, counting down.
CGGATAGAGTAGAGGATCGGGGCCAGCTCTCGTGTGTTCTCTGCAAGAGCTCAGGACATCCCGCTAATTTCAAGGGATGCCCGAAGTATCAGCAGGTCAAACAGAATGTGCAGGCTCGAAAACAGAAGTCAGAAGAAGAGAAGGGTCAAAAGAGTCGCTCGTTCTCAAATTTTGTTGCACCCAATGTGTCCTTTGCCCAAATGGTAACTGGACCGGGTAGCACAATAACAAAAAGCGCGCCGAAGGTTCCTACACCGGAAGCGGATCTGGATTTGAAATCGATCCTTCTGTCATTGCACGGAAAGATCGATAATTTCCAGAAACAGTTAAATGAGCAAGCGGCTCGAATAGACGTTATCTATTCGACGCTGTTTGCCGAGTCTGCCGCGCCATGAATATGATGGGTACGCTGGACGAGGTAAACTTAAAGATCCTTGCGGTGAATGTTAATTCACTAATCAGGATCGAGAGAAGGATCAATCTTTCCAATCTGTTGAAAGCCGAAAAGCCAGATGTACTTTTGGTTAGCGAAACTAAGCTAAATCCGAAGCACAAATTGGGCTATAGAAATTATCGTGTAGTTAGAAGAGACCGGCCCAACTCCACACAAGGAGGTGGTGTCGCTATCTTAATACGTAAAGGCTTGCGCCATAAGGTCATATATAGCGGGGACGTGCGCAGGTTCCAGGTGTTGGAAGCATGCATCGTGTGCATTCCCCTCAATAGCCAGAGGCGGGTGTATGTGGTGTCGCTTTACGCGCCTGAATCGCCTCATCGCATTCAATTTTTAAATGAGATCGAGACGCTTTTTCGTTGCTTAGAGCTTCAATCGGAAGACAATTATTACTTTTTGGGCGGAGACCTCAATGCTAAACATGCGGCATGGGGAAATGGTATTCCGAACCCTAGAGGCAACCAGTTTCACGACTGGTGGCGTCATAATATGATTGAGTACAAACTCGAATTGTACGCGACGGATATCCCGTCTTTCCCTAGAGAAGGTTCGTTCTTGGACTTGGCGCTAGTTGACGAAAGACTGGAACTAACAAACATTGATCTAAGCACGCGGAACTGTTTACGAACGGTTGAGTACAATAGTGATCACTACGGACTTGCCGCCGTAATACGGATCCCGAACGAGCAGACGCAATTGGAGCAGTACGACCAAGTGCGTTCTTTCGATTACCGAAAAGCGCAGTGGTCGCGCTTCACCAGAGTTTTAAAGCGCGACATACGCTCATGCGAGATCGACCCACCGACAAACAGGAACTTAACGAACGATGAGATCGACATTCATTTACGGCAAATGAATGTTGTCATCAAACAGACAATGGAGCGGACTATCCCTCGGGTAGGACACTCCACCGACGAAGAACAAACTGAGAAGTATCGAAACGCGACAATCGATGCTCTGTACAGACATAAAAGTAGACTGCTCTCGAGGCTTAAACGGCTACACAGACAGTTTACTGACAGGAACGATCCCGAGATAAGGACACTGAAGTCGATGATCAAAAACTTGAAACAGTTGATCACAGAAAATTACAGAAAATCTGTAAGTTTGTATTGGGGCAATAAAATTCGGGCTATAAAATCCAGTAGTCCGAGTATGTTCCCACAAATAAATAAACTGTTCAGGCGGAAAGATCATAACGACATTTCATGTGTCCGAATACCTCAGACGAACGAGAACAGACAGATACTACTGACTGCTGGCATAAGTCCGGAAGGTGCTGACTCGAATGACGGTTTTTTCGTGGTCGAAGACCCGCAGGAGAGGGTGGATTTGATGGGAGCTTTCTTTGAAAATGTGTATACGGTGAACAACCCTGTTCGCCGTAACCACGACCTCGAAGAGAGGGCCTTTCTTAACCACTTTTACCTGCGGACCGAAATTCAAAATTGGCGATTCGAGAACAACGGTTTCACCGTGTTCAATGACGACAACCGTGCAAATGGCACAATCGCCGATGTAAATTCTCATCTGTTCGTGAGTATAGATGAACTTCGGTGCATCTTTGAGTCACTGAAAAACAAAAAGTCGGCGGGAGTTGACGGTGTCCCAAACGTCGTATTAAGACACCTGCCGCTAGAAGCGATCGATATCTTCACCACGCTATTTAACAATGTGCTGAATAATGCATATTATCCGGTGCAGTGGAAAATGGCGGTGGTACACCCTATCCCGAAAAAGGATAAAGATAGGACAAACCCTGCTAATCTGCGGTCAATCAGTTTGCTTCCGAATATTAGCAAGGTGTTCGAGAAAGTCGTCAATAGATCTCTTTTAAGATGGGTTGAAGAAAATAAGATTATTCCGGACAACCAGTTTGGCTTTAGAGCGGGGCATGACACTATTCATGCCGCGTCGAAACTGGTTTCCGACATTCAGTGGAATAAAAGTAAGAAGCAATGCACGGGTGCATGTCTGGTCGACTTTGAGAAGGCCTTCGATACCGTATGGTTGGAGGGGCTCTTTTATAAGCTGACCAGAATGGGCATTCAAAAACCTTTGCTGTATATGATTTATGATATGCTTATGGGAAAGAAGTTCGTTGTCAAAGCTGGCAACGTGACTTCGAGCAGGGTTTTCGAAATTAAAAACGGCTTACAACAGGGAGCAGTGAATTCTCCGGTCCTGTTTAATATTTACACAAGTGATCTGGTGGGTTCCCTCAGACACGCTATAGCGTACGCAGACGATTTAGTGGCGTACAGGTCAGGACCAAAAATCGAGGTCATCAACATCCTTCTGCAGCGTGACTTCGAGCAAATTAAGAGGTATTGCGATGATTGGAAGTTGAAAATCAATTTCCAAAAATCGGAAACAATCCTGTTCAGAACTCCATTGGCTGGGGCCTCTAGGGACACCAGAAACAACTGGAGAAAATTAACAATTATTGGACAGCAGGGACGACCATTGGTGGTGAAAAACGTGGTCAGGTATCTCGGCATCCGGCTCGACCAGTATCTGTATTTTGACAAACATATAGATGCTTGTCTTGCCGGGGCTAAGACGGCCTACGCTCTGACAAGGCGACTGTTTCGCAGCAGTCAACTTGACTCCAGGGTGAAGGTCATTTGCTACGTGGCCCTTATAAGGCCTATCATCGCTTATGGCTGTCCCATGTGGTTCAATATAGCGCCGTCCTATATGGAAAAGATTCGGGTGTTTGAGAGGCAATGCCTCAGGGCCTGTCTAGGGTTGTTTAGAACTCCTGAATCCCAGTACATAAAATATTATCCCAACAGGACCGTATACAATGGGGCTCGACTGAATAGGATTGACAATTTCCTTATTAAGGTGATTCGGAGGCACGTTGCTAGGGCGATGGCCAGTGATAATAACCTGATCTCAGGGGCTTACTACCCCAATTTAATGTACCACGAGAGTACGCTTCGGTCTGGCTTTATTCCGCCGGAGGCATTTCTTCACGTAGACATGAAAGGGTTAGTCCAGACAAAGGATGGTGTGCCGGTATTGTACCACAGCCACCGCGGCGCGAGGGATAAGCGGCTCATCCACGACGGGTCCGCCGCCAATGCTCAGGAGCTCCTCCGTTTTAGTACCGCAATTGCGGAACGGGACAGGGTCGATACAGTAAAGCAGTTCACCGAATTTTGGTGGCTTGAAGAAGAGGTGAGGGTGGATACGCTCTCCCGGGCCGGTGCGCTACTTACGTAGCATCCTCCTTAGTTATAAGCTAGATTTAAGTTGGTAGGATTAGGGTTAGAGTAGGGGGTCTTTGGGAGGCGCCGGGCTAGCCAACATGAAAGCGTGCCTCCGAGACTTGACCGAGGTTTATGGCCTCGATCGGGTCTCGGCGGCACGGATGAACCCCTGTTGGCGGCCGACAGGCAACCATGGACGCGATCAGGATGGTGACCAATCGATAAGATTGCTCACCACCCTGATTATAAGTAATGTAGGTTAAGTAGCTTAGGTAGTTTTAAGTACTCTTAAGCAAAACAAATAATAAAGATTTCAAGTTTTCTAAAGTTTCTTGAAAAATAAAAAACAAAACAAATCATAGACATAGATAGATTTAAGGCCGAAAGGCAATAATTTTAAGGATATTGTTAAGTTTAGAGCGCTCGCTTAGAGCCAGTAAGCTAGAATAATATAAATGTTAGTTTTAAATTAGATTTAATCGTTTTTGTCTAGCATGTAAGTTTATTTAAAAGTCTCAATAAAAATGAATTTAAAATGAAAAAAAAATGAAATGAAGAGGTTGTAAGAAGGAGGTTCATTTGATAGTTCTTTCTTCCACGAAGAATCTAGTCGTTGAAAGTTGAGTAGATAGGTTGTTTAGGAAGCGAATTGACTAGGTTTCCATTCAATATTTGAGGAAGGGGTTGTAAGAAAGAGGTTCATTTGATTGTTCTTTCTTCCACGAAGAATCTAGTCCTTGAAAGTTGAGTAGATATGTTGTTTAGGAAGCGAATTGACTAGGTTTCCATTCAATATTTGAGGAAGGGGTTGTAAGAAAGAGGTTCATTTGATTGTTCTTTCTTCCACGAAGATTCTAGTCGCTGAAAGTTGAGTAGATAGGTTGTTTAGGAAAGGAATTGACTAGGTTTCCATTCAATATTCGAGGAAGAGGTTGTAAGAAGGAGCTTCATTTGATTGTTCTTTCTTCCACGAAGATTCTAGTCGCTGAAAGTTGAGTAGATAGGTTGTTTAGGAAAGGAATTGACTAGGTTTCCATTCAATATTTGAGGAAGAGGTTGTAAGAAGGAGCTTCATTTGATTGTTCTTTCTTCCACGAAGAATCTAGTCGTTAAAAGTTGAGTAGATATGTTGTTTAGGAAAGGAATTGACTAGGTTTCCATTCAATATTTGACATAGCTTTTATCACAAACTTGAATGAAGCCTTCTTAGTACTCTAAAGCCTATAGTACTTCTCTTCCACTTATTCATTTTCTTTTGTTTAGAAGTAGCTTGGGAAAGTGTTAAAGCAAAGTCAACTGTGTCTGCGAGAGGAACGTCAAGAGTAGAACCCCGTACGGCTAGCACCTTGCCTTTGTCGAGATCGAGAGTATCACTAAAATGGTCGCTTTGCTTATTTTTACCCGACTGGTTATTTTTTTTTTTTCTCTCTTTAAATTCCTAAATTAACTACAGATTTCAAATCGAATTGTAAAACTTACCTGAACACTTTCTTTGTGGCGACACACGATAGTTGGTTCATCTCGGAAATAGTGATCGCCCTCAACGAAACCGGATAGATCAAAGAATGATGTCGACGAGTCTGTAAAAAAGTCACAAAACTTCAATTCGCTTCATAAGACCTACAACAGCGAATTCTTACCATTTTTCGCTGGCAAATCCTTCGTCGTCCGATACAGTGTAAAATGCAAGTCACTACGCATCACATCAAAGTCCCAGGTTAGAACACTTTTGGGGTCGTTGTTCTTTATTACCACCTCGTGAATGTAGCCAGTTTTCAATTCCACTGTTTTGTAGAGATTCTGGTGCTCATGGGCGAGTGTTCCGTCCACGTGAGCCTCTTCCTCCTCACTGTTCATTTTGTAAAGAGTTTTCGGAATCAAACCGCCCTCATGGATAAGTGTCTAGAATGTTGAAAATATGTGTCAAGTTAGTCACAAGTGGATGATGCAAGTGTGCAGAAATGAGCGAACAAATGTGAACAAATTCTTGGCAATATGAGTTTTTTTTTTTTTTTTTCATTTGTTGGTTGTTGCAATTTAGACAAACAGGTGGCCAATTGACAAACAAAAACAGTAACAGGACAAACGAAATTTTGCGCATTGCAGCGTGTTTGATGGACGAGATATTGTATTTTTTTTTTCTTTTGTAATGTGATAAGAAGAGTGAATTGCATTCCTTAGAGACAAATCAACATTTTAGAGTAGATTTTCATTCTTTGACATAAAATCGGTTTGACGAGAATAAACAGCAGAAGCAAGCCAACAGGCAATGAACGAGTAATGTAAAAGCAAGAAACTGGAAGAAGGAATACAAAAATATTATCTACTGCGGATGGAATGATTTGACAGAGTGCAGAATTGTTGATGGATCCTACTGTTCACACTGAGAGCATGATTTAACAAAAGAAATGGTTTTCCAAATTAATACACAAAGTGATTGGTGTTGTAGTGATTTAGAGGGCATTTATGTTGACTAGTTTCGCTTGTGGTCGAAAATCGACCATCATTTTATAAGGATGTGATACTAAGAAACGTACCACAATTTTCGATAGTTAAGTTTTTATTTTATAAGCAAAAAGGCGACATCTATATCGAAAAATACGCCCATTTGAAAATAGTTTTACTCATAATTAAAATTTTGATACAAGACCTTAATCATCCCGGTCCTGCTTTATGGTGCAGAAGCATGGACCCTTACAAAAGCGGTTGCAAATCTTCTGGGATGCTTTGAGAGAAAGATTCTTCGAGTGATCTTCAATTCAGTTTGTGACGATGGAGTATGGAGAAGAAGATTCAACGACGAACTATACGGGCTATACAGCGACGGTGACCTGGTCAAAAAGCTTAAAATACAACGGCTGAGATGGCTGAGACACGTGGAGCGCATGGACAACAACGCACAAGGAGTCTTTGAATCCACCCCTGAGAGCAACGCAGCAGAGGAAGACACCATCTTAGGTGGCGCGCAAAATTGGAGAACGACCTCAACCAACTTGGTGTGCGTAGGCGGAGGCAGCTAGCGAGGGACCGAATTTAATGATTTTATCAAGAACAAATTTAATTAGAACAGGGTATTCGAAGAAGGAACTCGTGTTCTACAAAAAAAAAAAAAAAACTTAAACTTTTCTGACAAAAATGGATTTATTTCTGAATGAGGACAAAAGCAATGATTATGTATTAAAAACGTGAAGGGATGCATAATATCGAGGAATCGAACGTTTTAAGAGATATCTATAACTTTGTGGCAGTTCCGAAGGCACTTTTTCTACTTTAAGTCAGCAGAAATGGAACGAATTACTCGTGCCAATCCCTCTTCCTTTGCGCTCTTCCAAGGCAGTTGATTGATATAGTCCTATCCCGAGAAACTAATAAGCTATTCACACTGAGCCGAAAACCTGGGCCCTATTTCACCAACCACTTTTCATTTTGCAATTTTGCAAGAAAAAAAAAAAAAACCTGCAAAGTACAAGTGCGATGTGTTTCACCAAAAATGCAAAGTTCTCACGATTTTGCATTTTTTCAGACGAAGAGAACTTTGCATTTATAATCGTGTTTTGCAAATTTGCAAAGTGAAAAACATATGCGTGTATGTTATTATATTTAATTGCACCGAACGCGAAATATAGAGCAGGTTTTAATTTCGTAAAACTGTTTGTTGGGCTTAAAAAAAATTGTTTTCTCATACTCTACTAAACTAAAATTTGAGCAATATTTAACAAGGAAAAGAAAATCGGAGGATGACGAGTTAAAAACTTAAAAAAAAAAAAACAGCTGTTGAAGGTCGAAATATACAGAACCACATTGGAAGCACTTAAGCGCGTACATTTCACATACCAAAACTATTTTCAATGATTCGCCTAGTCTTTTTATGAGCTCGGTTAAAACGCTGTTCCACTGGGACGTCCGGATTTGTTCTTAGTGGTTTTATTAACCATTCACTTAAAGAATAAGCGCTGTCCCCTAAAAGTACTGCATTTGGAAATGGTCGATATCCTGCATTGAAATTCGCAGCCAAACTGGAATTCCTTAATACCCTTGCATCGTGCACACTACCTGACCTGGCCAGCTTACGTTAATCGCATAGAAAAATCGGTCCGGCCCACATACCATAATTGCATTCAATGCATGCTTCCCTTGTCTATTAACAAACTGCCCTGGGTGCGTCAATGGGAATCCACCTTGAGCAAAAAATTGGGTAGCTATTTCCGAACTATTTTGTGGCCAGTAAATGGTGGTTGCAAGCAATTCCTCGATTATTGCGTCCGAAACTCGTTTTACTACTCTGCAGGCTGTAGCTTTACTTATTCCGTGCATAGCAGCGACTCCATGATATTGTCCTCCATTTCCCATCCAACGTAGTGTGCATAGAATCTGTTGCAAGGGACTTAACCAATTATTATTTCGTTCGCTGTCAAACTTTAGCCTAGGTACGTCCAATTGTTGACAAAAAACGTTCAATATTCGTCTTCGTTAAACGGAAGCCTTCCAGGGTTGACAAATTTTCTCCAATTTCGAAATTTGTCCTTAATTTTACAACCCTTTGTACATTATTTGTATCCTCTTCCCCTTCAAAGAGTGCTTCGAAACGGTTCATTATATATTTTAACTGTTCACAACAAAATCTCAACTGCAAATGATTTTGTTTCTTTGCATATTATTGACAAACTGTATGTAAATGTAAAGTGCAAATCTAATTTGTTTGGTGAAACAAAATGGATGATTTCTTTGCAAATTGAAAAAACTTTGCAATTTGCAAAAACATGCTTTGCACTTTGAAAATTTTTGTTTGGTGAAACGAATTTTGCAAAGAGGAAACACTTTCAAATTTGGAAAAAAATAATTCTGAAAATAAATAAAGTAAAAAATTGCAAAATGCAAAGTGGAGAGTGGTTGGTGAAATAGGGCCCTGGTTTTCGCGAAAACAACTCGAAAACTTCATCGAAAACAGAAGTTTTCCCATACATATTTCAGTTTTTAAAACGAGTCGTTTAAAGTCGTTTTCCACGAAAACACCACGAAAACGACTTCCAATCGTTGCGTTGTTGAAACAAACACACCTTTTGCAACATTCAGCAGAGCAGCTGATCGAACAAATGGCACAACTTAAAATCATTCTCCACACTAATTGATGGGCTAATATTATTTTTATATCCGTCAAACGAAAACTGGTTGTTCGGTGTGAATGGAATTTCGAGTTTTCGACGAAAACACGGGTTTCGCTGCGGTGTGAAAAGGGTATAAGGATAAGGGTAGGAGAATTACATACGACCTAAAAATATTTTTTTCTCTCATCGTGGGCCTAACTAGAGGACAGTTGTCTGACAGCATGAATTCGATAGTACGTCGACTCTTGCTAGTAAAAAATAAAGTGAAGAAAAGGCTTAGAAGCCGCTTTCTGCTCTAACAAATTGTAAACTGTTTGTAGCAGCCAAATTTCGGATTCGGCTTACAATTTTTCCCAAAAACTCAAACCCACAAGCGAATGGTTGTGAATCCAGGCAAATTTCATAAATGTTTACAAACCACAAGTTTTCTAATGAATTAATTCAAAGTAATTTGTGTTATAGTTTCATGAGAGGGGTCTTAGGTCGTGGTTCCAAATAAGGGTGTTTAGGCTGCGAAGTCCCACCCCACGTTCGTTTACGTCTTTGATTTGCAGTCAGTTGTTTCGTTGATTTTAAATTCAAACAATAATGACAGCCTTGCAAATTCATAAAACGCCCACAATTTCTTTCCTCGCATCGAAGAGTCAAGTTGTTTGGGGAGTATGGTATGGAACATGTTGAATGTGTTTTGTATTATTTATAGTCCTGCCTGCACTGGTTGAGAAGTGAGCAACTTACTACGACTGTCTTATTGAGTTGAGTGTGCGGAGAATGTGAATCAATGGAACGCTATCATTTTGTTTCCCTAGGCGAAAGCAGTTTCACTGGTGTGCGTGAAATTAATAACTGAGATGACAGCACTTGAAAAAGTAAAAAATAATAAAAAAAAAAAACAAACAATGGCGATTCAACAACAACTGCAACTCGAATTCACTTTTCTTACACATTCACACGTGGGTATATAACACCGCGTGAAATATTTCTGCTCAACCTGATCCAAATTTGCCGTAATGTATGGCTATCAAAGGAAATTCATAATTCATCATCAATTTACTAAAGTATAAATATTTCCCTGCCCCTCAACGTCTCAACAAGTAGCCGGCGGTGTAAAACGTACCTTGCATGGGCCGCCTAAGAAATCTGGAATGGTCTCCGAATCGATGTACTGCTCCAGTCCGTCTTTCATATGAATACAATCGGGGCCGCCATAGAAGAGGAATTTCGAACGTGTGTTCTCATCTGAAATCATGAACAAATCATTCACTTTTTGCACCAATAAGGTATCTTCTTTAACAAACCTATGAACGCACTGACGATTGTCCACGCAATGGGGAAGACACGTGGCGCTCGCACAACCAGCACTCTGCCCATAGTCTCTGGATAGTGTTGTTCAACAGTCTCGATTATATTGAGGAGAGCCTTCACTCCCGGCTGCCAGAGATGACGCATCGACAGACCTTCTAGATCAACCAAAAGGCACCAGCTTAGCACGGGCTTGCCCAGCCTCTTCGCCGACTCGTTGATCTTCTTGATGCCCTGTTCACAGATGTGAATTGACTAGGAAAGACAAAAAGAAAATTAAAGAATGTTTCTGAGAGAGAGAGTGTCTTGATGACTTACCAACTTCAGTAGACCCTCAGTGCCGATCGATTTCAGGAGTCCCTTCACATCCATATGGCCCAGTCGTAGAATATAAATCGGTCGCCCAGATTTATCGCGGTGGTGCCATCCGCCAGGAAAGTGATTTACAACCACCGACGGTACCTTGTACTCATGCGACAGGTTATCAATCTTATTATCTGCACGCCACTTCAAGGAATCCTTGAGCGTGGCGAAAGCCTTGTCTACATGAAAATCGCGTGCGGTAAGAAATCGCAACAAAGTCTGATAGCTCGGAATCTTTTCGATTCCCTCTATGTCGCCAACCAATTTTCTCAACTCAACTAATTTCGACTCCTGCATCGGTGTCAATTGTCCCAAATACTTGGCAATGAAATCACCATCCAGCAGTATTTCATGATTGACCGGCGACGTGGGCTCCTTTGCAACCGGCGACGCGGGTGCATCGAGTGGCGGCTGCCAACGTTCCACATGCACAACGCCCTCGGACTTGAGTTCCTCAATGAAATACTCGATGATCTCTTTGCCCTTCAGCGTCGTCTGTGTGTACTGCTTCATGCCCATCTTCTCCATGGAGTTCTCAAAACCAAAGAAATTCTTAATGTCCAGCGTTGCGGTCTGATCGAAGCATGTCCAGTCTGGATTGTCCGGATGTGAGTAGTAGCGACAGCGTTCAAAGATTTCAATACGCGACGAGAAGCTTTCGTTTACGGCTTCAATGCTGAGCGTTCTATTGGCCATGTCCAAGAAGTTATTCTGAATAAAGTAGACTACTTCGACACCAATTAACTTTTTGAAAATGTACGGTGCATCGACGGCTAGTCGGCAGCGTCGACTGGTGTTGCGTCGGGCGCCATTGTCAAATATCTCGTCTTTGACAATTTGACAGTCCAGCACGATGGGCATTTGCGAGCACGTGGGAAAGCGCTTCTCGTACGCCTGGAAAGAGGTAAATAAATCTTAATTAATAAAACTGACAACCGCACACTTTTCGACGGAGCAAAGGTGCATTGAAAACCCGATTGGTAGGGCTTACTCGAAGATCGACTTGCGTTGCTCTGGACGCTACAGGTTGGATAAAAAAATGTCTGTAAAGCCAGCACGATGGTCCCCATTCAAGCATTTAATACAATTAGTACACAATAAAAGTAGGGTACCCAGTTGGGATTCGTGGGGAACTCCAACCGTGAAATGTGTTTCCTTGGGCAGTTAGTCAACCCAACTTGACTTTTCGACGTCAATCAGCCTATTACGGTCAAGGGTAACAAGGGCTTTGCTAAGGTCCAGAAAAACAATAATAATGCCACACAATCTGGTGTTTTTCGAGTTTAAACAACTTATCTAAAGTGTTGGACAGCCTTTATAAATATCATGTTCGAAAAAAAAAACATTGTCACACTATGTGTTGGAACTAAATTCATAACCTACGTGGTTCGCTTCCTTGAATGCTGCTCCTTACTTTGGGTTTACTCCTCAACATTTCACCACATCTCCCCACTGGAAGTTAAAACTTGCCAGGCTATAAATAACGCTCCAGGGGTATCATTTTGTAATCGACGGTTAAACTTGAGACAAACCCATATAATAATTACGCGAAAAAGGTCCCTAGGCGAAATCCCTTTCCTTCTAAAAATTACGTTTTTGAAACTAATTTAAAAGGACTTGTTAGAACTTTAGGTAGCCAATGAAAATGTAATTTCGCTTAGTGATTTTCAACACGATTATTCATTAAGGTTGAAGACCCTTGATCGTAGGATTTTCTCGCATGAGTGTGCCGTGGAAGTCTCATCTCTGCACCCTCTAATTATTATCGTTCTTTTTGCTCATTACTATTCTACTACTACGGGTTGTCAATTTAACATTGCGCCCTCATCATTATCCACACTTAACCTGTAATTATTTGTTCAATGTCATCTAAACTTCCGGAGTATTCACCGGCTGTCTTCTGCGTTCAATGTCAAACGTTCGTCCACCTTTCAAAAATTGTCCAAGTACAAATGGCTTCTATTCAATTAAAGAGAAAGGCGCACAAAAGTCTAGTTTCGACCCCATACCATGCGGATGACATATTGCTGCACTACCACGGCACTAGCAATATTATGATGTGAAGGCACACCTGTAACTCGACTGAGAACCAAACCACATTATTTTCGAACTAAATGGATTTGATTAGCCTGAGCCGGTATGGATATATAGCACGCGACACAATTAAAAATCCCAATGTCAATGGTGGTCGGAAGGAGGCAAGAAAATGCTCGCTTCAAAAATAGACCAAGACATGGTACCTACACAAACACTCGGCATGATTGACCGAAGAAAATTGTAATCCATAAAATATTCAAGCCTGTCTAATGTATCTTTAAAATTATAATTGCTGTATACAAGGAACTAGATAGAATACTCCATAAGTCGTGTGAATAATGAACGCCAGAGTCATTTGTCTTGAAGGTCTGAGGTGAGGTCTGAGCTCTTCGAGGATAATGCTGTCTGGTAGGCTGAATGGGAAAGGAAACAGTTAATGGTGGCAATTATACAGCGCGACGGGTGTATTTGATGGAAGTAAACGAGCCAAACACGCGGAAAATCAATGATGTTGTTGCCTTCAAAGGCAAGGTTAGGGACGTTTTAAATTTGTATTTAGGTTAAACAGATAGGTCAGATAAAATGTATACTGGCGAGGGTTCGAGTTGTGAAACAACATGTGTAATACGATTAGGGTTGCGGTGGTAATTCTGCCTTGGGAAGTTTGTTTGTTAGGAAGAAGGATAGGCGCTTGGGAAAATACTCCGATATATATACCTTCTGTACATGAGCATACGTGAAGCACTCATCTCTTTCTAACATTTTGAAAAAATTACTGCCTTGAATGTATTTTCCTACGTAAGTGAAATAGTTCAGAAGTACTTTGCTCCTACGTATAGGGGAGTACTTCGGAAGTACTTTGTACCTACGAAAAAGGAGGTACTTCAGAAGTACTTTGCTCCTACGTAAAGGGAAGTAGTTCAGAAGTACTTTGCTCCTACGTAAAAGGAAGTACTAAAGAAGTACTTTGTTCCTACATAAAGGGAAGAACTAAAATTGTAATTATTTTCAACGTAAAATAACAGCAGTAAGAAAGGACTTTATTTCTGCTGGTGACAAACTAGAAACTACAATAAAAAACTAACAAATTAACATTAATATTCTTGATTCAATTATTTATATTTATTTTCTTATCTGTCTGAACGACCGACTGATTGAATTAGCACGCACTAAAAGCCAACTATGATTTTATTTTATTTCTAATTTCGAATACTAATACTCTAAGAGAGCGCAAACACATTCACAAAAAAATATTTCTCTGTAGTAGTGCTTTCGAGAAACTACTGACTTTTAGTTTGCAGGATGTGCATTATTTGCATTCGTTCTTGTATACTATGTGTCTGGATTTTTCTCTTGCGCTAAGAGGCATCTACAGAATTGGAAAAAGAGGTTCGAAGTCCCAAGAAATTTGAATTCAATCGGATTTTTTATAACGAAACTGGTAATCGCCCCCATTCGAAGTATCCGTTTCCGAAAAAGGCCGAAAGGAAAGTCAAATGTCTTCGGAACTGAGATTGCATTCGAAGTATCCGTTTCGGAACAAAGTCAATGAAGCATTCATTAGTTACTAAAACAATTGTTGTCAAAAGTAAGTGACAACGTGGTACAACTCAATGCGGCAATGTTCTCTTTCTATTAACGACTAGCAGGACCCGGCACAACTCCATTCTGTCCGCAACCGTTATCCACCAGACGGCAATTCTGTCGTGGGCGTTGACGTTTACTTCAACGCCACCTATCGTCAAATGCAAAAAATGCGAATAAAGTTATTTTGCGGAATTTTCCTTATGCCCAAACCTAAAATACAGCAATACGAACAAAACAAAGAAAATAATCATATAAAAATCGCCCCAGCGGTTATCGAGTTATATATATAGCGTCGTTCTAATAACAAATTTTAGTCTCGACTTTAAATTTACGAAAGCTCAGAATTGCGAAATTTGTATGGAAAATATAGCCACTGTGATAAACTGAAATTTAGAGTCGGAACTAAAAATGTTTTTTGATAAGGTCCATAGACTCGTAATGGCACCAAACGTTCTTTATATATTTACCACGCCAGGCTTATTGTTTTTCCCGTTCATCACTAAACAGCAAATCCTGTCACAAGTATTTCGCATAGTATTTCACATTCACCGACCCATTTCCTTAATGATAAACCCTCTTCGCTCTTGATTCAATAATAATGCCAATTTAATTTAGGATGATACCTTAATTAGCTCATCTTCCAACTGAATAAGAGGAAGAACTGCGTAGGGGCTAGAAATCCGTTTGTTCCCTTTTGGATTGTGGAATAGATTAAAGAAACCAAATCCCTATAGACACCCGACTTTAAAATCAAACGATTTTTTGCAACATCGGGTGTTTTCTTAAACGTCGAAAATCTGCGCTAGTACAATTGTCTTTCTTTTTTGTTGCATTAATGAATACACTTATTCTGCAGCACGTGTGCAGGCCTGCTTTAGTACAATTTTAAGTTGTCACTAAATGTTCATAAACGTCAGACAAAAATCAAAAAAATCATCACAATAGTTTAGTTTTCGCCACATTCCACACCGCAGTTTCTTTTTCCCTTAAAAAAAGTTAAATTTAACTGTAAAAACACATAAAAAATAGCCAATATAACTAACATTTTTCGCACTTTAAATTTTTTTATTTCCCGCGCTTTCTGCAGTCAAAAAAATATGGATGCACAATCTGCCAGACGCTGATGGCATTTACATATGACGTTTACGAACATATCTTCTGCAATTCATCTGCGTTTGTTCGATCAAAAATCTGACTTTATGAACACGTCTTACGCAGATCTTAGTTAGGAAGACTAATCTAATTATCCATACGAACCCGATGCAATGAAAAATACTATTCACTCGCAAGTCGGTTTGACAGAAATAACCTTGAACCAAAAATAGCAGCTCATTACATACATATACCCAAAAAGTATCACACAACGAGAAAGAGAGAGAGCGAGATATCCTTGAATGGCCCTATACAAAATTACAAAGTATACAGAGAAGATGTGATATGACAATGACAAGCTACAAACATACAAAATTCATTACACCCACTTACTGCACACATTGTCAATGTATCAGTCAGTGGAATTCGCCTCCATAATTCATAATTCCAAAAGTATCTATCTACTTGTAGTTCAGAAAAAAAAAAAAAAAAAACAAATCTGCTCCATAAAATTGTTGGCGACGTACACAAAGCTTTGCTCAATCTACTAAATTACTAAAGGGGTTGACTATAATTTAGGACCGGCTTCCAAAGAAAATCCAATAGCACGACACACAGTCCTATCTAGTCATTTCTATATCTATATCATTTCTAATTGAATTGAGAAGAAAGTGAGGGATACACTGGCGCGCTGCATCCGGAAGCAAATTAATTTAATCGAATCCAATTTCACTAGATGTCGCTTTGTTGGATGGAATCTCTTTCCATCATGATTGCGTAACAGAAACAACTATACCCGTTTGAATGGTTAATTTCTTTATCTGTAACTGTATCAGGCTGAATGACACGTTATGCAATTTGAACGCGTATATATGCAAACGATTGCAGTAATTAGCGCAAATAACAGTTCGCCGACTGATGGAATAATCAGTTAATGTGTTGATAAAATATTTGCCAGCGAATTAGCATCGATAATTGGATCAAGGGGGAGGTGTACGATACCAGTTTGTGGAGTATCTCATCGCTGAGATAAGAATCCTCGATAGACGTACTGCTTTTAAATGTAATTGACAACAAATTGATTGGGTATAGTTTAAGTGCTAATTCGGTGTCTTCTTTGCAGAGGGGTACACGGGGCGTATGAGTGATATTTTTTTTGTTTTTCTTCTTTGGTTAGAGAAACAACAAGATCGCATATTGTTTATGGAAACGCTCACGATTTTTCTATAAGGGGTGTACTTAAGATTCTGCGAAAACTGACAGGTACTAGACAGATCTGGCAATTTCTGATCGATTTCATTCTCTAGCTGGAAAATATGGGCGTCGGCGTCGATAGGCGTGCGAATAGAAAACGACTCGGGGTTTTTTTAGTCTTACATGAATATTTTTTATTTGCTGTGTAGACCAGTACGTACAACTAGTTAGGCGGTGCCAATTTTGAGGCAGCTGAGCTGTCGGTCTTTTTGTCTGCTTTCCTATCTCGGAGAGGTCGAAAAACATTCATTGCCTAGGCAAGAAACAAGTTACCTTTGACCAGTTGAACAGAATAGAGTATTGCTCTATACAACTTTTCAGAGGCTTATGATTTATTTATTGCAACGCAATTTTTACTAATTCCATAACCGCTTCTTGAGGAATTCCGAAGGAACTATAGTATCCGCTCATAGATTTAGATTTGATTAGATTTTATTAATTAATTATTTGATTATAAATCTTTACATTAACCCAAAATCGAAGAAAGCATGGCAATAAGCCGTCTGCCGACTGACAATATTGTTTACAATAGCCACTTCTTGTTATTATAGTTTAGTAAAATAAAAGCCAAATAAAAGCCAGGGCTTTCTTTCAAAATTAAACACTTTCTGATATAATTCTTTGCCGATAAGCTAAGACTGTCTTACAGTAAGCGAACAGATGTATCATATTCAGTTCGTTGAGCTTCTTCGGGATATCTTCATCGGAAATTTGATATACTCCAAAAAAGTGCCGCCTTGTTTCCCTGATCGAAGGACATCTACCCATGAAATTAAATATATCCTCCCTCTCCGGGATCTTCCCTATGAGGTTGATAATTTAGCGGAAGTAGTTCAGATAGCAGTTCTATTTTGTAAGTGAAATTTCCTCGGGTTTGAAGTAATTCCTATCCCCGAAGTCATAATTCAGCTGACTATATATAGATCGATGCAGTGATTCCGATGCTTCTCTTTCCGACTGTTGTCTGAAGTTAAGATCTATTGCTGTAATCAACTGATATAGCTTTGGCGTTCTTAATCCCCGGTATGCTTCATTCAAATCCAGGCTTGTTCCACGCGTGTGTGACCACCAAGGTCATTAAAATTACTGTACCAACTATTTTTGCATCATTGGAGATTTTCAAAATGTAGTCCACTTGAAGTTTGAGTGCCTTGTAGCCAGTCTCCAGCATTATAAATATCCCTTTGATGTAAAACCTCAGTAGTTTTTCCACTTCCCCAAACCGGCTACCACCCCAGTATAGTTGATCCCTTATATGGATCCCGACCGCCTTCTTTTAAAATAAAATTCCAATTCGTCAATGATCCAGGGAATCGTCTAAAGGTGTATCCAGACCAGTGAAACATTTGTTTTATAAACGTTTATTAAATGTTTATAAAATGTTTCCGATTTGCTTCAGAAATATTTCATAAATATTTATTTAACATCTCTTAAATGCTTCGTTCAATATGGACGCCGATGAAACATTTATGAAGGGAGCGGGTCGAAATTCTGCTTTCAAAATTCTGCTTTGCAAAATTCTGACTTTTAACACAAAAATTCTGTTTTTTTTCTTTTCTGTTCTGTCTTACAAAATTCTGCTTTCCAAAATTCTGCTTTTTAAAATTCTGACAAGCAATATTTTAAACAAATAAATTCTGCTAATTCTGTTTTTTTCTGTTTCAAAAGCGCGCGCTTTTTAACATTTTCCAAACCTTTTTTTTATTATTTGCAGAATTTTGAAAAAAAAAAAAAAAATTCTGACAAGCAGAATTTTGAAAGCAGAATTTTGTAAAACTGAATTTTGAAAAAAAGAATTTTGCCCTCGCCAGAATTTCGACCCCAACCCTAATAAATGTTTATGAAATGTTTATGAAATATTTATGAAATATTTATGAAACAATAATTATTAAATGCTTATGATATGTTTCGTTGGTCTGGAAACACCTTAACATTTTACACCTCGAAACTGTTTCATTATTGAGATACCTACTGAAAGTAACCCAGTAAGTGTATGATAATCGTAGTTTAAAATGGGGACGTTCAAGTATCTAGTGTAGTAAGTCAGACAGCTGTCTGATTAGATGTATATCGGTCTCGTTTGGCTGAAATCGATCATATGAGCAGCTGTTTCAGTTGACGTTTATGGAGGGGTAGCCGACGAATCTAGTTAAGAAATTCGTGACTGAGTACTAAGTTGACAGTTCGGATATGTGCGAATGACGTAGAAAAAGTGACGTTCCCGAACAATCTAGTTTTTGCGTACAGGTTACATCTTATCCAGAGCAATAGTCGATTAAAGATAACTAGATTCTTGAATGTGCCCAATCTTGATCGAGTATTTCGACCGGCTGTATTTCCCCATCGTCTGAACGAGGGAAAACACAAATAACACATTGAGCGCCGTTTTGAGTCCACAATTTTAGAAAAAATAAAAAAAAAAGTGGGGAAAAGAAAATGTCGCGAAACGAAACTACTTGCTTTCATCATTATATTGTTATTGTTGTTGGGGTTGTTAAATTTTGTTTTCTTTCTTGGCGCAACAGGTTCGTGTGCTCTAGCCCTAGATTCTCGCAACCATTCGTTTTTTGCGTGAGTTTCTTTTTTTTTTTGCGGCGAATGGAAGGCTTTTTCAATTCTATGCCGAGTCCGAACGGCTAATTGAGAAGCTCTTTATTATATTTATAATACTTTCGGATGTTTGTCAGACGTTCGCAAAAGGTGACGTAAAGGACAAGTACTTTAAGATGTAATTTGTGTTTTTACAACGTTCGAAACCGAGACTTCTTGCTTAGAAGTCCAACACACTTTCCACTAACCCACTGCGCCTAAGATCCACTAATAGCTACATATAACATATTTCGAATTTCGACATCTTTCTGTCAACGGCAGCGCACCTGTGTCGGATGGCTCACTTTTCCCTCAAGCAACTGCGATTTTTCCCTTTCTTCCCAAAGACTATTAAAAATTAATTCAATTAAATAGGGATATTCGGAAAATGTTTAAAAAAATTCTGCAAGTATCAGGAGGGGTTACACAAACGTAAACGCTTCGTATCTGTGTGCACTCTTCGACACACCCAATAAAATGGATTTAAAAATGAATAACATCTAGGTATTCTCTGTTTTTTCCGTTAGCCGACCTAACTTTATTTTTTTGTTTTGTTTTGAATACGTTTTAAAAATATTTTGTTCGCCATTTCCCTTCATACATTTCGTCCATTGAAACACAAAGGGACGAAAGTGAGTTTTGGAAACTCAAAGAGGCGTAAGCTCACATACGCCTATTCGTGCTTCGAAACAATTACAAAATTTCGCTTACACCCCAGAACAAAAAAAAAAAAAACGAAATCTCAACAATGGGTTCAAATTCACTCACGACCTTTTGTGATGCTAAACTTGCTTTAACAATTTTTTTTATGTAATAATTCTCAAAATGGGATTTTTGTTACTTACGTACGCCCCTTTGTGTTTCAATGGACGATTTGTTTGGCTCCCACACCAAAATTCCGCTCGTGGCACGTGAGAGTTCTATGCATGCACGAATTCCATAAATCAATAACAACTTAAATACTCTATAGCAATTAGCAATATTTAGATTAATTTGTTTCTTCGTTATCAGCCGCTTGGGGACAAAAAAAAACCTTTTATCGACCGAGAGTTTGTACACCATTAACATAAAATGAGAACGGCTACACTAGACAGCCAGATGTCCAAATCAATCACTCACAAAAATAGCCATCGCCTATATGAATTGCTTGTAATTGACGCGCTGATGTGACGTTATTTATTTAATTTAGTTTTTGGCAGCCAAATGCAATGCAAAATAAGGTGGACAAAAAAACCCCCGGAATTCCCACCATCAACACACCACACCACTCTAGCTGGTGGCGTTTTGCGCATCTAGTTGCTTATTTATTTGGCACTTGAACTTGCGATTTGACGTTATCGACAAAGGCCACGTGAAAGTGTTTAGTCGCCATTGCCCCGCAAAGCTTGCACGCCCAATGATTGAAGCATCACCCGTAGAGTCTACAGTTGATGCAACCGTCTACAGTCTAATAATAGATTTGATTTTGAGTAGGTACGCCGAAATTTGAAATGTTGGTATTTACTTGAGGGAAAATTCGGCGTGCCAAATCGGAGGTGGGTCTTTGAAAATGTTCGTCTTGTTTACTCGTTTCTGTTAAAAGATGGGCAATTCGCCACGTTCGGCATGCGGGATGTATAGTCCCAATAAAGTCTTATTACAAAGTAAAATTTGGTGCGAACAATTTTTATTGTTGTTTGCCCATGAATTTGTGGGATGGTTCGTTTGGCAATTATCGCTAGCCATAATTGTTTTTAATCTTTGGGAGTTTTTGTTTTCCAAAGGCAAACGCAAGTGGAATATTTTTTCAATGACATCACCAGGGCTGCCGTTTGAAATTGTTTGGGAACTTCCAGGATCCGAAAGAAATTGTTCGACGCGAAAGTAACAAAGTCGAATCACGAGAAAAATTTAGCGAATATTCAGTAAAATTAAAATTAAAAAGTAAAATTCGTTTTGCAATGTACTATAGGTAAAGAAATGTCAGGGCAAAGTTAAAATAGGTACATAGTTCAATCCAAAATTAAAAATAGGAGGACAATTTGTCGTTGGGGAGTACCGGAGTACGGCAGCCGAAAAAGGAGTACAATACTCCTATTGTAGTACTTTCGACAGCGCTGGACATCAGAGTTTTAGTTATTCCAGCAATTTTCCGCTATAATTTTCTCTACGGTTAGAAATTGTTTTGGAGTAGGTGCTTAGGCTTATTGCAGTAACAATGATAGTGTACACGAAAATCCACTTAAACGCTTCAAATTGACGTGAGTTTATTACGAGTCGATCATGAAGAATTTTTGAAAATCAGGTACTTTACGTGACAGTATGATAATGTCGTCGCTGACGATGGCAGTTGACTATGGCATGGGCCCTTGGGGGCGTGTATAAATGAATCAGTCGATATCGATATGGGGTGTTTATTTCGCTTTAAATTAACTTACTTGCTGGACTTGGCTCTCTGAATATGTCTTTACGCCCATGGGCACTTCTTGTCGAATGTCATTGGGCATTACCAATTGTCAATTGCATCATGTTTCTCTTTATAATTTTTCGTTAGATAATTGCCCCCTGTGTCATTTCTGTGTCAATGTAAAACTTGCGTTAAAAACTACTGTCAATCTTCCTCTACATTCCATGCATGCACATATAATCACGGCTATCGTGAACATAATTCCGCCCGAAATATTTCCCATTTTTCAAAAATAAGTATCGGCAATGAATTTCGAAAAAGGGAACAAATTCCGCCCGGAATAAATTGATATCGTGAACGAAAATTTCCAAAGGAATTTGATTGGATTTCCCTCCGGAATATTTCCTTCGTAAATTTGTAGGTGGAAATTCAATACGTAAGCAGTTTGTATGGGAGTTTGAAGTCTTTTACTTTTTATTTTTTAATTTGGCTGATTTGAACCCAAAAAAAATAAAAGTGGCATTGGATTGATGCACTTCAAACAACAGAGAGAACGAATTTTTAATCATGCAAACATTTTGTTTTAAGTCCGTTTTTCATTATCTATCAAAATAAATTAAAAGATAATTAATTAATCAGAAACTATTGGAGATGATGGTAAATTTATTCGATGAAAATCGCGACATTTCTTATGATGGGAGGAGTGGTGAATGGTTTTTTGATTGTTGACAGGTTGTCTGAGAGAAAATCTAGCAGATACTTTAACACTGGTTTATTGACCCTGCAGTACCTACTGGTAAAAGCAATAGGCGTGTAAAGTAAATTACGATTTTCAGCATGCAATTAAAACAACTAAAAAGTGCACTTGACACTTCGAGGACTCACAGTAGTTGTTGTAATTGCGTGCTGAAAGTCCTACTTTACTTTGCTTTGCTGAGATCGAAACTAAAAAAAAACAGGCCTTAAGATTGCAACGCTTTTTAATTTTCTACTTACAACAACGCCTGTGGTAACTCTAAGGGATTGGATTTTATTATTATTATTATTTTTTATTAACCAATAAACATAAATGTACAAGTAAATCTTAAAGTAACAGTGCTAGCTAGCTCCAAGGCTTACGACTGGGGTATTGGGTTTAACTCTTAAAGTTCCTCTGTTCAGTTTCACTTAATTTTTGTCTTGTTGAATTTTTTCCTCGGCCAGCAGTCTAAAAACTGCGCTGCGAATCCAATTCGCGTCTTTGCACTTGCTCAAATTAACGAAATTAATTGGTTTCAAACAAATATTTGCAAAATATACCCAAATATGAGCTTAATTGACAATTGAATAAATCACAATTGACAACAACTGTCAATGCATTCGAACATATTTTCGAAAAATTCCGGGTGAAATTAATTTCGATGGAGATTTGCGATAGGAGGAATGTTTTACAGGAAACAAAAAATGTTCGAAGGAACTAAGAGCCAGACGTCATTTTTAAAAATTTTCCCATAACTTACCTAAAGTCAACAGAAAAGAAAACAAATCAAGTAGGTAGGTATGTTCATATTTAAAAATGTATAAGGTGACAAAAGTGCAGTCAACTCAACACTGCCTGCGATTAAATTAAGGCTATTGGTCTGGTTGAAATCTACTTTCTGAGTCTTTCCATTTTATAGATACATATTTACTAAACGTTAATTTAATAAAAAAAAAAAAAAGTGAGCATTGTCGTTAAAAATTCTCTTTACATACCTACCCGTTACTAGCAATAGCAATCAAGTTCATTTCTTACTTTCAAGGTTCAAATCTTGCAGTTGTCTGCTGTAGCTATAAGCAAATATTATTTCAACTCGATTGGGTGAAGAATAACTTCCATCGCAGTATCACTTCAGCAAATGTTTTCTGTTAAACAATTACATTCTGTGTTGACTTTCAAAAATAGCTCCAAACACTATTTAGCATTTGCAAATAGGTATATTTGAAATAAGCACAAACATAGGGCGAATTCGTTAATAATTGAGTAAATTGTATCCACTTCATGTCAATTGATGTTCTTACAGGAATCATTCGTGTTGTTATTATATCTGCCCAACAATTTGCTTACAAATCTTAAAACTAAAAAGTCGCATTCACCAACTGGCAACACCACACACAAATGGGCAACGACTAGAGGCTGATACATTAAAAAATTTCCGTCCCATTCTTTCTCACAGCATAATGGCGAGCAAAACAACCGACAACAAACCAGTTCCACTCCACCCAACCCGTGCCAGCTGAAACACCTCACCAAATGTCATTGAGTGAAATATCCACCTGAGTTCTCTCAGACCACAAGTAAAAGTGGTTTCCTTCAATTTTCTTCAACCTACCTATAAACAAAGTAATCAACATGATTTGAAAGTCAAATTTCGTGTTCTCGTCTTGATTATCTAATTTCGTTAGGTCGGAAGAATGTGTTTTTGTTCTACTTAAAAATAAATTAGAAGAAACCGGAAAAGCTTTTCGCTCTAGCAGGCAGAGTGGTGTGGCACTAACGGTGAAAAAATTGTGTGTATAATTATTATCGGTCGCCTCACATGTTTTCGATTAAATTGATACAAAAAACGTAAACAATAAACAATGAGAAACGCGAAAGAAAAAGACAAAGCGCATGTCTTCATTTCAGTTTTCATTGAGTTTTTTGTACGACGACTAGTGTTGCCCATCACGATTTTTCAATGGAGTATGTGAGATGTTAGTATTTCTATTTTGTACTAGGGAAAGGGACACTTTTTCTGGGTTGATTGTGAGTGTAACAACATTTTTGACAAATCGTCTGCAAATATGACATGAAATAGGTACGTATCTTAATTTAGACATAAATCGTGGCAAATCATAATTGCGCCTTGTCATTTCGGTGTAGCCACTTTATTCGTTAATAAAATTTACAATCACAAGTCAATTTAATTGAAAAATTGTTGATGCATTGTCAAATTCTATAAAATTGGTCAAATGAATACATAACCTGGTACTGCGAACTCACACTTGCTTGTCACTTGTTCAAGTTTTCTTAAAACCGTAAATAGATCTAGTTGAAAAGTAAATTTGCACGGGACTTCAACCAAGGCGTGTTAAGTTTTGAGCTCAGATTCGAATGATGGAAACATTTTAATACATTTACCAAATGTCAAAACATAAATATACAAAAACTAGTTCAATGAAGTGGTGGACCTAAATTAAAATTTCGACAGAGGTATTTGTTGCTAAAAACATGCGTTGAAAAACAATTGGACTGAATTTGCCAAACGAGGTTAAAAATGGACTTTCTTAAAAATCTTTTTTGTTAATATTTAAAATTCAATTAAAAAAGAATACCCACGTGTTTTCTTCCACTTCCAGGGGATTTAAGACGTTTCCCGGGCGTCTTTTTTATTCTTCTCGCTATTTCCAAAGCCGTATCTATTTTTTTGCCCTTATTTTTTGCGATTTCGTTTTTAGAACGATATCAAGTCCAAATTTTTTTCAATTTGATAGTATTCTGAAAAATTTAGCCAACTCGAATTTTGAGATATTCCAGACAAATTTTAGTCTTCTGAAGTGGAAATGCATATTTCGCGGTCGAACCGATCTTCTCCCATAGGTAGTTCTTATTTGATTTACATGAAAATGTCAATTCTAAAGTTAAAATGCGATACAAACAATAATTTTTACTGTGAAAATAAATTTTACCAACTCACAATTGCTACATTTTCAATAGAAAATTTATCTCTATTTTGACTTTAAGATTAATTACTAAGGGCCACTTGCACCAAACTCATTTGACGGCAGTATTTATTCTTTTATTCATTGTTTAGCTCTATTCGCTGATTAGGGTAGAAATTCTGTTGCAAGTCTACACTTATTTATCTATCCATGGATAAATTCATAAAATATTTATCCAGTCTCGAAAGGCTCGATAGTCGTGCCCAAACGTCAAATAGTAAAACAAAATGTCACGTACTTGGTGTTGTCAAGAATAAAATCAGCAAATAAATAAGAAATAAAATTGTAACAATGGATATTAATTTAATTTCGGACGGCGACGATGAAGAAATTGTCGATTTTATAAGTAGTGACTTTTATAATCGAGGAATATTTGAGAGAAAAAATCATTTCGATACTCTGAGAGATGGGGATTTTATTCGAAGATTTCTATTAACAAAAACTACTACCTTGCGTTTGCTGGAAGAAATTGAAGAACAATTGGAATTCAAAAGCGACAGGTATGTGTAAATTTCCCGTCTTGGTTGTAGGACACTGAATTTGTTTCCGATCTTCCGAAATACTGGCTAAATATCCCTCCTCAAATTTGATAACCCGAATTCAGAGCCCTAGCGAACCACATACATACATTTTAATAATTCTTGTTTATTATGTTAGGAATAATTCTGTGTCACCAATAAACCAATTATTGTGTGCTCTACGTTTTTATGCGACTGGTAGTTAGCTAATAACATGCGGCGACATGATAGGGGTGCATGAATCGACAGCATGTCGAATAATACGTAGAGTTACTCATGCTATAGCTCAACTCAGACCAAAATACATACAAATTTCCAACAGCAGAACAGCAGAAAGTGGCCACAGAATTAATTATGGCAAGCAACAATAAAATTTCAGCCGTTGTAAAATTTGGAGCCCTAGAGCGTTTATTTAAATATTTTGCATTAATTTCATCCGTTGAAGTCATTACCTCTGTAGCTTTTATTTGCCATTTATTTGACAGTTCAGGCGTTCAGCGTATTTTTTGTGTTTTTAATATTGGTAGTATTGGCAAAATTAAAATAATCGAAGGTTACTTATCCAGGCATAATTTTGCAATGGTGCAACACAAAGAGGGGAAGTAACTATTTATTGGTTTATCTTTGGTTAGCTACCCAGAAGTTTATTTAGATATCCAATGATTTGGTGCAAGTGGCCCTTAAGTTTAAATTACCCACCATTGGAAGTACCTAAACAATCCGCATAAAAGTACCAACGCGGCAACACTGCCCAATAAAACGACAGCGAATAACCACTCGAGTAAAAATCTCAATTGGTTTGACAGTTCCACTGAGTGGGAAACGACCTTTTGTTACTTTTCACTGACTGTTCCGTAAATATTGTGATGTTGTAGGTTGTACGCTGAAAAACGGGTTTTATAAAACTGATTACGTGTATAATAGCCTAAAGAAAAGTGCAATTTTAAATGAAGTTCATAGATATTTTTGACAATACAATCAGTTAGTGTGTGCTTTGTATCGAGACACGTCGAACATGGCAGATCATTGCAGACTTTTTTGCGACATCATTGCCAGCTATGGCGGTCGAGATAAGGTAATAAAAATACTGTGCTACACAGCAAAAGTGTTCGCCACACCGAATTCATCTGTAAGTCCTGAACAAGCCAAGAAATTCTACACCTTCAGTTCGAAGCTGGCCCAAGCTCGTGGTACTCTCCGACTGATTGATGATATGCCCACAATCCTGTATGCATTGCAATACGGACTAGGCAGAGAGGAGAAACACCGTGTGGACGCCGTACTGGGTGTGCTGACAAACATTGTCGACGTTCTGTATTTCCCCGTGGACAAGATATGCTGGCTGTCCACTCACAACATTATTCAATTGAAAGATCCCAGCAAATGGGACATAATCAATTCGGCGTTCTGGAGTTTGTCGACGTTTCTTAACCTGACGAGGGTTTTGCGTGACTATCACGAGAAGCATTTTGCGAGTGCTCTGCGAAAGGATGAGGACGAGTTGAAGAAGAACGAGCAGCAGCGCATCATCGAATCGATTAATGTTGTGAGGATGAGTCTGGATTTGGTGCATGCAGTTAGTTCGCTGCCGAAAGGCTGTCTGTGGGGAGGAGAGATATCCAGTTGGAAAGTGGGGGTGATCGGAACACTGTCGGGAGTCCTGGGGTTATATCAGTATGCCATAAAGGTCAAGAAATCGAAACATTAAAATGTCGCGTCGTTGTATTTTGTTTAGGATCTATGTATCTATTGTGTTAATTTAAAACAAATAAAGTGGAATTAATTGCGGGTTTAATTACAGGCAGTCTTCTTTGGTGTTCCCTTCTTACGACATTGTATAGGTAAACGTTTACATTGCGCTCCATGGAACTGCACCAGCAGCGGACAGATGAAGTATTTGAACGGGCGTGTTCTCCAAACGCTATCTGTGCAATCTGTGAAGTGCAATTAGGCCGAGTGCTTAAACAAAATACTGTCCTTGGATTGTTACACAGTGTGTCACGCGAACAAGTGTCACATGCTGTTTGTTTGCTCAGTCATATTCATGGGGATAAAGAGACGAAGGCGGTACTGTGCAAAATGCCTCGTGTTGAGATTGAACTTTAGTCTCTTTTATCTGGAATGTTGTTGGTTGTTCTCTTTTGGCAGTTCTCTTTATATTATCAGTAGATAAAATGGATATGATGTCGAGAGACAGATCGTCTGTGAGATAAGACTTAGAGCAAGGGGTAATCAGCGTTCATGACACAATGAAGTCTGCGTACGAAGTGTTACACAAACGCCGGGTTATCAAAATAAACTAAAACTAATTTATTGTATTGTATATCGGTATCGCTCGTTAGCCTTACGCTCTGTCCAGCGTAAGCACGGGTAGTATTTTCGCGTGCGAGGCTATTTCCCTAAGCACTGCAATTGTTTGCGATGAATACGTGTGTGTCCAATAATTTTTTATTGTATAAAATAGATTTTTTTCGGTTTCTGACTATTGAAATATAGTTTCCTAAATAATAATGTTGAGAAATCTCCATAAGAAATATTTCGTTTTGCATTTCTGATACAAAAATATTCAATGTACACACGATCTATGCGGGCAAAATCAAACCAGTTTGATTTTCAAACAAAGCGTGCGATGCGGAGAAGTCGCAATGCACGCGTTGCCGCAATATCGTGCTTACGCTGGACATCTACATTTGCTAGCATTTGTTTGAATTCGACAGCTGCCCGCATTAGCCGCATCGCAACGCATGCCCGTGCTTACGCTGGACACAGCGTCATGCTTTTTACACGCTGAAATTAGTGTTTTTGGAGATTGGATATTCACGAGCGGATTTTAAGTGTACGTCGGAGTCATAGTCATAGTTACTTTGTTTTTTTTACCATCGTTCTTTGTTTTCACTTGTGCCTTGTAAATTGCGAATAAATTTACACGCAAAATGGTAGAAAGCGAGTCTACCCGTAGGCGCAAGCTTCCTTGAGAGATCGCTTAATCGTTTTGACCAAAGACTATCCAAACTAGACAGTCAACGCCCGTGCACCTACCCGATTTCCAACCGCAGATTTTGAATGACAGCCCTCTCTTGCTCGCTCTTATTTTTCCTGTCGGTGAATACGTGTAATAAATGGCCGCCCGTTGGCACTTTTTCAATAACAAACAATTTGTAAATGAATTTATGAATTTTTGAAACGAATGGAAGGGATCTACAATTTTATGCCGACTCCAAACGGCTAATTAAAAAGCTCTTTCAAGTCAGTGATACTCTCGGATGTTTGTCAGACGTTCGCGAGAGGTGACGCAGTGGAAAAAGCCCTAAGTTGGAATTTGGGTTTTTGCGGGATTCGAACCTCGACCCCTTGCTTAGTAGTCCACTAATCCACTGCGCCTACAGCAATAAATGTTGACTATGGTTTTTTAGATAGCTTTGCTTGTTCTCTATCCATCTTCGGGGCCAAAATTTATTCACCCATTCACATTTTAGGTTTTTTAATTTTTTTTTATATGGATTACATTTTTGACAGCAGAATTCATGCAGCTGAACCTTGGGGGTTGTTCCATAAATAGGTTAACAACATGCATGTTAAACCCAAGTTTCCGCTAGGGCAAAAGTGAATTTTAGAAAATGTATTCCCGAAAATTGAGTTCTATTCGGCTTGGAGGGTGTTTTCAAATTCTTTTATTTAGCCCCATATTTGTTAACAATCAATGTACGATTGATGTTCTGTAGTTGAATAACAGAATAAGACTGAACACGAACAGTGTTGGATGATGGTACTAAGGAACAGTAAAAATCCATATGCTTTTCATACAAAAAGACGTACTAATATCGGAAAGCAATCTCGTAAAAATGAAATATCCTTAAATTCCTAACAAAAAGAAAATAGCGTGGTATTTAATTGATTTCCGATTTCGCGTATTCAATCGTGAGAATCCAAACGATTTTGTTAATTGTTGGTATTCGCATGTTCTATTTCGTTTTCTATAGATAGAGCGCAGTTCTATTAACAAGTTTCAGTCTCGACGTTAAATTTACGATAGCTGTATGTAAAAGTATTCAAGCAATTTTGAATTACTAATGTCATTTTTCATTGGGATTTTCAGATTTTGCTCTCGGATTTCAGTGCCCAATGGGACATAAAACGAGGTTTTTCTTTCTTTGCATTAGTGGTTGTGTGTAAATTTTTCTCTATTTTTCAGAGACTTTTCGTCTCTAAAAGTGATCCGGTCGAAATTCTGCTTTGCAAAATTTTGTCTCCTCACACAAAAATTCTGATTAACGAAATTCTGCATTACAAAATTCTGCTTTTCAAATTTTATCCAATAAAATTCTGCTTATCCTACTTAAAAAAAAAAGAACAATATGGTCACGAAAAAAATATTTTTGTATTATAATATATTATGCGCTTCAGGTTTTAATAATATATTACAGGTAAATAAATCTGTGGCAATAAGTTGAAGTAGCTTATGTCGACATAAGCCAAATTCGAGTTTTTTTTTTTATACAAGGTTCTCCTTTTTTTAAGCTTTCTTTTGGTCCAGGCCCTGTTACTCTACAACCATTGAAACCGGTTAAATTTGAAGAAAACTGAACAGCATAAATTTATTTGGACTATGTAATACAATAGATTTAAAAACTATAAGATAAATTAGTTTCTCTCAACCTGAAAAATTACCAAATTGACATAAGCTACTTTAACTTATTGCCACAGAAATAACAAGAAAAAAATCCAGAAAAAGCAAATTATTTCACATTTGAAATTACCAAAAAAACAAATTAAGAAACTTGACAAAGCTAGAGAGAGCTATATTTTTTGATATTGGTTTAAGAAAACCAATATGGCTAAGTTCTGCTCTGTTTTTTAGAATTATTCTTATTTGTTTGTTAAAAAAAAAAAAAATCCTTTTCTTTTTCAATTTCTCCCCATCCCCATTCATCCAAGTACAACTTATCTTTCCCTTTAATGTATTTAATAATTGAAACATTCATTATGAGTATAACACTATTAGCAAGCGTTCACGAAGGGATAGCAGTAATTGTCTATACAACACTGCAATCTTAAAAAAAAAGAAGATTTCTCTACACTCTATGCTTAAATAAGTGAGAGACTCATAGGCACCAAAAATGACGAATACAGTCGCCCCCACTTAAAATTCAACCAAAAAAGGCCTCCCGTTTACTTAGGAAATCCTTTGCGATTTAGGCAGCTTGTATAGGCAAATATACCATTCTGCTCTCAGTTGACCATCTAGTTTGTATCATCGTTGGTTTTGACAATCGCATTTTGTGAGCTTAGAGGTAAAGATTTTTTGATTTCAAGCATCTATTGGTGCGACTTGGGACGGGAATAAAATCGACTCGAACGAGACGGAAATTACGGGGCGACGGCGGAAACTGGCTTGTCGTCATCACTACGCCGCCGCTCTCGACTCCCAAACCACTCAACCGATTTCAATGAAATTTTGTAGGTGTGTATGGTTGGTTCCAACTTGAAAGCAGAGACAATACTGAGACCCCCAACTCACAATCCTCTTGCCGCTGGCCCCCTCAGTTTTTTTTTTTTTTTTTTTCAAATTCGCCATTTTATTTCCTATCGGTGTTATGTCAATTTAGAATTCGTGTGACAAGTAAAAACATACAAAAAATATAAAATCAATGCTGCCAACCGCTACCAACCATGGGGGAATGTGATAGAGTTCGGGAATAAGACATTTTAAGATAACTGAATGCTATTGGTGGATTATTATAAATTTTCAAAAGTCGATTAATATAATTTGTTTGGTTAATAATACTATATAAATGAGTTGTTTTATATTCCAGAAACATATTAGGAGAAACATTGTTGTGTATTTTCCGCTTTTGAATATCATTAACTTCGATTTCATGAGTAAATTTTTCTTAAATAACTGAAGAAAAATTACTCAAAATGCTTTTATTTTCCTACAACCATTCTGCAGTAATCATTTTTCATAAATATTTTCAGCAAAAGTGCACTTATTCCTAAAATAAAATACTATTGACACGTTACGAATAATTTCAAATTTAACCGACCAAATTCTATGAACGCTGGCAGCAACTTTGCCGACACCGGAAGTCACCGGAAGTTGTTGATATTTTTTGAGGGTGTGTTCGTGTTGGTGTGTTGAAGTTTCGTGACATTTGTCAGTACAAATTTCTATGTATCAATACTAGCGCACTAAATTGTGTAAACTCCGTACAAGTATTGTTTGTAGGCAAGGTAACGGGAAATCGGCCGAAGTTGGGGGTCTCAGTATTGTGTCTGCTTGAAAGATAGGATACGTTTGCACCCGATAGGTGGCGCTGTTGCTCCTAAACCACTCAACCGATTTCAATGAAATTTTGTAGGTGTGTATGGTTGGTTGCATCTTAAAAGATAGGATACTTAGGTGGCGCTGTTGTCGATCTCCGAAACTACTCAATTGATTTCAATTATTTCTATTAAATCTAAATGTAAAATTAAACTCTAAAAATAGAAAACGTTGGATTGGATTGCGTTATGCACAAAAATTCATCAGCCAGTTAAATAATGCTATCGACAAAAGACATTTCCGACTGATAGTATTGGATCATCTGTAATAGACCGCCGAGCCAAGGTGTTTGTGCGTTCTTCTATACCTAGCGGCCTAACGTCAAAAATTCACATCGGACATGTAAATAACTAAATTCGGCCACATTTAATTTTGTTTGATTTTTTAAAATGTTACCTATAGATTTGAAAACATTTGAATGCATATACGTGTTTAAAAAAAAATTTTGCTCATAAAAGTAAAAATGCGGCAGCACTATAAATTTTGCGTTCACTAGGGTAAAAAAAAACTGCATTATCTTTTCATGGCGGCATTTGTCATCTGCGTTCATAAAAGCAAAACGACAGTCAAATTGCGATCAACTCTGCATTGAATTTTGTTTTGTTGCCGAGTTTCAGAAAGATGTCAGGAAAAATATGTAACTAAAATAAAACTCTGTCACTGGAAGAAGAAAGAGAAATTAAAAATTGTCAATACTGTCATATTGTTTACTGCATACACGAACTCCTTTTTTTGGAAGCGTTAAACTTCTGCAAACTTGCAGCAGTATTTCTGTTCATAATTGCATTTAATCAATATTTTTTGAATGGCATCATGAACTCGCTCCATTTTTAGAAAAACGAAAAGTGGGCGTGAACGGAAACATTTCTAAGGCGAAATATAAAGTCAATACCATTCGTTACAACACGACATGACAGAATAGCATTTATTTTGAGCTTGATGTTAGTGGTCACCCCTTTTGTTCCTGTCTTGCCTTATAGGCAGTTGTACAAAATTAATTGTCGTGTCAGAAATGTGTTGTATTGCCTTGATTATGTTATCAATTGTAACTAAGGGTCGATACCACTTTTCGGGAGAATCGAAGGTCGATCCTTTGGCCGATCCATTATGTTTTTGTCAATCAGCCAAACGGTGCAAGTTTTGTTCATCAACATTACACTGTCATTAAGAGAAGGTTATTCCTTCGACTCCCTTCCATCATAAATGATGTGCGTACGAGAATAGTATCTACTACGTAAATGTGCTCATTATGGATTTCGTAAGCTTCCCACGAAAAATAAAGGCTAATTAAATTAACTGATGTCTAGTAATTCAATTCATAAAAAAATGTCCTGTTTATATGTACATATTATTTCTGCCTTACCCCTGAGAAAATTCCCCTTGATTACAAATATCCCACGTAGCTGAACAAACAAAATTTAACCTATTTTAATGAATACTGTCCGCCTCTACCAAGATTATAGAACAGAATGAACAAACAAAAGGACAATTTATTTACTAAACGCGTAGGCCACCGCATCGCCATACACAAGTCCACAGGGCTCGTGTCGCCCTCTTTTCTACCCAAACTATCCCTCCTACCTACGCGTAACTAGGCAAGAATTTAAATAACCTGACGTATGCCAAAAGCAAAAGTGCAAACGGGCAACAAATCTTCGAGTTTACCAAGCGATATATATTTTTAACCAGCTCCTTATAGCTGGCATGCTTTCCATGCGAGCATTCTCATTACCTTGACATACGAGGCAAACACCACACAAGAAGTAAAAAAGGACGACCCAGACTACAATATATATGTAAGAGTTTGTGTTTGCCTCTCTTTACGAGGACACTTTTGCGCGTTGCAAATCCCTTTGGATAGTAGCCACCGAAGGAGCTACATATGAATCAATAAATGCTATTAAGAAATGGATTTAAACTTTAAGAGGTAATAACATTAAGTGTTTGCCACTGGGGAATAGGTGCCTGAGAAAGTAATGAATAATTTAACCCTTAACTTTATGTGGTGAGACGGCCCAGATGTTTCCGTTCGAAACTGAAGGTGTGATTACATATTTTTGATCGAGACTCTGATGGATTAGTTTTCTTTTCTGTTTGTTTTTATTTTTCGATCAATGAGTCAAGAAACATGAAATTGTTTATTTTTAAAATAACACACACACATAAATTATATTTGGAACTCGGTCTGACTAAGCGGTTTGGAATAAGAATCAGTAAAACGGGGCGACGACACTTGGATAATTAACCCTCAGAAAAACAAATAAATAGCAACGAGATGGTGGGAGGCACACTTTTGTTTTTATTATTTTTAGCGAATGATTAAGGTATCCGATAATCGAGGCGTATACGCAACATTTTTGTTTTCCTATTTTTATGTAATGCACTGTGCGTGACTCGTTTAGAAATGAGGTATATTTTCCCAAAACAACACGATGATATTGAGGGCTCAGTGGTTGCATACGTGATTTTACAATTCGTTGAATAATTCATTTTTTGAATACCTAATGCATATTATCGGGCGCAATGAAAATTATGATGAAAATTTCGATAAAAACTTTGTAAAACTTAGGTTAGTAAAAAATGTTTCCGACTGTTCACACGGTATTCTCGAATGTCGTTGAAAGAGCTTTTGGACCTTGGATGAAGAAAATAAGATCTATCGACAGTCTGAATAATGTGTTTTGTTTTTTATGTAAATTTCTTCCATTAACCCTTTGTTCCCGGAGGTGTTATTTTTTTCAAATATTTTTACATTTGTTTGAAATTTTGATAAAACTTGCTTTAGTGATGTTAAAAAAATATATTTAAAAAAAAATTTAAATATGTTACCCTTTTATTGTTGTTTAAAAAAGCGATTTTAGCACGTAAATAAGAGAAAACTTAGTAAAAAATACGTAAATCACTTCGTCTGACAAAATCGATGAATCTAAATGCACGATTTAGCACGTTCGAAACTCTCATAACAGACAAAACAGTTTTTTTTTACTTTTAAATGAGATACAGTTCCTTAAAATCTATTTGGTTTTGCAGTGAAACCACCAGGAAAAAATAGAAAAAATATTTTCTATGTGGTTTCTTTGTGAAACCACTAGGAAGAAAAGGGTTAAATGTACAATGCCTATTGACGAAGAAGGTTTTCAATACCATTTAGCTGGTATACACTATACAGCCAGTGTGACCAATTTAGTATAGGTATTTCCTGCTAAATTTAGCAGGATTATTTTATTTTAAGCCTCTTTTTTTGTTTCAAATCATGCAAGCCTTTTTTTTAGCAGAATTTTGGATCTAGCCAAGTTATGAATTAAAATACCTAATAAAATAAAATGAAAGTAGACGAACCTTAGACAATTCTCATTTGACAGACACAGCCATTCAACGAATTCAGCAAATCTGCAATTGCAATCGACTTTCCAAACACACACTTTATTTAATTTTATTTTTGTGAAATATCACCCCTATCTAGGTATCCGTTTGGAGAAAATTCCGATACCAAAGT
This sequence comes from Cheilosia urbana, assembly GCA_946477585.1. Lineage (NCBI taxonomy): Eukaryota > Metazoa > Arthropoda > Insecta > Diptera > Syrphidae > Cheilosia > Cheilosia urbana. Next base: position 71,854,592 of record OX297856.1, on the reverse strand, counting down.
GAAATCCGATCGGAACTCAAATTGCGTTCGAAGTATCTGTTTCGGAATGAAATAAATGAAGCCTACAAACGCGTTCATTTCACATTAAAATATTCCGCAGCAATTCGTTGTCGGAGAGCTTCGGAATAAATTTGTCGTGTGGCTGCCAAAAATAAGTGGTATAACGCGGTTCCGCGCAATGCGACAAGGTGCGCTATATGCCATCGGAGAATTTTTCCGAAAGTTGTATCGGAACGGATACCTCAAATGGAATTTCTCCGATTTCGTACAGATCGGAGAAAATTCCGTTCCGAACGGATACCTCGATAGGGGTGTATGTATATCTTATTTATTTTCTGAGAAACTGTTTTTTTTTTTTTTTGTTAATTTTTTGGATTATTGGCAAGTTTTGCTTTTAAAAAATATTTAGCATGATTTCAAATATTGAAATGGTCACACTGATACAGCTATAAATGATTTACCACACATTTATGGGGAAGATGTTCGTTTCTAAGCCTTGTAACCTCACTACGGGCAAAGTCTTCGGAATCAAAAACTACTTTAAGCATGAAGCGATGTATTCTCTGTAAAAATACGCAAAGATTTTAGTCGCGTGAAGGTGTAAGATCCTAAGGTCAAGCTGAACAACATTCTTTCGCAGCATGACTTCGATCGCATTAAGAGTTGTTGCGATGGAAATGTTCAGGACTCTATTGCATTTTTTATGCGAATGCCAGTTTAAATTGTCAAACAATCATTACGGAAGAAAAGCGTATAATCAGGTATTTTCACACCTGTTTGTCTTTCCTTGCGGCCAAAAAGGCATACGCTGTGACGAGAAAACTGCAAGGTTAATTGTTATCCTACGTGGTCTCAATCAGGGCGATCATAGCTTACGGGTGTTTCCGTTTGAAAGTAGCTCTCTCTTATCTAAGGTTGTATAGAACTTTGAATACAAAGCCCTTTACGATAAAGCGTTACTAAATGGGTTTTTAAGGCACTTCGCTAGAGCGATGGCATGCGATTATAACCCGATCTCCACGCTTATCACATAATATAAATAGCTGGCGCTGTAGGTTCACATTGCACCCTAGGTCTACCTTCTTACAAGCGTTAATTTGTGTGTTATTAAAGTTGTGTTTCTCCGGGAGTTAAACTCATTAATAACTAAGAACAAGCTTTGATCTTGCATTATCCCGTCTGAGGCACTTTTTTCAACCAGATCCGTGCTGATGCTACCTCAGCATGCTGATTCCCCAGCGGTACGGAATAGAAACTCTTTAGTGGGTTGGGTACGATATCCTGCTTTTCAAAGTACTGCTTTTTAAAGTCCCGTTTTTAAAATCTCGATTTTTTTATCCTGTTTTTTACAACCCCGCTTTTTATAAAACTGTTTCTTATAAGTGCGTTTCTTTTATTCCCGCTTTTTTAATAATCTAACTTTTGCAATACAAACTAGATGTCTTATTTTTCAAAAATCGCCGCCGCAAGGCGGGATTATAATAGATCGGGATTAAGAATAAGCGGGATTTTCAGAGGCAGTATTTAAAAAACCCGGGATTTTAGAAGATGGTGTTTTAAAACTTTTTAAGCGGGATTTAAAAAAAAAAACATTTTATAAAGCGGGATGACGATAACCTCCCCTTTTAAGATAATCGAAGAATATGCAAAATTGGTTGCCCTTCCGTCGTATTCGGAATTTTGCTACGAACGCCGAAAAACTTTCACAGAATCCGTCGTAGGGTACATTTTTTGCTTTCGAAATTCGCAGAACATGGTATATTCAGTGATACCACTTTCTACGAATTCCAAAATTTCCCTACGACGGATTTCCGTATACGACCGATTCTGTGATAGACCCGATAGTATCAATAAACCAACATCTGCACATCGTCTAGGACCTAACCTTACTCTCAGTAGAAACAACAGCGAGCTTAGAACTTTATCTAGCTCATTTGGAAAAAAGTTCACTGCAGGCTTATTTTTAACATAATAAAAGCTTTTTATATGTCAACATTACCGTGAGAAAACTATTTTTTATTTTATGCCCTTACCCTCAATTAGTCAAATAGAACTCTCGCAGTTCAATCCAGTTCTTCAATCTGGGAGTTCCTCAAGGTTGTGTCTTGGGGCCCATTTTGGTTCTAATATATTTTTATTTTTTTTTGTCAAATTGTTGTTTGATTTATGTTTCAAAGGTACACATGATGTAGGTTGCTCTGCTCAATTTCATTGAAATTCAGAAACTGCGATGCGCCACTTAAAAAAAATAACTCAACATCATGGAGGCGAGATAGAGTGAAAACATCGTAATTGACTCTACATAAATATGAAGTGTCTGGATATTTTCTAGAAAACGATTTCCCTTTCTTCCAAATTGTCAAATTTTTCAATTCCCTGCACGGAACTGGTATTTTTCTGAAACCCCCCTGTGCAAGACCACTCAAAACAACTTCAAAAGTAATAGCCTGGTTTGCGGAACCTGCAGCACGTATTCCCCTTGTCAGAGTTAGTCTCATTATCGATTTTAAATATGACGTTTTAACAACAGAAAATGGAGTCAGACCAATTGTTTTGGTAAACGAAAATGAAATCCACTGCATGTCAGCGACAACAAAACGAACAGAAAGGTTACCTTAAAATGAATATAAAAGTGAGACGCTCGTTTCCATTTTTTTTCGTTTCCATTTTTTTTTTCTGTTTTCTGACGCACTAACAGTGCAAAATCATTGAACGAAGCCATATTTGCAAAAAAAAGAAACTAGTCTTATGAAGGTCACTTAACTTGTTATTGCATGCGATTTATCTCAATTTATATGCCGAAATGTACTTTCTACAACAGTCTGCCTCTGCCCTAATTATATCTTATAACTTCGCACTCGCACATCACTCAGTCTTGCAATGCCATACGGTTGTTCAACATGTCATGCACAAGAAGCATGCTTATTCATTATTTTTATTGTGCACTTTACGAATGAAATCGAGCGCGTCAATGTCCGTCGAAATTATACAGCTATTCCAGTTTGAATACAACATGACCTTAAACGATGGACTTAAAACAGCCTACGCTTGGTGTTTTCACAAAAAGGTGAACGACACCACAATTGTCTTTACAAACAAAATTGTACTAGAATGTTCTACAAAAGAATGTTGTTTCTACTATTCGAGGTGACGGCAGCGCAGCGGTGTACCTGTGGTTAAATGATGTAAGGTACGCTAGACCGCCGCCGTGACACACACACCATCGATATTGTCTACTGAACTATAATGACCTAGTTTAACGTTTCTCTTTTCTTTACACACTAATGTGCTTTGTTTACCACATGAGAGCAAAACAAAAAACAAAAAAAAAAGGGAAAGGAACATGCAGAAAAAAAAAAAATCAATAGAATTGCAAAAGTGGGCTAAAATGGATTCGGTTTCATTTCAAATCATTATACAGGGATTTCCGTCATAAGAATTGACGCTCTCTGCAGAAAACCACCACATTTCAACTGACTTAATTGACGTTCCCAATTTACAATTTGGCGACTTACCTGCGAGAACGCAGGGTTTTAGAACATTACAACTTGAGTTGGACGGCTGTGTAATTACCTTAGTGGTTTGCCACGTGATTTACTCAGTCGTGCTCGTTTAGTTGTGAATAGGGGTTGGCAAAGTGCAAGAAGGCGGGTACAGCTATTTCATTCTTTTCTAATTTATTCAGTCAAGAATACAGCTTTCAGATGGAGATTGTTATGGAGATTGTTATGGAGATTGTAATGGAGATTATAATAGAGACTTGTACTTCACTTAATAGAGCTTAATGCAGGTGACACGCGGAGATGGCTCGTGCTCGTGCATCGTGATCGTGACAGCCACCAGATGTGAATTGAGAAAAGATTTCAATTTTATTGTGCGACAGAGGTGAACAATTAATCATTCGAATATGACTGGAGTGAATAAATGAGCAAACAAGTTACGTAAAAACTGAATTTGAAATAGGAATGGCGAGCTAGATCGAACAGCAGACCTCTGTACATCAGATGGACCAAAAAATACCTGCGGACTACAACACAATGCAACAACTAAATAAGTTTTACAAGTGCCTGCTAAATTTGTCCTTAACTAAGAAAATATCAGCATTTGGACGGTATAATTCGGTAAGATGAAAATGTTCAATCGTTTTCGCCTGCACCAACTTATTAATCTTCTTCTTCTACCTTCTATCTTCTTCTATATATGTATATAATTCTTTCGGGGTGAAACTCGATGATGTTATAACGCGATAGCCCTTGGGACTATTTTCATGATTCTTTTTGGGTTTTGTTCATATTGCTGTATATCAGGTTTAGGAAGAGAGAAAATTTCGAAAGTCGCCGTGCGGTCCTGATTTGGCATCCAATGATTCTTCCTATTAAATATTTATTTTGACTTTCAAAAATTAATTAGAAAACTACGTTTTATGTGCGCGTCGTTCGTTACCGACATTCCAACGACTGGCATTTCAGTATGAACGAACAAAAAACTATGACGGCGATGCGATTTGATATTGGAGCGATGACTACAATTGAGTGCCACCATTAAAACGCGCTGAAATTAAAAGGCGAAACGACCGGCCTTTGCTGTGCGAGTGTCAAAGTGAAATAATCACCTCCGGAGCCATTAAAGTCGTTTTTTGAATCCGATGATTTTCTAAGGAACATTCGAAAATTGCAACAATTATATAATGCAATCAACGCTTTGATTATCATTTTTAAAACGGCTATAGAGAAAATGAACGCTCAGACGATCGCAGATTTGTCATCAAACCTGATAATGGATAGAAAACGAGTAGTCACTTTCAATACAAGAAACATTTTAAATTCTTTGGATGTTCCCCACTTACCGCTTCACAATTTGAAATTAAAAGTCGGCTGGATTATAATTTTGTTGAGCAACCTAAATGCACCGGAACATTGTATCGGACCGCGTTTGATAATATTGTGAAGAATCTCAAATCAAATGTCATGCAAGGACGATTTTGAGGGGGAAAAGGGCAAACATTGTCATATCGCGGACTCCGCTTATTCAGAACGATTTGTCATTGGCATTTAAGCGTCTATGACAAATAACAAGTCACAAGGATAATCGCTGAGTATTTGTAGCATCAATCTTGAATTCCCATGGTTTTCACGTGGTCAATTGTATGCGGCGTGTGAGCAAACCACTTTAGTGCAAAAGCGGAAGGTTGGCGTCAATCATTGCGGTTTTATTGAAATATCGATCGATATCGCTATACCTTCCATTTCCAGCCATTTCTATTGTAAAGGGTTATTCAATAAGAGGTGTTATTGTGAAAGGATATGGTCCTGTATGCGTGCTCGTGGTGGCCATTTGGCTGATATTGTTTTTTTATTATTAACGGCATACCTTCCTCTTTATTATGAAATAAACATCCGATCATTCATCTCAAAAAATGGCATTTTTTCTTTGAATACCAAAATAACACCTCTTATTGGAAAACCCTTTATTTTATATAACTTTTGAATAAAGAATTTTAATTGTCCGAATTACATAAAGTTGCATGCGTTGTGCATGCTTGGAGATATTATTTTTATTTTCATTACATAACCGAGTTTGGGCGGAACGGAGTTCGCCGGGTCAGCTATTTTATTCATAAACTTGCTTCGTGTCGTTCGTTTAGTTTTTGTCTGCTCTTCATCTTACAGAATCCCTATCCCGTATGTTCCATTACCAGACGACCGCTTTATTCTACTCCATTTTTTACGCCCTCACTAAATTCCGCTCATAAATGGAGGTTAGTAATTTAAGAAAAATCTCAAAATAATACGTTAATCAATTTCGATAGCAACATTGGCTTTTCTACGCCGCTACGTAAAACAATTCTTACGTACAATGTACAATTGTACATAGCTAGGCGCCACTTCGTTTAAAGTTATAAAAAAAAAACAATCACACACATGATTACCCGTTGCGATTGATTCACGGCCTTCATAGCTTTTGCATTGAATATTTGTTTAGTATTTTCATAGAATAAATTTAATATGTTTTCCCATTTGTTTGGCCTGAATGTCAAATGCCTGATAAATAAAAATAAAAATATAAACCAAGCGGACTTACTAAGCAAAGATAAGATTTCTTAATTAGTGTAATACACACATCCTCTTGCCAGACAGACTGTATGTATATATATTCACAAGTTCACTCTTCTTGATTGTAAATTCAAACAATGCAGACATACGTAGACAAAACACTCACACACAAGTTACGTAAAGATAAAGAAACATAACTGAAACGAACTCTTTAAAGTTCGAGCTCGAATCGCTTCAAGGTTCAGGTGCTTGTTCAAGTTCACTTGCGTAACAAGATCTTATGCTGTTCCGCATGCGGTCATATTCGAGATACTGTTAAAGTAAATATAATTAGCAGAACTCCAACCGTACCCACCGCACCCACTACCGCCAACGCAACCATGACATTGCTTCAATTGCGACCAGAGAAATTTGTTTTTCTCTGTTCCACAGCAAATACACGCGTCAGCGTTTTTTGTTTTGTAAGTCAATTACTAAACTAGTTCGCACCTACCTGTTATACTCACTGCCATATAACACTTTTTATTTTCTAACCAACAAAAGAACAGATACTCGCCACTAAGTAATATCCACTTTCGCAACAATGCTAGAGAACATAAAAGTTTTGTATTTCCTGTTCTATAGATAGGTGGTTTTTCACAGATACAAAAGCACTCGCTCTTGTCAAGGTAGCCGATCAACAATGCAGCAGAACATAAATCAACAGACGCCCAATGTTAGACATTGAATGGGGAAAATGCAAAAAGTTTGCGATTCCCCTGCTAGTGGCAGGGCATAGTTGATTTTCAATTTGAACTTTAATATTTAAGCCGAGTTATTTTCGTATTCCATTGCGAGTGCACGTGAACTTCACTTAACAATGGATTCGCGAAATAAGGGATGGGTGCCTGCACCCTGTACTGTAGGGAGCAACTGTTGGCACAAACCAAGCCATTCATGGTTGTATTTATATTTGGGCGATGGGGAGAAGGAGGAGGACTTGTCCTTGGCAGCATTGACATAGTGTGTACGTATATAACAATGGAATTTTCGACGTTTATTTTGTTTTTTAGATTATTATCCAAACGTGTACAGTGAGTTGCGGAAGATTATACTTGTTTGTTGTTCCGAAAACATGCCTCATGACACGACTCATTGCAAGTTCGCTCCATCACGGCGCATAATTCTTTTAAGGTTAATTACCAAACGATTACAAAAACTGTATATGCATACATTAAGGCGGTTGTTCAATGGACTTTCCAAACATTGTCTTATCTGTTTTCAGTGATAAGATTGTTGATTCACACACTTTTGTCTTTCTTTACTGCAGAAAGAAGAAAAACAGAGTCTTGTGAAATTTGTAATCGGTGGGTTTTCTAACAACTGACTGTGTTTAGAATTTCAAAGAGAATTTCTGGGGAAAGACGCAGAAAGCATCACAGATAAGAGTTTGATTAATGAGTTTTGCTGGTTGGCAGATCTAGGTCTAGATTAAGAGAGAAGGAAAGACTGCTCAACTTTCTGTTGGTTTATGAGCCGAATTTGGCATCACACTACATATTTTGACTGTTTACATATTTTGTCGGTTATTTCGCTTACCCTAATGATCGCAAATCAGCGTGACCGTGGTGCGACTCAACTTGCAATTTGGTACTTTTTTCGAGCGTCTGACACATTTTTTTTTGCTATTTTGTCCCATTTTTTTAATTGGAGTTGAAGGCGCTTCAAATTTTTGTTTAGATGCTGTTATGTATGTAACGCAGTTGCCGATCAACATTATTTCAGTGTTTACGGAGCCAATGCTTGCTAAATATCGTCAAAAAATTCTAAATTTTTTAAATTAAACCCTTTTTTCTCATTGGCGCTTTTTCTTGCGACTTTTCAGAATTCAGCACACTGATTCGCAATGGCTATCAATTGGGTGAAATCTTCTGGTTGGTATGCTGATTTGCATTATCATTACCCATTTTTGTAAATGGCTTTGTTCGAATTCAATTTCCGCAAATTAGTTCGTATTTTTTTATGGCAAATTATGTTTTGACAGCATTGAATGTCAGCTCGAACATCAGTTTGGCAGTTTACGCTGCTTCTTCTCCGGTTGATACATATGTTTACTGCATACATACACTAGATATCTAGGTAGCATAGACAAAAATGTGACATTTCGACATTCTAATTGAAGAACATTGAGTACATTCAAAAACTCAGTTAAGTCGATTAGATTGTCAGTGATATTAGGTCTGTTCCTTTGCTTTCAAATCTTACGAATTTTTACTCATCGCCGTTCATTAACTCGAAAAATTCGTAAAAGAGAGCGTCACGGATTTCTTGGTGTAAGAATTGGAAAAGCTGTCAGTCACCTTACAATTAACAGCAGATTTGAAATTTGTTGTTCCATTTCGCATATGCGTGCATTTGTTTTGATTTCTTTTGATTTCTTGCGTATTAAAATGGTATCAACAAGATGCGAAATAAAATTAAGTGTTCTACTCAAGATTCTTTTCGAAATTGGTCGCTGTAAGAAGGGACAATCTCCTCCCCTTATTTTTTAATGCAGTGTCGCTTTTTCCTTTTCTCGAATGCCTGCAGTTCAATCAGTACTAACACTTCCACATGCTCGGATTCAACAAGTCATTTGATTAATCCCGAATCACTTTCATCGCTAGATGAATCAACTTATATATAATATATATGTATATATATATTCTATCTATCTTACTTACTTAAGGTGGCGCTACAGTCCGGGGTGGACCTGGGCCTCAACCAATACGCCTCTCCAGTTAGCGCGATCTTTGGCTAGCTGCCTCCAGTTGCGCACTCCAAGTTGGTTGAGGTCCCCTTCCACTTGCGCGCGAGTTAAGTATCCATAGCAAAACATATTGAGAAAAAAGATAACATTATTTGTATTCAATGATATCTTTAGTCTCTAGTACAGTCTTGCACACAACGCTACAATGATAACATATGTAAAAGAGATAATATCGTTTGTATACAATGTTGGAATATTATCTCTTCTTCATTATCAAGCAAGACGATTGTACGCTTGGGTCTCCTTGTAGATAGATAAGAAAAGTATATAAATACGACTGTATGATGAATTTATCAATAGTCTTATTGTAACTACATAGTAGCCTTAAGCTCCTTTTAGAATTAGTAAAAAGTATTTCAATAATAAAGGACATAGTTCCAAATAAATATTGTTTAATTTTAAAAGTAAGAAACAAGTGTTTTAATTGGCGATCCTGCCAGGAGGTTAAATATACTTTTTAACTTCAATCGAGCGGACCTCGGGAACAAGTAGTGAAATCTAGTATAAACAGAACACTCGCGTTACCGGTTACAAGAATTACCTAGCATAGCAGGTACAAATATAGCTTCTTCGTACGAAGCAGCAAAGCAATTCAGTGAAAGTGTATATGTGGAGAAAAAAAACACACAAATTCGACGACAACAGACACGAGTTCAAAATGGAACAACTCGCAGTATTAATGGCAAGATTAGAAGCTTTAGAAACCAGGAGCAACACAGTAACACAAACCCTAGAGCACACACGCACAGAGAATGCAAGGTTAGCAGCAATAATAACTAACCAAAATCAAATAAACACTAATTTAGAAACAAAACTAAATGAAGTAAAATCTGGATTAGGCATAGTACCAAACATACCTGTGCTAGAGGAAATAAGAACCACATATACAGATGGTAGTGAAATACAGTTAGACGCATTTAAAAGCCTACCTATTTTCAACGGCGATCAATCAAATTATCGGTCGTGGCGCGAAGAAGCATCCAGATTAATGGACAGCATTAAAAACTTCAAAACACACAGTAAGTACGCAGCAGCATTGACTATAGTGAAAAGTAAAATACAGGGTGCAGCCGCGAATGTGTTAACTAATTATAACACAATTTTTAATTTTGAGGCGATACGTAACAGATTAGATTATACGTACTCTAATCAAGAACCTCTATACGTGCTACAAGACATGATGAAAGCCATCACGCAAAAAAGAAGCACACTGTCTGAATACCACGACGAGATAAATAAAAATCTCAATTTAATAATATCAAAAATCACTATGTCAGGTGATCCGCCGAATATAATCGACAGACTAATTAAAAATGCTAACGACGACGCAGTTCGTATATTCATTGATGGTATGAGTGACAACTTTACAAGAGGATCATTATATTCAGCTACAATAAATGATCTAGAACACGCATTCGCAATTGCTCGCAGAATAGAACATGATAATGTGCACAGGCATTTACATCTCACTCAGGATAAGCACCACAAAAATATGCCACATGAACGCAGAAACGAAAGAAGACCAAATTATTCGAGCCAAACAACGAATTATCAACCCCAGAAGCAATACGATAATATGCAGCAACACAATCAAGGACCACAGCCGATGGAGATAAACTCGAGACAAATTGTACATGCACAGCGACAAAATTGGAATCAATACAAACCCGATGTATATAATCCACCAGCGAAACGTGAACACAGCGGGAGTTTCAACACACACAACAGACCGCAACGATCTTATCAGCAGAACTTCAAGCAGCAGAGAGTAAATAACTCCCGACAACAACGCAGAGACGATGTCAGCAGTACATATGCAGAAGCAGATGAAACGGAATGTATGGTAAATAATAACATAAGAATAGATCATTTAAACTAGTAGACGGGTTGCCCTGCTTAAATTTAACTAGTACTATTTCTAAGAAAATTTATAAAATTCTTATTGATACTGGTGCAACCCATAATTACATTAATAGAAAATGCGATTCTAGCAAAAAAATTAAAATTAAACCTATAAAAATAAAAACAATGCATGGTTATTCTATGGTAGATACAAAGAAAGTAGTTAGGATATTAAAGAAAAATATAACATTTTTTGAATTAGAGGATATTCAGTCTTTTGATATGATATTAGGATATGAAGGACTTAAAGTTCTAAACGCGGAAATAAATTTCAGTAATATGACTCTAACTACCATAAGCAGTGTCGAATCTATTCAGAAAATTAATTACATAATTGGGGAAAATAATATTTATAAAGCAGACATAGATAGACTGATGAAGATTAATAACAGCATAGGACCGTTACCCTTTACAGATACTATAGAAGCAAGCATTAGGACGACCAATGATAATCCGGTTTATGTTAAACAATATCCATATCCCATAGCAGATAACGAATTCGTAAACAAAGAAATACAGAAACTCTTACATGACGATATAATAGAAAAAAGCCATAGTCCTTATAACAGTCCCATATGGACAGTACCTAAAAAAGGTTTGGACGAAAAAGGAAAACCAAAACGGCGCATGGTTGTTGATTTCCAAAAACTTAACGCTCACACTGTAACAGACAGATACCCCATTCCGGATGTCAACATGACAATTCAAAATTTAGGTAAAGCCAAGTACTTTACAACATTAGATTTGGAGTCAGGTTTCCACCAAATTAAAATCAAAACAGATGATAAAGAAAAAACAGCTTTTGCTATAAATGGCGCAAAATATCATTTTAAACGAATGCCTTTCGGGCTCAAAAATGCACCAAGCATATTTCAGAGATGCGTGGACGACATTTTGAGAGACTTTGTAGGTAAATTCGTACACGTTTACATTGATGACGTATTGATATATTCTTCATCTGAGGAAGAACATATACAGCACATAAGTCAAGTATTCGACGTACTCAATAAAGCCACATTAAAAATATCTGATGAGAAAAGTAAGTTTTTTCAAGAAGAAGTAGAATACTTAGGTCACATAATCAGACATGGTAGAATCACTACGAACCCTGAGAAAATAGCAGCTATAGAAAATTTTCCAGTCCCACAAACGGTAAAGGATTTGAGAGGATTTTTAGGTCTTACAGGTTACTATCGTAAGTTTATAAAAGGATACGCAAGCATAGCCAAGCCCCTGACATTATATTTACGAGGAGATAACGGTAAAGTAAACAAAAAACAAAGTAAAAATATTAAGTTAAATCTGAATGATTCAGCATTAGAAGCGATTAGAATTTTAAAAAATTATTTGAAAGAACAAGTCGAACTTTTTCAACCGGATTATAGTAAACCATTCGAGCTTACTACTGATGCATCCAACATAGCTATTGGAGCCGTACTAAGTCAGAATAAGCAACCTATACACTTCTTGTCAAGAACACTGAGTAAGACAGAAGAGAACTATAGCACAAACGAGAAAGAGCTATTAGCGATCATATGGTCCTTACAAAAACTCAGAAACTACATATATGGTATAGCAGACTTAACCATATATACCGATCACCAGAGCCTTAAAGAACATTTAGTAATAGAACAAGTGTACGAACAATTATTATTATTGACCAGAACAATTAATGCAGCAAAAAATAATGAATATTTATCAGAAAGCCTAGACTTAGATGACATTAAAAATATTATTCAACATGAAATAATTCAAGTACCCATAATAAATATACTTGAGTACTCTAAAATATTATTAGCTAGAACTGATGAATTCTTCATCACAATATATAAATATCCAGTTCTAATTAAATCATGTAAATTGTATAAAGTAACACCTTTAAATTCAAAACATGGAAAAATCATTACAGATAAAACAATTGCCTTATGTAACCAAACTTATTTAAGAACAAGAAATTGTCAAAATCATCTAAGTAAAAACATTTGTGAAATTAACTTTGAAGAAGAAAATTGTCTTATTCCACTTTTAAAGAATATAACTTCAAAATGCAACATTAAACAAGAATACGATTACGACTTAGAAATTGAATCCGGTGTTATGTTATTAAGCGGTAAGCATAAGTTAAATAATCAAACAATTAATGGTATAAACTTAGTTACTTATGAAAATACTATAAATCTAGACGATAAAATATACAAAAACATGCATAAGCAAATTAAAGAAGTTATATTAAGAAATCATAATTCAGAGTCTTACATCGACCAAATAATTAAAGAAGATACAATGTACAAATTCGATAACATAGATACTTTAAAAAAACTAATTATTCCTTTTGAAGAAAAACCGATATTATCAACTATATACACAATTGTAACACTGATTGTTATTCTAGCATTTACGTACGTAATGATAAAAACTATACAATGTATAACAGATCGTCAAAAACAAAAAAAGATTGACGCATATAACAAAACTTATGAAAGAGAAATGTTAAAAATAGCGTCGAAAAATCGGGACGATTTCGTTTAACAAGGGGGGGAGTTAAGTATCCATAGCAAAACATATTGAGAAAAAAGATAACATTATTTGTATTCAATGATATCTTTAGTCTCTAGTACAGTCTTGCACACAACGCTACAATGATAACATATGTAAAAGAGATAATATCGTTTGTATACAATGTTGGAATATTATCTCTTCTTCATTATCAAGCAAGACGATTGTACGCTTGGGTCTCCTTGTAGATAGATAAGAAAAGTATATAAATACGACTGTATGATGAATTTATCAATAGTCTTATTGTAACTACATAGTAGCCTTAAGCTCCTTTTAGAATTAGTAAAAAGTATTTCAATAATAAAGGACATAGTTCCAAATAAATATTGTTTAATTTTAAAAGTAAGAAACAAGTGTTTTAATTCGCGCCACCTAAGGCGAGGTCTTCCTCTACTGCGTTGTCCCTCCGGGTTGGAATCGAAGACTCTCCGGGCCGGAACGTTGGTGTCCATTCGCTCTACATGTCCTAACCATCTTAGACGACTAATGCGTACTTTTCTGACCAGCGATCAAGAAGATCCTCATCCGTTTTTGCTAGGGTCCATGCTTCTGCGCCATAGAGCAGGACAGGGATGATGAGAGTCTTATATAGAATCTCCTTAGTGCTTCTTGACAAGGCCTTACTAATCAATTGCCGTCTTAGGGAAAAGAAACAGCGGTTGGCAAGAGTGATTCTTCGCTTGATTTCTGAGGTGATGTCATTTTCAGAGGTAATAGCGGATCCGAGGTAGACAAAGTCCCTATTTACCTCAAAGTTATAGCTGTCTATCGATGCTTTGTGTCCCTTCTTGTTGACAGCATATATTTTGTTTTACCCTCATTTACCACTTAACCCATTTTTGCCGCTTCTGTACTAATACTAGCAAACGCTCCAGTAACAGCTCGCTGTGTTCTGCCAACAAATGTCAATGTCGTCAGCGTATGCAAGTTGTTGCACAGACTTATGGAAAATTGTGCCTCTGGTGTTGGCTTGTTCTATCTATCTTCTTCATTTGTCGCCAATGTTGTCTGTAATGCGTGAACCGATTTTGATTCTGGAAATTTCCCATGAAAGGTGACGTTAATACCATGGTTCGTTTTTTAATCTTTTTTTGTATGGGCTGTGCCACTCCCCTTTGTCCGAAAGCCACGGAATCGATTGAGTTCAAATTTACACACAATCTTAGATATTGACCGAGGAGTATTTCTGTGAAGATTGTCAAAACTGGACAAAGGGCGTGGTACCGCCCATACAAAAAAACAATAAAAATCGTTTTTCTGTTAAAAGGTTAAACAACTTTTTGTAGCCCTTTTTTTGCATTTTTGAATCGTGTATCTGTTATTTTTTTTTATGGATTACGTAAGTGTCTTTCTCTCTGTGATAGAATTTATATCCATCGCTGCCATTTTGACATTGTTTTCCAGTCTTACTACTAAAGTAAGGGAACAAACCTACTTATACGAGCTGTTAATTCAGTACTAGTAATTAGAGACTGACAGTCTGACAGACTTACATATGTCGTTTTCCAGTGGGACCACCAGAAATCTTTTTCAGATCTCGTATTTTACGCGGCTTATGGAACATGCAACGATATTGATCTGCTTATGGAAATGTATAAGTGCGTTATTTGGCAGCAATATCAGCTGTTCGAATTGCATTCCTTTTTGAAAAAATCACTAGTAGATATTCGGGTCTATCACAGAATCCGTCGTATTCGGAATTTTGCTACGATACGAACCCCGAAAGAACTGTCACCGAATCCGTCGTAGGGTACATTTTTTGCTTTCGAAATTCGTAGAACGTGGTATATTCAGTGATACCACTTTCTACGAATTTCAAAATTTCCCTACAACGGATTCTGTAAGTTCTTTCGGGGTTCGTAGCAAAATTCCGAATACGACGGAGTCTGTGATAGACCCGATGGACTTGAAATTATGTTTCCGATGTTTTAGATACAAATGGAGTATTTTTGGTTACTCGTAGTCTTCAGTTGACAAGGAAGACTACGAAGAAAAGAATTCCTCTAAAATTATATCCATGGCTATTTATGGAATTCCTTTTTTTTCACGAAACTTTGCGCATTTGTCTCGAAAGCAAACTTCTTAAACTGACGTAAAACAGCTGTGCAAAGTATATTGGTATTGTGACAGTAAAGTGATCAGAATCGAAAAAAGATTGATTTTTCTGCCCAATGGAAAACGACATTACCTACTAAACTAAATACATTACCCTTTTTTTAATTTGGCATCTTGACAGTTGTCAAAGTGTTTCATTTAAGTTGTGAACTAATTTCCACGACAATGTCTTTTCCCGCCAACTATCGCCAAAGTTTTAAAAACTTCATAAAAGTCGGACGCACATATTCGGCGTTTAATTGGAGGTTACGAAACATTTGCCGGAAGCAAGGTAAACGCACTTGTTTAGCAAAGAAAAGAGTAAAAAAAAAAAAAAAAAATACAATGGCACCTCACCTCCGGCATCCCAAGAGTGGAACTATTTGCGCTGCCAATTGCGCACACATTTTCATTGTAAACAAAAAATATTTGTTTTATTATATTATATTTATTTCTTAATAATTTTACGTGAAAGGTGAACACGCTGTGTATATTCGCTCTACAGTTTGAGCAGTTGCATTTCTTCTTTTTATTAAACTTAAACAAAAGACGATTGGTTCCAAAATAACAACGAAATTCCAGTCAAATAAGCACTTAAGTGTAAACATGGACAGAAATAATACTTTGTTGTTAGTTTTTTTTTGTTGGAAACATATCCTTTCTTCTTTGATTATGTTTTATTCATCCTCTACTCTGCACGAAGAGGAGCTTGGGAAGTACCTCTTCTTATCCACATTAGTAGTAGCAGACAAGTTCTTGGGAACCATTTCCTCAAGCATTTAGAAGAAATATGCTATTGAACTACGTTGCCCTACTTGGATTCTGTGGGGAAATTAAATGTTTGTCAAGGGAAAGTATTAAGGTTCCTCCCTTTTGGCCTTTGAACATAATCATTCACTTCCATCAGGTAGTAGGTAGTTATTGGCATTTCCTTCTTTCTTAAAGGCTAGGCGATCTATAAAGACCCACATACATCCTTAATAACACAGTCTCACTGCTTTCTGGTTCCTCTTGTCTCCTTGTATAGCAGTATTCCTCTTAGTTGGTTCTGATTGCATTATGCCTTGTGCGACAAAGCCTGGCGATTTTAATAAAAGGTTAGGTTAGCTTACGATTCCATCTGTAGACTCTGTCTCGAGAGTGACGAATCCTCTGTTCACATAATCACAGAATGTCCGGCTCTTTGTCGTCTCAGGAAAGACATCCTTGGTGATGAAATCGTTAATTCAGCATCTCTTGCGAATATACACCCAGGGAAGATCCTTGTCTTCGTAACGGTCTCTGGAGTGAAAAGATGGCTTTAGGAATTTACCAGGGAAGGCACAATAGGATCGTTTAAGACGCCGCAGTGCTAGAGCTCATTGAAGGTTCTCCCGCCCTACAATCTATCTATGTATCTAGCTTACGATACGCCATCTTACTACATCACCCCCATTCTACGGTTAGAAGCTGTAAAATGAAGGTAACTTGCTTACCAATGTATAGACAGACCGAAAAACGTAGTCTTCCAGCCTTAGTTTGTGCGACGGAGCACCGCTTTACAGCAGTTTCCGTCGGTGTCGTGCCAATAGACTCAATTCTTACTGAAGAAATGAAGGGATACCAAGTAAGTCGCATTCAACACAACCTTTCATTGACTGCCACCTGAAGTGTTTTTAGTGTTTAGTCTCATTCAGATTAATCGTCCTAACTTGGGTCTTAATCTTAGCAGTTTTGTTAGGTCTTGTTTTAGAATTTAGTGTGTAACAAGCTTCAATCTTATCAAGTATTTTTGCATAGTCCAATAAAACCCTCTGTCCCAGAAGTTATAGACTTTGGTTTGTTGGCGCACATTTGTTGTAGATGCGCAGTCGATGTCAGAAACAGTTGATGCCGCGTCGCGTCTTCACGAGACCATCAAGTGTTCAACTGAGATTTAATTGTTTTATGAAAATCTTATTTATACTGCCTTAACCACAACAAATTCGCTTGTTTTTTTTTTTTTAGATTCAAAACGGTCCTTACATTTTCGGAATCGACTTCGCCTACTGCAGACAATCATTTGCAGATGCGTTTCAGCCCAAGAAAAGTACTCAACACAAATCGGTGTTTGCAGACTTTCCAAATTGAAATAAAAACATCCACCTAACCACATAATGTCACATTATAATCCAACTTAAGTGCCCCCATTCCATAAGTCCTCAGCCATTAAAATCTCGCACTTTATTTCCATTCTAATCCCCTGGGCCTAGACCTAGAACAAACAACGATGTCCAAAGTTAGTCAGAATTTATGTATCCTCTACCGACAGCACTTTGACCCACTGTGCTTGGTCTCAGGAGGAGCGGGGTGTTGGAGCGCCAGCGTCGTATCGTATACCTACTGTATGGATATGGATACACAACCAAACAACAAATAACTCATAAACATACCTTCATAACCAACTCGAAAGGATATTTGTATACCCTGACGGGCGATTGGAATTTTTGCACCATTTCTGCGTTCGCTCCTTTTGTTGTTTACTAATGGATACAGGGGGTGTGTGTGGGTTGCCTCTTTTATTTATGTAAATTGAATAATTGCGTGCACTTTTCTTTTTTCTCTTCAGCACACCTCAGCACTAGTCACAAATGGAATACCAAAAATAATTATATTTCTGGAATGCACTTCTCTGCTGCCAAGCTAGCAATAAAGAACAACAATCAATCAAACTTCCACTCAATCTACAAGGAAATTGGAATTGGCCTTTCTTTTGTTGAAATTTTGGGTTGAACTAACTTCACAGTGGTTACACAATATTTACTGAACCATTTCACACAACCGACCGAAAATATATCGAAAGCGCGAAAAAGTAACTAATTTCAGGAGAATGGATAGTATTTCCTCTTTTATGTGAGAGATTGTGGAAAATAAAAAAGATGCGCGATGCGGAAGGTCGCCTTCGTCAACAAATCCGTTCGGCTGGCTCTTTTCAATTGAATTTCGAGTTGAGTGAGATTTTCTATTATCGCTGTGGCTGTGGGGGAAAAAAATAACAAGAAAAAAGAAGAAACCCATTTGACACTGACAGCAGCTGGGAAAATTTCCAATTTGGTTTGTTTATGTGTGAGATGGAGGGAGACAGATGTATGGCAGTCCGATTTCCCAGTATAATGGGATATTTGGTGCTTGTCAAAAATGGTCCCAGTTGTTGGGCATGTTCAATCTTACCTTTGGCGCTCAAAAGAGAGTTGGAATTTCATTTAATTGTTATTATTGTTTAAATAGCGCACTATAAGGCAAATCAAATGGTTTTAACTTGTAAATACAGCCAGTTAGAGTTTAGTAATCTATCCTATGAATATTTGCTACTCGCGTCGTGTCGTTTTTGTATACTCTGTTAAGTTGGATTACTTTTGCCGCAACCAGTGATGCGTAGTTAGTTTTACAGAACCTGCGGTTGAATTACCGCGATCGAGTACTACGTGACTGCATTTTTTATTGTTTTGCTTGTAAAATCAACAAAAAAACAATTCAGTGGGCCTTGCCAATAAACAGTTTAAGTTTCGACATTAAATTTTAGTAGTTGACAGTGGTAATATGTATATTCCATACAAACTTCTAAATTGTGAGCTTCCATAAATTTAAAGTCGAGACTTAAATTGATTATTAGTGAGGCGCAGTAATGTATTGCTTGCTCACGCATGCGGTAATTCGACGATTGATTATACAATATTTTCCAATTTGTTGTTTTCCTTTTTATAATTCAGTGTGACTTATTTTGTCTTCTTCTTTATCGTTCTAGCCTAAATGATCGCCTTCCGTGCACTATCAGAACCCGAGCCCGACCATCATCATCTATCTATCACATCAAACTGGATACCGGACATTCAACCAACATTAATTGTTCTAAACCGACTCGAACATTCGGCAACATCAAAATTATTATTGTTTGTTTATAGAGAGTTAAATAAATATATTCCGAAGTCTGGCGTTGTCGTTGGACTCACTGTTTGTTCTTTTTTAAAGCAATAAATAAATATAACATCAATCACATACTTGGATCTGTTTTTATTCTTGTAGTAAAGTAACCCAAACGCTGAACGTTATGTACAAGTAACGATTGTGATAAAACTCTGATTTGGGTCGCAACTCGCAATTGTTCCAAAGGCAAAGTTCAGAAACAACCACCAAAAAGAAACAAACATTTTGCTTTTCGTTATTGACCTGAATGTGGAACACGCCAAGAGAGCCTAAAACTTCTAGAAAAACAGGCATCTGCCCCATTATTTTCACGCAATTGACAATACAATGCACACGACTCCATTCCACAAAGAAAGATGTAAGCGTGTGGCAACTGGCAACCAAGCTGAAATTACTTGTTAAAATCTCATGCTATCGCTTCAAAATTAAAAACTTCCAAATCCCGGTTTATTTTTGCTTTTTCTTCAGAAGAAATTTCATAAAACACCAGGCGCTCAGAAAACGCAGCAGGTACACCCATCTACATTTTTTCCCCCCAGCGAATGACACCACCTCCTAATAGTATGCATTGCTAATCGTCGAAGTCAATTCTGTTTGTAAATAATTTCCCTAGCATATTTCTAGGGAGTGATACACGGTAGCACCCTCCAGGTATGCAGTTGAAATTACCTCGCATTCACTTGTAAGTGGTGAATTTCTCGAATATTTTCCCCATGCATACTCGCAGGCGTTCGTGTTTATGGTACTTGGAAAGTTGGAAAAAGATACCTGCTGCATTTTCTGAGCGACTAGTATTTTACGATGAAATTTCGACTGAATTTGACTGTTTTCGGCGTTTTGCACGACGGACCGAGATCGATCTTTTGTGAATAATTATTTGTGGAAGGGCGAAACTGACTCGATTGATTGACATCACATTTTAAAGGTTATAGAAATTTGTTGTTAATTTTTAGGGGGGTGTCGAACTGCGGTATTCGTGGCATTTGCTCTAGGCTGCAGTCTGACTAGAGAATGTGTGTCTCTTACATAATAAGCTTACCCTGGATTGACTGACGTTCATTATTGGCAGCTGATCTGTGACATTATTGAGAGTACAACATATTTAAAATATGTACATTTATTTTGTGTCAAAGTTTCTTCGGAATCTTATTGCATT
Organism: Cheilosia urbana; assembly: GCA_946477585.1. NCBI lineage: Eukaryota > Metazoa > Arthropoda > Insecta > Diptera > Syrphidae > Cheilosia > Cheilosia urbana. The sequence goes on along the minus strand of OX297856.1, from coordinate 71,834,101 downwards.
TGTGTACAAAAAACTGTTCTTAACCTTTTGGGAAATAATAAAAAGAGACCATGACAGCAAATTGCAATTTGTTTTTATTCATGAAGAACATTTTATTTTACATAGAATTTAGAGTTTGTTACACAAGATGACAATCGGCACTAGCGAGGTATTCGTCGGAACGGAAATTTCTCCGATATGATACGATTAGAAGGATTTTTGCTGCGCGGTATTCTTCGGAACAACTGTTTGGAGAATTGTTCCGGTATTTTGTACGCATATCGGCGAATTACGTTGAAGTGCGATAAATTGCATTATGTTGTTAAATTGTTTATAGCTAGGTTCCGATATCTTCCGACGAAAATTGGCTGCGGAATTTGTTTACAATTTTGTGTGCGGTGCGGAATTGTTTATTTCTCTTCTGAAAGTCGGCAATTTCGAATGCAATTTGAGCCTCCGAAGGTGTATGCGTTGCGGAGAATTTTACGTTCCCACGGATACCTCGCTAGGGACAAATTTGATCAGACAAATAGATCTGTTTGACGTTTATATGGTATAGTTTTTTTTTTAATCCTACTTATTTGAGTATATTGTACAAAAATACAGACAAACTACTACATATTTTCTTTTTAATTAGGTATTAAAACAATTTCACATTTATTGGACAATGACATCTACTGTCCAGAGAGCTTTATGAATGACTTATGTAAAAAAATGTAGGTGTCTTTGTAATAGGCTTCTGATCATAAGTTCTATTTTTTAAACAAACAAGAAAAAGGCACATGCAATGAGAAAACAAACAAATTATCGATCGATATGTGAATATTTGCTTGAAATATATAAACTATCGACCTGAATGTAAAAAGGAAAATTATTGACGATCTTTTTAGGACTGCATTTATAGGAAATGGTGAAACATTTTATCCGTGTAAAGTGTTCGATGCTGCAAACAATTCTCAACATTTGTATAGATGTTTTTTTGTTGTTTTTTTTAGGGAAAGAAGATAAATGACGTCACATGTCATAAATTGACTTTCTTTGAAGGCGCTGGGCCTTAGTCTATGCAACGATAGAGAGAAAAAAGGTACTAGATCTAGTACTGTCAGTTCAATAATTTCTCTTGAGTTGCCGATATTCGTTGAATGGAAAATCTTACAGGACGACAGTTTAAAAGTTCCATAACTCAGGATATAGGTCACCGATCATCTTAAAACAAACGCCAATCGATTCGTATGAGCAGATGGTTTGTGAAGAAACAAATTTTTCACATCAAGGACTAATGTGGTCGACGAAAGAACGAAAATTCCTCATTTTATTTTCAGCCATGTCCTTCTGAGGGATCCTTCAAGGATATCCGGTTGAAAAGGTCTCCATGTTGTAGATCAGACGATTTGAGTTCCATTTGCTTAAAGATTTTAGTTAGTGTTGCCCATTTGGGCCAGAAACCCAAGGGAAAGAAGATAAATGACGTCACATGTCATAAATTCACTTTGCTTGAAGGCGCTGGGCCTTAGTCTATGCAACGATAGAGAGAAAAAAGGTCCTAGATCTAGTACTGTCAGTTCAATAATTTCTCTCGAGTTGCCGATATCTTCCAGGATGATAGTTTAAAAGTTCCATAACTCAGGATATAGGTCACCGATCATCTTAAAACAAACGCCAATCGATTCGTGTGAGCAGATGGTTTGTGAAGAAACAAATTTTTCACATCAAGGACTAATGTGGTCGACGAAAGAACGAAAATTCCTCATTTTATTTTCAGCCATGTCCTTCTGAGGGATACTTCAAGGATATCCGGTTGAAAAGGTCTCCATGTTGTAGATCAGACGATTTGAATTCCATTTGCTTAAAGATTTTAGTTAGTGTTGCCCATTTGGCCCAGAAACCCAAGGGAAAGAAGATAAATGACGTCACATGTCATAAATTGACTTTCTTTGAAGGCGCTGGGCCTTAGTCTATGCAACGATAGAGAGAAAAAAGGTACTAGATCTAGTACTGTCAGTTCAATAATTTCTCTTGAGTTGCCGATATTCGTTGAATGGAAAACCTTCCAGGACGACCGTTTAAAAGTTCCATAAATCAGGATATAGGTCACCGATCATCTTAAAACAAACGCCAATCGATTCGTTGGAGCAGATGGTTTGTGATGAAACAAATTTTACACATCAAGGACTAATGTGGCCGACGAAAGAACGAAAATTCCTCATTTTATTTTCAGCCATGTCCTTCTGAGGGATCCTTCAAGAATATCCGGTTGAAAAGGTCTCCATGTTGTAGATCAGACGATTTGAGTTCCATTTGCTTAAAGATTTTAGTTAGTGTTGCCCATTTGGGCCAGAAACCCAAGGGAAAGAAGATAAATGACGTCACATGTCATAAATTCACTTTGCTTGAAGGCGCTGGGCCTTAGTCTATGCAACGATAGAGAGAAAAAAGGTACTAGACCTAGTACTGTCAGTTCAATAATTTCTCTCGAGTTGCCGATATCTTCCAGGATGATAGTTTAAAAGTTCCATAACTCAGGATATAGGTCACCGATCATCTTAAAACAAACGCCAATCGATTCGTGTGAGCAGATGGTTTGTGAAGAAACAAATTTTTCACATCAAGGACTAATGTGGTCGACGAAAGAACGAAAATTCCTCATTTTATTTTCAGCCATGTCCTTCTGAGGGATCCTTCAAGAATATCCGGTTGAAAAGGTCTCCATGTTGTAGATCAGACGATTTGAGTTCCATTTGCTTAAAGATTTTAGTTAGTGTTGCCCATTTGGGCCAGAAACCCAAGGGAAAGAAGATAAATGACGTCACATGTCATAAATTCACTTTGCTTGAAGGCGCTGGGCCTTAGTCTATGCAACGATAGAGAGAAAAAAGGTACTAGACCTAGTACTGTCAGTTCAATAATTTCTCTCGAGTTGCCGATATCTTCCAGGATGATAGTTTAAAAGTTCCATAACTCAGGATATAGGTCACCGATCATCTTAAAACAAACGCCAATCGATTCGTGTGAGCAGATGGTTTGTGAAGAAACAAATTTTTCACATCAAGGACTAATGTGGTCGACGAAAGAACGAAAATTCCTCATTTTATTTTCAGCCATGTCCTTCTGAGGGATACTTCAAGGATATCCGGTTGAAAAGGTCTCCATGTTGTAGATCAGACGATTTGAGTTCCATTTGCTTAAAGTTTTAAGTTAGTGTTGCCCATTTGGCCCAGAAACCCAAGGGAAAGAAGATAAATGACGTCACATGTCATAAATTGACTTTCTTTGAAGGCGCTGGGCCTTAGTCTATGCAACGATAGAGAGAAAAAAGGTACTAGATCTAGTACTGTCAGTTCAATAATTTCTCTTGAGTTGCCGATATTCGTTGAATGGAAAACCTTCCAGGACGACCGTTTAAAAGTTCCATAAATCAGGATATAGGTCACCGATCATTTTAAAACAAACGCCAATCGATTCGTGTGAGCAGATGGTTTGTGAAGAAACAAATTTTTCACATCAAGGACTAATGTGGTCGACGAAAGAACGAAAATTCCTCATTTTATTTTCAGCCATGTCCTTCTGAGGGATACTTCAAGGATATCCGGTTGAAAAGGTCTCCATGTTGTAGATCAGACGATTTGAATTCCATTTGCTTAAAGATTTTAGTTAGTGTTGCCCATTTGGCCCAGAAACCCAAGGGAAAGAAGATAAATGACGTCACATGTCATAAATTGACTTTCTTTGAAGGCGCTGGGCCTTAGTCTATGCAACGATAGAGAGAAAAAAGGTACTAGATCTAGTACTGTCAGTTCAATAATTTCTCTTGAGTTGCCGATATTCGTTGAATGGAAAACCTTCCAGGACGACCGTTTAAAAGTTCCATAAATCAGGATATAGGTCACCGATCATCTTAAAACAAACGCCAATCGATTCGTTGGAGCAGATGGTTTGTGATGAAACAAATTTTACACATCAAGGACTAATGTGGCCGACGAAAGAACGAAAATTCCTCATTTTATTTTCAGCCATGTCCTTCTGAGGGATCCTTCAAGAATATCCGGTTGAAAAGGTCTCCATGTTGTAGATCAGACGATTTGAGTTCCATTTGCTTAAAGATTTTAGTTAGTGTTGCCCATTTGGCCCAGAAACCCAAGGGAAAGAAGATAAATGACGTCACATGTCATAAATTGACTTTCTTTGAAGGCGCTGGGCCTTAGTCTATGCAACGATAGAGAGAAAAAAGGTACTAGATCTAGTACTGTCAGTTCAATAATTTCTCTTGAGTTGCCGATATTCGTTGAATGGAAAACCTTCCAGGACGACCGTTTAAAAGTTCCATAAATCAGGATATAGGTCACCGATCATCTTAAAACAAACGCCAATCGATTCGTGTGAGCAGATGGTTTGTGAAGAAACAAATTTTTCACATCAAGGACTAATGTGGTCGACGAAAGAACGAAAATTCCTCATTTTATTTTCAGCCATGTCCTTCTGAGGGATACTTCAAGGATATCCGGTTGAAAAGGTCTCCATGTTGTAGATCAGACGATTTGAATTCCATTTGCTTAAAGATTTTAGTTAGTGTTGCCCATTTGGCCCAGAAACCCAAGGGAAAGAAGATAAATGACGTCACATGTCATAAATTGACTTTCTTTGAAGGCGCTGGGCCTTAGTCTATGCAACGATAGAGAGAAAAAAGGTACTAGATCTAGTACTGTCAGTTCAATAATTTCTCTTGAGTTGCCGATATTCGTTGAATGGAAAACCTTCCAGGACGACCGTTTAAAAGTTCCATAAATCAGGATATAGGTCACCGATCATCTTAAAACAAACGCCAATCGATTCGTTGGAGCAGATGGTTTGTGATGAAACAAATTTTACACATCAAGGACTAATGTGGCCGACGAAAGAACGAAAATTCCTCATTTTATTTTCAGCCATGTCCTTCTGAGGGATCCTTCAAGAATATCCGGTTGAAAAGGTCTCCATGTTGTAGATCAGACGATTTGAGTTCCATTTGCTTAAAGATTTTAGTTAGTGTTGCCCATTTGGGCCAGAAACCCAAGGGAAAGAAGATAAATGACGTCACATGTCATAAATTCACTTTGCTTGAAGGCGCTGGGCCTTAGTCTATGCAACGATAGAGAGAAAAAAGGTACTAGACCTAGTACTGTCAGTTCAATAATTTCTCTCGAGTTGCCGATATCTTCCAGGATGATAGTTTAAAAGTTCCATAACTCAGGATATAGGTCACCGATCATCTTAAAACAAACGCCAATCGATTCGTGTGAGCAGATGGTTTGTGAAGAAACAAATTTTTCACATCAAGGACTAATGTGGTCGACGAAAGAACGAAAATTCCTCATTTTATTTTCAGCCATGTCCTTCTGAGGGATACTTCAAGGATATCCGGTTGAAAAGGTCTCCATGTTGTAGATCAGACGATTTGAGTTCCATTTGCTTAAAGTTTTAAGTTAGTGTTGCCCATTTGGCCCAGAAACCCAAGGGAAAGAAGATAAATGACGTCACATGTCATAAATTGACTTTCTTTGAAGGCGCTGGGCCTTAGTCTATGCAACGATAGAGAGAAAAAAGGTACTAGATCTAGTACTGTCAGTTCAATAATTTCTCTTGAGTTGCCGATATTCGTTGAATGGAAAACCTTCCAGGACGACCGTTTAAAAGTTCCATAAATCAGGATATAGGTCACCGATCATCTTAAAACAAACGCCAATCGATTCGTTGGAGCAGATGGTTTGTGATGAAACAAATTTTACACATCAAGGACTAATGTGGCCGACGAAAGAACGAAAATTCCTCATTTTATTTTCAGCCATGTCCTTCTGAGGGATCCTTCAAGAATATCCGGTTGAAAAGGTCTCCATGTTGTAGATCAGACGATTTGAGTTCCATTTGCTTAAAGATTTTAGTTAGTGTTGCCCATTTGGCCCAGAAACCCAAGGGAAAGAAGATAAATGACGTCACATGTCATAAATTGACTTTCTTTGAAGGCGCTGGGCCTTAGTCTATGCAACGATAGAGAGAAAAAAGGTACTAGATCTAGTACTGTCAGTTCAATAATTTCTCTTGAGTTGCCGATATTCGTTGAATGGAAAACCTTCCAGGACGACCGTTTAAAAGTTCCATAAATCAGGATATAGGTCACCGATCATCTTAAAACAAACGCCAATCGATTCGTGTGAGCAGATGGTTTGTGAAGAAACAAATTTTTCACATCAAGGACTAATGTGGTCGACGAAAGAACGAAAATTCCTCATTTTATTTTCAGCCATGTCCTTCTGAGGGATACTTCAAGGATATCCGGTTGAAAAGGTCTCCATGTTGTAGATCAGACGATTTGAATTCCATTTGCTTAAAGATTTTAGTTAGTGTTGCCCATTTGGGCCAGAAACCCAAGGGAAAGAAGATAAATGACGTCACATGTCATAAATTCACTTTGCTTGAAGGCGCTGGGCCTTAGTCTATGCAACGATAGAGAGAAAAAAGGTACTAGACCTAGTACTGTCAGTTCAATAATTTCTCTCGAGTTGCCGATATCTTCCAGGATGATAGTTTAAAAGTTCCATAACTCAGGATATAGGTCACCGATCATCTTAAAACAAACGCCAATCGATTCGTGTGAGCAGATGGTTTGTGAAGAAACAAATTTTTCACATCAAGGACTAATGTGGTCGACGAAAGAACGAAAATTCCTCATTTTATTTTCAGCCATGTCCTTCTGAGGGATACTTCAAGGATATCCGGTTGAAAAGGTCTCCATGTTGTAGATCAGACGATTTGAGTTCCATTTGCTTAAAGTTTTAAGTTAGTGTTGCCCATTTGGCCCAGAAACCCAAGGGAAAGAAGATAAATGACGTCACATGTCATAAATTGACTTTCTTTGAAGGCGCTGGGCCTTAGTCTATGCAACGATAGAGAGAAAAAAGGTACTAGACCTAATACTGTCAGTTCAATAATTTCTCTTGAGTTGCCGATATTCGTTGAATGGAAAACCTTCCAGGACGACCGTTTAAAAGTTCCATAAATCAGGATATAGGTCACCGATCATCTTAAAACAAACGCCAATCGATTCGTGTGAGCAGATGGTTTGTGAAGAAACAAATTTTTCACATCAAGGACTAATGTGGTCGACGAAAGAACGAAAATTCCTCATTTTATTTTCAGCCATGTCCTTCTGAGGGATACTTCAAGGATATCCGGTTGAAAAGGTCTCCATGTTGTAGATCAGACGATTTGAATTCCATTTGCTTAAAGATTTTAGTTAGTGTTGCCCATTTGGGCCAGAAACCCAAGGGAAAGAAGATAAATGACGTCACATGTCATAAATTCACTTTGCTTGAAGGCGCTGGGCCTTAGTCTATGCAACGATAGAGAGAAAAAAGGTACTAGACCTAGTACTGTCAGTTCAATAATTTCTCTCGAGTTGCCGATATCTTCCAGGATGATAGTTTAAAAGTTCCATAACTCAGGATATAGGTCACCGATCATCTTAAAACAAACGCCAATCGATTCGTGTGAGCAGATGGTTTGTGAAGAAACAAATTTTTCACATCAAGGACTAATGTGGTCGACGAAAGAACGAAAATTCCTCATTTTATTTTCAGCCATGTCCTTCTGAGGGATCCTTCAAGAATATCCGGTTGAAAAGGTCTCCATGTTGTAGATCAGACGATTTGAGTTCCATTTGCTTAAAGATTTTAGTTAGTGTTGCCCATTTGGGCCAGAAACCCAAGGGAAAGAAGATAAATGACGTCACATGTCATAAATTCACTTTGCTTGAAGGCGCTGGGCCTTAGTCTATGCAACGATAGAGAGAAAAAAGGTACTAGACCTAATACTGTCAGTTCAATAATTTCTCTCGAGTTGCCGATATCTTCCAGGATGATAGTTTAAAAGTTCCATAACTCAGGATATAGGTCACCGATCATCTTAAAACAAACGCCAATCGATTCGTGTGAGCAGATGGTTTGTGAAGAAACAAATTTTTCACATCAAGGACTAATGTGGTCGACGAAAGAACGAAAATTCCTCATTTTATTTTCAGCCATGTCCTTCTGAGGGATACTTCAAGGATATCCGGTTGAAAAGGTCTCCATGTTGTAGATCAGACGATTTGAATTCCATTTGCTTAAAGATTTTAGTTAGTGTTGCCCATTTGGGCCAGAAACCCAAGGGAAAGAAGATAAATGACGTCACATGTCATAAATTCACTTTGCTTGAAGGCGCTGGGCCTTAGTCTATGCAACGATAGAGAGAAAAAAGGTACTAGACCTAGTACTGTCAGTTCAATAATTTCTCTCGAGTTGCCGATATCTTCCAGGATGATAGTTTAAAAGTTCCATAACTCAGGATATAGGTCACCGATCATCTTAAAACAAACGCCAATCGATTCGTGTGAGCAGATGGTTTGTGAAGAAACAAATTTTTCACATCAAGGACTAATGTGGTCGACGAAAGAACGAAAATTCCTCATTTTATTTTCAGCCATGTCCTTCTGAGGGATCCTTCAAGAATATCCGGTTGAAAAGGTCTCCATGTTGTAGATCAGACGATTTGAGTTCCATTTGCTTAAAGTTTTAAGTTAGTGTTGCCCATTTGGCCCAGAAACCCAAAGGAAAGAAGATAAATGACGTCACATGTCATAAATTGACTTTCTTTGAAGGCGCTGGGCCTTAGTCTATGCAACGATAGAGAGAAAAAAGGTACTAGATCTAGTACTGTCAGTTCAATAATTTCTCTTGAGTTGCCGATATTCGTTGAATGGAAAACCTTCCAGGACGACCGTTTAAAAGTTCCATAAATCAGGATATAGGTCACCGATCATCTTAAAACAAACGCCAATCGATTCGTTGGAGCAGATGGTTTGTGATGAAACAAATTTTACACATCAAGGACTAATGTGGCCGACGAAAGAACGAAAATTCCTCATTTTATTTTCAGCCATGTCCTTCTGAGGGATCCTTCAAGAATATCCGGTTGAAAAGGTCTCCATGTTGTAGATCAGACGATTTGAGTTCCATTTGCTTAAAGATTTTAGTTAGTGTTGCCCATTTGGCCCAGAAACCCAAGGGAAAGAAGATAAATGACGTCACATGTCATAAATTGACTTTCTTTGAAGGCGCTGGGCCTTAGTCTATGCAACGATAGAGAGAAAAAAGGTACTAGATCTAGTACTGTCAGTTCAATAATTTCTCTTGAGTTGCCGATATTCGTTGAATGGAAAACCTTCCAGGACGACCGTTTAAAAGTTCCATAACTCAGGATATAGGTCACCGATCATCTTAAAACAAACGCCAATCGATTCGTGTGAGCAGATGGTTTGTGAAGAAACAAATTTTTCACATCAAGGACTAATGTGGTCGACGAAAGAACGAAAATTCCTCATTTTATTTTCAGCCATGTCCTTCTGAGGGATACTTCAAGGATATCCGGTTGAAAAGGTCTCCATGTTGTAGATCAGACGATTTGAGTTCCATTTGCTTAAAGATTTTAGTTAGTGTTGCCCATTTGGGCCAGAAACCCAAGGGAAAGAAGATAAATGACGTCACATGTCATAAATTCACTTTGCTTGAAGGCGCTGGGCCTTAGTCTATGCAACGATAGAGAGAAAAAAGGTACTAGACCTAGTACTGTCAGTTCAATAATTTCTCTCGAGTTGCCGATATCTTCCAGGATGATAGTTTAAAAGTTCCATAACTCAGGATATAGGTCACCGATCATCTTAAAACAAACGCCAATCGATTCGTGTGAGCAGATGGTTTGTGAAGAAACAAATTTTTCACATCAAGGACTAATGTGGTCGACGAAAGAACGAAAATTCCTCATTTTATTTTCAGCCATGTCCTTCTGAGGGATACTTCAAGGATATCCGGTTGAAAAGGTCTCCATGTTGTAGATCAGACGATTTGAATTCCATTTGCTTAAAGATTTTAGTTAGTGTTGCCCATTTGGGCCAGAAACCCAAGGGAAAGAAGATAAATGACGTCACATGTCATAAATTCACTTTGCTTGAAGGCGCTGGGCCTTAGTCTATGCAACGATAGAGAGAAAAAAGGTACTAGACCTAGTACTGTCAGTTCAATAATTTCTCTCGAGTTGCCGATATCTTCCAGGATGATAGTTTAAAAGTTCCATAACTCAGGATATAGGTCACCGATCATCTTAAAACAAACGCCAATCGATTCGTGTGAGCAGATGGTTTGTGAAGAAACAAATTTTTCACATCAAGGACTAATGTGGTCGACGAAAGAACGAAAATTCCTCATTTTATTTTCAGCCATGTCCTTCTGAGGGATACTTCAAGGATATCCGGTTGAAAAGGTCTCCATGTTGTAGATCAGACGATTTGAGTTCCATTTGCTTAAAGTTTTAAGTTAGTGTTGCCCATTTGGCCCAGAAACCCAAGGGAAAGAAGATAAATGACGTCACATGTCATAAATTGACTTTCTTTGAAGGCGCTGGGCCTTAGTCTATGCAACGATAGAGAGAAAAAAGGTACTAGATCTAGTACTGTCGGTTCAAAAATTTCTCTTGAGTTGCCGATATTCGTTGAATGGAAAATCTTACAGGACGACAGTTTAAAAGTTCCATAACTCAGGATATAGGTCACCGATCATCTTAAAACAAACGCCAATCGATTCGTGTGAGCAGATGGTTTGTGAAGAAACAAATTTTTCACATCAAGGACTAATGTGGTCGACGAAAGAACGAAAATTCCTCATTTTATTTTCAGCCATGTCCTTCTGAGGGATACTTCAAGGATATCCGGTTGAAAAGGTCTCCATGTTGTAGATCAGACGATTTGAGTTCCATTTGCTTAAAGTTTTAAGTTAGTGTTGCCCATTTGGCCCAGAAACCCAAGGGAAAGAAGATAAATGACGTCACATGTCATAAATTGACTTTCTTTGAAGGCGCTGGGCCTTAGTCTATGCAACGATAGAGAGAAAAAAGGTACTAGATCTAGTACTGTCAGTTCAATAATTTCTCTTGAGTTGCCGATATTCGTTGAATGGAAAACCTTCCAGGACGACCGTTTAAAAGTTCCATAAATCAGGATATAGGTCACCGATCATCTTAAAACAAACGCCAATCGATTCGTTGGAGCAGATGGTTTGTGATGAAACAAATTTTACACATCAAGGACTAATGTGGCCGACGAAAGAACGAAAATTCCTCATTTTATTTTCAGCCATGTCCTTCTGAGGGATCCTTCAAGAATATCCGGTTGAAAAGGTCTCCATGTTGTAGATCAGACGATTTGAGTTCCATTTGCTTAAAGATTTTAGTTAGTGTTGCCCATTTGGGCCAGAAACCCAAGGGAAAGAAGATAAATGACGTCACATGTCATAAATTCACTTTGCTTGAAGGCGCTGGGCCTTAGTCTATGCAACGATAGAGAGAAAAAAGGTACTAGACCTAGTACTGTCAGTTCAATAATTTCTCTTGAGTTGCCGATATTCGTTGAATGGAAAACCTTCCAGGACGACCGTTTAAAAGTTCCATAAATCAGGATATAGGTCACCGATCATCTTAAAACAAACGCCAATCGATTCGTTGGAGCAGATGGTTTGTGATGAAACAAATTTTACACATCAAGGACTAATGTGGCCGACGAAAGAACGAAAATTCCTCATTTTATTTTCAGCCATGTCCTTCTGAGGGATCCTTCAAGAATATCCGGTTGAAAAGGTCTCCATGTTGTAGATCAGACGATTTGAGTTCCATTTGCTTAAAGATTTTAGTTAGTGTTGCCCATTTGGGCCAGAAACCCAAGGGAAAGAAGATAAATGACGTCACATGTCATAAATTCACTTTGCTTGAAGGCGCTGGGCCTTAGTCTATGCAACGATAGAGAGAAAAAAGGTACTAGACCTAGTACTGTCAGTTCAATAATTTCTCTCGAGTTGCCGATATCTTCCAGGATGATAGTTTAAAAGTTCCATAACTCAGGATATAGGTCACCGATCATCTTAAAACAAACGCCAATCGATTCGTGTGAGCAGATGGTTTGTGAAGAAACAAATTTTTCACATCAAGGACTAATGTGGTCGACGAAAGAACGAAAATTCCTCATTTTATTTTCAGCCATGTCCTTCTGAGGGATCCTTCAAGAATATCCGGTTGAAAAGGTCTCCATGTTGTAGATCAGACGATTTGAGTTCCATTTGCTTAAAGTTTTAAGTTAGTGTTGCCCATTTGGCCCAGAAACCCAAGGGAAAGAAGATAAATGACGTCACATGTCATAAATTGACTTTCTTTGAAGGCGCTGGGCCTTAGTCTATGCAACGATAGAGAGAAAAAAGGTACTAGATCTAGTACTGTCAGTTCAATAATTTCTCTTGAGTTGCCGATATTCGTTGAATGGAAAACCTTCCAGGACGACCGTTTAAAAGTTCCATAAATCAGGATATAGGTCACCGATCATCTTAAAACAAACGCCAATCGATTCGTTGGAGCAGATGGTTTGTGATGAAACAAATTTTACACATCAAGGACTAATGTGGCCGACGAAAGAACGAAAATTCCTCATTTTATTTTCAGCCATGTCCTTCTGAGGGATCCTTCAAGGATATCCGGTTGAAAAGGTCTCCATGTTGTAGATCAGACGTTTTGAGTTCCATTTGCTTAAGGTTTTTAGTTAGTGTTGCCCATTTGGCCCAGAAACCCAAGGGAAAGAAGATAAATGACGTCACATGTCATAAATTCACTTTTTCTCTCTATCGTTGCATAGACTAAGGCCCAGCGCCTTCAAAGAAAGTCAATTTATGACATGTGACGTCATTTATCTTCTTTCCCTTGGGTTTCTGGGCCAAATGGGCAACACTAACTAAAAACTTACCCTGGATTGACTGACGTTCATTATTGGCAGCTGATCTGTGACATTATTGAGAGTACAACATATTTAAAATATGTACATTTATTTTGTGTCAAAGTTTCTTCGGAATCTTATTGCATTTGTGTACAAAAAACTGTTCTTAACCTTTTGGGAAATAATAAAAAGAGACCATGACAGCAAATTGCAATTTGTTTTTATTCATGAAGAACATTTTATTTTACATAGAATTTAGAGTTTGTTACACAAGATGACAATCGGCACTAGCGAGGTATTCGTCGGAACGGAAATTTCTCCGATATGATACGATTAGAAGGATTTTTGCTGCGCGGTATTCTTCGGAACAACTGTTTGGAAAATTGTTCCGGTATTTTGTACGCATATCGGCGAATTACGTTGAAGTGCGATTAATTGCATTATGTTGTTAAATTGTTGATAGCTAGGTTCCGATATCTTCCGACGAAAATTGGCTGAGGAATTTGTTTACAATTTTGTGTGCGGTGCGGAATTGTTTATTTCTCTTCTGAAAGTCGGCAATTTCGAATGCAATTTGAGCCTCCGAAGGTGTATGCGTTGCGGAGAATTTTACGTTCCCACGGATACCTCGCTAGGGACAAATTTGATCAGACAAATAGATCTGTTTGACGTTTATATGGTATAGTTTTTTTTTTAATCCTACTTATTTGAGTATATTGTACAAAAATACAGACAAACTACTACATATTTTCTTTTTAATTAGGTATTAAAACAATTTCACATTTATTGGACAATGACATCTACTGTCCAGAGAGCTTTATGAATGACTTATGTAAAAAAATGTAGGTGTCTTTGTAATAGGCTTCTGATCATAAGTTCTATTTTTTAAACAAACAAGAAAAAGGCACATGCAATGAGAAAACAAACAAATTATCGATCGATATGTGAATATTTGCTTGAAATATATAAACTATCGACCTGAATGTAAAAAGGAAAATTATTGACGATCTTTTTAGGACTGCATTTATAGGAAATGGTGAAACATTTTATCCGTGTAAAGTGTTCGATGCTGCAAACAATTCTCAACATTTGTATAGATGTTTTTTTGTTGTTTTTTTTTTTTTCAAGTTACACGCCCATTAACAAATGTGGTTGCCATTTCACACTTAAAAATAAAATAAAAGAAGAAATTGTAAAAAGGAAACAAAAAATATGCCGATCACTAGGAAATTGTAAATCTAATTTGCTTTTGTTGGAATTATGACAGGTTAATATAATTAAATTCTTATGTTGTGGATTGTTTGGAATTCAAGCCCAGAGACATCGAAAAATACATTCGCAGATTGGAATCATCGGCAAGCCAATGATTTTTCGAGTAGTTCACGGCACTAACTTTGCATTTACTATCCAAACTGTATTAAAATAAACAAAAGAGGTAGACGACTTTTTGTAAAACAACAAAAGTACATAGGTTTTCACAAATATTTTGAAATATGAATCATTAGTGACGATTTCTATTTGAATAGAGGAGACATGTCTAACTTATGTAGGCCCTCACCAGACTTGTAACGTGTGGTGTGTTGTTGTGTGGTCTGTAGTTTCGTGTTCTGTGCACACGTATCTAGTGTGCCGTCATTTTTTTAAATGAATTCAAATGTTGTTTGTTTTGCTTTTTTGACGTTATTGATTTCCTAGTTCATGTGTATGTGTACTCTTTCTTTCACAATGCAATTTCAGATAATATATATATGTCTCGTTTGATTGCGCCATAGAGCGTTGTGGCGCAATCGGTACAGGTCCGATTTCGAGACACAACGCGACACACCACACGAGAAATATATGTTTCTACGCATATGAAATCCATTGGAGTGATGGCGACACGCCACTCCACATCACAACACACGTTACAAGTATGGTTCCGGCTTTAATCCAACAGATGGTGAGGATCTCCTACAACATCTGGAAATATGGGGTATTATTTAAAAAAAGCAAAACAGAGATATCTAACTAGCACTTATCAAACGCTTGCATAATGTCAGACTGACTTGGAGGAGGTGACACTAGTTGTTGTACTTTACTTTCGCTGTGAAAGGATGTTTGTTTTAAAAGCAAAAATAAACGAAAATGGACCAATATTCAGAATTTGATATTTCTGTCGGTGTAGCGGTTGAAATCTTTATTTTTGCATTAACCGAAGTGGAATAAACCGGGGCGTCCAATAATTAAAAAAACGAACTCCGGATTAACGTAAGTTTTAACGTGTTCACCAGGAAAATGGTGAAAACCCTGGCGAATTTGGCCACAAAAGTATTTCGCCAAAAGCTCTAGTTTACGCCACGGTTTGGGAGCCTGCTTCAGTCAATGCATAAACCAAGACGTTTTTACCACTTGCAAAAATCACGTTTGTTTCAGTTCCCACCACTGTAGGTGTGCGCGGCGTTAGTATCTTGTTGAATTTGAATTTGACTGTTGACTTCGACAAAAAGCACGAGAATACTAACTTAAATGCTTGCAAACCGACGGTCGAGTTGCTGATTTAAGGAAGTCTTCATTACATACTAAAGAAATGTACTTACTAAGTACATATCTACTTATGTAGAAACTCATGGCCGTATTTGTGGGTCCCTTAAATACATGAAAGGGTTGAGATCATGATTTTTTGCGAAGACCGCCTACCCGGACGGATGTGCCGATATCAAATGCACCTGATAGTCCGCACTGAAGTTGGTTCTATACGGATTCGATGAGTCGCACTTCTCGCATTGATAGATGAACTTTCCCGGATGTTTCTTCGTAGTAAGAATATGCTTGCGTAGGTTTTCCTGTGAAATAGTTTATATTAGAAAAGGTCTTTCAACTGCTCCGCTATACTTACAATATACCCACTCTTGTAGTCACAATGCGGACACTTGAAGGGACACTCTCCGGTGTGCACTCGAACATGACGCCTGATGTGAGCTGGTAGCTTTGCCTTAAAATCGCATTCAGGACACTTGTAGACTTTGTCAATGTCCATATGGATTTTCTGGTGCCTGCAAGAAAAAAACAAAACTAAAAAGTAACCAACGCACAACAGTAGACGACAGTTTAACCTAAAAATAAATACACCGAACAAGCCAATGTGAGGCTAGAAAGAAGACTCTCTACCTGCAAGTTGCGTCCGATAGTTTATTGGAAATCTTATCGTGAATATTGCACACGATGAGTGTGGTCACGACTTTTCAGTTACGATTGGCGATGCGGTTGGGTGGAAAAGTCTCCTTCAAGTGCAAGGATTATCGAATATTTGTACTTTTGGTGGATTGTTTGCGCGGCGGATTGGGATTATTGTAATTAGGTTGGATTTGGGTGATCTATTTAAATGATAAAAAGAGGCAAATTTACGAGAAGTAAATTGCCCGGCCTTGTTGTCATTAAGGTCGAGAGGAACGCTCTATACAAACAGTAGCTAATAGAGATAATCAAATGCGTGAAGGCGTGCATCTTGATGCAGGCGATTGGTGTAGGTGAATTGCAATTTGACAAAAAGGAGCTGTACGCTTTGAGGGCAAGCAGGGGTATGCATAAACATCGTGATTTGCAAGCTGTGTTGAATCTATGAGATCTCGATTGGAATTGCAAGTTGGAGGAGTGGAGATTTGCGAATGCCCAGAGAGAATTGCGAATGAACGGAGGTCAACGACAGTAGCTGTGACTAATGTGGTTTGCTGCTCATCTAAGCTAATGAAGGACTGAGCTTGTGTCGATCGGGATGTAGTTAGGGTTATGTTGAGGAGTGGATTAGGGGAGGTGGACTAACTAACTAATGGACGGATTCATTGTTTACTAGTTGAAAAAGAGGCAACGTTAAAGCTCGATGGTGATAGAAGCAAAGACCAAATAAAAGCGTGATAGCTGCAGAGACATTTTCTTTTTTAAATAAGTCCCATGCCCAGTTGGCTGACACTGCGAACTGATAGATCTATTGTTTCAATCCTGCAGAGATATAGTTCAAGGGAAGGCGCGTTTCTAACAATAGCGTGCATTCTACCTTCACTTTGACATCGCTATTAAAGAGCTCAGTTTGAGCAATTTAATCAACTAACGACTTCATTTAAACTGACAACACCCAAACGGAAACCATCAAAGTGGAGCAACAAGTAAATTCCCGCGACCACTGGTACTTTCTGCAGATTTATGGACCAAGCTACATGTCTGTCATTTCAGACATCCTCTCACGAATAGCACCTTCACAAGTATAGGTTCCCAAGCCGTCGCCATTATCGCACACCTAACCGCATGTACCATACCAAACCTCACCTCACAGATATGCGAACCAAAAACAAGATCATCTCAATACTTTAGAGCTGTCCACGAGATCATCCAATAAGTTACCTCGTTCCCGATCTGCACATGCTACCATCGCGCAGCTCAACACCCTCTCGTCCATACATATGTAGGTATATAGCCCCACAGCGAGAAATGTATGCGCATTCCATGGCTCGAAGATCAAGATCAATGTCCGTCGCTTTGTTCTTCGCCATCTATACCTTGTTGTTGCAGCATCGATGTGTGTTCGACTGGCTTCCAATTCCATAAATGGAACGTACAGAAGCCTCATGCCCTCATCTATGCGGCACCACCAGTGCACACCATAACTTCTCATCACATCGCATGCATGCAACAGCACTAATATACATCACCGGCATGTGTACACGTATACCGCCTGCTCCACCTTCCGAATCGGATGTATGCTCTCCGATCATCATGGCCCAGCAAAATGTTGCACATCGCAAATTAAACGCAAAAACCTAATCTAAACTAGTGGAATCTCTGTTCTGTATATATGTACATGTGGATGCAGCTTCAGCAGCGCCTCAGATAAATAATCTGTCTGTGTCCGTCCGTCGTCGTCGTCGTTGTCGTTGTCGTTGTCTTTTGCTTTGCTGCTCCTCCAGTTGGGTTGTCCTTTTTTTTCCCTTGCAACGGACAGAGCGAGTGCATCTGTAACATGTGCATAAGGTGATCTCGCGCACAGGGAAAATAGGTACATGACGCGCCATTGTGTGGCGGGCGGTTGTTGGATAGCGCACTCCACCAAAGGCGAACAAAACATCAACCTGACGACGACAACGACGACCGAGATGATGATGAGGGCGAAGAGCTGCGCTGCGCATATCCCAGCTACTCGGACTTTTGAAAAACGCAGTCGTGACTTATCGATTGGAATGATATGGAAAATTTTTGTAATATTTCTTGGACTCTTGATCCTTTATTGTTGGGCTTGCTCTTGATGGCGGTTGCAATGCCAATATGCGTCGTCCATTGCTGCCGTTGATCTGATGATGGTGGTTGTGAAGTAGTCTGATGGGCCATTTAAATCTGAAGCCGGGTTCGTTGTTTTTTCTTCTCCCGTTGTTGTCTGTTGCCAGCTTCACCTAATATGGCCGAGGACATGTTATAAGGTAGATCACTGGCGCGGTGGTGGAATCAATTTAATATCGTGTTTGAGGTCGAGTATAGATACACTGAAAGGAATTTTGTTAAGGAATTTGGAAGGGGTTCTGTGGGGCTCTAAGCGTGCTTGGTGAGAGTCGGTCTTTTGCAAAAGGAGCTTACAAGAAGAATACCCAACGGAAGCTGTGACATTTACTAAGAAGATCATAAATCCTACGATAATGACAGCAGAAATGGGAATGCTCTGACGAAGGAGGTAACATGAAGCATGGATCCACAAGAAGACGAAGAGTTAAGCTTCTGCTGTACCTCACTGAAAGGCTTGTAACACATTTAGGGCATACCAATTTGAGGACATAGACTCATGAAAAGGTCAATACACGGCGATAACCTGTATTAAAAATACAAAGAGCACAGAAGCAAAGGGAGATATCTTCAATACGACGAGCACAGAATCTAAGACATCTTCAGTATGAATAAACTCGAAACCTCCGTGGGAGCAAATATGAAAAAGACTCGCACCCGTTTTCTAGTCCTTTGAAAAACTTCTCTCAGTTTACTCTTCATTGGCACCGTCGACTTTCAAAAATGACGGGAGACATCTTCAGTATGAATAAACCCGAAACATTCTTGGGACAAAATGTGAAAAAGACTCGCAACACTCAAGTGTGTGCGCCTCAATGTTTTATAGTCGTTTGAAACTTGAAACTTCTCTCAGTGTACACCCTGTTCATTGGCATTGTCGACTTTCCGAACTGATGCTTCAATTTGAAGCAGAGCAAACAAGATCTCCGCAGCCTGCTCTATTCGGTTGCTGTCTTTGGCATAACATCAAAGACGACACACAGCAGAACTCTGATCAGCACTGACGTTGCACACAGTACATTTTCCTTCGGAGCATCGCTATCCCAGTCGCAGCAAGATTTTCTTCATTTCTTATAGGGATTCGCGAAATTCATTTCGACTTCGTGTATGTGGAATGTCTCCCATCTTGGAATAACACAGGATAGGCAGCTGGCTACCATCAGTGGATGGATATGGTAGTGAAGATCGAGATTTGAATCCACAATTTCATTGTGCCTGGCCGGCATTTATAGAGTTTTCATCTGAACTCATCTCTGGGTTGGTTTTGTGCCAGCCTCAAACAAGATCTTCAATTAGTGATCGGCAAAGGTGCTGGTGAAACAGTCGATTATTGGCCACTAATTAAGGCTCCGGCGGGAAGAATATCTTTCGAGGAGGAGGTAAGTGTGTCTGCGCGCCATTGTAACAATTAATTCTCTCGACAAAGACAAGAAGGATATAAGTTCCTGCTATGGCTATAGTTGAAAGACGATGCGATACTGACGGAAGAGAGTATTGTTTAACGAGCTGTAATTGAAAGCGAAGAATGCGCGCGCACTAACTGCTGCAGATGATCAATCAAGATCAGAGAGAAATTCCCAGCTTTTCATGGCGGTATTAACGATGGGAAATTTTTTGAAACCGAAGTCTAAAAGTAAGTAGTGGGGAAGTTATTTATAGTAGGCAAGGGATTGGTTTTAGCAGCCATTAAGTTGTGTTTGTGAAGACTGCTTCTTTGGTCGTTTCAAAGGAAGAAAGTCTCATTGAAATCCATGAAGCCGATCTCGGGTTTGAAAAGTATACGCCTCCAATGCGAGAGCTGAGCTAACGACCTCGAGACTGTGAGCCTCATGATCTAGCACAGAATGCCACTTGCCAATTGAAAAGTACACACGTCAAATGTGAGCACTGAACTAAAGACCCCGAAATTGTGAGCCTCATGCAGCACAGAGTGCCGCCGTTCTCACAAGACTGCTTCTTTAGTATTTTCATAGGAAGAAAGTCTCAATAAAGTGAAGCCGATCTCGGGTTTGAAAAGTACACGCGCCCAATGCGAAAGCTGAGCTAAAGACCCCGAAATTGTGAGCCTCATGCAGCACAGAGTACCGCTGTTCTCACAAGACTGCTTCTTTAGTATTTTCATAGGAAGAAAGTCTCAATAAAGTGAAGCCGATCTCGGGTTTGAAAAGTACACGCGCCCAATGCGAAAGCTGAGCTAAAGACCCCGAAATTGTGAGCCTCATGCAGCACAGAGTACCGCTGTTCTCACAAGACTGCTTCTTTAGTATTTTCATAGGAAGAAAGTCTCAATAAAGTGAAGCCGATCTCGGGTTTGAAAAGTACACGCGCCCAATGCGAAAGCTGAGCTAAAGACCCCGAAATTGTGAGCCTCATGCAGCACAGAGTGCCGCTGTTCTCACAAGACTGCCTCTTTAGTATTTTCATAGGAAGAAAGTCTCAATAAAGTGAAGCCGATCTCGGGTTTGAAAAGTACACGCGCCCAATGCGAAAGCTGAGCTAAAGACCCCGAAATTGTGAGCCTCATGCAGCACAGAGTGCCGCCGTTCTCACAAGACTGCTTCTTTAGTATTTTCAAAGGAAGAAAGTCTCAATGAAGTGAAGCCGATCTCGGGTTTGAAAAGTACACGCGCCCAATGCGAGAGCTGAGCTAAAGACCCCGATATTGTGAGCCTAATGCAGCACTGATTACCACCATTCTCCTTCACTATACCGAAGACTGAAAAAAAAGAAACAAAAAAATGGCGTCCAATATGAGCCTCGAACCAACAACCCTGAAATTATAAGGCTTGCTGACAGATCTGCAAGAGTGTCACCTTACTCGAGTGATACACAAAAGAATTCTACGTGACCTAACCTCGACTGTAATAAAAATGGCGGCCAATGTGACGATCGAATGATTTTCCATTCCTTAAGAAAACTACACACTTTTAGCGTTTACGGTGGGTTGAATTTACAATTTTAGAAAAGATGGCTAGTTCGGTTCAATGTAAAAAAACAAAACTTATAGACTCACCTCTTCAAATAGTGCTCGGTCTTCCCTATGTAGGTGCAGCCCTTCTCCGGGCATTCAAAGTCCATCTTCAGGTCATGCGCGGCTATGTGTACTTTCAGAGCCCTTTCGTTCCGTCCAATATATTGACAGTTCTCCATGGTGCACATGAACTTCTTATCACGTCCCATGTGAACGTTCATGTGCATTTGCAGAGTGTGTCTGCAAAAGAAAAAAAAAAAGACAGAAATTAGTCATATCCATTAGAAGAGACATCGCAGAGATAGATAGAAATTGTGTGTTTGGATGGCACGCGGCCGTCTTCACTTCAGCAGATGGAGACCAACTTTTTCGTGCTCACTTTTTATAATTAAATTAATTAAATCGAACACATAGAGAATAGAGCGGCAAGGAGGACACACAGATGGATGTGGAGACCGGTTGTGTCTGCATGAGGACGACGCATTTGTGTTTTTTGTATAAATCACGTTCGCTTTTTCGGGGGCACAACATGACTTTGCATTCTAAACGTGATTTTTCAGTTTGACTGGGCCGTGGTATACATATACGCCGAATGCCGTCCTGTGTGGGTAGAAATTCAGTTTCCACTCTCCCTTCGGACAGGAGAAATAAAGTTTCACAAATTGATTTTGAGATATTCTCTGGCAAAGAGAAAAACTGTTTCTGGGAATTTGTTGAAAGGTGACCAGTGACCACCACCCTGGGGTGTGGAGAAGGCGACCAAATAATTAGCATACGTAATTGGTGATCAGAAAAGTTGCTGCTTCGGACAATTTGTGAGTAGCCTGTGTTTCGAAATACGTGCCAATGACGAAGCGGTGTGTGTTTTAGTTTCCAGATGAACGGATATGCGTTGAATGCATAAGTCACGGTGGTGGTATCTGAAGATAAGTTTTTTGGAAACTTTCTGTCTCATATTTGATCAATTAGCCTAATTAAAGAGGGCTATTTGAAAGGGAGGATTTTCACTAGCATGGGTAGTTGAGGAGGTAATTTTAAAAATTTAACAGAGCAGCGATAAAAAATGTTTGACACTTTATTTGATGTCACTATAGAGGGTTCGTCTTGAAGAAGTTTTGGGGCAATATCCCGGTCGGTATCTAAATACTCGGACTAACGTTTTTTTTTTTTTATTAAATTTAATACGCGCTACCTACTTTTATACACATGATTTAGAACCAGCATAACTTTTCTACCCAGCTTCTAAGACTAGACCCTATTTTGTGCATTTTTGAAGGTGGTTGTGACATTAGCTACAGAAAGGAATTAACACTAGGTAGTGAGGTGGTGCAGTGTTTTTTTTTTTCTTCACAAATTCAAAGTGAAATGAAGGTAGTCCTTGATTTCGAACAGTCTATTATAATGCTCAACATTTTGTGCAAAAAGCCAGTGCAAAGAGTGGCTAAGTTTCCGCTGGATTCCTACCTCGATATAGTATGAGTTCGCATTCAGTAGCAGTGCGTAGCGACGTAGGGTGACTGATCACTGATCTGACTACCTTCCCTTTAGGTATTGAAATCAGATGCTGACAGTCACGTATTTAAAAAAGTAATCCCCTAAGGTACCTATCCCTGCAAGAAAGGGGCAAAAGCTGGACACATGAAAAGGAGGCGAAAATTAGTCAGTTCTTTCTCGAAATCGATGATTAGGGGAATAATATTTTTCATGTTGATACATATCTTCTGGGATGTGCTCAAGACATTCATAGTAAACAGCTTTTAGCGAAGGATGTATTCATGACAGTAGACAGTCCTAATGAGATGCTCTCAGCGCAATACACTTCCAGCGAGAATAAAGTTGAGACACAAGCCAAAATTACAAGTTTATAGAACTTTATTGCAAGTGCTTACCTACAGGCAGAATAGTCACTCTGAACTTTTTTATTGAGTCTTATTGTCTGCCTTTGATTTGCTGATATATATGTTTGAAAAGAAAAACAGCCCATCGCCATCTAACTGGGTGTAAAAGGTGGCAAAGCTTTTCTCAAAATGCCCTTGCGGAACTATGCCGCCTGTTTCATTATTCAGCTCTAATTTAGTGACCCCATTTGGTTACACAGTGACATCTGTCAAAAGAGACCGCTGAAGTCAGCAAAATAGATATCTTAGGCGACATTCCACGTTCTTCTTCGCTCTTTCTTGTCTTGAGAAAGCATCCAAAAACGTATGCGGAGCTACGTGAGCTTCGTAGATCCATTTACCTTTCTGCCACCGCATATTGCACTCCATCCATTAGCGCCATCTTGAATTAACATCCATAACTCGTTTTAATTTCCTCCAACTCTTCCTGAATTTTAAGTAAACTACCAAGGTATATTTATACATGGGGTACAATGTCTTTTAACAGTTTCACTTGTCTCAAAGTGCATGACAGAATAATTGCCACATATAGATGCCCATACCATTAGATGGCGCGCACCACAAAACGACAGCAACGCCGCCCCGCTCACACACAATGAAACTGGGATATAAGACGATTAAACGACAATGACACGAGCATTTTCTATACCTATATAGAGAGCGCCAAAAGTTTCTCAGGTGATTTCCTATGCAGGCAGGAGATGGGGGGGGGGGGGATGATATAAAAAGGACGTTGATGGCGCATTATACGCTTGCACCTTGAACACTCCGAAGAACATATAAAAACCCAAGACGACGAAGGTTGGAAAACGAACAAAAAATTAACTTGGAAGCATTGGCGACGAAACAAGAAACACACGGTCATAAATATTTATGCTCTGGATCTACTCTACCTGTGGGGTGGCAGTACAGTTTCTGTTGGGTTGCAAAACTTTCAAAACGACCTCTCTGGCTGCATATACTCGTATAGTGCCAGCACAGACATGGTGATGCGACAGACGCGAGCGCGATGCCTCAGGACTCAGAGATTGAAGCGAATCAGGATGGAAAAGGAGTTACGTGCGCTATATCCCGACGCTTAATATCACACCTTGAACGGGATATGCTCGGTGTGATGGTGTGATGGGTTGTATCCCCAGTTCAGTTGTACACAAAGTTATTTAGAAGAAACGACGGTCTCGGTTCTGCTGCTTTCTGGGAAGAAGATCCTGGCCATCTATTATTAGTTATCATTCTCATACACAAACACACACACACACACATGCATGTGCATAGCGAGGTGTATCCGTTTGTCGCGAGCAATGCTAGCAACGATGACAATGACAGTGTCTCTGACTAGCTATGTATCATGATGATGCAATGCGATATGGACTAGGAATTCTTGGAGGACTCATGCCGCCCTCCCGCTGCAGAGAATGGGGGTTATGGCTGTATCCTGTGCACAAGGTGTCATTATAACACATTCTCGGTCTTCTCTGGTTTTGTCCCGGGCGTGAATAAGGGTTTACTTAAGTATACATTGCATTATTTGGCGCTTCGCTTCTCATCTTATGGTCGCTTTCATTTATTTAGAAACCCAACTCGGAAGCGATGTGCCTCGGAAGAGAGAGCGGGACTCGGGCGCAACATTAAGAATACATGGCCCACTGTGGTTGTCAAGGAAAAAGTCGACTTTTGATTGGATTGGAAGTTGCTTAATGCTGGTGCTGGGGGACATACTAATTGTACTCACTGGGTGTGGAGTGCCAGAGGGGATTTGAAAGAATTCCAAGACAGTGTGAATTATATTTTAGTGTTTGAAGGGAAGCTATGTGTAATTGCCGCTAACCTATTGAATCATATTTTGCCAATGACATCAGTAAGTAGCTGTCGATTTGGTGTTAATGGGTGTTTAAATAATTTTAAAAGGCTTTTGGGAAAGGTTCCTCGGCCCCAAGAAAGCTATTTCGTCAAGAGTTGAACTACAATTCATAGGCCTCGAAAGACTATCCGACAGCTTCGGCGGGTAAATGCCGTAAATCGAGATGACCTAGAACTTAGCATGACTTTCTTTCTTAGAGACAGGCGGCAGAATTTCCCTATCTTTCCATACTGAAAAAGCGTTCTAGACATGATAGCCTGATGCGTAGATTGTTAGATTGCTAGCCAGATCATCTGAGGGACCAATTATGCCCTAAAAATGAAATACATAAAGTTGTTGTAACCAAGAAAGTTTCTAATTCAGTGATTTTCTATGGCGTCCTACTTCGAGGCCAAGACGACAAAAGCTATAGTTCGACTGTTAAAAAACTTTAGACGTTCACCCTAAAGAGCAAAATTCATCCACGGACGTTTCATCCACATCACCAATACCTGCTAATAGGGACGACACTTTTTCAAAAGCAAAATCAATATCCTATCGCTCGATTACGCAGGAATATTAACCCGCAGAGATTGCTGTAGAGAAATCATGTAAAAGTGTCCCAGCGTTGGGCGCCACTTAGTTTAAAATTTTTATTACCATCCGCATTTCGAAACTGTGCGACCTTTTATCCAAAATCAAAACAAGCGAACCTCTCTAGCAGGGAAAACCACTTACAGCAACTGGATTCGATTTGGCAAAACATATTTACTCCCTTCAAATATAATGGAATTCACTTGAACACAAATACATTACACCCGCCCTTAAGGTGCGGGATCGACCCCCAAGTTTCCCATTTTGATGCGGCAGCTCCCAGAAATAAACACAAGCGCATATATATATATATATAAACGAGCTCAAAGCACTTAAGCTCGAAATCGAATTCTACCGCTGTTGCAGTGCAAATGCCACTCATCGTCCTTTTCCGTTTCCTGAATCCTAAATCACCAGGGACTAATAAAGACTCCAAGTCCATTTCCATTCATTTCGTCATACATACACGCACACATCTACTGGTAGGTACTCTGATCCAATCGAACTTCTCGATTTTCTGAAATGTCAATGATTTTCTCATCGGAATCCTTGTAGTATATATGTTTCTATACGGATGCATGCCACTCAGATCACCGGTTTTGAATTGCTCGATGACGAGGAGTACAACGACGACGACGACGACGACGCCTAGGTTTCGCTACTTATCCTCTAATGCACTTATACACTCTGGGCGATGCTCGTTGCTGCATCACTTTCTCAATGGGGAATCGATATACCGAAAACCGATTGCGCCTCCCTCCTCCCCTCCAAGGAAAAGGACGTATTTCGCTGAGGAAAATTTGATTCGATTTTCAGTGAGTGCCTGCGACATGACGATGCCGATGGCGATGGCATTCTTCGGTCTCCTCGATGCCAAAGGAATGCCAATCCGAGCCATATTTGGGGGAAGGCAAAAAAAAAAATTGCTTTTCAAATCTGTTGCAATGATGCAGCGCGCGCCCTCTATTGGGTGGTGGCTGATGATGGCCCGCACACACCCAACACAGTGCTCATTGCATTTACGTATTATTACGGCATAAAGTAGCTTTTTATGGCTTTTCGGGGATTTTATAATGTTTGATGCGAACATTAGAGGACCGCCCTACTCTGGGCCAAAGTGAAATGTTTCACTCGCCGGCTACTGTATATATTCCGGGTGTATTGCATTAAATCGGTTTCATTGCAGTTTTTCACCCTTTTTTGCGCCAGAGGCCATTACGACGACTCTGGGGCAATTGCATTCGAAACGAAGCTTTATTGGATAGAGTAGCAGTGGATCTGGCGGCCCACCTACAGTGTGTAGATGGAGTCTGCAGCTATAACGCTCAACGAGTGGGCGAGAGAGAGAGAGTGAAATGTTTTGTTTATTACAAGTGTTAATGTGAATGGCACCGTAATGCGCTTTGGCAATCAGATTTAACGATAAATTCCCGGCCAACATGTTTTATTCGCCAACATTATTGCTCTGCAGATTAGCAATTTGATGGTGAACGAGCATTCGAGTGGTTTATTGAGTTAAAAAAAAATCAAACAAACAAACAAACATGGTTGCCATTAAATCGGAGTGTCGATGATATGGGCAGCAGTTATGCGGTGTTTGTTTAGAAAGCACTCAACTGAGTATGTGTTCATTATGCTGTGTGACCAACTGGTCGTTCGATCAAATGCGCGTAATGACAGTTGAATGGAATTAGTTTTAATTATTATTATTACATTTTTTTTTTAATGCTAATGCATTACTTTTGTATGAAAGCTAATGCATGTAAGGACAAGGGAGAACCGTTATCGAGAAGAGTAAGACAAAGCAAAATACTCATTCGCTCGAATAATGACAATTAAATTGAAATCGTTTTCATTGGCATTACTTTTTACTAAAGACAATGCAGTACTTTCGCATGAAAGCTAAAGATGGTGAGGAGAACTGTTATTGAGAAGAGTAAGACCTTAAACGAAGAGTGATTCGCTCAAAAGCGAGTAATGACAGTTAAATGATTATCGTTTTATTGACATTTTTTTTTTTTAAAGACGGTGAGGAGAACTGTTATAGAGAAGAGTAAGATCTAACAAAAGTGAGTCGCTCAAATGCGAGTAATGACAGTTGAATGGAAATCGTTTATTTGGTATTAATTTTTTTTAGTGCACTAGGCATTACTTTTGTATGAAAATAAGGAGAAGGGAGAACTATTATCGAGAGGCGTAGTACACAACATTGGTATTACTTCTTTTTTTTTAATGCTAATGCACTACTTTTGTATGAAAGCTAATGACGATAAGGAGAATTGTTATAGACAAGAGTAAGACCTTAAAAGAAGAGTGATTCGCTCATCAGCGAGTAATGAAAGTTAAATGGAAATCGTTTTATTGGCATTACGTTGTTTTAATGCTAATGCAGAAGTTTCTTATGAAAGCTAAAGACGCTGAGGAGAACTATTATAGAGAAGAGTAAGATCTAACAGAAGTGAGTCGCTCAAATTCGAGTAATGACAGTTAAATGAATATCGTTTTATTGGCATTAATTTTTTTAAAAGAAGGTGAGGAGAACTGTTATAGAGAAGAGTAAGATCTAACAAAAGTGAGTCGCTCAAATGCGAGTAATGACAGTTGACTGCAAATATGTAATTTTAATTGGCAGTACTTTTTTTAAAGCGAATAATGACAGATAAATGGAAATCGTTTAATTGGTATTCATTTTTTTTAGTGCTAGTGCATTACTTTTATATGAAAATAAGGAAAAGGGAGAACTATTATCGAGAGGCGTAGTACAAAACATTGGTATTACTTTTTTTTAATGCTGATGCATTACTTTTGTATGAAACCTAATGAAGGTAAGGGAAACTGTTATCGAGAAGAGTAAGACCAAACAAAAGAGTGACACCTACTATCTTAGTATGGTATCAGTCATCGTTTGGTCAAGGGGGTCTAGAAGTCAAACTGGGGTTGTTCTAAATTTCCTACTTCTGTTGGCGGCACTGGAATATGAAATGAGTAATTCGTGTCTAGGCGCTCTCCATGATGTCAGTGTAACCGACCAACTCAGCCTTTATATTCAATGCTGTTGCCGATCTTTGTCGAATTTTACGCGTACCTATATATTTAGATTAGGCTTTTGTCACCTATGTCTTTGAATTAACTGAAAAAACAAATCGCTAAGAACGCTTCATGATATCCGGTGTTTCTTGCCACCCGCTCATAAAAAACCATGGGCTCGATGAAGAGTAGGTACCGGCAGTACAAGAAATAGGCAAAGGCCGTTGAAAACCTTGCCGAAGAAGTGGAAGGAACAAGTGTTTTAGTAAAATCAAAAAAACATTTTGAGTATCTATTCCAAAAGCCCAAAATTTATACGAAGAAGCTGACAGTTGCAAAATTTGCAAAAACTACTTCAACAGTTCATGCGGTCAAAATGAATTAAAAGCCTAAATTCGGCCTCGATCAAGTGTTTAGAGCAGTATCTTGACTTAAATCTAAAGCTAACGAGGTTTCGGAACCCAACCTATATCGACTTGTTTTTAATATTCATTTGAAGGTTAATGATTGAGGGCAATCAACTAAATCGATATAGAATGTTATTGTCTAGCTTCGAACCATACACTTTTGACAGTGCAAGTCCATGTCAAGTGCCCCATTTGACAAACGACTCTGAAAGTGATCATTACCTCCATCTTTGTTTCTATAAAACATTTGCAGACACAGCCTATAGAATCCAGAAAACCCTCTCAACCTACAAAAGCCAATTCGAAATGACCCCATCAAAGGCTATAATCCAATCAAGCCTCCTTCACTGCTTTGCCATCTCAGCCTGGGGCCATTTCGACAATGTCCTCGTCAGCGCTTGTATTAATTTACACAGCTCATTCGGAATTTATGAAATTCATGAAATGGACAAATCTTTCTCAGTAACGACTTCATTTCAATTCTCTGGCACTCGCCTTCTCCGGCTTTGGCCATCCACTCGCCGTATTACATAACAGACATTACATCTCAGAGTTATGAATATTACCCTCGTATATCTGTCTCGTCCTTCTTACATTGGCAGTGCGCTCTCATTTCTTCATTTCATCTCTTGTCATTACGGATAATATTTGGATTAGGACTTCTTGCATACCCAGACCCACCCATCCATTGTCCACTCGAAGGACTATAGGACTGTGATATAATGTCGAGGCACACACCACACAACACCATCAACATGGTTCGTCATGAAGAAATTTCAAATTTGCATCATCCACGACGGAAAAAGGACCAACAATTCCAAATTAATGAAACTTCGTCGCTATACGAGTATGTGTGTACACAAAGAGCGAAATGGAGTGATGTGATGTGCTTGTGCTATGCCGCATAACATCCCACCACTGACGGGGTACAGGCAGCACATTATTTTAACTGGCAAATCCAACTTTCAAAAATGTTCTATTTTCCAACAAAAAAAAAAGAAAAAAAAGAAAAGACGAGCGAGACGATTGGGTTGGCGTTTATATATACAGAGGGACATCCGATGGAGGGGCGCTATACAGCAATTCTGTCCGAATTTTTCGACGAGTTATGATAATTGCCTACCCCCTCGAAGAAGATCTCGCTTCTGGCGAATATTGTTTGCAGTTGCTGGCTCTGCGGTTATGTCAAATGCAGTCGGGACACAAGAATTTCGGGAGCAATGGCGACGACGACGATGGCAATGATGACGATACATTTGGAGGAATTGTGGAAACTTTAAGTCTCTTTTGGGGCATGTTTACGAGCGGGGCAAAAAAAAAAAAATAACCCGATGGATGATGGTGTCTGGATGGAAATGCAGAAATGCAATTGCCAAATGGATAAGTGCTATATTTTTGGGGATTCAGCTCATTGGGTATGTGGATGTTGAGGCGGGAGAGGAAAATTAACGATCGGTATTTGCAAACTCAATTCAAAGGTTTCCGGTTCGACCCCCACATAACATTTTGTTTACTCACGACAGTCTGACAACTGGAGAGAGTGGCGAAAAAACTGCTCTAGTCCGCTGGTGGCCGTGGCGTAGTGGTCATGTGTTTACTTAACCTTTCTTGAGTGGAAGGAGGAGCGAATATCTTCATACGATTGCTATTAAGAAAATAACAAGTTCACCGTTGTCCGTAAGTGACGGTTGATTGTATACAAAACAAGTTGTGGGAATTATAAGCGATATAGCTTCAAATGTAAAGTGAGTCCAGTTTCTCAGTGGTTTGTGTATCGACTTTCGGAAGAATATACAAAATTACTCCTCGGAAACGTGTGACATATATCCGCTATTGTAACTGTCACGAATATAAGCTTCTGAATTCAGCTTAAAATTGTAGTGCCCTTTCATTAAAAAAAAAAAAACAATACCTTCACAATATAGTGGCTGGGCCTAGGGTCTTATATGAACCTAATGCGCCATCTACTTATTTTTCTTTTCAACTTAAAATCAACAACAATTCTTCTATAATAAAATTTAAAAATACTGCTGCACTGAAAGGGTATGTCTAACCTAACCTAACATCCTTCGACAAAGACGACTTTAGGGAAATTATGAATGCCGACTTTAGATCCAGCAACTTAAATCCAATCGTACTAACCGCAAAAAATTACCACAACGTACCATGCAGCAATGACTACAAAAAATTAGGTAGTAACGGGTGATTTTTTAGCTGGTTTGGTTTTGGAAACACTGGTTTTGACAGCTGACGTGTGTTTAGTACCTTGTGTCACTGTCAAACAGCTTCAGTTTGGTTTGCAATTTAACCATGGATCGTCTTACAAATGAACAACGCTTGCAAATTATTGAATTTTACTATCAAAATTCGTGCTCGGTTCGAAATGTTCATCGCGCGCTGCTTCCATTTTATGATCGGCATTCTCGACCTTCTGAGCAGTCTATTCGGAAGATTGTGACCAAATTTTGCACCAAATTTACTTTGTTGGACATTAAACCACCAACACGTTTAAGTACTGTGCGTAGTGAAGAAAATATTGCGGCCGTATCAGCTAGTGTGACAGAAGACCGCGAAATGTCGATTCGGCGCCGTTCCCAGCAGTTAGGCCTTTGTTACAGCACTACGTGGAAAATTTTGCGGAAGGATTTGTGCGTAAAGCCTTTTAAGATACAGCTTGTGCAAGAACTAAAGCCAGCCGACCTACCACAACGCCGAATTTTTGGTGAATGGGCTCTTGGAAAGCTGGCCGAGGATCCGCTTTTTTATCGAAAAATTGTGTTCAGCGATGAGGCTCATTTTTGGTTGAATGGGTACGTAAATAAGCAAAATTGCCGCATTTGGAGTGAAGATCAGCCAGAAGCATTGCAACAGCTACCAATGCATCCCGAAAAAGCCACTGTTTGGTGCGGTTTATGGGCCGGCGGCATTATTGGGCCATATTTCTTCAAAGATGATGCGAATCGCAGCGTTACTGTCAATGGTGAACGCTACCGAGCGATGATAACAAACTTTTTTTTGCCCGAAATGGAAGTTCTTGACTTGCATGATATGTGGTTTCAACAAGACGGTGCCACAAGCCACACAGCACGCGAAACAATGGCGCAATTGCGAGGTGAGTTTGGTGAACAGTTAATTTCACGTTTCGGGCCGGTCAATTGGCCGCCTAGATCGTGCGATTTGACACCATTAGATTATTTTTTGTGGGGGTATGTCAAGGCTAATGTGTATAGGGACAAGCCCGCTTCGATTGACGCACTGGAAGCCAACATCCACGCATTCATTCGTGAGATACCGGCCGATATGTGTGAAAGAGTATGCCAAAATTGGACTCAGCGGATGGACTATCTGAGACGCAGCCGCGGTCAACATTTGCATGAAATTATCTTTAAACATTAAATTGCAAGATTCAAACTATCGATTCAAATAAATAGTTCATTCATTTTTTCGAATTTTTTGTGTTTTTTTTTAAAAAAAAGTTCTAAACCTCTTAAAAAATCACCCGTTAGAACATTCGAACCTTTACTGGTGGACGGACGGATTTTGTAGTAAATTTGCGTATCGTCTCCCAATTTCCATAAACTTTCTTTAGATGTTCGAATTTTCTTCCTTTTTTGTTTGACTCTCTGATGATTTTCGCATTAACATTCGCATTGAAGTCAAGCATTTCAAACGATGAATCTATGGCCTGTGATACTGAGATGAAATCACCGGCGAATGGAATCTTCTTCTGGGAAGCTCGAAGCGAACAAAATGCGAATCGTCTGGTTTGCAATTGAAGTTGCGTCTGCCTCCAATTTTTTTCCTTCGCCAGGAATTCTTAGATGAACTCATTGGCGAATGAAATCTTCTTCCGGGAAACTCGAAGTAAATGCGAATCGTTTGGCTTGCAATTTTAGGTGCCTTTAATTTTTGTATTGAAATGTTATAGAGATTAGAACGACCAAAATGTGGTAAAGTTTTTCAGATCAGTGGTAGATTTGGTAGACTAGAAAAATATTCAGAAATCGTGGTAAAAATGACTACTCAAAAAAATTAAATGCTTGTATCTATCTCGGGACGTAAACGTATACCAATCTTTGGCATTACAGATGCTATTCCGTCGACTTTCTTCAACACAAGTCCAGTTGGTGAAAGCTTTTAAAATAAAATATAATATCTCCCGCATCAAACAATTTCTGGCATCATTAAATATTCTCTGCTCATTTCCATCTAAGGAAAAAATAATCATGAATTCCTTTTAATGTCCTTAGGTTAGGTATAGTAGGTACTTACTGCTATACAACCATTGCATTCAATAAAACCTAATGACCAGAAGGAGAGCGAAAGAGAGAAATCATCACAAAACTAATGCACACTAAATGCAATTTCGTCGGACAGTCTGTGCGCTGTACTCCCCAGTCCATGGCGAAACACAACAAGGACACGAATCAGATCGAGAAATCAAATGGACCAGAGAATAAGAAAAGCAAAAATAGAAAAAATAAAAGAAACGTAAAATTTATAATCAAAGTTGCCTCCTTCGATGTCTTCATCCTAGTCGTCGTCGTCGTCAATGTAATTTTTGCAAGAATGCTGTTAGAGTTTGGATGCGCAGAGAGCGCTGTCGTCAGAAATGACATACATTGCGTTATAATTTGTCTGGATCGTAAAAAACTGATGTCCAGTCGGAGAAGAACAAGAACTTCACAACTTCATTCGATGCAATGTCCATGGCAAATGGGAAGGATAACAGCTACAACCTACAACATGTTGTTCACTTGTGTAATAGAGATACGAATATTGACATTTTTTTTTCATAGCTACGGGGTATTGCTTTTCACATGCGGTATATAAGGTTGTGCGCAGTAGGTATAAAGCAAAAATGTCTAAGGACCGTTTGCTTATACTACTCACAGCGATTTAAAATCACGTAAAATCTTATGCGACAGTTTATGACATAAAAAAGTAGCACATAAGGTATTTAAGTAGAATTCTTAGATCTCTATGAGTAGTATCAGCCAACGGGCTTAAATGACGAAGGAAATTCCATCAATCTTGAGACGCTCTATTTTTTTTAAACAAAATATAGGTACAAGCACATTTTTGGATTTACTTAACTTTATCGAATCTTTGAAGTTGAGCTACGGGAAAAATCGTATCGTATGTCGCAGGCCTCTTAGTTTACCTTATCCTGGGTCGAGTTACTCAGGGAAAACCAACAGGAAAACATTTTTACTATTCGCTGCGTTTGAGTTTTTTATCTTTTTTAAGACGAATGGAAGGGATCTACAACTTATGCCGAGTCCAAACGGCTTGAGAAGCTTTTTCAAGACAATAATACTTGCGGATGTTTGTAAGACGATCGCGAGAGGTAGGGTACATGTTAGAAAAATGATTTGCGAGGGGTTTGGATTGAAGGGAACAGTTTTTAAGAAGCTGAATGGTATGAACAGTGAAACTGTCATTCTTTTAGAAAGCTACACGATTTTTGTCGTACCGATTACCGCGTTATTTCAAAACTTATTTTTATGAAACATGTACCAAATGAAACACGGATTTTCTAAGCCGATTTCCCTTTGACTTTGCACAGCTAATATTGCATTGCGTGCTCGGCAGCATTACGTGAAATAGCGGGGAGAGCCTTAATCTGTATGACCATATAGAGCTTTGAAGGCAATTGGTATCGACTTGAAATCGGTTGGTCCTTACCAGAATTCGACTCATTGTCAATGTAAACATATAGTCTACTGTGGATCTGCTGAGCCGGTAGTCACTCTGGTACTTGCCGGTTCTGGGGAACAAAACCCACAGAAAATCTGTCCTTTGCCGTTTTGCCTAGTTGCAGTTTCCACGCGTTTTGAATGCCTCCCCAATAAAATACGGTGCCTAGTAGGTACTATGCATGGTGTCACAAACAGTGCGTTTTGCATATAAATTCGAATTTATATTTCGAGCAGATTGCGATGAGACAGCAAGCAAAGAATTGCAATTGGCATTTTCAACACGAATTGTTGATCAAGGACTCACATTCCAACAGCATATATCCACTGAGCTCAGCCTGACGACCTTGTGTACAACCCTATACCCACTTTCGTGTGTATTTGCAAAATTTTCTATTTAAACTGCGCATAATTAAGCCATGCCAACCACACTGGCAGAAAGTCTAAATTTGAATTCGTCCTTACCACTGCATATTTGCCGTCATCCTCAACATTATCATTAACCAGATGAATGCAATAAAAATAAACAGACGAACAGTGAGAACTAATTCTGTAGAAAAAGATCCCAAACCACTCAACATAATGACCATGGAATTCATATATATACCAGAGAGGATATACAGAGGAGACTCTTCCCATAATGTGTGGTGCGAGGAGGAACCTGGAAGCCGGCATCAGTAGTAGTACACCATTACTTTCCAGACGAATCATCAACATCACTCTTTTTACACGCTATGGCTGTGCATCCCATCCAATGTGTGTACAAGAAAACTAATTTAATCCTAAATAACTGTTATATCCAACTGCAGGCGAACAGAGTCGCAATTTCTTTCCTCTCCTCGAACAGTCATCGCATTATATATCCTGGCGTGTCATTGCACAGTACACCACTCAGACTCAGGCACAGACTGTGTGCACATCGTCACAATTACAACATCCAATTGCAGCAGCAACGCCCAGGGCCGCAACAAAAACGTCCTGCTGCAAAACTTTCGTATTGGTGTATAATGGTCTCCTCTGCCAGAAGGATTCAGAAAAAGTCTAGAAAAACTATGAGAGTTCATTTTGCCCGACTGTGTTGATGGGATCCTGATGGATATAGAACTATGCATCAGAGTTGGGAGTGAAAAAAAAAAAAAAAAAAACAGACACACAGACACATGTAGGGATAGGGATATCCATTGAGAAACTTTCAAGGCAGGATAAGGAAGGATATCTCTTCTGTCTTGATTGGAAATGGAAGGTGGCTGCAAGTGGTAGCAATCACATTCATTCGTTGGATCTGCAGCAACACCAGCAAACTGTGAAAATGGAAAACTTTCGTCCTTGTTTCTGTTTTTTTTTCCCCATTTTGTTGCTCGGGTGTGACAGGAAAGGATCACGAGCAGAAAGTGTGACGAAATAAGAAATGCTGTTGTGCAATCGATCCAGTCCACTTGTGTGCGCAAGGATTTCAGATGGAGCCGTGCGGGCAAAAACATTTTGAATGGAGAATGTGGGATATTAAGATTAAGTCTGCCAAAACACCCCTCTCTCTGGTGAAGGAGCCATGCCATATGTGCCTCTTCACATCCAAAAAAAAAAAAAACAAAAATGCGATTGCACTTTTTCCGCTGTCCTTCGCTACACAGACCCACCGAACAATGATATTTATGACAGGCTGCCAGAAATTACACGCGAGAAACACAAAAAAAAGGGACACACAAACCCAACATAATCAACTGTAATTGTTGCCATTTACATAAACAAAACAACAGAGCTGAATGCAAAGAAATGAAATACATTGCACGTTATCCTTGGAGGACATATTTCAGATGACTTCACATATATGTGAAAATATGCAAAAATCCTTGCTCTTAATTGCGTGCAAATATGTAAGGGGTTTTCTTTTTTCTATAAATAATTTGCCACAGTAGCTGTGGATCCTTAATGACCAGTAGGTAGCCACCATATGTAGGAATAGAATATGCTCGTGCATAGTCCTGGCGCTGGTCATAAGCGTGATTTGTTATGAATTGCATGTGCTGCAAGTGCTCAGGATCTAATGAGTTATTTGCTATCTTGTATTATGCTCATGGATGCCTTCGGCCTGGAGGATGTGTGTTTTTTTTAATTTATGATTATTGCAATTTCGGGTTGTTGTTGCAAGGGATGCGGTGTTCGTTTTAATGAATACTTTTGCATTCTTTTCGGTAATTTTCTGAACGAAAAGATAACGCGCCCCTGGAGCAGTGTGCAAGCTGTTATAATGCCGAATTGAGTGTCATCGGATTTTTTTTTGCATTTGTTACGGGATTCTATTTTAGAGATGATGTCCAGGCTGATCTTAGAGAGAGGAGGGCGCTGAAAACGATTGAAATTTTGTCAAAGTTGTTCGAAAAATTGCGAAAAAAGATGGAGAAAACGGAATGTGGTGAGAAATGTAGCAAACCATCAAAGTCTTTGTCGAAAAGTGAGAACTTGTGGGCGTTGTTAGTATGCTGGACATTGATGAGCGAGGACTCTGCAACCATGGGAAAAACACATTTGTAGTGACAAGTTTTTTCGAACAACTCGCCTAAGCTCACTTGGATTTGGAATAAGATTCTGGACGGGCCATGAATCGTTTTGAGGCCAATATTGGTCAGGGTAGGTTTCAATAGATGCAATCAGATGCTGAGGTATGGCGGAGGATTAGAAACCAGGGCCATAACCAGGTAACTTTTCAGACGGCAACCTTCGTAACGATAACGACTAATACGAATATAGAGACACACGATATTGAAAGCACAATTTAGTTCAATCTTCACACAGAAAACCTTCGATCGAAAAACGCAGCCAGAATATTTATGTAGCTTCTTACGGTCGTTAGAACTTTTTAGAAAGGTATCAGCAGATCACATCGGTTGGTATATCAAAATGAATGTGGACAAGACTTAATCCATGCTACCAACGAACAAACAAACACATCGGTTCACAGTCTAAGACAAGACTTGTCTATATTCAACTTCGAGTTAGTTTTGTTCTGGCTGCAGTTGTTGTCGATGAAAGTTCGTCTCCTTTGATTGAGAGAGGTAAAAGTTATCAAAGATCGATGATGATTTGATGCTACGCTAAGTACCACCAAATGTTCAAAATCACAGACTAGAAGGAAGAAGTTCTCGCTCTAACAAGATGTGAATGTAGACCATAAGCAGAAAACAAGTCGCCTATGTTGGGTAGGCAATGTCGAGAGACCCCATGAAGACTCAATCTCTGTTTAAAATGCGACGTCAGGCTGCCTGCAACCTACGAATTTCAAGCTCCGTAGAAGACCCAAACCCTGTTTCTAAGACGAAGGTATTGTTAATGTGAAACTGCCAGCAATATTCCCATTTCTGTTTCATAGACAAGGACAATATGAAGGACAGGCTGCCTGAAACCTTCGAATTCAAGAAGACCCAACCTCTGCTTCAAAGACGAAGTCATTATGAATGCCAGACTGCCTACAACCTTCGAATTGAGGAAGATCCAACTTCTATTTCAAAGACGAAGACATTTTGAATGTCCGCCTGCCAGCAATCTTCGAATTATGGAAGACCCAACCTCTGCTTCAAAGACGAAGTCATTATGAATGTCAGACTGCTTGCAACCTTCGAATTCAGGAAGACCCAACCTCTGCTTCAAAGACTAAGACATTATGAATTTTGGACTCCAGCAATCTTCGAATTCAGCAAGACCCAACCTCTGCTTCAAAGACGAAGTCATTATGAATGTCGGACTGCCTGCAACCTTCGAATTGTGGAAGCCCCAACCTCTGCTTCAAAGACGAAGACGTTATTAATGTCAGACTGCCAGCAATCTTCGAATTATGGAAGATCCAACTTCTATTTCAAAGATGAACACATTTTGAATGTCGGACTACCAGCATCCTTCGAATTCAAGAAGACCCAACCTTTGCTTCAAAGACGAAGTCATTATGAATGTTGGACTGCCTACAACCTTCGAATTCAAGAAGACCCAACCTGTGCTTCAAAAACGAAGACATTATGAATGTTGGACTGCCAGCAACTTTCGAACTCAGGAAGACCAACCTCTGCTTCAAAGACTAAGACATTATGAATGTAGGACTCCAGCAATCTTCGAATTCAGCAAGACCCAACCTCTGCTTCAAAAACGAAGACATTATGAATGTCAGACTACCTGCAACCTTCGAATTCAGGAAGACCCAACCTCTGCTTCAAAGACGAAATCATTATGAATGTCGGCCTGCCTGCAACCTTCGAATTGTGGAAGCCCCAACCTCTACTTCAAAGACGAAGGCATTATGAATGTTGGACTGCCAGCAACTTTCGATTTTCGAATTCAGGAAGACCCAACTTCTGCTTCAAAGAAGAAGGCATTAT
Organism: Cheilosia urbana; assembly: GCA_946477585.1. Taxonomy (NCBI): domain Eukaryota; kingdom Metazoa; phylum Arthropoda; class Insecta; order Diptera; family Syrphidae; genus Cheilosia; species Cheilosia urbana. The sequence goes on along the minus strand of OX297856.1, from coordinate 71,795,207 downwards.
GAATGTCGGACTCCAGCAATCTTCGAATTCAGCAAGACCCAACCTCTGCTTCAAAGACGAAGACATTTTGAATGCCAGACTGCTTGCAACCTTCGAATTCAGGAAGACCCAAACCTCTGCTTCAAAAACGAAGTCCTTATGAATGAAAATGTGGAAGCCCCAACTTCTGCTTCAAAGACGAAGACGTTATTAATGTCAGACTGTCAGCAACCTTCGAATTTTCGAATCGAGGAAGGGCCAACCTCCGTTTTAAAGACGGGAAAAGAGAAGCATCGAAAGCAAGATCATGCTTCGGAAGGTTTAACAAATAGGCAGTAAAATTCGAAGACAGTTTTGATCACAGAACGGGACAGATTTGGTTCCACAGATGGGCAACATTTCTAGGCAAGTCCGACTGATGTCAAAATCATTTAGGAAAACAGAGTTTCACTTTTTCATAAATATTTTGAACTTAAATCAAGAAATGCTGACAAAATGCACTGTGGCTTTGAAAAATTGGATTTCATGTGACATGTCAGGACAACAGCTCTGGTCGACTTGACTTCACTAAAACCGTGTTAGGATTTGACTGATTTTGAGATTCCTCAACGAAGTAACATTCAGTAATATAAAATGCAACACCCAGTCCAACCAGCGACACGAGTGCAGACATAAACTTGAAAAAGATTTGCGTAACTTGTCGTCAAGAAAAAAAGGCTGCTTACTGTTTACATCTACTTACAACACACGAACCAAACATCAAACCCCCCCTCAAGCCCCTGCTTCAATTTAAAACAAATAATTATATTCAACAAAGCAGTCCGCTCCTATGAGTAAGCAAATAAAATACACTCGAACATCAGTCCTCCCCCATCCTGTGCCTGTACCACAACCAAGGAAAGAAAAGACAAACTGGAGATGCCCCCGACGCTGGAATTTGTTGGACAAAACTTTAATCTAACCTTATTTATGCGGCAATTTAGAGAACTATATAGAGAAATCTAAAGACCACAAGTCCCGCGCAATTTAAAAAATTACACAAAATGCCAACCAACACTACAGCTTAATTCTATTACTCACTTGGCGGTAAAAGACTTGCCGCATGTATCGCACACGAAGCGTTCGCTCCGACGAGGCTTCCGCTGTTTCTCGCCCCCAACGCCGTGTACGTACTGCATGTGATCCTTGTAATTGTGCCGGCGGGAGAATGACCCATTGCAGATTTCGCACACGAACATCTTCTCGTTGGTGTGCTGGCGCAAGTGATACCGAAGTGAGTACTTCGGAAAGGATCTCTCGCAGAGTGGACATTTCAGCTTCGCATTCAATTTGAGCGCCTCCACACCCTCGGTATGGATAATCCGATGGAATATGAGCTCCGACTCATAGGCGGAGCTGAAACGAATGGAATTTTTCATTTAAACTTGTGCAAGGATATAAGGGTAAGGGGTGGACTTTACCTAAAAGTGCAATCGGAGCATGGAAAGGATTTTTTCACAGCCATATTTGAAGTGGATTTGGTGGGTGGTTGCGGCACGCACATTTTGTACCTTTTGTGACAGCCGAGCTCGCGGGGCAGGGTGAATGCCTCTCCGCATAGAGGGCACACGTGCTTTATCTCCGGGTGGGCGGTGTTTAGGTGGGATTTTAGATCGGCTTTGGTGTTGAACGCCTTGACGCAGTGGGTGCACTTTTGGCAGCCGTTGAGTGTGGTTTCAATGCGCGGCTCAGCGGTCTTCTTGTTGCACCCGTCGGGGTGGGTGATTTGATGTAGCATAGCCTCAACGTCCGACGAGGATCTAAAAGTTAACTCACAGTCAATGGATGAGTAGGGAAGATACTGACAAAACTTACAAATGGTTGCACTTTTCACACCGCAGATCGTCGCCGATCTTATCCCTGGGCTTGGAGTGCGCCGCCTCCCCCTTGGGACGGCTCATTTTCTCAGCAGACTTGATTCTATGCGCCTTTGACTTGCGGTGCTTGACAGCCTTAACAGCGTTTTCAAAGTTCAATTCGCACAGGGAGCAGTAGTACCGTCTCTGGTTGTGCTTGAACTTTTCGTGCCTCTGTAGGGCAACTTTTGACTTCAGAACTTCATCGGGACAGAGTTTGCAACGATACCGCGACTGGTACTCGTCCGAGGCAGTCCCACTCGTGGCACTGTCACACCGTAGGGAGTGTTGCCGCAGTTCCATGTTGAAGCGGAAGCCCTGATGACACTTCGGACATTCGATGGCCACCTTCTTGCTGATGTAGATCGGCACTGAGCGATTGATGGCCAGAATGACTTCGCGGTGATCGGCGCCGAGCAAGTGACGCCTCATCTGATTGTTGTCCTCGCACTCGAAACGACAAAAGCTGCACCAGAATTTGCCAGGCCCTTCGGTCCTATCCCGGTGGTCGGGCGAGTTCCAGTGGTTGAGGAAGTTCTCCTCGGTGTTGGCGTAGAACCGACACGGACTGCATTGGAACGGCGACTGCCTCACTATCGCATGGATGTTGTCAAGGATCATGCCATAGGAGAGTTTCGGGTTGAGGCTCATGCGCACGTAATGGTAGTGGGAGATGAGATGTTTGCCCACCAGGTAGCGCTGCATGCGGTGTTTGCAGATTTCGCATTTTATGAAGGTCTTGCGTCTTTTACGCTTGCCAGGATCCAGCTCGGGAGAGGCGGATCGCTTCAGGAGTAAGGCCGGTGGTCGGAGGATTTGCTGGGACAGTTCTAGCTGCTCAACGGCAGCACGTTCCAATTGCTGTTCAGTTTCGGACTTTCGCGAGTGAACGCCCGACTTGAGGTGTTTCTCGTAGATGGTCTTGGTCTTTAGCTTGCGGCAGCAGATGTTGCACCAGAAGTCCTGCGGTGGTGGAAGAGCCTGCAAAAAAGATGTGGTGTGTGGGAGTGTTGTATTTTTGAATTACATACCTCTTCCTTGTACTCGAGCCGCTCGACCTTTGCTCCTGGCACCCACTTGCCTTTGGTGTGCTCCAGTGGGGGGTGGCCTTCGCCGGCATCCTCTCCCCATGGCTCTTGATCGTCCCAAGCCGGTAGTTCTGGCTCTGGTTCCTCTGAGATTTTCATATCTGCTGGACAATCTTCCGGTTTCCATTTGCCGCCCGTTGTCGGCCCTTGTCCGGGTTTCCACTTTCCACTGGTCTGTGTTTCCAGAATCTCCGGCGATTGGTTTCCCTCGTGCGGCTTGCACTTTCCAGCAGTTGCTGGAGGAAGCAACAGCTTCAGCGTTTTCGATCCACCGGGCTTCCATTTATCACCAGATACTGGCCCATGGCCAGGCTTCCATTTGCCGCCTGTTTGGGCCTCCAGAGCTTCCGGTGACTCCTGACCTTCGGCCGGCTTCCACTTGGCAATTATGGGAAATTTGGAAAACCCTGGTTTCCATTTACCACCAGCTTCGGGGATGGAGTCTGACGTCGCAAATCCTTCGACAGCTTCTTTAGGGATATAGCCACAAGAGGACTTCAGTTTCGCCCGTATCTCCGACAGCAGCCTATCAGATGAGGTCGCCGGCAGTTGCTTGTCTACATTTTTGCTCTTAGAAGATTTGAAATTCCACTTCCCGCCCGTATGAGTCGCTGGGATGGGAGCCACTGCCTGCGCTCGACTTTTCCATTTGCCGCCGCTCCTAGCTGCAGGCTGACTGCCGGGCTTCCACTTGCCCCCACTGTACGGCGTCGGAACATAGTCCTCGTCGTCATCATCATCGTCTTCGAAGTCCTCATCTTCGTCGTCTTCGTCGTCGCTCTGGTCCGGTTCAGGAGACCCGTGCGCGAAGGCAATCGGCTTGAAGACGGGCTCAAACTTCTTCGTCTCACCAATATCCCGCACAACCTTCATCAGGTTGTCCGTATTGTTGGTGGGTGCCTCCTCCTGCCAGTCGCCAGCGGCGGCTTCATCCCGCCCCGAAGACAGCAACGTCGCTGTGGCCTTCCTTGTCAATATCTGCTGGGCACTACTGGCCTTGCCGCCAGAGCTTGCCTGCACGCTTTGCAACTGCAGCGAGGAGAAGAACACGTCTGCACCCAGTTCGTAGGGCAAGTCATACGGGTCGTTCAGGCTCTTGGAAGCCTTCCCTGAACTGACCTCCCCCTCAGTCTTGGTGTAGTTCGACGCATCCGGATACTCAAACTCCGCATAGCCGGCCCCCGTCGCCTTGCTGCCACAATTCGTTTTGCGATGCTGAATGTAATTATCAAGGCCGACAATTGTGGCGCTACACTTGATGCACAAGTGTGTATCATCGAGGTCCTCGTCGAGCATTTGTGTGGTGTGTGTTTGTAGTCTGAAACGAGAAGGAAGACAAATCGCAATTAAAAGCATCCTGCTTGGCTTATTCTTTCGTAATCACCACCACCACTCGTCATAACATATAAAAACTCGCAATGATAATGTCCTTGTAAATGAATCAGGAACCAGAGAGGAGCGATTTTGTGTCGCGTGATATAGACATATGGCGATAGTGAAGAGCTTCCACAAAAATTAAACCATTATTCGCATTTGTCACCCCTTGTGTCCTTATGCCATAAGGACGACAGGGTGAGCGACGCCAGTTAAAAAGCAAAAACTGCACAACCATTAAGAACGAGTTATCACCCAATTTGGTACCACAAGCGCGTTGTGACAACAATTCTCCCTACGGAAACAGTTCAGCATTAGGCTTTCGTCCTCGCCCATCATGCGGGTTGGGGGGGCATAAATGGCTATGAATAGTACAGGTTTAGAGGGTGATTAGGTAAGATTGTCGGATGGCATTCGCATATTATCAGAAGGAATGCTTATTTTGCGGTTTTGCCATAACAGACGGTCCTGGTGACTGCGATATGGTGGGATCTCCTTCATCTTTCTGAGTCGGTTGAACTGGTGCACAGTCGGGCAGCACAATGGCCACGGTGGACTGAGGTTGGGGGTTTTAAAGACTGGAGATTTAAGCCAGCGAGTGATGCCAAAGCAGGAACCGAGCTCGATAGAGTGCTTACCTCCATTTTCAGGCAATTACTTCGATGTGGTGTAGACTTGAAAGGGACTCGTTGCCAGTGAATGGACTAAAAAGGTTGTCATCAAGCCGAGCTTACACTGTCAACATGGGGAAAGATGGGTTCACTAAGGCGAATAGGCAGACTATTACCCTTTTGCCCATATAACTGGCTTAGTGGATTAAGGAAAGACTGGCTTCAGGCCGAGCTTAGACAGTAAACATAGAGTAGGATGGGCCCATTTGTGTGAATATGAAGAGTGCTTCTCTCTGCTCTATTGTAGTCTGAGAAAAGACTGAAAAATATATCCTTAAGCCGGAGTTAGGACTTAAAGCTGCCAAACTTGGATGAAGATTTATCCATTTGGCTAAATTGGATTTGGCGTTTATTTTCTACGTAATATAGGCTTAGACGAGCGACTAGTGGATTGAGGACAGTTTTAAAAAAAAGCCATATTTCGGACTTAGAGCTGCCAACGTCAATGATGATATGTCTACTTGGATAGATAGGTGGAGCGCTTGCCTATAAACGACCTTCGACGTGATGAAGAAAGATAGAAAAATCTGCTTTTAAGCCGGGAGTTAGACATAAAGTTATCGACGTGGATAGGATTGCTTTGGCTTTCGACTTCGGTGTACGACAATGGAGCGAAGACTATTGGACTAAGTACCGGCTGACAAATCTGGGGTTCGGACTTACGCTGTCAACGTGAATGGGAATGTAGCTTGAGCTGATTTTGAAATGTAGATTCGACGTGTTACGATTTAAAGGAGCGACTAGTGCTTTGAAGAAAGACTGAAAAATGTGTCTTTAAGCCGTAGTTAGGACTTCAAGCTGTCAACCTCAATGAAGATGTGGTCATTTGGGCGGCTTGCCTTTGGTTTTCTATTTAAACGAGGTGAAGACCGACTATTGGACTGAGAAGCGGCTGAAAAATCTTTCTCTAAGCCGCAGTTAGGACTTAAAGGTGTCAACCTCAATGCAGATCTTTTCGTTTGGGTGGGTTGAATTTGGTTTTCACTTAAATGAGGTGAAGGTATAGAAGACCGACTATTGGGCAGAGAAGCGTCTGAAAAATCTGTCTCTAAGCCGTAGTTAGGATTTAAATCTGTCAACCTGAATAAAGATGTGGTCGTTTGGGCGGCTTGCCTTTTTTTCACTTAAACGAGTTGAAGGTATAGAAGCGGCTGAAAAATCTGTCTTTAAGTCGTAGTTAGGATTTAGAGCTGTCAACGTCAATCTTTTCGTTTCGGCGGCTTGCCTTTGGTTTTCAAATTAAACGAGGTGAAGGTATAGAATACCAACAAGTGGAATGAGAATCGACTGAAAATTTATCTTTAAGCTGGATTTCCTACTTAAAACTGTCAAAATGAATAAAGTTTGTAATCTAAAGCGTTCTAGACCTTCGATTCAATGTGTTGAAGGGTTAAACGAGCGATTAGTCCTTTGGACCTGCTTCTTAGTCTGAGTAATGACTTAAAACTGTAAACACGTAGGCTTCAAAGAGCGACTAGTGCTTTGAACCTGCTTTTAAGTCGCAGTTAGGACTTAGAATTGTCAACTTGAATGAGGTGTGGTAACTAAACCGGCCATGACCTTCAGATTCGATGTGTTGTAGGCATAAAAGAGCGACTAGGCCTTTGAACAGCTTTTAAGTGGGAGTTAGGACTTAAAACCTAAAACGTGTAGGCTTCAAAGAGCGACTATAGTGATTTGAACCTGCCCTTGAGCCGCAGTTACGACTTATTACTGTCAACGAGAATATTTGTTCACTAGCGCCGGTTGGCAGGGAGCTTGGCTATTTTGCGTAGAAATGGCTTTGGGTTCCTGAGTGGGGAAGAAGCGAGGAGTAACAACGATTCTCGCTTGTTTGGGGGTTACACTGACAATTTCTGTTGGGAAACTATGTCGAATATCAGTTTGTTCCACTTGCATGGTAAAAAAAAAAACTGTAAAGACTCCGACAACCTGATTTACATTCGCATCACACCTGAACTTTTCTGTTTTCCAAAAACCTCCACATACGCATAGTTCACCGTAAGACTTAACGAGCGCACTCCATTGCCACACCATTGAGAAAAAAAGAGTGCACCCCTATTCAAGTGACATCGCCTAACAACATCATCGCTCCTAACAAGGCGACATTATATCCCTGGTCCTGTTATTATTCCCATCCCTAGAACACGCACATTCCACACCATGATACGAAAATAAACTTGTTCTCTGTTGCTCATTTAGCAAACATCATACCGAAAGAACACTGAAAGGATGCTGATCCCTCTACCGTTTTCTTTCGCATTCACATAGCCTCTTTATGCGAAAATGAAGAGATGAATAGAATTAAATGGCTTAAGAAAATATTCTCCGGCTACAGCTCGTTCGTCTAGGGAAGAACGGAATTATCCTTGCAGGATGTGATGTTAAATGCCAAACACTGCTGAGGAATGAGCAATGACATGTATGTGCCATATGGTTAATGGGCTTTCAGGACTAAACTTGAAATCCTCTAAATGAAAGGAGTTTTCTATTTTTTGTTGTTGGTGCCATCTACTTTACAAATTGGTGGTGCACACACCACACACATACGCGCCTGTAGTAAATGTGTGTGGGTGTTGCTGCCGTATGCCACTATCAAGCGAAGTGTCGCGCGAACGTATATGAGAGCAATATTATCGTGTAACATATTGCAGTTAATTTTGTGCGACATTTTTGTCGGCGAGGCATTCCTCATCGAATTTATGGTACCAATTTGTCGACGCATATCGTTCTAATGTGTTGAATGGTAATTAGCAGTTTTAATGGGGTTTCTCGGGAATGGGGTGGGAATATTCACGGTTGAGTGGAGGCAAAGGGGAGACAATGTGCGCCGGAGTGGGTGGGTTGGTTTTGTTCTCCGTCGACGAAAGTGTACACGAAGAAATCGTTTTTCGGAAATGATGCAACTTTGAGGACCTGTTTGAGGAACAAATTTGGTTTGCACAGAGTTGGGGACCTCCAACAAGTGTTGGGTCGACCAAAGGCAGAATTGAACATGTTTCAGTTAGCCAAACGGACATGGCAAAGTCCATTTTTTTTTCATCACTGTTCGACAAACATCTCTTGCTTAAATCAACGTGTACAGGGTGGCGCAGAGAGGACCTTCGGCTGACAAAATTTTAGGAATGATGGCCTGTTTTTCATTGCTAATAGTGGGTGTCAGTTATGTCAGTGGCCTTCTACTACAAGGAAGGATTCTTCGGGAATTTTCTTTGTGACCAAATATCGATACGATATGTCAAAACAATTGACAGTTGAACAGTCGATTGCCTGAAGGTAAGCCTAAACTGTTTTGTTGCGTATAATTGTTGAATGCTAAGTCTTATTTCGCGAATTCCGATAAAATAAATAAAGCAAATATGCAAATAAAAAAGGTAGAAAAAACAATTCATGTGAAAACGTAATTATTGTGCCACCCTGTGACTAAATCCAGCTTGATTGTGTACAAGAAATTCTTTGACAGATTTACGACCATCCAGCTGTCAGAAGAATATTCTTATTTATGAAGTTCATTCGTCCGTCGTGTGAGAAAAGGAATGACAGATGCATTCAATGCGCCCGGCCAACACTTTCTTTCAGTTCTATAGTTGCTGCTTACGGGTATTTAGTGCTTCTATTTAGTTGGCGCACATTTTTCGCTCTTAATTCAATTTATTTCCAACATTCTTGAAATATTTCTTCGTGCACTCTTGGTGGAGAGTATAGGTGCCTACCACGCGGCGGAAGTGAAGTGTAAGGAAAATAATTTCCTTCTTTATTTTCCACACTCCTTTAAGGTTCAGTATGCACCATTTAGCAGGGGGGGTTGTGACCAAAAAATACTATAACACAAAAGGAAAAGAACAAACCGGGGAGTGGGAAATAAATTTCGAAAATGTCAGGAGTTTTGTCGGTGCGGATTTTACAGAAAAGATTTGTGCTCTTCTTAGGAGGATTCGTTTCGCGCAATATACCAACTGAAGGATTCCTTTCAAGTGGAAGAGGCAAATTGATTTTTAATGTGATTAAAGTATTTCGATGAGTATCGAGGATTTACAAGGACTGCAGCCACATGAAAAATATCTTCTCAATCGAACAGCATACCTTCCTTCAATGTACATTCTGGACTGCTGTCAAAAACGCCACTAGCTTTAGTTTTTTTTTTTTTTTTTCTGTGACGACCCACATCTTTTGTCAAGAAAAAAAAAAAAATCCCATTCATCCCTTGAATTTATCACCTTACACTTATTTATTCGTTTCTGTTGGTGCTCCCTAATCCCAGCCATAAGGACAACCCTTATATGGATTTTCTCAACAGCTCTTGTCATTGTCTCTTCCATTTTTTCCCAGTTCCTCCAACTCTGACAGGCGTTCAATTGTTACACACACAAAACTCTGTCTCTCTCTCTTGCCAACTGAAGGATGAAGGGATGAAGGATTTATGTACACAAAAATACACACAAAGAGCTTCTTTTTTTGTTGTCTTCCCTCAAATTCTGTTCAACGTGAAGGATGATTAATTTCTATTTGATCCCTTTAAATTGTTCACGCAGTACTGCGAATGGAATTGACAGTTTTCCAATGATGGCGGATTGTGTCACATTTGAGTGACAGCTTTAGATATCAGAGCGATGGAATATATGCAGCGAAAGAAAGAGAGGTGAACAAAAAAGATGGCTGCCCGTCAATGTTACAAAAAAGTAATTCTGAGGCGAGTATCGAACAACGAACAACCTGCTGATGGTTTTTATCTGTCAAAATCTAAGACAAACACGAAATATATATGTACGCTCGTTAAGGTGTGGGAATGGGAAAGTCGAAATGGTCCTGCTGTTTCCATAATTATTGTCATATGGGTATTTTATTTTTACGGGTGACACCGATGACCTGTTGTTTGGATTTTTGTTCAAAAAATATTGTTTATGTGTGTGATTGGAAATTATTAGGGGAAATAAATTACCATTAGGGTAGACAATTAGTCGTTCCTTTTATTTTTTTATTTTTTTGGTTGGGAAGAAGTTGTTGTCTTTTTTAGTTGTGACATTGATGTATAGAAAGGAGCTTGATGCCCTTGAAGTGGTGTGTGCATATATGCCGTAGGAAATTTAGAATTTATTTAGAAGCAGAAACCGAGAAAATCAATTGCTGGACAAAGTTTGAACGGTTGGAAGATCGTCTACCTGGATTTTTGATGTACCTCTTTTCAGTAGAGTTTCTATACTGAAGTTGGTTAGAAACAAAAGAAAAAAAACGCACAGATGTCTTGGGGAATTACAAAGAGATGTTTGGTGTCGTAGGTCATATCACAGAATCTTTTTCTGTCTGTAGTTCGCCAACAGCCCGTGAAATTTCAATTTAGACGATTGTTGCTAAGCTTTTAGGCACATTCCCTGGCAGGGCCATATGTTGGGTCCAGACGCGTCTATTACAGGAACCATGAATGAGATTCCTGTGAAGTCGCTGTTATCTACGAAAGTCCGCTTTTCCTTTTTGAGTCATCTGTAGATTAGGTATATATGAATCTCAGAAGTTTTTAAAGCTCTGTTACTCTGTTTCGAATCCCGAAATAAACCTAAATTCCAACTTGTGGTTTTTTTCCACTGCCTTACCTCTCGCGAACGTCTGATAAACAGCCAAGAGAATAACTCTTGTGAAAGAGGTTCTCAAACAGCCGTTTGGACTCCACTTAAAGTTGTAGATCCCTTCCATTCGTTCCAAAAATGAAACTCACATAAAACGATTGGTTACGAGAAGCTGGGCCTAGGGTCCCTACGGAACTTTTGCGCCAACGATTTATTCTTTTATTATAAAGCTCTGTTACTGCCAGATTACCGAATCGAAATCCTTTCTAAACCTCAGAACTAACAAAGCAAAAGTCTGGCAAAATATTAGATCTAAAGCCGCAAGACTAGTCCTTGTAAGTCTATCGCTATACGCAGACACCGACGTTACTTTTTCTTGTTTTTCGAGGGACATTGTCGACCAGGGGTTGAGTAACACATGACTGAATTTGATGACAAGTCGAGTACCTCTACACAAAACGACGATTTTCGCCGCATGAAATGTAATTCCATTTTACCAGCTTTAAACCTTTTTCAATCATCAGTGGTGGCCTTAGTTGGCCTACATCCTGACATTCGCTTTTCTTTATTTTGCCCACATGATCCATATAGATCATTGATTTCCATGGTTGACATCAAAAATTGGTTCTCGTACTATTGTAACGTATACGAATTGAGAAGGTCTTTCAAGACAGTCATACACTCGGATGCTTGTCAGACGTTCGCGAGAGGTGGCAAAGTGAAAAAAAAAACACTAAGTTGGAATTTGTGTTTTTGCGGGATTCGAATCTCGACCCCTCGCTTAGTAGTCCAACACACTAACCACTAAGCCACTGCGCCTACGACGAACCCCCTTTACGGTCTAAAAATAGTCTTTTCCGCAATGATGTCGAATAAAAGAAAATTCGCATTCAAAACGTTTGGACATAAATAAGGTTATGCCGAGCACTCTCCGTAGGTTTGCACCCATCTTCGCATTGTTAAAAAATTCTGAGTTTTGAGTTCCTGCCAGAGAGATTGTGACCATGCTAAAAGCTGGTAATATACTGCATCTCAACTAGACCGATCGTCTTAACCTTATACATCATAATCACGTAAGAAAGTTCGACTACAATTTCACACGCCCGAAACCGCGTCTTCTTCCAAGTCCCAGATGCGTGCTATTCAACCATTCGAGTGTCTGACAAGTCCCTCCACGGCATCCTCGACTCCGTCCATAGTTAATCACTCAATTATTCACCATCAATGGCCGACAGATGAGAAAAATCCAGACAGAGTACGCGCAACTATATCATCCGATTTTATTGGACGGTATCATGCCGGGATTTCATTATTCGACGACGACCATGACCAGGATGTGACTGTGCGGACGACGACGACGACGACGAAGACGATCATCATCGTTGTGGTCGAATAGCTCATTACTCATTAGTTATTTGTTTATTCTCTCGTAGGATCTCTTAGGATCCTTGGAAATTAACTGTTGACAAAAAAAAGGAGCTCGCGCTCGATATACATAGATCCCCCGTGACAGGGTGTTTACCATCCCAAGCACACTGCCACAAGATAAAAATCATTAATTTTAAGAAGCCACATTAATTTTTATGACATCCTCTTCTTGGGCTACGGAGCAGTGGAGTGATGCTCTCCTTGCTGCTATATAGTGATAGTCGTATGCAGCACTGAGGCTTTGATTAATAAATTTGAATGTGAGGCGCTCTCACACGGGCCCTTAGTCAGTCACAGTCAAGTCGGTGAGTGCATGAAGCAGGTACGCTATATATACAAGAACCGCAACCAGCACAGCAACAGCAGCAACAGGACGATGACGATTTATTGGCATTGAAAACAGCCGCCTGAATATGTTGGCGTGAATGTTGAGATCGCGAGTGCAAGCGTGCGCAGTTAAAATGAATGGACCGACGTACGAAACAACTTAATCAGCTCGAGACTTTCGAGTTTCGAATTCGAGGTGGATATGGAGGCGAGTCGACGCGAAGAAGTGCTGCTGAGGCAGGTATTTCAATAAGCACATCTAATTAATTGCGAGTAATAATTTTTTTTTTTTTTTTAATTTTTATTTGATGGGTATTAGTGTGGGAATGTTTTGCGAATTTAGTAAGACTGGGGCTTTATCGTATCACTGATGGTTCTTGTAGCTGTTGATGGGATCAGTGAAAGTCTGTTTTTGGGCTTTTTAGATGGTGCTCACCGTATTGTTAGGAATTGCCTTCCATTCCTCAAAGGTGTTAGGAAATAGTGTAAGTCTCAGAAAGAGAAAGAAGAGAAGCCCAAGAGAAGAGCAGAAGATAAGACTCACGCCGCACCAACCGAGCTATTGTGAAGAGTTATAAACATTTGAAAAGCTCTCTGGGAATTCATTTTCAGCCATTCTTGAAACATATCTTCGTGCACTCTTCTCAGATCATAGACTTGAGAAATCTGCCGCTGTTTCTCAATTTTTATCATGAGAGTACCTACAATTTATGGGACCGAAAAATTTGCCTATTTATAATGCCAAGGAACACTGTAGCTTGCAACTAGTGAACGAATTTTTGGAATCAGCTCAGTAGCTTTAGGTTACCTACCATCTACAAAAATGCATTTTAAATAAAAAGGAAGACGAAAAGAGTCTCTACTTTTGCGAACGTTAAAATTTGAAAACTGAAAGCATTGTAGGTCTACCTAACCTACACAACACATAAACCTACAGTATTTGAAGACGTGTCCAACGTGAGTGTTTTTGTCCCTTTGTTGTGGAACTGAAACTATTGGATGCGCATTGAACTTGGCATCACACATGAATAAAAAATAAAATAAAAATAAGAAAACAAATATTAAACGAACAGAACTATTTCAAATTTCTATCAGGAACTCTAGAACTCTTAGGCATATATGCATACTAGTTTTTTAAGCTTTGGGATGGCAAACTAGCGTAATTCTATAATGGGCGACATAAAAAAAAGGAACTTCACTGCTGACAGATTGGGCCTTACATCTTTAGTTTCGACTCTAAAATTTTAGTTGTTAACAGTGGCTCTATTTTGCATGCAAATTTCGCAATTGTGAGCTTCCGTAAATTAAAAATCGGGACTAAAATTTGTTATTAGTACGGCGGATTGTCACGTTCTCTGAGTCCTTGAACTTCGGTTTTCTATTGGCTATACTTCAGACCTTGGACATGACTGCCTATTACTATCATCAGAGGCTTTAAAGGTATGCACAAGTCCGTAAAGTACCTACCTTCAGATGAGGTGATAACTTTTCGGAATTTAATTTAATTTAATTTATTTCAGTTTAATTTAATTGAAATTGATTTATGGTGGTTTTGTACAATTAAGAAGTTCTTTTACTAGTACATTAAATAAGGAAAACTTTTAGCAAGATATAGAAACATAAAATTACGTACAATAGGTAGAAAAAGGTAAATACAGTCGAACCTGTCTAAGTGGGACCTGGCTAAGTGGAGTACCTCTATTAGTGGGCCTAATTCTGGTGCACCTTCATTTTCTTAAAAAACAACTCTATAGTGAAACTTTTTCCATCTCTATATAAGTGAAACTGTATGCGCAGTGGCTTAGTGGTTAGTGTGTTGGACTACTAAGCGAGGGGTCGAGTTTCGAATCCCGCAAAAAAAAAAAAAAAAAAATCCTAGTGTTTTTTTTTTTCCAATGCGCCACCTCTCGCGAACGTCTGACAAACATCTGGGAGTATATAAATGTATGGAAAGAGCTTCTCAATTTAGCCCTTTGGAGTCGGCATAAAATTGTAGATCCCTTCCATTCGCTCCAAAAAAAATTAAAAACTCACACAAAGGAATGATTGTAAGAAGCTAGGCCTAGAGTCCCTACGGACATGTGACGCCAACTCTTTTTTTTTTACATTCAAGCGAAACTTTTATTTTATAAATTAACCTCTGTAATTGGACCAGACTCATGGTTGCCCTTTGCAAACAAAATTAGCTACCAAAAATTGAAAAAAAAAAGTTACCAGACCAAGCTAAAAGTTACCAAAAATCTGGAAAATATATGAGACACGAACAAATCATACATATCGTCTTGATCCAAGAACATGACTTTTCGGTAGCGTTGGATTTTTCTCTGATTTGCGAATTTAATATAAAAACGAGTCATGGCAGTGGAAAAATGTACCTATGTATAAGCCTAGTATGTAGTTGAGGAAAAGTTTTATGTCTGATAGAGGTACCCCTGCCAAGTCGTCCAAACTTTCGAAGAACCTAGCTCCCATAAAGAATGAGCGGCGTTCCTGTAAAGCTGGGCAGTGACATAGAAGATGTTCCACGGACTCTATTTCCTCTTCGTCGCTACAGCTTCTGCAGAAGTCATTTGCAAAAAGTCCTAGCCTTTTAGCCATATTTCCTATGATGCAGTGTCCGGTTAAAACCCCGACGAGCATCCGGATCTGACTTCTATTAAGGGAGATGAAGAACTTTGATCTTTTGGTGTCAACCACAGCCCACAGACTTCGGGTTATGACGAATTGTGTGGTGACGCCTTCGATAAAAGTCTTAGCAGTGTTGAAAGGCGGTAACAGTAAGTAAAATATTACCAAAGTGGCAACCGTGAGTCCAGACTTGGAAATTTCTTTATTTTAACCTCTGCAAGTGAGACAGCCTTGCAACAAAAATCGTATTTTTCGCTACAAAAATGTTTGCATGTGCTTGATGCCCAAACACGTTCATTTTGAAGGCCTCCTTAAAGTGAGACAAATATTTCCTCTACCTGCATAAGTGAGAAACTGGGTAATTGGAATACCTTTATGCGAGAAACAGATTAACACAGCAACAGCAACAGCAACTTTGACAACTTTTTAGAACCAATGTATTTTAATTACTTTGAACACATTAGCACAGCAACATCGACAGCGACGTCAACGTTAGAGCTAATCCTAAATTCGCTGTTGCTGTTGCTGTCGCTGTGTTAATCTGTTTCTCACATTATAAGTGAGACTGAGATAAATGGGCCATAAGATTCCAATTAACCAGGGTTGACTCTATGTCTATATAAATTGGAGAGAGATAAAAAACAACACCGCAAAATTATAGTCATCGTGTATTAGGAGAGATTGGTAGATGCTAAGTAACAACCCCCTAAATTCGAAACCGGTGCCTTACTTTTAAGTTAATTATAAACACTGTTTTTAACTAACCTTTTAAAACCAACCTTAGCGTGGGAGCAACACAAATTTTAGTCAAACAGACAAGTTTTGACAGTTTGAGAAACTAAACACAGTTTGGGGAATCCTCTTTCAAAGTGACAGAAAGCAAAAAATACAAAACAAAAAGAGATGCAAAATTAATTCTTGTGATTTTTTTATGTTTAGGTTTTAGATATTAATTTAAAAATATTTCAAAAGTTGTTTCTGTCGATTTTTTGACAATTGTTGATATCTACTCGATTCGACTTCTTGTATATTATGTGTGTTGTTACAACGCTCTTCTTTTGGAGCTCTTCTTCTAATCAGCGTCACCAGTCAAGTTACTAGTTCAATCTTAGCACCCTTTGTAGGCAAATTCAAGAGACCCTTGTTTAAGACCTACGGAACTGCGCCTTGTGCTTCAGGCCTCAGATCTTTTTAAAGTAAATCCCCTTCCATTTCACTCCATCAATGGGTCTGTGGAAAGTGGAAAATTAAGCCAATCACTGCCATTGAGAGCTGTCCCATTACGAACGCCTTTGTCCAATCTAAGTGCCAAGCCCCAAGGTGACAAATTTCTCTCTCTTAACTCTGGCATGTGTACCGCCCACGCCAGGGTCAATAAATTTCAATAATTACCCATAAACAATAGAACCACTTGCGCACTTTCTACCATGGGGGCGTGGGTCTTGTCCTCTGATGGTGACGGCAGACAAAAAAAAAAAAAAATACAATTTCCGTAACAACTCAATCCCCTTTCGCCCATGAAATGCATCATCTAATTTAAAGTTTGACAATTGTCGTCGGCCATTCGACTGCAGTTGGCAGCGTCGCACGTGGGCACCACGAGGTCCAACCACCGACCGCATCCTGCGTCAAAATAGGAAGTCAACTCACAGCCCAGCTAAATATGAAAATTAGATGATATATGATCGAAATGTTAACAAATCGTCTTCTCGCAGAGATGTATATAAACGAGAAATATTTAAATTGCCCTCCTCGCTTTGAGGCCAACTATATAAGAGTCCCCTGTTGCGTGGTCTGAGGTCTGAGCCTCCGAGACATCAGACAGAGAGACCTCTTTTTTATGGGCTTTTGTCATCCGTAAATCATGTGTTTAAGCGTATTTTTATGTGTCAACTGATTAATTCGATGATGTGGTCATAAAAAAAAAGTTGAGAAGAACATCGCATCCCACAAGCTGGACAAGTGGCCGGGGAGACCAGCGCACAGCCTACGCAAAAGTCCAGAAAGCGGCGCAACTCAAACGGCGAGGGCGATTAACATAAAATATTGAATTAGGAATGTATGTAGCAGCGTGGACATGACATGATACATGGCAAAGACGAGTCATCTCATCCCCCATCCCCAGGATGATGTTCGAGGCCAATAGAAGACGAATAAAATCGAAGCAAACAACGGCACGAATTTTATGGATATATGTTTGTCCGCCCCAATCCGATTGGTGTGAGTGTGCGTATATTGATTTTAAAGCGACTCGCTTGGGATGGCATTTTCGGATTTTAACAACTTTTTGATTTGATTTTGAAAATTGTACTCGAATTATCGGCCGGACGGGGAATAAAATTAATGAATTATCACACATTGTCGGAGGATGATCGTAAAAGCGGGACAGAGAGCGGCCGAACACTGACGAGCCGGGGAATTTATTTCCGCAGCCGGGGAGGTGTGTATATTCGTATTGATGGCATAAGCCTATTTTATTGAGCAATAAATTGAAAGAGAGGCAAAGCGGAGCACGGACCGAGGGAACAAATCGCTGTTTTTATTTGGGCTATAAAATTTTATATTAGCGACGCTTGATGTTAGTTGTAATGGACTGTCGCCGCCGCAGTGATACTGCTGGTGGTGGTGGTGCATCCTGGTAGTGGGGGAACTTGATGGTGTTGACCAGCTGCCGAGGACTTTACGATGGCTACCTTTGGGGACTCGAAATTGACTTGATTGCGTGGTCTATTAGTTGCGTTGGGTTTGTTCGGGTAAATTCTTAATAGGTCTCTCTCGTCATAGCTAACGATCAGCTGTGGATGGGAGAATGGATCTAATAAGGCCCTTAATTAACAGAGACACGTAATGGGAAGATGTAGCATAAGTTGCGCCTTAAATTTCAGGGTAGAGGCTGAATTATTGCTGCGTTTCTCTTGGGTGTTCTGAAATAGCGAGCAAAAGACTCTGTCAATCTTGATTGACTGACTATAGGATTCGTCGACTGAATCTGAACTCTGCGTCTTTTATGTTTAAATCGTGGTTTCTCTTTATTTCACGGGGCCCGGTACTGAAAACATTTTCTAAGATCGACTGTTTAGGTTTCTTTCGTATAGCAAGTGTAAAACTCACTGAAATCTATCTGCGCAGACGCGAACTCGGGAAGACGCCCTTCCTGGTCAGATGTAAAAAGTTATATGAACTCAATTTGCCAGCCACATCCACCGAGCTGCGTTTCGCAGCATACTCTATGATACCTTTTAGAGCAGGAGGGATTCCCCTGGCTCTTTATCTCTTATAATCGATCTCATCGTTTAGCACAAGGAACATGCATGAGTAAGGTAAGGAAGTCGAGCGATGACTATTTTTATTTGGCAGTGTACCATTAACCTTAAAAAAACATACTTTTGACATTTTGCCCCTTAAAAAGGCGGGAGAGGGGTCTACGAAGCCATAAGCCTCTTAATTTCTATTTTTGTAACGCCTTTTGTTTGAAATTAACAAAACTTGTTGACCAATATTTAAACCTCAAAAAGCCCCCTTAAAAAAGGGATAACAATGTTTTTCCATATGACCCCCCTTTTATTGGGGCTTTGTTCACAATTTTTAAAGACCCTAACACAATTTCGCATTAAGAAGTGATTTTTGTACATTAAGGGGGGTCGTATCCAAAGATTCCCCCTCGATGCGTATATGGATAATTGTATATGATGGTCATATTGAAAAATTTCCTCGCTGTTCCCCTTTTATAAATATATTATATATATAGTTAATAAAACTCTTCAACTTATTTGGAAGACCCTAAGAATAGCAAACATTCAGAGAAACTGCCCCTCCTAGGCTATCACCCCAACAAAAATATAACCAACTACGCCACTGGTTATTTAACAAAAAAACATTACTTCCCCTCATCGAATGAAAGAAATCCACTGAAACAACTCAAACAACTTCAGCACTTAAGCCTTCAGCATCATTCCATCAGAATATACCCAGCACCAGCAGCCAGCCACATTTACCAATCCAACAGAGCGCCACCAATCGCCGTAAAACTTCCTCAATTCACTTGGCAAATAAATAAAATAACTTTAACGACATTTAAATTGTGCGTCCACAGTGCACAATGCCCCCAGTCAGCCAAACACTCGCACAAACACACAGTAAGCCAGTCCATCTCACGATAAAAGACAAAAATTGTCGTATATTTAATCCTGACAAAGATGATGATGTCCATTTTAACGATCGTCGTCATCATCATCAGATTCCTCCACCTCCTGACGGCTGATACTACATGCCCACAGTCATAAATAAATTATTCGACAAAATTACACCCAACATGTTGAAGTTGCATTAATTTAATAATTCTGCCCCTCCGGACCCCCTTTTAAATGTGAGAAAGGTAAGGAAACACATTAATTGTCCGCAGGAGTCGTAAAACCTCCACGAATGGAATTCCATCAAAATGAAGCTGTCCCATTCCCATTTGCACAAGTCATCCCCACGCATCAATTAACTGCGTGTGTGTGTGTTTGTGTATAACACGCGGCTATGGCTAACCCATCACCTGGAATGGGAATCCATTGGAGGTTCCTTGAACCTGTCAAAAGCCATCGATGATCACATCAGCGGGAGAAAAAGCTCCATCAACTGCCGTCGTTGCCGCCTTAATGGAGGGGTGATAAAAATATTTTAATAAAATTTCGTTATAAAATAAATATCCATCGTTAGGGTATGGATGCGCGATCGCCATCGCTTTTGCACTTTGTGTCGTGTCGGTTGATCTTGCAGGCGGTGCGGTGTATCGCAATCAGGTTGGGTAATCAATTCAATGACAACGATCGACAGAGCGATGAGAGGACGATGCAAATTCAAAAGGGTCCATAAATTGAGAGCGTAAATTTTGACAGATATGCCGTCGCATCGTTGATTGCAATCAATTTCGAAGTGACATGTGCGGATGTAAATATCGAAAGGCGGTTGCAGTTTTTTTTAACCGTTCAACATTTGAGGATCTGAGGGTGGATTCTGGAAGCGTTGTCGCTAAAAAGAAGCTGTTAAGTTGGTAATAACTGACAACTGATGAGCTGGGTGACATAATTGGCTAAATTTAGCTGGGGAGGCTTTTATAAATATTCAACAGACATCGCGGTTGAGATGTTGAGGTCATCCAACTTCAGAATAATTGGGCGGGGATAAAACCAACTCGAAGTGGCCATGTATCTAACTTTTGCAAGATCAGTGGAGCTACCTATAGGCATTGAGAGCGAAGAGAGCTTGAAAAAGAAAAAAGCCTGAAGATTGCATATTCACATTTGAACTCGGACCCAAAACATTGACTTGCTTAAAAATGCTAAAAGCGACGTCCATTTCGAGGCGGTACAGGAAATATGACTGTAGGAGAGAGGACAAGGTTGTGGGAACGTTTTTATTTCTTGAGCTTGAGCTATACCGGACTTAAACTCATGAATTTCATCACATTGTACCTTTGATGTCATCACTTTTCGAAACCATTTATATATTTCAGAACAAACACAATTTGGATTGGATCTCGCTCATATGTAAGATTCAAGAGCAGAGCTAAAACCCATCTTTAAGCATCTTAAAGCGCACTGCATTGAGGAGTTCCGGGTTCTCCATTCCTAGGGAAAGGACTGATGGGTGGTGCACGGAGCTTGTGTCTTTTTAAAAAGAGGCCGCACTGAGTACGAAAGGGCACCCTTTTTCCGTAGAGAGTGGGAGGAAACGTTTTTCCTAGAAAACAGGTGTTCCAACGCTAAAAAATAGAGAGTGTGCTTGTGACATATGCTCCAACCAAAAAAGCGTCAGAGCAGGAAATAAATAACTTTTATGAAAAACTGGAACATCTACATAACAAGACGAAGACTGAGATTATGTACATTATTGAAGATTTCAATGCTAAAGTAGGAAAAAAAAAAAAAACCGGACGCGATGAACAAGTAATTGCACCATATGGTTACGGACTAAGGAATGAACGGGGAAAGATATTAGTCAAATGGCTAAACGAAATGAACTTAGTGTGTGCAAACACTTTTTTTAAAAAGAAAAATAAACGAAAATGGACATGGAGATCACCCGATGGAACAATACTAAGCGAAATTGACTTCATTCTAACAAATAAAATAAAAACATTATCAGACGTATCCGTTATAAACAAATTGACGCAACACTCATGCCCTACATATACCAAGAAATATATCAGCAGAAACTGTCGCACTCTACAACAGCAGTCTTGATATGCACAACGGCAAAAAATATAATAATGGAGACAAGGCACAAAAAGGACATAAGAATTTCAAACGAAACAAAAGCACTCATTGACAGAAGAGAAAAACTTAGAAATGATATAAATTTGGGAAATGAAAAATTTAGCTAAATTATTTAAGAAAAGCTCTAAAAACCAGTACAAAAAAGGATATTGACTTAAACAACGAGACGACACTTAAAAATATACTGCAGAATACTAAGTCAATCTGAAAAACTAAACAGTTTCTAAATAGTGAAAAGGAATGGATAACTTCGATGAGTAAAAATAACAAGCAAATAACAAACCGAAATTTAATAAATGAAGCAGCAACCTGCTTCTTCGAAAAACTATTTAGCTCAACACAATCAATCTTAGATGATGTCCCATTATTTGAACTTGACGATATAGAGAGATCCATTGACGAACTTAAAACAGAAAAAAGTCCGGGAAATGACGGTATTTCAGCAGAAATGATAAAATATGGAAAAATCACACTATCCCCACTACTGACCATTTTATTCAACGCCATTTTGACTAGACAACAACTCCCGAATCAATGGAAACACAATACAATAACATTGATACATAAAAAAGGTAGCAAAGACGATATTAACAACTACAGACCTATCAGCCTTATATCAACAGTATATAAACTATTCTCAAAGTCTATATATCGGACCATCAAAACCGAACTAAACAACAAACAGCCACGGGAACAAGCAGGATTTAGGGAAGGATTCTCTACAACGGACCATCTGCAGACCATTAACCAACTGATTGAAAAATGCAACGAGTACAGACAACCCCTATATCTCCTAACTCCTAAACATCGACTTTAGCAAGGCATTTGACTCAATAGAACACAACAAAATATGGACAGCTTTAGATAACCAAGGGATTCATGATTTATTCATCAAAACTCTAAGAAACATATATAAAAACAACACTGGACAAATAAAAACAGAAAGAACAGGACGAATGTTCAGCATAAAAAGAGGTGTACGACAGGGTGATCCAATATCACCACCATTATTCTCTGCAGTACTAGAAGAGATATTTAAACAACTTGACTGGAATCGTTTTGGAATAAATATATGGGGACAACATTTGAACAATTTAAGACTTGCTGACGATGTTGTCCTAATATCACAAAAGGCGGACAACATTCAGACAATCGTAACACAGCTGGCTTCAATTTGTAAAAACTACGGATTATGCATAAACCAGTCTAAAACAAAAGTGATGACCAACTCTACACATAAGGACATTACACTCGATGGCGTAAATATTGATTATGTTGAGGACTATATTTATTTGGGACAGTTAAAATCATTTAAAAATCAGGAAGAAAAGGATATAGATAGACTAACATCAAAGGCGTGGCGACAATTCTGGAACATGAAGGAGATACTCAACGCAAAACTAGATAAAGACACAAAAAAAATATCTAATGGATTGAGCAATTTTATCAGTTCTGACATACGGACTTCAAACATTGGGCTTAACAGCAAATCTAACCGAGAAATTAAGGATCTGTCAGACAAAAATTGAGAGGAAACTTCTCGATATAAGACTAATACAAAGAGTGCGGAACGAAGAAATAAGAAGACCAGCGGACATCATCGATGTAATAAAAAGGACGAAACAACTTAAATGGAACTGGGCAGGACACATTTCAAGAATTACAGATAATAGATGGACAAAACCTCTGATTAAAAGGACACCACCAGCGACAAGACCAACCGGACGACCACGAACAAGATGGGTTGACGATTAACCAATTTAATAGCTATTGGTATCATGACGCAAAAAACAGAGATTTATGGACAGCTATGGGGGAGGCTTATACTATTTGCAACTAATTTTGAAAACAATGCTTAGACCTTGCCAAGTTATACGGGTCTATCACAGAATCCGTCGTATTCGGAATTTTGCTACAAACCCCGAAAGAACTATCACAAAATCCGTCATAGGGTACATTTTTTGCTTTCGAAATTCGTAGAACGTGGTTTATTCAGTGATACCACTTTCTACGAATTTCAAAATTCCCCTATGACGGATTCTGCAACAGTTCTTTCGGAGTTCGTAGCTAAATTCCGAATACGACGGATTCTGTGATAGACCCGATAATAAATTTATTTTATGCATCTAATAATGTGATGAAAAATTTGTAATCCTAATTTTAAATAAAAGCTTAAGTACATAGTATTCATTCATTTAAAAAGTCTTTACAACGCAATCCAATCCAGCGTTTTCTATTTTAAGAGTTTTTGTTTGCATTTAGATTTATTTTAATCCACTGATTCAGTAGTCTAGTGTCTGTGTAAGACCAATCTTTATCAGTTTACTCCCCAGTTCCAGCCCACATAAGTCTCCACTTTAAGAATCAAGTTGAATGAATTGAAAAAAATGTTTATATCCTATCTTTCATACTAAATTCAGCCATACGCAGCCACAAAATTTCATTGATATCTGTTGAGTGGTTTAAAAGATCGACAACAGCGCCAACTAGGTGTTAATAGTGTACCAGTTTTCGACTAGTTTTTCGAGCATCTGGGGCCGTGTATCACAAGTCTATTCAAACGTCTGACTCCTGGTCAAATGGCGCACCGAAATGATCAGAAATCAGCGTTTAGCTGTCAAATCGCTTGCCGGCGGGAAGAGTGCTGCTAATTTGAAAAAGAAACCTCTAAAATAAACGCCCTTTACCAAACCGGGTTTTTGGCAAAAACGTAATCAAAAACAGAAGTTTTCTCATACATTTTTCAGTTTTCAAAACGTAAAGTTTTTAAACGTAAAGTCGTTTTTCACGAAAACACGACTTCCAATCGTTTTTTGGCCGTTGAAACAAACACACCTTTTGCAATATTCAGCTAATTTAGCAGAGCAGCTGACCGAACAAATGAAACAACTCACAACTTAAAATCATTTTCCATACACTTAATTTATGGGCTCTAATTAATGCGCTGGAAATTTGTGACCAAAATAGGTAACACAGAAGTTTCAAGACAAGTGTGTCACAGGTTATTGAAATGTCAGACGAAAACAGGTTTGCGTTCTGTGAGTATGCATCTACAAGTTTTCGTTGCGGTGTGAATAGGGTATTAGATAGATAGATAGATTGGGAGGGAAGAATGCTATCTGGCTTAGTCCTATAAGCGATTGCACCGGAATTGAATATTTCTTGACCAGAATTGGATTTGTGGTCTGCATTTCAAAAGCTTGACTGAATTGGACCAACTTTTGGTATCACAATCCACCTAGTAAGAGTTTGCAAGTCTGAAAAATTCAAGTCTTACTCGTCATAGTACCCGTGTCGATATATCAAGCGAAATCACTGAGCTCGCCCTTCGTGATCTTGCACCCAGTTTAGTGAAAGCAGTCTCCTTCGATGCAAGGCCCTAGTTCAATACCTCCGTGTCCACCCGCTCTCCTCCGTCAAGACTTTTATATTCCTGCGATGTTTTTCTGAGTTCTTCGAACCACCCCGTCAGACTGCCAACAGAGTGCCAGCACAAATCTAACTTCGCTATGCTTATCTCGAAATGATAAGTTGAGCAGTCATGACACTTTCTTGCTTGTCTTCGTTTTTTTTTTTCTTTTGAAAATTTCTTCCTTTCATAGTTTATGTCAGAAACGTATGTCCCTCCAAATGAGTCGCCTTCAACTCTTGTAGACACACAAAATTGTTTTCTCTCATCCAAGCCGTCTGTTCGTGTGTCCTTATAAACTTTTTGATCCAGAAAAAAGGCGAAAAAATAACAAAAAACAACAAAGACGAAGAAAATGTCAACTGGAATATGAAGACACAACTGCTTACGCCACCATACCTACACACACACACATACACACACAAGCGGAGACACTGAAAACGACAGCCATAAATTAGAAAGTTATTTTTCGCTTTGTCTTCGTCCTTATGCCGCGGTGTGCGCGTTGTCTATCCAAAATCCACATCACACATCTCTCCGGCCTCCACCAACATATAGTATTGACCAGGATAAAAGAAATGTTGAAATAAAAAAAAAATCTGAGTCCAAATCCAAATCGGAATCAAGATGAAGAAATTAACGCTGCAGACACTCATACAGAAGAGAAGACGCGTCGCGACTATCATAAAGAAAACAAAATGGTTATTGCATTGGAATTAACCATTGGAAATTGGAAATCTGACAGTGATCGGTTGTGATGAGGGTTATTTTCCTGAGTGAATTCGGCCCGTTGTGCGTGCGTAGAGCGCTGTAGACATCGTGAGGACAACGCACACACGGAGTCAACTGATTGGGGGCAATATTTCTCTGTCCCCGTGACCATTATCATTTAATTATGGATATGGGGATGGCGGTGACACTGAGTTATGCTTCAGAGGAATGCGTCTCCTTTGAGAGAGTTCGCTGGGATGGCACATATACCATCAGCAGGAGCAGGAAAGTGGGTGCGGTGAAGGAATTTTTCGTTGATAACATAACATCACTGATGGGTGGACCTGGACAGTGGTTGCGTGTAAATTTGTATTGAAATATTGGTCAAGCGGGTTATGCAGGCTTTACAAAAAAAAAAAAAAAAAACTGCTTCAAAGTGAAGGACTTCAAAGGGTCATAGTTAAGGGCGAAGATTTAGAAAAAGAGGCAACCGGCTGATTTTTCCGCAATGGCAGGGATCTAACGATGAAGATGAGTCACAGCAGAGTTTCCTTTATAACGAACAGGGGCTGTAATAAAATGAGATCCCTCTTCGAACACACAGGTTGGTGATAAATTTCGCAGTACACATGCATTCGAAGTTTTCACCAGGTTGCTTTTCTAACTTGGAACGGCTGTGCATAGGTCTTTTCCAACCCTACTCCCGTTTTTCTAATTTGTGCGCATTTACTAACTTGCTTATAGATGGTAGAAAAGAGTCCGGGATGGACCTGGACCTGGGCCGATCTTTGGCTTACTGTCTCCAGTTGCGTACTCTGTTCATTGACATCCCATTTCACTTGAACATGCCAACTAAAACCAGGTCTTTTTCTCTCCGAGTTGGTTTAAAGAGTCATCGCGCATGTTAAAGGCGTTTAAATATTCGTAATGCTTGGAAAAAAATTTACCAAAATTCCTTTGCATAGAGAACTGCCATGTGCGTAGGCAGATACAGGGGTAGGGGTGGGCACTGCACCCCCACCGATAATAAAATTCCAAAAGGTTCGTCTCACTTCACCGAATTTCAGCAAGGCAAAGTAAGGCGAAGCAAAACAAGGTAAAGTAGACATTGATGCTCAAAAAGCCATCGCTCAGAATCCGCCTGTAGGTATGCAATCATTTATGAAACTGTGCTCTAAACCGGACATAGAGGCATGGGAAATGGATGAAAATACAGTCAGTTGCTTCGAGCGAAGAGTTCTCCGTGTGATCTTTAGTCATGTTCAAATAGCAGGAGTCTAGAGAGGACTGGTGGGTACAATGTAGAACTTTACGAGCTCTATAACGACATAGACCTAGTTTAGGAAAATTCGAATAAATCGGCAAAGCGGGCTGTTACATTATATGGAAAATGGACATCATCCGGCTCGGAAAAATATTCGACTACAACGTTTTAGAAGATTTCAACACCTAACCCAAGAAGTGGGACGAACAGAAGGGGATAAGGGATGCAAGATAGAGCTCTCCTCTGCTTTGGTTCAAAAAGCTCATGCTGCGAAGCAGAGAATGGGTCCGTCACCTTTGAGCGGCAGGTAAGTGATTTTATTCAGCCTTCAATAAGGACAAGACTCAGTTAGAGCCGGCTTAGCCGTTTAAAAATTGCAAAAATAGGGAATAGAATAGAATTGGATTTATTTATAAATATATTGTTTACAATAACTTTTGTCTTTTATGACCTGGTTTCGGTCAGCATACAAGGGGAATACAGAGGGGACCAAGCTAAAAATAAAAGCTTACTTAAACCGAAAAAGGGCCCATTTTGATCAATTATAAAAAAAGTGTGGCCCACAAGTTTTGAGGCTCAGAAAGAGGGTCATTTGGCAAATAAAGGCAAACCCTTTGCGGCAGCACTCCCTAAAAAAGTAAATCTACTCCTAAGAAATAATAAATTCGTACTTAATTATTTGTAAATATTTTACTTAATAATAATTAAGTTTTGAACCATTTGTAGTAAAATAAGTAAACCGAATACTGAACCTGTCTCACGACGAAATTGTGGACGTGCTCAGTCAAGTAGACGACAACCAACTTCAGGCTGGTGTCAGCCATTAAAAGAGGAAAAAGAGGCGGCAGAACGAAAAAGCATGCGCAAATAAAATAAATATTTTAAATACTCATTTTATAAAAAGAAGTTTTATAGAAATATCGAACTTATGCATTCAAAATATATTTCCCATACAAAATAATGGTAATCAACTAGTGGAAGGAGCAACCATTTCGACTGATGGTACAGGAAAGTCCAAAATTTCTAGGGAAACCTATTTTGCAGTCTTCGGGCGTAATAATTCCCGGGCTGTTAGGACCAATCAATCGACTTGAAACTTCATAAGAAATCACCTGAGCAGCCAAGCTGGGCTAGCTGACCCCTCCTAGACACTCCTCACAAAAAACATAATAACTACGCCACTGAAATTAACGAGAATAACCTCGAGCTCGACAGAGACAACTGTCGCTGACACGAAACGACCATCCCCGCATCCCACTACAGCTATACACCAGCAGGTGTTCCAGTGGTACGATCAAATAAATTTCACCAAATGCTCGGATGATGTTTATTTTTTTAAATCCATCCAGTTGGTCGTTACTTAGTCCTTAGCTGACTCTGTGTATTGTCGCTATTTATGTGGACTTCTGTTAAATGAACTAAATAACTCGTATTACCCGAAGATACCCAGCCCCAGCATCACAACCGCGACACAACTTGAATCGGCACATTGATGAACTGTTATTGCCACGAACACGATGTCGATGAAACCTGCGATTGGGACCTTGATTACGTTGAAATTATGACTGATAAGATGAAGTGGCTCTTAGGTGATATCTTCTCATGCAATTATCATTACCCTGTGGATATATGGGCAAGAGGTGGGCTGCTGCTGCAACACCATCGTGCGCCGTTGTCATCATGTGGGAAGCTGGCCGATCTGGCAGCGACGCCCAGAGAGGCAAATTGAGTTGCCTTTGTTGCGGTTGGATCGGTTGGGTCATTGTATATATTTCGACGATCGATATTTCAAATTAAAGGCTCGATTTCGATATCCGTTGCGAGGTGATTAAGCAGTAGGAGAGGACTATTTGAAATGGGGAATGAAGAAGACGTCGATGGCTTGATATGGGAAGGGGGAGAGTATTTTTTTTACAGAAGTGGATATGGGACATGGGAGTGCAGCTCAAGGGGATTGCGCTGTCCAAAATATTTTATGGTCACAATAAGGATTTTAGAAGATGGTGACAAGCAAAGTTTAGGCCTGGCAAATGGATGTGTTTGGGAGTCTTTGCTTGTGGCTAAAAAATCTTTTTGATGCGGTTCGAAGGTCCAAGTGGATGCAATAGCTGAAGGGCAGACAGTTGAAAAACTGCTCTCTCGCATGGTTAACCAAAGTGGGTACTTCTTCTTCCTTACTTAGACTGCAGTTAGGTCTACCCACAAGCTGCTTAGTTTAGTATAAGTTTGGGGAGTGGCTCGCTCCCGATAAACGTCGTTAAAGATCTGCTTCAAAATTATCAAAAACCAATATCGTGCACATTTTCAGCGATCTTACGCCAAGGTAAAGGAAGCAGTTGGAATAATAGGGTATGCCAAGTCATTACAGTGTCTTGCAGCGGTTAAGTCGAAGATCAGCCTTACGCCAGGGTTTCCACAAATCAAAAACATAGCCACATACACTTGTTTTGATTCAAAGCCTGACCTTTGTCCTGCAAGACTTCTAAATAAGCTTCTGTGATACTGTCAGAGTCTGTCTGTTTAAACTTCTCTATTAAAAATGATCCCTAGCTCTAAGCCCCTAAGCAGTTGCCAGAGTTACACTGTTTACGGGTATCAAAATCATCTACCTATAACCAATGTAAGTCGCAACTTTAAGCAACATCCTCAGCTCCTCAATCACCTTAAAAAAAAAAAACACTTCCCAACTGTTACTTAACAGCTATTATCCGAGAAAAATCACAATAAATACTCAATGCCTTACAAGCAATAAATCGTTTTATGTCCTGGAAATTACTTCCTCCTACACACACACATACACACACACTCGTAGTCATACACTCCCAATCGGAGTTATTATATTGTCCGCCTGGAGTTGGAAATCATATTGACTTCTTATCGACCACCCTCAAAAACAAGTAACGAGTCCCGATTTTTATGTGCACTCTTACCTGTGAGGAGCTGTTAACTGCTCCTTATACAACAAACACACAAAACAATTTAAGCAGACCTCCCGCACAGATTACCGTCCAAGATGATCGTTTTAATGTGCGCTTCGCCGACCCTCCCTTTGGGTCGTAAAAATATTTGAAAACCGTTTACGATGTTCAAAGTATTTTTTTTTTTTTTTTATCTCTTCCATTTTGTTTGGACTGTGACTTTTGTTTATATGCGCGCCTTGTGTCTGTTGTACAACAGAAGGTCGTTCAAGTGATTGATTTTGCAGTATAAATGTCAAAAATTTACGACTTGCCGTCGTAAATTTCAGAAATTGTGTTTTTTTTTTTGTTCTCTTCCGCATTTTTGGTCAAAGGGAAGTTCTGATGCGACTGGGTATTTATTTAATTTTACGTTTGTTTAATTGTCAAGCTAGGAGATGGATTGACAAGCGTTGTCTACCATATACGGGACACTCACGAGTGGATTTATGCCCATCGAATGGAAGGAGTTACGAGCCTTTAATGCGAACGCACGCACAGTGTCTTTATTCACCATATAGAGGCGGCTAATTAATAAAATTGTTTATGCCCTCATATAAGTGCAGTATAACCCTTTTTATGGTGAGGGCGTTATGGTTCAGCCATTCAGCCGCCGATCGTAATTCGCTGTTATATTGTTACGGAAGCCGTCATATATCACGCACAGTCTTGTGGTAGGTCTCGCACAGAAGTACCAATTAAAGTGGTTGCCTATGGGTTGCGACTTGAAGTTTATGGGCTTGAAAGAATAGGCAGGAGTTGTATTGTCTCTCTTGTTAACCATGATTATATAGCGTGACGATTTGCATTTGAGTTAAATGGAACTCGATCAGCATTTTGCCTATAACTATTACAAGCCTCATGGGCCTCAGGTTGATTATACTAAATTCTCTAATTCTCGATCTTCAGCTGCCAGCTCCCATACATATGGAGGAGAGATGGCGGACTTGGTCGAATCATACCTATCATTGAGAGGACGTTTACTTGAAGGCAGGCTTGTTGAGTCTCATATAAGGCGACCAAACCATGAAAACATGGATCGCTTTGTACGAAAAAGCAGCTGCCCGACACTGAGTCCAACAGGCTCTGGTTTCCTCTCTGAGTCACCCCAGCAACTCTCTATGGAAAACGTACTGGCAAATTTTAGTTTCGACTTTAAACTTTCGTAGTTCATAGTGTCAATATTTTCCATACAAATTTCGTAATTGTGAGCTTCCGTAAAGTTGAAGTCGGGACTTAAATTTATTATTAGTACGGCTCAGTAGCTTTTAATATACAAAAGCTGTTTTAGGTCCATCCCTAGCTGGAGACCTCGACCGGAGATATATTATTAAAATCAGATGCGTGAACCGCTCTTGAACCTACACGAGAAAAACGAGGTTTATTTTGGAGACTGTTGTCAATTTTGACGTTTTGATAAAAAGCTTGTAAGTCTGTCGAACTTCCAACTAAGCTCCAGAACAAGACAAAAGTGGAAGTCACTGTTGAATACCTAAACAAGAATATTACCTGAAATTTTGAATTTACTTGTTTAATATCCAAAATGCCACAAAGAAGACAAGTTTCCTGTTAGAAACCTGACCCAGCAAGCTTGATGAAGGTATCAGCAAGCTTGTGAGGAATTCGGATGGAGACGAAAACTTTATCGCATCAGCAAGTTGAAAAAGAAATCACATAGGACGTTTTATCCGATCAGTATAGGTTCGTATACCTGTCTTGATAAATGCCAAGCTTCCCAAAGAGCGGACTCATCTTATGAAAAACTGATACACAGTAGAACATGAGCTAGTTTGTTCTACGCAATGAAATTCATGCTCCAAAAATGGAATCGAGAAACCAATGACCTATGCAGGAGGTGTGGAAGTTTCTCTTTGGACAGTAAAGGGTACTTTCGACAAGACTTGGGGCCTATTGAGAAAAAACAAAAACACCATTGAGTCTACAAGGCCTGATTTTAGGCCATTATCGACATCGGTTTAGTCAATCAAACACCTCGCATTGGGAAATCTAGATGGCTAGGGCACATCTCGTGGAGCTTGCATCTTCTATTCAAAGCTATAGGTCAACTCAGTGGAAGGAAAAACCTCAACAAAACTGATGCACACCAGAAAGACTGCCTCAACAAACTGGGAATGTAAAACTGGAGGCAGGCGATGATAAAGCCACTCATCTCGTGGAGCTCGCATCTTCTATTCAAAGCTCAGTGGAAGAAAAAACCTCAACAAAAGTAATACACACCAGAAAGACTGCCTCAACAAACTGGAAATGTAAAACTGGAGGCAGGCGATGATAAAGCCACTCATCAAGCGTCTTCAACATAAATGGGTTGGTTTATTTCATCTTTTGTCAAATTTTAAAGAACTATTTGCCAGGCTGCTGGGTAGGCAAGCATCTTTCTTTCATACAGAGATTTATCTAACTTTATCTAACTTTTGTGCTGTGAAATTTGTCGACAATGAAGCCCAATCTGTCTAAGAGCCCCTAAGAGCTTCAAAAGAGCTTGAGATTGCATCAAGTTTGTTCGCAAGACTATACTCAGTTTATGGTCTTTGAAACTGGCTCGGTTCCAGGTCAGACTTTAAGCGGAGCTGAAGATGAACTTGCAATGGCTGCTCTAGAAGAGCAACTATGGTCGACAGACTGGCGGTCTTACAAAAGCGAATGTTTGAATCTTCAAATCGGAAAATGTCCACTGCAATTGTTCTGGTTACTGTGTTGGCCTACTAAGCGAGGGGTCCGGGTTCGATTCCCGAAAGAATCCAAATTCCATCTTAAGGTTTTTTACCACTGCGAAACCTCTAGCGAACGTCTGACAAATACCCGAGAGTATAAATGTCATGAAAGAGCTTCTCAATCAGCAGTTTTGACTCGGCATAAGATTGTAGATCCCTTCCGTTCGTCTCCCACAAGACGAATGGTTGTGAGAAGCTAGTCCTACGGTCTCATGGCATTTCAACCCTCTGATGGTGTGTCCCTGTCCATATACCTTTATTTTTCGTTGTGCTCGTTAGAATGCTTGCCACGATTGAAAAGAGGCTTAGCTGAGGTTATGTCCCTGGCTGTCAGTTGGCTTCAAAGTTGTTTTTGGCGAATAATTTACTAATCTTATTCGTTCAGTTGGCTTCCAAGCTGTTTTGGGAATAAATTTTAATAATAAATTTGCTAACAAGCTCTGGGAATCGAAGCCTACTCATAGGCACCATCCCCATCGCCTCCTGCAAGAACTTACAGGGCAGCCTCCAAATAAGCTGTTAAAATCCGACAGACAGCTGATTCTGCAAACATGCGCACGCTGGCTATTCCCCATCATAAATCTGGACCATAAAACAGACGAAGCCTCACAACTTCCAACGCAGGTATATAGCTTAATGTCACTCGCTTAACAATGGGCACAGAAAAAATTATGCAACCCAGCACTTACTCGCCTACTGTTTTGTGACAACTTTCTCCCGTCACAATTGTAGGTATACGAAATTGCATCGAAAAGAATTCCCCGTCACCGTCATATTGTCACGAGGAAAACCGTGTCCTTCCCTCAATGAGTCGCCTGTATAACGTGCGTCGTGCCGTTTCGTTCGTTTTTACGTCAATTATCAGACCATAAACTGTATTCAAAGGACTTTTGTATGAGGGTGGCCGCTGTGCCGTGAGCTCATTGTCACCCCATGAAACAAAACAAACACACTGAGGGTAATAAAAAAAAAAAAACCAACGAAACACAGTATAAGGACATGCCACACTATACCGCCATCTTCCTGATGGCAGTAAATCACTCACTGCTGGCAGTTCAATTCTTTTCTTCTTCTTCCTGTCGACTTTTTGATGTACGCTCTACGCATTTCTTGTTATATTGCGTAAAGGCAGGGGTGACATGCTTCTTGTGTTATCACATCCTCCTTTATGTACCTATATATAGAGTTGGCCAAATTGAGGGACTCAGCTCAGTCAGTTGTTTCTTCTTGAAGGAGGTTTTCATTTTTATATACACAGCTGATTTCATTGTTCCCATTCTGGGTTTTCCATCAAAGCCCCATCAGGATTCACAAGGATTCTGTGTTTTCTTTTTGCGCGAGATAAGTTATGGTTATATACAGGCGGAGGTCCTTGTATATTATGCTTTGCGATGTTCGTAAATTATGTTTATGTCATGTACGACTGTGTACGGTGATGGGTGAGTGGATCGGAATGGATTTGAAGCTGGAATGGCGGTAGATAATCGCATGAGTCATAGTTAATCTCGAGGAGGAGAGCGAGGAGAAATCCTTTCTATTTCATTTTGTTAACCAACATTTCTGTTGTAAAGTGACTGGGTTGAAGTTTGATTTTATATCACCAGTACTATTCTAATGGTGGGTCCGTCATTCACCATATATAACTAGTGAGTCACTGAAACATACTTGACTGACTTACTTCGAACTGTGATTTTAGTGATATGACTTGATTCCCAGTTACACGGATCACAATTGAGCTTCATACGCACCATTTGTGATAAATGTGAGTCACCACTCACCAGAAGATTTGTTGCGTAACTGTTTGTTGTCGATTTTGGTATATAAAACTGACAGAAGTGTCGACATTTAGAACTCATTCGGTGACTCACACTCACCTAAATATTTCTCACTACATCCGATGTACTAGGTCCAGCAAAACCTCCTTTTTGCGGTATCTACTAATACAAGTTCACAGCTTGAAACGTCTACATTTCGTGGATTTTGTTAGTTTTTACCCAACATGCGGCGGCTATATTGGGACAACCATATTGGGACAGCCATATTGAAAAAGCCCTATCGGACAGCGAGCAATGCTACCTACGATCTGATGTTGTTTCACAACTGTCAGTACAAAACGTTCTCGCATCACATAGAAATTTGGGGTTTTTATCAAATAGATGTCAAAAATCGACAGCTTAAGGGTTGCCACGAGGTCAAGTCGAGTCTGGAAGGATTTCTTCAACGACGAAACGATCTTAAAATTTAAGCACTTTGTTTCGGTGAAGAGGTTGAATAAGTTAAGGCCCAATCCACGGATAAATGTGTCAGATTTCCACGATTGTTCAGGGTTGCCATGAGCCTCACTTTTATTGATCCATAAGTCGAAAAGAGATGGAGCATTTTTAGGAAGGGTCCACGCTCAAAAATTCGTTCAAAGCGAGTGCGATTTTTATTCGGTGAAAAAAATGGGTTAAAATTGGATAAGTCTATGTTGACAAAAAGGAGTATTCATTGTTAAAAACTACCGAGATAAAAGGGCTAATTGCACACAGTTAATAAGAAGAGGGCACACTATTACAGGTGTATAGTTGGTTCTGAGATGAGACGTTTAAAACCTCCCATGAGACTTAAAAAAAGTAGCTGCGTTGTAAGAAAAATCATCGCCTTGTCAACCTAAACGTAGGCAAAGCTTTCAATTCTGCAAGTCGGTGTCATATATGTTTATTAGCCTAACTACCTTAGGATAGTAGCTTCACAGAACGCCTAAGAATGATACCTCAAAGACAGAGAGCTGAAAAACAATCTACATCAGAGGGACCTATCACCAAAAAAAAAAAACTTCTGGCGCCCTTTGAAATGCAAAATATAGGCCCTAAGACTCACAAAACTGGTCACAAGACTGGCCACAAGACAGGTCAATTCCTGCATGCAATACCACGGACTAAGTCCACCCAAGGGAAAATGGGAAAAAGAAGGGTAGTCCTAAAAAAAGGCCACCGTCAATAAAACTGTGATTGGAGATAATAAACACCTTGCAGTATACCTTCTTCGAAGTATGGCTCGTCATGGACCTATATAAAACTTATTGACAGCAGATCTAGTCAACGGTTGGGGAAGAGTCCAATATCTCTACTTTAAGTAGAGCCTAACAGAAAATGTATGAGCAAAGATGAAGACCCCCAATGAAAGTAGCATGCCTTATATCTGTGAGTTCTGTGCCATTGCGCAAAGAAAGGAAGGAACGACCCGAAAGGTAAAGGCAACAACGGGCTGCGGTACAATGAAGAAAAACACTCGATGTGGCGAGCTTCTATCGAATGGGGTCTGGTCCAGCTCCAGAAGGAAAAAGCCGAAAGATAAAGGCCACAACGGGCTGCGGTACAATGAAGAAAAACACTCCATGTGGCGAGCTTCTATCGAGTGGGGTCTGGTCCAGCTCTCTTTGTAAACAACCTAGGGAAGACCGATGGGCAAT
Organism: Cheilosia urbana; assembly: GCA_946477585.1. Classification (NCBI taxonomy): domain Eukaryota; kingdom Metazoa; phylum Arthropoda; class Insecta; order Diptera; family Syrphidae; genus Cheilosia; species Cheilosia urbana. The sequence continues at coordinate 71,759,466 of OX297856.1, read as the reverse complement.
AGAACGAAAGTGCTTTTACGAAAGGAAAACTGAAAGAGTGACCCCATTCTCCCCTACAGGTTGCGTTAGCGGGAAAGTCTGTCTTAACTCTTAGGGGCGTTCTCATGTGTCGTATTTCGAGAAATAATTCTGTGAAGTTCCTCGAAATATCCGCCATCGAAATACACGCCGGACATCCCCTGATCTTCTGTGTGACAGTCTTTTTAAAAAAAATCCTACTGCTCGAGTGTTTTTTGTTCACCAAACAAGTGCGTGCGCATCACAAGTGAAAGCGCTGACAGAAGGGATAGCGATCAATGGCAATATACTGTCAACAGCCACACCTCTGTATACTATGTGTCCACATTTATTTCACACCTACCCTCTCATATTTCAGTAGATACAAATTTGTCGTTGCTTTTATCTTGAAGGAGCGACATCAACCGACAAAGAGAAGCGCAGTAATTCAGGATATTCGCCAAACTTTCATTCACCCGAAACACTCTTCGGTAGGTATATATCAAATTTAATCCCTTTCGTAAATAATTTTCGTAATACAAATAAATTTCAACAAACAAAACCACACCACCAGCAGAAGGAGACATTAATCCCCTTTCACATTTTCACATAAGCAAATCATAACTTGCTGGGTCCCGTTTCTCATCCATTTTTTTTTTTGTGTTGAATTCTAATCTCCTCATGAATATTCCGTTTCGTTTAATAAAATACAAATAGAGCAAAGACACAGCCGCACACAAATGAGAAGCCCCGCAAAAATATATACAAAAAAAAAAGGACAAACCGAGGAGGAAGAAAAATTAAATAAATTACTTTCACCCGCGCGAAAGGAAGAAATTGAACTCTTCAACGCCGCCGCCTGGGAGAACAACATAAAAAGGTCACGCGCACTCTGCCAAGTGTCCGCATGGTGTAAGAGGAGACTTCTGTAGAAGGGACTGCTTTGTAGAAGAGGCTGGTGTAAAATGTTGACGGCACAGCGATTACACTGACAAGGATGACGCTGACGACGACGACGACGCCGAGAGGACAAATACGGGTGATGGAAAGGTCACCGAACAACCCTTGTCTGCCGCCATCACCCACGCCCAGCGGCGAAAGCAATTAAGAAAGCACCAAAGCACACAATTCTCATCTATACAGCTAGCAGTTCGTCCTCTTCATATGCGCGTCGTCCATCCATCTACCCGAGCCCAACCGTGCGATGTCCTTTTCAAGGAAGAAAACCGTTGTTATCATCATCATCATCATCATCATCGCCACCATGATGAAATGGAGAACAAACGAACAGGAGAAGAGACAAAAAAAAAAAAAAAAAAAAACACCCCCCTATATACCCATAAACAGGCGCTACGGCACAAAAAGGAATCCACCCCTTCCGGGCATTTGGTGATGTGCCATCAGATCACAATTAAAAGAATTACTAAATGTTTGTTTGTCGTTGTCCTTTTTTTCTGCTGCTGCTGAATTTTCAGAATGTTGCTGACGACCCAAGGGAGTTGAAGTGTCTTTTTGGGCACAAAAAAAGACAAAAAGGACATCCACACAGACCCAGGAGGGCTTGAATGTGTTCGCATCACAGATATATATATATACGGGCAGGGAGACTTACGTGTACCTAATCTAATGATTTATATTTAGGTCGCCAGCCATTCATTACGCTTCATAATGAGTGATTTATGCGTGCTCATGGACACGGAGCAAAATTATCATAGGAATTGTTAAATGGGAATGACATCAAGTTTTACTGGGCTGGCTGGCGGATCTGGCTATGTAACTGTGTTTGTGTTGATGGATGATAAAAATGTGTGCGCTTTAAAAAAAAAAAAAATTAAAAGTGACACGTACACATGGAGATGGCCATGGACCACAGGAAACGAAGCCCGCTTTTTGTGGAGTGGATTTGCAAGACTATAATTGCGCATCTATTCAAAATTGGATGTAGTTACTCCGTCATGACAAGGCGTTCATATTGCATGGATAAAACTTTAAAGGACATTAACTGAGTAGGCGATCCTATATACACAGCGCGATACTAATAATCATCTTTAGGGTAAAGGACAGATTTCACGAACTTTGGCGAAATTTTCCAAATAAAATTACCCATTGTGACCTACAAAATAAAGGTTAACAATGACTTAAAGTAAGGCCCGCAGTCTGGCAGTTCAAGAGGATTGAAGATTCCCGCGACCGAAAGGGTTTTCGAGGCTTAACAGACTGGCAACTAGCTTCAGGATTGAAACAGCAAAGGGAAGCTGTGTGCAGGAGCGCAGGGTGTGTTATAAAGTAGCCTTTTCAGCAGCTGCTAAATGAACATCAGGTAGTGATACTAAGAGAGGGCAAGAAGAGACCCTTTTAGTAAAGAAAAAGTTCCACTATCCCATATTAAAGAGGTTAAACAAGCTCTTAGAAATCAATAAAAAAGAAAGAAGAAGGTTTTCAAAAGGCTAGCACATTGATGGCAGGCCCTTAGACGTACATAAAGAGTCATCTACCTAACTCCATCGTTGAAGATCCCGCGAGGAATTACCCCAAACAATTTCTAGTTTCGAAACTACTCCCAAACGCTGTGCAGAATTGGTATATGAAGACTGGAAGAGAGCTAATACAAGGCTCCTTTGAAGTGGATATTGAGTTGGTAAGATAAAACCGCGAACCCCTTGAGCTCTACGAAAATATGTGCATGCCCAAAAAGAGAAAAACCCGTCGACTATACCACGGACAAAAGTTCTCCAGTCATCTCCCAATTTCAGGCCTCAAATTTGGGACGACTTAAAAGACCGAACATCGATATAAAAGACTAAACCATTGCGAACGCCGGAGGCCTTTATCTAAAGAACTGCGGGAGAAGATTTGGGTCTCACTGGAGGGGACTCCAAAAAGCCGAAAATCCGTCGACTATACCACGGACAAAAGTTCCCCAGTCATCTCCAAATTTCAGGCCTCAGTTTTAAAACGACTTAAAAGACTTATCATCGATATAACAGACTAAACCATTGTGGACTCTGGAGGCCTTTATCTAAAGAACTGCGGGAGAAGATTTGGGACTCACTGGAGGGGACTCAAAAAAGCCAAAAACCCGTCGACTATACCACGGACAAAAGTTCCCCAGTCATCTCCAAATTTCAGCCCTCAGTTTTGAAACGACTTGAAAGACTGATCATCGATATAACCGACTAAACCATTGCGTACGCCGGAACGCTTTATCTGAGGAACTGCGGGAGATGATTTGGGACTCGCTGAAGGAGTGGTCTCTGCCATTATTTGTTGGCAAATTTAGTCGAAAAACAACTTCGATTGAGGTTAAATCTGTTTGGACCTACACCACTAGTTCATCATCAGACTCCTTTAAGGGATGAACATTCTGACAGTCAATTTTCTGCGCCCAGGATTGATTCCAGAGGATGGCGTTTCGTATGACCTTTCAAACCTCCGTACTATTTAAATCAAAAAAGGATATAACGTTGACATTGCCAAGCTAGTATGGATTTTTTTTTTTCAACCCTTAGGGCGTTAGAGTCTTCTTTTTTTTTTCTTAGTGTACGAAGGGATAGATCCAGCGACCAAATTAGGAGTATGAGCTGTACATCCAAAAAAAATTTCAACGATTTTACACCTAACACGAAAACCAAAACAGATTTCACGTATATATTTCTTGTTAACGGATAGACAGGGTTCGGTTGCCGGTTATTGACGAAAGGTCTCAGTGGATCGCATAGTAATAGCTGACGAGCGGCCTATTCCTCTGAAGTTTGCGTATAGTTCAAAGTATTTTCCTCTGGATGGAGCACACGAGGCGAATCGTAGTTAAACTCGCCGGCGAACGAAATTTTCTTTCAGGGAACTCAAAGCGAATGGCATGCGAATCGCCTGCGAATTAGATGAAGAAACCGCTAAAATAGTTGTTTTAAGTCTCCTACGAGTAGGTATACATATTTTTGTTAAAGTTTTCCGCATAAGGACTTTGCTGTTCAAATAAATTTGAGAGTAACCTGTGACCACTTCAGTGAAATAAGTTTGAAACCGGATTTACAGATGCCATTTATATAGTTGGCTCAGTTGAAAGTATTTTCTTGTAGATGGATCACACGAGGCGATGAGGTTTCTTTCATCAGGAATAAGTACTCGCATTCGACAGCGCAGTTTTCAAACGAGTTGATGGATTTTAGTAACCCCTTCTGCGCTGGTTATACATGAAAAAGATAATCCCATGACCAAGTCAACTGTTCCTGCCTTGAAATACTTCGTTCAAGTGGCCTTAACTTTGTATACCTAGCTGAACTTCGTGCTGAACGTGCCGTTCTGGCTGGCAGTAGGTTATTGGCAAACTCCACTGCTTACCAGAATGCTGAAGTGAACCCTCAGCAACGACTGTGAATCTCTTAACCAAGCAAATCATCACCGAAATCCCTTGATTAAAATCTATTCCATCTATACCCTCGATCAACAATAGCCGAGTCAATTAGATAGCCGAACGGGAATGAACATCTCACTCACACTTGACGCTGAACGCTCATCCCTCCCTGGCGTGGTATTCCATTTCAAATTGATTAAAACTTTCTTTCGGTTTCTGTGTTTTTTTTTTGTGTCCTCATCAAAACCAACCACAAAATCAAACCACATGCGATACAAATACAGCTCACCCTTGCTTGGTATTGGTATGGGTACCTACTTCTCTTGTTCGTTCAATTTCAAACACCAGAGAGCTCTTTCCCAATCAATCCAATTCGATTGAATTGATCGCTCGCTATGCTGCCATACAAAGTGTCTGCACATTTTCTTGAGCGTATTCCGAAGTAATCATAATTTATGACTCATCCAACCATAAATTTGAAACATGAACAAAAACCATAACCCGTCACAGCCGAAGCGTTTGAGATGCGACACCATTCCATGAGTGTGTTCTTTTTTTTCCCCTACATTTTGATAGATGACTGACATAATTTATTGTCAATTGATTTTTATGACAGAGAACACATTATGGCACATCGCCATTTTGAAATACAAAAACCTAACCCGCAACCCGGAGGGGGTGAATCTAATTTAAATTTGAAACAACTTGTGCTCAGACACCCCCTTACACCCGGCGCCATTATTCAGGGCCAAAGTAATTAAGAAGGGTTGCGCCACAGTCGCCTGTGTATACCTAGTGAAGCTCGCTTGGAAAATCTCCCAATGGCAATTCAATCAATCAAAAGTACTGACAGCCATTGCCATTTTGTGCTCCCTTTTCTTGAAATGTTTCACTTGTTTTTTTTTTTTTTCGTTTCTTCTTCTGTCGTTTTTGGAAAATTATATGCGCTGAGGGTTGTTGGTAGTTGTAGACTGAAGTATATATTTTTGAGGGTGAATTTGCCGTTGAGGGACATATAAATATTTTTTAATTGCCCTACGCACACAAACAAAACGAATCCACCATCAAAATGTTGCGCGAGGAAGAAGAAGAAGAAGAAGAAAAGTGGAAAACTTTGCTGCGGATTTTGATTATAAATTTTGTACTTTTCTTTATTTCGGCGAAGAAGACCTTTGGCATTAAGCAGCTTCGGTACAGGGCCGGATTTTGTATTAGGTACATCGAAATTTGTTACAGGAAACGTATATTCGGCGTATATTCATCTAGTGCCAGCTAACGAAATCCGCAAGCGTAAATTTGCGCAGAAAGATTGTAGTATTTCTGTGTTTAATCAGATGTCTCAAAATGTTCGCCTCTGTTCTTCCGTGTGGATTTTAGCAAATGCCAAAGTTTTCATCGCCACTTACAATACAACTTTAATCGAAACATGTACCTATCGCTTATAATTCGTAATGGAACCCGCCGGCGAACAAAATTAGGGTCTCAATATGTTCGCATTTTGTTCTTCCGCGTGGACTTTATCGAATGCCAAATCTTTCATCACCAGTAACAACTTCAATTGAAAACGGTTGGAGTTTGTAATTGAACTCACGAAGAGTATAAATTAGGGTTTCAAAATGTTCGCATTTTATTCTTCCGCGCGGATTTTGGCAAATGCCGAATCTTTCAGTGCCACCAATAGCTTCAATCAAAACATGTGCTATCGCTTGCAATTTGTAATTGATATCGTCGGCGAACAAAATTAAGGTCTCAATATGTTCGCATTTTGTTCTTCCGAGTGGACTTTATAGAGTGCCAAATCTTTCCTCATCAGTAACAACTTCAATCGAAATCGGTTGGAGTTTGTAATTGAACTCACGAAGAGTATAAATTAGGGTTTCAAAATGTTCGCATTTTATTCTTCCGCGCGGATTTTGGCGAATGCAAAATCTTTTGTCGCCACTTACCTACAACTTTAATCGAAACATGTACCTATCACTTGCGATTCGTAATTGAACTAGCCGGCGAGCGAAATCAAGGTCTCCAAATGTTCGCATTTTATTCTTCCGCGCGAATTTTAGCGAATGCCCATTCGTTCCTCGCCAACGACAACTTCAATCAAAACACGAACCTATTGCTTGCGATTCGTAATTGAACTCGCCGGCAAACGAAATGTTCTTTCAGCGAACTTAAAGCGAATGATATGCGAATCTTCTGGGTATTAAATGAAGAAACAGCTTGCTTAAAATTACGTTTTTTTGTCTCCTATATTTTTTTTTTTTTTTTGTTTATTTTTTCCGTATAAGCACTTTGCTGTTCAATTAAACTTAAGAATTACCTTTGACTACTTCAGTGGAGTAATTTTGCCACAGAAGCAATTTCATAGATCATTTTTATTCAAGTTCAAGCGTTAAAGCTTCAAAGTCAAGGAGTGGGAATGATATTTCATTCATAGTTTGCTCAGACTTTTTAGAAATTGTCCACGATGCATCCAACTACCTCTTGTTAAGCAAGAAATATTTGCAAACACACCCTTTGGTTGGGAGAATAGGTAGCAATGACTGCCAAAACTGGATCTTTCAAGACATCAAGCAATGGCATCGGATTATATAAGTACATAAGTCGTCCTGTTTTCTTTTAAGTAGCTTAAACTTCCCGCAGATTTTTAATTTTTTTCTCTGTTGTTTGAAAAAGGGGCGCCCACAACGCCCTGTCAGCTGGAAGACAACGATAACTCCGCACGTTGGAATAACCCTCTGAATTGTCAGCCACCCCGCTCATATTCATTTCATCCACTTATACACTGTGAATTGCCCCAATTTACAATAAATTCGAGCGCCAAAGAAAAACAGACACACACCCACACAGCCAGCCAGCTATATGTTTAAGAGTAGCCGGAGACAGAAAAAAGGTCCTTTAGCCGCGCGCATTTGCCTTTCTATCAAAAACATTCAGCTGAGTGATTGCGGAACGGCACAATGAGTCTCAAAAACAGCCCCCTCCTCGGTCTTGGTGCGGCTAAAGGTTCCTAAGGGGAGGGTAGGGTAAGATACTGATAAACTGCCTGCCTAACCAGAAGAAGCCCATCGAGATGTTTCTCTTTTGGTATTTGCCTGTCTGTGTGTGTCTATTTGGCAAAAGATTTGCAAATGAAAAACACTCTCGCATCCGATCTCACCCCCAAGACCGTGCCGCTTGGTTTTTGTTTAATTTTCCACGGCAACGAATGAGGAATGAGGGTCGCGAACGACGATGGTGTGTATATATAATGAGTGATACTCTGGTATATCCTGGCGCTGTAGGGTGCAATAATTCAAGAAAATAATGGCCGTTAATTTTCATAGTCTTCCCCGGTGTATAGCAGCGGGTGTAAGTGCGGCTAAAAATCGGATCCGAGTATACATTTGAACCGGTCAGAGAGGGTCGTGTCCTTGTCGTCGTTGTTTTCTTTTCCCCATAGCCGCGTTCTGTAGTAATTGAAGCTACCCGTCTTCAAGGGGATGGGGTCGCGATGGAAATGAAATATCTCGGTGAGGCTGATGGAATAAAAGTGCAGGAAGTCAAGTGACAAAGATTTGTGAGTCCTTGGGGTTGGGGTTGGGGCGCTGGGTACATTATATAGGTACACCTAAACTCGAATGACTTTTGCTTCCACCTTAAATATATTATTATGATGAAAATGGAAATTGATGTGGATAATTAAAAGGAATAAATGACCCGAAACAAACACACAAATACATCTTCGCGTGAAGAAGCTATAGCAAATCGTGAGATTACTTATGGAAGAGGATAAATGAGCGCGGCCAAGTAATCAGTTGCAGGACAACCGGATGCGAGCACATCATCCTATCTGTAGCGAAAAAAATTTCGCATACCCCACCCAAGGACACACTCGGCTTCCTATAAATAAAGTGAAATGTCAAAGCTGTTGTTGGCGCGCACAAATTATAATCATAAAATTCGTCTCTTTCTGCTTACGCAGCAGCCAACTCCAAAGCCAAATATTCTCCAATTAATTTATTGTTTACACACACATACACATGTACAGTGTGTGTGTATATATATCCTTATTAGGAAACAAAAAGAAAGACAAACCACAAACAATCATTGATCAAAGTCTTAGCTGGGAATTTCTGACAGATTTATTGATATAATAATCTGTCTGTGTAGTAGGTATCTATCGGTGTGCAGCAGCGCGGCATTTCCAGTTATGAATCTTCTTATTTCTATACGCCGGCCGTATAGCTTGGATTTTATGATAATTTCGTTGATTTACCCTCGTCCTTTATACTGTTGCCGCCGTCGGTCGCCGATGAGGAAAACTGATGGAAAATCCAATGAGGAAAATCGACAGAGATGTTTATTTATCGAATCAAAAAAGAGAAGAAGACGAAGACGAGGACCAAGACAGACGCCATAATCTCTCACAGAAAATCAACGATAGGTGGATTGGATTCGATTGGATGTATATCACTATGCGGGACCGAGAGCCTGCTGCTTTTGAAGCATATCGAATTGAATCTGAGTTATTGATATGACTTGGTGGAGAGTGGTGTTTAGAGATCCGAGCGAGAGGTTGAGGTGTAACAACAGCGCACAGACGAAACGAAATTTCTTGCGGTCGATATTGGGAAGAAAGATGGAAACCAATCTGTAGATACCTACTGTAACAGGAAGCTGATGAAGACCATGACGAAAATTGTGGAGATAATTGAGATTGGCTTGTTGTTTCAAAGTTCCTATGGTAGCAGGTGGTGATGCGGGTAATGCGAGGGGAACGGATTTGTAAGGAACCACGGTCTTAGGAATATTAGGGCTTGCAAGCATCTGACTGATAATTAAGCAGTTTGCTGTAAAAAAAGACGTGCTCGGGATCGAAGATAAATAGAAGAAATTGCAGTGTCTCTACGGGTCAGGAGCCCGTGAAGTAGGTAAGGAAAAATTAAAATATATAGATTCGAGAGATATTTGAATCAGACCACCATTGTCGGGTCTCTTTTCGTCTATCAAGCCTAGGCCTCAACCATTCGTTTTGTGTGAGTTTTTCAAGTTTGAAATGAATGGAAGGAATCTACAATTTTATGCCGACTCCAAACGGCTAATTGAGAAGCTATTCCAAGAGATTTATACTCTCGCATATTTGTCAGACGTTCGCGAGAGGTGGCGCAGTGGAAAAAAAAACCCTAAATTGGAATTTGGCTTAAGTAGGTAAGTAAACTGACGAATATGGACCTTCGGCAGAAGCGCGTTCGACTAGCTCTGGAATTATAGAGGAGGAGTTACTAATTTCCGAAGTCCTGGCCTTTAATGGCGACTTTATGGGCACAATCCGTAATCTGTGAACCCACAAAGCCTCAAATGTCAAGAGTGTCCTTCAATTTGAACAATAATTCACTTCAAAAAAGATGCAAATATCGCCCAAGAATCCCGGTAGAGACTGATAAATCATATAGCTGTCACTATACACGCATATCCACAATTGTTTCAGCTTAAGCTGGATTACGCCCATACAATCTCGAATTATGTTTCTTTTTCAATGTCATGTTTCCACTGGTGTAACATTTAGTTAACCTGTATCATTCACCTGCAGGTCTTTACGAAGATGGGATCTATGCTGACATTTTATATCGTACCGATCAAACTACCTGTCAAACTTTCACAAAATCTCCCTCGCTTTCCGTCCATTTACCGTCTGCCTTCCATGAATTATTTTGGCTTAACCAAGAAAAAGATTTTTGACAAAACAGCGTCAAAACTTGTATCGTCATACGTTCTTTGTCAAAAATATGACAGTAGGTGACAGCTGAGTGACAGCAAGCAAAAATTTACAACGTGAATATTCAAAGTGACTTCGATTAGTGCGGTTTGACAGTCTGATACCGTGTGAAAAGATTGAGTATGTCTTGTTCTTGTCTAATTAATGCCAAGAAGCATTGGCATTTTTATTAGTTCACAGTGGCTATACTTTCCATACAAATTTAGCAATTGTGAGCTTCTAAGTACCACGCGACACTAATATAATCATTTTTAGAGTCAAAAATATGACAGTAGCTGACAGCTGAGTGACAGCAAACACAAATTTACAACGTGAATATTCAAAGTGACTTCGATTAGTGCGGTTTGACAGTCTGATACCGTGTGAAAAGATTGAGTATGTCTTGTTCTTGTCTAATTAATGCCAAGAAGCATTGGCCGTTACCAATAAACATTTTTAGTTTCGATTTTTAATTTTATTAGTTCACAGTGGCTATATTTTCCATACAAATTTAGCAATTGTGAACTTCCGCATATTTAAAGTCGTGACCAAAATTTCTTATACGTACCACGCGACACTAATATAATCATTTTTAAAGTCCAGGCTAAATTTTTCGAACTCACAATGGCGAAATTTTGCATACAAAATTGCATATTGTGACCTACAAAATATATAAGGTGAAGGCTAAAAATTATTATTAGAAAGGTTCAATATGTCAAAATCCTATACTTTCCTTGAGCGTGGTAGGGATTTAATGAAACATCACAGAAAGTATTCCACTTCAATAAGAAAATGTACTAGAACTTCACAAGAAACTGTCATTTTCTTTGTTTTTTTTTACTTAATTATTTAATGATTAAATTGAGTGACCCAAATACGTTTGAAGTCTGATGCTGTACGAAAAAAAAAAAAAAAAAAAGCACTTCAGCCATTGCGCGTTCCCAGCTGTCAATCAACATTTCACCACATTTCGTCAAAAGAGAGCAGAGCTCATGCATCAAATCAAATCTCACCACTACCTCCATCTTTATCATAGAATATAGAAAACTAAACCCAAAGCAAAAGATGAAAGAGCACGAACATGAACATGAACAAGAACAAGAAGTCAAGTGAAAAGGTGGCAACAATTCACAACCGGGGAAGGCAAGGCAAAGGCAAGCACCAAAGAGGAGAACAATTCGTTTAGCATGAGCTTGTGTCCTAAGTGTGTGTGTTCTTTGTGCAATGTTCTGCGAGGGTATCGGTATAACCGTATAGTTAAGAAATCAATCATTTTGAGAGGAATCCACATGGAGATGGACAGGTCGACTGCTGTGCTACTCACTGGCACCGCCCCTCCACACTGAGGCGGGATTGTACTTCAAAAAGTGTTTCGTTGGTGTCTTTCCACGCGGTGGAAATGGTAAGCAGTTTGTTGGAAATTGCTGTTTGTAAATGACATAAAAAGTGACGATATGTAGACTGCATAGGTCAGTGCCCGGCTTAATTTAATTGTTGTTTGATTTTTTTAATTATTTTTTATAGGTAGGTACTGTTTTTGGTGTGTTTCGTTTTTGTTGCCAATTAATATGTGAACGATTAAAGTGAGTGGAAATTAATTTTGGGAGGAAAGAAAGTGAGGTTAGGGGAAAACAAAAAACTAAATAGTTGGCGCAACAGGTCCGTAGGGACCCTAGACCTAGCTTCTCACAACCAATCGTTTTGTGTGAGTTTTTCATTTTTGGAACGAATGGAAGGGATTTACAATTTTGTGCCGACTCCAAACGGGCTAATTGAGAAGCTCTTTCAAGACAGTTATATACTCTCGGATGTTTGTCAGAGGTTCGCTAGAGGTGGTGCAGTGGAAAAAAAACCCTAAGTTGGAATTTGGGTTTTTGAAGGATTCGAACCTGGGACCCCGCGCTTAGTAGTCCAACACACTAACCACTAAGCCACTGCACCTACAATTGTATTTTAGGTACCTTATACACATTAAAGTTTTTCCATAGCTTTAGGAGACCTACAAGTGAATTGAGCTGACTTTGCAGAGCAACAAGTGTTTTATGTTTTGACTCCTTAAGCGCTAAATTCTGTTCGACAGCGGCTCGTCAATATCTAGGATCTAATATACAAATTTAGGCTAGATCTTAAAAAACTACGTACCAAACACAAAAAAAACTACCACGGGTAAATACAAATTTGTTAAAAAGCCGCAGTTTCTGAACACTGGACGAACATAAGTTATAGTTTAAGACACGCCAACTCTTTTCATTTTCTAAGTTCTGACAAACTTTCGAGAGTTACGTGCAACTATCCAGAGAACGCCTGTCAATTCTGTCTGTGATGAACCAACACTCAACATTCTTTGCGAACAGAGCCACAACAACACCAAGTCCACTTTGTCAACCATCTTCTTTTCCAGCTGTCATATTGACCTTTCCCGGTCTCTTCTTTTTTTGAAAGCCACGGCGAGTAAAAAATTATAATTATTAACTTCAAAAGAGGCCGATCTAAGGTGGTCAAACATCACCGGGCATAAAGTGTTCAGCCACTTTGGCCACAATTCGACATCAAGAAATCTAGGAAAATTCTAAAACTAGATAGGGAACAACTCAGAATACTGGTAGGAATCTTGCCAGGGCACTGTCTTCTCAGAAAACATGCAAAAAATCTTAGACCGACACATACGGACACTTGTAGATTCTGCGACGACCTGCAAGCCGGTGAAGATATCACACATATACTGTGTGAATGCGAAGTAATATTTCGCAACCGAAGGAAGTTTCTAGGTAGGTACTTTCTTCAACAACTAGAGGAGATAGACCACACAAACTTTAAAGGGCTACTTAATTTCTGTAAGGAGATTAATTGTTTTTCAAAGGGAAAATGTTTAGGTTTTTGTTCTTCTATTGTGGTTTAGTGTAATCGGTTCCGAAGGGATCGCGATGGGCTCTCATGGTGCCTAGTGTGGTATGAGACCTTACTGCCTCGTACCCATTTCTTGCCTTACCTTTAACTTCAATAGATCCTTCCCAGTCGTCCCAAAAATAGCATCCCACACAAGGCACTTAACCAGAAAACTGAGAAGCTAAAACCAGAGTCGTACGCCAAGACCATACTTGCGTCAGATTATTCTCTGTTTATAACAATCCTGGGTACCTACTTGCTTGCTTTCCCTAACATATGACCCCTTTTTTTATTTTTTCAAATGTCGTAAACTAGATTTATGTTTAAACATTGATTCTGTCTACTGAAATGGTTCAAAAGGTACCTACTAATTTATTTCGTCTCGCGGAGTGCTTTCCCAAAGAGAGATGTCAAATACCCATTCAGTAGCAGGTAGATCTTCACGCAAAATTCCTGGGCCCAAATTGCATACGGAAATTCTCAAAACTAGTGTCGCCAAATGGATTTATAGACCTCCAAATCTGTAAGCTCAGTGCTAAGGATACGTTCCTACTTAGTTCTATTCATAATATGCCTTAGGGAGGCAGGTAGGTACGATAACGAAATTATCAAGACGACCATCATGATCTGATGAACTCACTGAACTGTGAACTATATAAATGCACGAGCTACTAAATTATTTACGGACAAAGTGAATCAGTTCACAGCTTGTGGAGGTTTTACCTGAATAGAATGCTCCCTCAAACCAAAATGCAAACATTAATCGACATATGACAGCTCTTGTTCAAAACCATAGAAACAATTTTTCCCTTGACTTTGGCAATGGCCATTTTTGATCTTCTCTCCAAATTCATTGTAGGTATGTCACAATGCATCGTTTTATGTGACATAAAAGAATGAGTGGCTATTGTCAGTTTGACACATTTACCGTGCAATACCCGTCTTCAAACCAGTTTCTAACCCAACAATTTATATTAATATTCACAATAGATAACAACCAATGAACTTGGTAATTTTTTTTTAAACATTCAAAACAGAAGATAACTGCCGCTCGGTAACACTGTTCCATATGGCAACTGACAAAAGACGAAATACTAATTTCTTCTGCTCCCATGTCCCACCGCCCACCCCAACCGAATGCAATCTGACAAAAACAAAAATTCAATGACAAGAAAAATGTGAGAAAAGGAAGGAAGAAAGCAGCAAAATCCTCCTTCAAACTCTTCTATCATTTCTGATTATTAATTTCTATAGTAGCTCTCTGTTCGTCAGTCTTCAGCGTCACTGTTCTTGGTGCCCATAGTTTTGCACAATTTTCTTGCAACATCTCAAAGCGCTAGAGTGAGACAACATCAGCAGATGATTTATACACCCATACAAATACAATAGCAGCAAATTTAATTAAAAGCAAAAGAAAACAAAAAATTTGACTGACAAGCAAAATGCAGCAACACACTGATGGAGCTATTCCCCATCACGTTGCCAAGCGAGACAGACCGAGATCGAGGTGTTAACGAATGTGATTTGACGTGACTATGTGTTTGTGTGCGAAAATGGCGCAGGTCGAGTGACATTTCCTCCAAAAGCCGAACAAAAAGAAATAAGAAAACACATGAAAGCCACTAGCACTACAGAGAAAATAAGACTGGAACACTGAAATTCACTATTCAGTATTCACCCCTCTCAGTGAATGATTGATGGATTAATAAAGTGAGTGAGAAAATAGAATGAGTGTGGAAAGAAGCACAATTAGAATGAACCACAGCAACACCGATTGAGTGAGAGAGAATCGCCTCATGCCTCCGCTCCATGTCGAAAGAGAAACTCAGCGAAAAACCAAGAAGAGCAACAGCTAAACAGCTGTTCGTGTTCAGCTGTCACTGTCAGATATTTTTTTTTATCTAAATACCGGCGGCAATCACAATTTGTTAGAAAATCACAATTTAACTGCAATTTCTCGACTTGAAACATGGATTAAACAATTCATTGCATTGCAGTGATCATTTATATATACATTTGTCGACAGCACACAACTTACCGCACGTTAAAATCACCAGTCAAAGTGAAACTGTTGCGCCTCTCGTTAAAAAGTCACTGAACTGTCTTTGTGCGAATAATACAAGTGGCACGGGGGAAATTATTATTCACATTTGTTTATGAACACATAAGCTCACATAATATCACATATTTGCAACTATTTACATTGGATTAACCACAAAATTAAACAATAATTTAATGAAAAACTCACTTGCAACAAACACCAGTAGGATAAAGAAACTTCTGCGACTGGTTCGAACTTCGAAGGCAGCTGTCATCTGTCAAGTGTCTACTGTCATTTGGGGAAATCTGTTGAGAGAGTGAGAGAAATTATTTTTAAGAGATTGGATATTGAGAAGAAGGGAAAACTGTGAAGAATTCAAATTTACTGTTCATTTGTTTGAATTGAATAAATAAATGTCTGGTTAATTGTTATTGTTATAAATCAAAGATTACAAAAAAATATAAATTAAAGGGTGAGTATTTTTTTCACGTCTGTGAATTTTTTTAAGAAGGTTTTGTAGGCTCGAAAGTAATGTTCGAAGATTACCTTTTCAGTTGGTGACTGGTGAGTGGAATCGGGAATAGCTGGAATTTCGAGTGAGCTTTTTGTTTCGCTTCGAAATGGAAAGGGAAAGGAAAAGGAATACTGGTTTTCAAACCAGTGGAGGGGAGATTATTATTTCGTTTCCACATTAAAGAGGAAGAACTCCTGATTTTTTTTTCAAATGTGCAGAGTGAATGTGTACATTTTTGATGAACCCAACTGACGTGAGATATGATTTAGGTAAACTAGGTATGGGGGTATTTGGGTAAAATAAATACATATTTATATAGGAAAGGGTTCGTCGCATTTTTGTGGAACCGCATAAATGCTTAGGCTACGTCTACATTGGCCACGGTGAATTGTAAAAGATAAGTAATGCAAGTCAGAATAGGAATAGGTTGATAAAATGTAAGTTCCCATAGGTAGATATAGAAGCTGTCAAATTTTGCAACAAAGACATGCAAATGTCGCAATTGTGACTGCCTTTCATTGATTTATACTGCGACATGATAGATCTATCTACAATTATTGTACACACGGTAGAGGTAGGTACCTTCCTAGGTACGTGAGTCCATTTATTTGGATTTTTAAGAACGGCTGACCTTCATTTAGACGTTTAAAAATGTGTCACTTCTGGCATAGACAATTGAATCTTGAATGCTCTTTCTAAAAAAATAAATAGACAAATTAAACCTTTTAGCGATGTGGAACATCAACAGTTTATGATTTTAATGCCGAATATTCACTAATTTACCAAAATGGCAATTTAAACAGCTCTACGAATTAACTGCAACGGAATTAACCCCAAATGAATTATTTGTATTTCCTAACGAGGGAACTTCTAATAAAAAATGCAATAACTCCATAGGTTTGGGGGCCACCGTGCACTTGAACGCCATCAAGAAGGTGCCATTGTTGAAGCCATGGGCCCTCACCTTCTCATACGGTCGTGCCCTCCAAGCTTCCGTACTCCGCGCCTGGGCTGGCAAGAAGGAAAACATCGGCGCTGGCCAAACTGAACTCTTGAAGCGTGCTAAAGTAAGTGTTCAGTGATTCGGTGTAGATGGTGTAGCGCCTCATCCTTGGGAATTCATTGTCATTATTTGTATTGCAAAAGTCCGATTCGGTTAGAGGACTTGGTATTTATTCAATTTTTACCTGCGAAGCCTTCAATCGAACTCGTTCAGTGGTTCAATGGTTCAAAGAAACACGTTTAAAGCAATTTGGAATAAGTCCCAATCCAAAGTGGAAGTAAAGGACTATTCACATGAGAGCGAATTGCAAACTTTGAACACGTGAATAGGAATCGGTATTCATAGTTTCTGACACTTCATTCACATGAAAACTTATTTTGGTCGCAGATACCCGCGTATCACTTTCATTTTTTAAAGTTAAGTTCGAACGAATTTTTTATTCGTGGGTTTCTGGATCGCGACTATTTTGTGTGGATTGTGAATAAAGTGTGATAGTTCGCAGCAAGAATTTTCAATTCGCTTTAATTGTTAATTTAGCCGTTTAATTCAATTGTGATTCATGTTTTTTTTTTTTTTTAGATTAGATGTTACATTAATTAAATATAATGGTTTTGTGATAGAGCAAATACCAATTTTCAATTCATAAATACAGTTAAATTGATTTGTTCGTAATTCGCCTATTCGCAGTTCGCTGTCATGTGAATAGTTCATGAATTAATTTCTAATAAGAAATGATGAAAAAAGTCCCAAAGTGGTGGTGAAAAAAAATACACAAATATTCGTAAAAATTTATATTTTAAGAAAAATGAAGTAACTCCAAATATATAGATGAAATAGCTCCCAAGGCAGCGCTGATGAAGTAAGTCATAATTTGCACTTATTATCTGCATGGCTTTGGGAGTTAGATATTTGTGAAATAACTCATAACACTAAAAGGTGTTATAAATGCCAAACTTGAGGAAAAAAGTCAAACACTTTGGAGTTCTTTCACCTGTAATAACTCCTTAATTTATATATGGAAAGTCTTGGGACATATTTCATTTTATTTTCTTGGAGATAGTTCCAAATTTAAACATCTGCCAAGCCAGGCCTTTCGCGAAGTTTTGTCTTAAAAAAAACGAAAATGGTTTAAGGAGCTTTGAAAGGAACAAGCGATTTTGATCTTTTTGCTGCCGATCAAGTAGGACTAGCCGCATTACAAACAATTTTGGAAATCTGTTTAAAAAAACAAATAAATTTTATCGAGTGGGTAACTTGGCACCACTGTTTTGTCTTGTCAGAAGCGGAGATGCTTAAGCAATACAACGTGCAATCTGGCTCAAGAATTTTCGAGCTTCATAGGTATAATAATTTCCTTAGGTGAAGATGGTTCGAAACTTAGCTGACGGTAGAAAGTTGATTTCAGATTTCACTAACAGAGGGCACTTAAGTCAACACAATCATAAGTCACATTGGATATGTCTACGTCTACGTTTATCCATCAGTTACAGCGTCGCCACGAATCGTAGTCTACGTTCGGTGCAAAGTGTCCGCTGAAAAATTTCAAAAAGGTGACTTAAAGGGGGCCGGAGCTGAAAAAAGGCTTCGCAACATAAAATAGGTACTAATTTAGCACAAAAAAAAGAAGAAGAAGAAAACAGAGCAACAAAGGCATTTATTTTTAACAAAAAAATATTTTGTCATTACGAAACACTTCTTTTCATTTGTTTGCAGTCTTTTTCGTTCAATAAAGAATAAAATCTAAATTGAACTGAAAAAGGGGCCATTTTGATAATTTTTTAAAAAGTGTGTGCCAAGCGTCCTGAGGCTCAAAAAGGGGCCAAACGGCAATGCTAGTTCGGTGTGTCCCTCGCCCACAAACGAGACGACTCCGACTGGAAGCAATAAAGCCGCTTTAAGAAAATTAATTTTACAACTTTTTGTGAAACTTTGACTTGAAATAGAAATAAGATAGCCGATCCTACACAGTAGACACACCGCCGCCCGTAACCTATGTAACCTATAGGGAACTGATTTCGAAGTAGAGCCGCGCCCCACTTCTCTGCCTCAGTTTAACCCCGCAAATCTTTAAATCGCCACAGAGACGTTGATTGAAGTTTGTCCATTTGCGCAAACATGCTCCCCATGACTGGTAAGACTTTGGCCGCCTCAAATACACATTCACCTCGCCGTGGACGACTTTTACAAATCTCTTTCAATTTGTATGCACATTTCCTAGAAATCAAGCTCTCCTCCCGAGACCTATCCGAAGTAAATTGTCGAAATTCATCTCAATCAGGATGTGCATAGAGCGGCCGGGCCGCAGTTCGCTGGCGCAATTTAAGCCTCTCCAATCATTTTCCCAGCCGAGACGAACGACACCGCATCATACATGTGTCGGCGGCGACGACGGCGGTGGCGGCTGCGTGTGTAGCAGCTAAAAGTTGATTGTCTCTGGCGAGTCGATCTGTTTTGCGCGCGCGAAAAAGCAACGGAATTGACCAGACAATGCCCCCCTCCGACAGATACTAAGTGCGCACATTAATTTTCACCTCTAAGCCAGGTTCTCTCTCTCTCATTCAGTGGTGTGCTGGTGGATGCATGCAAATCCAAGATGTCATATCCCCGATCCCCCGTCATGCATGCCACTGCAACTTCACACACACACGTCATGCATTTAAACAATATCTCCAACTGTTCGCTTCAAGTTGGCCCCAAGGAGCAGTTGTTCGAAATGTTGACCGCGATCAAGCTGGTGGAATCCGCAGCAGATGTCCGCGCTGTCAGTGTCTAGTGGGGTGGATCGTGCGGACGACTATGACGATGATGATACCCTGCAGGCACGATCGAAACGATATATCTAGATGCATCAAAAGCCAGCCCACTTTCGAGAGGAAGCAAGCGCGTCTATCATCTATTGCCCTTGCGACGTTGTGTCGTCTGTTATTAAATCAAACATACAAACAGACGCATTCTATATAAAATGAGAAGGACACAAATCAAAATCGCTTGAGGTGAAGGGCAGACAGACAATGAACGAAACAAAACAAGAAAAGCCAACAAAAAAGAAATGCAAAAGGGACTCCACTCGATTGTGAAACAATAAATTATAAAGCCAAAGCGATGCGAACGCCAAATGGTATATCGAGGGAGGTTTCTTCTTGGCATTGCAAGGACTCAATTCAACACAAACACAAGCACAAACGCACATGACGATGGAGCGAGGCTCATCCTCTGAAGGCATTAAAATTGACAATAAATTTCCTTTCATTTCGGTGATTCCATATTTTAGGGTGGAGACGATAATTCTTCAAATTTGACACTCAACAGTCGAATGTGAAGGTTGCGCGCAACGGTGCCCCCGAGGAGGAAGTCGAAGTATGCTATCTCGTACGTTGCGAAGTCGGAGCCAAAGAGATGTTGAAGACGCGCGTATACACATGCATTGAGAGATGGCCTCCGGAGAAGAGGAATTCTCTGCAAATGTATGATGAGATTGTGAACGCGATTGAATCGGGTTTTTAGTAGTTTGCTGCGACTGGGGTAGGTGAAACTCGATGTTTAGATGCGAAGAATTCTTTTCCGGTTTATGACCTTCACCAGTGATGATGATAAGCGGCCTCTGGCCTTTGTCTTGAAGTGGCTGGGGGAACATATACGCAGCCGGCATCTAGAGTTTTTCTTTGAATGAAGATTTCACTGGCTTTTACTGGATTAAGGTAAATTTCGAGTTGAGCTTGCTCACCCAACATGCCAAAACTTTGAATAAGATACCCGCTATAATCCGCAGTTGTTGAACCGACTAGAGATAGGTACTATCGGTCAACAACAGTTGATTAAGTGGGCTTAAGCTTGTGTCAAAATGGAGAAAAATCCTCTGAAGTCCATGTTTCAAATAGATCTTTGCCTATATATTTTTTAAATGGAGTTGAAGTCCTACTTTAGTCCCAATATACGATTTCAATGCGATCAAACATTGACTTAAGCTGACTTAAGAGAACCTATTCCCAATTAACTAATTTTATGAATTTGTTTTCACCCCTTAACAGAATTCGTCCACTGATGACGTATGTATATCTACGAGTCACTCCTTCGATGGTTATATGCGAAACAAGATATCTGAGACTAAGACCATCAGTTGCCAAAAATTTTACAAAATATCTGCTCGCAAGTTGGCCCGAGATTCGACTTCAAGATGAGTGGTATGAAAAGGATATGGTCATGGACGGATAAACCAATACTTCGATCGCCATTCTACTCTAATTTATGGTGGAATGGTTAAAAACTTCGATAAATACACAAAAGTTGGTTTCCGATCTCACTAACAGATGGCGTACATTCTCATTTTTGAAAACAACATTCGGACGCAGGTACCATCCTGGCCCGAACACTGACCCACCAAATCGGTAAGCCGGACTTTGTTACAACCAAATCGGACATTCCGTGAAGCTATTTGTTCGCGATGTCATCGAAGCTGTAATAAATGTCGCCTCAAGCTAACTTTTCTTACAGGCCAGGACCTAAGATTAGTAAAAATGGTTTTTGCTTCGGGTAATAGGATCCTTTACTATCAAGCAAAAAGCCCTTTTAAGAAGTTGGGGTAAAGAAATTCATTTCGCCTTGTAGCGCCTTGAGTCTGCGTCTCTCTTACCACTACACCGCTGCCGCCATGTCAAAAGGGTTACACGCAACTAGCTATACTGCAAGATGTACCAACTATCATCACGAAATATTGCAACAGAAGTTTCTTGCTCGAACGACACAAAACAAAGGTATACCGAAAGGTGGCTCATCATCACCCCTACTCTTTCTCAGTGAACATCGAAGGCGATTGGTTTTGTATGTCTGGTGGCTGGTGGCATTAAAGATGGATCCCCATCTCTCAATTCCTCTAATCGAAAACAGAAATTAATTTCACCGCGAAATCCAAGTCCTGGACAACCAGTTGGCACACCAACAGCAGGCAGCAGCAACATAACGAAACCCCAACTGCCACAGAAGCAGTTGATTACAGTAATTTTCCTCTTCGATTGGCCATATGTCTGGTAGTCTGTGTTGTCCGTCTGTTTATATGGCCACAAATCCTCAACCAATCTGTCCATACACCGGACTGGTTGCTGCTGGTTTCTGCACAGCAATGCCATTCGATTTGCCTCTTCCTGGCTCTCTCCTGCCCCCTGTCGCATACCTATATAGAATCGCAATCGAATGATGATTGCGTGAGTGCGCGCGCTTTTCTGCCTGTCGAATGTGGACGCGCGAAATTCTCACCCGCAGGGCTCTCGCATAGAACTTGGTCGTCGTCATCGTCGTCGGTGTATATAAACTAAAACCCACCTCAGCACGTTGTCCACCTGACTGACTGAAATACCACCATCGCACAACGGCCAGACATGAGGTCTGATTTATTTCCGCGCGCGCAAAGAGTGTTTTTCAATCCGTCCGTGTCCGTGCAGTGTCCCTGTCCATCCACTTGGCCGATAGAGAGAACGCAAAAGGGCTCCGTAATTATGCGATTTGTTATTTGAGATTTAAAGGATTCCAGCCATACACTGATATTTTTCACAATTCCCATAAGAAGACGGACAGGCGAACACACAGCCGACATACGAGTAGATGGTGCGGGATGTTCGATTACAAGTGTGTCTGCCGCGGCCGAGAGTCAGAATTTGATTTCAATTCCGATTCGCATTTCATTTCGTTGCAGGTGCTGGTATCGCAGGATCATCGATCGCCAGCGAGAGGCCGCGCTGTCATATGGATATATGCGCGCCCACTTTGGTGGAGGTGTGCCGGAGGAGGCTGCTATTAATTCTGTTATTAGATTGGAATTTTCATTAAGATGGATTCTGCATCTTTGTGCATGTATACGAATGAGTGGCTCTCTCAGTGAGCGGTGCAGGCGCTGCCGCTTCGAATATTATAAATCAACTTTGAGTCGTTGATTAATAATTAATTTGCGGTTAAAGATTATTTACGACCGCAATATATGCGACTAGAAGACGACTGTGCGCGGCTTATCAAGTCGCTGCCATTTGTAAGCTTCACAAAAGAGTTCGGAGATTGTATAGTTCGAGAGAAAGCTGCCCAATCGGTCTCTGGTACAAAAGGAATTTGATGACGTAGTGGTAGTCGATACAGCAAATTTGTATAAAGGCTCAACTATTTGGAAGGTTCGTGCATTTAAGCTCATTTGAGAGGGCGATCCATTTAGCAAGAACACTCTCCGTGGAACTAGTGCGTTCACTTAGTTCGAACTCAAAAAAATCGAAAGCAAACAAGAACTCCCCTGTTATGCTGTGAACTCATTTGAACTCTGGGTTCATGTGTAGTTCATGGAATTTTGCCGAGTAGATCAACGCTATATTGAGTTTGTCAGAAAAGGACTATTGTCCACATCAAAACTCAACACGAAAGGAAATGAAATTGTGAACTGAATGAACTAAAGTTAAGTGCGCATTGAACTAGTAGTTCATCTTGTATGATGACCTACTGTTAATAATCCCTGAACTACTACAATGGAAAATTTAACGTGATTTTTATCATCACAGAACTGCTTATCAATTTCTGAGCCCTGCAAAAATTAAAAAAGACAACTGAACCACACTCTGATCAGTGAGTAGTTCGAACACGATGTCCTAAGTTCAGTTAGTTCAGCTTCAACAGGCGTATTTTCACGACAAAATATTTGGCACCTATACCAGAGCCGCACACGACATTACGGAACTACATAGTTCAAGGGACAACTGAACCCCGCTTCGACTTATGAAATAATCCCACCTGTTCAAATGTAGAAATTCTGTTTGGTTCACTAGTTAATTTCAGTTTCCTCTTTTCACGACACAATTTGGTACTTTTCCCAGAGCCGCACACAACTTTTTGCGGAAGGACAACTGAACCACGCTTCGACTAATGAGCTAATCCCACTAGTTCAAAAGTCCAAACTTCATTTAGTGTGCTAGTTTATTTCATGTTCCTTTTTTTTACCATGCAACTTCTCATCAATCTCTGAACGAAATCAATGGACAACTGAACCACGCTTCGACCAATGAACTAATTCCACTATTTCAAAAGTCCAAACTTCATTTAGTTCGCTAGTTTATTTCGCGTTCCTTTTTTTACCATGCAACTTCTCATCAATCTCTGAACGAAATTAATGGACAACTGAACCATGCCTCGACTAGTGAATTGATTGTCTTTGTCGTTGTTTTCTATGTTAATAGTTCTATTCGTTTGCTGAGTCATTCTGAATGCAAAACTTCTCATCAATTCCGGAGCCTTAAAAAACTTAACGAAAACACAACTGAACCACGCTCTGAACACATAGGTACTTTAAACAGTGAGAAGTTCCAGAGTCAGGTCCTGATTTCAGTTAGTTTTGCAGTTGATTTATTGTTGCTTCAAGAATTAAGAGGGTTGTCTGCATAAAATTACGCATCGCAGTCTTAGAATCACTCACAAAGTGAATTAGTTCCAACTTCACAGAACTACTGAACTGAATTCACCGCTTTTCGCTGTAGGTAGACTGTATTCCTTAAACTTGTTTTAAAGCTTTTCACTGTGTTCCCTGTTGAACTAAAAGAACTGTGCAGCCAAACTACAAGCAAAAGCCGATAATTTGACAACTGACTTAAGTAATATTAGAGTCAGAGTATAAAACTAGAAACAGTCAATTGAAGAACTGGAGAAACATTTTAGTCTTCGCCGAAGTCATAAAATTAATTTTGAGATGATGCACAACTCTCTGAGCTGTTGGCCTCGAAGTTTTGGGTTCCCGTCCCTCCCAACGCCACTGGCCGAGGTATAGCTTGGACCAAAATATAAAACGACATTTTATAGATAAATTGGCAAGTAAAATGGGGAGCTGGTGGTTAGAGGAAAGAGTCGATGAGTACGGGCGTCAGATGGATAAAGTCGATGAACCTGGGTATTTCCAACGTAGCTTTTAAAGTCATTTCTAAGAGGGAGGGCAGAAAGGAGGCGCACATTGAGTTCTTCCCTGCTTCGTTATATTTTCAGAACAAAGTATAGGTGAACTTTTTTAAGTGACGCGTCAAAAAGCTAATTTTATTCAATGCAACAGGTAGAAGCCGCGAACAAATCGTGATTTGTAAGCCATTTGCCTAGCCCTAGTCCCATTTGCAAATCGTATTCGGAAGTATCAATTTCAACGTGAACTAGGTTCACCCTAGTCGCTCCTAAGTCACATCTTTTTCTTTTGATGGAAACACCTAAAGCGGATCTCAAAACCGCCAAATAGGCGGTCCTTGTTGTAATTCAAAAAGGAAAAGGTTAACAAAAAAGAACGGGCCTATGGTCTGTGCAAGATTGATGGTGCTGACTTGAGAGGATCGTTCAACTGTAGCCCCATCGATCTTGCTTGAGGTATCGTATACCCAGTGTCAGCCAAATTGGGCATGGGACATATTAAAAAAAAAAAGTAAATCGTGTCCCCACTTTCCAAGTTTCCAAGTCAATTCGAATATTTTGCACCTTGGACGCTTCACAAAAATATTCCCAGCGCGTCTCTGGACTGCGTGTAATTTGTTTCTCGCCTCATCAACACATTCGTCTTCGTCTTGAGAGTGTGATCCCCGGTGTGATAGTAACCTACCAAGGAAATGAAAAATTAATATTAATAGCACCCGATTGCAATTAATGAAAACTTTATGTCAGTCCGCATTAAATGAGCGAACGTTGTTCCCCCTGTCTCTATAGCAGTAGCAGTACTACCAACTTGTACAGAGCGATGCACGCAAACCCCATGGCGAGAGTAGGTTACCCAGTGGAAAATCGAAGCAAAATGCATTTTAATAAATTAAATCACTCGGCTATAAACAAATTGCAACCAGAGCACAGTGGAATACCTTTCCTATCTATGAGATATGCATTCGTTTGACTGATAACTGCTATTCTCACCCCACATGTCTAGGTATACACCGAAAGCCTTATCAACCCCGAGCAATCGCAATATCATTGTTGGCGATTATTTATTGCGCTGCGATTCTCTATTACACTCGCTCACACGCCCTCCAAACTCGTCATAACCTATTATTATTATTAGCTAATCTGCAGCACAGATCTCCATCTCTCTTTCTCAATTATAAAGTCGAAAACCATAGCAATAGCGAGTCCGATTGCCACCACGCAGAGGGGCGCGACCAGCAGTAGTGGCCAAGTGATCGCTGTTCGCGTTCGTGGCCGATCTTGGTAGTGGTGCTGTTGTGGACCTCTTGGTATCCATGGTATAGCTGGAGGGTTCGTGGGGTCTGTGATTGATGGCCTCCTTCTCGTCACTGCCATAACTATTGAACGTGTTATTATGGGGCAGAGGTTGGTGTTTTTTTTTTCTTTTTACTTTGGAGTAGGGGCGCAGTTGAGTGATACTTTGTTTTTAATTCTGCATGGGCGTCCAATAGATGGCGGTGTACTGTTTGTGGTGGTGGAAGAAATAACAAGTACACGCCTACGAGTCTTGTTTAGTTGTGCATAGCGCGGCGATCAATCAGGTTAAATTGCAGAGATACACGATGACGAATGTGGTACAGACAATTGGCTGGCGCCTGCATTTGTCTGAAGTTGACTGTCGTTCGCTGCGGCAAATTGAGGCGGCAATTTGGCAGGTACCCTGTACCCAGCAATCAGCTAGATTGGTAAGGGTCGCTGACTTTTATGCAGCAATCGGGATGGGTTTCATAGCTCTGGGAATTTATGACGGAGTGACAAACTTGACTTGATGTGCAGCGGAAATCATTACGTTGCACTGTGGTACAAAAAGGCGAATCTCCTGGCAGTGCTGACATTTTGGCTTTTAAAACAAAATTCCTTATGGAGAACTGATGAGGCAACTGGAGCGGGAGTATTTGGGCCTGGAACTAAATATTCTGAACCAATGGGCAAAAATACCGGCATCTTCCAGGCTGAAATTTATGCCATAGCTTTAATGTCAGACAGCCAGGCTGCTATTATGGCACTTAGTTCCTACATCATTAAATCCAAACTTGTGTGGGAACTGGGAATACCTACAAAAACTTAATGAACTGGGTAGGAGAAACAAAATAACCCTCTGCTGGGTGCCTGGCCACGTAGGAATGGAGGGTAATGAAATAGCCGACTCCCTAGCAAGAAAGGGAGCATCAGAAACTTTCATAGGTCCTGAACCATTCTGTGGAATATGGGATCACACCCTCAAAGAAGAATTTAGGAAACTAGAGAAAGAAAACAGGGCAAGAACCTGGCATAACACTCAGGGCATGAGGCAGGCTAAGAAAATTCTGGGGCAATAGAACCGGAAAAGATTCCAAGCTTGCATCGGCATGAGCAAAAACAACCTCCGTATCCTAACGGGCTTCCTAACGGGCCACTGTAGACTCAAGGAACACCTAAGGAAACTGGGTATATCTGAAGAAGGTCTCTGCAGATTCTGCGATGAGTCCAGTGAAATCCAAGAACACTTGCTGGGATCATGTGGGGCACTGACCCACAAAAGATTGAAATACTTGGGCAAGTACCAACTATCTGATGAGGAAATACTGTCCCTGGAGCCAGCTCTCATCCTTAGATTCTTAAAGGAAACTGGACTGGAGAGAGTGCTATAGGACGGATTTCTTCCGCCAAGGAGAAAGAAGAGTGCAAGAACCTCTAAAATGATTTCGAAAGGAATTATATTGTGAGGGAAACTCTTATGAGGGATTATACCTCTCTGAGGCGTAGCAGGGGGTACAATAGACCAACAGGTAGCAGTACAACAAACCCTTTCACACAATAATAAAAATAATATGGAATCTTTTAACTATATTGTTAATTTAAAGAGCTGAGAGTATGAAATTTTCTTCTTGTATCAATTAAAAATATTTTTGTTATTATTTTGATCGTTCAAAAATCTTTTTTTATAAATGCCAATTGGTTTTTGTAAGCCGCCCACTTTAACGACTCTTTTTGAATAAATTCCTCCTTAACCAAAAGGGTTTTTGAGGCATGCTGTAACTGAGTTTCTTTGAATTACTTAAATTGTTGTAAATCATTATTGTTCTTATTCTTAAAGTATACCTAAACATGGATTAATTTGCCAAAAGAAAGGAATTATCTGATTTATTGACTTAACATTATAAAACTTTTATCCAAAGCAAATACGAAGAGTGACAACGGTGAAGCAAAAAAAAAAAGAAATCCAAAAATTATACTCTCGCTTAAAAAATATGGACTGACTGTTTTCGACTAAAAACAAGATTTTTTTCAAAACACCAATAATTTTTTAACGGAACATTTACCATCAAATGTAATGAAATTGAACACAGTGAAGACAAAACGTGCCAAGTACCTACATCAAGAGGAAGGCCTTCGAAATCGTTAGATGCATGTTCAGAATACACCAGAAGGAGAAAACTACGGGCAATATTTCAACTTAAAGTGTTTCCACAGCACTGAGTATAATTAGAAGCTCGAAAAGATAAAAGCTGACATCACTATAAGATAAGCTAAATCCTAAACACCTGAAAAAAGCGATTGCCCAGAACTGATAAGTCGATTTAATGTTAAAAATTATAACGATGATGGCAATGATTTTTGCTGAAAATTATAGTAATAGTAAAAAAAGATTTATTATGTATTCTGTTTTATTTTATAAATATATATCTTGTATTCTATTTGATTATATTTTTTTCGTCCGTTTACTTTTTGCCTACACTGTTTTGTATAAAATATATCACTCAAACAGTTTATAGGATATAAATATTGATGCGCCACAAAATGACAAAAATACTGTTTAAATATTTGCTAAAAGCATTAAAAATTGGTTCGTTAATTTTATGCATCCACTGTTGTAAAAAATATATATTTTGGATCACTCTGTGAATGATTAAATAGCTGCAAAGACATTCCTACAAGATTCGTAAAGTTTTACTTGGGTTTAAATTTTTTTTTTAGTCCATTTCTCTGTGAATTCCTTTTCCAAATAAAATCGTATTTCAGCCTAATATTTAGAAACACCCTGTGACGCTTTGAAATTTCCTTTGAAGAAGAACAAAAATATGTAGCGATTCATGCGTTCAAAAGTTATGATTCTTGCAACCAAAAAAGTAATTTTGGATGTCATACCCTAAACTAACGAACTCGGATTTTGTCGTCTTACAACGTTTTCGCTCAAAGTCATTCTAAACCTGCATTTTGGGCTCGAAAATCCGCCAAAAACAGGTTCAATTGGGTACGCAGGGTTCCGCCCCCTCAAAATTCTAGCCCCCAAGAGCTGTGAAAAATTCTTTGATGGATTTCATTGGCAAATATATCATTACAAAATTAGGTCAACCTTCAAAGAAAAAAAAAAAGTCCTGCGTACGCACCTGAACAGCGGAATATAAGTGTGTCCAACAGGAGTTTGTTTATAAATTTATTTATTTCAATTCTCTTTCTTTTGACACTTCGCTTGACTTCGCTTGGTTATGCGTGAAGTGAAGGCCTCTTTTTAGTCATCTTTGCCCACGAAGTTTTCATCACCTCCATGCCTACATGCGCATATTCTTCTTCCGGACGTTTGCATTTAGTTCTTTCGCGTGCATTTTGGGCCAATTGCAGCATATTCTTCCACTGGACATTGGATATTTACCAACTAGTTAAACGAATCGCCTGGGCTTATTCGATGAACTTGCCGGCGAGTGAATTCTTCTTCCAGGGAACTAGTTGTGTCTTAGGGAGCGTCCACACCGGATGGAACAAAAGGCTTTATTTTGTTTTCTTGCTTTGTTTTGCCTTATTCAGTGTGGGCGCGAGTACTTAAATGTGTGTATTTAAATTTCAGAAACACGCTAAAGAACAGTTTTGTTGGTCTAAGGCGCTTTGTTCCATCCCGTGTGGAAGCAGCCTTAGACCCCAAAGTTTCAAGACAACGATACAAATCTCTCGCCAAAAGTGCACCACAATCTTCGGTTCTCTGAAGAGCTGCTTCCTCCTTCTGGCGAGGGATAAATAAATTTGACCAAATCTTGTCTAGTGCAATCCTCACACATTCTGATTTTGCAACACTAACATGAATAAATGCATGCAGCGCCAGCGCCTCTCTATCTCATAACTGGCGGGTTGCGCGCACCCGATTAAGATCTACAAAATTACACGCTATAGCCACCGACAAGTTGCGCATAGAACAGTCTAAATCAGAGTAAATCGCCGCAGCCGCCGCCGACGATGACTACGATAATGAATTTTCAATGCGCGATTACAAATTAATACGTTGCGGACTAATTTATTACGATATGGTCACCCCACGCCCCCAAAACCGAACACAATCGACGGAAATACCCTTTGGGCTACCATCGGCATCGCCATGCCATGCACAATGGCTGCCGCATGTAGAAACATGGACTCCGAACTGAAAGTATCGCCCTTTTAAAAGAAAACCAAAAATTATGATTAATTCCCCGGGATCGATGCGCGGTCAGTGCCAGTGCCAGTGGTGGAGCGAAAGATGATCGCCGTCATTCTTGATCAGCACCAGCAGCACCCACTTATATATGGCTGTGTGTGTGTGTGGAAACAAGTATGCAATGAAAACTGGTATTTGCAGCAGAAGGAGCTGTGTCCGAGCTAAACCGCACCCAACTATTGTTAAAGGTCGACAAGTCGGCATCGGCATGTGGCACTAAATTGTTGGCTTGTAACACTAGCTTCCGGCTGGTTAAATGCATTTTTCACTGGCGCACACGAGATCTATTGTTGGGCAGTTCGGTAAACATCTGGAAGTCAAATGGGATGAAGTTGTGTTCATTGTTTTTGAACATGGGCATCGGTATATTGTTTATGGAGAACAGTGGCGCTGAGAAATAGCTTATGGCTAGCACGCTCGGTCGTAAGCTAATGACTGTGGTTGGTGTGGATTGTTTTATGCGGCCATTTGCCAGCCGATGAACTTTAGATAAGATTTACCAGTTGCGGGCGCTGTTTACTCATGGCTTTGTGGCAGTCGTCGTTATGATCTGGGTATAGTGAATATATACTGCCCCCGATCGAAGCCTTTTGCTTCAACATTTCACTAGAAACAGCGGTGAGGAGGTCCTTCAGGAACCCTGGACTCAGCTTCTAAGAATGGTGGGAAATTTGCGTGAGACTTATTTTGTAGAATGACACCGTGTCTACGAATAATCGTTCGAAGTTTGCGGCCATATTTTAGGTATACGAAGTTTCGATTTAAAATTTTCTATTGTGACCTAAAATATGGATTAGTCGTGAATGACAAAAAAAAAAAATTAAAATAAAATAAAAATACATATATCCAAAGACACATTGAGGCTAAAGAACAATTATTTTAAACCTTCACCTTTTAGATATTGTAGGTCACAATATGCAATTTTGTATGGAAAATTTCGCCATTGTGAGTTCGGACAATTTTGCCTGAACTCTTGAAATGATTATTTATTAGTACCACGGATTAACAATGCGCCGTACTAATAGCAAATTTTGGCCTCGACTTTAAATTTGCTGAAGCTCACAATTGCGAAAAAAGCAGAGAAGAGGTCTTTCAAGTACTCAGCTTCTCACAATGGTTCATTTGTGTTATACTTATTTTGGCGAATGACGCCGTATCTTTAAATAGTTGTTTGAAGTTTGCAGCCATATTTTAGGTACCTATACGAAGTTTTCGATAAAAATTTTGCTATTGTGACTTAATCCATATTGATTAGTTGTGAATGACAAAAAATAAATAAAATAAAAAATACATATATCCGAAGATACATTGAGGTTTAAAAATAATCATTTTGAACCTTCACCTTATATATATTGTAGGTCACAATATACAATTTTGTATGGAAAATTTCGCCATTGTGAGTTCGAAAAATTAAGCCTGGACAATAAAACTGTCTGGTCGGGATATATAACCACCAATGATTGTTGTAGTTACCGGACTTTACTGAATAGTCATTACAAATACTTCGTAGTTCACAATAGACAATTTTATAGTGCAAACATCGCTATTGTGAATTTGTAAAACTGAAAACCACTTTATGTAGAGCACGCTGTACTCCCAAATGATGTATTCTCTGACACAAATGATGCTCAACGGTGCGAATAAGGTCAAAACAACGTCCACCGTGAATGGATCTTCTATTGAAAACCCTTTAAAACCTGAAAATAGTAAGTACGTACTCCCCATCTAACCTCCACCTCAACGCATTCGAATAGCACCACGGAAAACTCTCCAAATTTATGCGGAAATAATTTTCTATGCACATTCCAATACCATGGTCCAGGCCGGGGCTATCATATGACCATTGAAAACATCAAAATGGTCCAACACCCAGTCAACTTCTGTATATAGGTATACAAAGTCGCAACCGGCAACAACATCTATATTCAATGCAATAAAAAGGACACAATTGGTTGCGCACATTTGGGCAATTAGCTGCATTGGGAGAGAAAGAGAATTGAATTTACCGTTATCATATGGCAATTTTCATAAATTTCACACGCACCAATACCATCACCACCGCCACCACCACCAGTGGCAGTATAGCAGTCGCATTTCGCATAGTAGCAGTAGCCACCACAAGTGGATCTAACTCTCTGCCTTGCCATTGCATTGCAGAGGTATAGCCTCCCATTCCTCTGGTTCACTCTGAATAAGTTTATCCTGCGTGCAGATAGGGATTTTCCTGCATCAAAAAAAAAAAAAAAAAAACGAAAATTATGCGTACCTACATCCAACACTCACTCTCGCATGGAAAAATTCACGAAACGAATCCAATCAAGTCATTTATTCCGAAGGCTTCATACAGTCGGCAGTTGGCGAGTAGCATGGAGGCGATCTGACTTGAAAAAGGACGACAGGAGTGGACTGTGGAAAGAGGGCGCTTAAAGGAGCGGAAGAATTAGAGATATCAAATTTTACACCCGCATTCCTTTTAGAGTTGGCAACTAAGGTCAGTTAGGAGGTTAGATCTTGAAATAGGCGGACCTTCCTGGAGCTCTGGCGGCCTCTCTAAAAGGAGCCTATTGTGCCCTGAAGGAGGTTAGAAAAGATCCGAGATTTTCTACATCTTACATGTTGAAAATCTAACGGAGGTAGATGATGGAAAAGGGTGAATGATATTGGAGTCGGCTCCTGAACTCGTTTTAGAAATGTGATTTCGGTGGTGGTTTGCGTGAATAGGACTGACTCTGATCGGCGTTGACCTGGCGATGTCCCGTGGGGTATGTGACCATATCCTGGGATGGTAAGCTTCCATTTTATCACTTTCCAGTCTTACAAGCGCGAGTTTTAAGCGAGGGGAAATAAGAAGAATCTTAAATGAAAGTTCCTATCCGAAATAACTCTCAGAAGCTTGATACAGCTCCCTCAGAAGACTGTAGGTAGATCATTAGTGGGATCAAAACTGAACTGAAAATATAATGTGGCGCTGAACACATTATCGCCCAAAGGATGCTGTCAAGGTACCAAATTGTGTAACGAGCACCGACAGGCACCAACGTTTTCTGGGTAAATGGTATCTTAAAGTAGTGAAGTAGCTGTTCAACTTCGACGAGCTTAGTGAGAGATAGAGACTGAGCAAGAGATAAAGAAAAAGAGCATCACAAAAGACGCACTTTTGGCAGCAAAGATCGCTCTATACGACCTCCAACCGACTATGCCTTAACTTACCTACTGGCACCGGTAGAGCCTATACAAAAGTCTTGACAAAGTCTGAGGGTTGTGCTTTGGGCTGACTTTCACCGGTTCCAATGCAACCCTGAACCTGAAATAAGTATCCTATCTGTATCGGATCAGCAGATGGAATTTTGAGACTCCAAAACTGCACCCTGCCTAGCTGAAAAATTAGCAAGCACCCTAGACTGCTACGGAGCTGATAGCAGGGTCCGAATCGCGTCATTCACGAGCAATGGATGACGGAATTTGTTTTTGTTTTGCATGTGAAATCGATTTAATTCCGGGAAAGAGCTGTACGTTGACGGATGTCGCGATTCGACCACAGCTCTATTGAGGATCAAGATGCTGAGCTGCTTTGTAACTTCGTCTGTTCTAGGCCATTGGTATCGTTGGCAGAACTTCCCGAGATATATCACTGGTGCGAAGAAACGCTCGCTAATAGCTAAAAAGATAATCAAGATCTCTCGTTGTGTCAAGCCCACGTTATCACCTTCGCTGATCAAGTCGCATACAAAGTGAGTATTTTTTAATAGGCTTAAATTTGTCTTACTAAATTGAAGGTCTTTTCCTGGTACCTTTCCAATGGCAAAGTTAGAGCTAAGCTCGCTTATTCTCTGCCAACAAAATGCACCCCCTTAATCTGATCTTGGTTAAGTACTCTGAGTCAAAAAATGCGCCCAAGTCCGCTCCTGGCACGGCTATAGATACCCTATCTATGCCAACAAGTAAATACCACTCCGATGTGCATGAGTCCTTTTTTGTTATTGGCCGGCGGAGAAGAACACCCAAATGCCGGGGCAAAAATATCACCAAACTAGGCTAACAACTATTTTCGGACATGACGACGACCGGACACTCGTACCGTGCCTCCACCTCTACCAAATCGCTTGCTATCCTCGTGTTTCTCCCCTCCTTCTCATCGTATCTGTCCGTTCGTTCGTCTGCGCATTGCAATTTGTGAATGTGAATTGCATTTTCATTGACTCGTCCTCGGATCGCATAAACTTCAAACCGAGAATTTGTTGCTAGAGAACCATCGCCAGTGTCCTCGTCGTATTTATATGTTCGGACAGCAGATGTGTTTGTTGCCCACCCACCACCCGAATGTCCTTTTTTTGGGTACAAACACACACAAACAGATAGGCTCAGAGATAATTATTATGCTGTTCGGTTTTTCTGGGCAATTGGAATTGAGATTTTTGTTTATAACCGCGTTCAAGTTTTGGTGCGGATTCCACTATATTTTCCTGTTGAAGAAGCGAATCGATGCGCGGCGACTGGTGGAATTCAGCATTAGCCAGCAGCAGGGGATCTCATGATTTTGAGGCTTGCGCGCGGGTTCGTAATGTCACCAGATTTTCGTATATTCTCATCTCTCGCGCGGTATTTTATTGTTGCGATGGCAATAAATCAAATTGATTTATCGAAGCGAATATTCGATTTCATTTTCGATTCTCTCGTTATCGACGAACAACGTTGTTGAGATATCCGCGCCGAAATATCCAACAGAATGGGGAGCTCCTCATGTATGTATATGCGAGAGATTCATGTCTCTCAAGTCGTATTGTGAGTGTCCGGCTTGGAAATCTGAAAATCACCATCGATTGTGAGTTATTGGTGCGGCCGATCTGTTGAGAAACCGTGGCAGAGGTGGGGGTTCATTGATTTCATGAGATTGCTTCGATGAAATTTGTCTTTGAATCGGGCGGAAACATAGTGATCGCGATGACATTGAGAGATTGGAGATACTTTACTTGTTTGGGATATTATTTTAGTCGCATACACCAATAAGAACTGCGGTATGGAAGTCCAGACGCTCTGTGGGAGTTCGTATTGGGAAAGGGGCGCAGCTTGGTTTTTCTTTCGTTTGACGTTGCTTTCGTGGATGATGGCAGTTGTTTTGGCAAGTGCCTAACACAGCATGACAAGATGATGGAGCCAATAACGAATTCCATTTGTCAGTTGAGTTTTCCTGCAGGTGGCGGGGAGATCAAAATTTTGGCTCGTAAGTCCGCGTTACAAAAATGTGTTACACATGTATAAACAGGCAACAATGATCTTAACATGAGTCAATGCGCGGTTAACAAGTGTCACGATAGGTAAAGTTCCACTAGAACTTGTAGTCCAAGTAGCTTTCCAAAGGTGTAAGACATCTCTGCAAGCAAAACAGCGCTACAAGCCGAACTCAGGGCCTTAATACGGTCCTATAAGTCGACAGGTCTTACAAGTGCCTGTGGAACTCATTCATAGAATGAGCTTTGGTAGCTCTGTGTTACAGAAACTTGTTCAAACTCGTACTTGTAGTACTTGTGGAAACAGGCCTCAAAGCGCTTGGTACACTGAAGATTAAAGTGGAAGAAATTGCAAACGGACAATATAGGGATGATAGAGTACCTTAGAGTAAGACCTTCGGAAGCTAGACTAATGACAGCACTCATTAAAAACCGACCTCTCTATCGAATCCCACTAAAGAGGGGCCTACAAACGAGAGATTATAATTGTTCGGAAGGAGTCCTAATTTCTGCCCCCAAGGTTTCATTCCCGTGATACCCTTCCACTTAAAGAGAACCCCATAAACACCAAGTAGGCAGCCAAATTGATGATGAACCACCATCAATCTCCAGCCTCTATTAAGCTCAATCAAATCGCCGTAGTCACGTGCCAGGCGCGCCCCAACAAACAAAGTAGCACAAAGCTCCTTAAGCAGTTATTTGCTGCTCTTCAAGGCTCGTACACCTATACAACTCTCAGCCCATTATGCATGCATAACATGCCACCTTGTCCATAAATTCGCCCATCATTCTCGCGCGCTTGGCAACACATGCAACGCATCCTCGACATATCATCATTAAATTAAGAAATCACTGTCAAAAAATCTGTTAAGCCTCCTCCATCCATTCGAAATGTCGTCCAGTTTGGCTCCAGTTTTGCTCGGGACCACCGAGCAGGCAGTCACCACCACACCGAAAAAAAAAATTGTAAAAAACAGCCGTAATATTGATATTTTTCATTGACAAAATCGAGCTGATGTTGAAAATATCAATTCTGATATGACTCCAATATTAATTTCATACACGTTTCGAATGTAATTTTAACAATGAATTCATGTGGAATTGATATTAGAATTTTATAATATTTTAACAATAAAAATGTGAAATTGATACGATACGCATTTACTTTTGATATTGAGAACATCGATTTTTGATATTAAAATTGTGTAATCGATATGACAAAAACGTAAAATGAATATAGCTTTCATTTATTTTTGATAAGAATAATTTAAATTTTGATATTAGACATATCTAATTTGATTTGATTTCATTTATTTCTGATAAGAATAATTTAAGTTTTGATATTAAAATTGTTTAATTTATATGAAATAAATGTAATAAATTTTATATTAGAAATGTAAAATCAATATTCAGTTTTACTTACTTATTTTAAACATCGATGTCCTAATATTGTCCAAGCGGTGTATTTCAAACCTTAATTCATAAGTTGACTTATTTTGCAATAAGGTTTTGTATTTTTTTTTTTTTTTTTTGTATAATCCTAAAATAGGTTTAGACGACTTTGTACGTCTTCAGTAATAAAACAATTAATAACAATTTATTTTAAAATATTTTATTTCTTATTAAAAATGTTCCATCTGGAAAATAGTAAACATGAATTGGAGGACTTGTAAAGTCGGCAATAGCTATTATTTTCAAGGAGATACTTTTGGCACCTACAGAGTATAACTGATCGTGATCTATAAATTCTCTATGTTTCGATTCATATCGGTAGCTCCATAAGCATTTCAGAGGCCCAGACTGCCTTATTACGGTTACATAATGGGTTCATTTCTGGTTTTCTGTAATTAAATGATTTACACGATAAAGTTACAAAGATTACCAGAATACGTAATAAAAACTTACACAAAAGAGCAATAAAAGCTGTCTCCAATCGAAATTCCCTTAACAGCTCCAATATTACACGATTCTTCCGGAAGGGATTCTACGGATTCAACCTCCAAAGAATCCGGAAAACTTTGAGGGTTTCCGAGATCATCATCCCCTATTATTTCACTTATGTCTGCAAAAATAAACTAGTCTGATGTTCATCCATTAGCTCTTTATTTTGAACACAAATTCAAGAAATAACTCGAACTGATGTTTATTATCACTGTGTTTTTACAGATTTTTTTTTTAACACTAAATATTACACAAATTGCAAAATTGCACATTAAATTAAAAGTTAACACGGAAAACACTCTACAAACAAACCGATCACTACGAGTAAACCACTGCAAGTGTAACTGCAGTTTCAATTTCATACTCGTTTATTTCGTTAGCAACTGCCTTTTTACATTATTCATATCAAATATGTTGGTAATATCAAAAATTGCACCTTAGGGTACCGGTATTTTGGGGCTTCGGCTTATTTTTACATGTCTCACATAAACAGTACATTTTGTCAATATTAAAAACACATTAAATCATATTGGTTTTTAATTTGTGAAGTATTTTAAAATTAAAGCTTATCAATTTTACATTTTTAACATCACAACAATACGCGTAATGTAGAATTGACATTAAATCTTGTAAACATTATATTACAGAACATCATACAAAATTTGATATTGCTTATTGATATGGGAATGTAAACCGTAATTTCAAAAAATGTAAGCTTTTAATGTAAATCTGCCATGAAAATTATTAATCTGATATTTTTAATATTAAAAAAATACGTTTTTATTCAAATTTTGAAATTTTCGCATGAAATTGAAGTTGATATGACAAAAATATCAATTTGAAATTAAATTTTTTTTTGGGTGCAGGCCGAGGCGCATAAAACAAAAGAACTTTCATTCGTTTTATACGAAACCTATCATCAAGTCTCCCCGTGGTCTTATTTCTTTGGCCAAAAATAAGGAAACAAAAAGTTACTGCTGCCAGAGAGGATCAACGTGCGGCTGTTGGTGGGTATAAATATTCAGTGAAAAGAGGAGTCCCTTCCATACCGATTAACTGTCGACTTAACTATTATGGCAGCCTGCTGCCGTTTCGCGCTGATGGTGCATAAAAATGATTGCTCCAATTTTCTCTCCTGCGTTTTTTTATTTTTTTTTCTTATTTTTTGTATTTTCACTGTTGCTGGTCCTGTATCCTGGCTGTCTGGGCATGTCATGCTTTGGTGGTGAATGGACGAACCAAAAGAAAAAGAAATGCACGGCCAGAAAAAAACAGGGAATCCTTGCGCGTGCATTGGAGTTTATAACCAAACAATGGAGAGGAAAAAAAAGGACCCCGCTTCGGACAAATAAAATTAAGATAACAACGACCGCGACGCCAAAATCTCGTCAAGCTCGCGCAAAAAATAATAGCGCGGCTCTCGATGGAAATTGTTTTTTAACGGCCGGCCATAATTTGTGCTGCACTCTGCACACACCCAACAAAGTGAAATGTGGAAATAAATAACAAAATAAATGGATTTCCCGGAGGCGGCTTGGGGTGAATTGTTGGACGATGGGGTGGGTGGCAGTCGGAGCTTTACGCGCAGGGCTTTGGCGAGAATCATGAAACTTATTTTGAAGGCATAAGTACTTGAAAAACCAGCTCAAATATGGGGAGTGAAACCCGAAATTCGTTTCCCATCATTTTGTGAAGTCCATAGTTAAGACATTCAAAAAAGGTTGACAGCGCTGGAATCTTCTGTTTTTTTTTTTTTTTTGTTAAGAGGGAACTCCTTTTTCAGGAATAACACTTTTAGTTTCCCACTATGTGAAGTTTATATTCAATTGATTCAAAAAGTTTTTACAACGCTTGAATAAGTAGGATCTAAGCTCCAATGTGCTGCTGTTTACGAGAAGAAGGTCGATCCCCACCTTCAATCCTCCAAGAATGGGGGGGATGGATCTGAAAATCTCAAAGACAGCAAGATATCTGGGCGTAATCTTAGATTCCAAGCTCAGCTGGAAGGAAAATATAGAGGATCGCATCAAAAAAGCATACGTGGCAATTTATGCCTGTAGAAGAGCATTCGGCAATACATGGGGATTCAGGCCGCAAGTGGTGCACTGGCTATACACAGCTATAGTGCGGCCCATCCTTACATACGGTACAGCAGTGTGGTGGAAGGCTACAGAAAAGAAATACCATCTTTTAAGCCTCACCAAAATACAAAGGGCGGCATGCATTGGGATAACGGGTTCCTTAAGGACCACTCCCACAGCAGCTATGGAGGTTATGCTAAACCTTACCCCTCTGGACATCTACTGCAGCAGCAAGGCGGTTAAAACCGCGATCAGGCTAAGAGAGTCTGGATTGTCGTCATCCAAACCCTACGGGCATGCCTCCATTGAGTGCCAATGGAGTGCGGCGAAAGAGAGGGTGATTACTAACTACCTACCCCCCACTCTCGTTTTTGACAGGAGATTCTCTACTAGAATTCCAAACAGAAGCGATTGGGACA
Organism: Cheilosia urbana; assembly: GCA_946477585.1. Classification (NCBI taxonomy): domain Eukaryota; kingdom Metazoa; phylum Arthropoda; class Insecta; order Diptera; family Syrphidae; genus Cheilosia; species Cheilosia urbana. Next base: position 71,719,875 of record OX297856.1, on the reverse strand, counting down.
ACAAAGTAGTGACAATAGAAGATGAGCTAGCCCTATATACTGACGGTTCAAAGATGGATATCGGTACAGGCGCGGGCATCTTCAGCGAAGCACTGGACCTGCGAGAATCATTCAGAATCAGCGATGATTGCAGTGTATTCTAAGCAGAGGTAGCCGCTATCACCCAAGCGGCGAAGAACCTAAAGAGACGACACGTCGTCGGCAAACAAATCACCATCTACGCTGACAGCCAAGCGGCAATAAAAGCCATGGAGTCAGTCGTGGTGAAGTCAAGAGCAGTAAGTCACTGCAAGATTAATCTGGACGAAATATCACAAGCCAACGAGGTGACCCTATGCTGGGTACCATGGCATATGGATATTCCGGGTAATGAACAGGCGGATGAGCTTGCAAGAAACGGGTCGAAAATGCATGCATCTATGGCCCTCAAATCAGTAAGAACTCCGCTAAGCACGCTTGCAAGGAAGATTGACATTGAATCATGGAGTAGAACTAACCTACGATGGACCAATCTCATAACCTGCAGGCATACCATCTCGACAGGCTGCACTGGATGGTTCCCGTAATTGGACACAATGGACCCAACTGATGGTCTAAGTGAAGCTGTGGCAACTGCCACAAGAGCATCCATTTACCTACCTACCTACCTACTAAGCTCCAATGTGGTCCATTGTTTTTTTTTGTTTGTTGAAAGGGAACTAGGTTCTTTTTTTTGGAAAAAATAACTTTAGTCCTCCTCTGTGAAGCCAAAACTCAAGTGATTTAAAAAGTGCTAACAACTCTCAAAAAGTGTTTACTACGCTTGAATTAGTAGGATCTTTGCTCCAATGTGGTCTTTAATTTTTCTGTGTGTAAAAATCGAACTACGTCTTTTAGGAACAACACTTTTAGTTGTCCACTATGTGAAGCAGAAAAAATACCAAAGTGATTTTAAAAAAAATTGGTGCGACTGTATCCAACAGTCCCGAAATATGTGTATGTGTAAACACCGTGCGTGCGGTATGTATGTGGCTTGAAACACGTCATTTAGAAAAGAGGGAATTGTATCTAATAACCGTATTCTTGATATATTATGAAATAACAATAATTTATTCGTTCTATGCTAGTTTCAGTAGAATAGATACAATCGGATTGTGGTAGCTGAAGTAAGATATGTACATTCAAGACTGTAATCTATCTAGATTACGCTGGAAGACAGCATCGATGGGTGTTCCATATCGTGTTGTTGAAATTTTCCGGTTGGAGTTCATTTGAAGATTAAATTTATCTTGCATAAAGTCAATAAATGGTTGAGCTTCTGGAGTTGCAAAATTGATATTGAAGTCCCCGCTTATGATCATTGGTAAAAGATGATAATCTCCCTGCAGAATTCTTGAAATTTCTTCTGAGTACGGTGCAAGGACGAAATGGAGAAATTTTACTTCAAATCAACAAATTGCTGAAATTAATATGCCCCAGCTCATAAATGTATGCAATGATAAAAACGTATATAATGATAAAATGTATGCAATGATAAAACACAGTGACGCATTTCCGTCCCCAGAAGTTATGTAAATGTGTGGAATTACTCCACCAGATTCCAAAAAATGTATACAATGATAAAACATAGCGATTAAAATTAAAATAACAATTCGCGCTTAGATGTTTACACATCAAAAATGTTGATACCATTTGAATTAGTAGAGTCTTAGCTCAAATGTGGTCCAAAGTTTTTTTCTGTTAAAAAAGAGGAACTACGTACAAAAACTTGAGTTCTTAAGAAATTACTACAGACGCTGCTTTTTGTTTGCCACTTAACTTCAAGATGGTTTTTGAAAATGTTAGATACCTTCAACTCATTTGAAAGGTAATATAATAAGCAACACCCCAATTTTGTCGGCTTCATTTTTAAAATTTTCCTGCCGCTTTTTAAAATTAGGGCCACTCTATCTTTATATCAGATCCCCAGAGCTTAAATTGTTCTATATCTATGACTCCCTAAAAGCGTTACACTGCTTGCGATCTTAGGCGATACTTATCCTAACAAAGTCGAACTGGATCAGCACCTGGCTCGGCTAAAATATTTGCTGCAAGCCATACAAAAATATTTAAAAAAAATTCGAAAAATCCATCAATTTTTTAGCTTTGATGTCCTTCTGGCGAATATTTAGGAAATCCTATTGTTAAACCTTAAACCGATTTTAAATCACAATGTCAGTTTTACTCTGTTACGTTACTGACCTTGACCTGCCACTTAAAGGCAACAGTTACGCAATTTTGCACTTGGAATTGGCAACGCTACTATTTCATTAAACTCACTATAAGGCTGTATTATTTCAGTCCTAATTGGTTGTCTGTCATCACAGGATTTTCAACTTGCGTCTCTTTCAAAACGTTACATGGTTCCTATCGCGTGGGATTTTCCATGAAACCCGAAAAAAAAGTCGCAATGCTCTGTCGAAAAACCTGCGCACCCCCAACAAAACTCAAAGCAACTCGTAATTCTAATTACTTACTTACTTAGGTGACGCTACAGTCCGGGGTGGACCTGGGCCTCAACCAATACGCCTCTCCAGTTAGCGCGATCTTTGGCTAACTGCCTCCAGTTGCGCACTCCAAGTTGGTTGAGGTCCCCTTCCACTTGCGCGCGCCACCTAAGGCGAGGTCTTCCTCTACTGCGTTGTGCCTCCGGGTTAGAATCGAAGACTCTTCGGGCCGGAGCGTTGGTGTCCATTCGCTCTACATGTCCCAGCCATCTTAGACGACTGATGCGTACTTTTCTGACTAGGTCGATGTCGCTGTACAGCTCGTAGAGTTCGCTGTTAAATCTTCTCCTCCAAAGCCCGTCAACGCAAACGGGACCAAAAATCACTCGAAGAATTTTGCGTTCGAAGCGACCGTCATCAAAATTGTAATCAAAATCAATTCGAAGTCGATAAGCATTCGAACTCTAAAGAATCCACTCCTCTTCCAGTTTTGTTTTCTTTAATTTGACTTCAATTATGGCCAACTGGCAAATTGGCAGACGTCCATTAGAGCGGCTCACTTCATTTGGATGCGTCGTGTATGCGTATACTATATATCTACACCAGATGAATCAGAAACAGCTACCACAGCGATGAGAAAATTGCTAAGCGCCTCGTAATTAAGATTTCTCTGTCGCCGTCTCTACCTGTCAATGGTTTTTGTGCGCGTTGGCGTTGAGAGATAAAGGTATACTTTCAGACTTTCGATGGAGGTGATCTTCTGTGCAGGACACATTTAATTGATGCGCACCTCTTAAAGTTCGCAACGATTGCGTGCATGAAAAATGATCGAAAGTGGCTAAATGAGTGGTCGTCATCGGGGTTGCGTGTTCCATTCGTGCAACAGACGATTGATCTGTAGATTTTGGCGATTGGATGATCGGTAGGTAGGCCCACCACAAAATTGCAGATTGAGATGATGCGGTCGTTTTGGGGAATCATTATATGCTGCAGTTGTTTGACATTGTAACAGGTCATTTGGCAAAGCCACATAAAATTGCGCCAGATGGTTCAATCCCGAGACAAAAAGCCGTCTTGGGGTGTATTTTTATGGAGACATCTCCACTGAATGACTTGCGGGCATCTCTCGGTGTCGTTGGCACGCAACATTTTCGTCAAAGTCACCCGAAAGAGTCGCACATGTAATTGGAGAATTGAGCCATCAACTTGGACTGCACGAAATGTGGTAAACGCTTTAAGTAAATGCAGGCTTTTGGTGGTCTGAAGTCGGAAATAGTAGGGCACTGGGGTATTTCGGCTGTCGATCTTGAAAGCTCTTGCTAATTCAAAAACTAAGGTGTACCTTGAATGTGCTCAGAACCGCCAATAAGCAGTAGCACTCAAAAAGATCGTGATTATCAGCTCGTAGCCATTGAAAGACCGGTTCTTGCTAAAATGATGATGAGTCGAGCTCAGGGAAGTACCACGAGCTTCAAACCTTCGACTAGGCCTCGCTGAAAGACGGACTTTTGTTCATTAAAACCATGGACAGATTGCGTAAAAGCTGAGATCGACTGAGACTTGACAGAGCCGCCAAAGCTTGCTGTCGAAATTCTATTCGATTTGGTATCCAGGAATGTAACCATAGGGCTGCTCAATTTTATTGGCTCCATGGTGAACTCATGTCTGACTACATCAGTGATTCTACCTATAAAACCTCCCTCATAGGGAGGTTACAGAGGTTACGAACAAGTGGAAATTTCCAATGTCCATACCCACGGTTCAGCTTAAATTTTTGGTGTGGGTTTCTTTTTCTGAATAATTTCAATTTCAATTTCAATTTCAAATAAAATTAAGACACAGTATACTACAAAAGACTACACGAATACCTGTAAAAGTCATGACAAAGAAACCGAAATCCCTGACAGTCGAAAAATTAAAATAACAATTCGCTATTTGTGATGGAGTTTTTTTTATATATATAAAATACCTTTACCGCCAAAAGCACCGACAAATAAATAATATTAACGAATAATTTAAAAAAGTGTCATTTGCATGCGCTCACAGGAAACGGAATCATCTACCGACCGAAATAAAAGAGATCCCCAAACAACAAATGGAAAAAAAAAAACAAAAATTGTTTTTTAAAAATACTGGTGTACCTTCCTCCCCTGTACAAAAAAAAAAACTCAATACAACCAGTCATGGGGGTTGGCTGAAATATAATTCAACAAATAACTTCCTTTGTAGTGTGGCGAGTACATCCGTTGTTGCTCAAAGCATCCTTTTTGATTATCCACATACAATCGCCTTCGCGCGGCGGTGTGTACAAAAATACGAAGCAAATGGACAGAATGCGCCTGCAGGGCATTCAATTCCAAAAAATTTCAAAACAAAGGTAAAAGAAATATAATTTCCAAGGAAACACGCAAGCAGAAAAAAAAAAACAACTATATTTCAGATGTTGTTGCAGGTGGTGCAGGTCCTGTTTGTTTGTTGGTGGTGGGCTCGAAATCCAAATTTCTGTACCTATCCGTTGTAACAACATAATTTTTCGAATGCTAATTTGTGGTCACTCTTGGTTTGGCATCAATGTTGGACCGCAAATTGGGCTGAGCAAGTCGCCGAAACGGAGAGGTTTTGCGGTCAATTCGATGACAAACCGATGAATCTGTTAAAGCGTTGTCCAAGTTGGGAAGCATGCAATCAGTTGGCTTGGTAATTGAGACTAATTGTGTTGCCCGGCTTCCGTTTTTAAACGACAGTGACACCATGGTATATGCCCGCCAGCATAAGCAACGACAGTAGCATTTCAGGAGACATTTCGAAAGTGCAACGCAGAGTCCAGGAGATTGACAACAAATTTATTTATACCGTTTGCGGTTATTCCACAATTTAACATCAATTGGGTCGAATTGTTGAAAAACCATAAGCGAGTTCTGAGCCCGTTTTCGAGAAGAGCGTCATTCAACAGGATCTGAAGCAAGTTTCAACTTTTCTATTCTTTTGAGGATCACGTCACTTAATGTATGTTTGTTGGTGAACTGATTGAGCAAACGGCTCGGGGTTCATCGCAACTCATCTGTGGACATGTCTTTTTATTTTCTATTTGGAATTTAGTTGGTATTCAAATTTTGTAATTAATTGTTTAGAGGTAGGACACGTTGTTCTATCGCCGATGGTAGGTTATCTGTCATGATGACAGCATTGCAGTCAAACTAAGTTGGCAGCTGAATTTTGGTTGTGTTCAGCTTGGCTTGGACAAGTGTTGCCCTCGTATACCTTACAGCACTTTTTTTTTTACTATATGGAGAAAAATGTCAGATCCAAATAATAGGTAGGTACAGTATGATGCCGGGAAGTAATATTCCAAAAATACAGGGAGCGAACCGATCGTCCTACCTGAAAAATGGTGGTAGATGCAGTGTTCCCAGGGCACTCGTTCCGTAACTTTTCAGACGATTATCGTCGAAACGATAGAACCCAAAACTAGCAACTAAGTGCTAAAATTAGAAGTTCGAGAGGTTAATCCAGTTTAGATTATAACTATTCTAATGGTGATTAAAGTTTCCAAAACGATATCGTTCAGACGATCATTGAGATACGGAATCTGCCCCCAGACTTTGAAGACTGTTTTCGTCTTCTTCTTTTTTTATTAGCAAAAGCATGAGTTTTCATTTTTTTATATTTAAAAAAAACTTCCCCTTACTTTCCACTAAGTGAAATTTTAATTTGTTTTCAAAATAAAAAATGCAACCGTTTTTATTAGCAAGCTTTAAAAAGTTTCCATAACGCAGTCCAATCCAGCGTTTTGTACTTTTTTTTAGAGTGTTTGTTTGCATTTTAAATATAATTTAATCAACTGATTTGGAAGTTTTATATCTGTGTAAGACCAAGCTTTACCAGTTTACACCCCAGGCCCAGCGTGCCCAAGACTGCACAAAGGTCTTCACTTTAAGAATTATATTGAGTGAATTGATAAATGTTTATATCCTCTCTTTCAAATTGCAATCAACCATACACACCGACGAAAGTTCATTGAAATCGGTTGAGTTGTTTAAAAGATCGACAACAGCGCCGCCTATCGGATCCAAAACTAACCCATCTTTCAAGTTGCAAGCAACCACAAAATCGGATCCAAAACTAACCCATCTTTCAAGTTGCAAGCACCCATACACATCCACAAAATTTCAATGAAATCGGTTGAGATGTTTAGAAGATCAACAACAGCGCCACCTATCGGATCCAAAAGTAGTCCATCTTTCAAGTTGCAAGCACCCATGCACATCCACAAAATTTCAATGAAATCGGTTGAGATGTTTAGAAGATCAACAACAGCGCCACCTATCGGATCCAAAAGTAACCCATATTTCAAGTTGCAAGCAACCACATAATCGGATCCAAACTTAACCCATCTTTCAAGTTGCAAGCACCCATACACATCCACAAAATTTCAATGAAATCGGTTGAGATGTTTAGAAGATCAACAACAGTGCCACCTATCGGGTCCGAAACTATCATAAATCTTTAAAATTGCAACCAACCATCGGTTGAGTGGTTAAGAAGTCGAGAGCGGCGACGTAGTGATGGCGATGGCGACAGGCCAATTTCCATCTCGGTCGAGTCGATATAAATTAAACAGAACATAGGCGCACAAAAAAAAAACTTAAATAGACGGTTCGAGATGGAAAGCAGAGATAAAAGAATACATCATCCAGCGACAGAGAGCTGTGATTAAGATTCGATAGCAGATTGCCCTTTAGGGAGTTAAAGCTGCTGTCAAACGTATCGAATGATCGGGGTTATTCGAACTCGGAATTGAAATAAATTATCAGCAATCCCAAACGATCCTGCGACTAATTGTGGCTTTGAATGTAGTTGACTCGAATACAATTCATGGAAGTAAGCCAACTCGCATAACTGCGCATTAGCTTAAGCTGGCTTACTGGCGTAGACATTATTTCCCGTGACCATAATGGGTAAACTGCCTTTCAAACGATTGGCTGCGAACTAAAGTGACTCTGTGCCGACTTCTGACACCCAGCTTAAGCTCACTTCCAAACGTTTGATCAAACTTAACTAAACTACATCCTAGGCCCATTAAGTTTTGAGTTCTAACGTCTGTTGCTCTGTCCCCAATAAAAACCTCTGAATGCTATGCTCCTGCCGACGCTCCAAAACGTCTATGAGAAAGCAAAAGGACACAGTAGCTTTGTGAATATGCAGGACATTTATTCTACAGTCTCAAATTTAGGAGACTATACCTTTATCGAAGTAAATTTGATTAAACGTCACTGTCAAAAAATGGGTTAAGAGCTCAGCCAAGTTAGCCGCAAACAAATGTGACTTGCCTAACCATTGGAGATCCAAAAAATCAAGCTATGCTCATCGAATATTTGGTTCCTATATATAGACCATCACAGGGGCACTGCCCAAATTTGAGTGATGCCTTTATTGTGGGCATCACCAAATTAATCAGTGCAAGAGAATAAATAAAGCTATCTGTTTTCGCTAGTAATATGGAATTCAAGATGCTCTGTTCACCTAACATTTTTGAACGCATTGGTCCACTCAGGCCGGAACTGGGTAAGCAGTCGAACTGGGAGTAACCTTCGGGTTGCGAAAGCTTTACCATTAGCTTAAACTGGTACCACGGGAGATGGAGGGGCCCCTGTACCAATTTCACCATTGGTCAGCCTCCATCATTTTGAGGTCGGACTCGTGGTGGCTGTGGTTTAATCCGAATGCGGAAGGCAAAAGCGTTCTTTCAGAACGAAGAGGTGTCAAGATAGGCCTCGCCCATCACGTATGGGTCGATCGGACTGTATCTTACCTATCAGCCACGGTAATTTACCAAGGTCAGTACTTGTACTTCTACTTGAACTGGCCTTGGGACGCTTTGTCAACGTCTCTTTCAAGTGACACTAATGTGGGTATGCCCACCGTGAAATTAAGCCGTCAAGGCAGGTGTTCACGTAAAGCATAACTTTCATTTCATATAGACCATCACAAAGGGCAGCTTCCAGTGACAGAGCACCTTACCGTGGTGACACACGAAGTTCGAACATTTTTTCTGGTCGCTGATCTGTTTTAAGAAAATTGATCTCAAATCCCCAAGCATTCCATCTTTCGTTACACCATTTGCGAGGGGAACTTCTTCAACGTAACTTAGTTCGTCATAGTCAAATGTACCAGAAACGCGTTCACTTAGCTATACTTGGTTACATTGGGAGCCTTTGAGAAAGAGTAGATCACAAGCTACCCACAGACAGATCTGCTTCTAGGATTTTGCAACAGTGCAAACCTGACGGCTGATGGCGTACATCATGAGGGCTCCCGAAATAATTCAAATTGAACCATCGGCGCATTGCCACCGGCAATTGAAATTTTTAATTAAGTCCCTAAACGATCCTTGCGCGCCCCTGCACATAACCCATATTTGCGATAAAAAAAAAACCATTGCCCAAAGATTGCAATACGCGTACGGCAAAAGAAAATTAATCAAATTTTAAAATTTCAATTGGCTGCGATATGTTCCTGCCAAAAAAAAAAAAAAAAAAAAAAAAAAAACGGAAACACGACTCCATGCGTGTATATATTCATTATATGACTTTCTTGTGAATTCAATGCCGAACGGGGAATGTCATCCTGCCAAATGCCAGAATGAAAAATCATTATTTTTTATTATCAACACGTTTTGGTCTTCTTTTTTTAACAGACCCACGAACTCAACACATATAAGCGCTCGTGTAAGTATGGCAATAAAAATGAAATCCACAGCAGGCGCAGCGATTCCTTTGAGGATCCCCAATCCCCATATTCGGGGTGTATTTCCGCCCCCGTGATAATTGGAAAATTGAACTGTGAATGACTGAAATAAATTGGCAAATCAAAAGAGGATATACAAAAATGTCCTGCTGCGGATATATCCCTTCGACTGTTGTTTCCTTACTGTGGATATTTTTTGTTCCCGGTAATGGGTTTTTATTTGTTTTATTTGTTCTGAGGACAGGTGACATCATATATGTACAAATGATTAATTGCCCAGCGATTAGCTTGCATAACTCGGCGAGGGGAAGCACATTCCTGCATCACGAACCGAACCCAGTTTGATTGATTGATCGGGTATAGCGCGCCCAGTTGATTGACCACTGCAATGTGCAAATCGCCGCCGAGGGCACACCTGATATGCAGAGTGCACCAGTTCACATCGACCGACCGGAGTAACCCCCGTTCGTTTAATTGACTGCCGCGGCTAATTGATCAATCACATGCGAGTCTCTACTACGTCGCAAGTGCGCATAAGCCATCCATCCTCGGTCGCTCATAAAAATCAATCTGAAGCATTGCACCGTTTTTTGATCGATCGTCGATGTCCAGCGCGGCCTCTGCGATCTGGACACATGGTCAACACTGTCTGCCAGCGCTCCACCAATCCACCTGTCATAATCAATCGCTCAGTGCAATCTCGGCGATCGCCGCTACGCTGCTGCTGCGGTTTTTCCATCAATCTATCACCTGGCTGGATGAGAGCAATGCATCAAGGTGAACCGATAAATCCATTGAACTCCAGTTCCAATTTGCCTATACCACTCGAATCGTACGACGTCGATCTCAGTACTCGTATACGCGCGATCGCATCTGGTGTGACAGTTGCCTGAGTGACACTGTGAAATTCCGGTTTCGCGCAATGACAACGCAATGCGCGCAACGCAATCGAGAGCACCAAGTGTCAATGTCATCAGGTGTCAAATGAATTTTACAAATGATCACAGCACCGTCAGGCAGGCGACCATCGTATGTATAGCGGTCAGGCGCGCCAATTTCCACCGGCATATTTCAGATGAGTGATTGTTGTGTTCACACGCGCGCACCGTCCACATATAGGTTTGTGGAGGCATACTTGTCCGATTGCGAGTGCGAATGCGAGGGCTCCTTCGGCAACAGTGGAAAAAGTCTCTGGTCAATCTGTCGCCTGCAAAATGTCATGCTGTTGCGGCTAATTGAACAAGAATTGGTGCTGTGAGTCGTAATGTGTCACTGCTGCTGTTGCTCGGCGACAGAGCTGTGTGCCAGTGTGTGCGTGCGTGTGAGATTTGCATTACCAGTACTGCTGACCGGCTGACCAAGTGATTATGATTGATGCTAATGCAATGCAACGGGGACAAGTAATAATCCATCAAATTACAGTTGACAATAATTATTGAGGTGAAGTTGGTCACAGATTTCCGCGGTCAGTCAAAGTGACGACTGTTGTAGTCCAGCATGGGGCATGGTACTTGTTGGCTGTACTATGGCGTTGAAGTGGACACGATCAAAATGTGTTACGTTTGGACGTCAATTTGGAGGTATATCACACGAATGAGTCAGAATGTGGGGCAGAAACAGAGGTTGCCACAAAAATGAACAACATAGATTGAAAGAGAGTTTCACTCAGTGGCTGGTTTAAGCTGCAAGAGCAGTGCTAATGAAACAAGTTTTCAGCGGACAGATCGCAGTGGTTTTCGACTCAGAAGATGCTCAGTAAAGTTGGCTGCTGAAGTGCAAGTGGACATCAGTCAACTGTCAACTGTCAAATCGCCTTTAGCATTGCGCAAACCAAACCTCTTAAGAAAATACCTTCAAAAACACCTTCAAAGGGGAGCAAGTTACGTGCGACGCAGTCACGTGCATTTTTTTTCTTAAGTAAGACTAATGCGAATCTTTGGATGGCCTTAAACCCAGTCGGAACATTTTTGTACCACAGACTGTAGATGATGCCTCTTTCTAGAAAATCTCTAAAGCTAACAGAGTCAAGACCGGACTCACATAACGATACAAAGGCCTGTTCAAAGTCTTCAAAACGATGAGCATCTCAATCATTTCAGTCATATAAAAAAAAACTTCTCATTCGCCGCGCTCCAGTCAAAGCTAAATGACAGGTACACGTCAAATGATTGTCAAGCTGGGAATACAAAATTCCATATGAACTGCTGTGCTCGATGGCAATTTTTTTGACTTCTCAGCCAGTTAGAAAAGCTTGTCACTTGCCACTTTTCATGTCAAATGACTTAAAAATGTTGTCCTAAATTTGTCACTACCTACGTGTGATCGCTTGTCAAGAGTCTGGTCAGAGGGACTGTCGCATCGCCCTCTCAAGCTAAGATTACTCGTGTAATTTTTCATGTCAAATTTCGACATGCCAACGTGATTAAGACGTAAACATTTGTCCTAAATTTGTGACTACGTGTGATCGCCTATCAAGCGTCTCATGAGAGGGGCTGTCACAGCGCACTCTCAAGCTAAGATTACACGATACACGTGTCATTTTTCGTGGCAAATTTTAACGTGCCGACGTCATTATGACGTTAACATTTTGCCCCAAATTTGTCACTGCGACACAGGAGTGACGACCGATTGGCCGAATTTTAGTGACGTCAGCATGTCAAAATATGCCACGAAAAATGGCACGTGTAATCGTAGCTTAACAGTCTAAAAAATCGCTCTTTTCATCGATGTCTCAGAGTGCTATTTCAGCTCTTACTTATCTCTTCGCTCTCTGTCTGTCTCTCTCTGTCTCTCTGGGTGAACAGTCCCAACGCAAAGTAGTGACCCATTCAAGGACAAATTAATGAATCACACATAAATTTGCTGAAATCCTCAACCACACCCGGACCGTGCTCCTAAATTTTATTTCTTATCCACATGTCAGCGCTCATCGAGTGTAAATCACTCTCGGAGAATGACAGTTTTTTTGTATACGCCTTCCCGATAAGAACTCCAAGCTCCAACTCCAACTCCAGATCATGTGTGTTGGGTGTTGGGTGTTGGGTGTTGGGTCTTGGGTGTATGGCGGCGCGCTCTCGAGGAACCTTTTAACTCGCAACAGCAATCGTCATCATCGTCAAGAGTTGACGTCATTCAGATTTAGCACCTCGAACAGCAAATATTAGCAACACTACGAGCAAAGCAGCCGTCATGATGACAGACGCATTCCCAACCCAATTGGTGATATATGTTCATGAATCAAAGGCCCGCACGAGGACGGATGGCTATGCCCTCGGTGTATATATTCATGAAGGGTTCGTCAGGCTGAATTGCCTTGGGCTTTCGATGAAGCGAAGGCAAACTTCGAGGAGCAAAAGGACACTTCAAGGATACGCTCGTATATGAATGATATTTATGGTCACAAATGCCCCCCAAAAGAGGCATAAACATGTCCAAACACCCACAATCATGGCACATTTTTGCAGCAACTCCAAGGGGTGAACGGAATCAATAGATTCCGACGAAGGAAGCCACAAGAAATAGTGCGCGCTGCGCTGTCTGACGCGAGCACGAAACGAAAGAAGAGATCGTCAAGCGGCGAATCAATGACAATAAATTTCCCTCCGTTATCTAATGTCCTGATTGCACACCCTCATTTTCCTTGATGTATATACAGACACGGGTGCTGGTTGAGAGTGAGTCTGGTCTGATGATGGCCGTGGTGCGAAAGAGAGAAATAATTTGATTGATAATCAAGCGAACAAAACACGGTACGGCAATGGTGGTGCGCTATAGTAACCATGATTTATGTTGCAATGCAAGCAACTGTGCGCCAACCCCCTTATGACGCGATCTTATACAATTGCCGGCGTCGTCGTCGTCGTCCATCGACGAAAGGTGGTTGCTTTTGAGACTCCTTTTCTTCGTCTGCACTTGTTCCATTTGGCTGGAAGTTTCCTTAGCCCATCAGGGGTGGTTCCGCATGCACATTTCATCGATGTCAATAAATCGTGCACGAAAAAAAAAAGAAAGCAAAAACTACGAAGACGACTTCAGAACGGAGAAAGGAACTGCTACGCGATAGCAGTTAATGTCAGACCAACGAAAATATATAACAGTTGCAAAAAAGCTAGCGCCCTGTGTGTGCATATACACGAGTAGGAATACCCCCTTGCAGTTGTAATGATTGTTTGGCAAGGGATGAGGTGGGCTGTCAGGCTCAGGACATGAGAATGGGAAAATTCAAAAATTTTCCTAAAGAAGGTTAAATGCCACCTTTGTGCCATAACCACCTCCTCCCCCTCCTTGTCAAGAGTCCCGATCTCATGGTGTGTATAACAAAACAACCCTTGTTCTGTGGGGTTTATATTTTTTGTTGTCTCAGTAGTCCTTTGCGTTGGCGGCAGCATTGTGTGTTCCTGCTTCATACTCTGGTCCTGTTGATGGGGTGTTTCGTCTCACTTCAATCTCACAGGAAGATAGACAGAAACGGAATGACGACGACGACGACGGGCATATATATATATATATGTATACTGGGGACATGTTTTGGCATTTGTGTTGGTGTACCTTATTCAGGCGAACGCACCCACCCTTTTTTGGAGTGGATGCGCCGCTGCTCAGCTTGATGTTGTTACTTTGTTTCTTTGTTTTGTGATTCGTTTCGTTTTGTTTTGTTTGCTTTTGGGTGAGAAGCTTGACAGGGAGGTGGATGTGTACACGTCTTCAGAATCCAAAATGGCAGACGTGTATCCGAAGGCAAGTGCTTTTGATGCATCGCATCGCAGGGAGTGATACATTTTTTTTTTTTTAATTTTAAGGATTTCGTTGGGAATTTTCTTAAGAATCGTTATAGTGAGGACGGGAGGTAAATGAACTACTTATTCGGTCGTGAATTCGCCTATGGTTGTGCCGGACTATATATTTAGGAGCTAGGGGCATTCTGTCAGCTTCTGTCAGTTGACGCGGCCTACCCCTTGGTCAAACTTTGTTCTTTTGAAGGATGTGACGGGTATAGATCTAGGAGACTCTATACACCAGTCCTACTCTATATCACAGGAGCATGCAGATGCGTAAGCAGGATTAATGAGCCCTCCCCCCTTGCCCAGCGTACAGCACTGGCAGAAATTGGTCCTTAGCTAAGGGAGGAGGTGTACACCTGGGTACTGGATACCTATTCCGCCGTCTTGACGGTTGGCGTGACGGTTTTAGGAGTGTACTTTTTGACAGTGAACTTTTTACGGAACCCTGCTTTTAAAATCGCTTATCCATCGGCAAATAGCAGTAGGGGCGCGTGGATATCAACCCTCTGATCGACCGTAGGGTCTATTGTCTGCTTCAAAACAATCAGAGCGCCTTGAAGGAAGTTATCAAATGGAACTGGCATTGAGTTTCTTAACAAACGACTACGAGGTTTCGTATCTGCATTGGATGTGACTCTTGACTCAAAAACTAAATGCTGGTTACACTGGACGAAACAGAGGACATTTAGTTAGATCAGCAGAGTGTTGGTAAGGAATACACTAAACAATTACCATACGATGCCATACATATGAGAATGCCTTAGATGCACTGAAAATGATGACGTAGTTGATCCACTGGTGTAAGGGTCTAAGTGGCGCATTTCCAAGTACAAAATGCGCCATTCGTAAATGTGATTAAGTAACAGCTGACACTGCAGTACATACTTTCGGCGATCAACTGCCACATGCGTCGAATATGGTGACGGATAGTACAAGAGCCCTCAACTAATTTGGAGTATGCAACTGGAGGGATTTAGACCGTACTTTAAGGCTTTTTTTTAAGTTTAAGTTTAAGTTTTCGATTAAGGCCAAGGCCCATCCAAACCAGCGGTGCCACCTAGGTAACTAAGTAACCTCTTCCACAAGTAGATTCATTCATTCGAAGACGGTTCTAAAAACTAGCCCAAGGTTGTTAATTCCAATATCGGAACTGCGTCCTTTGTGGACGTCTAAGCTAGATTATGACTGGAATATCTCTTGTACCTTTTAGTTTGAGGGTGACCAAGAAAGTTGTTGAGCTCTTTAGGGGATGACATATCAACCGATCGAAATAGCTTCCATGCCTCAAATTGAAGGCGCACTGACATAGTTCAGTGTGAAGTCAAGTGAGAACAGAATGATCTTTAGCTGTCGAGATAGTGGAAGACACATCGGTCCTGAAACCGCCGATTATTTGACTGTTTTTTTTTTCCAGCGATTTGGTTTCAAAAGCTGCAGTCAACATCGTAAGCAGGTTCGCGCTTCTCAGGCAGAAACTTACTAAGCCTCAGTTAAAAATTCATCTCACATATGAACTTGAATGACAAGGTAGGTAGGTCTGGAGCATAGGACTCAATCCTAGACCGAAGCTAATGAGATGCGGTTTCAATCTTCATCCGTGGTCTCAAAACACTGACCTCACGCAGTTGTCACCTTACACTGAACAAAACTTGAGTATACTCTGCTAAATACCGAAGCCACCCTAAGCCCCTTTTTTTTGCAAGACACTTGTCCTTTTCCTATCAAAATTTGATCGCCAGCCGAAAGAGATTGACACTAACGCCTACAGTTCGATGAGCTCTGTTTTTGGTCTCGCAAAAAGGACCACTAAATCTGTTATACACAAAACAAACATGCAACACGAGTCCGCATGCAAGTACTACCATACACTATTCAGTGGAAAAGCCTTCCCTCAGGCAGCAATGAATCTCAATGTTCATGTCCGAAATGCTGGTCATGTCCATTGGTACCAACGCTTCTGGCTGTGCTGATGGGTTTCACTTGTTTTTTTTTTTTTTTTTCGTCTTCTTCACTCCTGGCCGCGTGTATATTTTACGATTGTTAGCTTTGCAACTTGAGCCCACCACTCGCAGAAAGGCTGGACGCAACAAGAAAAAAAAAAGAAAAAGAAAAAAGAGGCAGACACACTGAACGCGATAAATTGTCAAGTTTTATGCTCATGCACTAGATTTCATCCGAGGGGCAATCTATATACAAAATGACGACGACGACGACGACCACGGACGATGACGATGGAGTGGATGAGTGTGTGTCCAGCTGTCGGTCTGTTCATCATAAAAATCAACTTTTCATCCTTCTTCGGGGAGTGACATTGGTGGTGCACAAACATTTTCGCTCCTGTCGGTTTGGGCGAAGTCTATAAAACCCTGGCCACAGGTTTAGTTCATCATTTTGTGTGCCGATGTGCATATTCGTATAGTTCCTATAAAGGAATCATCCAGCTCACACAGCAGCGCAAACATTGAAATGGAACACGAAAGTCAGTGTTGGCACGATGATGGTTTAGACAGTGGGGTTGGAAAGAAGAGGTTTTTTTTTTCTGAGCTTCTTTTTTCCAGCTTGCGTTTTTGAAAGGGTTCCTAAGGTCTTGGAAGCCCGTTTGGGAGGTTGTCTTCAGTGAAACTCCTATTTTGAGGTTGCCTAAAAATCGTCGTCCAATTTGGTGGACACTGCCAAGATGAATTTAATTTGTGCGCTACTGGGTCGCAAGTAACTTTGTTATATAGAAAGATCGAAGATTTGAAGAGAGTATGAGGCTAAGGTAGTCAAAATTTGGAAATGAAGTTTGAAGCAGGTTCTCTGCGTCGTTTAGGATTTAGTTCACTGTACTTAAAGGGCAGCAACGAACACAATATTTTGATATGATCATCAAACATTGCGACAGCTATAAGCTCTTTTATAGGTGCAGGGGAAAATGTAGAGCCACTAGAACTGACCCCTATGGTAGCCCATGGTTTATCTGCCTTTGTTTTGATGTTGGTGGATGGCTACTTGATAGGAATTCGACGTAGATTGCGAGGACAGTAGAGCCAATATCTCAACTAAGGCAGGAGCTTCTTTATAGTGAGTTACATCCTAAACGCCGTAGGGGATTCGCCTTAAACTTATTTTCCAAATTTCTACTTAACAGATTTATGTAACGAATTTTATTTACGAATCTAGCAGGTACCTGCGTTATCTAGAGAGAGCGACTTCATTTTGCGAGGATAAGTCCTGCACAAGGTCTGTTCTCTATCCAGTAAGTGTTTGGTGAAAGTTAAGAAGAATAATGGACCCCTGGCCGTCCTTCCTGCTTGAGAATTCTCCGAAGACTCCTTTTGCAAAAATAAAGACCATGACCATATTATAGTGTATTTGTTGATAGAGAGAGAGAGAGAGAGAGAGAGAGAGAGAGAGAGAGAGAGAGAGAGCGACAGGGACAGCAAACGACGCCGAATTTCTTGCCGCTCTTTTGACATTTCTCTTCAGTAAGGTTAGCCATTTCATGATGAAAAGATATACGAGTAAACAACGAGTCGAAATTATTAAAATTTACTACCGAAATTCGGAGTCAGTGGCCTCAACGTTAAGAGCGCTACGTCCAATTTCACTTTTATGTACTTTTTTAAACTTTTGTTTTGATATTGGTCTGGCTTATGTAATTCTATGCCGCACATACTGTCTCGTAGTCTTCAAAACACTCATCATTTTTCCGCCACTCTAAGCGCAGCGCCACCACATCCATACGAATGCGAACTCCGCACGGACATTTGGGCTCTTGATATTTATGACTTCGCCCAGGCACGAAATGATGATCTCAATCGCCACTGACGCTGGTAGTACCATAGGGTGACTGGACAGCGAGCAACTCACGTATCTCATAGAAAACGAAAACCGCTCAAAGGCATTACATAAACAAACATGACAGACGGACATGCAAATACAGAGTGTTGGGCCTAGGCACCCCTCCCCCCATACAAAAGCGTCGCTAAATTGCTGCCAAAAAAAAAACAAGTTCTCCTTTGGGTCTCTCATCGACAGAGCGATTTATCCGCTCAACCTGAAGTTGAAGTCGAACAGTTTAAAAATGAATTTTCCGCAAAAATATTATGACAAAGAAAAATATGCTACTCCCCAGCCCCCTTCCCCCTGCGCAGCACTTTGGGAGGGGTAGCTACTTGATTACTTGGTTATGTCGCTCATGGAATTGGCTTGAAACATTGCACCACCATACACTATATAGCATCAGCCAACAGCAGCAGCAGCAGCAGGAGCAGTAGGAGACCACCCATTTTCGGTGGCTGAAAGTCTGTTTGGTAATTTCTGTGATGATTTATTTCCGACAGCCCGTATTTCATTTGCCTTGGTGCAGTTTTCAATGGAAGATGGAACTGCCTCGGCGCACATAGTATACTGGGTGCTGGCGGTTGCTAGCAACTCTTTGCGAATCACTCGTTGTCGGTTTTTGTTCCGGTCTTGGTTATTCTTCTTATTCTATGGCAGTGCCACCAATACCGCACCCAGTGCTGCCATCGTTGACATTATGAAATATCTGGGACGTTTTGCGAGGAAAAAGTTTTCGTTCCGTTTAGGCGAATCCTGGAGTAGAACGAACCACAACGACGACGACAACGACGACGACGGTATATGCAGAATGATTTTCGAATTGTAATGCTCCGGATCGGAACGCGACAGACACTTGGCTTGGACAGTTGGACTGACTGAGGAGAAGGCGAAGGGCTCGGCGGCGTCGGCACTCGGCGCTCGGTGGTTGAATGCCGCTTGCTGAGCGACATCGAAATGATTCGTCCTTTCTGATGGCGGCAGGGAGGGGGGAACACTGAAATTCATAGTTTTTGCCGCCATTAGTCTTGCAAATGGTTTTGAATAGGTTTTTCATTGAGGCTATAAATTTGCACGCAAGTCAACTTTTCGGAAGGCGCAGTTGGCATGGGGTTGGGTGTCCTAATGGTGTCATCGTACACAGTGGACCAGCAGAAGTTTCCTCTAGTTTAGAGACTACTTTTCTATGACCATTCAGTAGCACCCGCTCGTCAATCAATTTCAAAGGCATTTGCCATGCTATACACAACCTGTCCACCGTATGCCCACAACAACTGTCAGCGAAAAACGCGCGTGTGCTTCTGAAAATTCACGGTAAATTCCATATAAAGGATAACAGGCACGCTTTTGTGTGTGTTTTTTTTTTTCGAAACAGACCCCCTAACCAAACCCATGGTCATCGCGAACATCGCGTTGTCCATCACAGTCGACGCACACATGGTCTCGGCCAATTGAAATATTTTCCCATCTCCATTGCTGCACCAGTGCTTGCTGCGCTCCTGAATTGAATTGGATTGGATGGATGGACCGAAATGAACATGGACGCGCAGTTTCCCATAAATTATTCCGCAATTATCATGTCCCGAGGAGCTCAGTCCTAAATAACTAGCAGAAGTACTACGCGCCTCCGTTGAGTGTGGATACACCAACCAGATGTTGCTGTGTTTTTATTTTGCGAAACCAGGATTGGGGCGCCGCACTGGGCCGACCAAGAGTGGCTGGTATACGTAAACTGGTGATGGGTAGAGAGATGTCCGTGCGGTGTATGTAAATTTGATGACCACTCATGTCCTTTTTTGTCATCTTGTGTAGAAAAGTTGGTTTTTTGTTTGCCTCCCGCTTGATTAGGATAGCGAGACAGTGTTGTCGGACATTTACACGAAACAAAGGTAGTTTTGCAAAAAATAAAAAAGACCCCTGATGCGTTTCTGGGAAATTGCACAGTTGTGACTTGTGAGTATTTTCAGCTAAAATGCTGTTAGTTTTGGAAAGAAATCCGAGGAGAAGAACATCAAAATGATGATTGAGAATTGGTCGCCTGTTTTAAGAATCCAACAGGGGCTTGCGGCACCGCAGTTACACCCAGAGTGGTATAAAAACGCGAGCTCAATTCCCCAAGTCGCATAAACATTCACAGCCGTATTTATTAGATTCTCTTAGGATGCCTCTACGATATTGCTAAGTTAAAAGGCCTCTACCTACCCTCTACCCCCTACCCCTCTACGTGGCTTCCTGAAGTTGTTATCTCTTCTCTCTATATAAAGGGTGGTTAAATTTTAAGGGCCGATGTTGAATGTGAACCACACCTAAACATCAAGTTTTTTTCTGCATTTCATTTGACATTTCTCAATTTCAGACTAACTCAATATGAACTATGGAGAGATACACAATCGAGCAACGCGTTAAAGTTATTCAAGCTTATTATGAAAATGGGCGTTCAAATCAAAATGCATATCGTGCACTTCGTGATTTTTTCGGTCAATTTAATTACTCGTCAGTTTTCACCTCAGTGGATTCGTCAATAAGCAGAATTGCCGCATTTGGGAGAATGATAATCGAAGAGTGATTGTCGAAAAACCAAATGCATCCACAAAGAGTGATTGTTTGGTGCGGTTTATGGGTTATAATAATCGGGCCGTATTTTTCCAAAATGAGGCAGTTACTGTGAATGGTATTCGCTATCGTGAGATGATAACGAACTTTTTATGGCCCGAATTGGAAGATATGGATGTGGACGATATGTGGTTTCAACAGGACGGTGCCACTTGCCACACAGCTAACGAAACAATGGCTCTTTTGCGCGACAAATTCAATGGCCGTGTTATCTCACGTGGTGGCGATGTCGATTGGCCGCCAAGATCATGTGATTTGACAACGTTGGACTTCTTTCTTTGGGGTTATTTGAAAGAAAATGTTTACGTCGATAAGCCAACAACAATTCAAGAGCTAAAGGATGAGATAAATCGGCACATTAACGGCAAAGAATCTCAATTATGCCTCAGCGTCATCGAAAATTTGGACCATCTTTCCAACTCTAGTAAAAGAAGACGGCACGCTAGCAACAACACCTAAAGAAAAGGCAGATCTTTTCGCTAGCATGTTTTCAAAGAATTCCACCCTAGATTCTGCACAGCTAGAGCCACCAAATATCCCGAGGATACAATCATCGATGGCAGAAGTGAAATTTCGGCCTCGAATAATTCAACGCATCCTTAAAGAACTCGATTGCAATAAGGCAACGGGACCCGATGGAATCCCAGCTATAGTACTCAAGAACTGTGCACCAGAACTTGCACCTGTACTCTGTAAGCTGTTTAGCATGTCGTACTCCCAGAAGACGTTTCCTTCTTGCTGGAAGACCGCTCGCATTCAACCTATTCCAAAGAAAGGGAAGAAATGTCTGCCACAAAACTATCGTCCAATAGCGTTACTTTCAATGCTCTCTAAAGTAATGGAAAAGGCAATAAATGTCGAAATAATCAAATATCCAGAAGGCCATCGATTAATAAGCGACAGGCAATACGGATTTCGGAGCCGTCGTTCCACTGGTGACCTGCTTAGCTACGTAACGCACTTATGGACACAATCAATTGAACAACACGGCGAATCCAGAGCCGTAGCCTTGGACATATCAAAGGCATTTGACCGAGTCTGGCATAGAGCCCTATTAGGCAAATTAGCGTCTTACGGATTACCACAACAACTCTGCGGATGGATGCAAAATTTTCTTCTGTGGGGGTGTGCCGCCGAGGTCGCGGCGGCCATTTAACCACCCTTTATAAAAATGTTATTAATACGTGGACATCCGAAGTTTCCGTACACTTTTTAAGTATTTATTATGAAATATACGGAATGAAACATATCATTCGAAAGGTACTGTGCCATACATGTGCACCATCAAAAAATCGTGGAAATGTGTCGGCATTAAGACTGGTAAAATTAAGTTAAGAATTCCCCATACAAAATGCTTATCATCATAAACTAAGTATGAAATAGACTTTTTTCTTACGTCTCCCCATCCCTCCAGCTCTCAGTTGTACTGTCTGTACAGTGTACACTGTGATTACGTGTGAAGCAGGAAAAAAATTTAAATTCCAAATGGCGCGAGGTGTAATAAACTATCGACACTCAGTAGTGTTCCTACATCGTGGTATCTCTGCCTTTTTGTGGGAATTTCGATTTCCGAAAAACTTTCGGTACGTAAAAAGAAAACAATATTAAAATTGTAGGAATATCGCAATAATCTGACAGGAAAACATTCAAACTACATCATGAAAATCAACGCACTGAATGTCCATAAAAGGAGATTTGCCTACAGGAAAAATTTTTAATACCAACAAATTGTCATTATAATGTTAATCAACTGCGATTTTTGTGATTTTCTTTCCGTACAATACAAATTTTACTTTTTCTTTTTTTTTAATTGAGGCGATTTGAGTTCGATGAAAAGGGAAAAATTACCACGCTTCGTGGGAAAAATAAAGAGGGAGTGCTAAGAACACTGACTGATATTAGTTTTGCCTATTTGTTAGGTTTCTATCAACTGATGGAAGCGTTCTGAGAGTTTTAGTAATTGGGCTAGGTATTCGTTGTTTTTTTTTTCTTTTTCACCACGAAAACGCATGTGTTCAACATGAATTACTAAAGGAATAAACTGTTCAAAATTTATTCGTGGAAAATAAAATTAGATGTTTGTTCCCACAAATATTGTGTCTGTTTTCATTTGTTGTTTTTGCGGAAAGATCATTTCGCCGGGAATGTCAATAGGAAAACGACAACGAATTCAAATGAAAGAATCGATCATTTTCTGCGACACAAATATTTTGCTCTAAATTTTCATAGTGACGTACTAAAATTTAGATCTGGAGTAAAACTTATTTCCTCATGGGAGTATTTTTCGATATCTAGATGTAGCTTTGTCTTTTATAAAAAAAACTATCTATATCGAAAAATATGTGTATGCAATACTAAATAAAGTGCACGACTGGGTCGAACAAAACTTTCTCGTTCATCAAAAGTTTTGTTGGTTATTTTCTTATTTTATTAGATTGGTACGTAAAGATCTGACAAGCAATGGTAGGTAAAAAGGGTTCATGAAATATAGAAAAAGGAATACATAGTGTTAAATAAAATTCACTTTTAGTTTTTATTAGTTGAAGGTCTAGAAACAGACAGTAGTCGCAAGTTCTTTTTAGAGATTTATAAGCGCCTACTGTACTATTTTATAGCTTTTCCACTTTACAAGTTTTTGAGTACGAGAACAAGTTTTATAGGAGTTTCTGATTTTTGATCTTTTTGGGAATGATTTTCTTTTTGAATGGAATAGATTAATGACGCTGGCTTAAGTTGTCAATGATTGGAAGTAGTGTTCGTGATAGATGTACATATGTATACATATGTATATGCAAGAATTCAGAGATTTGTTTTTGAATTTGAAATAGCAGTTATTAACTGAATATCGCGATGAACGTGTGTGGGGGTCCAAATGAGAAGTTTAAATATTTTAAGGTGGGTGCATATTCAAAATGGTTGAAAAAAAGTAGAAGTGGGTTAAAATCCACTTGTTGCTATTATTGCATATTTAAAACCTGCTGCGATTTGAATTTTAAAGTGCAATATTGAGTTTTAAAAATACATATGAAGAGAGATCGGCTTTTGGGTAGTAATTTTTGAGAAATAATTAAAAAACAGATTTATTCGAATTTTCTGAGAAAAACTAAGTACGGGATCTTATTTAGAATACTGATATTATCTTTAATATGTATTTTGATCAAAATCGTTAGAGCGGTTTTTGTAAAATTTGGCAGACAAAACAGTACCAAATATTGCAAAGTTTAGTTTGAAAAAACACTGTTTTTGTTATCTATATAGCTAAAAACCGATGATATGTTATTATTCGCGATATAAGCATTACTTGGTTTTTAAAGTTTTATCGATGTCAAAAATGGGGTTTTCGAGATATGAGCGGTTTTTAAAAATAGCGTTTTTGGTGATTCGAATTGAAAATTAAGGACGCAACAATTTTAAGGACATCAGTATTACTCTAAGTTTGCATTTTGGTCAAAACCGTTATTGCCGTTTTCTGGTAAGCTAAGAAAAACTAAATTTAAAAAAAAAATACTTATTTCAAAAATCCATTTTACGATAGTACCGAGAAAAACTGAGTTTGCCATTAAGATGAAAATGACCATATAACCTTAGAAACTAATTTTTGTTGCAATCGTATGGACCGTTTTCGAGATATGTATGTCCAAATTTCAAAAGTACCGTTACTCGAATTTTTAGTCAAAAACTGGGTATATTTAATCATGGTAACCTCACGCACTTAAGCTGAAATTTTAATTTTGGTTGAAATCGTTACAGCCGTTTTCGAGCAAATCATACTGGTACGAACAGTTTATATGGGAAGTACCATTAATATTGAGGTTACGTTGCAAATTAAAAAACGGCCCCGAGCCCTAAGACCACAAACTCCAAATCTGAAGTTTGAATGAAATCCGGTCAGCCGTTTAGGCTGTAGGCCTGCGGGACAGACGACAGACAGACAGACAGGCAGACGGAAAGACCGGAGAGAATTTTGCGACCCACTTTTCTGAGTTCGTCTATCATCGTAATGTCAGAATTGATTGACATCTCGGGTAATGGAGAAAGCTAAAAACGTGGGGTCAATTTTCGACCACAAGCGAGACTAGTGCGAAATTAATGCACAAAAAAATTAGTTTCACTTTTTCTTTTTGCTTACAATTCGACCAAAAGAAATGACATTTGATGCAAAAATATATTCCTGTAACCTCTAAGCAGTCCGTAAACGCAAATAGCGCAGCCCTAGAGTAACTTTGCTCAATAAAAATCCATACAAATCACATTTTCCTGCATAAGGGCATTTTATAGGGTGCGTAAAGAGATAAGCAGACTACGCTGGGTTTATAAATAAGGCTGTTAATGCGTGCGACTAAAGACCCAACTGCAATTTTGAATCGAATCCACACTATATACCCACCAACACCACTCCAAACCGGACCACTTAAGTGGATTTATGGTTGCAGGCTTCGGATTGCCCCCGTGCCTGGTGTCTTGCAAAGTACACCATAATTTGTTTCAAATTAGAAATCGAGTTGCCGCATCACTCCTATCCACAAGTGAATCAAGAATTAAAATTCAACTGATGATAAAAAACAAATGCGCACGATAATAAATAACAATTAATCAGCGCGAGTCAATAACCTGATTCGAATTCAGTGTGACAGTTCTTTAAATGGACGCCAGACCAAGTGAATTTTGAAAATTTATCACTACAACGATGACAATTTGAGAGACAGAAAACTCAACCATATACTCAAGCGCATCATGCGGGATACTTTACGAGATCCTGGGGGTTGAAGATCGCCAGCGAACAAAACAAACTGTCACATTGCCTTTGTGTCTTGTGAATTCTTGTTTCGCGTCATTTTTCCTCATTTTTCGGCATCTTGAGTTATTGGGAAATATTTCATCAAGTTGGAAATAATTTTATAATACGGACACACGTGTTAAGAAAGAAAAAAAAAAAAAATGCTTATAAAGTTGACATCGAATTTATGGGGAATTTTAAATTGTTTTATGATGGACCGGGGCCCGAGAGGGGTTGGGGTTCCTTTGGTAATTAGCTTATTTGACATATGGATTAAGAACTTGTTGTTCGGTGGTGACGGCCAATTTATTTGCTTATGGACGCTGAACGAGTTGGCAGCTTTTGTGGCTTAAACAAGTCGACTTGTCATCGCCATAAATCATGCCATGAATTTTCGAGAAATTAAAAAAAACTTGTCAAAACTGTTTTGTTGAGAGAGAAGAGAGACTGCATTTATACCTTCAATTGGATGGAGTACAAGCAGTATTTTTTCTTTTTAATTTCTACACCTATACTTGGTTGTGCCTGGGGATGGCGATGGGCTCGCTATAGTGCCATAAAATGCCGATGAGGTCTCGCCATACACTTTGGGCTCCCAGTTGAATAGCTGTTATGGTGGCCATGGTGAAGTGGTCAGTGGGTTTGTTTGCAATCCGGAAGTTTCCACGACAGGGAGCACATAAATAAATCTGCAACAGGGATGATCAAAGAGTGTCTTGTTAGAAATCACAATAAAATTAATATCAGTATAGTCCGGTCCGAGAGGCAGCTCTCCGGTTGCTGCCCCAGTTGACCAGTTGAGTTTGAGTAGAAAATTTACATCAAAAGAAGGAAACACTTCTGTTGGATCAGAGCCAACCGAAGAACCACCATTTTTGTTTCGTGTCTAAATGCGTTCTGGGAGAAGAACTGAAATAACTCCTACATTCTTTCACCATATCAATCGTTTGATCACACTTAAGGCATTGACTTTTTGGTGTAAACTTTTTCAGCGAATAGTTTCTTATATGGTATTTAAAGGCTTCTATCGAGAAACCGAAAAAAAAGGTCCAAAAAGTGGTAAGAAGTGGCAAAAAAGCGGCCATTAGTGGTCCAGATTGAGAAGTTACTACTGGACAGATTGAACTGCTTTTGGCTGCATCTAAATTAGTAAGACTCACCCTCGAATATAGCCGGATGATTTTTGAAAAAGATGCCTTCCCGCTATATTTGTGAAGCTACTATCAGACGGTTTGTGTATACGCCAAAATTTGTGAATAAATTTATTCATTATATACATAAACCGTCTGAACCACAAATTTTATAGCAACAAATGGGATACACAAACGGTTTGTGTATCATTTGTGAATAGCATACACAAATCGAATTTGTGTATAAACATAAATCGTCTGATCGGGTACACAAATTTATTTATGCATTTGTGTATCATTTGCGTACCTCATTTCATTTGTGTGTTCCTAAAATTAGAACATGCACAAATCATCAACACAAATGGTTTTAGGAGTTCAGTTGAAAAAAAGATTAAATGAGATTTCCTTTATGAGAACTTGGTAGGTATGTTGATGAAATATAATGAAAAATATACTGGTTCTTATTTGAATATAAAAATATCCTGCAACCTGCAGTTTGCACAAGCACGCATTGCTCTTTTTTTTTGTGTTAAATAAACAAAACTATTCTTTTGGATTTCTCTTTTTTGACATGTATACGCATGTATTTATAAATTGCATTATTATGGTTTAAAATCGACTGCTTTTTATGGTAGATTATTATTATTCTGAGACCCCGTTGATCGTTGGCTATATGGCTTCACGATATTTGGCCGCAGAGCAAATGCATCATCAGCGACGAGAACATACGGAATGGGTATTTCACGGCCAGGTAGTACTTTCGGCGGTGGAAAGCAAAGCTGTTGGGTCGCCGCCATCGAACTTCCGTTGCGGCCAACATCGACGTAAATCAGTTTATATTCGGCGTTTGCGATGCTGTGCGTGGCCTTATAATTATAAAAAACGCTACCCGAATTGGTGGTGCCACCATAGATTAGATTAGATTGTAGGGCGGGAGAGCTTTAAATGAGCTCTGGCACTGCGGCTTCTTAGAGGAGCCTATCGTACCTTCCCTGGTAAATTCTTAGAGCCATATCTTCACTCCAGAGACCGTCAGGAAGACAAGGATCTTCTCTGAGTGTATGTTCGCAAGAGATGCTGAATTAACGATTTCATCACATAGGATGTTTTTTCCTGAGACGACAAAGGGCCGGACATTCTGTGATTATGTCAAGAGAGGATTCGTCACTCTCGAGACAAAGTCTACAGATGGGATCCGGTGAGACGCCAATGCGGTGAAGATGTTTTTTCACGCGAACGTGGCCATTGATTATTCCTGTTAGTATTTTGAGGTTGTTTTTATCCAGATTAATCAAGAAGAGTGATTTTCTGGAGGAGATTTTGGGAAAAATGTCCTGGTGCAATTCTGCCCAGCTGTGTTTTGCCAGATCTCGTTAGACTCTATACAAGATTGCTTCTTGATGTAGTTCCTGAAATGATTTTTGCTGACTCCGCAAAATGATTCAGGTCCAATGAGTGGAGTGGTTGCTCCGATTTTAGCCAGTGAGTCAGCCGATTCGCTACCCTTAAATTCCCTATGGGCTGGAATCCAGTGGAGGATGACTAGGAAATTGCCACAGCTCATTAAATTGCTTCGCTATAGCTTATTAACCAGCTGCTATTGACAAAGAGTCTTAAATGAGGACTTTCAGGTAGTCGTCTAAAAGAACTTTATATATTGCAACCAGCACTTCCTGAATAATGGTAGAAATTATATTTTGTGGAGTCCGAAAAAGATACTGTAGCGATCGGAAACTCTTTCCAGAGGCCAGAAAGCGCAGCGTCAATATCAGTCGCACAGATGCAGGAATGTTGGTGCGCATAACTGTATCGGCCTTTTGAATGTACGGCATTACTAATTGAAGCAAATAATGAAACTGAGCTGCAGTCATTCGGACAAAATTCTGATACAATTGCGGCTTTTCGGCACGCAATTCTAAAAGAAGTTTTGAGCAAAAGCCGTGTGTCTCGTGGTGGCCAAGCCAATTTTTTCTCCAACACGAACGGCGCTTGCGTGGTAACACGACGACGTTTTGTTGGCTTTCGTCTTCCTTGTCGGTATTAAGTAAATACGCAGCCAAAGTTATTGAGGCACATTTAGGCACTCTTATTTTTACCAATCGAAACGATGACAGAAGGTATTTTTATTTATTTAATTTTTTGATTTGATATATACGTCAAAATCAACACAGGAAAATAAAAACCAATTTGATATACATTATACACAAATTCCATTTGTATAGAAATTTACAAACCGTCTGAACCACAAATCTGTATACACAAAATAATTTGTATATAGCGTATTTGTGTATGGCAATAAGCAAATGAAATTTGTATATTTTTCTCAAAATACACAAACCGTCTGAACCACAAATTTTTGTGGAATACACAAATGGCACAAGTGTTCGAATTTGTATACAATTAGTGTATGCGATATTCAAATAAAATTTGTGTATATCTACAAATCGTCTGATAGTAGCTTGAGAATTCGCCTGAAACCGAATTTCTGTTGCCCAATGAATGATACGGCAGGCTTCGAAATAGTACGAGATTTTTAGCCCATCTAAAAGACAAAATTCTACAGATAGATATGGTCGATTTAAATCTTCGTATTTCATTTTAATTTAAAAAATTGAGTTGTTTGAAAACAGAAATTTTTTGAATGATGGACGACGCTTTTTCAACGGAAACTAGGACGATTCATCGAAAATGGTGAAACACAACCATTTATCAATCACTGTTCGCTGTTCCTGGGAATATTTGGGTGGTTTTAAGCCTGACATAGTCACATTGCATTCGTTCCAAACATGAAAAACTCACACGAAACGAATGGTTATGAGAAGCTAGGCGGAGGGTCCTTACGAAATTGTTGCGCCAACCATTTATTTTTTTATAATCACATTCAACAAGTACCATTTGTCTTTCATGCTAAACAGAGCTATTCGATTCATATATAGGACTCTCACTACCCCCGCACCTCAACCCACTTCCCGGTTAAGATTTAGTTTACAATTTCCCGATTCATTCCATTACCTGCATTTTAAGCCAGACTCTCAATATCCTTTTACCCTACTCATACTTATCCGCAAAACGATAACAATTCCTTTTATACGAAAATACACAGCGAATACGGTGCGACCAACAATTTACTATTATGGTGACCGGTATAAATTTTACCACCTCCTTCCGGCTGAACGCGGCAGCCATTTTATTCTCCATTTCAACCGTCTTTTTTCAGGTGTCAACCATCTCAAAGAAAACGAAGAAAATTCGGCAAAAAATTTCGAAACTACTGCCAGTGAGATGGTAGCGTCGGTCCGTTGGCGGCAGCCCCCATAACCTTTAACTTATCACGTCCATTACCATTACTCGCTGTCAAATAAAACTCCGCTTCGAAGTTCCAGTGTTATATGTGTGGCAGGAGAGAATCAACTTATCCGCTATCCGCACAACCTCAAGCAGTCCAACAAAAAAAAAAAAAAAAAATAACAGCAACACCCCCCCTAAAGTTCAAAGAAAAATCCCCCTGAATAACGTCGCAATCCTGTATAACTGTAAATAGATTGAAGTAAATCACATCACCGATAAGATCGAGTAATACTAAGAAGTCGCATAAAGAAGATGCTATCTTGAAGGGTGTACAGTACAGCAGGGCGACTGCCAGGGTAGCTCTCGGTGAATTGAAGCGACAGCTCTCTGCCATAATTCTAGCTGCCACCCAAGGCGTTGGTCGTCGTTGTCGCCATTTTCATTTTGTTGTACCCGTTCGGAGTGTGCCCGTGTCCGTGCCCGGACCCACTTACGGTCCTTTTCGGGTGAGTTTATACAGATTAGTTTCCGTTACGAGCTCATCAATTTTAGACCGAAAAGGGATGATGGCTTTCATCCCTAATTACCTTCGGGGGGGTCGGTTCCGAAAGCCAAGGCCCAACACATTCCGTATGCTCGTATGCTGATGATTGTGTGTGTGTGATTTTTTAACCAACCGACCCGTTGTTTGATTGAGGGGTGGAAGTCCAATGCACGACGAATGCATTCGTTGCGGAAGAGCAGACATCAGCAAAAAAAAAATACAAAAATACAAAATATACAGAGAACCTGTCCAAAAGATGGACTGGACAACGCAGCGAAAGGATGCACGACCGGGCAACAGGATGCACGACCAACGCCGACCCCGACGTGTGCTTATCTGTGTGCGAAGTGGTCAAAGTGGAAAATTGCTTTAATTAAATTGAATCGAGAATGACTGAGCTGCTGCTCTGTTGTGGGGATTTTTTGTTTCCCTTGGGACCGGCCGTCCAGCACAACACAACAACAACAACAACAAAAAAAGTGCATTCCCCGAGTAAGAGTAAAGTGAAATGGAAAAAATAGGCTCGAGGTCGACGATGGGATATCAGGTCGAGTGAAAGGTGCGGTCAATCACGCTGCGGACAAGCCTGTAACCAGATTGTTGTGTGTGCGACGCGTTGTAATTGAAATGTAAAAAGGAATGAATTCAATCAGGAGACCCCGGCTGGCTCTATGGTAGGGGTAACTGATGCTTCTGTTAGAACTGGACTCTTCTGGTGACTGGTTTTTGTGAATGGATTTAGGGGATGGTGGGCACGTAAAGAGGACATAAAAGATGGCTAGGAAAATAGTCCCTTGAAGAGCGTCCATTTTGAAAGTCCAATAAGCGACAAAGTATGTTCCAGTTTTCTATGTAAAATTGATATGATCGCGTGGACTTACAGCTTCGCAGATGCGTCGATTCGACCCCTGAATTCATCGAACATAACCCAAATTCTGACAGTTGGTATTGCCGCTACTGTCACTGTTTTCGCTACTGCTTTTGTGGTGTACAACTAGCCCGAGCTCTCTAGGGTTATGGCCTCAGTTGAGAAATTCTGTCAGCCAGATATACAGACGATTTGAATGGCATTCCCGCCCTATGAGCGCCTCACTCACCGACAAGTCATCTGAATTCGCATTCTCCATCCATCACATCGGTACCACTTATGCCACTCAACAACCGACTATAAACAGTAGATAAATGGAGGGCGCCCTCAGGCTTTGTAAAGCGCATCCAGACAAAGTCCAACTCTTGTATATTCAAACCCATTCCGTTTGACAATCGCTTCAAACTCATATAGTTTGTTTTTCCAACCGATGCGATGTCCTGATAACGACATTGACTGCTCAACACCGCATAGTCGTCCATAATGATTGACACGCGTACACAATTCAAATTCAAACTGAACTGCATTCAAAGTTAGCTGCAACATTGTTTAAACTGCGCCTGTCCACAGCCAAATGGCCGATAAATTACGACCAACAATAACCACCAGTGACTGCCATTGTCACTCGACACGATTATTGATACATCTTTGGAGCGGTACAAAGTTGCGGCATCAGCATCCTCATCATCATCATCATATAGCCCATCATTATCGCCGCACCGCCAACATTCCATATACCAGCAACCTGAAGCAATTTAGGCAACACAGCATCAGCAACAACAAAGACGACGGGACATCAGCCTAGAGGGCGAGAGCAAGAGCGAGAGCAAGAGCGTGAGCAAGAGCAAGAGCACCTTCACCTTTTGTTTGGATGTAAATAATGTGTCATGCTGCAGTGCGACGAATAAATTCGATGAATTATGGCATTCGAATCACAAAGGCGCGCTTTCGAGACCAAGTCTGAGCTCAATCTCAAGTGGCGTACCAGACTGTGGCGGTGCCATTCCCATATATACTCCCAAATAAATAAACATTCGAGCTGGGAGCACATTTAATTTACAACCGACGTCGTCGTCGTCATTTCAAAGTTGCCCCGCTTTATCGCAGTGCCCCATAATAAATTACCCGCCAATAAAGTTGTTATTTTATAATGACTTTGTGTGCCGCGCATACAGTGGTAGCAGTTCGAGTGAAACTTTATTTCGCCGAGTCCGATTTCGTGTGGAACCCTATACTTGGTCCTTGCAGATCAAGAATTTGCAGCGCAAGAATAAAATAATATATTCGTCAAATTTACGAGGCTATATGGACGAGGCTGACCCACAACCCTTATCGCCGATGATTTGCGCGCTCTATATCAGTGGTGAGACAACACGATGCCGGATGTGGTAAATCATTCATCTGCATGGACGATGTGTGGACCATGAAATTTTTTTAAATGAACTGCTTCTGGAAGCCATCTGCTGCAATGAAGAATGAAGAACATACCCTCACTTAAGGGACCACCTTTGGCATCATTCAGACTTTGTCAAAAAACAAGTGCATGGAGGTATGGTCGCTAAAACAGCCTTGATGGTGACAGGTCTTGAGTGCATTAGACCGTTCAACCGACGAAATCTCTTCAAGCTCTGATACTCTGTTTCCAGTCTCCCCAATCGCCTTAAGTCCGACTTCAACTTTGGAATACTCATGTCAAATAGACGTTCATCGTTCTAATCGGTCAACAGAGAACGCGAATGACGTTCTGCAGGAAGTACCGAAGTTTCTTAAGAGTTCAACTCATAAATTGCACGATTCCCTGTTTTTGTTTTATAAAATTTGAAGCTTATCGCGATCGATATATGTGAAATGTCATTTTGTGACGTATGTGCGCAGGGTAAGCTTAAATGCAAAGCACTTGTGGTGGCATCTTTAACACAAGGCGACGGATTTTATGGGACTGTTGCTTCCATTGACCATGCTAATTCTGACGTATCTTTCGGCACAAAAGACACGATGGATTCATTCTTTTGAG
Organism: Cheilosia urbana; assembly: GCA_946477585.1. Classification (NCBI taxonomy): domain Eukaryota; kingdom Metazoa; phylum Arthropoda; class Insecta; order Diptera; family Syrphidae; genus Cheilosia; species Cheilosia urbana. The sequence goes on along the minus strand of OX297856.1, from coordinate 71,686,826 downwards.
CTACGAAGTTTTTTTTTATTAATTTTTTTTGTAAATAAGTCCCATGCCCACTTGGCTGACACTGCGACTTGAAAGATTTAACGTATCAATAGGGAAAGGTTAAACTAAGAGACGTGCGACCTCTCTGATGAAAGTCCATATGTCCTTAGAAGCTTAGTGCACAATATCTGCTGGAGTACGAGTCTCCCTATTAAAGACACCAATGGAAAGTCACAGGAAATGTGTTCAGAAGATTCGACCTCCTCCAGACAGAATCTGCAATCTGTTTCCGGACAGATAGTTTCCAATAAGCATACGACTCAGCGGTATGTGGTCGAACTAAATGCCTTTTGGTCGTCGAAGGTAGCTCCATGGTAAAACCGCTTTTCCATTCATTCCATTTATAGCTCTGCGTTTGATATTGTAGGTCCGCTTTTACTGCTTTTTAGAGCTCCTTTCATGACAATTGATATTTGAAGGGTGTTTGGGGCACAAATATTTAGCTTTTAGGTCCTTAAGTCCACTTTTTCAGCCTTTAAGAGCTCATTTTTTATAGCATTTGGTATTTGAAGTCATTTTGCGGCATGAATGTGAACCTCTTAGGTCTGTAGGTGGACTTTTCCAGTTTAGGGCATAAACTGTTTGTACCGCATTGTGGGTGTTTCCTGTAGTTTTGAAGAGTCAGTTTCGAATTGATTGTTGTAGAATATTCAGCTAAGTCTCCTGTAGTCTCCCGTTTAGCCCCCTACAAAACACAAGTTCAATAAATTGTTCAATCAATTGTTGTCATTCCCGCGAATGACTGATGGGAAACATCTGAGAATACACCTGGCGCCTAAGACATCTTTGATGCTTAGCTTTTGCACACAAATTTATGGTCCCAAAAATCGCAAGTTAGAATTTATTTGGCAGGACCTCGGAATCGTTGAATCACTCCCCACTCTTGGACAAAAGAGCCCAATTTATGGATAGTCTGCGTCTCGTTGACGGTGACTCCACCTACCCTAACCTTCCTTCAATCCTCTCTAGAGTAGCTTCCTCGCGCAGAAAATGTATACCCACAGTTGAAATCTCGAATAGGTTCCACACGTAATTTTACAAAGGACTCGCCATCTCCACCGTGGTTCAGCTACACCCGACTCAAATTGAATATCCCTCCACCAACTACATAACATGTCCACTCTTAACGAGCTCATAATCTGTCATTTCCAATCCAATCATTTCTGGTTACCCCATATGCGCCAGCTGCTCACCCCCGCTGAAGGAGAGCTCCTTCTGAAATGGTAATTGACTGTCACTGGGGATACACATCCACAATAGGCGTCTCATATTCAATATGATATCCTGCTCTGTGCGAGATATGAAAATTAAGAAACACATTTCCATTCTCATTTGCTACAAGCCACTGGAATGTGCATTCTGAATTGTCCGTCCGTCCACTGGATACTGCAAAAAAAAAAAAAAAAATACTTATACATCTTCCCTCTGTTCGTTGTCATCCAGATCTACTCCCGTCCAGACTGAGAATCCTTTTTGTGAGCAATTTATACACATGACTCTTTTCATATCTTTTCTCGTTTGTTTGTGGCTCGTTGCAAGTCCTTGGCACACAACACTACACACACATACTCATCATCAGGTGGACGACTGCTAGTTGACCATTAAAATGAAGATTCAAAACGTTGGTGTGTATATCTGGCGCTGGGATTTTTCTCAATCTACACAGAGCTCTACTGATGCTGCAGTATCTGAATACAAGTTCTTTCATTTCTTCATTCAATTTCACTTTGGCTTCAGATGCACTCGTAGTTAGTCCATAACTGTGGAGCGAACCCCCAGCTCTAGCGCAGCTCAGCATTGATGCAACAGACAGTTCAAAGAGTCCTTCTGATATCGCCGAAGGGGAGATAATTTCATTTTTGAACTTTATTGTTGCCGTTATATGATCCGGTTTGGGGATGTGTCCTTCCTAAGGTTGTTGGTTGCACTCATCTCTTCATCTGATGCCAGGACACCATAGTCCCCTCGCCCGAGTGCGGTCATCTCTGGGAAATGTGAATTTTCTTCATAATGCCATTTTAAGGATTTGTCAGGTAACCAATATATTTTCTAACCTTAATCCGGTGGATGGTCATCGTCTTCGTCTCGACTTGCTCTCCCTTGATGTCCACAGGTCCACACATCAGCCCCGAGGGGTGGGTAGATAAGAAATTTCATATTTTCTGCTAAAATGGACACCGATATGTTTTGCAATTTGCTTAGCAGAATAGAGTAGAGACGGGGATGCAGGACACACATCTCATTTTCTGATTTGTACTTTTGTGTACAGCAGGTCATTCATTCATTCAAATTGTCGGTCGGGTCGATCTGGGGCGGGTGGGGGGTTGCGCAGGGAACTTGATTTCATATTTTCTTCCTTCGATTGTCCGATGATTTTAATTTTAGATAACAGTTTTTTATTTCCACTGCAGCCGGCACAGTTAATGCATGCCTTCGAGACGTTGCGGCGAAATTGGGACAAGCAAATTACCTACTGCCGGTTAGGAGTTTAGGTATGTGTAGACTGCAGACGTCAATGAGACATTTTAAAAGAATCAGCAATGCTTTTTTTAAAGAGACAATCGGCAATTCCGAATTTAAAGGATTTTAGTTATCGCCGTCTTCTAAAAGTTAGAAGTAGCTTTAGTTTACTGGGTGATGGCTTGTGCTCTCCCTAGATGTCATATCAGCATTGCCTCTCATTTAATAGGTACCTCAGAAAACACACCGAACTACATCGTAGCTAAGAAGTTGTACCTAACAAAACGTAGTAGCATAGTCGGACTACTTTGAAGCTTGTCTGTGGTAGACAAAGAAAGGTCGGGCCACACTACAGCTTTGTAGTCAGCGAAATGTGAAGCCATTTCGGAGTGTATTAGAGGAAGAAAACTCTATACCACTTTGAAGTGTTGTAGTCGGAGAAGCGTGCAGCAGACAATGTAGCATCAGAGTACGTTGAAGTTCAGTAGTCGTAGTCGGCGACATGTGAAAGTACTTAGGAGGGTAGCCTACAAAGAAACGTCGGACAACGTTTAAGCTTTGTAGTCGATGAATCGTGGAACTACATCGGAATGTAACATCAGTACTACTACGAAGCGTTTAGTCAGACGTTGTATAAAATTGAATCAAAAAACAGTCATGCCACGTAAAGAAAAATAAGTCAATAAAACGATCAACTACATAAGAATGTAGTAATCGATAAAAATTCAAATCAGAAAAGTCTTAATATCATAAAGAGTGTAGCCGAAAAAAATGCAGACCAAGTTGTAGCTTAGTGTCTGTGGTACGTGAAACCACTTTGGAGGGTAGTAGACAAAGAAACGTTGAACAACTTTGAAGCTTAGTAGTTGGAAAAGCTTGAAACCACGCGGGAGTGTTGAAGACAGAAGAAAGATAAAAGTCGGGCCACTTTAAAGCTTTGTAGGCGATGATTCGTTTTCGTTTGACCACTTTGTAGCTTGGTAGTTGGAGACGGAGAGGCGACAATTATGTTGGACTAACGAAAATTCTTCGAACCAGGTTGAAGCTCAGTTGTCACCGAAACGTGAATCTAAATCAGAGTGTAGTAGCTGGAAAAATGTCGGTGTAGCGTCGTACCATGACCACCAAAAAAGCGACTCTAGGCCACTTCGACAACAGGGTCAAATTCAAATGCAAATTGCTTTCGCTTCACCAAATAAACAGCCATGAACGACCTTAAGATATCTTTAAGAATGCGCTCCAACAAACTCACAAATCACACCAAGAGGTAGCAAAAACCTCAAAACCATTCATCAACCCCAACCTAACAAGGACACCCACTTCTAGGCCATAGCACAGTGAAAAGCTTTTAATTTCACATCTCTTCACATCTCTTCACATCCACATGACTAAGTACAAGCGGAAGAAAATCAAGAAAAACGACAAGTCGAAGTCAATTCTGGGTATAACAAAAGCCACCTGGCCCGATTCCCAGGATCTCATCATCGCATCAACACAATTAACCACTTTCGCCATTGAAAGGCAGCAGCACTCCACGATGACATGATATCTATCCCATACGGCACACAATGAGCTTAAGATGAATTCAATGTCACAAACAGGATGCAGAAGAAAAAAAGCCACAGCACTCAAGCAGAAGTTCCCTTCAATAGAAACAGTTCAATGCGCATCCTTCGATGAATCGTAAATCAATCACCAGACCAAGCCGGACAATGAGCGAGAGTGTCCGAAACATTCCTTTTGATTAGAAAATGTGAAAATGATTCAACACAATTTTGCCCCATAAATCCATGAGTCGACACTTGATGGCGTATCCGTCGTATCCCGACTGTTGGATGCATTCTGCTGCATAAACTGCACTGAGTTCGAATTTTGATCGATTTATGGTGCAGGGATCCTGCGTGTTAACTGCGAGCGGTACTCGTCCGCGTGAAAATTGTCGCCACACACGACGCGAACATCGAAAATGATTACACCTAGAGCGAGCCGGACTCGAATTGACACTCAGCACGCAGGACATTCGACACAAACGAAGTAATGTCCTGATGCATGGGGGTGGCGGCGGATGACTGGTGGGCATGCAGAAATAATTTTGATTTATCGGGTCAAATGTGTCGGCGATAAGGGCATGCATTTTCCACTCGTATCGAAAGGATATCGCTGCGGCGCGCAGGACATGCAATGCATTACGCGTTAACGATGATTATTTCGTGATATCTCTCAATGGGAACGACAACGACGATGACTGTGATGACGATGACGACGACGGCAGCGGCAGCGGCGCGGCACCGATGATGGGGACGACCTGCTGCTGGTGGATGGCTCCAAGGACTCAAACGATGCCACATCGACTGTGCTTCATTATTACGATTATTATAGGCGGCAGTGTATTTTTTTTCCGCTGTCGTTGTCGTTGTCGTTGCGTCCATGCTCTCCATCTCTGTCAGCGGATGGATGGAAAATGGCCAGAACTCGGTGTCCTGTTGGATGGGATTGGATAAATCGCTGTCCTTGCAACGCATATATATACGGATACAATTTTCGATTGAGATTCAATTGTATGTGCGAATGGAGAATGACTGCGTGTCAGGCGGGCGCGCTGAATTTATGTTATGAAGCGTCCACTTCACAAACATACACACATACAGAGTCAAAGAGACGAATTATAATTGCATCAGGAGCCGGCAGAATCACAGAATCACTGGAGTCATTAAAAATTATGCCCCCGATGCAATTGTCAGTCGATATTAAATGTGATCATAAATTTCTGATGAGAATGTCGCTTTATAATAAAATAACAGACAGAATGGTGGCGCGCAGTTGGGAGCTATATACACGATGGCTGTCGCTTGTGATGCGTGTGCGGGTGGGGTTCGCGATGGATGATATCCGCATATGGCACCAGAATGACTGGCCAACACTGGATGGGTCATATGAATTATGCGACTGCAATCGACTGATCGACAGTTTGAGTGGCAATCGACCTCCGGCGTGGGCTTTGCAAGTGGGGGTTGTATATGAGATGATTTTTTGAAAAAAAAAAAAAAAAAAAAAAAACTAGGAAATCGATTCACGCAAAGTCTTGGCAAGTTGCGGCATCAAATGAACAAACGGTGTTCGTCTATGTGTCAGGTGGAGAAATTTTGTTGTATCACCGAAGGCGGCGAGAGCTCCATCGAACTCTATATGATGTTGCAAAGGGTTTCAAGTCAGGGTGACGCGCTTTCATGTACCAAAGGTAACAAGCTAACATCAAAGGTCCTTAAGTTCGTCCAAGAGTCTTGCCTATGCTGACGATATCGATAGTGAAACTTATACCTATTCTGAGAAGATGATGGTTGAGATAGCAAGGACCACTGTAGCTAGTTAGCACTTTTGCACGAATTGAGCCTGCAAGAGTCTAGCTCTGTCTTGATGTTGTTGGAAGGTAGACGCGGTCGTTGCCATGTTCTTAAGAAAGACTGAGATGTTGGAGGGTTCCTGAACAGACTTGAATTGGTGGACTCTAGCTTGGAGGTTCGTTGCTGTATTCTTAAGAAAGGTTGAGATGTTGGTGGGCTCCTGAACAGAGTTGAGTTGCTGGACTTGAGCTTGGAAGGTCGTTGCTGTGTTTTTAAGAAAGACTGATATTTTGTAGTGTTCCTGAATAGAGTAAAAGAGCTAAACTTGAGCTTGGAAGGTCGTTGCTATATTTTTAAGAAAGATTGAGATGTTGGAGGGCTCCTGAACAGAGTTGAGTTGCTGGACTTGAGCTTGAAAGGTCATTGCTGTGTTTTTATGAAAGACTGATATTTTGGAGGGTTCCTGAACAGAGTAAAATTACTAAACTTGAGCTTGGAAGGTCGTTGCTAGGTTTTTAAGAAAGATTGAGATGTTGGAGGGCTCCTGAACAGAGTTGAGTTGCTGGACTTGAGCTTGGAAGGTCGTTGCTGTGTTTTTAAGAAAGACTGATATTTTGGAGGGTTCCTGAACAGAGTAAAATTGCTAAACTTGAGCTTGGAAGGTCGTTACTGTGTTTTTAAGAAAGACTGAGATGTTGGAGGGTTCCTGAACAGACTTGAATTAGTGGACTTGAGCTTGGAAGGTCGTTGCTGTATTTTTAAGAAAGACTGAGATGTTGGAGGTTTCCTGAAAAAGTTAAGCTGCTGGACTTGAGATTGGAAGGTCGTTGCCGTGTTTTTAAGAAAGACTGATATTTTGGAGGGTTCCCGAACAGAGTTGAATTACTGGACTCTAGGTTAAAGAGTTTCTCTAAGGACAACGCACATCGGTTGTAGTACTCTTTGAGGTGCTTTTCGGGTTGGGGATTTATAAGCCTTTCCAAACAGACTTTTGGGGAGAATAAGTAAAGTGAACGCCACGACTATAAAGAGGAAGGTCTAAAAAACTAATCTTTGGGAAGACCCCAGATATCGACCGTCTCCAGAGCTTTATTTTGAGCTGCTGTTGGTTTAGCGGATAGTTTTGAAATCAGTAGATCGGTAGATATGGCATCAGACTGTGGTAGGTACTACTCCGTCCTTAGTGCTGCACCCAAGCTAATCAGCAGTTGTGTTTTCTTGAGGTATTTTCAACGTAAAACCGGGCAGTTAACTGCAGTGACGGTTGTGCTGAAGAGGGGTCAACGACGATCACTACGGGCCATAGATCGACTCTGATTTGCTCAAAAATTCACTGATTCACTGACTACCACCGAATCAATCAGCAAGGAGGTTCTGTAGAATATGAGATCCCTAGACTCAACCCATTATCTTGATGAGATAAAGGGGAAATATTTTAAGAGACAAGTTCAAATAGGCTAAGACTCGCTCTACCAGAACTGTCGATTTCTTTTTTGAGTCAACTGAACTTTTCAAGCCGCCAACATTTTTGAACTGCATATGCCAAAAGGACGACGTACAGGAAATCGCTCCCAAATCTACAAAAATGCATCTGACTTAGTCTGTCCAGATGCACTATTGAAGTTTCGCTGGAGTTTGTTGATCCTACAATCTCTTGCAACTCCAACGAATTTCACTCTGGATAATGTGAACTCAGCGGACCCCATGCTCATGGGTTTACCAACAAAGCAACAATTCTTCCAGTTTTTTTCTAATCGAATTCCAGTACTTAAAAGCATGACTGCTTGCTCTCCTTAAATCCATGGACTCATGTCAACAACCCACGCACACTCGATCGAATTTGGAAACATGACGAATAATTTTTAATTAGTTACCACCCTCAAAACGATGACTGACACCAACTGTAGCTTAAATAAAAAAAGGAAAAAAAAACTCCCATACTGGCATCCCAGTATTTCGAACAAAGAAATCGCCTCTGTGTTTGTGCCTCGGTCTGTATGTCCAACTGACAGTTGATTTACAGCTTCAATTTCAATTCAAAAACCTCTCAGCGATAAATCATTCAATCGGGCAACGCGTTTTCTTGGATAAATAATTGGCCTTTGCTTTTATTCATTCGTGTCGCATATCAGTTTCCAGCTGAGCCCTGAGATCATCGCAACGCATTCATTAATTTGTTTCAACACACAAGCAGAGTTCGAAAAATATTTTCAGTCAGCACACGACACACAGTGTCAGCGACACATCTAATGCAGCCAGCAGCGCCTCGAGGGCTGAATCGCCACTTAAGCTGCACACTTTGGCCTGGCAAAACTGAACTCACACCGCTTATGGACTAATTTGCAAGTTAATTAACACGGGGACACAAATATTTGAGACGAGATTGTGTGTGACATACCAACTAGTGGACATTTTGATTTGTGACCTCTCTGCGGATGACGTCTTCATCGATATGGAGTGGAGTTGCGTGCTGGAAAATGATTCATTTTGTGTAAGAGCGAATGCATAGCACCGGGAGGCTCTCATAATGAGGTGGGAAAAGTTCAACGGCTTCAGTGGGTATATAGAGATTTTATCAATGTCATCTTGAAATTGAGGAAGATGAGGATCGCCGAGTTGACAGATCGTGCGACATGACAAATGGGCTACTACATCTGCCGGGCGGCGGCAGAAGGACCAAGTGTGGTTACTGAGACGTGTGAGAAGCGTTAAAAGTCGTTAAACGGAAACTTTTAATGAGGGCAAGGTCCAAGGTGTACGTTGCTGCATCAGCAAAAAATTCTCGGTATGTCGTATGTCATCGTTTTGACTGCAAAATGAATGTTTCTCTGTCTGGATTGTGACGAAGGCTGGTGGTGGAAATATTCGCGTGTCGAAAGAGGCAGATGTGGCATGAAGCCTCCGATGTTGACACTCAAGTCTGTAAAGGGTTATCAACTAGCTTATACTCATTTGTAAGGATAAATTGAATTTATGTATACAAAAATCGGATGATCAACCTCGGCTACAGATAAATGCAGTCAGAAAAGACTGGCAATCGACAAAGTTGTTGGACTGAAAGTTGGAAATTTTCATTCGCTTACTGATAAGAGTGGGGACTCAAAAGATTTATGGCGTGTGGTTACAATCCCAGTCCCAAGATCAGCTTAAATTAAGAAGAGAATTCAGACCTCTGTCCCAGTCCCAAAATCAGCGAGGAAAAGTCAAAGAATCGATGCGAAAGGTTCAACCACAATACGTTCTTTGAGGTAGTTAGGGACTTGGTCTCATAAGAATTGCTTCTCCGGTTTAAGAAGGAAATCGAGTAGCAAGACTTTGTGGAGGAACTCCAAGCTCTGCGGAAATTGCTCACAAGCATGGGCATTGACGAAGTTAGGCATTTTCAAACGCAATATTCTTCATCTGATTTTCGGTCTAATTATTCTCACTTGCGTTGACGAGATTTGGAAAAAAAGGTTAACAAGTAAGCTGTACAGCTACATCGACTTGGCCAGAGAAGGGCGAGCTAGTCGAGTGGACATTAAGGCCTTAGCTCAAGGGGTCTTTGACGCTTGCCATACTTATCCGAGGAAGACCTCGTAATTTTTGACGAGGTTAGGAGAAAAAGCTTAACAAGCAAGCTGTACAGCTACATCGACTTGGTCAGAGAAGGGCGAGTTAGTCGAGTGGACAGTAAGGCCTTAGCTCAAGGGGTCTTTGACGCTTGCCATACTTATCCGAGGAAGACCTCGTCATTTTTGACGAGGTTAGGAGAAAAAGCTTAACAAGCAAGCTGTACAGCTACATCGACATGGTCAGAGAAGGGCGAGTCAGTCGAATCGACATTAAGGCCTTAGCTGGAGCGGTCTTTGATTCTTGCCACTTGCCCGGGGAAGACCTCGTAGTTTTTGACGAGATTTGGAGAAAAAGCTTAACAAGCAAGCTGTACAGCTACATCGACTTGGTCAGAGAAGGGCGAGTTAGTCGAGTGGACAGTAAGGCCTTAGCTCAAGGGGTCTTTGACGCTTGCCATACTTATCCGAGGAAGACCTCGTCATTTTTGACGAGGTTAGGAGAAAAAGCTTAACAAGCAAGCTGTACAGCTACATCGACATGGTCAGAGAAGGGCGAGTCAGTCGAATCGACATTAAGGCCTTAGCTGGAGCGGTCTTTGATTCTTGCCACTTGCCCGGGGAAGACCTCGTAGTTTTTGACGAGATTTGGAGAAAAAGCTTAACAAGCAAGCTGTACAGCTACATCGACTTGGTCAGAGAAGGGCGAGTTAGTCGAGTGGACATTAAGGCCTTAGCTGGAGCGGTCTTTGACACTTGCCATACTTATCCGAGGAAGACCTCGTAATTTTTGACGAGGTTAGGAGAAAAAGCTTAACAAGCAAGCTGTACAGCTACATCGACTTGGTCAGAGAAGGGCGAGTCAGTCGAATGGACATTAAGGCCTTAGCTCAAGGGGTCTTTGACGCTTGCCATTCTTATCCGAGGAAGACCTCGTCATTTTTGACGAGGTTAGGAGAAAAAGCTTAACAAGCAAGCTGAACAGCTACATCGACATGGTCAGAGAAGGGCGAGTCAGTCGAATGGACATTAAGGACATTAGCTGGAGCGGTCTTTGACTCTTGCCACTTGCCCGAGGAAGACCTCGTCCTTGGTGGGTGAAACAAGAGCCTCTAGCACTGTGCCGAGCAATCTTGTATGCAGTTACCTATGAACGAGTGTTATGTTGGACTGCCACCTAAGAAAGTAACTTCGGTTGGATGCTTTGCTACCATCTGGAGGGTAACCATTTCTTTTTCTTACGTAGTCGACTTTTCGGCTATCCAAATGTAGTTTCTTCCACGGGTGCGTTGGCAAAAACAGCCTCATCAGAACCGTCCACCTCCTCAGCATCGACAATATCCTCGTGGGTTAATCTTAAATCACAAGAACCATTCGAAAGGTACGAAGAGATGGTTGAAGCTTGTTGAGCTTGCGCTTATTATTCAGAAAGGGGTTTTGCTGAAAGAAGGATAGAGGAGTTTGGTCCCCAATTTAAACACTGGTAAGAGGTGCGTCAAATTCACTCTGTCCCCCATTGATACTGAGGATTAACTTGGAAATGTGCCACACATTGGCAGCTTAAATGCTCAACTTCATGCTCAGCGCTTAGCAAGGTCCTCTGTATGAAGACTTTATAAATGAAAACTTGTGCAGAAAAACGCTAGACCCTTCTCCATCGTTCAGTGTTTTTTTAAGCTTTTTCTAAGCGACTTTTACTGTGTGGAGCGTGGACATTCGAATGAGCAACGAATTCAAGTCCATTGCGAGGTTCTCAAAAAAAAAAGCGCGTCTCAAACAGTTTGAGTAGAGACTCAGACTGAAGCCCTTTTTCTTTATAAATCTCATCGCAAGTGTGGATATTTTTACCATACACTCGTACATCCTCAGACATATAAAGGCACAACGACTGCCCGGCCATCACCTGCCTCGCACGCATTTCAGACATCTCCCGATCCAATGCAATGCACCCAGCACCGCGCTGCGCACTCTCCGTTTTTCGTCTCGCGGTTATACGTGCAAGCGCACAACAAATTGACAACGTAACATGATTCGCGCAACATACCAACTCTACACACTCATGTTCGCGTTCATTACGTGCAGCGGGTCAATACAAAATGTTTCGACAGATATTCGACGCGCATATGCGAGTTCGATCGTTCATCGATGCACAAACGATGCAGCCAAACAGCAAGACAACCATAAAATAGTTTAACCAACAAATAAGTATACAAAGGCGCAGGTAAAAAACAACTTGAACATCTACCGAAGATAAACAATCTTTCCTACTGCACATGTGAATGCCGCATACACTCGTACTCGTGTGTGTGTGTGTGGACGAAGACGCTGTGTGATCTTCATCCTCGCCATCGCCATCCCCTAATTCGGGAGAGTGCAACAGCAGCCTCATCATCATCATCACATTGTAGAAACAGTAGATCAGGTGAAAGATATAAGTTTCGCGAGCTGCTGATCGCGCGCGTGATATCTTTGGGTGATTTTTTGTTCCATCTGCGCGAGAGATGATGATGGCGTGGCTCCTACGATTCCGGTATCCGTGGACAAGTAGCAGGAGATTTTTTTTTTTTTTTTTTCTTCTGGCTCGGTTTGGGCGCGCATTGCGAGACCACAGAAAATTGTGTCTCAATTCACAGAATTAAGCAGCTTATCGGGCGGTTTCGATCTCGATATTTTAATCGTTGGCAGCTATAAATTACGCACATTGGCACCGCAAGACCGACATTTGCTCAGTGAGTTAAAGCTTCGGGTTCGGTCGTCCGTTGATGATGTTGCTGATCTGCATTCTGTCGGGTTTTTTTTTTTCTGGTTTAATTTTGAGAATTTGTTCTCGAAATCCAAAAGGGAGAACGAACGAGTGGTGTCTTGTTTTCGAATTTGGATTTAGAAATGCGTCAGATGCGATCGCCGAATGATCACGAATAGTTTCGTCTGCGAAGGATTTGCCGATGAAATGTAATGCAACATGAAATGGACATAACTTTGTGCAGAGGGCGGTGTACGAGTGTTTTACCCTGATAGATGGGGTGGTGTTCTTTTCGAGGCAGATTACAAGGCGATCGCTGTTCCTGCGAAAGATTGTTCCTCAGTAGTTCAGTTTTTTTGTCTCTGAAGCGATCATTTGAATCCGTGTTTAGATTGATGAAGCTTGCCATACAGCTTGGCTCTTATCAAGCCGTTACCAGGTTGTTATACTGAGCTAAATCCACAACTGACAAGCACCGATAAGCCTAATGTACTTTTACTCACACGTATTCCCAACACGCTGACGTCAGTTGGCAGTTCGTTTCACTGTTTCAATTGTCTGCGAAATTTTAGTAGGTATTTTATTTTTCGTTTAAACAACCCTCGAAACGCTCCATCAAAGTTTAGATTAACGCCACTCAGCTGTCAAGCGTTTCGCTATAGATCCAAACTTTTCCAAACTAGCGTCGATCGTGCCGATCAATTAGCCATCCATTATAGCGTGCTGCATAGAGGTGAAGTCGCCCACCTTTGACAAATAGCACAACGCTCAACAATTACTCAAGATAAGCCTGTCAGCGCGCACGTCCCCATTATTCTCCATTGTGACTGCTAGCCAGAAAAAAAAGAAGGAAAGATGATTCGTCTTGATACACCGAACATGCGCTAATCCGTTGCGCTAAAAAAATTTCCATTAATTACGAGTACCCATCCGGCCATCACCCATCCCCTAAGTACACAGCATGATGAATGACACTTATGGGCGATTGTGTGTGTGTTATATTTTCGCGCGGCCGAAATAAACAACACTAGTCTTTAGACACATCATTCATCAGAGAGTTTCCGTTTCACGGGTGGACGAAATCCCAAGCTGTCTAGTTTGGTGGAAAACATGAAAAACCCCGCAACCTCGTCGGAGCACAATTAGAGCGCGAGGATCAATCAATTTGTATCGAAACGTGCTTAAATCTCGATCAGTCAATCAGTGCGAGTGAAGAACGAAACGGGGCTCTAGCGAGAGTCTGCTCCGCTGGGTAAGGTACCGAACAAAGTTTAGCTGGCTCCGCTCTTTGTTTCTGATCGACGGGCAAGTTTGACGGATTAAATTTCGATTTACCAAAACCGCATTATGATGGATTGTTGATTGATGAGGATTTGAGATGGGGGTGGAGGTGGAGGTGGAGGTTTGCGGGTGGCAATTGTTGTTGTATAGAACAAAAGTTTAAGTCCATCACAAGACGAAAAACTGATCAGCGCACTTGCGGTGTTGCGCTGGGATTTCAATTGGATGAATGTGCTGATTGATGGATGCGTGAGTGCGGTGTTGTGCGCGGCTGACTTTGCGGTTACTAGACGGGCGCTTATGATTTTCGTGATTGTTTGTTGACATTTTTGGATGGTGAGTGCAGGTTTGATAGGGGCGGTGGGAGCGTTTTTCTTTCTATTTTAACTACAAAGCGACAAAGGGAACACTGTGGAAGTTCAGAAGGTGTTAGCCGCGACAGGGGGTGTCTTTAATATTTATTTGATCGAAGCTACCTCTGCAGATGTCTTCTTTAATCAGCTGTTTCGACTAAATTCATAGATTTTCCTGGAGCACTTTTAACTCAACTTCTGCATGGTCCTTCGAGCCGGATCGGTAGCGTTTCTCCGGATCTTTAGTCGCCTTAATAAATCCTACTTATGTACATAAGTCGTTGGGGAATAAATTCTCCTCGAAGTTTAGTTAGAGAATTCTCCAAACTTTTTCTCCAAGTGCATATAAATATATGAAGTTGTATGAATTGGAGTAGGTATCCTGGGGGCAGATCACGTAAGAGGTTGATCGTTTAGGTGATATCGCTTTTGAAACTTTGGTGATCAAAATAAGTTATGTCCGATTTTTTTTTTTTTTTTTTTACTATCAAAAGTTTTCAATACATTTGTGAAGAATGGACTAAATGAAGCTCTTAACCTCGTATTTTTTGCAGTTATTTGCTAGTTGTGGAGGTCTATCGCTTCTTAAGAGTTACGTGACTAGGGTCCTGAGCTTTAATTGTACTTCAACTGTTATTAAAACTGTCCTCTTCCAAACTGAGGTTCAGATTGCAGTCCAATTGATAAAATTCACTGAATTCTCCCATCATCTTCAAGACCTTAAATTTGAATGAAACCATTCTGCCGTTCAACACAGTTCCGCATCATTCAAGTCTAAGGTTTTTTAAAACCTGTTATAGGTTGGGTTCTGTAATCAGCGATGAGTGACGAAAAATAAGTCTTTACGTCCACTCGGAGACCTTAAAGGTTTATAATGTGAATCCCACTGTTAAAAGTGAGTTTGAGTCGACCGAAATCCAATCAAACTTGGTATAGCCTAATGGGTGTCCGGATGAAGCGATCGATCGATATCTGATGGTCTGTTAAATCTGCGATTCATGTGCAGAAGGTGGATAAGCAGGGTATGTAGGCGTCGTTTTTAGAAAGCAAGAAGCTTCAGCATAAATCCTTGGAGTCTGTCATCAATGTCTTCAGATAGAGTAGGAACGTCGCCGTAGGATTTGCAAAGTAGATTGAATAATTTAACTGTGTGCTTGGAAGCTAGTCGCACATATATACAGAACAGACAAGTGTGCCACCGTATCGCTTCATCCCTTGCTTCGTTGTGGTTTTTTATATTATATTATTCAAAGGAATATCCAGTATAGATGTTGACCTTAGACTGACGCCACCTCTTCCTCATCTAAGAAGTTTCCAAATCGTTGGAGTCTATCTTCAGCTGCTTCAGATTATATCCGAAGTTTCTTCATAAATCGATGGACTCTGCTCTCAGCGTCTTTGCAAATTTTCTCCGAAGTTTCTGCATAAATCGGTGGCTCTTTCCCTCAGCGTCTTTAGATTATCTCCGAAATTTCTGCAAAAATCGTTGAACTCTTCTCTCAGCGTCTTCAGGTCATTCCAGTTACCATACAGTTTGAGGGTCTGTTTGGTGTCAGGAGGATCTTTGTTTCATACAGTTTGAGAGGTGACGCAGTCCCTCCTATATAAACGTGGACAAGTGGTGATCCTTCTCTATTATGTCGTCGATCGTGTTATAAAAGTTTGCCATATCCAAGCAACTCCACTATTTTCTAACCACCTTTGAAATGATTGTAAAACTTATTTAATCTCAGGGCTGGATTGACTGTCAACGAAGATAGCTACATCCGACCGAGTTCTGGTAGTTTTCTATGTCTCTTGCTGCTATTTCTATTTCATCTGAAAGATTCCTATTTTTGAAGAGGTTCCGAGTAAAATCTACCTTCCCCCATTATAAAGTCATCGGCAAGGATAGGTCAAATTTAAAGGTTTTTCTACAGCGCCATCTCTTGCCAAGATCGGGCAAACAAAATATGAGAATACCGGAGAAAGCTTCCCATTCCGCGGTTTGGGTATAGGTCCATCGATTCGTTTGAAACGTACACTCCACACAAAGAAATGCCTGTGAGAAACTAAGCCAGAAGTCCTACAGACCTTTCGACGCAAATATCTCTGTCATGCGAACAGAGAGTCATTGTTAGGTATAGTCCGTCCAACAGGAGTTAAAACTTCCCTCGATGCGCAGTAGCAATTTATTTAAGGGGGTATTTTTGATGACTCCTTTTTGATGAAATTAAAATGTTAATGCTTTCCTCCACACTCCAAAAATGGTAAATTTTTATTATTTAAAAAAAAAATATTGACGGGTGTATATAATTTATTTATTTTTTAAAAACACTTTTTTTTGACTTGAAAAGAAAGATTATCCCGTAGAACATTGACTAATTATATATAGTATGTCAATGCCGTAAAATTATTAGTTATTCATTTTTTAAAGGGCACACACTTCAACTGCAATTCCCATTCCCTCCGCCACTTCGATTTGCATTTTTCTATTCACATCCGCGGCAATAACTATACAGCGGTACTTCCACTTCACCTGGAACGTTTCCAATTTCCGACAGCAAGCCGGCTAATAAACAAACAACCCCTCGTCTCATTAAAATCACCGATAAATTAATTTACAAAATTCGAATTTTCATAATTTTCGGCAGCCATTTCGCATGTCGCGTTGTGGCAGCGAAGGGCGCCCGCGCCGAATTTGTTGGCTTCCATGGGAAAATTAATATCATTACATCAGATCCACATTCCGTACGGGTGCAACTCTCCGACTAATATTAATTATTACAGGTACTTAATTATTTTATATATTTTAATGTAGCCAATGTCCGCGAACGAGGTGATATTCGCAGCAGCAACTGCCATAACATCGATGGGACTGTGTTCGCGCGGGCTGTGTGTGTGTTTGTTAGTTGGGGCCCATAAATTTTCCACTTCATTAACATGTTATGCGATTAAACCAGACGCACAAAACCTCATCGCCAGGACCCACAAATTCATGTTTTGTCATAATCATAATTCTGCATCCTAGTTGTGTCACTGTCTTTTTCCCCCATACTGTTGGGAGTGCGCAAATAATTTTTCTGCAAAACAGGAACCGCGACGACGATGACACACACACCCACATCCCCCCACCCTATTGGCTGTGCTATACCGCGAGCGTGACCGCCTTCGCCTCCCACGTGTCCATAATAATTAATAATAATTATATTTTGAAACAATTATGCCGCGCGGGTAGTTTGTTCCAAATAAATTGAATGTTGGACGGCTGTACGGCTGTTTCTGTTTGTGTGTGGTCGGGCTATGGTTTGCCCTATATGGCAGGTGTGTGTGCGTGCATGTGCAGCATGGCCTGGCGGATTTGTATTTTATGAATTTATTGTTTTGCGACGTTTTTTCGGCTCAAATTGGCGGTAGTGTTGCTCGGTTAATTTTCTATGTTCATCGAGAGAGGTGGCGGCGCCAAAAATCACATTTCACCACCCCCGGCGCATATATAGATGTACTATGGACTGGCACGAGGACGATACCAGCGAATGTAATAATTTGCACGTGAGTGAATCATGTGCGCGGGTCATGTGATTACGTGTGAGATCGTATATTAGGGATGCGGATGGTGGTTCTTTTTTTTTCAATTTTATTTATTAGCTACATCTACATGGTTGTCATTGACGTGGTTAGTGCGACTTTTTTTTATGGAAGTGGTGTAGTTGTTGCGGTAGAAAAATACCTATTTCTACGAACGAATAGACAGGGCACACCTTTTTGAAAGGAAGAAACTTTTGTGCTGGGGCGTTAAATGGTTCACACTTCGATTGCCAAGTTCCGTGCCAAGAATTGCCGGACTTCTTCTTGTTGAACAGTTGCCTCTGAAGGATAAACTCTGAAGGATAAACTCTGAAGGAGAAACTGTTCAACAGGGTATATTGGTGGAGAGGAAATAGGAAAGCCTCACAGAAACTGGGTGGACAAATTAGAGACATATCGCAATCAGCGTACAAATGGAGTTGTATCTCTAATCTACATTGAATTTGTGAAACATTACACCATAACAAATAGGAAGTTACAGTGACTTGTTTCGGGGTAATCTTACTGTGGTTATGTATAGCAAAAGCAACACCCAAAAAGTTTTATAACCGGGCAAGGGAAGAGTTACAACCTCCACTCTATACTCATTTCATGTAGAATCACTAATGAATTATCTTAATGTTTAAACCGTGTAAGGATTGGCGAAGTCCCAAAGTCTACTATGAGAAAGGTCTCCAACCCACTTAGTCGCAAAAGGAAGGTCGCGCCTAGCCGCCCTCAGATTCAGCTATGTCAAACACGACTGACATTGAGAAGACTGTACTACCTATGTAACATGGTTAGCACTTAGCACTACTTTTTTAATAAATCTTAAGCTTTTTCATATTAAAATATTGAATAAATAAATAAAACAAATAAAATAAATAAAATAAATAAAATAAATAAAATAAATAAAATAAATAAAATAAATAAAATAAATAAAATAAATAAAATAAATAAAATAAATAAAATAAATAAAATAAATAAAATAAATAAAATAAATAAAATAAATAAAATGAACAAATAAAGTAAATAAATAAAGTGAATAAATAAATAAAATAAATAAAATAAATAAAATAAATAAAATAAATAAAATAAATAAAATAAATAAAATAAATAAAATAAATAAAATGAACAAATAAATAAAATAAATAAAGTGAATAAATAAATAATATAAATAAAATGAATAAATAAATAAAATAAATAAATAAAATAAATAAAAATAAAATAAATTGAAAGCCGCAGAAGTTGTTATTGAGATGGCTGCCTGAGAAGAAGAATTAAAAACCAATGTTTTGTGACGATGACGTCTCCTTTTGGTATTTAATAAAAGTGGAGCCAAATACTTGCTGTAAGCGGAAGTATCTAGAGAGTATGTTCCACAATATTCATTGACATCGTTGTTTAGTAGTTGTTCAGTCAGTAAGATACCTCAAGTGAGAGCTACCGTTGATCAGTCAAACTTTCATCTGTATTTTAAAATCCAAACTGACCTGCAGTGGCTTATTGTTAGTGTGTTGGACTACTAAGCGAGGGGTCTCAGGTTCGAATCTGCGCTACCTCTCGCGAACGTCTGACAAACATCCGAGAGTATAAATGTCTTGAAAGAGCTTCTCAATTAGCCGCTTGGACTCGGCATAAAACTGTCGATCCCTTCCATTCGTTCCAAAAATGAAAAACTCACACAAAACGAATGGTTGTGAGAAGCTAGGCCTAGGGTCCCTCCGGACCTGTTGCGCCAACTGCAACTATTTATTTTTTAAACTGACCTGCAAACGAATAGTTGTGAGTTGAGCGCCATCTATCGACTAATTTCAACAACGCACAACAAATCCACCCAGCCAGGGCCGTTGACAGGTTGATTCCCCAAGGGCCCGGCTCTTATGAGGGGCCTTGTAAAATTTATTTTGTACCTAATTTTTTATTTTTTTAAATCATATTTTATAATTGAATCGCAAATCTTTTTCCAACAATTGCTATATTTGCTACGAACTTGTTTCTTTCCCGCCGATATGAATTTTGAAGTAGATACTTATTACTAGTTTTAATATTCAAAATTCCCAATAATTGGTTTGACGGCATTGTTTAGTTTTTATGATTTTTTGACAAAACCGGTGACGGTTCAAATGACGCAAATGGTTTCCTGCTATGTATTTTACCATAACAGGTAGACATAGACAGTAAACAAATTTTTGTTCTGATTTTGTAGCAAAAGTCATAAAGTCATTCCTTTAAAGTAATGAAATTCAATAAAAAAAAGAATAAAATACTAAAAGCAGGATTGTTCTATTTTATTGAATTCATATACGTGTAAAAAGGAACTTCTACTTGCCGTAGCTTTCAAAGAACAAGAGACCGGAAAAAGACCAATGTGACCGCTGGTAAGCGATGATTTACCAAATGGATGGTCGTCGTGTTGTTAACGAAGTGGATGGGTGTTGTGTCGTGGCTCTGTTCGATGAGAACGTTTAGAGCTGCATTGCCACAAGTTGATTTTTAAAATCTTCCATAGGTCCTTAATTTATTTGTGAACATGGTTCTTTTTGCAAGTTAAATAAATTATATTAAATATTACTTACAATGGCATGAATAAAATCTGAAATCTAAAAACTTTACGTACATGGGCCCGAGTTTTCACCCGATGGCCCTGCCACCCAGCTTTCTCAGATGAATTCCAATCCATCAGTATATAGATACTTCTAAAGGTCAACATAACCATATCGATACTTAAGGGGAAATCATCATCTTCTTGATTGAGGACACAACAAGTCACATGTGCCATATGCCACATTAAAAAACAAATCTGAATATGTAGGTTAATTGCACACCGTTCAAGAGTGAAAATGCGTGGAAATCCATTAGTATCAATTTATCACGAGATTCACAACCTCCATTCCATTGATTGCTATAGACAAGATCAGGCCGCACACCATCTCACAGACATTTCATCTCGTCTTGTCGTATATTAAACATTTTGACAAACAGTAAAATGCAAAAGCTATAAAAACAAAAATCTCGATTTCTCCTTCGATATGGTTCGCATGGAAACCCTCACCGAAATCTTGTTCCCCAAACCGAATACCATTTTAAAATTCATATACATATGACAATAAAGCATTCTTGATTAACGACGGTAATTAAGTCTTAAATTCAGACACCGCCGTCGACCGCTGCGCGCCCCATCGCCGCTCATCGAGAGCACATCAAGTTGAACGTTCCAGTTTATTATGTTTGATTTGTTTAGTCGGTGACTTTTAATTTTAGTAATTGAGCGGCCCTTGCCCCGCTCCCGGAACTTGTTTGACTGTCAGACGAATGGTTTGTTGCTTGATGTAATTTTGAAGCTAATAAATCGGGGCCATCAGATCAGAGTGGGCTCTGCTCGCGAGCTTGTTAAAATGTGTTGCGCAAAAATTAAACACTTCTATCGGGTGTGATAAATTATACAGCCGCTATCTGCATTTTAGCCAGGGCACACTTTACAAACTCATAAAGCGTATCAAGTGGACAGACACCATGTAAATGAGTTAATAAATTAGCGATTTAAATAATGAAAGCCGTGCGTCTTTAGGGCTAGACCGATCGGTCACAAGTAGCTCATTTAGAAAAAGGGAGGAGAAATAGTTTCGTTGATGAAGTCAAAACAATTTTAGTTCGACTCTAAATGTTGGTAGTTCACAGTGGCTATGTTTGCCACACAAATTTCGCACGCAAATTTACAAGTCAAAATTAGAATTTGTATTCATGTCGTTATAGGTTCATAGTGAAAAATGGGTGACAAGCGTTTTTCCATTTTCTGTCCTAGCTCGCAGTGGTTAGTATGATGGACTGCTGGAAGAGTTCGATTCGATCCCCGGAAATCACGCAAATTTAAGTTTTTTTTTTTTTTTTCA
The DNA here is from genome assembly GCA_946477585.1 of Cheilosia urbana. NCBI lineage: Eukaryota > Metazoa > Arthropoda > Insecta > Diptera > Syrphidae > Cheilosia > Cheilosia urbana. The sequence continues at coordinate 71,665,619 of OX297856.1, read as the reverse complement.
CTGCGCCACTTCTTGCGAACGTCTGGCAAACAGCCGAGGGTATTGCCTATTCACAATTGTAACGACGGGCTGGGAAGATAATGAAAATATCCCATAAAATAATCTGCGGGTCTCGAGCACCTGGCAATCTACGGCTGCTTCAGTCTGGGGGGTGGGTTTTTGCAGAATTTATACCCGAAACAAAAATAAAATATGCTCGATGGGAAAAGAAGAGAAGATAGGAAAGAGTGCGCTGATCCTGGTATTACTTGTAAGAGATATGATAACCAAAGATGGAAGTGTTATCTAACCCGCCCTACCATGGCACATTCCGAGGGAATCAAGAGAGAACTTTAGAGAATGGCCCCTTTAATTTCAAAAACTCGTTGCTTGTCTTACTTCATTACCTCAATAAGGGAATATTTATTTCATTATATACTTATATTTAATATTAATTCATCGCAAAAGAAAGAGAGTTACAATAGGGTATTGTAAACATGGAACGACATTCAATAATTTTTATGATCATTACTTAATATCTAATCTCGTTAGCATTCAAGAAAGGAAAAGAATCTCTATAGTATATGTCTATATATAGTAAATGTATATATATAGTAAATGTATGTATATATATATAGATGTATAGAGAAAAACCAGAAAAATTTACTCACCAATTACGAAGACTCCGCCGAAGGAAGGCCTGCCGTCGAGGATGTACGTAGGTTTTGCTAGAGAGGCGTTAATTAATCAATCCTGCATATATATATATACATACGGTCATGCTAAACATTAGTTAGAATGCCCGAGTGACAAGAATATAAAAAAAAACAATGTGTCGATACATCCACTTCACCAAGTGATGATTGTATCTCGAGATCTTAGGTATAAATTTTCCTTACGTTAAACGTACAAAATTCAAGGCAAAGAAAAAAAAAAATTTAAATTCTTAATAACCAACAACGAAAATCTTTACGATCTTAACATTACGAAAGTGAGAGATACGATATTTAATACTTAACTTAGTTACTTCTCTAAGAGACTATAGATCATTTGATCAACGTGAAATTTAAATCTACTTATAGTAAGTACAATTGTAGTGAGTTGGTTTCATGACAACGTGGGGTTACATTAACGGTAACATAGTCCGGTGAAACTGCCAACACTGCGCACGAACGGTACAACCGGGTACAAAAGAAAAAGAAGAACGGTACATCCGGGTACAAAAGAAAAAGAAGAACGGTACAGGTGTGATAGATAACGTAAGTTATATATATATAAAAATTTGGTGCTTGAGACACTATTTTTCCGTGGGCAACACCAAATAAATTATTTGAAGCGTTGGGATCCGCACGAGACAAAAAAAAAATGACTGCAACCGGGTCTGATGATTGGGGGTAGAGATGTGCATTCTTCGGTGCGTGGAGCTGCGACTCGCCAATAGTACTTCGGGACAATTATGGCTCATTCCACATGAAATTAATTTACCCAGCCTAGGGATTCGGCTTCAAAATCTGCCCTGCACTTGGATTTCGGCATACAAATCTGCCCTGCACTTGGATTTCGGCATACAAATCTGCCCTGCACTTGGATTTCGGCATACAAATCTGCCCTGCACTTGGATTTCGGCATACAAATCTGCCCTGCACTTGGATTTCGGCATACAAATCTGCCCTGCACTTGGATTTCGGCATACAAATCTGCCCTGCACTTGGATTTCGGCATACAAATCTGCCCTGCACTTGGATTTCGGCATACAAATCTGCCCTGCACTTGGATTTCGGCATACAAATCTGCCCTGCACTTGGACCCTAGAAACACACAAGAACACGTGTGAGTCTAGTTCAAGATATATATATATATATAAAGAAATTAACACTCCCTTACCTCGTGGGGATTTTCTTTTTTTTTTTTTCCGGTTCCAATTGGAAACTTCCGTTGTAATTGATCTGCTTCTTGAATTTATTTTAAAGACAGAAAAAACGCACTGAATAAATGTTTGCTCTTACTTTTGAGCGTTAAAAAAAAAACCCGCATCAATTTTGATGTACTTATATTTCCACATGGGAAAATGAAAAGAAAAACTTGACTGCAATGGCAGCAGAAATACAAAAAAAATGTTCGTTGGGGAACACCGTCCTCCACAACTGATTCCTGTGCTGGTTGGAAACCAACTGACTCTTTTTCCTCGCGCTACTACGCTTTGGACATGAGTGTCACGTACACCATAAATTTCCTATTCCATATAACCTGGTCTTCTTACACTCGCATAATCTCCTATTGGAATACTTGGGGTGCCTTCTGCACAATCGCTTCCTCTTACTCTTGCTACAAAAAAAAATATTTGGCGTCACTCATACTTGCAACTAAGTACAGGAAGATTTATTCCGTCGCAGAGCGGCAAGGTTTTAATGTACCTATGCTGAGCATGCGTAAGAAAGAGATAGCGATCGGCTTCGCATCAATGCGACTCTCACTAGACAACACTACCACCATAGTTCAACTCTCAGATCTCTCAACACACAGATCTCAACTGTTATACAGTGAGAGCGATAATTCGCGGCGAATATCGTTTTGTGGTGTAACTATACGAAGTACCTCACCAAATGCTTGTGTGCGTGTAAACACAACGAGAATTATAAATGCTGGCTGTTGATCATATTTGCGTTTGCTAACAATTGGGGTATGTGGCTTTCCATGCAGGTAGGGTTGCCATGTGACAAAAAAAAAATTCATTCCAAAAATGGAAGAACTATATTGTTTTGTATTTGTTAATTATTTTTTTTTTTCTTTTAGAAGAAATACGAGGTAGGATGCATAGTACAACACAGGCTTGTGAGGATATGTGCTTAAGGACATATGGAAACACAAGGCTGAGAAGAAGAAGAAAAACAAAATTGGCTCAAGTTCGTATATCTTTGCTGTGGTACAACATGGTTTTACCAAACTCGTCTTCAAGTTTGTAACAATTGTTGCCTACTTTCTCTACTACTGTAGCTTTTAAAAATTTGGGTGCTAACTTAGCGTTAAAATGTTTCTTCGCGTCGCTTTGTGCAAACGAGCGGCGAAATACGGTCTGTCCGAGACATAAATTCACATTAGTACTGCGAGTGTTATATCTCTTAGCACTACTGTCGAAAGCTTTAGTTATATGTTTTTGTACTTCGTTTCTAACTAGTTGAAGTTTATCTTTAGGAGGTATAACCATTTCTCCTGTTTCTAATGCGTTAAGGTTTCTAAATAGTTTATACGTTGAAGCGTGTGTTATCATTTCTTGGCCGAATAACGTAAAATATGGTGAAAAGCCAAGTGATTGGTGACATGAACTGCGCAATGCGGATGCAATATCCGGAATACACTCATCCCAACGATTTTGTTCGGTTTTCAAATACGCTCGAATTCCTGAGACGATAGAACGATTCACCCTCTCAGATGCATTACTTTGAGGTGAATAGACAGCAGTGTATGTATGATGAATACCATACTGTTTAAGAAAATTATTAAACAATTCTCCCTTGAATTGAACGCCATTGTCCGTGACAATGTTTTCTGGTACACCAAAGATGGTAAATACACTGTCTTTCAAAAACTTAATAATATTGCTAGCGCATAGCTTACGTATAGGTTTCAATAGAGGGAATTTTGATAAGTGGTCTAGAACAATGAAAATACCAATGTTACCTGATCTCGACCGCGGATACGGTCCTAATAGATCCATGTACAATTTTTGAAATGTCCTGCTGGATTTCGGCTGATTGATCATGGGAGCTCGTAAAACTTTATTCGGTGCTTTAATTTGTTTACAGGTCTCACACTTATTTATAAAGTTCTTGACGTCAACTACCATCTTAGGCCAATAAAAATGCCTCCTCAACCTCTCGAGAGTTTTGCCTATACCTGCATGACAAAAGTTCGGTGGGTTGTGAAAACGTTCCATTAGACTAGACGTCATGTCTTCTGGTATCCAAAGTTTCCATGCGGTAGATTCGTTTTCGACATCACCATCATAAAATTGAGTTCTACGGTACACGAATTTATCTACCACTTTAAGGTCGGGTAAACTAGCTTGGTTTGCATTTACATGCATGCGAAGTTTTTTGTATTGCTCTGACTCAAAGTGTTCAGACTCCAAATCTACTTCTGGTTCAGAATGATCGATAGCGGAAACAATGTTTTCCTCAACTCGTGATAATGCGTCCGGTACGATATGATCAGAACCTTTTCTATGTTCGATAGTAAAATTGTAACCTTGCAGTTTGAGTGACCATCTTGCGAGACGTCCAGAAAGATCTTTCTGTTGCATGATCCATTTCAAACTAGCATGATCGGTAATGATTTTAAAAGATTGACCTTCCACATATGGTCGGAATTTCTTGAGACACAGAATAGCCGCTAAACATTCCAATTCCGTAACGCTATACTTTCTCTGCGTGGAATTAAGCTTTTGGGAAAAGTATGCTATTGGACATTCGTTCTGCTCGTTATCTAACTGCGTAAGCACACCGCCAACTCCAAATAAACTTGCATCACACTGAATGGCGAAAGGTTTACTGAAATCTGGGTTTGCTAATACAGGAGCTGTGGATAACCTGGTTTTCAGTAAGTCAAACGACTCTTGAGCCTGATCATTCCATTTAAAAGTTTTAGTTTTCTTTAATAGGTCCGTCATCGGAGCAGATACTCCGGAAAAATCTTTTATAAACCTACGGTACCAACCCGATATACCCATAAAACGTCTAAGCTGTTTCACTGTCGTCGGGACAGGATATGTCGTCATAGCTTTGATTTTGTCTGGATCGGTTCGCAGAGTACCGTGACCTACAATGTAACCAAGGTATTTGACTTCCTTCAAACAAAAACGACTCTTCTCGATATTTACGGTAAGTCCTGATTTCCTCAATCTTTGAGCTACATCAATTAATAGTTGAAGGTGGTCTTCAAAATTCGACGAGAGCAACAGTAAGTCATCTAAATAGACGAAAACGCGTTCTTTCATTTCTGGTGGTATCACCCGGTCCATTAGTCGACACATGGTTTGCGGCGCATTACATAAGCCGAATGGCATAACTTTGTAATGATATAAAGGCCGGTTAGGAACAGTAAAGGCGGTTTTGTCTCGTGAAGCTTCGCTGAGTGGTATTTGCCAAAAGGCATCTTTCAAGTCAAGACTTGAAATAAACTCAGTTTTAGGCAAACGGCTTAAAATACCCTCAATGTGTGGCAAAGGATAGGCATCCTTTATAGTTACACTATTGAGCTTCCGCGAGTCAAGACACAATCTTACTTTTCCTGGTTTTTGTACTAAAACAACTGGACTACTCCAGGAACTAATTGATTCTTCAATGACTCCGAGTGATAACATTCTATCTATTTCAGCATGTACTAGCTTCTCGATAGCCGGTGAAATTGGAAAATATCGCTGCTTCACAGGTTTAATACCTGTTTCGATTTCGATAGCGTGTTCGACAACACTAGTTTTACCAAGTCCTTCTCTAGCAAACGAGGGGAACAAGGATATAGCTGCATCTAATTTCTGTTTCTGACTTGAAGTTAAGCAATGATGATTTGGTTCGGAATCAGAATTATCAGAAGGAGAAGATATTCCACTAATTACATCCGGGGCTATCTTGAAAGCTGACCAAAAGTCAATTCCAAGATATAAATCTTGAGATAAGGTAGGTATGACATAAATTCTTAATTTCTTAGTGACATCTCGAAAAGTGATATCTGTCTCGATGTAACCTCTAATTTGTTGCGATTTGCCATCGGCAGTTTGTGCAAAAGTTGTAAAACGTTTGATATTAACAAGTCCTGCGTCTACTAATTCTTTGGCCGCGTTGGCACCAAAGCATGAAATAGAGGCTCCACTATCCAGTAATCCTTTGTAACTCTTGTCTAATATAGACACAGTTGCATAGGGTCTGAGATCGTGAGAAGGGTTTTCAATTCCAGATATTGCGTGTCTAATGAAAACTCTATTCTTTCTAACCATTTTCCAAAAAGATCGCATTCGCTGTGTAGCTTTCTTTGGTCTTCGGGTTATACTTGAAATATAAGTTAATTCACTAACGGGATTCACTAAAGTTTTTTTAATTCGATTGTATGAATTCAATCGTGTATGATAAGGAATAATCGGATGAAGCTTAGGTTCGCTAAGTTCATTCGAGTGTGTATTTGACCTACGAAGAATAACAACAGGGGTTGTAACTTTCGAAGCTACGTCTGGCGTTTCCTTCGCATGATCAGAAGTTGAAAGTTTGTTTAAAGAAATGTTTTTATTATTATCACCCCTTTCTTTTATGACGAGCGTGGTTGGGTGAAGTCTCCAACGCTCCTCCTTGCGTTTAACGAATGCAAACATTTAAGGCAACTTGGTTTGTACACGTTAGCGGTTCCGCAACCGTAACAAAATATTGTTCTTGGAGCCGAACAATCTCTATAAGAATGTCCTACCACTCTACAATTCCAACATAACAAGTTGTTTAGCTCAGCTATGTCAGGGTTGATGATGGACTCCTCTTCGAGATTATCTGAATCTGTAACTACTTCATTTATGGGTCGTCGAAAAAAGTTTTGTCGAATCGGTTGGGTTTGATTTGGCGTACTGCCAAATACAGCCTCTCGACGCAAACAAAAGTTTCTTAATTGTGCAACAGATGCAAAAGTCATGTAAAAGGTTTGTTGTTTAATTTCCGCTCTGACGTTTCGGTGTAGAATTTCAACTAACTCCTGTTCGAGAAGTGGATAACACAATCGATCACAAAGTTTCAAGATTGAGTTATAAAATTCATCAAAAGGTTCATTCACTTTTTGTTTTCTGGCAGAAATCAGTTCTTTTATGTCAGAATCTGTTTTAAATTCTTGGAATTCCTGTCTTAACGCATGACAGAAGGGTTCCCAAGAGATTCGATCGACTCCTCTTCGGTAACGCCAATACCAATCTCTTGCACGGTCTGTAAAAACAATGTGAATGTAGTCGCAAAGCAACTGAAAGTCACCATTCAAACAGTCTTTCGTCAAGGCGGTAATTCGGTAAATAAAATTGTTGATTGATAATTTCGAGTTCAAACCATCAAAACTGATGTTCCAGCTTTGAATAATATTAGCTGCTCGATTTTTGTCTATCCGGGGAAAATCATTTGAACGATTTTGTTCGTTAGAAGAAAAAGGTAACTGAGTGTTTCGCGTTCCAGCATCGTTTGAAGGTAGCGAAAACTCTTGAAGTCTACTAGGTTCAGGGTTTGGTATAATTGGTATGAAATCTTGTTGATTTTGAGAGTTACTACTAGGATTCGATTGTTTAGTAAGTAAGTTCTCAAATTGACGCATCATGATGGAAAAACTCATCTGTAGTTTCTCATCCATAATTTTCTCAAGTCGTTTCGACACGGTTTGCAATTGTTCATCGTCTCTCGCGTGGTTTGATTCCGTGTTCGGAGGTACAGGACAAGGATTCAGGGATGCACTAGGCAGGTGACTACTTGTCTGGTCATTGTGAGAAAAGTTAAGGTCAGTATTGGAGAAAACTTGGTTTAAAGACAATTGTTGAGATAAGTCTCTACGCAAATTATCTTCAATGTGTTGAACTGTTGGTACACCAGATGTTGGGGATGATGGCATCGACCAATCAATCGGGTTTTGAAAAAGTGATTTAGAGCGAGTTACTACACTACTTGGTTTAGGTATTGCACCAGTTTGCTTAGTATTCGTCCCATGAATAGAACGTGCTAAATCTTTGGGGGAACACTTAGTCTGACAAGTCGGACATGAAGATGTCTTCTTTAAATGATCCAGAATACATATCTGGTGAAAGGTGTGGTTACATTTAGTAATAGTAAGCTCTTTGTCATTGAAAGGTTTCTTGCAAATTGAGCAAGTGTTAGATATAGATCCATTAGATTTTAATGGTAAATTAGTAGGCGTGCGTGGCATAGCCATTTTGAGAAATAAAGGGAAAAAAAAATGTAAATTAAATAGAGTAAATGTGAAAGGACAAAAAAAAATAACAATTAATTAAGGTAGATAAATATATAATAATACTTAGGTGGGTTTATACTGTCATGAATAATGAGGTAATAAAGTAAAGCGTACGAGTTTTATTGAATCTTCCAAGCAACTCCTGGATCAAGCAAAGTGAGAAAGGTTAAAGTGTAATGAAAAGTATAGCATTGGTCGAGACATCAAGACAGTAATACTCATTCCCAATATTCAGAAACTGAGCCTGTAATTCCTGAGTCTGTTAACAACACTGTATTGTAAAGAGAAAAATGCAATTTGTTAGTTAGATAGAAACAATGGACTAAATACACTGGACGAAATATCGCAGAACGACTGCAGATGTTCGTAGTTCACAGGATCAGTTCCAATGGATCTACTTCACTAAGTCTGGTAAAACATTAGCAATTGCGGCTTCAAGAATGTTAACTTCCCGTCGAAGGTTCAATAATCGATTACGAATTAATCGACTACTGACAATTCCACGACTAGGTGAGCTAATTAAAATCACAAAAATTAATTATCACTTCGACGTCTAACTCTGAGAAAATCTTCTCTATAAGCTAATCGTTATTCGAAAGCGATGTGAGCGGTATCTGTCACGAGAAATGTGTAAGATAGCGAGAAAAAAAATTGTGTTAAACGAAGATGTCACAAAACCATTGAAAATTCCAAGTATTAAACTTAGTTCAATATAATTCTGGTCTGTCTTCGTGCCCCACGTTGGGCGCCATAATTTTGTAACGACGGGCTGGGAAGATAATGAAAATATCCCATAAAATAATCTGCGGGTCTCGAGCACCTGGCAATCTACGGCTGCTTCAGTCTGGGGGGTGGGTTTTTGCAGAATTTATACCCGAAACAAAAATAAAATATGCTCGATGGGAAAAGAAGAGAAGATAGGAAAGAGTGCGCTGATCCTGGTATTACTTGTAAGAGATATGATAACCAAAGATGGAAGTGTTATCTAACCCGCCCTACCATGGCACATTCCGAGGGAATCAAGAGAGAACTTTAGAGAATGGCCCCTTTAATTTCAAAAACTCGTTGCTTGTCTTACTTCATTACCTCAATAAGGGAATATTTATTTCATTATATACTTATATTTAATATTAATTCATCGCAAAAGAAAGAGAGTTACAATAGGGTATTGTAAACATGGAACGACATTCAATAATTTTTATGATCATTACTTAATATCTAATCTCGTTAGCATTCAAGAAAGGAAAAGAATCTCTATAGTATATGTCTATATATAGTAAATGTATATATATAGTAAATGTATGTATATATATATAGATGTATAGAGAAAAACCAGAAAAATTTACTCACCAATTACGAAGACTCCGCCGAAGGAAGGCCTGCCGTCGAGGATGTACGTAGGTTTTGCTAGAGAGGCGTTAATTAATCAATCCTGCATATATATATATACATACGGTCATGCTAAACATTAGTTAGAATGCCCGAGTGACAAGAATATAAAAAAAAACAATGTGTCGATACATCCACTTCACCAAGTGATGATTGTATCTCGAGATCTTAGGTATAAATTTTCCTTACGTTAAACGTACAAAATTCAAGGCAAAGAAAAAAAAAAATTTAAATTCTTAATAACCAACAACGAAAATCTTTACGATCTTAACATTACGAAAGTGAGAGATACGATATTTAATACTTAACTTAGTTACTTCTCTAAGAGACTATAGATCATTTGATCAACGTGAAATTTAAATCTACTTATAGTAAGTACAATTGTAGTGAGTTGGTTTCATGACAACGTGGGGTTACATTAACGGTAACATAGTCCGGTGAAACTGCCAACACTGCGCACGAACGGTACAACCGGGTACAAAAGAAAAAGAAGAACGGTACATCCGGGTACAAAAGAAAAAGAAGAACGGTACAGGTGTGATAGATAACGTAAGTTATATATATATAAAAATTTGGTGCTTGAGACACTATTTTTCCGTGGGCAACACCAAATAAATTATTTGAAGCGTTGGGATCCGCACGAGACAAAAAAAAAAATGACTGCAACCGGGTCTGATGATTGGGGGTAGAGATGTGCATTCTTCGGTGCGTGGAGCTGCGACTCGCCAATAGTACTTCGGGACAATTATGGCTCATTCCACATGAAATTAATTTACCCAGCCTAGGGATTCGGCTTCAAAATCTGCCCTGCACTTGGATTTCGGCATACAAATCTGCCCTGCACTTGGATTTCGGCATACAAATCTGCCCTGCACTTGGATTTCGGCATACAAATCTGCCCTGCACTTGGATTTCGGCATACAAATCTGCCCTGCACTTGGATTTCGGCATACAAATCTGCCCTGCACTTGGATTTCGGCATACAAATCTGCCCTGCACTTGGATTTCGGCATACAAATCTGCCCTGCACTTGGATTTCGGCATACAAATCTGCCCTGCACTTGGATTTCGGCATACAAATCTGCCCTGCACTTGGACCCTAGAAACACACAAGAACACGTGTGAGTCTAGTTCAAGATATATATATATATATAAAGAAATTAACACTCCCTTACCTCGTGGGGATTTTCTTTTTTTTTTTTTCCGGTTCCAATTGGAAACTTCCGTTGTAATTGATCTGCTTCTTGAATTTATTTTAAAGACAGAAAAAACGCACTGAATAAATGTTTGCTCTTACTTTTGAGCGTTAAAAAAAAAACCCGCATCAATTTTGATGTACTTATATTTCCACATGGGAAAATGAAAAGAAAAACTTGACTGCAATGGCAGCAGAAATACAAAAAAAATGTTCGTTGGGGAACACCGTCCTCCACAACTGATTCCTGTGCTGGTTGGAAACCAACTGACTCTTTTTCCTCGCGCTACTACGCTTTGGACATGAGTGTCACGTACACCATAAATTTCCTATTCCATATAACCTGGTCTTCTTACACTCGCATAATCTCCTATTGGAATACTTGGGGTGCCTTCTGCACAATCGCTTCCTCTTACTCTTGCTACAAAAAAAAATATTTGGCGTCACTCATACTTGCAACTAAGTACAGGAAGATTTATTCCGTCGCAGAGCGGCAAGGTTTTAATGTACCTATGCTGAGCATGCGTAAGAAAGAGATAGCGATCGGCTTCGCATCAATGCGACTCTCACTAGACAACACTACCACCATAGTTCAACTCTCAGATCTCTCAACACACAGATCTCAACTGTTATACAGTGAGAGCGATAATTCGCGGCGAATATCGTTTTGTGGTGTAACTATACGAAGTACCTCACCAAATGCTTGTGTGCGTGTAAACACAACGAGAATTATAAATGCTGGCTGTTGATCATATTTGCGTTTGCTAACAATTGGGGTATGTGGCTTTCCATGCAGGTAGGGTTGCCATGTGACAAAAAAAAAATTCATTCCAAAAATGGAAGAACTATATTGTTTTGTATTTGTTAATTATTTTTTTTTTTCTTTTAGAAGAAATACGAGGTAGGATGCATAGTACACAATGTCGCGTGTAAGATGTAATCTAAAGTCGATTCAACGCCTGAAGTTGTATTTTGTATGGCAGTATATGAACGCTTTGTTTCTGCATAATCTGTCAACGCCGAATTGTGAATTGGGCATATAGCTCCCATAAAAGAGACTCTCATTTCAGTAGTTTATAAAATTGTGGGTCTTTTCCAATTGTCCCAGAAATTTAAGTTCCCAAAATTAATTGTTGTAATAAGCTAGGCCCAAGCTTGGTTCCTATACAGACCTTTTGTGCAAACTTCTTATTTATTTATTTATCATTTTGATGAATGGAGATATGTTTCAATGGTTAGAGAAGCTTTTGGTGGGTGAACGGGGTTGGTGTCTATTTTTCGGACCGCACACATGCAGCGCGAGAATGGTTATGCAAAAGGTTTTTTTTAAATATTAAGAGGCGGTATATGATTCACGGACTTCATGGGGCTGTTAAGGTCCATCCAATTTGCTTACCGGTTGGTAAGTGTTATATATGATGATCCTCGTATGTCATTCAGCCTAATCCAAAATTTCAGTGCCAGCACGGATGTGTCCGCTTACCTGAACACTAAAAGCTCGACCTCAAAGTCGTGGAAAAAAGAACGCTCAGTTTCTCTGGCCAGACTAGGAAGTGGGAATCCACTGATCTCGCGTCGAATCGCATACACCACTGACCGGCTGTAGGTGGCGGGATTGCCCTAAATCTATACTCAGTCCCAAAAAAGGTTGCCGCTATTTAGCCCAATTATGCGGCATTAAATGAAAAAAAGAGCATGGTCCACACAAACTGATCCACATCGTCTATCTCTACACCGCCTTATGGAGTAACTGTCAGCTAAAGGAGCAAGCCTCAATCATACGTCGTGATCAACTAAGTATTCGATGGGATTCAACCCTTTCAATCTCACTTGAAAAGCCAAGTTGTCGAGGCATTTATGCCAAGGACTGAGTGATCAATAAGTGACACCAGCGAATTGGTAGTGAACGACACCAAGGTAAGGTGGGTTCTATGACATACATGGGCGATCATTTCGGGACCTATTCGCGTGTCCAAAAAATTACTTCCAATCTAAAAAAAAAAGTAGCTATACAACCAAAAAGCAAGACAGGAAAAGATTTCTTCTATTGATGGCGAGCTGTTGGCCTCCAAGAGACCAAGTCCCGTGTGTCCAAAACTCACTAAAAAGTGTCGCAATTAATCCATGGAGAAAAGCACCATGTTTGCAACAAGGACGTTTTCATTCTTATGATAAGAAGCGATCAGTACAACCGACGACAAGAGGACAAGTTATAACTTGCGATAGTGTCAAAGAGTGAGTGGCAGCGGGATGCACGGATAATAGGGAAGCTCAATTGAAATAGGTATACCTACCCATCTTTTGGCTGAGGCTATAAATGTGGGCCCACCCTTTGCTTTTCCAAAGAAAAGCCTTCGCATCCACCTTAACCCTATTTGTCCAAAATCTGCAAGTCACGTTGCCGATTTTTTCAATCAATATTAGGGGTATCTCAAGGAGGGATGAGCTCTACAATGGAATAGTAGATATTTTGGGCTTAAAATTTGAGTTCCCTCCCACTCCTCTGGCGACCTACTACTCTTCGAAAGCCAACTAATCTACCATCGAAACATGGACCACAGACGATTTTTTTTTAGTCTATGCATCAACTGACGAGCTTCTTCGGTTAGTCTTTACCAAGATTGCCAGAGGGCAAGGTAAATTGCTTCCACATTTGGCAAGAATTTTCAAAAGCAGTCTGACATTGGGCTAAATACAAAACCAGTGGAGACGAGCGAAGGTAGTGTTCATTCCGAAAGTGGGAAAAAAGGACCCAAGTCTACCGCAGTCCTATAGACCAATCAGCCTTACTTCGTTCCTTCTCAAAACGATGGAAAAGGCTGTGGACAACTACCTAAGAGAAGATGTACTGAGTATATCGCGTCTTCATCATCGTCAGCATGCCAACAGAGCGGGCAGATCTTCTGAGACTGCTCTGTACCAGCTAACTGAGATTATTGAAAGCGCTCTTGAAGTGAAAGAAATAGTATTATATGCCTTATTGGACATTGAAGGAGCAATTGATAATACATCGCATGATGCAATTATACGAGCTCTTGCTAGAAAAGGAGTAAATAACACAGTATCGAGGTGGATGTATGAACTCCTGAGCACAAGATCAGCAGAGACTCACACATCAGACGGTATTATCAAGGTTAACACAGCAAGAGGCTGTCCGCAAGGAGGAGTTCTATCTCCCCTAATGTGGAGTCTTGTAGTGTACGAGTTACTTGAGAAATTGACAAAACATGGCTCATGGCATCAACTGTCAGGCATATGCTGATGACATAGTTATTATTGCCAGGGGTAAATTTGAGGGAACCCTTTGTGATATTATACAAGTGTGACTCGAAATAACTCGTGATTGGTGCGAAACGGCTGGTCTTAATCTAAATCCAGCAAAAACAACAATAGTACCATTCACGAGAAAAAGAAAACTTGAACGGCTGAGGCCGATAAGGCTATCGGGTACATTACTGACATCAGTCAATGAAGTTAAATATCTGGGGCTAAACCTGGACAGCAAACTGCTCTGGCAAAAACATACAGAGGAGATAACCAGGAAAGCAAGCCCGACCATCCTCAGATGGATGTATATTGCTATTGTGAGACCAATGATCACGTATGGCGCAATTGAATGGGCAAAAAGAACCAGTCTATCCACCACAAGGAAGACACTCAATAAAGTGCAAAGACTGGCATGCCTATGTATTACAGGGGTCATGAGAACTTGCCCAACCGCAGCTATGGAAGTGCTACTGGAGCTAACTCCACTGCACCTCGTGGTTGAGGAATGTGCAAGTAAAACGGTTCTAAGAATGGCCAAAGAAGGAGTAGGAAGAGAAAAGTGCATCACACCGAGACAGATTGACGCACTATTCAAGAAACATCCATTATTGGCCTTTCCTAGAGACGATATCATCAAAAGATTTGATTTCGAAAAGAACTTTGTTGCTAAGCTCAGCAATAAGAAGAACTGGAGCAACGAATCCACAATTCACAGACTGAGCAATCATACAACGATGTGGTACACAGATGGATCGAGAACTGATGAGGGAACTGGAGCGAGAGTATTTGGGCCTGGAACTAAATGTTCTGAACAAAATGGGCAAAAATACCAGCGTCTTCCAGGCTGAAATCTATGCCATAGACAGATGTGTCCAAATCATCCTCGACACAAATAAAGTCAACTGTGATATAGCTTTAATGTCAGACAGCCAGGCTGCTATTATGGCACTCAATTCCTACATCATTAGATCCAAACTTGAGTGGGAATGCCTACAAAAACTTAATGAACTTTGTAGGAGAAACAAAAAATTGAAATACTTGGGCAAGTACCAACTATCTGATGAAGAAATACGATTCTTAAAGGAAACTGGACTGGAGAGAGTGCTATAGGACGGATTTCTTCCGTCAAGGAGAAAGAAGAGTGCAAGAACCTCTAAAATGATTCCGAAAGGAATTATATTTTGAGGGAAACTCTTATCAGGGATTATACCTCTCTGAGACGTAAGCAGGGGGTACAATAGACCAACAGGTCGCAGTACAACAAACCCTTTCACATAATAATAATACCAAGATTGCTTCTTGTGAGCCCTCTTATAGTTATATGCGCCCCACATAAGGGGAGGTCTTTCTTTAGTGAGTTGTCCATTCGGACAAGACTCGAAGACTCTACGGGGCGGTGCATGTATGTCCATCCGCTCCACATATTCCAGCCGTCATCGACGATTGATGAGTATTTTATGAGCTAGATGTCGCTGTATAGATCGTACAATTCATCGTTGAATCTCTTTCTACAGCCCGTCAACGCATATGGGAGCAACAATTCGATTAAGGCGACCAAGAATATCTTCACCCTATGGTAGAGTCCATGCATCGATGTGCCATAAAGAAGGACCGGGACTATAAGAAAATCTTCAAAGTTTATCGTATTAGATAGGACTCTACTTGAAAACTACACCTCGGAAAATACTTCTTCGACAATCTCAGCGAACTGCCTCCAACGCTTTATTCTTAGCTGCAGTTGGTTCAACGGGTAGATTTTTGGATCATTGATCTTGTGGTATCTTAGGGCCTATGTACTCTGGCCTAAGTGAGGCTGCACTTGTTGTGGCCTGCCACTCGAACCTAACCTAATTAAGGACTCTAGTCTTCAATTGGTCAGCTCGCAGCCCAAAAAAAACAGCGATAGCTAAGAATTTGTTATCAAAAGTTGTGGGAGAGCCCTTCCCATCTCAACTGGGCTTCAAGAACATATACCACGGAAGGGCCATGTTGGGATAATTGGATTGATTCCGACATCTCCGCCACAGAAAAAGACTAAAATTAATCACACAGTCTCAGTTCTCCCGCACCAAAATGACGAATTTACTCGGCAATCGCTGAGATGTGTTCTCATAAAGACTCGTGTTCACCGTATATGCGTCTTTGAAAGCTTTTGCCATGAATGGTCCATGGTCGTTATATTAACAAAGTTAAGCAATTTCGAGTTTTCCCTAGGTCAGTAATTGTACGCGAGACGGCAATTTCTAACCGTGCTCTTGAAGCGCAACACGACTTCATTATTTGGGATAGTTAAATCGACTCTGGACCGGGCGGCCTAATAGCTCTAAATCCATGATAGTCCTCCATCTTTTTTCATTGATACCACTCAGTCGTACGACTCTTATTTGAAACGTTCCCATTTGGCGAAATGAATTTCCGATTCTGGGTGAATATACCTACCTACACGCAACGAATACACGCTGCCAGTTCCCAAGCATCTTCGGGCGAAAATATTGCGCTAAAATGTAATATCACACCAAACTGCCTCCATAATAGTTAAATGCCATACTGTATGAGGCAATTTCAAGTCAAATACATTGCCAATGGCACACCCACCCCCAACGCAGGCATTTGTCAATTTGCAATATACCCTCTTACAAAAGCGCGCTGGCAAAACTCAATTTCCTCTCTCCGTGATCCGATCAAATATAAATATCCTCCGCCATGTGTAGGTCCTAGTTTAGAGAATGACATTCCATCACCATGTACCGCACGCAGCCTAGTAAATTTTTATGAAGCAATATTGCCCCTCAGACAAAAAATGTATCGGCTCCATTCACGGAATTCCACGAGTACAATAAAGCTCGCGCGCACCACACCATCCACGCATCCATCCATGGATATGGTCCAAGGACCAAGGCGCGCCAGCCCGCCCATTCAACATGACAAATAAAATAAAATTTTATTCATTTCCATTTTTCGCTCAAAACATTTCATTAGCCAGCGATTGTGTTCGGAATTTTTGATTTTTCTACCACCCCTCCAAGCTCCAAGAAAGAAAGAAGTTCTAAGCGACACACAGAGAGAGAGGGAGGCATCATCGCAGGCTAAGATGAGGTGGGTTAGTTATATTTCGTTGGGAAATCTCTCTATAGCACTTGACTTGTTTCATAAATAAAGCCAGATGGATGGATGGATGGTTCGGTTGGATGGCTTGAATGAGAAGCTGGGGATGTATACTTGTGTGGATGAGATCTCAAAAGCCCTTATGCCGATGCCTTCAAATTTCATGAAACGTCAAAAGATATCCTTAGCTGGGGTGGGACAGTGTGGTCTGCAACGACAACAGCAGATGGGTATCAAGTGGAGTTGGATTCCTCTACTTCTTATATTGAAGTTTATACTTTGAGACGTTTTATAAAATAAACAGATGGCGCAATGGGCCCCTGGGTCAAGCTTCTAACAACAGAAAGTTCTAATTAGTATGAATTTGTATTTTTGGGGCGAATGGAAGGGGCTACAATTTTATGCCAAAATTAAGACCAAATTTTTGTTTACATTGTTTTAAACATGATCCAAACGGCTGAAAAGCTTGAAACTTTGCGCAAGGCAAGACCTTCATCAAACAAATGTAATTGGGATAATTCCAAGCGAAATTTTAAAGGCTGACTTTCTTAAAAACAAATAAATAGTTGATGCAAAGGCCCTAGCCTAGCTTCTCACAACCATTCGTTTTCTGGGAGCTTTTTTCATTTTAGGGACGAATGGAAGGGATCTGCAATTTTATGCCGAGTCCAAGCGGATAATTGGGAAGCCCCTTTCTGACAGTTACACTCTCGGATGTTTGTCAGACGTTCGCGATAGGTGGCGCAGTGGAGGAAAACCTTAAAATGGATTTTTTGCGGGAATCGCATCTGGGTCCCCTCGCTTAGTAGTCCAACACACTAACCACTAAGCCATGTCCGAATTTCTTACTCAATATACATAATAGATGAAATATATGTCGCAATATATCTTCAACCCGAGCATGGTATTGATCAAAACATAGAAAATCAGGAGATTCGTCCCGTACTGATGGATGAAGGATCAACTGGTCTAACGAGCTCCCATCTTAATGTATGTAAGCACGCGACAACAATTGCAACTGGAAAGTTAACAAACAGTCAGCACAAGAACAAAAAACGCATTTAACTAGTGGCGGTGGTATACCCCACACATGCGCCACTTCAGCAGTGCATTTTTTTCCAAACAATTTCGATATGGGGGGAAAATTGTAGCAGCTGTTGGAGTGATCCCTATTAGCCTCTTAGAGGTAGAAAAGAAAAATATATATTAAATGGAAGAAAAGCACAAATGGATCCAGCTAAAATTTAGTGTCAAAAAATCAAAAGGTGAACTAACTGCACTCCCAATTGTAAACTAGTGAAATACTTGTGAAAAAAGCACGGTCACCGCAGGGCAGGGTTGGTGGATCACTTGGACGGGATTGTTTTGGCACAAGCGATCTTTAAACGATGCCGAAGACCTTCCCATTTCAATCATCCTGGGTCCCACAAACCAGTTAAAACTACAGACAGCCATCCTTCAGCTGACAACTCTTCTGTTTGAGATGGTGGCGAACCCAAGCGCACAGTTTGCTCGTGACTAACTAGTGCACATTTGCACGATTATTTGCGGGTACGATAAACGTTTGAGGAGTGTCGACGTTTCTTTTTTATTCATCGAGTGTCGAACCACTCACTCAGGTGAATCTTAAACAGACGTTTGTGGCTAACGGCAATCAGTCAGTCAGTGTGCCTTGGAGCTTGGAAAAACGCTCTTCCCTTCCAGAAATATAGCTCAAACGTTTTGTCTGTTGCAACTTAGGCCTTTTATACACCTGTTGCAGAAATCATTTACGTATTTGGAAAGTTTTCCGTTTAGAGCTCTATAACTATAAAGTGACACAAAATATTAGCTATCCCAAGAAATTTCGAAAACTACTCACACAAATGGTGCCCTTTCCCTTTGAACATATGATTCGTGTCACAACAACGTCCTCCGAGGACCATGCTGAGAAAACCAAGCGCTTACAAAAGAAAGACCCCATCACATTGACTATTCAATAGAAAACCAATAGCCACCAGTTCGCTTTCAGTGGTTGGTGCAAAATTTGAATCCCAACACCACTCCTGTCTTGTCAGCCCCACTGTTCGCATCGAGTATCAGCCATTACCCACGAATGTTATTCTTTTGGGGCTGTAAAGGCCCGTACCAGTGATATGATAAAATTTTATGTTATAGCTCCATTCGCCCCCCACCTCCGTCACTCAGGCAAAAATCCCTCTACACAAAGAGACCTATACCAAGCTCCATATCGCCTACAAACCAACATCAATATTCCTTGGCAATCCCTATGGATACACAGTCAAGCGAGAGCCCCCTCCCCACCAATGTCGAACAATCGTTTTCGATCACAAATCCATCTGGTTTTCGTTTCTGGTTGCCTGCATCTTCTCGCTGTTGGATGGATTAATGAAATTGATCTGTGCTCCCGTTATACGGTGTGCGATATTACATTTGATGAAATAGCTAACAGGCATTTATGCAAAGGACCTTTTTGTTTGCGTTTGCTGCTGCAAAGAACTCGCATGGGGGTGTGAATTTCTAAGGGAGGAAAAAAAAGAAGACGGCCTTCCCTTTTTTGCAAATGAGCATTGAACATAAAATAATCATTTTAACCTTATGCATCCACACCCTTCCCGCTCATATGGATATTGTGTGTGTGTGCTTAACGATCTGCAAAAATGTATGCGAAGGGATGCGATTTTATTTGCATTTCGTTGAAAGGATTCTTTCGTTTGTTTGTTTGTCCGATGTGCCCCACGAATATTCGTTCTAGGTCAATGGAATATTGGCGCTCTCCGCACAAAGAGCACAAAGAACTTCAATTGTCGAGTTCATGGCAGGGGGGGGACATACAAAAACATGTGTTCAGCAGCAAGTGGTGGATTCAAATTGACCATGATTGCGATTTAGGGGGAGGCAGAATCCAAAGAAAAAAGGCGACTCAAGGGTACGCACACACCTTTTAAGTGGGTATCGACGGAAAGGGGTGATACTTTCGATTTTCCAGTGATTTGAATTTCCCTCCACCTGCAGGGGGGGACATACACACAAAAGGCGTCCCATAAATACCCAAATACCCGTTTGCCTTCTTTTGGGCGGCCTGACTAAGCGAAATGATCGCCTCGTCATTTTTGTGCGTCATTAAATTTAATCGAAGATTGAAATGGCAAACGAATCGAGCGGTTGGGTCGTGGGGGCGGATGGACAAAGCACAAGTGTTAGTTGTTTTCGAAATGAAAAAACCCAATCAAATGAGATGTGAATTGGTGTATAAATGGGCATAGTGTCCTTGCCTGACGAACTGTGAAATGTTTTCAACAAAATTTTGCAAGTCGCAAGTGGGTCTTTTGTCGGCAAGTCTCAAGAAGGGACAAACTCTTTTCTGTCGGACGTATGCCCATGGAAGAGATATGAGGGAAGAAGTGTAAGTGTAAAGATGTTCCAGGTCGTTGAGTCGTCGACACGAGGCTTCCTTTATGTTTCTGTTACAATCAAGAAAATATTTCTCGTGGAAGTCTTTTGCGTAATTTTGAAATTGAAAATGTGCTCCACAGAGCCAGACCCGGCTTCTGCAAGTTTTGTATTCACTTGAAGCTGTACAAAGTCGAAATGCCTTATTTTAAGCTAAATAAATATCTATCTATCTATCTAGCTCCAGCGATACCATGGGTAAAGTATTTTGAGCAGTTCCAAATTGTAGACACAATTTAACAACGACGCACTAGGCTTATAGTGGGTTGACGTCTTTGGGGTATTATAGAAAGAACGCCTCTTCGAATACAAAACATTGCATTGAGCTGACCGACTGTCATCGCACAAAGAAGAACAACAGGGGTCTTGGAGATGATTTTGAAAAATATGGATGAGATCTTAAGACTTCCGAGGAACGTCCCCATTAATCTTTCTTAGTCCGTCTAGATATTCACTTTTCTCGTATAGCTCAGAGGCATACTCAGAGGCATACAGCCTCGTATAGCTCAGCGAATCTGTGTGTGATGTATGCCTCTGAGCTATACGAGGCTTTCCTTTAAAACATGGAGGAAGAGGCGAAATTTCACAGTCTCGAATCAGAGTCGCACCTGATTTGGTATAAACCTTTCAAGTCCCGAAACCTGGAGGAAGCGGCGAAATTTCACAGTCTCCAATCACAATCGCACTTGGGTTGGTATAAGCCTTTCAAGTCTCGAAATCCTGGAGGAAGAGGGGAAATTTCACTGTCCCACCTTGGTTAGTGGTTACTCTAAAAAGTTGCTTGACTCTAAAATGAATTCCAAGACGATGAGTCGAAGGTTTTTTTTTTTTCTACAGCCCAACATCTCCGACCCATAAACCTGTCTCAAGACTCAGAAGAGATTGATTGATACCTACTCACTCTCCAAGGTGAATATGAAATTTCTGTCAACAATGTCGGGGCACGTCAATAAAGACTGTCTTGCATCCCTTGTAAACTGTAAACTTGTATAAATGGAAATATTCTTAAGCGTGAGAAGAAAAGAATACAACGACTGCCCTTACGAACATTAAGGGCGCTTTTGACAACGTCAGACCGGGCGCAATCCTTGTCACACACGTGGATCTGAGAGTGGAATCGTCTTTTAGGAAGCTCTTCAGGAAACTAGCACAGTGCTCATCTTCTTGGACCAATTTTAGTGCGTCATCCGTCGGTATAAATGTGAATTGCGGTTCACCAAAAGGTGGAGTTATATCCCCCTTGTCTGTGAATAGAAGCTGACAACAATATTTGGACTACGGGCTACCAAGAGCCTCTGCAGAGCTGATTGTTAAATGATTGCATATGCTAGTGAAACTCAAAAGGTCTTCAGGTTTGAGCTGCAAAATATTGGGCTGATGGCTCAGTAAGCTGGAATCTTGAGCGAGATGTCTTAGGCTCGATTAAGTTCCTCTTAGTGGGCAGGTACAAAGTTCCTCTCAGAGACTCTTCCTCATCTCAGTGGAACTTTTGCCGTTTAGTCTAAAAAAAAACAGGCAAGTTGTACCCTAGCCTTAGATACAAGGCGCATCATAGACTACTTGCGGTGATACAAGACTTTTTCGCCTTCCTCCCAGAAAACACCGACTACTGAGAGCACTGCGTGAGACTTTGTCTCTAACTGTTACACTTCCGAGATGAAATGGTTCGTCAGAAATGAACAATAAAGCCATCTGTACAAGAATGGTTCAGAAACCGTGGATATGTTGTCAGTGGATGCGTTTTTTTTTGTACCAAAACTCTTAATGTCAAGGTCGTCCTTCGTCTCCCGAAATATTGCAGCATTTTCTGGTGCAAGATGCGATGAAAGAAGCTCTCCTGCAAAATATTTGTCACGATTTGGACCGACAGCTTTGAGGTTGCTATGAACTCACTAGAATCAGAGAAAAGACATCTCGAAGGCCGTATCGGAGCGCCGCTCTTCCCGCACAGGGGTGACACCAAGTTAGTTCAATAAGCTTCATCAGAATGATGCGTGGTCCGTGGTTACCTACCTATCTACAAATCGAAACTTAGGCTGGATGCAATTACCAAAGCAGGCTGTACATGGGAGGGTTGTATAGGTAGCTTTGCTCTTCTCAATGACTGCGCCAACCGACTGGTAAAACCTGCACTCTCATGCAGAGTTCCCACATCCAAATGCTTCCCCCTGACCCAAGCTAGAAGCCTCGCCCACCGATCTCTGTGTCACATCCTGATGCAAGTCCGCATTCTCAACTATTTATAGATGAACCGATTTGCATGGCGTAGCCTACCCGATTCCACTTAATTTTCCCGACTTTATGTGTTTCTCAATCAAAATCATTATGCGGCCATAAAAATATGACAATCCGCGTCAATCAATCAATTTTATGGGCACAGCCGCTGTTGCTTCCCCAGCCCCAGTTATACACATATATTCACAAAAAAAGAACAAACATTTACGACCATATAAAGCGTAAAATTTACCGTCTTTTCGCCTTCTGTCCACCCTTCAGCTACTGTCAAATAAATTCACAACCAACCATAAGAGATGTGAGACACTGGGAAATAAAATCAAATGACAACAAGCCATAAACACACGAATAAAACAAACTTCTTCTAAATGCACAATAATATACCTATACACCTATGGCCAGGAGAGGCGAAGACGGCCGTCCTCATAATCAAAGCGGTTTTGACAGGATCCGCATATTTGGACTTTTACGATTTCGAATTAAAGGCAAATACTTAAAAAGACACCTCGCACACTCCGAGGTCCCTCGGCTGTGTAGTGTGTATCGCACGCCATCCCAAAGTGAATTCATCGAAACGTCAATAAAAATCGAAATGCACTTTCGCGCAGCAATACACACCAACAACGCACACACCTACAAATGAGAGATGGCGATCTATAAAAAAAAATCTGTTCATTACTTCCTTCAATAAATAAACTTGGTATAGGTATACAGGTATCGGGGCTTTGGGTCTTTAGAGGTTCTTTTTTTAAACAAAAAACAGAATAAAATTTTACTACCAAATAAATTAAATAAACGCCTTATTTGCATAGTAGAGCTAAAGAGATGCGGAGAGCTAAAACACATACAAAACGCATCGCCGTGCAGTGGCATAAAAGTTACGACTTACGACCGACCCAGCGATAGATCGTAAAATCACGCTGAGTGCTGCTTTGGACAAGCACCGGAGAATGTCAAAGAAATTTCGTTTTTCGTCATTTTTTTCCCCCCGCCCCAACTCGGAGTGCGAGAGACCCCTCTAAGACGGGCTTTAAGTTCCTCTCGCGTGGTTAAATCCGTTCGATTGATGCGCGCATTTGTTTCCCTCTTTGGTTATGGTCGGGTTTGCTCGGTCCCACTTTCGAGATGGAAAATCGTAAAAAGTTTTACTGCCAACCAATTAACCGATAATAATCAATTCGCACGAGGGGGATACCGGGCGATAGAAATAATAAAAACTCGACAGTGCTCCGAAATGAGTGGCGTTGCGTGGTGATGCTATAAGCGACATGTGTCGCCGGGTCAAGATTACGTATATGTAGCTGGCGGACTCTTTGCACTGTTTGATGGAAGCGAACCGATGGTTGGCTGGCTGGCGTTGGACGGGTATTAAGTTTACGACTGTTTAATCTGATTTGGAGGGGGAGGGAGTCGTGTTTTGACCAGGTACCTGTGCCTCGGAGGAGCTTTCCTTCCCTCCTACCTTTTGGGAGGGATATATTTTTCTAATTCCACTCTCGCAGTGGATTTGGGTGATAAATTTGAATGGGAAATGTGTTTCAGTCGATGATGTGACAGATGTCGAAGAAGGGATTCGACACATGGGCCGATGCAACAGAAAAGTAGGGACCCAAGGCTGGGTTCTCACAACCACTGGGTTTGTGTGAGTTTTTTTTTTTTTTTTAACTTGCTCCGTTACGTAGTAAGAGAAAGATTTTGTTTTCGTACAGGATTTCGAACTCGAGATGCAAAATTCTGTCCGTCTGGCTGCTTCATTTCGAAGTCGACTCTCCAACGTTTATTGGATAAATTTGAGACTATAGGCGTTTTTTATTATGCCCACATGATCATTGGTTTTCATGGTTTAAAACAACAGTTGGACCCCGTATTATTGCTGTAAATCATAGAAAAGAATGATCTAAAGAAGTCGCCTTTTGGAAGACTTCAACTTGGGGAATTTTGTGTCGGAACTTGGGCCTAGACACCGACCCAAAAAATCAAAGCTAATGACAATAGCTAACGCCGACGTTTGGAACAGGAGCTCATTTTTGGCTGAAAAATCATCTTTAACGACGAGGAGCATTGGACGCTATGCTTCCAAGAGACCTTTTTAAGCGTTCCGTTGAATAGTTGACTTCTAACTTGACGTCTGAGTCGTAGCAAAGTGCGGGTTTTACTTCCTGACAGAGAAACGCCAACAGTGCCGTATTTTTTGAAGGAGAATGTGTACCGAGAAGAGTGACTGTCATAAGGAACTCTTCTGGTGAATCTGCTGATTTAGTTCGTAGCTACGATTCCAAACGAAGAATCTGCTTATAAATTGTCATTCTTTAAAAAGAAAATTCGACGAAACTGTGCAAAATGTCAGACCTTGTTCCCTAAGCGAGGAACCATTGCTCATCGATTTTCCCTATTCAATTTAAGTTGTACACCAAACCGATTCATAAAATTGGGCACAGCTTGTAAATTCAGGTCCTTTCACTTACTGGGGTATGTATTGCTTTTTGAGTCCTATCCTTTTCCTTGCACACCAGTGCGTCCCTCTGTATATTCGAGGACAAAAATCACATCCCATTTGTCAAACTTCATTGTCTTCTTCACCGATGCCTGTGCCTACTACTTTTCCCAAGTAGCAACAAAAATTAATAAGCAAGCTTAACAAGAGTCCCAAGGCAGAGCCTTACAAAGAAAAAATTCCCTCCAACATCGCAAACGAATTTAGCAAGTTAACTCCCCCTTATAACAAGCCGACGGACCTACGCGCGAAAAACTTAATTCCAATTTATTAATTTGACAATATCGCGCGCCGAAACCGTCCACGTCCACGTTCGCGTCCGCGTCCGAGTTCGCGTTCGCCGGCTTCCGCTGCACCCGGGGTGAAATCAACTCTCATTTATGCAGTCAAGATACTGCCTCTATTTGCGGATAAAACTTCTGTTTCAGTTTTTTTGTTGTTGTTGTTCGTCTGCTCATTCCTTTTGGTCTGCGGTATTTCTTACGATATAAGTTTACAATCGGCCACATTGCATCGTTTTCTCGTGACGCTTAAATTAGGCATGACCAACCAAGATGGAGTAATAAGCACCTTTCTTGCGGATAATGCAGATGATGTTGATGATGATGATGATGGTGGTACTGCTGCTGCTGATGGTGGATGGTGGAGAGATGCGGTCTCGCATCCAGAGCCATGAACTAAATTAACTTTGGCCTTAAGCTGGTTTGGTTTTTTTGTTTCTGTTCAATTTTTTTGTCGGCTTCCTGTGTTGGGAGCGCGGATGAGATGATGTTATGATCCGAGGAAGTGGGAAACTGATAATCCAGCCAAATTGTTAGTGTGTGCGGGAGTAGATTTGATAATTTCCATTTTGGGGAAGAGATTTCGTTTTGCATATTGGCAGTGGCAGTGGCGCAAAGTTTTTCGATATTCTTTAGGGCCTATAACTAATCCGATATAAATAGGAGGGAGAGGGAGTGGTACTTGTATTTTTTTTTTTTTTTGCCTCTAATCTCAAATGGGTTGTGGATTGTGTTACATAATCAAAAGACGGAAGGAACTTTCGCCGCGACATTTAAATCGCTTGACTTTGAGGCTATACGGCCTGCAATGTGGGTCCAAAAAGTGCTCAAGAGATGTCGTTTATCAATGCTAAGCTCAAAAAGTTGAAGGGAAGTTGGTCAAAAAAGTGGCGAAATTTCAAACAAACTTTTGACGAAGCTACTCTAGAAACATGAAAATTCACGACAATAGACGTTTTTTATTATGCCCGCATGATCCATAGATCAATGATTTTCATGGTTTACATCAACAGTTGGATCTCGTATTATTGTTGTAAATCATGGAAATCAATGATCTATATAGATCATGTGGGCATAATAAAAAAAACCCTAATATTGGCAAAGTGCTAATAAAAATTAAAAACTAAATGAAATTGGACACATTTTAAAAACAAGTAGCACGCGCTCTTAGAAAGGATTTGATGGTAGGCCGTGAGTTGCAAGATACTACTGTCTTCTGTCTTCAGTCTTCCGCCTTCAATCTTCAGTCTCCTGTCTTTTGTCTTCTGTCTTCAGTCTTCCATCTTCTGTCTTCTGTCTTCTGCCTTCAATCTTCAGCCTCCTGTCTTCTGCCTTATGTCTTCAGTCTTCAGTCTTCAGTCTTCTGTCTTCTATCTTCTGTCTTCTATCTTCTGTCTTCTGTCTTCAGTCTTCCGTATTCTTCCTTCTGTCTTCTTCTGTCTTCTGTCTTCAGTCTTCCGTATTCTACCTTCTGTCTTCTGTCTTCTGTCCTCAATCTTTAGTCTTCTGTCTCTTGTCTTCAATCTTCCGTCTTAATTCTTCCGTCTTCTGTCTTCTGTCTTCTGTCTTCTGTATTCTGTATTCTGCATTCTGTCTTCTGTCTTCAATCTTTAGTCTTCTGTCTCTTGTCTTCAATCTTCCGTCTTAAGTCTTCCGTCTTCTGTCTTCTGTCTTCTGTCTCCTGTATTCTGTCTTCTGTCTTCTATCTTCTGTCTTCTGTCTTATTCTTCTGTCTTTAGTCTTCTATCTTTTGTCTTCTATTTTCTATCTTCAGTCTTCTGTCTTCTGTGTTCTATCAGTCTTATTTCTTCTGTCTCCTATCTTGTCTTCTGTCTTCTATCTTCTATCTTCATTCTTCCGTCTTCTATCTTCTGTCTTCAGTATTCGTTCGTCACTCCTTAATCTTCAGTCTTCAGTCTTCTATCTTCTGTCTTCTACCTTCTGTCTCCTGTCTCCTGTCTTCTGTCTTCTGTATTCTGTCTTCTGTCTTCAGTCTTCCGTATTCTACCTTCTGTCTTCAGTCTTCCGTATTCTACCTTCTGTCTTCTGTCTTCAATCTTCGGTCTTAAGTCTTCCGTCTTCTGTCTTCTGTCTTCTGTCTTCTGTCTCCTGTATTGTCTCTTCTGTTTTCTGTCTTCTGTCTTCAGTCTTCCGTATTCTACCTTCTGTCTTCTTTATTCTGTGTTCTATCTTCTATCTTAATTCTACCGTCTTCTATCTTCTGTCTTCAGTATTCGTTCGTCACTCCTTAATCTTCAGTTTTCAGTCTTGTGCCTTCAGTCTTCAGTCTTCTTTCATCTGTGTTCAGTCTTCAGTCCTCAGTCTTCAGTCTTCAGTCTGCTGTCTTCAGTTTTCTATCTTTTCTCCTCAATCTGCAGTCTTCAGTCTTCAATCTTCACATCCGCCCTCAGTCTTTAGTCTTCTATCTTCTCCCTTCTAATAAGGGCACTAATATAGTACACCTGGGAATTTTCGTCCTCAATATCCATTCGTTCGACAGCACATCTTAAAGAGAGACTGCGCTATTGACCCTTCCAAGATGACAATAATTAATTGCCCAACAGCCGTCATCACTTTTATATCACCAAACAAATTCAAAGACCAAAATCAAGAACTCGAAACTCAGTGAAAACCTACGAAGTCGACCTTTTTTCGCTAATTTATTCCCCAGCCACAAATGACGAACAACATTTGTGTGAGTATACCTTTTGTCGTGTTGCGCAGCCATATTGTGATCAATAGAAAACGAGATGCCTTAGCTCCCTTTCCCTAGGCTGCACCGGGACTATAGTCCCCATCAAAGATTTACTGACCGATTCAGATGAAACGAATTTCGGTTTTAATTGACGCGCGCGTTTTTCGTCTTCTCGTCCCATTTCTCGGTCAGACTCTCTGACAGATTTATGTGGGCAGTACAACGAATATCTAATTCATTCCCAAATATCTCCATAGATTTGTAATAAATCTTTGATATTTGGGCCATCGGCTTCGAATATAATTTCGTCTACACAGATTTGAGTGCGGGGGGCTCATCAATCGTTCAGTTTCTTGGGAAGCCTGCCACAATAATGGTAAAAGGGTATGATATTGTTGTGATGATTTAGTCGGCCTTTCTTGGGAAGAGAGATCAATCCAACAAGCATGTGGATTGTGGATTAGTCGAAAGTGGATTTGTGTTGTCGCGCAGATACACGCACAGATATAAAAAGAATTTGAAATGGGACTCGAATTAATGTGACGATGAGAAGATTTAGTGCGAGGTGTAAATTGCCTTTGTAAAAACGGTGTGCGATGGTTTCGATGATGTAAATTCGGACATGTGGGTCTGTTAATGTGAGGCACCGCCCGCTGACAAGCACCTCAATCCTGTTGAGTGTTTTAATTAAGAGAGACAGTGTGAATTGGTGGATAGTTTGAGCTATAAGTTTGGAGTGGAATGTCATTTAGGGCGCATTTTCAGGGGGTAGTTGGAAAACCATGTTGGCAATAATTGAGGTATATACCGGTTGATGACTGTTTAAGGCAGAATTGTGGAGGTCGTACAT
This sequence comes from Cheilosia urbana, assembly GCA_946477585.1. Lineage (NCBI taxonomy): Eukaryota > Metazoa > Arthropoda > Insecta > Diptera > Syrphidae > Cheilosia > Cheilosia urbana. The sequence goes on along the minus strand of OX297856.1, from coordinate 71,636,702 downwards.
ATGAAGTTCGGTGTCATCAACGGATTGCCCAACAAGTTTCTGTCTTTTTGCACATGCACTCGCCTTAGACACAGTTGTGTACCGCGTTGACCAACAATTTCGAACGAATTTGCTGCGTACTTAAGTTGAAGTATAACTTTCACCAAAGCTGCTGCTACAGTTGTTAGCTGCCGAGTTTGTTCAACGCGTTGCTCAACGTCCAATGCTTGACTTATGACGTACAAAGGTATCACAACACGTACATCAACTTTCGACCTGAGCAGTCGATCTTGTTCGCCGAAGTCACACAAGTTGATCAACCCGATTTGTAGAGTTATTCGACAATTTACCGAGCTGGTCAGTTATATATAAATTCAAATGTTAGTCAATACAAGTGAATTAAAGTAATATAAGGGGTGAGTCATAATAGCTAACTCAACCAAGCAGTCTCTTGATCTATAGTTCAGCATGAAGTGTACGGGCGGCCTTAGAGAGGTCGAGAGAAAAAATGCATTGCAATGCATTTTATGTGCCAGAACCTCTACCTAAAACTAAATGCGACCACTTGATCAAACTTCTCCAACCCACCAAAAGCATCCCACCCACTATTTAGTAAAAAAATTGCTGACAAAAAACCATCGTCCATTTTCGAACGGCAAACCCGCTTTACGGCCAACTAATTTTGATTTACTTTGACAGCCAGAAACGGCCAATTCAAATAAGTACCATAAATAAATTAAAACACCTTTCACTCGCACCAAATCTCCGAATTTGTATTGTTCAAACTGGCCGAGACCATAACCAGTGTAAACAGCGTCCGTTAACGACTTAGAATTGGTAAAACGTAACACACAAGAAAAATCAAAGTCAACATAACCGAACACAATTTATTTGCATTTTTTAGCGAACAAACTATCACTCATTACCATTATCATCAGCATCACACCATCAATGGGGATCATCAACAATGTCGACCTGCGAATGGCTGCCATTAGTATGGAAATCATTTTTCGCTTCTCATTGTTTGTGCGTTGTTCATGAGATGTCTCTATTCTCTCAGACTCTCAGAATCTCAGAATAAGGCTGTCTAACAAGTCGAATGTATCATTCGCGATTAATGATTCCATTTGATAGAATTCATCTAATTATAGCCAATTACAAAACTGAGTGCCGACAACAAAGGCGCTACACCCCAAGCAGCGCGGCAGCATTCTACACACCGATGGCTGTTGATGGGCTTACAAGTTCCCTCTTTTGGGCATTGGAATATGGTAATTTCAGTTTCCGCCTCAGACCTCTTTTTAGTTGTTGTAATATTCACAACGATTTATGGTGATGAGATTGGCAGTTAAAGTTTGGGGAAACTTTCAATTTTGTCCAAATTTACCTACGCAACCAACACAAAGCAAGAAGCAACCTTCGGAAATTGGCAACAGGATGCCTCAGCCATCAGTTCATAGTTCAAGTTTGTCAAGGCGCGACCCACTCAAATTGCGAGAAGATACCTTCGGAAATTGGCAAGAGGATGCCCCTGACATCAGTTCGTATAGAAGATCAGTTCAAACTTCTGTAACCGTCCAAGTTTGTCAAGGCGACCCACTCAAAGTGCGAGAAGCAACCTTCGGAAATTGGCAAAAGGATGCCTCTGCCATCAGTTCGTATAGAAGATCAGTTCAAACTTCTGTAACCGTCCAAGTTTGTCAAGGCGACCCACTCAAAGTGCGAGAAGCAACCTTCGGAAATTGGCAAAAGGATGCCTCTGCCATCAGTTCGTATAGAAGATCAGTTCAAACTTCTGTAACCGTCCAAGTTTGTCAAGGCGACCCACTCAAAGTGCGAGAAGCAACCTTCGGAAATTGGCAAAAGGATGACTCTGCCATCAGTTCATATAGAAGATCCGTTCAAACTTCTGTAACCGTCCAAATTTGACAAGGCGACCACCCAAATTCTGTCAGAGCTGATGGATTACCGGTGGAACTTTTCACAGATCACTGCGACTAACTTGCATTTATTTGTAAAATCTGATCAAATGCATATAAATGCATATCAAAAGGAAGACTTTTTGACCTGCGCCAACCACAGAAGAATAGGTGTCGTGTTGGCTACTTTTTTCTACGAAACAGTTCATATCAAACTCACTTCCAGGGCTAACATCTCCAGCCAGTAAATATTGCCCCAAAATACGCCCCATTTTCGCAATTTATCAAAATGCTATACAATCCGTCTAGACCCCGGTTTCCCTGTGGCAGTGTCTGCCTTTTATCCGACAAAACCTATTAATTCCCATAATTCTTTCACTATTGGCAATTACTCAAAACGCCCGAGAAATTACTTCTCCGCAGTCTTGCATCTCAATAGAAGACGCGCATTCCGAACTGAGCGAGAGCTGCTCTGTCTCTTTCAGCACCCAATCTGAGGAAACCATGCAGGAAGCCAAGTTCAGCATCTGTCTTGTGAGAGCTGATAAATCTGTCAATGTACCATTTAAAACTCACCCAGGCGCCCTCTCGTTAGCACCGAGCCTCGTCTTTCACCGTCCAGGCCCCGCGTTCGTCGTTCTCCCGCGCACAATGTCTTATAACATTTGTAACAAACAACAAATCACCGATAAAAATTAAAATATTTACACAAAACACAAGAACAAGATGAATTTCCATAATTCCGGAAAAAAAAAAACAACACCATTTCGTTCCCAGGTTTCCCAACACACACAAACACATACACATATGCAGACACACACTGCGGGTGCTGAAGGACAGATGTTGCCACTCTGAGGGCATTTTGGGGATGGATAGAGACATGGGGGCTGGTAAATAAATAATTTTGTTCGAAATAAAAAGAAACACACAGACGCGAGGTCTCTCATCACAATGAGTAGGTATCTATCTATCTATCTATCTGGTGGAGGAACCAACTTCAAGACGACTGGAAAAAAAGGGAGAATAGTACAACAAGTGATGGATTTATGAGGCATTCCATCTCTCGCCTGCAGGTACATAGACAATTTATGCGCGCGTGAGATTGTTTACACGCTGACGAGCTGAGCTATATACGATGGATCCCCAAACCGACGGATACGGCCGGTTGGTTGTTCGCATCCAAATTTGAACGAGTTTTCTAAATTTTTCTTAAGTGAATTTCGCATTTATTGCAATAATTTATAGTAGTAGTAGTAGTAGTAGTTGACTTTATTTAAATATAAATGTTACAAAAAAAGTGTCTAAGTCTATTTGGTTTGGCCGAAGGCCGTCTACCAGATTGACAGTTAAATAAATATAATTTTGTCTATGATTTACATTTTTATAATTTATGCGTTTATGTTTTAGAAGTCTCCCTCGATGATGCATTCTCTGTAGCGAAGTGCTTTCACTGTGTAATTGAACAATAGATCCCAGCCTCGTTCTCCGTTTATGATGTCTATTGCAGCTTCTTCATCCAGAACATAAGAACCGAAGAATTGTTTCCGAAATTCCCTTAAAATTGGGCATATTGCCAGAAAGTGCAGAATATCTTCCCTTACTTTCATATTACAGATATTGCACAGAATTGGTAGATCTGGTCGATGCGGTATATAATTCAATTGAACCAACTCACCTCTCATTTTGAAAATAGTGCTTATTTTATCTGTCGTGAAGCAGTTTAGAAAATATGTTCTTTCTTCAAGTTGATATTTTAGTTTGCTGTAGTACATCCTATATTGTGATGATTGGGCTTCATTAACATATTTCTCGTATATACTATTGCCAGTTTTTTTTAATAAGATATCAAACTGCCTTTTCAGAGAACCAGATTGCATATCTGGTGTTATGTTTAGGCTTACCCCACATTCTGACGCAAGACGCTCCCATTCTTGCACTAGATTTCCTCTTGTTCTTATGATGTGAGTAAGCAATTTTTTTGGTAGTCTTTCTTCCTCCAGCTCCATCACTCTTACAATGTAATTAAAATGCATTTTTAATGTGTTTGAAAACATTGGGGGTGTCCCCGTTTCTAAATGTAGCATATAGTTGGGGGTACTACTAGGCAATCTAAATATCCTCTTAAGGAAGTATCGCAGAAACTTCTCAACAGCCGCAAAAGAACAGTATCCCCATACTTGGGCACCATATAAAAGAATGGAGGCTGCAGTTGATCGAAATACTTTTTGCTTGGCACTATGGCTTACTTTTTTATTCTTTATGCATTTCTCCCAAACTGAACAGATTGCGCGCTTAGCTTCAGCCAATTTGTTTTGGAGGTGTTTGTTCATGCTCAAGTTAGGGGTGATAAGAACTCCAAGATACTTGTATTCTCGTACAATTTCAATACCCTCTCCTTGAAAGGTCCACTTTTCACTTCGACAGTACCTCCCACCACCATTTCTAAGTATCATCATCTTTGATTTTGTTAGGTTCACAGATAAATTCCAAGTTCTACAGTATTTGTCAAGCCTGTTTATCATAAGCTGCATGCAGTCAACAGTTTCTGCGAGAAAGACAATATCATCTGCAAACATAAGAGCCGGGATACTTGTTTGGTATAACTGGATTCCACCTTTAACAGTATCTGTTACGTCGTTTATGTATAATATAAACAGGAGGGTACTTAATATACAACCTTGCTTCACGCCTATTGTAGTCTCAAAGCCTTCGGACAAGTGGTTTCCATCCCAAACGAAAGCTATGTTATTTGCGTACATTGCTCGTAAAACGTTTATTACTTTCGTAGAAATTCCACATCTATAGAGCTTATAGAAAAGTGCCTCTCGAGGAACAGAATCAAAAGCTGCTCGGAAATCTACAAAAAATGCGTAGAGTTTTTTGTGGTTACTCTTGTATTTTTCGGCTATGTTTGTGAGCATAAATATCTGGTCGATCGTCGAGTAGTTTTGTCTGAAACCCGCTTGAAATTCATGGATGATTTTCTTCTCATTGACCCACTGCATAAGTCTTTTGAAAATCACTGCACCAAAAAGCTTAGTTGAAGTATTTAAAAATGATATGCCTCTATAGTTTGATGGATCATTATAGTCCCCTTTCTTGTGCAATGGGAATAAAATCGATTTTAGAAAGCTTTCTGGTACATCTGCATTTTCAAAAATTCTGTTGAATTCCGCCACAAGTGCTAAAAGGAACTCGCGTGTACAGTTCTTATAAAACTCATATGAAATACGGTCGTCGCCTGGGGCTTTCTTATTTTTAGCATTCTCGATTGCATATTGTACCTCATCCAGAGTTATCGGTGCATCCAGAAATTCGTCAGCAATCCAGGGTGCTGCATATTGAAATGGCTGGGAAACTTGGGTTGCGTTGAGCAGATTTGAGAAGTGATTCTTAAGTTGTTCCGCGTGCAAGCCTAAAGCAATAGTACTTCTTCCACCATTAATAAGCTTAACAGCTTTCCAGAACTCTGCTGAGCACCTTGCGCTGTTTAGCAGGGTAATATTTTGCTCGTTATACGCTAGCTTTTTCATGTGACAAATGTTCTTGAAGTTTTTATTTGCTTCTGCGTATAAAGTTTTGAAGGTATTGGTGTTATTTGCTCTTACTAGCTTCAGAAACGCAAAAGATGCATCTCTAGCTCGCTTGCAATCAATATCAAACCACTTTTGTTTGCTGCTACCGTTGACATATTTTACTGGAGTACTTTGGGGTGTCGCTCTTTTTATTATTTCGGTCAGGCTTTCAATGTTTAGCAACTCATTCGCGTTTGTCAGGGCTACGATCTCTTTGTTGAGGTTTGAGTGATACAAACTCCGAAAACTGTCTTTCCATAATAGTTTAGGTAAGAGACTTAACTGTGTTGTACTGTTTTTATTCTGGTTTCCGTACAGGTAAAACGTAACTTCCAGCGGCATATGATCGGAGAACGTCTTCATTGCTACCTTAAATTTTTTTATATGAGAGCACAAATTCCCAGTCACAAAACAGTAGTCTATAACAGAGCATGCTGTCCCACGAAGAAATGTGTACTCCCCAAGAGAATCCCCGTCACAGCTTCCATTAAGGACTCGGCAGTCAAATGCATCCGCTAATTCCAGGATTGAAATTCCTTTGGTGTCGCATGTTTCATCCTTAGAGTTGCGGACTGAATATATCGCTGATGTACCCGAACCGCTTACAAAGTTGTTTTGTGACATGCCAATCCTTCCATTAAAGTCGCCGATAAGTACAAGGTTTACTGATTCTAAACTAATCAATAGATCGTTAATTTTGTTGTAGTCTCGCACCCAATGATTGCAATTTAAATATATCGGTACGATATGACAGATGTTAAAGTCCGTTTTCAGCTCCAGCACGTATGATCCTTCTATGCATTTAAATTTTACCTTTACTCCATCTATCTGCTTACGAAATCCAAATAGTTCGCCACCACTTCCTCTTCCAAACAGGCTTGTTTTTACCGCAGGAATAAATTTTAATTCATAATTCATGAAAATGGGCTCAAATCTAGCTTCTTCATTATCTAGTAAATGAGTTTCATATAGTAAGAAAATATCAAATTCTTTAATATAATTAAAAAAATCTACAAATATTTGCTTATTTTTCAGCCCTGCTACATTATAACTTAAGATATTTAAATTTAATAATTTTATGTTGTTCTGGTAGACGGATTTTCCTCAATTAGATGACTCACGTAAGCTTCCACTTGTGTGTGCGCCCCAATTGGTTACAGCGGTTGTTTTTGGTGTGATTATGCCTTTAGCAGCTTGTTGACTTATCCGACTGTCAGATTCAGATGCCATTGACGTTTTACCCATGTTAGTGTTTAGATTTTGCAATTCGTTCATGTATTTTTTTAAGGATGGCGGAATTTCTCCAAACATATCATGAATTACTTTTGTGCCATTTTCGCTACCGCATTTCAATCCCTCTGATAAGTCCCAAGTGAATATTTTTTCTCCTACATGTAACTTGTCGTCTCTTAAAGAAATTTTCATTTGATTCTTGGAACGTTTCTCACGCAGGTCTTTCATTAAAGGGATTAACTTTGCCCTTCTTTGACGGACATTAGGCGGGATATCTTTGCGGATATTTATGTTTGTGTTTCTAAGTTTGTTTGCTTTACGTAGAACATTAATAGCTGTGTCACGGGATTTCATCTTGACGATTATTGTTGCCGTGCGTTTATCTCGGGTGTTAATCCTGTAGGCAGATTCAACGGCAGCAGTTTTTTCGCTTTCTTCCAGTAAACCAACGCAGACGGATTTGGCTTTTTCTGTAGGATCGCTGTCGGTCTCTGACTGAAGGTGTACCACTACGTTGGTTTCAGTGTTTTTTAGCATGAGCTTGTCCATTTGCTCTTCCAGAAGCTTGTTTCGATATTCCAACTGCGCAACCTTTATTGAGATTTCGTCTTGTTTTATTTTCATTCCTGACAGCTCAGAATAAAGCAGTTGGAAGTCGGATTTCGAGACCAGTTCTTTTGCGAGCTCCTTATTCTTTTCTTCCAGAATCTGCTTTAGCTCGTCAATGGTGATGCCAGTTATTATTTCCGATGGCATATCGTTGGTGTTCCTGCTAGATCGCCGCTTTTCACAATTAAAATAATCTGGTGAAGTTTCTTGCAGTAACCTTTTGCTCATTTAGTGAGGTTAACTAATTGGAGCGATTTGGACTTCAGTTTTGCGCTTAGAATGCTAGGACTTACTCAGGTTTTCGTTCTTTTGCGTGGCCTATATTCTCACTTTGCACTTAAAACCAAAATTAGTCAATTGTTTTTACTTTTTCTTGCTTTATTTAAACTTTTTCTCGGAGCACTTCTATAAGACAACTTTACTTTGCAAGACCAGTGTTGCCAATCCAATCCATTGGCAATAATTTATATTTGCGGGCAATAAATCGTCGAGCGGATTCAACAAATCAATTTGTTTGCTGACGTTGGAGGTGGCTGTGTGTGCCTGTCGGGTTAGTTTGCCCGTTTCAAGCACATTTTCATTAGTTTTTCCCACATACAGATTTTCTGTTTATTTAGCACAATTTGACAGGTGAAGAAGTAAATGGAAGCGCCAGAACAGGGGATCTGAAGATGTATAATTCACTGGGGAGAAATGTTTGATTTAGCGCGTTTCTAGTGGGTAAATAAAGTCGAGTAAGAGATATATAGATGGCGAGGAGGTTGTGCTGCTGTTGGCACGGACAGTTGAGACTCAGGATGTACCTGTATACTGCTATAAAGATACAACTGCGTAGTACCACAGGGTTGGATTGTAGGGCCTGTTTAATGTTGGGTTTGTAAGGGAGCTATAAAGCCTGAGATAGGAGTGCGTCTATTCGTGGTTACTCAATATCGGACTGAGTTCCACAAAATTCAATGAACACCCTATTTATTTATTCATACATCCATTAGAGACCTGCATTTGTAGATGAGTTCCATGTCTCTAAAACAGGCGTGTTTAGCCAAAGAAAATCCAGGAAAAGCCCAGTTTGAAGTAGGTACCGCAGGATTCTGTGCTGAGACTTATCCTATTGAAGATAATGCCCATTTGAGAGCAACACCACCAAATCTATCAAGACTTTCTTCGAAAGATGCGAGATGCTTTAGGTACACCATGACTCAGGGTTCTACGCTTAGACCTATCTTTTTGAAAATAATGTCCATTCTAGAGCTACAGCACCAAATCTGTTATTTACTTCGTTGAAGGAAGCCTGCTGCTGTACACCGTGACTGAACATCTGACTAAGTACCTCAGGGTTCTACGCTTAGACCTATCTTGTTGAAAATGATGTCTATTCTAGAGCTACACCATCAAATCTGTTATTAACTTCGTTGAAGGAAGCCTGCTGCTGTACACCGTGACTGAACATCTGACTAAGTACCTCAGGGTTCTATGCTTAGACCTATCTTGTTAAAAATAATGTCCATTCTAGAGCTACACCACCAAATCTGTTATCAATTTCGTTGAAGAAAGCGTGCTGCTGTACACAGTGACTCTACAGCTGACTGAGTACCTCAAGGTGCTATAATGGGACCTATCTTGTATTATATAATATCCATTCGAGGCGAACATCACAAAATCTGTCTCAAATTTCTTTGAAAAAACCATGCTCCTATCCGCCGTACCTCCTTATCTCATCGAGTACCTCAGGGTTCCATCTTTGGGCCCATGCTGTCCGAGTATATAGAGCGAGAACATCTTAAAGAGAAAAATGAAGCAAACCAGAGGCGCAAACCAAGGAAAGGAAACCTAAGCATTTCAGCCCTAAGTATGGCGAAGGAGTGAAAAATTAAAAAAAAACTCATTTCTAGTCTTGTTGCAGTGAATGGACCTTATTGAGACTTTTTTCATCCACTGAAAAGCGATATTGCGCTAGAGAAAACTTTCATAATTAGCTAGAAAATGCTGGTAGCCAAGATGAAAGGCGCAACTGTAGAGGCGACTATGACTCGAGCTGTTAGGAGCGGTATCTAGGTTAAGATTCAAAAGAAATGAACGCTACTTCGAGTTAATAAGCATTAACGCCTGATTGGGCCTAGAAAGTCTTAAACTCCGTCAAAGGGTAGGTATTTCGTTTCAGAGTACAATGCAAAATATGAAGAACGCATAAGACTAGTCAGCTTAAGCAGGGACAATCGAGTATTGGAACAGTACCTAACCTATAGCTTCAAATAAGGTAAATCTAAGGAAAGTATTCTCCAACCATGAAATAAGGTTTTTATTTTAGTAAGTCGGACTAGAACGCTCTTTGTAGGTACTTCAGTGGTGCTACAGTCGTGGGATAAACTTGGTCCTCGGCATGGTAGGTCGCCTGATTCAGTAGCCTCGTTACGGTATAGAACGTTTGCTCTTTGTATGTAAATGGAGGTAATGTGCATTCAGGGAACTGCCCGGAAGGCCGTTAAGCTTATATTAATTTTTGTTCGGTTATGTTCAGGTTTCGTTTTGCTTTCAACGTCTCAACTGGATGTCGCTATCAAACTCTGAACTTAGTTGCCAGGTATATGTCTATCGTCGACAAAAATTACGTCTAAGGAGCTGGATGAAACAAAATTTTTATTGAAAGCGTCTGGTCTTCTCGAAAGCGAAACTAGATTCAGTTTTTTAGGTCTTAAATTGAGCTTTCTTATAAAAAAACTTGGAAAACGGACTTCACTTCAAAAGTTAGGAGTTTGATGAGCGACAGCGAATTTTCTCAATGTCCTTCGTGTGGGTTTTCCTTGTACACCTATTTAATTTTGACATCGCCTCGCGACACAGTTTAGGTGACTTCATTCTGTTAGAGTAGTTTGAAGTCTTTCACAGTTTTTTTTTTGAAAAACATTGACGAAAGGGATTCTTTCTTAACCTAGGTGCACTTATCTTAATAAATTGTTGTTAGAAAACAGTGGCAACACTTTCAATTTGAGTGTTATCTACTGTAACGACTTTTATATGAACATTTCGTATATACCTATAGGTACCTACTACATTTTTGAGAATTTTTGACATACGATCTGTTAGACAGTAAGTCGCCTGACAAACGAGACAGTTCGATTTAGGCAGAAATTAAGAAATGTCCTGTATGGCATTAAAACTGTTAAAAAGATTAAATTTGTGTAAATTTCCTTCATTTCCGAACGTCCTTACTTTGTGAAAGATGTTAAAAAACGTACAGCAACAATAATTCTCTCAACTTGCCGTCGCTAAAACACCAAAATCGTCAGAAACGACAAAAAATAAATGGAAACCAAACCAACCCATTCAAACAGAAGAAACCGGCAACGCGCAGACAACATTACGCATTTTTATGTTAATCCGATAGTTCAGTCTTCATTCTTCAACACCTTGGCAGTGGGAAGAACAACACCTTTTGTATCTACCCATAAAATTTAGGCCCAAATTCATTCAACGCAATGAAGTCTGATTGACTTGAGCTCAAACGTAGTTGACGGAGATTTTCCAATCCAACAGTAGGAACTTCACTCCAATTGCATCAACAAAAAAAAAAAAAAAAACACCAACTCCTGCTTCCATTCCACCGCCAACATCTCTTTCGGTTTGTTTATAAAAAAAAAAGCAGAAGAAGAAAAAAACAGCACAATGGAAACGTTCCAACAGATACGGTAGCCAACGCGTGCAAGTGAGAAGGCCAATTGTTTTGAACTGTCATAAATCATCCCGACTGAACTGATGCTGTGCTTGATTTTTTTCGAGCATCTCTCTTCAATCGGTCCATCTCACAGATACTCTTTCCATAACGGAAGAGCTCGATTCCGTTCCTATAGGATTGTGGAACCGAAACAAATCCCTAAGAGAGCATTCACCCGCACACATCGACAAATTGCAAAGGTGTTGGTTTGGAGAAGCGAAGAAAAAAAAAAAAACTCAGTTTGGAACTGTGTGATTCGACACATGCGCACGAAGCACCGCCATTGCCTGGAAGTGTTGGATTTTAAAAATCCCACCGTTGACTCTCTGCACACGTGAAAGAGTTTTTCAGTCAACCACAGACCGTTATACAGCGATCATGTCCCAGAGAATTTTTATTCGTATTCGTTTTCGTCGTCAGAGTTCCTTACATCTGTGAAAGAGTGTGAGATACAAAAGGAAACCACACCGGGAAGAAAACTCAACAGGAAAAAAAAAAAACGAATTATACAAGAGGGTTAATTAATATCTGGTTCAATCCCACACAGCGCGAGATACATATGTACAGATACAGTATCTACAGAGTTAGACAGGCAGCTCTTCTTCTTCTGCTGCTGCTTCGGATCAATCAGAATCAGAATTTTTGACGTACCACTCTCGCTCGTCGTCGTCTCTCCACTGTGCCGTGTCTCTATGTGTGCGTTTCTTGGAGTACGTCTGTTCGTTCGTCACTGCTCTGCTGCTGCTGGCCTGCTCCTGTATGTCATTCCGTAGACATACGGTACGTCCGCTAGTTGGATTCATTCATTCATTCAGTATTTTCGGATTCTGTCAAACGAGACGTTGTGTGTTGTGTGTTCGTCGTTGTTCGATCAACAAAATATAAAAAAAAAAAAGTTCAAAGTGTCCGTTTGTGCATCGTACTGTAATTGGCCGCCGCCAACTGAGAAAAACCTTCTTTTTCTGTTTCCGAGAGGCGTTGACAAGATTTTCTCACGGTCCTCACCGTGTTCGTGCTTATTGGATTAATTTACAAAATTTCGCCCGCTTCTTCATATCTAGTCAAAGTTGATGAAAAATATTTTGTGGATAAAAAAAAGAAAATTTCAAATGCCCTTGCAAAACACTCAAGATATACGAAGTCAAGACTGATGAAAAAAACTAAATAAATAAATTAATATTAAACAAAAAAGCTAATAACTAATAACCAATGTATACGTAAATTTTAAATACAAATTTTGAACCCTCTTAAATAAATATAAACTAAATACCTATAGTTAAACTACAAATAAAATAAAAAACAAAAACCAAGTATACGATCTTATTTATATGCAATGAATTAAAAAAATAATTGTTTATTTTTCTTCTTAAAACTTAAAATAATTAAATATACGTACATGAATATTTTTTAAGTGTTGTTAAAAAATCTTCAGTGAATATAAGTGTGAATAGAAAATAGAAGATAAATCTATCAGCAGTTGTATAAGTGATACAAATTAAATTTTAAATTATCCAAGTGATTACACAGAAAAAAATAAATAAATAAATTAAATACTATAGTATACAATTTTAAAATAAAAATAAATATTAATTTAATTATAACGAAATATCTACAAAAATGTTGCACGAAGCATTGATGTTAGAAATCTACAGACAAGCGCTAAATGCTGGGTAAGTTTTTTTTTTTTCAACTTTTTTAAGCCTTCATAAGTTGGGAGGAATCGTGCTTGATTTTGAGGAGGTAGTTGAGTGCAGAGGTATTTTCTGAAGACTGATGGGAGAGGTCTATGACGTGGCAAGTCGCCAATAACTATATTTCAAAGTTTTAGCTACATTTTCGTTGATCGGTTTAACAGCTTTTGTGCCGATTGAACTAATTCGGTGAATTTTTTAAAAGTTATACATACGTTTTTGAAAGTATTGCCAATTTTTGAATTGGAAACTAATTTCGTCACGTTTGACTTGTTCATCCATGATGCTTTTCAATTTGTATAGCTATAGAAGTGACTAGTAAGCTACCGGTTTCGGTGGTCCATCCAAAATCCGAGTGAAAAGTTACCTGATTGGGGTGAGGAATCAGATTCAGATCAGAAAACATTGAAATTGAAAGTAAATCGTTCGTGCACACCAAAACGCTTCAACGTTTCGGCTTACAGAATGCCGACCCAGATCTTTCTATTTTAATGGTGGAGTTACATTTTTTGTTAGCAGAAAACTTTCACGCGTAGAATTAGACATACATATTTGAAACCTTGAACATTTGAGCGCCTTTTAAATGAATTTTAAATCTGTTTCAAATTACTTCAAGATTTCTTATGAATTTGGGTGGTTTTAATATCATACTTCAGACCAGGAATACCTTATGGTCTCAGGGTCTTATGGACTTATTTCTGCCTTAAAAAAATAAATGACCATCACAAGTTCCTGCCTAGACCAAAATTTGTCGGTTTTAAAACGCATCTAAAGAGTTGCGATTTTTTGTTTGGACTAACAGCTCTGCCAACAGTAGTGTTTTGAAAAATTGAAAAATGTTCATGAACGGATCTACACCAGGTGATAGCTTTTCGAAAAAAGGTCTTGATTGTTTGACAAACTATCGTAAGCAGACTTTTTTTTAGGTTTGGTAGGGACACACTGATAGCTAGACTTGTAGCTCCATTGTGACATTTAACTATGAGCAGACTTATAATGTTAGCCAAACTTATTTAAAAAAAATCTATATCGACATTCCTGTTCAGTAGATAGAGCTTTTTATTTTGCCCACATGATCTACATATATAGATCTCGATTTCCATGGTTTACAACAAGAATACGAAATCCAGCTGTTGTTGTAAACCATGGAGATCAATGATCTACAAAGATCACGTGGGCAAAATAAAAACAACGCCTATTGCTCGAAAATGACAGCGAATGGACCTTCCGCCATTTCTTAAACAAGCTTTTTAGGCATCTTTTGCTTTTTCGAAAAATCTTGTTTAATGGCGAGGCTCACTTTAGGGTTGCGCATAATCAACTTTAGCAATTCTGGAGTTTGGCAAACCCATAATCGAGTTTCACAAGACCCTCAGAAGAATGCACTCGATTCGACTTAAGTCAACATTGAGTTAATGTTACGATCGGACGCACCCTGTTTCTAAATTTTAAATATTTTGTTTCATTCAAATATCTATTACGGTTGCTGGGTTATGAATCAGAAAAAAACGCATAAGTCGTCCTCCGCACATCTAAAGTCAAAACCTTTAACCTGCGCTGCTGTAAAGTACCTAAAAATGGCTTATGCTGTTTTTCCTCTTGTTGCCACAGCTTTTTTCATCATGAGTGAAGATGTTCGAACCCAATTCAGTTCTTATCGTTATTATTTAAAAGAAAGCATTATTAGAGATCTACAGATAAACGACTGTCATTCTCTAGCAAAGCTCATCGATTTTCGAAAAAAAAGAAGTTCTCTTTTCATGTCTCTGAAAGAGCCTTCGTTGGTCACTGTCACCTTCTCCATTTTCGAATACAAATTGCACAATAGAACCAGCGATGTCAAAACCACCTACAACTGTCAATCGTTTATATGCACAAAGTTCTGTAATCTTACTTTTGGAGCTCCAATCTTATCCCCTTTTTATGTATTTTTTATTTTTTGTGAGTTCATATTATGACAAGAACGACTTTAGGTACCTAGGCACAAACCATCAAACCATCGAAAATGTAAAGAGAAATTCGGCTGACAAGATGGCTTACTATACCAAGCCAGCCGAGGTAGTCCTAAGAATAAAATTATACTACCAAAAAAGATAATCAATAGACTAACAACTAACAAATGTCGCGCAATAATGAAGGTGTTTATTTTCTAGCAATCTTTAAAAGAGATCATACCTTTAAATATTAAGAAATTGTGAGCTCAACCAGTTGAAAGTCTCGGCCTGACAAAATGTGGCCCTCCAACAGGTTTTAAAAATAAAATCAATATTTATTGACGATTCTAACACCCCTCTAACCGAATTGTAGTAGTGAATAGCAAGGGCAGGTAGTTGATCAGCATACACAAAATTGCCCACCAGTTCAAAGACTTTTTCGAATCAGTTTGTCAAATGTCTGTTTGAAGTGACTTATTGAACTCTTGAGGCTTTCAAGATAGCTCCTCAACTGGGTTTAATATTTTCGATTTAATCCACACCAACGCTGACATCCTACGCCGACCGTCTTACACTAGATATTTTGCGGCCAAATTGTAAAGTGCCAATGTTGCAAATAGGGGTTTTAAAAGGGGGCAATGTAGTCGAAAAACGAATAACGACAGACCTTTTTTAAGTGTCAAAAAATCTGGTCTACCCTGAGAATTGAATTTAGGTAGTCAAATTCAATTTCGATTTCGAAAAGGGGTCTCTACCGAAGGTGCCCTCTTTAAAAGGGGCACAGTAGTCGAAAAACGAACAACGACAGGCCGGTTTTAAGTGTCAAAAAATCTGTTCTACCCTGGAGAGTTTAATTTCTCAATTTGAACTTAATTTGGATTTTGTAAGGGGCTCTCTAATGGAGATGCCCTTATGAAGTTCTGCTCTATAACATCTCTTGAAAACTACAAAATCTTTTGATATGATCTAAAAACATCAAACTCCTTAACAAGTTACAGTCTGATATATTTATTGGGCAGACGGTTTTTGCCTAACTTGAAACTAAAACTGACTCAAAGGCGCTATAAACCAAAAGGTTAAATAAACCAAAAGGATCGATAGGCCGAGCTTTTGCTCTATGTATACTGAACACCGAGGTCAAGTCAGCATTTGATCTTTTGATCTATGAGTACCTCAAGCGTTTGATGTTGGTCCCATTTATATCAACATTCTTTCCAACGTGCTTTATAAGATCTCATATGATTCAGCTAGCCTTCTGAAATTGTTCCTGATTTGAATTTGGGTGTCTATCAATTGAGAATCTAATTTGCTTAGCGAGATAGCAGCTGCAGCAAAGTAATTTATGTCAGCCTAATACCATTTTAACACCGCATCAAAAACCGTGTTTTCGTCGAAAACTCGAAATTGCAATCACACCGAACAGTAAATAGTTTTCGTTTGACGTTTCAATCAGCTGTGAGACACTAGCCGCGGAACTTCTGTGTAAACTATTTTGTTTACAAATTTTTCGATCGCATTAATTAACAAATAAAATTAATTCAGAGCCTTTGAAAATAAATTAGCCCATCAATTAGTGTGGAAAATGATTTTAAGTTCTGAGTTTTGACATTTGTTCGATCAGATGCTCTGCGGAATGTTCCAAAAGGGGTGTTTGTTTCAACAACGCAACGATTGGGAGTCGTTTTCGTGGTGTTTTCATGGAAAACGACTTTAAACAACTCGTTTTGAAAACTGGAAAATGTATGGGAAAACTTCTGTTTTGGATGAAGTTTTCGAGTGTTTTCGCGAAAGCCGGTTTTCGGCTCGGTGTAGAGTATAGCACTGCCAGTTCTTTGTAACAAATTAAACAAGTAAACTTTTTGAGACTTTTATTGTGACTCTTGGCGCTTCTTTGCAAGGTACTTCGACGTTTTAAAATCCACCAGAGGTTTCCAATTTTATTCAACTGTGGGGATGAATGAGTCTACCATCTTCTGACGAGGGAAAACCCAAATAATAATAAAATAATAATAACAGATTTTGAGACCACAACTAATGGAACCTAAAGATAAAGGGAAAAAGGAAGTTAAAGGAGCTCAAAACCACCTTGTGGCGTCTACCCTACAAAAGGCAGCTTTGCATTTTATGGCCCATATTGCCTATTGATTTAAAAAAAAAAGTATTTCTCAGGAAATACATTCTCAAAGACCTTTTACATAAACTCGAGACGCTTGCAGATAGAAGTTAGTCCTTCAAGCGGAAAACAAATCGATGAAACTTGCAAAAAAATCAGCCTTCGCTGGATGGAACAATTGGATGCTTATTCAAGATTAAATTTGTAGTCTGCACCCACAACATTAATTTGACACAAATTGTTGAGCTTGTAAATCGTGAACTATGAATTGGAAGTCGTGTCCACAATACTCTGCTTGCTCCGTGAAATGTCCAAATTAACCAAATGCAATACATGACATTCTCTGGTTTTGTTGTAAAATTTGACAGCTTTTCGACAACGAAATATAAATATTTCTATATACAAAACATAAAATTCTCTTATGCTGTGACGTAGCTATAAGCAGATTCAGAGTCGTTCCATATAGTGTGGCGGAATTTTCAATAGAAAGCAACGTCAGGCGTATGATTGCTCTGTTGGCTTATGTCTCTTGGTAGGTGCGGGCAAAAGGGACGTAAACAAATGGAATATTTTACATTGATACCTTCTTTGGCAGTCTTCCTTCTGGCATGACAAAAGCTTCATCAAATAGTCTGCAATTATTTATAACTATGCCACAACTGCAAGTCGCTATAGCACGCGTATCTTGGAAGGCGATTTTTGAACACAAAAGGTTATAAAATCGTATTAAAGTCACTACTACTACTACTACTACTAAAAGTCGGCAATTGCGCTTCAAAATTGGCCATGTCGGAGCCTTTTGTAGATGGAAACATCTCTAAACAAAGTATTATAAGTCTTTCGATAGGTAGTTGGAAAAGAGAAAATTTATAAAATATTGCAACAAGTTTGGGGACTAAAACGGACCCTTGTGCGACCCCTGTGATTTCTCAAGCATCTTAATTGGCATTTCTCTTCCTTTAAATGAGCCACCAGCCAATTTGGTTTATCTCCTATTTCAACTCAAATTAGAGCATCATCATAAGTAAGTCTGTCCCAAATACCACCTCATAACTTGACGCAAGAGTCCATCAGCATAAGCAATATGCGACCCATTTGCGATGTTTACAATTTGTGTTAAATTTTAAATTATGACCACAATCGAGACTTAAATGTCTACCTTAACACGCAGTGAAATAAATCAAATCGAGTGCTTATCTCCATACAACACTATAAACACATACTTGTGTATATAAATGAAATTTTCAAAATAAATATATCAAAAAGAAATGTGTCAAATCCCGATTGACATTCCATGTCCAATGTTATCAGGAAATGTGTCATATTTTGATTATACAAATCTCATTTAAAGACACAGAAATTTCCAAAATATATGAGAGACTGGTGACTGGTGTGTGTCGAGACTGAGTAGGTATATGTCAACCGAATGATGACTTATCTGTTGTGGTTGAGAAATATTTATATACTTCTGCCTAATATAAAACAATTTTCGACGTTTCCTAAACTCGGACAGCAGTTTGAGATTATTAATGAAACTGAACAATAAAATATGATTGGAGGTTGGTCTTGCGTATGCCGTTTGGTAATCTTAATGGTCACATAAATTATGAAGTTGTCGGTTAACAGTGTTTTTGTAAGCTTGAAAGAAAATGTCACTAGCATCCAGCCTGTCTTGAAAGGTGATGACAGAGATCATTGATCATGTGTGTGTAGGTGGTGTCACAACTTGATATCTGCCAAAATCCGTAAAATGTTGATCTTGAGATTTGCATAATACATGAAAGAAGATGACGGATCTTGCACAATTTTTCTTTTAATGAATGCATTTTTATATATCATGCCATACCTTCGTGCTTTAATGTTAGCACACTCTGAAAAGTGGAAGCAATGTGCATCAACGCGATAGTTTGATCACTGATCATGCAAACACACTTTTCTTGATCGTGAAGCTAATTTCTGCAAAGGTCTATAAAGGGTTAGGCCTACGATCAACACGATACAAGCTTAGAAGAGAGATCACTGATTATGGACACACTACTAATATTTGATGCCACGGCCTCCCTACGTATCTGTGATGGTATATCAAAGTTATAGTATATAGATCCAAGCGTTGGGAATAATATATACAGGTGTCGTATCTGCTCTACTCATCTGCATCGATCAATAAAGGCTTAAACTTACGACCATTACGATAGTCGCTGATAAGGGTGATCATGACATGATCATTGATCATGTAGGAATTATATCTATAAGTGCAATGACCTTGTCCTCCACTCTTGAATCTTAAACCGACTAACCACACATAAGTAGCTAACAGGGAAGATCACTGATCGTACAATAAAACAAGAAAAACAAGAAAACTGATCAGCAACTTAGTCAAGAATATGTGTCAAATTACTGATCACACAAAAGAAGCTGACAGTGAAGATCACCGATCGTGAAAGTGTTTTAGTATGAATACTTGATCTTTTAGATCACACTGATCGAACAAGAGTAAGAAAATGCATGCGTCACGCATGTAGCACTCTTAAATGGTTAACGCACGAGCAAAAACCACATGCATTATCTTGCCATACTTAAATGACTGACTCCCTTGTCTCGCCCAATATGGCCTTCCAGTCGAATGCAAAAGTGTGGTACTACCGTTATCGGTTAAATTCTTCTACAAGTTGTTACGAAAAATTATAAAATATGAACCAATTTTCGGCCATAAATCCATCTGTCAGAATCAATTTGATTGTTTTTTTAATTTATTCTTATCAACGGCGATCAGCTAATAAACCAATCACCTTGCAAATAATATTTGTTTTACGGAATGAGACTACTTTATTATTTGTAGCTTGAGGTTTGTAAGTCATGGGTTCTGTAGATATAATTTTATACATCCTTTAGCGATTTGGGAAAAAATCTGCCGATTCTAATTCATTTGTTTAAAAGAATGCTTAAACAGTCTCACAAAAGATCGGTATAGAGATCACGAAATCTATGTGGGAACTAACAATATAATCACACACAGATTTATACGAATAACAATTCGTGGTGATGCATGTGGTCAGTTGAGCGGTGATCGCCAATCATTAGGACAAAATACCAGCTAACGATCATTCAAGATCAGTCGTCCATGTGATGAATATTGAGCTTAAAACTACTCAGACGAATAGGATCACTTAATATTACTTTACACACTTAACTTTATTAAATGGAAGTTGACTTAGTAACAATCGTAAGATCATTAACTGTTAACGATCGTTTTAACAAACAGCAATTTATAACGATCACAGAAGAGATTAATTTGTATTCGATGTTGAGCGAACAACAACTGACCGTGACAAAGCAGGAGTTGGAAATTAGTTAAGATCAGCTGTCAATGTGAAAATATAGGGGCAGACAGACAGTGTTAGAATCTTTAAAGCGATTGTGGGATATCCACGATCGTTTGGAAAAATCGTGTTTATGTTTATGCAACTTCATCAGACATCGACATATAATTCAAGAAACTACGAACATAAAGCCCGCGACAATAGACAAGCTAACGATCGGTGAAGATTGGAAGGCAGTGTGAGGAGATTTGACCCAAAGATTTTAATATACTTTTTTCTTTTTTTTTGAGAAGGAGAATGTTTAAAATTGATATTTTTTGAAGAGCTATTGCCTAAGGAATGGATTCTAAAACTCGCTAAAATCTGATAGCGACTTACGGTTAATTTTACAAAATAATCAGCAAAATTCAAAACTGATCGTCAGTTGTGAAAGATCGTCTAATGAAAGAGAGAGCAATTGGGAATGCAAATTATGAATAAAAAGACCTTTATGCATTTTTGCAGAGCATAAAATTGCACTGATTGCAGTCGGGTATTGTCGAAAGCCATTTTATAATGATATCGAAAAAAACTGACAGTTTTCCACCAACAAGATCGGCAGGCATTTATCTTATTTATATATTTACTTTTATTAATAGTAACAATGTTAGTTCACCAACCAAAAAATAGCCATCGAGAGATATTAGTGAATGGATCGATATTTAACAAAAAGTAATCGCTGGTCTGCAACCAAAAAAGATTAAAACTAAAACTAGCTTCTATTGATGATGGACCTATCGATATTTATATTGCCAATGGTGGCCGAAAAACTGATCAATCTACGATCAACAGAGATCTTGATTATTTTTAACAAAGCACAGCAAAGAGTCCTTTAGAGTGCAGCCATATATTGATCGATAGTGATTTTCGAAAGATCGATGAAAAACTGCCAGTTATCAACAACAAGTTCAAGAGGAATAAGCTAAATTATACTGATCATGGGTATGGATCGATAGCGAAAACGAAAAGATTTTAATATGAGTGGCCTAAATGATCAGTTGCAATGATCAGTTACCATATTTAATACAAGAGTGGCACGACCGATAATAGTACCTCAACAATTGAATGGAACTTTGTCTTTGGCCAAGAATGGTTAATTTTTAACAAGCTATGTCGCTGAATGATCGCGGAACGATCGTGAAATTCCAAAAAGAGATCTGAAGACATTATCTGATAATTTTTGACTAAGTTAGTTGCATACTGATCGCACAACGATCTGCAACCAGTCGAGTGCCGAAACCAAACTTGGGTGTCCGATCCTCACGATGGTCGCTGAATGATCGCTTGAAATCTCGGAAATGAGAACTAAAGACATATTTTTCGGCATTTAACGAACTAATATATTTACGATTTCGAGAGGTACTCGAATCAGACCACCATTGTCGGGTCTCTTTTCTTCTCCCTACCACTACATATTAATCTTACCCAGAGAATTAACGAACTCAGTTCCACAGTGATCGCAGAATGATCGACAAAGTTCCGAACTATTTGACGAAATCACTCCCTTTGCCAGTGGCATTATAAAACATTACTAAATGAGCTGCACTGCACGCGAAAGATCTATTAAACCTAATTAGGGGTAACGTCAATAAACTAACTATTTTTATATGCTTTTCCTAAGTAGCAAAAACTTCAGACAGCGAATTCTCAGAATTGATTTTCCAAGATTGATAATTTCCAGCAGATTGACGAGCTAGGGGAAGAAGAAAGTAAAAAAACATGCTAAACAAATCGTTATTTATTAAGTTTATCGTTCGCTTATCTGCTGCAATTAGCGAGGTAGATGCGATAAACATTCGAGTTTTTCTTGTGAAGTATTACTGCTACTACTGCTTTTTGTTTATAATTGATTAAGTAAGGTCACAGTCGCGTCGAAAGGGTTAAGTGGTGATAATTGCGTCCTCAAGGTTTGTCAATTCACGAGGACCTGAGAAACGAGGGTAATTGATAAAAAGCATCCGAATGGAGACTTAGGATTACATGAATCGTATAAATAGAGCAATTTAAAATTGTTTTAGGGCGTTCACAATTTGAAGAACGAGGATAAAAAACTATTGTGTCCGTGGCTAACCGGAAGATAAACTTTTTATGTGGATCAGAGACGGGGTTTTTACGTTGCGCGCCATTTTTTAAGAAGCCACCGGATTGACAGTGGTTCCGGTAGACAAAAGCTTCTAGAATTGTAACTCAGCTACATCGCTTTTCAAACTTGAAGACCAACAGAAATGCGTTACATACATACTAGAAACATTTTGTACCTCAGCCCCATGTTGGGCGCCATCTTTGCAAATCAATACCCTTTGGACTGACAATTGGCCAATTATTTAGACATCAGCTTGAATCCCTCAGCACCAAGTCCGATTTTATGACGAATGCAAATATTTTATGCAGATTAGACTTTATTTACAACTGGGTCCAAAGTTGGGCGCCATTTTCGGCTATCAAAAAAAATATGAATCTATTAAAAATCTTCAGATATCTGCATTTTTGTCGACCGAATTTTCTTCTGAGCCTCAGAACTTCGTCTTCAGCATTACGGACACCATATACGTAACATCCACAACCACATACCACAAAAATTGAAATAGGATCTTACCCCCAGCACATCTTCTAATGCGCCTTCTCAGTGACGATAATCAGTGATCAGTGAAGCGCGCTAAAGGTGATCACAGTGGCGATGATACAAAGTATGGTCTCCAAACCGCGTCGCCTCAGCTTTGGTTTCATTTTCCAGGCATATTTCGTTTCCAATCAATTTGGATTACAGATGAATCAATATAAAACAATTTAATAATGACATGCAAATCGATTATAAACGGAATCGCGATACTTGTGAAAATATTAATTGAAAGTTGTACCGCTTGTGCCTACATATAGATAGTTACGAGTATTTGGGTGCGGGGTGTCAATAGCCAGTTTCTTCTCTTCATGTGTGTTCATACTTACACCTTTGGGACAGGTTTTGTACGGTTACTATATTCATTTGCGCTGTGCTATTAGATTACATAGGCTTTTAGTTGTTATAATTTGATATGACGTGATCATTGAACAGAATTTAAAGGTGATTTGAGTTAAGCACTAATGAGGGGTTCTGCAGATATACGCATGTACATTCGACTGGAACTTGGTACTTGAGATTAGGTAAGATGGCAGTGTGCGAATGAAATTATTTCTAATGCAGTCGTTTGTGTTTTTCTCGGTGCTAATTGTTGTGGTCTTTCTACGTGAAATTGCAAAGGGATTGCATTTGAGTATTCCTCATGAAGTTTGACAAACCAATCTCCGATGAGCACTTCTTTTCATTTCTTGAAGATGATGGTATGACTTCTACGAAGCTCGTGGATGAATATATTCATATTCACCAGTCAGAGATCAATTTCATTGACTCACAAGATTTCGCAAATTATTGAAATTTAAAATTATTTTAACCTTCGAAAGCATGAATTTATTTTTATTGAAATTATTAAATATTTCGATTTTTAATTGCCTAAGTATAACAACTCGCTTTGGTAGAGGTTAAGGAAACCCAAACCAAAACAACTGCACATCTCAACATTGTCCTAAGAAAACCTCAGATTGCCGTAACTTGGCCAAAGTGGCTTAAAGGCACTTCAATCTTGTCGCTAATTTTAGTACTTGCAGCAGACTCCTAATTTCATCCATCACCAATAACATCTTGCCTACATTGAGGTTAAGAAAACCTCTGTTTGGCAGATTATTCACAAAGAATGATATAAGTCTCTTGCTGAAAAACATTTCAATCTTGTCGCTAATTTCCATACTGTAGGCAGACTCCTGATTTCTCACCTCTAACATCTTGCCTAGATTGAGGTCAAGAAAACCTTGTTTTGCCGTTTCCCCAAGGCGCTTTATAGTGATATAAATCTTGTACTGAAATCAACTTCCATCTTGTCGCTAATTTCTTTACTGTCAGCAGACTCCTAGTTTCACCCCTTAGATCATTAACATCTTGCCTAGATTGGGGCTAAGAAAACCTCTGACTGACGAACTTTTCCGAACTTCAATCTTGTTGCTAATTTCTATACTGTCAGCAGACTCATAATTTCATCCGTCACATTCAACTTCTTTCCTATATTGGGGCTAAGAAAACCTCTGCTTGCCGCATTTTTCCGAAGGCACCTTGAAATGATATAAGTCTCCCGCTGAAAGCCACTTCAACCTTGTCGCTTATGCTTATTATGGTTAAGAAAACCAATTTCCATTGCCGCTGATTTTGATATCTTCTGTACTACAGTCAAATTTGTGAAGCTTCCCGACTCTTCAAACTTTACATCTGCCTCTAACGATTTGTCTAGATTGATGATAAGAAAACCAATTTCTATTGCCGCTGATTTCGATATGCGCATTTGTGAAGCTACCCGACTCTCAAACTTTACATCTGCATCTAACGCTTTGCCTAGATTGATGATAAGAAAACCAATTCATCTGTTAGCAGAAATTCTTGAATAATGGCCAATAGTGGACAAAGAAAACGCCCGCGAACCGAACTAGTTTGACTCAAATGAAGTAGGTAAATGGGCCAGTTACAACTTTGATACCTCAAATTGAAAAGAACATTCAGATGTCCTCACGCGATTAGTGATAGTGACAAACAGAATTTTAAACTTGAATGCAGTCTTACTCAATCTAACTTACTTTTCTTGGATCCTGGTGGACTTGGGACACAACACAGATCTTTGGTCAGCTCGATCAATGAATTGCCACTAGTCCTTCATTCAGGTCACTTTCCATCTGACCTCTTGGACTATCTGGCTCTATAGCCCAAATAATTTGGGCGAAAATCACCGAGTAGAATAAATTCTGGAGCCGGTTTTTAACTGGTAAAGAATCTACGTAGAATCATCCTACACCCGCGATCCTTTTAATTGAAATTGAAGACGACGATCATATTTGTAGCGCATCAACGAATTCAAAATCTATCCATATTTCTTGCTCGAATAAACTACTCTAATTAGAATATATATCACCATGATCACCAGTTCCGGCACTGCCAGATCTACACTGATCACTCCCCCACTCACGAGATCACTTCCAAAGTACAGCGTGTATAAAAATAAACAACCTCAACCCAGTATGCAGCACTCGTAACCCCATATATCTCGAGTCATATTTTCCCCTGATCGCGCACAATTAGTCACGATCAGCGCTCCTCCTTTGGCCATTTATTTTTCCCCACCCCGCACCGTTGTAGTGCAGACATCCCCCATTTAAACGCCAACCCTATCCCATTTAAAATTTCCATCTCTCTGCCAGTTCAGAAGTAATTCCTATCTGAATTGTACACTTAAAGTCGGCACTAAGTGCAGCTAAAAATGACAATTGATACGTCAATCATGAGTCGTTATTAACATAAACATACAGCGTACAACGTGCACGTATCTAACAAAATTATTGTTGAGCCGCGGCGCGATGCTATTACCAATTCATTGTCGCCAAGTTAATAAATATAAATAATAAATAGCAGCAGGAATCCCTCTTTGATTGATATCGAGGCAGTTAGTTAATTTTAACGTGATTTACACATAACTACGAGTTGTACTGTATGCGCATGCGCATTCTTCTTCAGTTGTAGATGTGGAATGCCAACCGACTGACTGATCAATTGAAAAAGATACATAAATGGCAACGAAATAGTTTCGTCGAGATGAATCTTGAGAATTTCAAAATGCTGCCATAAACTGCCAACGCAAGATGTAACTAATTGCGCGTCGGCAGTTTATGGAAATTCGTGGAATTCGTAGTTCCCTAATTATAGTGTGTCTTTGCAGTGGAATGTGCGAGGAAATTAGCCGATTATTAGATCAGTTGGAGATCAGTTGAAACGTCAAACGTTGGAATTGCATATTTTTACCGACGGCAAAATGTAGTTGGGTATGGGTTCTGTATAACTGCTGCATATGTGTAGTCAGTGATTGGATTTGAGAACGCTGCAAGGTTTCAGAAGATATTAATGGATACATCAAACGTTAGGTACCCTACTTTTCGAAATCAATTTTTGGCTGACCCAGGCTACGAATTTTGATTGGTTTGGGCATTTAATTTGTGATTTATTGGAGTTACGAAAGACCAGAAGATTATCAGGGACAAAAAAGTTCCTCACCTATCTAAGGCATAGTTTTAAATGACCATTGAAGCCGGTCCTCCATATTTCGCTTCAATATCCGTGGAAGACCCCTACAGACCGTGTTTCTGTGACATATTATTCTAGTTGAGGGCATAGAATAAAAGTTTCAGAATAAGCAGGGATGCAGACGAGGTTTGAACGCGAGCAGGTTTTCTATGAATCAGTAGCACTCTCTTTATTAGTATTTCTATGGACTTGTAACACTTTTACCACAAAACTGACCCGCAATCTTCTCCCACTCTCTCTTCTTACAGAGCTCTGCCAAATCCTCGTCCACGATCGACCGAGTCGGCCAACTCGAGTGAACGTTGTCCATCGCACGACTCAAATTCGTCGGCGGAAAATGGCAGTGCTGGCGGTGGCCACCTATCCACTCATCTGCCCACATCACCAAACTCAGCATTCCCGTCGATGATTCCACCCTCAGCCAATAATAACTCGTCACACCACCACCACCATCATCAGCAACAACAACAACAACATCAGCAGCATCAGCAGCAACAACAACAGCAGCAACAACAACAGCAGCAACAACAGCAGCAGCAACAACAGCAGCAGCACCATCACCATCACCAACAGCAGCAGCAACACCATCACCATCATCAACATCACCAGCAACCACCACCGTCCATGGAAGCGTATCTGCATATGGTTGCTGCTGCTGCCCAACAATACGCCCAATTTCCGCTGGGCGGAGGACGTTTACCCATTCCAATACCACCGGCTGCCACAGCCGATCCGCACTTCAAGCTTCCGCCGCAAGCATCGCCAACTGCGTCCAGCAATAACTCAGAAGCACTTGATTTTCGAACGAATTTCACGAGAGCCGCATCGGAGGCTGACGAGGAGGACGAGCCGGAGGACGCCGACGAAATGGAGGACATCCAGGAGGATGGCAATCCACTTGATCTGTCGGTGAGTTCCAGGAAGCGCAGTGCTGATGAGAATGAGCCGTCGGCACATACGCCGCATCAAACCAAAAAGGCCTACAAGGGCACTCCACCGCCAGTGACGCCACCGGCATCTGCGCCATTGATGCCGTCAGTCAATCCATACCTGGCCGCAGTGGCGGCTGCGAATATATTCCAAAACGGACCGTTCACATCCGGAGGATGGAATGGCAAGAACGACCTGGTGATCGATCCGACTAGTTGCTTGGAGAAGATGACGGATCTGGTGAAGGGTCCCCGCAAAGAGAAATCGCCGAGGCAGCAGCCGCCGGTGCCACCAGCGCCACCTACAGCGGCCCCGATTCCACCGAGTGAGGGTGTGATGGCGTCCAAGGGACGCCATAATATCTGGCAATCGCACTGGCAGAACAAGGGTGTAGCGAGCAGCGTGTTCCGCTGTGTGTGGTGCAAGCAGAGCTTCCCAACGCTCGAGGCGCTCACCACCCACATGAAGGACAGCAAGCACTGCGGAGTCAATGTGCCTCCGTTTAGCAATCTTCCCAATACGGACCGGCAACCGCCACAGCAGCCGATGCAAACTCCGCCGCACATGCGGAAGCCGTCGTCCCAGCAACCGATGCAGTCCAAGTCGAACTACAGCAACTACCCGTCGAGTCGCGACCCGAACACCCCTCTGCCGAGGAAGCTCGTTCGAGGCCAGAACGTCTGGCTGGGTAAGGGTGTCGAGCAGGCGATGCAGATCCTCAAGTGCATGCGATGCGGCGAGAGCTTCCGTTCACTCGGGGAGATGACAAAACACATGCAGGAGACACAGCACTACACCAACATTTTGTCCCAGGAGCAGACCATCTCCATGAAGTCGTCCGCCTCTGGGGGCGGCGCCGATGGAAAAGACGCCATGAGTTCGGAGGAAAGTCGCACCCTTAGCGCCGTGCTCACGTGTAAGGTGTGCGATAAGGCCTTCTCATCCCTCGGAGATCTCAGCACTCACATGGCCAAGAACAATCACTACGCCGAGCCATTGATGCAGTCGATGGCCGGTGGCGGTGCTGGTGGACGCAAGCGTCAGGTGCAAAAGAAACGCGAGAAGTCCCTTCCAGTGCGGAAGCTGCTCGAAATGAAAGGTGCTGCTGCCGCTCAAGCCGACGCTGTCGACGCCATGGAGGCCAAGATGCAGCGGAACGATAAAATCGAAGCTGCCATTTTCGCCGAACGCATGAGGCAGTATATTTGCGGTGTGAAGGCCGCCGCTAACCCCGATGAGGTCAACAAGTCCGCAGCAATGCTGAAAAAGTCCCCCGAGATAGAGATCAAGAACGGAACGACCAAAGCAGCTGCCACCGGCGGCAACACGTCCTCATCGTCGGTGCTCAGTGCCATTGAGCAGATGTTCACCACCAGCTTCGACACTCCAACGCGTCACAATAACGCCCCACAACCGGTGAACTCAGCCAACAAGAACACTTCCCCAGTCGCGTCCAGCATCCTCAAGCGCCTGGGCATCGACGAGACCGTCGACTACAACAAGCCCTTGATGGACATTCAGGATCCCTACTACCATCACTACGCTCGTTACACGAGCAGCGAGCGCAGCGCTAGCGAATGCAGCGCCGACAACCATGAAACCCCCAAAGCCAAAGCCAGATCCCAAACCCCCGAGAAGCGAGAAGCAGACTGCACTCCCCTTCTGCCCATCAAAAAGGAAGAACCAGACGAGAAAGAGAACGTGACCACCACCGACCAGGACGAGTCAATCGACGAGAAGCCGAAAATACCATCGCAGGCATCCACGCCCAACGGCGAACTCAATCTCTCGACAACGGACCGCAACAACCATGCAAGTCCCAAGGCAGTTATTGCCGCCAGCCCCGACAGCAATCGCTCGGCTACACCAAAATCGCCCGCATCGAGCCACAAGTCCTTTGATGGCGAAAAGAAATACCCCAGCGACAGCTTGAACGCTCTCTCCTCCATGTTCGATTCGTTGACCAGCGTCGGCGGCAATGGTGGTGGTCGATCGCAGCAGCCACCAGCTGTCAAATCGCCCGAGAACTCACTGGCCGCGGCTTCAAACTCTCTGGCCGCTCTTCGGCAGTTCTGCGATCAAAAAGAGAAAACCGCATAAAATTTCGACAAACCAACACAACCATCAACAACGTCGACGTCGCTATCGTCGATCAGTTTAGCTTTGGAATCCGGTCGCCACATCGGCGACCGCAGTCAAGACTCTGCGCCAGAGTCTACAGATGCTACGGAACGGGCCAACGATCGGTGTAATGCGGTCGCCGAATTGGCAGCCGGGCATCACAACCAGAATCATCATCGCTATCGCCTTCGTCACAATTGTCGTCGTAGAAGTTTGTTTCAGCCGCCGCTACCGCACGGCAGCACTATTGGACGAAAGCGACCGGGCTGAGATCTGGAGCGGAGGAGAGTTACACTTCGCCAAAACGGGAACAAATTCAATGAGGTGAGTCCAATAATTTCAGTCCCAAACTACAGATAAACCGCCGCTGACGAACCGCACATCACAAGTCTATAATGTGAACCTTTTGCTTTCTCTTTGCAGGAATCTTCCTATAAAATTCGCCTGACATTGACACATCACACGCAATCACAACTACTGGAACTACTTTCAAAGAACTTTCTTTCTTTGTCAAGGACTTTCGAGCAAAAATAAAAACCTAACGTCAAATGGGCGGAACCATGGAGCATCAGTAAAGCAAAACAAAACGAAAATTACTTACAACCACGGCTGCTGAAGTCATCCTTGATGCAGCCTCAGCCCTTGTTAGGGCTCCAAATGTTTCCGTAAAGAGATAGATACAATCGAGCTTTTCAATTTTAGGGACACTTTCGTTTACAGGTGATGGCAGTATCGTGAAAAAAACTTTAGGACCAGGGTTACATTTAGTTGGTCCGTAAAAATACGAGAATTGTACTCGTAGTCGCCGGAAAGTACAGTCAAAGCTTGGGATAACTGGCTCTGCGGTCCATTGTAGGCTTACCTGACTTGAACGCTTTTTGTTTGCATTACAATGACATATTTTGACAAATCGTAAGAAACATCAAAAGTTGTGATCACATTTTGATTGCAACTTCCAAAGTCTAAGGAAGAGCTTGGTTTACGGCTAAAATCCTTAAGGGAATCGACCTAATCGTTGGTTTGATACTACACAACAATTGTTCAACCGAAGATTCATCAATTTAGGCCGCAAACACAAAGGGCCTGACTAATAATTATTTTTAACCTTCACACTAAATATTTTGTAGGTCACAATATACAATTTTGTACGGAAAATTACGGTACTGTGAATTAAACAAATTTAGCTTGAACACTAAAAATGATTATTAGTATCGTGGAATATTTTTCAATCGTCTATTAAAAAATTAAAAACCATTTTCGGTTGAACTACATTTTTTTATTTAAATAAAACTATTTAATTTAACAACATATTTAGTGTTTTTTTGTATTAAAAATCTGTTCATTAGGAAATAATACTGAGGAACTTGTTTAACAATGCGTCACTAATCTCTATCCATATGATCAGGGCCGGACTAGCCATGTGTGCAATGAGTGCAAAGGTAAAAGGCGCCGGAATTGGTGGGCGCTTCGTTAAAATTATTAAGAAAACAAAAGCAAACGACTCAAATCGATGTTTTCGCTTTTATGGTGAGTCCTCGTGTATCCAAATTCTTTGAGGACAATTTGATAAACAAAATACTAGGACATTTAAATGGGATTACATGTTTAAATTATTTAGAAAGCTACTTTTTATTAAAAAAAAAATAATAAAATTAATGAGTGAGTTGGTGGTCAGTGATGGGATGAAAAATGTGAGGAGATATAAATGAGAGCACAACCGCGAATGAGGGTTATAAAACTGGAGGCCCTACTTGGGCTCCAGGCCCTAACAAATGGACATGTGCAATACAGCAGAAAGTTTCAAGTAAGTTACGCTTTTTATTACTTTTGGATGGATTAAAAACTGAGGAGACTAAACCGACATCCGCTGAAATCTTAGTAACATAGATAAGTGAGGGCAATTCCTCCTTTTTACATGTTTGCTACCTACTATATACCAAGCCATTATTAGGAAGACTCGCTTTCTCAA
Source organism: Cheilosia urbana (assembly GCA_946477585.1). Lineage (NCBI taxonomy): Eukaryota > Metazoa > Arthropoda > Insecta > Diptera > Syrphidae > Cheilosia > Cheilosia urbana. Next base: position 71,605,407 of record OX297856.1, on the reverse strand, counting down.
TTGATACAAGAACATCGAAAAGTATGTCTACAAGAGTCTTTCACCAAACGTCGGGCTTAAGCACAAAAAAAAAAAATATACCTATTTAGATAAAGTTTACGACTGAGTATCGCGTTCAATGCAAGTTTGTCCGAAACACATTCGTTTGAATTTGCAATGTCGGACAGAGACTTTGGAGCTGGTGTCCTCGAGACATATATCCAGAAGGTCGCGAAAAACAACAATTTAAGTACAAAACTAATACCGATCGAAAAAAATCTTGGATTAGGTAAAACACTCCTTTGAATTTTGTTAATAGGTTATTGGAAACTTTCTTCTTGTCACCTACTGTAAAACGTTAGGATATCAGTCAGTTCGTAGGAATACAAATTTAGAGATCCAAATGCTGATCAGACGCGCTTCGCTCTTGATTATAAAAATAAAACTGGATCATTTAAAACTTTCTCGTTCGTTGTAAATTTGGTTGAAACACAGTCTTGTGGTCAGGCAATGTCACAAGCCTACTTTTCTGGGAAATGTAATGAGGGGTGATGTTTTTTGAAGCGGCAGGGTTTGCACACACATAATACCTAGCTTATAATCATTTTTAACCTTCACTTTATATATTCTGTAGGTCACAGTATGTAATTTTGTATGGAAAATTTGGCCATCCTAAGTTCGAAAAATTCCTGGACATTAAAAATTATTATTAGAATTGCGGTTGGAACACTAACGTTTTTATTTCGAGATTTTTGTTATGAATCGCAGCAGATTCTTCCATCGGCACTTTTTGCCACTTCCATCATTTAAAATGAAACATGTATCGCAAGTGATTCTCGGATGAACCCGACGGCAAACGCAGCCTTCTTCCGGGGAAGTAGAATCGAACAAAATGCAAGTTTGCTCGGAGGTTTTTGCATATTGCCATTTCTAGCAGCGGCTATGAATGCGAGACATCGATGTACATATATTAAATGTACCCACCAAAGATTTTGCGAAATGTGGGCTCATGCGGTTAAAGGGGCGTGGACCATTCATGCAATTCAGTCATTGAAAACGCTGTATCTTGCCATACACTTTTTACACGGGAGCTCTAGCTTTGAAATTTGTAAATTGGGCATACTACTGCCTTTTAAAAAATTTACAAAAATTTAGCTGGGATTACAAACTGGGCGTGGCACCTCCCACAAACCATATATATTAAAAAATCTCTGTACGCCAGCCTATTAGTTGTAAAATTTGGATCTTGAAACCGCATAACATACCAAGTACTTCATTAAAGATGCCTGCAATACAAAAAAATAGAACAATTTCCGCACTATAGGTGGCGCTGTAGTCACAAAGCAACGCATATTCTCTACCTTTAGTTTAAAATAAAGACGTTATTCATAGGGACCTACGTCTGAGCAAAAAAATATCTACTGATCTTGATTGACTAACAGGTGACGGTGTTGCACTTTGTGCCCCGGGGTATCTATGAAGAACCTTCATATGGGTCGAACTACGAAATTGCACCCAACTCTGTTTGCATTAAGATTTAGGAGTTGATGGATCGAAGTTAGCTTTCCTCAACTTTGAAGGATCTACATTCAGTTGGAGCTCTGTATTCTTTAAACATGTGCTTCGAAATTACAAAAATGTAAGCTTCCCACACCAAGGCTCTAGAGTTGCTTTTAGTACTTCCATAAATGACGCCCTTTTTTGAAGGGTTAGATAAGATTGTCACTTACCTGAGGTATCTATAAAAATGAATTATTTGTTTGCGGTTTAAGCCTTGTTGAGTAGACGAGCTGGCATGATGTGAGAAGGCATTTCACATCAAAATTTGCAATTAGTAGATGCAGTAAGTACCTTCTTAATGTCCGTTCGGTCTTTTGCAATATTCTCCGAACTCCTATTTTTGCGAAGTCGTTTAGTATTTTTTTTTTTTTTTAAATAATTCCCATGTCCAGTTGGCTGACACTGCGACCTGAAAAATCGATTGCATCAATGGGAAAAGGGTGATATAAGAGACGTGCAACCTCCCTGATGAAGGTCAATAAGTTCGTGGTAACAGAGTGCACTATATCTGCTGGTGCACGAGTCTCTCTATTAAAGACCAGTCGTTCAGTAACTGCTACAGTGAGGTGTCCATTCCAAGCCGATTGGTCTCCAACCGTATGTTGTGAAACTCTAGGACAAGTAGAGGCAGAAGTTGCAGTTTCTACCATCTTATCCGCAATATTGTGATAGGAAGGAGAGAGAGAAGGAGGAAGGTTTGTAAGACGATGTTTTGTATGCCGTTACAAAGTTGGCCTGTAGAATCCCATATGCTCTTCAGAAAATAATGTGTTCAACTTCGGATCTTAATGCTGAAATGCAACACCATTTCCATTATGTCAAGAGGTAACAGATGTTACTGGTACGAAGATGACTTGCATGGGCAAAGACGTCTATACAAAAATTTCGAATTGGTAAGTGCTACGATCTCAGTTTGATGGATGTCTTTGAAGACGAAGAATCGCCTGTTTCCCATACTTATGCTTCCCTTAATGGCCCGATTCTCCACTTAGTCCTGTGAAACCAAATATGTTGTACCTACTCACTATAAGCCTTTAAGGCCCGTTTGCTGATACTACTTACAGCGATCTAAGTTCCATATAAAAACTTTGTGACAGTTTCTGACATAGAAAAAGTAGCACATAAGGTATTTAAGTATAACTTAAATCCCTATGAGTATTATCAGCAAACAGGCCTAAGTAGTTCAAAATTAATAAATCGGCTCCTTATTGAAGCTTAAAACTAGATCCCTTCCACCATTTCTGTGCGACGAAGCGACTGAAATTCAATTCCCAAACCCTCTGTAATTCCCATCGAATCCGCACTTAAAAAAAAAAAAAAACGATTTTTATCATCGCGTTCTCATTTAGAAATGACTAACTCCCTCGTAACTTAAAAGAGTTGGAAATACCTCGATCACGACTTCACCCACGGTTGTATCCCATCCCAATATCCCAGCTTCTGAAATCGAAAAATCCACAAAAAGTTTCTATCTCCAACCCCGCAACCGTGGCGAGCGAGAAAGAAATGACCAAAGTAAATTACCAACACACAGTTTAGTATAGCGCGACTAGATACTACTGCAGGAGCATCATCAGCGGCAGCGCGCATCTTTCTAAGCGCAACCAGCATCATTTAATTTGTAATCGATTGTGGTGTGCGGCGGCGGCGGTGAATTCATTTCGGGAGCCACCACCACTGAATAATTTTTTTTTTTGTTCCACTCTTTCTTCTATTTGTCTGCTTCCTTCGCCGCGCTGTGGCCATAGTATCCCCGAACGGAATCTCTGCCATAAATACCCTCGGTATTGGTACTACCAGTGCAGAACACATTACCAAATCGTGACTAGGTCCACGAAAACTGATACAGGTCCACGGGCGGCAGCCAGGCCAAGCCAGTAGCGACAACACACAACTATAAAGTCTTCTTCGATGATGATGCATGGATGAAATTCCTTGCCGTCGTCCTTCGGTCCGTCTCTCCATATCTGGGTATCTATTATTGCTACCTAATTCTACCAGTTTGTGTCCACCGAATGTGTGCAGATACTCGTACTCGGTGTTGTTGGGTATATTCCACCAAATTTAACAAATTAAACCGATCGACCGAACAGGGAACAGTGGAGGAAAAATCGTGAAAAGCGCCATTCGTATATATATATATCGAAACAACGACAATCGAATAAAATGTATCTATTACAATTTGTTCGTCGGTACAACAGCGCGGCGGTGATACCCCTCGACCTCTCTGCCCATCTATGGTAACAATAAAATAAAATGCAGCTCCTTTCGCGCGCATCCTAGAGACCCGCCGATTGGCCAGAAAGAAAGGCCAATATCATCGAATCGCAATCAGCAAAGCACGCGCTCACATAAAATACCTCAACGTTGCACAGCGCAACAAAAACACAAAAACAAAAATAAAAACCTAATAGTGCTGTGCCATTGTACATCTACGACTGGTATGAAAATCTTACTGCTTGCCAATGAAAATTATTGTCAATGCAAGGCCAAGACAATGCAACAAACAAAAAAAACAAAAGAATGTCCTGCAAGCAAGTAGTACACACAGTGGAGAGCTGCAATTGCACTTTTGCACTCCGGTGCAGTATCCTGCAGTTTGAATGCTAATTTTTTCTCGTTCGTACTTTTGCGATGCTCAGTTCGATTCCACAGATAAAGCTGAGCTCTGAGGAATTTTCAAAAGGAGGGGAGCAGCAAAGATAAAAAAAAAAAAAAAGTGGATCATCCAGCACAGCATCCATCCATATTGGCTGCTATATGGGTTGACTCCTACTTCGCATACAGCCGACGAGCATTGCTTTATCGATGTGGCGAGGATGCATCTGCTCGTGAAGGAAGACAATGGGGTATCGGGAAAATTATGGAGGGGATTGTGTCATTTGCTTTAGTTTTAGTTTTACTTTTAGCGACAAGACACTCTTTGTTATGCAAAGTAGACTTGTGTGTATAGATATTTGGAATCGGTTGAGTTTCTGTCGCTTATCGATGGAGGTAGGGGGATGTCAATTTTGTGTATGTTTCATACAAAACGATCTGAGTTTGAGTAGGTACTGCAGGTGATTACTACGGAGTCGCAGGAATGGCGTTGTAGCTGAGACTTTTCCCAATCAAATTCGGTTGTGGAATGATTGTGCCAACAAATTTACATCGATGCAGATCACAAGGCAAGCGTGATAAAGTGCCCCGATTACCGTCGGTAGTTGTATCGGTCACACACATCATAAGAGTGTTTATTATTTAAAAAAAAAAAAAAAAATAACAGGAAGGAGTTCTCTTCTATCTGATCAAGGGAAGACACTGTTCATCTGTGCTTTGAACACACCCCGTTCAAGGTAGTAATGGAGGTACCTATATGGATGCGGATATGCAGGGAGTAGACATCTAGGGACGTGGCTCCGCCGAAACTGTCAGAAAACTAACGACTCTCCCAACCAGGAATATGAATGCGGATAGGCAGACAGTGTCAAAACCATGAGATATCGTACCACTCTCTCAAAATGGTTCCCTATCGCCCCCAGTGCTCCCAGATGAAAAATCTGAAAATCTTGTTCTTCCGAAATAAAAAATCTTTTTTTTTCAAAATTTTCTTTCAAAATCTATATAAAGAGTTCGGTCGTTTGATTAAGGGATTGAATTTTATTTAAACTTTAATTCTACATATACTTAACAAATTCTATTTTTGGTAAGCCTTCTAGAGCCAACACTGCCCCAAGCGCTCCGATAGTAGCCTTTGAAGTAGTAGACGCCATTCTGACAACAAATGGAAATTTTGAGAACGAGTCCACTATGATCAGCAAAATTTCCTTCACGAAATGGACCGGAAAAATCAATGTGGAGACGCTCCCAGACTGTTTAAGAAATTGGCCAGCTCAAATACACTGCCTCGGTGGCTGACTCGAGTTGTTTTGACAAGTGGTGCATCTTGCATCTTGGCTGACCGCGTGGTGAATCATGTCGTCAGTTCCTGGCCACCAACAGTATCGACCGTTCTTGGTTAACCAATTTTTGCTTTTATTGCTATCGCAATATAAAGTTCCATTGCAACTCCTTTTTCAATTTTTACTTTTTCTTCTTTTTTTTTCTTTAACTATTCCTCTGTTCGTATTCACTTACATAATAAGTCTAGTAGCAATCAGCATAACTTGATACTTTGTGTGTTTACGTAACGGACGTAATTTTCAACAAATTAATTGGGTTTTCTTTTAAACTATTCACAAAATCAAGGACAAGGACATAGGCTACTTTTTGTCGCGAAAAGAAAACTTTGAGGGGATGAACGAGGTTATGCAGTTTGTATAGGGATATGCACTTTGAAAAAAAAATAAACTGAATAGAAATCGACGAGTGACACTTCAAATACGAATTAAATTATTTTAAATCTTATCTTCTATTATATGTATAAAACAAAGCTGCATCCGTAAGACCGCCCATGCCATAACCCGAGAACGGATCGTCCGATTCGAGCAATCCTTTCTTTGTTGTGTTTGTCTATGCCTAAGGAAGGTTCATACGGCAAGAAAATTGAAAACTTTTTAAAAGAAATTGGAAAATTCGTAAAAACTAGTTTTCCTTAAATAAATTTAAATTTTGATCGCAATATCCAGTGAGATCGTATTTGTCAAAAATTCTATATGAATTTAATTATTTAGTAAATTTTCTGGCTGCCAATTGACATCGCCACCACGTGAATTAACACGGACATTGAATTTGTCGCGCAAAAGAGCCATTGTTTCGTTAGCTGTGTGGCAAGTGGCACCGTCCTGTTGAAACCACATATCGTCCACATCCATATCTTCCAAAAAGATATTACCTACAGCTTTATCAAGTACCTAATGTCCTTATCTTAGAGCTGATGGAAACGTTAGTAAAACAGAAGCTGTGCATGGGCTCTGTTCGACTGTCGACTCACATTATGTCTACATAATAATTTAAATAATAGAAAAAGGTTTTCTTTAATATGTAAAGTTGTTTCAATTTGTTAGTTTTAGAAAATGATTGATATTAAAAATCCCGTCAGCGCTGCCACTGAAAAATTTCAAAAAGAGGGCAGAGAAGAAATAAGGGGCCTCCACAAAAAAAAAAAAATACTAATATAGAAAAAAAAAAAAGAAGAAGGACAACAGAGCAATTCATTTTTTTTTTCGTTCAATAAAGAATAAGATCTTACTTAAACTGAAAAACGGACCATTTTGGTCATTTTTCAAAAATTGGGGGCTAGGGGTCCTGAGGTTTAAGAAGGGCAACGCTGATACCAGCTTACGTTGCATTGAGGAAATACAAATGTTTTTGTGTAGGTGTTCATTTTCGACGTAAAAAAGAAAGAAAATAGACGCCACGTTATTTCACCACCAATTTTGATAGCAAATTCTATGCCGAGCGCTAGCAATATGTCCCAATCTCTCTCTCTCTCTTTTAAATACTAGATAAATAAGATAAAATAAAATTAAATTTTCTTGTGGAGGCATTTAAAGGTTACCAAAACCAAACGAAATATACAAATACAAAAACAATATTTTTCATAAAAACCCTGAATTTCCCCCTAAACAATTGCTACCCCCATATTTCCCCCGTAGACCAAAAAACCTCCAAACTGGCAACGATGGCTCCATGTCTCGAAATAAACTAAAATGGTGACCAATTTTTAAAATAGAAACACTGCAGATCGTACTTCTTGTACTTGCTAGAAAATTAACTCATGTGTTCCCTCGCTGAGAATAGGGCAGCACAAAACGCCTGACTGACCGCAACTAACTGTCAAAAGTGCAGCCGGCTTGGTCAAAATCAACGTAAAACCGTCGTTCACACGTTAAAAGCCATGCAAACAGCCTATTTTTTTGCCTTAATTTGGCGATCTATTAATTGATTCTGCTGTCAACGATAATTGGATTATGTGAGCTTAAGCTTGTGTCAAAAAGCAAAAACATCTGTCTTCAAATCGAATGCTTCAAGTTGACCACTAACTTCTTCATCGTCATGATAAACAATTCGAAAATCCTCAACAATCGCTCCTTGGCTTAAGCTGGATTACACTCGTGAAATCTCCTTATGAAATTCTACCCAGATATTACAAGGAAATATATGACAACCTGTCAGGTGGCACTACCCACCCGTAACCTGACTTAAGCCAAAGTACAACTTCGTTCTTATTATAGGTCATTATAAATAATGGTGCAACAGTTCCATTGGGACCCTAGGCCTAGCTTTTCAAAATAATTAGTTTTGTGTGAGTTTTTTTTTTGGACGAATGGAAGGGATCTACATTTTTATGCCGACTCCAAACGGCTAATTGAGAAGCTTTTTCATGACAGTTTTACTCTCGGATGGTTGTCAGACGTTCGCGAGAGGTGGCGCAGTTGAAAAAGAAATTTTAAATTAAAGTTTGGATTTCTATCTAAGTATCCGCCACTTTGGCAGGACCTTAAACCAACTTAACCAGTCCTATGATGAGCGACCAGTGAACGACCAACAACTTTCAGGCTGTCACAATAAATTCAGTATCTAAATCACGCTGCGCAATAAAATTCCCCAAACGCTCGGCTTAAGTCTAATCAGTGATGTACATTAATCACAATCAAAAATTCCACTCCCATCGCCGAAAAATTTCCCATTCAAACGCCCGGATGATAAAGCCTCTCCAATCAATGTGACACGAGAGAAGAAGACAAAAAAAAACACCAAATCCACAGCTTCGCCCTTTAATATCTTTCCGCAGAAATCCAATCCACAGCCGTGTATCCGCAGCAAGGTTCCTTTCATCGCTAAATCCTGGTGCGCTGCTGCTGCTGTTGCTGGGCCCTCTCTCAGGTGCACAATGTCGTCCATCAGCAGACACAATAGCGACAGTATAGCACGATTTTCGGCATCGTCCTTTGTGCCATATACTGGAGCTGTGTACCCCCACTCAGCTTCGGTGATCGACGAAGAATGAAACGATCGTTGTGTTCGTCTCGTCGTTGTTGCAACTAAAATTGCCAATATTATATCCACCATAAGCAAGGTGCATAACTCACTGGCGGCGCGGTGTAATTTATTGAAAAAGATCCCCAAGTCTGGCGATTGTTTTGATGCGATGGAACAGGTAACCAGTATATGGACGTAGTCTCCCGCATACTCCTCTCACACCGCTTATTAGTGTCAATGCGTTGCCGGCGCAAGGTTGGTGTTTTGTTTTGCGAATTATCACCATACAGACGGAGATTTGGAACGTCTGTACCTGGAACTTTTAATAAGATGCGCATTCCCAAGACACAAAAGGGGAAAAAAAAAACAGAAAACGCATCCGAATGTTTAATTAAGTGATGATGACTATCTCGGTGCGGCTGCGAGAATGTGCTACGCTGTGCGATTGGTGCGAACGAGCGCTGAAAGCTGGCTTCTGTTATTGGGAGTGGGCAATTAATTCGCCACTGAAAATCAATTTTCATCCCGATTTTCGTTGTTAAAAGTTGAATTCCAATGGGGCTACTGAAACCGAGCAGAGAGTTTGTGGTATCAATTGGCAAGGATCTCTGCAAACGCACGACTGTTGAGTGTAGAGTGGCCAGTGGACGACTGCAAATGTTGGATTTTGGAGTAATTTCCTTCACACTTTTTTCTTACTTATGTGTGAATGGTTTTCATCTCCGGGAGCTTCATGTGATAGTCGAATTTTCAGAATGAGGAAGAAATGGTTTGCAGGGCTTTAGAAAAATGCATAGTAAATAAATCAGACAACGGACAACTCATCGACGCTCACTTTACCAATATCAGTGGAGTACGTAGTAGAGGGTGGAGCGATCAGTGCCCCCAAAACTTCTAACCCAACAGCTTAAAGCTATGAAAAATTATTTTATGGGTTCCATTAGCATACATTTCATCTCAAAATTTAATTTCAGCCCCCCCTTTTAAAAAAACCTGCCTACGCCACTGACTCATATATACAGAAAGATTATCAAGGTATGTGAACTACCAAGATTTTAATGATGGGCTCTCTATACTTTGAGTTCTACGAACAAGTCAGGCCAAAGCCCAATGGAAGGAAGCTACTTGTTTCCGAAGGCGCACAAAATTTCAAGAGAAGAAACAGTCGAGATATATACTTCCAAGAAGGGCAATGTCTAATATCCCGAGCGGTTCAGTCCAATCACTTGGGTTATGAAAAAGCTCTGATGTAAGTATTGCCAGGCAACAAAACTTCTCCCCTAGGTATGGTATTAAGCCCAACTAAGCTAAGCTAAGCTAAGCTAACCTAAGTCGCGAGTCATCCCCCGATATTTGTTTTCCAACTTTGCAAAGTCAACTTCCCCAGTGACTGGTAGGTATTTTTTTTTGAAACTATGCAGTAATTCACGGCACTAATTTTTGAGTGAAGGTCACGAGCTCGATGGGCGATGGTGCATAAGCAAGCCCCCTCGTTTTTGACAAGCTTTTTCCAGATGCGTACTCCGAATTTCTCAAGGTCCATATCTACTGGTACCTCGAGGTCTTCCTCTACATGGCACGAGACGTGGACCATCAGGCTCTAAGGCTGGAGATACAGCCGCTGTATACAGCTCCTACAGTTTAGAACGAATGATAAAGTCTCTTCAAGACCAAATCCCTTACAAAGAGCATTTCTCTGGAAAAGACAAATAGTACCTTTAGCTGCTTTTTAAGGCTCCGCATACTTTAGTTCTGAGGAGTAGGATGAGTCTAAAAAGGTCTCTTGCAGAGTCCCATTCGTTATTCCAGAGAGAGCTCAACGACTGCCTTCCAAGTGAAATCAAGCAGCGATTGACAAAGAACTTTCTTCCTTTCATATGTGATGAAATGTCACTTTCAGATGTAATATCACGGTCGAGGCAGACAAACTCCATTTCTGTCTCAAGATTTACGCTGTCTTTTGGTTCACCCTCTTTGACCCGAAGAACTTTGCAACAAGTCTCCTAGACCAAGGGATCAGAAATTGGTTTGCAATGAAATTTGAAAGTTTATAGCCGAGGTAGGTATGGCAAAGTCTCCTACTATACTTTAACTGGTATCTAGTTTAACGTTCTACCTACCTGGGCACGTCTTGCTGTACCACTGACGTTGGCCTATGAACTTAACAGAATTTTTAGATGTAGGTAGGTACCTACTACCTAACTATGATGCTAAAAAAAACACTTGTCCAATTCCCTTTTTGACATCAAAGGTTGTAACCACCTTTCGAAACACGAGATGACTCTAAAGCTTCTTAGGTTAGGTTTGACTAAGCTGCTGCAACTTAAAAGCAACTGCAGGAAATTTTTCAAATAAGAGCTTATTCAACTAAGTTCAAAGTGCGCATTTGAATGTTTTTAATGAGATTGGCCACTAGGTGTATTATGACGACTTCTACCCTCAAAATTAGGTAGCCTAAATGTGAACTATTTGATGTTTGAAAGCAAGCGACAATACGCCGGTGAAAATTCAAGCCTGGAAGACGGCATGGCACCACCCTAGGTCCATTTGGAATCACTTGACCTGAAAATTCCTCGAGACAGTTCAAAGCTACCCAAGTCCGCACAGAAGTAAATTTTGTTGGAGAAATAACTTCCATCAGTCATCATTAATGCATCGTCCGCATCAACCCATCGAGGAGGAGGAGTAAAGCCAGAAACTACGAAACGATGCGTTCCTATCACAGTGGCACATCAACATAGCCGACTAGCACACCATCAACATCAGCATCAGCATCGGGCCAAAGCCAACACCAGTCGAGTACGTTTTACCGGCAACCAACAACAAGAAAAGAAAACCAGTCAACTCGTTTGACGTGCAGAACAATGGAAAGGGGTGGAACTGCTTTGGCCTGTGCTCCGTCTTCTTTTTTCACTCGCAGAGAGTGCAGTCATCAACTCAGAGCTCTTCTTCCATACAGAGCCAGAGCACCAACCACTTTGCTTCTCCTTTGATGGATTTTATTCTGACATTTTTGTGATATGGCATTGGAAAAAAGGAGCAACAGCAGAACAACAACAACACGACGACACACGAAAGCAAAGCAAAATGCCACCAACAACACACAGCCACTGCCACACAACACAGCAGCAGCGACGACGACAACGACGACAACAAAAAGAAAACGAAAAAAGGGATGTGAATGGTTGTCGCTCCTCGCTGGCAAAACGAGGATGTGCTTTCCTTTGGCTGTACTCTGGTGCGCCGCTCACGTCACCATCATCGTGGGTCGTCCCGAATGCGCTCTAGACAAAATGGCGGAAATCTATTTCACTTCGGAGACGAACAAGTGGCCCAGCAACAAAGCCAACAAAATATAGGTAGGTACCTATATCTCCTTTGAGGGAAAAATCCACTTGACATCTTAAGCAAATGATTTGGCCCATTAGCAAAGGGATGCATCAGCGGTGGTGAATGGTGATATCCAGAGCCCTGCTCTTATACGAGTATATGCGATTGCGATGCCCAAAGTGCGTCAAGTGTGTTATAGGTACTTTGTTTCTTGTCTCTGGCTGTGCGCTGTCTGTGTCCGTGTGTGTCGGTGTGATGGTCCCGCTCACCCGCCGACTGTCTGTCGGGATGATAATTTAATTAACAATTTCCTCGGGCAATTAATCTTGTGACCCAATCAAATGAAGATGCTGCGCTCTCATAGAACGCTGTTCACAGTGGCTGGCATTGCGCGCGCGATATCTCAATATGTATGTGAGTTTCCTTAGGAGATTTTTCGTTTTCCCAACTTTCCCAGGCGAAAAGATGAGGATGAAGATGATGATGATGATGATGATGCAACAGCAATCTAGCTTATAGCCGAGTGCGGAGAACGAAAAACAGAAATTGTGTAATTACGTCTTGAAAAATTAGCCTGTCACTGTGGGATTGGGCATTTTGTATATGTGAATGTGAATGGGGACGGGGAGTGGATGTTTTTTTTAATGGAAACAAGTGGATTCCCTTTGTGGAAGGATATCTTCATTTGATGGCCCTTTGTGTAGGTAGGTTAGCCAGTCGGTTGGTAGACATTGTACTTGATTGCGCCTTGAGGTGTAACTTTCAAATGTGGACGGATGATTAATTTTAGGCGATTAGGGGGTCGGTTTTGCTCTTTTGAGTTTGAAGTTTGACATTAGGTGTACTTATAGTGATGTGTTTGTGAACCTTGCTGTGGGCAATCTCTTTACGTAGGTCATGGTAGGTATGGCTTTATGGATACCGATAGGGAGGAAAGTGCGTATATTACGCCTTCAGGGCGGATATCCATCACACTGATGAACTTGGCTATGCAGACAGACTAACTATGCAGACAAAAAAAACTATACAGACAGACTAAATTGCCTAACATCCACCCTTTTAAGGCCCCGTAAGACTAAAATTAGACAGGAATCTTAGCCTTTGCACGACATGAACCCTTTTAAGGCCGCGTAAAGCTAAGATTGAGCATGAACTTTACCCTTTCGGAACCTTAAAAGGGTTCATGTTGAGCAATTAAGTCTCTCTGCATAGCTTGAGGCGATGGCGTTACAGAAAAATACCTCGTTTTGGTACTGTTTGTTTGACGCCCTCAAACAAGGGATTTCAGGGCGAGCTTCGACCTTTATTGTGACGTCTGGAGAAGAAACGAAAATTTGGACAAAGATTTGCCAATCACTAGTACTCATAGGTATACCTAACTGACGCCTTCGACAGTCATCGATTCAGTGCCGTTGAAGCTCGGTCTTTGTAGATGATGAAAGCTGTTTAAAACATCACATCATCTGTGTCTTGGAAAGTCATATTGGGAAGCTATAGAGATGCCACGACCTTTTCCTGTCTACGAATATTTCACTCAGTTATGTAATGTGCTTCTACCTGCGTCTGTGTATCATCTCCTAGTATACTGCTTTCACAGGCCATTTTCGCCACACTTGATGTTTGATCTATAAACCAGTGTTGTTATATCGTGGGATTTATTCCTTTTCGTGGGAATTTCGATGTACGAAAAGCCTTTCGTGGGATAAAGGGAAAAAGCACCAAATCGTGGGATTTTGAGGAATCTAACAAACAGCATTAAAACTTTAAATTTTTGCTGAAATTTTATGAAAACTCCTACATTTCACGATGATTATTAACACACTGAATGTGCATAAAAAACTGCTTATATAAATTGTCCCTTATCAAAATTTTCTAGTACCAAAAAATAATCGTAATAATGTTACAAACTGTGATTTTTATACTAAAACTTAATTACCCGTGATTTTCTTTCCTTGTATTGCAAATTTTATTTCTAAAAACTGGATTTTGAGGCGAAAAAGTGTCGTGGGATTTACAGTAAAAAGGGAAAAACTACCAAGCTTCTTGGTCCTAGAAGAACAAGTGAGAGAGTACGAGCAGTTTCGAGCTGAGTCAGTTAGTGAGGTTTGGCACAAGAGCAACGAATCGATTGATCTTCAATAAATTGTTTTATTTAAGACATAATAAAACTTTAAAAATAATAATTCAGTGTCGTTTTAATTAAAACGAAGAAGTGAAGCTTCGAATATATAACTATATTGTTTAGTTTAGAGCACTCGCTAAGAGCCATTAAGCTAGAATAAGACAAATGTTAGTTTTTAATTAGATTTAATCGTTTTTGTGTAGTATATAGATAAGTTTTAATAAAAATGTAAAAAAATGTAGCTCTTGATATACACAACAGAAAAAACAGCTTCACGTTGATTTCATTTCGTTTCTTCAGTTTTTGGTCAATCTAGGACAAAAACTCTGCTGCTAAATCTCGCTTTTCGAGAACTCCATTAGATCGAGAAATGTAAATAATTAAAAAATTGATTTATTTGAATTTTTTGAGTACAAATAAGTACGGGAGCTCATTTAGAAAATTTATATTACCTATCTTTAATATGTATTTTGGCCAAAATCCTAAGAGCGGTTTTTGTAAAACCATCCAAACAAAACTGTAACCAAATATTGAAAAGTTTGAAAAATACTATTTAGCTTAAGATTTAATATTAGATATTGTTCGAGATGTAAGCTTTAATTGGTTTTTAAAGTTTTGTCGAAAATGGGGTTTTCGAGACGGGAGCAGTTTCTAAAATTAGCCTTTTCGATTGAGGCGTTTTCAGATAAGCTTTAGAAAAACTAATTTTAAGAAAATTACTTTTTTTTCAAAAATCAATTTTAAGATAATTATTGAGAAAACCCGAGTTGGCTATTTATTAAGAAATGACTATATTACCTTAGGAATGAATTATATATAGTTATGTCAAAATAACAGTATTTTCAAAACAAAGTTATACGATTTCCGTTATCAGGTAAACTAAGGGAAACCAAATTTGTAACAAAAAATTTATTTTATTTTTAAAAAATCTATTGTACGATAATATGGAAAAAAAAACTGAGTTTTTTATTAAAAAAAACTGAGTTGTTTTAAGTTAGAAATGAGCGTATCACCCTAGGAATACATTTTTGTTGTAATCTTTAAACCGTACGATGGTCGTGCGGTACACGACAGTGTTTTTGGGACGAAAATACAATCCGACGATGTAATACTCACAAGTGCAACGCTAAGGGAACTAAAACGCGAAATTGAATCCCTAAAACCTAAGAAAGCTCCTGGTTATGATTTGATCACGGGAGAAGTTCTCAAAGTTCTACCAAGAAAAGCATTAATTAAGCTTCTTCATATTATAAATGCCGCGCTCAGACTAAAACACGTGCCGAGCCAATGGAAAGTTGCGGAGGTCATAATGGTTTTAAAACCAGGAAAACCGCCAAATGAAGTAAAGTCGTATAGACCAATTTCCCTTCTTCCAGTTATATCCAAAGTTTTCGAGAGAATCTTACTAACGCGCCTACAACCGGTTATAGAAAACAACAATCTTATCCCTGACCACCAGTTTGGGTTCAGAACTAAGCATTCCACGATTGACCAAGTGCATAGAATTACTGACGTAATTGAGAAAGCATTCGAAGAAAAAAAGATATGCTCAAGCGTATTCCTTGACGTCTCACAAGCCTTTGACAAGGTGTGGCATGACGGTTTAAAATTTAAATTACGACAAGTTCTTCCCGTACGCCTATATGATATTTTAGAATCATATCTCGGGAATAGACTCTTCCGTGTTAGACATGGAAACGAATACTCTCAACTTAAGGAAATTTCGGCCGGCGTGCCGCAAGGAAGTGTCCTTGGGCCCCTTCTCTATCTGCTATATACTCGCGATATACCAAGAGAAGATGGCACTACTCTCGCTACGTTCGCCGACGACACCGCTATCCTAGCAGTAGGCAACACTATTGAAGAAACGACTGCAAATCGCACTGAATAAGGTAAATGAATGGACGAGGGACTGGCGGATCACCCTCAACGAAACTAAATCTGTTCACGTGAATTTCACGTATATAAGAAAACAAATGACTTGCCAATTTTTTTAAATTTGGCCCGAATACCCTTTGCAAACGAGGCCAAATACCTGGGAATGACACTCGACGCAAAGCTGAAATGGAATTCGCACGTGAAAATGAAACGTAAAGAACTCGATATCAAATATAGAGAAATGTACTGGCTCCTCGGAAAATATTCCCAGCTCAGTACCGAAAACAAACTGCTTCTATACAAGCAAGTGCTAAAGCCGGTGTGGACCTACGGTATACAACTCTGGGGTTGTACCAAGAAAACAAATGTCAATATTCTACAAACTTTTCAAAATAAAGTGCTTAGAGAAATTGTACAAGCACCATGGTATATTAGAAACGACGATATCCACAGGGATCTCGGAATTCCAACAATTGAAGCTGAAACAAGAAGCTTCGCGAGAAAGCATACAAACCGACTAATCGGACATGTCAACAATACAGTCCGACAAATTTTGGACGAGAACAATTTATTGCGCCGACTACAAAGAACGAAACCGTTCGACTTGGCAAGATAAGATTAACCGCGTCTAAATTGAGGAACATTCAGGATCTTTCAGTGGAAAGTAGCCTGCCAAAAGTTGTTATTTCGTTATAGAAAAATTGCTCGATAAGTTATATCTTAGTTGCAGTATCTAACAACTCTTCGAAGGGTGGTGTTTTTAGTCAGTAAAAATCTGACACTACTATGAGCACGCGCTTGCTATTCTCATAGTGTTTTTGGAAGATTTTCACCTACCCTCGGTAATAAAAAAAAAAAAAAAATATATGGACAGTTTTCGAAATACATATGTATGTCCAAATTTCAAAAGTACCGATATTCGAATTTTCAGCTGGGTATGGAGTCATGGTAACCTCAGCAACTTAAGCTAAAATATCAATTTCGGTTAAGATCGTCAGAGCCGTTTTCGAACAAATCAAACTGGTACGAGAATTTTATATGGGAAGTACCATGAATGAGGTTCATTTTGGAGGTTCTTGTGCTCTTGTTTCTCTTTCTGAAGAAATCCGTCCTACACCACTCTCTCTAGTCCAGTTTTCTTTAAGAATCTACGGATGAGAGCTGGCTCTAGGACAGTATTTCCTCATCTGATAATTGGTACTTGTGCGAACAAACTATCTTTCTCTTACTACGTACCTATTCGAGGTATTAAAAATTCAACCACTTCCGGCTTCGTGTGGTATCAAAAAGTGCAAGCTTATGGTCTCCGCTGCCAACAAAAAAAACTCCTTAAGCCGACAGAACATACGTCTGTTCGTCGTAACTCTTCTGGGACAGATAATGTGGCTTTATGTGCATTTTTGACAGCTCGACAATACAAACCGACCCGGCACTGTTTAACTTCAGCTTTTAAGATCACTTCTGGTCTTGTTTTCCAACCGATAATTTTATGGTTAACCTCCTAATACCATTGATAGCTAAAAAGACCATTTGCAGATTCAGAAACACTTCCGCCTTGAAACAAAATACCATAAATACCTGAGCGCACAAAAAAAAAAGCCAAATCCAACCAAACAGCCCGGCAGAAAGTTAATAATCTTATTCATGATTAATCGCATGCAAATAGGCGGCAACCGAAGAAATAATACCGCACGTAGGTACATATACGAATACAAGCAGTCTTATGAAACAATCCACATACAGCCACCATGCGCCCGATTGGATACCGCAACACAACCAAACTAAGCCAACAAAACAAGAAGCAGGAGCAACAAGTACCCAGTCGCCGTTTGGTGTACACAGATTCCTACATCTGCCTTGGGCGCTCCCATATATCCATTGTCCCCCCGCGCACACCACCTCTCCCGGGCAATTTTAATTTTCCCAAATAAACAAAACCGATCGCGTTTAATTAGCAAATCTTATAATTAATTAACTCGTTGAACACAGCCTTATGTCCGGAAGATACAACACATGTATCTACAACTACATGCGTCAAACAAGCGAGTTAAACGCATTTTTCTCCCCCCCTATCACCGGAAAATGCCAAAATAAATGAAATTCCAAAGTATCTACACGTCATATCTTCACATACAGAACGTACTACACTAAAGACCGCTAAAAACCAAATAATGACAAGCGAATTTGATTGGTTCGAATAGTTAATTTGGAAATTTATGCGCATTAGGCAGACGACGACCAACAAGTTGATTTGTTTGGTCTATACTTGGGTTTGATCGTGTGTTCTCTATCTCGCTCTTTTATCTGTATTGGATGGCACTCTATTCACCATCACCACTCGTAGTCGGTATTTATGTGTTTTGTGTTGGAATTGTCGATAGAAAATGATTTGCCGCCCCAATTGCATTGCAAACGCCCCCCAATTGCGTTGCGAGCGCGGTGCAACTTCAAACAGCATCCCAGACGACGCGTTTGACGAAGACGACGACGACGACGACGACGACGACGACGAGACAACTTAAATTGTTTAGGTGTCGCGCCAAAATAAAATTCTCCGATCGCTTTCGACTCGCATTTTACGAGTGGGTATATCTACTTTTTATTTTGTATCTTTTCATGTTTGGTATGTTTACAGAAACAAATACCAATATCGATGAAATGTTGGCTGATGTTGAGGAGAGAGCGAACGTTTTCGATCAAAGAACGATGAAAGCACCCAGCATCGGCAATATAATTATGATTGCCCGTGGATCTACATTCTACAGTGTGTCGACGATAAGCAGGTACAAAAATTGGAATCGAATAAAATTATACTTTATTTACTCCCATCCGACATCCGCCTTTGAGCGCTTCAATGCTTAATGCGTTGTGAAGTTTACCATTACACAAGCGCAAATACTTTGAACAATTTTATAAATAATTCACGCGTAAATATGGCAATAAGCGTTCAGGAGACTATACAGAGAGTTAACCAACTTTACCTGCGGTAGATATATTGTTACTATGTGCGGGAATAAAAATCTGGTACTTGGCATCACTGATTTATCTGTCCGATCGGTTGTTTAATAATTAATATTTTTTTATTCAAAGCTTGTGATGTTTTGGATTTGGATTTTTCTTTAATATATTGAATAAGGAAATGTACAAAACCAACATCATAGCAAGTCAGCAGTTTAACATGAAGTGTTCAACAAGTGTTACACCTAACGCGTAAGTGTTGCCGGAGTTACTCAGAACCTAAGTATAACCCAAAATGTAGGTATTGCTAGCTGAGATAAGTTTTAAGGTAACTCTTCAAACTGATCGATAGTATTATGGTCTGTCATCGAAAAGCAATAAAAAGCAAGTCTCCTTATTGGGAACTTTTTATTGGGAGCAGAAGAATCTATAAATTTGTAACAAAAATGATCGCGGACGAGTGATCTGTTTGTAGATCGTGAGAACACAAAATACACGATCACACGGAATGCGTTACTTTACTGTCCATTATACTAGAAAATGTAAGAATTTTTTTTTTTACGTAGTAAGAGAAAGATATTTTGGAGATTTTAATCAATTCTGACATCACGATGATACACGAACTCAAAAAAGTGGGTCTCAAAATTCTGTCCGGTCTGTCCGTCTGCCGTCTGTCTGCCTGTCCCGGAGGCCTACAGCCTAAACGGCTGCTCGGATTTCGTTCAAACTTCGGATTTGGAGTTTGTGGACTTACAGTTCGGGGCCTTTTTTTTTATTTTGCAAGGTAACCTTAATGTAAATGGTACTTCCCATACAAAATGTTCGTACCAGTTTGATTTGCTCGAAAACGGCTCTAACGATTTCAACCAAAATTGATACTTAAGCTTAAGTGGATTAGGTTACCATGACTGCATACCCAGTTTTTGGCTAAAAATTCAGGGAACGGTACTATTGAAATTTGGACATTCCTCGAAAACAGTCAATACGATTGTAACAAAAATTTCTAGAGTAATATGGTCATTTCCAATTAAATGACAAACTCACTTTTTCTCGGTATTATCGTAAAATCTATTTTTGAAAAAAGGATTTTTTTTAAAAATTTAGATTTCCTTGGTTTACCAGAACACGGAAATAACCATTTTGATCAAAATGCAAACTTAGAGTAATATTGATGTTCTTAAACTTGTTGCGTCCTTAATTTTCAATTCGAATCACCGAAAACGCTTATTTTAAAAACTGCTCATATCTCGAAAACCCCATTTTTGACTTCGATAAAACTTTAAAAACCAATTAATGCTTATATGGTGAACAATAACTTATAATCGGTTTTTAGCTATATAGTTAACAAATAGTATCTATTTTTAAAACTAAACATTGCAATATTTGGTACTGTTTTTTCTGCCAAATTTTACAAAAACCGCTATAACGATTTTGGTATTCTAAATAAGATCCCGTACTTAGTTTTTCTGAAAAAATCGAATAAATCCGTTTTTTAATTACTTCTCAAAAATGACTACCCACAAATCTCTGAATACTTGCACATACATATATATAATATGTATATATGAAAATATATCTATCTATCACGAACAATACTTCCAATCATAGACAACTCTAAATCCAACTAGGTAGGTTTGTGCTACTCAAAAATCTTGTAAAGTGTAAGAATTATAAAATAGTACAGTAGGCGCTTATAGCTTTCTAACCAGAACTTGCGAGTGAGAGCTTTAACTTCTAAAAACTCGCATTTTTATTATGTACCTACTGCCATCTTTATATAGCATTGCTTCTCAGATCTTCAGATCCTTACCTACCTATCTAATAAAATAAGAAAACAGCCAACAAAACTTTTGATAAACGAGAAAGTTTTGTTCGACCCAGTCGTGCACTTTATTTTTTTTATGTTCGATCGATAGGAATTTACCTATTTTTGGATCTACGAACTTTTACCCAAGCCAGACTTTTTGGGAAAAGGTTTAATCAATCAATATGAAAAGACTTGTACAACTGATCAACTGTGACCAAATATTATTTTAAGACATTCTCCTTTTGAAATTCAGTTCGAATTTGGAAAGTTAATTTTATATACAACTTTATTAGATGGCATCATGAGGTTGCCAAAAAGTCAAAATTTCTTTTGAAACGGCACCAAAGTTTGATTAGTTTGCCATTTGACAACAGTTGATAATAACATATTGACAACAAATAATAATTGGTCTAAAATGTGTAAGTTATATTACATATTAATAATTATATTTGATCACAACAAATGCTGAATTAATAAACTAAAGTTAATTCTTAATTTAGCAGGATTATTTTATTTATTTTAATTATGAATTAATTTAATAAAATAAAATCAAAGCAGACGAACCTTCTTAGCGTGAACAAGCCATTACAATTCTCATTTGACAATGAACACAGCCATTCTAAGCAAAGGAAGAAAAATCTATGCGTTCTTCGAAGATTTTAAAGCAGCCTTTGACACAATTGATTGAAACGCGTTGTTCTACAAGCTAAGTAAATAACTTAGGCGTGTCTTCAAAAGTGCAGAGGGTCATACAGAGCCTCTACAAAGATAACAAAGCAGCTGTTTGGGATGGTCACAACCTGTCTAACTGGTTTAGTTCTGAAATGGGAGTGAAACAAGGATCCTAATGAGCCCACTTCTTTTTTCAATATTTTTGGATGATCTCGTAAGGTCGAATTATGTTCGGCGGCCAGCAAGTAAAGCTGCTTTTATTTGCGGACGATATCGTCATTCTATCAGAAACTCCAGTGATGTTGCAGATGATGATTAATGGACTCCAAAACTACTGCAATTTATGGAACCTGAAAGTGAACACCGTTAAGTCCAAAGTAATGATATTTAGAAACGGGTTTGGACGATACTCAAGACAAGAAAGATGGACTTGGGAGAACCAGGAACTTGAAGTGGTTAAGGAGTATAAATACCTCGGAGTTAACTAACATCCCAAGTATCTTTCAAGCCCCACTTAAGGGAAAAATTAAAGGAGGCGAAAAAGGCAATAGATATTAGTTGGCGGAGAGTCCTTGTAGAAAAAATATCCCGTCGAGCTGCGAATTTAAGATTTCCGAGGATGCTATGAGATCAATCATGTGCTATTCTGCACAAGTTTGTGGGGTATTCGAGTACGAAGAGATTGAAAAAATGTTTAGACTACCCGAAAATAAGCCGAAATACATGTTGCACTTGAAAACTGGTATCTCCTCTCTACATCTTTAAATTAACATTGCACTTTCTTTACATACTCAAAGTGATGGAACTTCCAAAATATCGCCTTCCACAGATCTCCGTAAAATTTTTGTTACAACGGAAACTCCAGTTTTTTAACGAATGGTCAAGGCTAAGCAGCGAACACAATATCCAGTTAGCGGACTATAATGCAGAATCTTGGCGGCAATCTCTGAACGAGCTATTATCCGCTATTGAAGAGTCTTCCCGAGCGGAATTTAGATTAAAAGCGCAACAGAGTACAGGAGCACTTACCCCTTACTTAACCATGACCTAGCTACGAAAAATTATTTCCACGATCGGTTCAATGTAAACGTAGTTTCTATCATGTTCAAGGCCAGAGGCGAACTACCTCGATTGAACTTCAGACCACATATAAGCGACGGGAATGAGGAATGCAGCTTATGCAACCTTCGACAAAAAGAAGACGTTTACCATTTTATTGGGACTTGTCCTATAGTGAAGGAGATCAGACGAGCTCATTGGAAGAAAGAGTCGTTGGCAATGGCGGAATTCACCAAAAGTCTAAATAGTGAGGAGCGTACTGGCTAGCTACTTAAAAACTGCAATAAAATACCGGCAGCAAATAATGAATGAAGCTTTTTAAATTACAAAAAAAAAAAAAACTTTAGTATAATTCTCTCTTTTCTTCAGCTGACGGCAATAGCCAAAGTCTATATTGTAAATTATTGTAAAAAAATGAATGAAATTTATGTCTATGAATAAATTACTACTACTACTACCTCACAGTCATTCAACGAAGTCAGCAAGCTTGCAATAATTGCTAACCAATAATCAACTTTCCAACACATTTTATTTAATGTTATTTTTGTGAAATATATTTTAGTTTTTTCTGAAAAACAGTTTTTTTTTTGTTAATTTTTAGCTTTAGAGCTTAACATGATTTCAAATTTTGAATTGGTCATACTGAAGCCAAGGTCCATCAGTGTTCCCGCAGACATTGAAAACTGTTTTTCCTTTTTTTTTTATCCCATAAATTCGAAAAAAAGTTTCATCATCCACGGAGATTTCCAATTTTTTTTAAGCTTGTCCCTAGTTTTCCCTCTTTTCATCAAAAAAAAAAAAAAAAAAAAACGACAAAATTGGCCCTTTACCCTCGATCTGGGATCACTGAGTCCCATATCAAAGTCAAACTCTGGTGGTACTAATGTTGGTTAAGACATAGTGCTTCATCCAAAATCACTCTTGTCTTAATCGTCTGAATAGCAATTTCAATTTGAATTCAATTTCAATCTCAATTTATTAACATCTTTAGTTTTGAGTTGTGCAATAAGACTTGGTCTTTAATTCAGGCACCTTACCGATCTATGATCTCACGGAAGTCTACTCAGACTAATGGCGGTTGTATACGGCAAAGCACAATTGAATTCAATTGTTTGTTCAACTTAAAATATAAATAGTTGGCGCAACAGGTCCGTAGAGACCCTAGGCCCAGCTTCTCACAACCATTCGTTTTGTGTGAATTTTGTATTTTTGAACGGAATGGAAGGGATCTACAATTTTATGTCGATTCCAAACGGCCGCATTCGAACCTGGGACCCCTCTCTTAGTACAGTCCAATACACTAACCACTAACCCACTGCGCCAAGTTTTAACCAAGCTTAGACTACAATTGGCAACACTTCGAAGTCGATTTGAACATAATGGTTAAGACACCCGTGATTTTGGCTCAATAAATCTGTTGATCGGGTTGCTCAACTATAGCAATCATCAATTTTGGACGTTTAGCCGCGGATTGAACGCATTCATCAGTTTGTTTGTTTATTTGGTATTTTTTAAAAACTATTAATCTCACAAATTTCTTAGTGTAAGGGAGCTTCCACACCGGATGGAACAAAACGCCTTATTTTGTTTTCTTGCTTTGTTTCGCCTTATTCAGTGTGATCGCGCGTATTTAATAAATGTGTGTGTTTAAATTTCAGAAAAACTGTTTTGTTTGTCTAAAGCGTTCTGTTCCATCCGGTGTGGAAGCATCCTAAGAGTGCCAGAAAAGCATTAATAAAGTAAATATTTTAATTTATATAAACAAGAAGAAAAAATAAATAAATAACAACGAAAATGTTTTCTAATTTAATAGTTGAATTGAACAATAACATGACTGCTGGAAGTTGAACAACGCGGTATGATTTTGAGGTTTCTGCTCAACATGTTTCACAAATATTGTATTCATTGAGCAATACGAGTTACTCGTATCCTTCTGCACGATTTTCTCCTTTTAACCCATTGATTCGGATGGACAGAATTGAGGGCCTCGTACATTTGAATTAAAGGCTTAATTTAAAAGTGGGCCCATGCCCACGTAGTGTACAACCACCCTAAGAAGAATGCCCACCAAATGCACTCAGAACTGTGATATTGTCAACCCCAACTCTGTTCCAACTTTAAGGCATACGAACTTACAGAGAATAGGTCTCACTTTATTTAAGAAATTTCCTTCCAAAAAATCCGCCTCAATAAATCAATGGATTCCTTTCACTGTCAACAACGATTTCGATAGATCTCTTCCACCTCCAATATAGATCCTTCGGCCAAACACTTTACCTATGCGCTGTAAAAATTGCCTCCTTCGATATCAAAAATCCATAAAATACACATTACACTGGAGAAGACGCACTAAACACATCATCATAAAACCGAAATTCTCATACAAGACAGTGAGAGAGAGAGAGCGAGGTGGGGTGAACCCGAGCTCGAGCTATAAGGAGCTGTGCATATTTTGCTCATTCATTGACATCGCCTTTGGTAGGCTGTTCGTTGGACGTCTTTTTTTTTTTTCTCTCCAGCGTCGTGTCGTCGATCGATGATGATACTATACACGCACACGTAATAAAACAATGTCACGCACTTTAAAAATGTCAAAAACTGAGTGATTTACTACCAACAGACGGACGTTTTTAGAAAGGAGTCCCTGTGCATTATATTCATATCTGTCCCCGAGTATCTTACACAGATGACGAGAAGACATTTTTTTTTCTTTATTTTATCTTGTGTGTCTGTATATGGACTTTCTCTTCAACGAAAATAGATCGAGGAAAATTATAGGTATATAGAAAGTGACTTTATGTCGTCCTTAATAATTCACAGTTGACATCGCATCACGTTTTGAAGGATCACACTGTGAGACATGTGCTGGTATATTTGACATTGCAGGATGCCAACTCTGAGTGCGTTTGAGTTTCTTTCATCTTTTCGGTCGTCATGTGTCGTAAATTGCGTCCTTTTGAGATGAGTTATTACAACAGAAAACACTGCTAGTGTAGGATCGGTACTGGATTCTGGATCCCGGTTTTTGGGTAAATTATGAAAATATGATTTCGAGGAAGGGATCTCTTTGTTCACCATTGAGAGTCATAAAGTTTGGGCGTAAGGATGCGATATTCATTTAATGGACCGCATCGGCAGAGGCATAACGCATTAGGTATTGGGCATTAGGCATCCTGGTGGCGGTAACAAATGTTAATTTGTATACAGAGTCGGTAGTAGGTAGGCATATAAAGCGATTGCATACTTAGGGGTTGACTAATGTTTTATGGTTCGTCATAAATGAGCGGAGGGTTATCGCATCTGAAGGCTGTTTCATTGAAGAACTTTATGGACGATAAGCGGCTGCATTGTTGTCTAGTTTCGGTGGTGATTGTAGGCTTGGTAAAAGAAGGAACACAGACCGTCGTTTAAGTAATCGTAATAAGCAGGTGTCAGGAGTTGTAGATCTTAAACTAAGCGGTTAAGGTATACTTAACACAGACTACGGGCGATTGGTTTTCATTGATTTACCCGGTGTGCTACAAGGCAGCCACTTGGGACCTCTACTCTTTTTTGTTCTGAGTAATTCTTCTATTCAAACGCTTTTGACTCCAAAATGAATTTATTGACAAATTTCGGTATCATCAAGGGGGAATAATTTGAAGTAAGCCAAAATCAATTGGAGGGCTTAACGTGTGCACCTGCCTTGACGGCTTAATAACACGGTGGGCCTTCCTACAGAAGGGGTCAAAAGAAAAACGTTGACCACGTCTAGAGTAGTACAAGAACTACCCCAGTACAAATTTGTAGTCATGTATAAGGCATGAACTACACTCCTTGATAAAGAGCGAGGCCCATCTAACACCTCTTGTGTTCAAGAACACTTATGTCCCCGCGATTTTGGGAAACCACAGTCGTGATGGCTCCCACCAGGGGGCCTACCTCTTAGACAGGCTGCGCCAAGCCGATCTGGTGACATGTCACCAATGCAGAATCAACTTGACACAGGGGCTCCTGTCTCCCGTGGTACCAGAATATAGCTTTCGGTCGAGCTTCGCAACCGTAAAGGTCACTTCCAGATGGACTCCTTATAGTCCAAGGCCTGGAAACCTCATCCAACTATATGCTTACCTACCTAGAAGAACAGCAAAAGAAACAACAACCTACTAAAATTGACCTAATCATCACCTACACTCACCAGTCTTCTTCTTCTGAAGACTTCGTCCGCGAACCTACCAAATCTCTCAGCTGTGTCTCGACAGTGGGACTCGACAGGTCGCCGTATATTCAGTGAGACCCCAAAGGAAGTTACCTAAGCGCTGGAAATTATTTATAAAAATAAAGAGACGACGAAATGTGGTTTCGAGATGGTCGACTTAAGCTCAATTTTTATTTTTAGAGGTTTTTAAAGCAAATTATAAGGTGGCCAAACTTCGGTTTAGAAAAACGTACATTTAGAGTTTCGCATTGTCGGCGCAGTTTTAAATAAGATTAAATCGTTTTCCGCTTCTCAATCAGCCTTTAGGAATCGGCATAAAATTGTAGATCCCTTCCACTCTTTCCAAAAATGAAAATCTCACACAAAATGAATGGCTGTGAGAAGATAGGCCTAGGGTCCCTGCGGACGTGTTGGGCCAACAATTTGTTTATTTTTATTTTGAGTTTAAATTTTGTTTGATCAAAAAGTTGTAGAAATATCTGGACGAGAATAGATGACGAGTCAGACCTGCATTATTTTTTGTTAGACGATAAATTGTTGAAATACCGTCAGAACCTTTATATAGAAAGGGTTACAGTAAACACATGTAAGTATGTTTATGACTCAAGACTACGCCATTTAGTTCTTTTTATTGATGTAAAGTTTGACTGCTTCTTGGCGCTGAAATGTGTCTAGGTAGATATGGGATCAAATCATGAAACGAAGAAAGACAAGATTACGACATTGGACTTGTTTTTGTTGTCAAATCTGGCAGCTGGTCGATGAAGATGTGATGATATTTTTTATTTTCTTATATTGTGACGTATCTGTGTGGGTAATAGTGAACGCAAAGCACTTGTGGCGGATATTTCAATACAAAACAACGTCATATGCACAATGTTTTCACTTTTGACTATGGGCTAATGTGGGTTCGAAAAGTGTTGCCTGGACACTAGGAGTGAATATTAGTATGGCGGTATGTCTCTTGTTACGTAACCAGCAAGGCGAATGCGGAATATTCGAAAGCGCTTGTCGTGATCTTAAATTTTCCTTATTTAGGATATGAACAGACGTCATTGAAGAGCTAGCTTAATTCAAGGACCCTCCACGAATAAAGTATTTGCCAATTTATTCACAATGAAGGAACTGTAGAGATGGTTTAAAATATTGTCCAAAGATGATTTGAAGACGCTGCCATAAGGAATAAGACTTACTAGGTGAGAAACAAACTTGAAACAAAGGTGCCAACACCTGAAGCTGCGGGTATATCGCCCCTATTCTCCAAAATGATGACAGTATTCGCAAGAATCAAAGCAGTCGCGTATGGATGTTCAGTGGGTGCGTATCCCTTGTACTGGGATAGATAAATTGCAGCTGCCAAAATACACAAAAAGTAAACCAACGACTTTGATCTGTAAATACCAAGCTACAGCTAGACAGAAACTCCTTCGACGACTTCAAAGTTCGATACCTAGCCTTAAATTTTTGCAACACCATTGAAGTACTCAACTCCACAGAATCAATTAGAGACAAGTTGTGGTATCAAAACGGCGCAACTAAAATATTGGTATATGTCCTGCAACTGGTGGACTTATCCAAGACAGCCACCTCCACCTAGCTGCCTGAAAGAAGTTTATTTCTATACCTATAAGCCGGAGTCAAAAAATTTTCTGTAGGCATTTCGCTTCCCATTGTTGAAAGTGCGACACCTTCTATAGCAAGAAATGAGGTTTGACGTGAGTTGTTTGAAGGCGAAGATCACACTAAAGACAGACTTGGCCAGCACGAAGTGTAGTCCTCATCGCTGCTGCATTGTCCAACACTGTTCGACTTAGGGCCTCGTCAATACGCTCCACGCGCTCTACCCAACTCAGCCGTTCTATTCCGTGTATGTAAACAAAGTTGAATCTTTTCATCGACAACAGCTGCATCGAATACAACCCAAAGAAGGACTCCACGACATTCTTTCCCAAACAAGGACTATACAATAATAGCTTACCCATGCAGAAGCTTAACAAGCAAACGTTGCGTATATAGCATTTAATTAAAATAAAGAAACAAATCCTCAATGCGACATAAATCAAGGATAATCTACTTTCCAGGATCATAATTCTTTCATCAATTGACAGTTGCCAACAGAAAAAAATCACATATAGAAACGAAAGAAGACGCTCTCACAATCGAATTGGAATCTTTCATTGTGCTAGCATCTCTGGCGAGACGTATATCAGAACCGGATATCATTTCTCTGAATGTGAAGATAAAACCAAATGACGAATCCTGCGCCATTTTGATACAGATAATAACCAAAGAACTATAACATTATCCCGGCATCATTGGTCTCCTTAAATCATCCTGCCACACCACACCACCATTGCCATTTTCACTGAGAATCCCTTTTTCTACTCGAATTGAATGTCCTCACGTATATTAGGAATGATCTATGACCAAAAGAGCACCGCACCACCATACCTCCATTGCCTCTTACAGAAGTGGCAATATGTGTTAAATTTTCCATAGAAGAAGATGGAAATGGCCCAGGCAGCAATCCATCGCCATTACGCCATTATTCAGTGACATGTCACACACAGAAGTGTCCTTGTAAGTGTGCGTATACGCAGAAATCCAATCAAACAACATGAAAATTGAGATGGACCCGCAACGAGGCGGGAGATTGATGGAGAAATAGAAAGAGATAGAGAAAGATGAACACACACGCAACGCGAACGAAAAACCAAACTAGGTGAGGGTCCTTTTTCCATTTTTGTGCGTAGCAAACTCACTGGCATTGGGAAAAATGATATCATCCCCTATTTCTGGTGAGTTTCTTTGACAGGAATAAATCACTCAGAAGGAAAATGGGAAAAAGGACAAGCTAGGCAAACTACTACTACTACTACAACGACGACTGCCGACGAAGAACATGTCCGTTTCGATATTCGTAAATAAATCATCAGATTGGACATAGATATCATAAAAATCCAGTCGCATACCTACCCAGGGCCAGTGCCAGTGCTCTGGCTCAGCTCGTTCGTTCTTCGTGATGTTGCGATGATATACAGTAATTGGAAAATCAACCCTCCCTTTGGAGGGTATATTTTTTTGTTTGTTCCTTCTTTTTTGACAGGCCACAGTGCGTAAGGGATTAAATGTTTTAGATGCGCATTGGGAGACACGCATTGATTTTCTCTCCTCTCCGATGATGAGGATTTGGATATGTGCTTTTTTTTTTTTTGATTCGTTTTTAGATGCCTTTCCACCCAGAGCCGAGGTTTATTACATATAAGGGTTGACATCGATAAATTATTAAAATAAAACGGATGAGATAGGTATTCCATATGGCCTGCTATGGTGAATGTGTGTCGGTTTCATGGAAATGTACATTTTAGTCCCGCATTTTTCGCTTTAAATCATTCAATGTTGCTGTCGTAAATCAATCGAAAAGTGGTTTGTGTAAGGAATCAGAAAAGTGCCTACGAAATCTGGTTTTGAATGCAAGAAGGGAGGGAACACGCAACACAATGAAGTTGCCAGCAGAGTAATGAAAGTTCGAGAAAAACAAGAAATTTTGAAGCAAAATTCTGGTTGGGCTTAAGTTTGTTCTGATCAAAAATCTCTATACTGTCACAGTCTTTAGAGATCATACCTACCGTCGATGGAAGAGCTTTTAAAGTGAGTCCGATTGAAGTTCGTAAAAATCCATACGAAGGTAAATTATTTTTTCACAGAAGGCAGTTTCATGTTTCGAATTGCATGTTTGAATTAAGGAATTGCCTAACAAGTCTCTTTTTTGTGAAACAAAAATATATTTCTGAATTTAAGAAATGAGAAAAACTGAGAAAAGATTTTCTGAAATTAAGCAAGCATTATTATTGGATACTATGAAGTTTGAACCATATATTTCTAATCAGTAAAGATTGTTTTGGATTGTAAGACCCTTATCACCCCAGTCCTGAGGATTCTGAGGAAAATATAAACCGTCTCTTCGAGGGAAAGAATCTTGGTCAATCTGTAGTTCCCGGGCTTTGAAGAAGGCGATTTAAGAAGGAACTATATGAGGTGTACAGCGCGAAGTCGATCGAGTTACAAAGTTTCCAGTACGTCGTCTAAGATGCTTGGATCACGTAAGCCGCATGAGTTGTTTTAATGCTTGTCTGGAATTCTGAATTTCAGAAGCTTAACCACAAGCTGGTATACCAAATTTGTTTGCTCCGCTCAAATTATATCAATTTTTCTGTATTCTAAGTGAAATCTTAAGAATCTATGGTGCTGCTTGCATATTTGCTTCACGTTTCTTAGTCTACTGCATTTAAGAAAAAAATTCTTAAATTCAGAAAATAAGAATTTCTCACTGTCTGAAAAATAACTATACTATGCTCCGTTTGCTGATACTACTCATAGCGATTAAAGTTCCACTTAAAATCCTATGTGACAGTTTTTGACATAGAAAAACTAACCCATAAGGTATTTAAGTAGAACTTAAATCGTTAAGTGAAGTAATATAAGATATTTTTGAACTAGGGAGTATAAAGGGAGAGGAAAAGAACCTTATTTTATTTTATTTACTTGTCGAAAGACTTAAAGATCTCATTTTACTTCAGAACTTTGCTTTGCAATTTCTTTTTAGCTAGGACCTGATTTTATGACACCTTTCGACTGTGAATCTCAGGCTATTGCCTCAGGATGCATTCAATTCAGGGTTCGACTGTTAAGTTTTAAGAACTGCTCATGATATGAACGGAAAAAGAGTCCATAAATATGTTGAAAAACAATTGATTGAATGGCAACTGTATAGACAGCATTGGTGCTTGCTGACGAACATGAAATCAGAGGCGGGAACGAATCAATGCCAAAAAAAAGTCTGGAAGGAGTTTTCCAAGATTGAAACTTCAGCTAATGGAGAATCAGCATCGTAGTCCCCTTCTAGGCAGATATACTTGAAAGGATTACATTCGGCAGACTCGTAAGGATTGTACGAGGCAGACTGTACAACAGGAGAGACGACAGTCACACCATCAAATCAGTTCGAGTTGGGGTGGCCGCGCACAAGTGGAAGGGGACCTCAACCAATTTGGAAAGCAAATATGTGTAGGGAATTGGCCAAAGACTGATCTAACTCGAATTGATTGAAGCCCAGGTCGTCCTCCGACTAATGCCCTACTTAAACAAGTTGCGGAATTATGCAGCGTAAGCATCATAAAAGCGGACAGAGCTGAAGCGATAGAAGGTTGCTCGATAAAAATCCAATGTGAACAACTTGTTCCATCTAAAGGGGGAAACGTAGTCCTTTTCGACTGCAAAGTCGGGTGTCAAACACATTTTGAAACAATCACTCCCCTCTCCGTGGTTCCCCGAATTTTGTTCCAATTGTAGATATGAATGGATCGATGGGCACGATCACACTTCTCGAACTCAATCTTCGAACATGTGTAACCTCTTCTCCTATCCACCGATATGTAACAACTGCCAGTCAAATTTGAGACAAACACTCTCCCAGACGTTACAGCCACAAACCACGTGAGTCAAACTATTTCGGGGGAAACTGCACATTAACGCTGATTTATGTCCAGAGACTGTCATTCCTTCGAATGAATCACATGCCACTCTCCAACCAACGTATAGGTATATAAATAATATTCAACCGAAAATATTATAATACACCCTGAGTCAGCTCGGAAACCTTGACAATAAATTACGAACAAAAAAAATTCCAAACAAATATGTCAATGAATCAACGTTCAGTTGATGGGTGATTCCTCATCTCTTTCTTTCTGTCTCTAGATCAACACCATACACTAAATACAAAGCGACCACTTAAAGATGCGCGCATCCAACCCTCTAATTGACTCAGATATGCGCGCTCTGCTTTTCAAAATTGTTATCTCGACAAATGCCAGGCCACCGCCGTAACAATGCTTTTGGGTTAAGGGTATAATGTCCTCGGTTGTTGGACACCCTATGGCTCACACACACACACACCCAGTTCTCTGCCTCTCCCGTAGTAACATTCGAAACTAGAAAGACCAGATGAAAGAAAAGAAATGGATTTTTGACAGATTTATGACTATCGGAGCCGTCTTAATTTTTTGAATTATAGCCATCGAAATAGACGAGAGAGAGAAAAAAAAAATCCTGAAATGCTCCCCGTCTTCCGACGGACGGATGTACTTAAGTACACAGCACCGTACTACATAGCCATGCTTTTACGTCAGAAACTCCTGCTGCTTTAATATATATGTGTGTGTGTTCTGTTCTGCTACTATAGTTCCACGCTGCACTCTTCGTTCAAGTTGTCAGAATCCATTCTTTTAATAAATCACAGTGTGTGGTACTGGTTGGTGTAATTGTGTGCACACAAAAGATGCACACAGCACATTCAGATGCACACAGGGCAGTAAGGACAGCATCAGCGGCCGGACAAAATATTCACCCATCCAGATCTGGAGCAATAAACAAAATATCCTTGCCAATAGCGTGCGCTCCCCAACATGAATCCACTTAACGCAAAAACTGCGGTTAGACCTCAATTAGAGTCCCGCATCGAGTTTGCTTGCGATTTGCCAAAGTAGGCAGTGGCAGTGGCACTGGACTGGCCTGGCATTAGGACGAGAACGAGAGAGCGGGAGTCGCATGTCGCCCGTTTTTCGATGATAATTGGCCAGTAATTGTCAGGAATTATTGGAACCGATGTACGAGTACTTTTCGGTTTAGGACAGCACATATACGGCCGCGTAAAAAACGACGCTTGAGTGCATAGTATATATTGATAAAAAAAAAAAGTTGCCTACCCTAGCGCGGCTTCGCATTTGTG
Source organism: Cheilosia urbana (assembly GCA_946477585.1). Classification (NCBI taxonomy): domain Eukaryota; kingdom Metazoa; phylum Arthropoda; class Insecta; order Diptera; family Syrphidae; genus Cheilosia; species Cheilosia urbana. The sequence goes on along the minus strand of OX297856.1, from coordinate 71,572,151 downwards.
CAGTAATACGGGCTGGCAGGATATACTCGCAGTTATAGTTCTTTTCCGTAGGAGAGTTTTGCGGTTCTGCTCTTAATGAATCATAAATTAGCGGGGCGCACAATGTACAAGTGCATTTAGAGCATTAGGAGAGGATTTAGGAGCAGGCTTTGGAATTATATTTTGCCGGATTAATTTGGTATTTTGTGCAATTTTGCATATTTTATGGTTAATTTGTTGCACGCGCTCTCGATTGGTACATCGGGTGAAAGGGATTTTTCCCAATAATTCGCAACAAATGCGATAATTCTGCCGTTAGTTGTTGGTCGGGTTAGACAGTGGGATTAGCCATTAAGGTGGTGGTGGGACTATGTGTTTCCAATCCGATTTTCGAAAGAAAAAGTTGAAGTGAAAAGGCACTTTTTGGAGGCTCATTAGAAATGCAATGACAAAGGCCAAAGGAGGTGGAATTTGTTAAGATGTCAGATAGGCTTAGGTAGGCCAATGTAAACAGACAAGGCGCACATAGATTGAAAGCGTGCTACTTCCACTTGCCAAATCGAAACGAGGCTTAAACGAAATTTGGCGAAGTTTCCACTAGCAAAATCGAAATGAGGCCCACGACAAAATTGGGCGTTGTTTCCACTTGCTAAATCGAAACGAAGCCCAAACGAAATTCGGCGAAGTTTCCACTTGCCAAAGCGAATTATGGCCCAAGACGAAATTGGGCGTTGTTCCCGCTTGCTAAATCGAAACGAAGGCCAAATCAAATTTGGCGTGTAGTTTCCACTTGCAAAATCAAATTAAAACCCAAGGCTAAATTGGGCGTTGTTTCCACTTGACAAAGCGAACAATGGCCAAGACGAAATTGGGCGTTGTTCGCACTTTCTAAATCGAAACGAAGCCCAAACAAATTTTGGCTAATATTCCACTTGCCAAAGCGAATTATGGCCCAAGACGAAATTGGGCGTTGTTCCCGCTTGCTAAATCGAAACGAAGCTTAAACGAAATTTGGCGAAGTTTCCACTGGCAAAATCGAAATGAGGCCCACGACACAATTGGGCGTTGTTCCCACTTTCTTAATCGAAACGAAGGCCAAACGAAATTTGGCGAAGTTTCCACTTGCCAAAGCGGATTATGGTCCAAGACGAAATTGGGCGTTTTTCCCATTTGCCAATCGAAACGAAGCCCAAACAAAATTTGGCGAAGTTTCAACTTGCAAAAGCAAAACTAGGCCCACGACAAAAAAAAAAAAAAAAAAAACATGGATTCGGCAGAGTCATCGTTGGATAGTCCCACCTTTTAAAGACTTTGTGCCAGCGACCGTTACTTTATTGTAGACCGACTCTAAGGCCTTCGTTTATGACTTGTGAACGTAAGAAAGCTTTAGCTTTGCTACGAGCTGGGCCTATGAATCTCTAAGCCTCTCTATGGCCCTTGAATTGTTGATACAATTTTCTTTGCACCTTCGTATTTGTCGACCCGCACTTTTATTCGCCCCAAAGGCACCATGTAGATGCGGCCAGATAAAGGGCAACATTTCGTATTAAACTTCTCTTTGTGAAGGCGTAGAAGCCTGTCAGCTTAATAATGCACCTTTGCTTTGTATGACAGACAGCCAGCGAAGGGATATCAAAAAGACGCTCCGCTCCTAAAATTACCCTAAAATCAGTAAAAGCTATGCGCCCTATTTTCGTTTGAAGACCTTTCAAACCTACTTTTCAATCAGTCAAGTGATCGTCCTTACTGCGGCAATAGCAAATCATGTGACACTCCTACGAGCAACAAAAACTCACTTCTTCTCGCACCAAATCCTCATTAAACGGTCAACGGCAAGCACACCAAACACCAATTAGCGGACAATTGCTTTCGCATACGCCACCATTTAAGGCATGTTTACCCGGCTTACACCTTAAGGTGACCATTACATACCACTTGGTTAAAAACGGGTGCCAATCCGCAAACAAACACAAAATTAGCGCTTACCACTGTGTAGCAACAGTGGCTACACCTGTTGGCCAACAACAAAGCAGCACATTGTGCTGCTGGCCAAAACATTCTCCATGCCTAATAAGAGGCACAAGCACTGGGTGTGTGTGTGCGCGGATTTTCAAACGCCACAGCGAAAACAATCGCAAACAGTTGATCGAGAGTTGGATACTTTTCCGCCGGAAGGCATATCAATGGAAGTCTATGCAGATTTTTCCCGCCCGAAACAAACGACCAGCATAACGTTGGCCATTCAATTGAACTCAACTTTGTTGCATAAACGTCAAAACTGTTGCATGTAGACGTAGGCAACGAGAACTGCGAAGGAAAACGTTATAACCGTAATTAAAGTAATTTTGCAGTTTCTTATGCGTCGCGCGGCATGGCAGCGCAGTTGTCTTGACTTGAATGTCAATTGTCAGCTGTCAAATGTGTTACAATTATGGCACCTGTGTCAATGTGTCACGGGTTGGTTTTTCCTGTCAATTACTCGGTAGATAGACATTAGACACATAGAGCGAGAGCGAGAGAGAGAGAGAGATAGAGTTGTGCCTGATTTAACGTTGATGAAAAAAAAAATCCATTAAATAAACGGCGATTTGAAATTCAGTCTTGTTGTTGGGTTATTTTCCGTCTGTCTGTCTGCCGGTCGCTGCCTGACAATGACATTTGGTGTGGTGTGGCTGAGACACACTTGTTGTGTGCAGCAGTTCTAAGTAGGTATATATCGATTCAGTTGCAATTGGGTGCAATTGACAGAGACTGACATAATCGACACGTTAAATGCACGTGTCGTATATCGCTTTTGCAATATGGTGGTCGTTTGAATGGTTGCACTTCTTGGTTGCACTTGTTGATTGCACCTGTTACGGATTTGCTAAGAGGACTAGCTGGACCATATATTCATGTGTCCTAAAAGAGTATTCCTCCATGATGTTTGAGAGTAACCGGCTCCCGGTTCGACCCCCAATGGGTCATTATTTCGGAGGACGTCGGAGGTGGTAGTCCTCGACAGGCAGACATGCTGAAACGAACTAAAAAAAAATTGACATCACTGTTGTAAAATTTTGGAAACCAAACAGAACCAAAGAACTTAAAAGAATGATTTAAAATATTCGGGAGTTTGTAACTACCTACACGTTTATTTCAACTTTACAGCTTAATGCGTATAAATCTATATATAGTTATAAAAAAAAGTTGCATCTGTAAGACTCGAGAAAGGATCGTTCGATTTGAGCTATCATTTTTGTTGCTTTGCTTGCCTACGACTAAGCAAGTTGTGTTTACATTTTTCCTCTTTTTAAGGTAGATGATGTCCTCCAAAGTTAGGGAGCTTTAAACTTCTTGTCCGGGCGGGAACGGCTAGTACGTAAATAAATATAAATAAATAACTAAAAACGCCCTTAAAAAATGGCCGTGGCTGAGATTTTATAGACAAGTTCGGTCGGAGGATGTTCGGAATATTTCTGCGTATACTTCAATTTCTAAAAAAAAAACATTTCGAGGCATATTTCAGTCCAATAAGCTACAAACTAGAGGTCTAAATTGAGAAGAATGGCCGTTGCTATAAGCTGGAGCTAGAACAAAAGATGTATGGCTTTTGGGAAGTTTTACACATTTTCAGGGGAGCAGGATCACATTTTCTCTTTGCTGCAATATTACATTATTAAATTAGGTCACATTTTGAAGGGCTGTGGGATAGCAATACAAAAAAGGAATTTTACATAGAATAAATACAATAGAAAAATAGAATAAAGACTCCTGGCTAACAGTGGCATTGCATGAACATTTTCAAATGGGAAGTCGAAGCAAAATTAGTCCCATACAAATGTGAAAAACCTGTGTACCTTGAAACATAATCATACATTGAAAATTTTGCAAATCTGGTTCACAATACTTAATTCACTTTAAGTCGTGCAGTGCAATCAGTCAACTGAATTTGTAATGTAGACGAAAACACTTCCCCTCCCCTTACGAGGATACAACAACTGTCCTGAGACTGAGAGTGCTTTCCAAGTCAGTCGCTTGATGCGGGCATAAAATTGTTGGTCCCAAGCGCTCATTCCGACAATAAAACTCTTACAAATAATTGATTCTAGAAGACTAGGGGTTTGCTAGAGCAATTGCCTACTTTTTGGAAACTGGTGTGCCACAAGCTTCTACTGTACCCTTTAGTGGAACGCAACAACCGCTGGAGATTGAGTATATGTCCATCGTTGAAAAAAAGATTGTAAGGTCGCTGTAGTAGAGAAAGTTTTGCATCTTTCGATCTTTTTATTCTCGCCAAGTTTTTTTTAGAAGTGCCACCCAAAAAATTGCGACCCACATTGCGAGCGGATTTTCTGTCTTCTTGCAATTTTTTTTTTAAATCAGGAGGCTCTATACTCCAGTCGGGGTCTTGGAGTTTGCAGTGTCTTACTAAAAATCGCCATTCTATGCGGAAGCTGCTTCTTTATGATTTGCTTCTTCAGTCAAAGTGAGTCCAGTATAGGAAGTTGGACTTCTGAACAAGAAGGTCGATCCCAAGCAGCTATGCAAGTCTTTTTTCGCTGTTGTGTTACATGGAGGAAGATAGTAGAGCTTCTTCTTTCTTTCTTCCAGGGTCTTTTGCTTATTTTATAAAAGAAGACATATAATGCTTAGCTTCTATAGGCAAAAGAACAAGTTTTAAAAGGCATTAACCCTCCCCGAGATGTACAAATTATGACAGTGAAAACCCCATTTAAAGCCGACTTTCTTTTATACGATGAAATGAACACCATTTTTTTTTTTGTTTTCAATTTCAATTAGCCCAAATAGAATCTAGCATCATTCCATCTACCCCTAAGAGTTCCAAAAGACCTGAATCAGACCCGATTTGGAAGAAGTTGTATCACAGCGAGCTGAACCGCGACATCGACCTAGTCAGAAAAGTATACGCATCAGTCGTCTAAGATGGCATGGCGAATGGACACCAACGCTCCGGCCCGAAGAGTCTTTCGATTCCAACCCGGAGGGACAACGTAGTAGAAGAAGAGGTGGCGCGCGCAAGTAGAAGGGGACCTCAACCAACTTGGAATGCACAACTGGAGGCAGTTAGCCAAAGATCGCGTTAACTGGAGAGGCGTATTGGTTGAGGCCCAGGTCCACCCCGGACTGTAGCACCACCTAAGTAAGTAAGGGTATCACATTTGATGTACGAAGTCTGATAACAATGACTGCCCGCTTATGGATTCTTTTCCTTGGATAGCTATCAGGTTCAAGGTTAGCAAAGATGAGTCCTTAAAATAGAATAGTCTTCTTGAATGTAGACCATTTGATTATGCAGGTTGTCGCCTTCTTGGTTAGTTCTTTGGTAGCTTTAAACGAAAAAGCTTGTCGATTATGACCTCGACAGGCAGATATAACCTTTTCGACTTAGACTTCCGTGGGGCTAACTTCATGTTTGAATGTCAAAATTCGAGTTTCAGTTCCTGATATCGGTTTCTCTTCATATCAATGCAGCATGCGGCATGTCCTGGGATCTTGGGGGTCCTCTCTCTACCTTGTGCACAAGGAAGATCCAATTTCCGTTTAAAGTACCAACCTAGTATATGTATGTCAAAGCGCTTGGTCTTTTTAACTGGAAGCAACTTACTCATACCTGGGATTACAGAAATTGGAAGGCTGCAGAGAATTTTCACGGTTCGGGAACTCATTTATGAGTAAAAATGAAAGCTTAAGATCCATCTTTGGATGCAACAATTTGAGGACGCATCACTTCTCGGTTGCGAATTGACATGGCAAAAAAACGAAATGCGCACCCATTTAAAGGCCTTACAAGGAACATCACTCATCAGCTACAGACTAAATCACTTCCACCCATACTAACCTAGGTTTCATAATAAACTCCCACCGCGGACTATTTATGACTGACAGAAAAAAAAAAAACGCACGCACTACGACTATGTCCGTCCATTTGGATACAGTCTGAAAAGTTGAAACGGTGCGTGCAAACGCACATTTGAAACTTGTTAACAACCTGCATGCGTTCTCACACCACCTACCGATGTCATGTGTCCAACTGAATACAACTCACGCTCTGCGGTTAGCCCATTAGACAACTCATAGAAATCCTATATCCCAATGTGGACTGTACTTTATTTTCCAGGAGCTGCAGGGAGTTTGTAGGACAGCAACAGAAAAAAAAATAAAATAAAAATAAAAATAAATAAACCAAGGAAAATCGCTGCCAAACAACTCTTGACATGTGCGTTTAATTTGCATGACACATGCCGATTTGAACGGGCGAACAATTGCAAAATATATCGATACGCACTGAAACTGAAACGCTACACAGCCAACCCCACCACCCGAAGCCCAATTCAGAAGTCAGCTGCGGGGATACTCATGTATCCGTATGGTATGGCCGTTGCTGCAATCACAGCTACCCAATCGACAGGTAGTTAAAAATCATGTGGCAGCTACCAGTTCTCGCACTCACCACCAACCTCCGCGTATAAATATACAAGTTTGAGATACTTTTGTATCTATTGCCAGTAGAATCCATTTTTTTTTTTTGTCTTGATTTTGCGGCGCAGCTCCTTCCTGGCTGGAAGCTGAGGTTAGGTGCTCTATCTGTATCGGACTGGGGAGTGAGAGAGAATCGCATTCATAAATTCTAAGGCAAGGGCTTCAGGTACGTTCAGGGCGAAAACAAAAATCCTCACCCAAAGGTATGACGCTATTATCCGTATGTTGAAACAGAATTTCGATTGACATTCGCTCCATTGAATTGCTGCATCAGCCCGACCCCCTGCCCTACAATTGTCCGTTCGTGTGACATTTTCTCCGGAGATCTCCGAGTGGCAGCAGCAGCGGCAGTCCAACGTCAGTATAATATGCACCATGGTCCACGGCCCACAGACTGAAGGTGGGTGGCTTGGTGCTTGGTGGATCGCGCCCCGTCCGTCGTCATGGTGTCAATTAAATTCGCCAACTGTGCGCACAAAATGTTTTTATATTCCTTCGCGCGCGGATACCATTATTCAAAATCGAGAGCATACGGCCGGGGCTGTTGTTCGTTGCACTGCACAGTAAGGTGCACACATTTGGTATTCACTTTACACGTCTCACCTCTCACGGCTCCGCTGTCCGTTGTCGACGTCGTCGTCGTCGTCGTCGTCGTCCTAGTCATCGTCGTAGTCGCTTGTCGTTGTCGCAAATGTCGATGTCGTCGTTGGAGCTTTTGTCTTTTCGCGAAATGGTATTCGCATGTCGTACAGTGTACAGATACAGAAAGTCCGGCGCGAGAAGAGTGTGCTGGCATATATATAGTGTCCTCTCATGTCCGCGTTAACGCGCGCGATGGAATTACAAAATATGTCATAGATAAGTCGCACTTCTATAAATAATAATGTGAAAAGTCAGATGTGAATTAAACATTATATACGAATGCGGAGATGTGGACGAGGGCCGCCATTGGCGCGCGAGGTCCTAGTGAATGGATCTGGGCCTCTCGGATCTCGGTGTTGCGCTCGTTTTGTGTGCGCGACGCGATAAACTTTCGATGACAATTGTTGCATACACTGGTGGTGGCAGCAGTGGCTGAGCGCTGAGCTGTGTTGAAAGGTTGTGTGTTTTATTTGTTGAAGCATTTAAATGACAGATACAATGCAAAGTGGTGGCATATTCGCATATTGAAGCACACCTACAATAGGTGGATGGAAACCAGGAAAAAAACCGACTTACAGGAGAAATGGGTCTTTGATTGCCGCTTGGCACACAATTGCGCCGGTAGAGATCAATGAGGCAGCTGCTGGTTGGCAGCGTTGCCATTTTGACTGTTTTCTAGTCAGATCTGACTGGATTGATACGCATTCAGCTGGAAGATTTTGTACAGCTACAGCCGGATGGTTTTTTAGCTGGATATGTTTTTTTTTTTTTTTATAAGGTTTATTTATGATTTTTTATTTGTTGAGTTATTTTGGCTGAAGTTTTAGTTGGAATTTTTGATTGCCTTTCGTTGACTGTTTTTTGACAGGATTTTAGATTTTTGACTAATTTTTTTTTCAGTAAAATCTGACTGGATTCAAGATGGCAACCCTGCTGTTTTTTTTTATTTTTTCATTTGATTAATTTTTCATTTTAAATTCATTTTGATAACTTCTTTCTTGCTGGTTGGTAATGTCGGCTAAGAATGGATTGCGTAAAATAAGTTGCGAAGGATTATGAAGTTTAATGGTGCAGCGACCAATAAGGGGAAGTAGAAGAAGCGGACGTAGTCTAGTAGGACATAGTCTGAACTGCCTGCAATAGGTTTCACTTAAGAATCGCTCAACTTTCGGAGTAGCCAACGTCGATATTTCGACGAAGGAGTCCGTCAAATATTTTAAATGACTATCTAGTTCACTGTCAATTAATGATCCAACCAGTTTTGAGGTCTGAGGAGGTCCCTTCTCAAAGAACAGAATAAAAACCAACATTACAACAGTCCAATTATGCATTTTACTCAAAAAGGGGTTTATTTGTTGGTACACCTTGTCCAGTCCACTGGCGGCTCTGTAGTTCAATGGTGAGTGGTGCCTGACAAAATTCTAAGACAATTCCGACAAACAATTTGAGGCACACGTTCGCAAAATATTTCACCTTTCCCATTACAAGTACAGTCCGTTTAAATAAGCCAATAAAAGACACGAATTTCACGAATCTCAACCAGAGTAAAGTGCTGCTCTAAAACAGCCGCCTTGAGGTACCCCATTTCGAATTAAGAACTACCACACCAACCTTCCTTCAAATGGAGTATGGTACAGACGTTTGTGTTTTGTGTATCGCAAGAAGAGGTAAGATTTGGGTAAAACTGATGAAACTGAAACGGCTCAGGGGCCTAGTGCTCCCCCTAAACTTAAAAGCCCAACAGCTCAGAGATCTGTGAAAAATTCTTTGATGGATTTCATTGGCAAATTAAGTCTCAAAAGAGAAGTTTTCTCAGGACAGTTGTTTTTTCAAATACAAGCATTTGTGACACATTCTTGAGATGTGGCGCCTTTTTCATTAAATTTGTGGGTTTTTCCAGGTATCGAACCTAAGACCCCTCGATCAGTAGGTACAGTTCAGCAAAGTAACCATAGATCCCACGCATGCTTGCTACCGCTGTAATTTGCATCTTTGAGAAGCTCAATAGCACTTCTCCGTCCCTTCCTAGATGTGGTCTCGTTTATATAGGCTTCGAATTTCACATGTTTTTGCAAGGATGCCATATTTTCCTGCTCTGGTCATAAACCTTCGTAAAGGTTGTCTTTCCTTCAAAAGAAGCCTGTTTAAGTATTTTTCAACAGTGGCGCCGAATTATTCTGACGAAGTTTTGAGATAGCGACGAAACTTTGTAAGCGATACGCTTGGCATCTTCTCTGTTGTATTCAATAAGTGGCTATTTGTAGAGCTGGGGGGCGAGTGGTGAGCGGAATGTTTACTTTTTGACTGTGGAAAAATAAAAAGTTATTTCCAAGAGAAAAAAGTACTGAGAATCGACCGGCGGCACCCAGTGCTGTTCGAAAAATCACTTAAAGGAACCTAATAGGGAATAAGGAGTGCAGTTTGAAATTGTTACAATTGCAAACAGAGCGCCGTACTAATAACAAATTTAAGTCTTAAATTTAAAGTTACGCAAGTTCGCAATTGCGGAAATTGTATGAAAAATATATCCACTGTGAACTAATACATTTAGAATCGAAACTTAAAATGTTTATTGGCAAGGCCTAGAGTGTTTCCAAACAAGTTTTTGTGGTATAATCTTAAATTGCAAGGCTTCTTTTATATTTCTTGGCGAGGAAGTGCTTCGATTTCATAGGGAATACAATACCTATAACTTCAGCGTGTCCTTTTCCGACGTTTGATACATTTTTGTCCTTCAGAAACTCCGTACTGCAACTGTTGGTATATTTGAGTTCCATTATTTTGTGGTGATCCGTAGCTTCACTGATGGTTGCCATTTTCCCCCATCATAGAGGACCACGTTTCAGAGCCTGACGAAAATGTCACAGACACAACAATCTCGCCCAATTATGCCAACAAAATCATATACGTCAACGCAGACTTGAATTGAGAAATATTTTTTAATTTATTAATGCTCATCATCAATTCGAAGACAAGCGCATAAAATCGCCCCAAATACCAGTGCTATATCCAGGGCGAAGATCGCTCACCAAACGCTGGCAATAAATTTGAATTTTTAATTTTAACTCTAAAAACATTGAAACCCAAATATACATATACATACCTTCCATTTAAACCATCACGACATCATACATGCAAATAGTTCGACTTATAAAAAAGGTCGTAAATAATTTAATTGATTTCAAATATAAACTCATGTTAATTCCCACAGGGATGGCATATACGGAGCACAGTTCGATCGAGAAATTTTACAACTCTCGGTTTATTAATAATCGAATTTAGCTGGCTGATTAAATTAAAGTAAAGCTGTTAAAAGAGAAACTGCTAAGAATTAAATCGAAACTAATATTAACCATCGCAGCAAGGAGTCTTTTAAGCTAATGGAAGTCGCTCTCCCTCTCTCTCGGTCTTGAAATTGGATTTTTTTTTTTTAATTTTCGAAACGGTGAGACGCGGTGCCATAAATATGTCAAGCTAAATACGAAATATTATTCAGAAACAAATAAAATAAAAACGTTCGTCATAAAATCGAACAGAAAACAAATAAATTATGCAAATTTCGACAGAGCGACCAGAAACAAAGAGCGACACTCTAAATCAAAGCGTTCCAAATATTTTTGTTGGATGTATACGAACGGTCGCTCTAAGTGAGTTTCTCTGTTTGCAGCCGTGGTGAACGGGCGATAAATAAAAGGACGATCGAAATAAATTCTAGCTTCTTTAGATTGTATCACTTGTCGGGGAGTTTTTTTTGTCGGTGTAATTAATTGTGGGCATTGTTTGATGGGGAAAATTAATTTTAAATTTTTATCGGGCTTAATGAAGATTGATTTGGATTAATTGGGAAGGTGGCATTGAGCTTATGTTACATCGGTAGTCGATGGTAAAGTCGGAGGTTTTCAACACGGATGTTGTCTACCTGATCGGTGATACGGTATGGGGTTGGCGTACAAATGGTAAAATTGGTTAATTTTTTTTTTTTTTTAATTTGGTCCTGACCAACCAAGTCCATTTATAGATTCGTAGGTACTGAGGCAAGTACATACTGAGCTTACAGCACTTTATACTAACCGAGGAAAGCACAACATAGACTTTAGAGGATCTTAAGCCCACAACCAGCGAACACTAGGTTGAGCTCTGAACTAAGATGCGAATTTATTTTTCTGGACTCTTCGACAATATGGCGTAAGACAAGGGGATCGTTGAATCCTAGCCCTAAGTCTCCCTGACACCTCGGTTTTTCAGACAGAAACTGAACCTAGAAAGTTCAACTAAGTTTCCCCATTGAAAAGAAAGGTGATACCTGTACCACCAAACACTGTTCTTAAAGGCTTCTTGCTCAAACACACAAGCAGTGCTTTAAATAAGACATTAAGGCTGTCCTTGGAAGACTTTAACTTCCTTGTTACTATCGCCATGAAGAAACCTTAACAAATGGAGTAAGCATCGATTTTACGAACCAAGGTGTAAGGAGAGGCAGGCACATGGCGAGCATGTTGGGCACAATCGCCCACACAACCTGGGAAAGAGAGATACAGCCAAAAACTTTTTTTTTTATCATAGGCATGATCTTAAAAAGGACCTACGATGCCAAAGAAAAGTCCAAAGCCGATGTTGGTAAGGTATTTAATGGCGAGGCTTTTGAAACAAAATTGTTCAGCTATATTGTGATTTAAAAACTATTCAAAGCTTTAGTTAGAAACATTTCCATTTGTTGAATCCGGCTCGAAGGACCGATAAGTGGAAAAAGCAAAACTTCGATCTGTTTGATCTCCATAATCCCATCTGATTGAAAGGCATTTCTCTCAATTCCTTATTGAATTGTTTGCCTCTCCAACCAGTTGGTTCGATTTTCTAATTACACCTACCTGGCTCGCTGCCACTATACAACTCCAAGATCCAACCAACTCAACATAAAACCATTAAAAGGCTTTTCGTCGTTACCTCTACATGCGCTATGTGTATAATTCCAATCGAATTTCTTACGATCCGCAGGTAGCCATTCACTATTTTGTTCCCCCTTTGCAACATAATCAGCCAATGACAGAAAGACCAACCAGTGAAGGATCACATTCGGTTTGATCACTTCGATGTCCGCCATTCAAGTCGATAAAATAGACATACATGCACAGGCACACAAGCAACAGCAGCCCAGCACAGCAACAGCGGCCACCATTGACCGCACATAAAAGAAGTAACAAACAACACCTTGGACAAGTATCTGACACGACAGCGACGACGGGCTGAGCCTGAGCTAATGCAAATGCAGACAGCGCAGCCAGGTACACCATTGGCAGGTGGAATATGAGTCAATAAATCAACAGTCATACAGAAAATTATTTTCCATCATAATTGAGGCAGACATTTTGAAAAGATTTCCATCTCGTCGGCGGGTTTTTGTCTTCTTTTACGATTGCTCCTGCTAATTATAGGGATAGATATGGGGATACATCTCTGGATCGAATTTCACTTCCCTCCCGCAACTATAACTATATAACTAAGCATGCGACGCATCCAAAGCCAGCCGAAGTCCAACGTCCAACACAACCGATCAATAGCCAAAGCGATGGCATTTTCATTAAGTCAATGAAGGTTAATAAATTAAAAAAATAAAAAAAAAATTTATTAATTTTTCGGAGCGAAACAGCGAAATCATCTCCGCCCCGAACGTAGGAAATATTTTATGTAATTATTTCTCTCTTCTGATTTTGATGTCATTTTGCTTGTTTCTTGCTCTTGTCGTTGTTGTTGTCAGTCTTTTGTTAATGCTCCAAGTATGGCCAATAATTTCGATTGATTTATATCTGAGGTCACTGGCGATTAGTAGTTGTCGTTGTGTCGTCGGTCGCTTTGTCTTCTCCTCTGGTTTGTCTTGTTGAGACTTGCGTGACTTGTAGTTTTTTTTTCCTACATAGATAGCCATCAAGATATTGAAATGTTCGTCATCATCATCAAAATTATCGAACACACCGCGGTGCGGAACTAATGGACGTAGTACACATCAGATCGAGAACAGAGAACTGTGGGGGCTAGCGAATGGAAAAGGGGTTAGGTTGGGAAGGAGATTTGTTAATCGTAATGGAGTCCATGTCGAAAATGTGGACAAAATATTTAAGGAAAGGTGGCCTTGCTATGGGAACAGTGGGGTCATTAATTTATGTTTTTAGTTTTAAATATTAATTGCCTAATACAAGCGTCAAAGAAAGTAGTATATGTATATATTAAAAAAAAAACAGAGTGTGCTTGTCACCTCACACAAGATGTGAAACTTCTCTCGCTAAATGCTAAATGTGGATGTTAAATTAAATTGTGTTGTAGTTGAATTGTAAAGGGTTGTTCAATAAGAGGTGTTATTGTGAAAGGATACGGTCCTGTATGCGTGCTCGTGGTGGCCATTTGGCTGGTGTTGTTTTTCATTGTTAACGGCATACCTTTTTTTTTTTTGTTTTTTTTTTTTTTCTTTCTTCCTCTTTATTATGAAATAAACATCCGATAATTTATCTCAAAAAATGGCATTTTTCTTTAAATACCAAAAAAACACCTCTTATTGGAAAACCCCTTATTAAGGAATTTAATTAAAAAAAAAAAATATTTAAAACATTATAATCTTAATACAAAGCAGCCGATTAGTGTATTCATTAATTTAAGTAGTTTTCATAACGCAATCCAGTCCAAATTTTTTTGTTTTTAGAGCTTTTGTTTGCATTGTGTTTTAATATCGTTACAAATAAGATTTAATTAAATCAATGATTCCGTAGTCTAGTGTCTGTGAAAGATCTAGCTTTGTCAGTTCCTTCCCTAGGTCCAGCTTTAAGAATTAAGTTGAAAGAATTGAAAAAAAATTATCTCTCAAGTTGAAACCAACCGCACAAATCTACAAAATTTCATTGAAATCGGTTAGAAGGTTTAGAAGATCGACAACAGCGCCACCTATTGGGACGGGGACCCGCTCCAAACTTCTAACCCAAAGTTTCAGAGAGCTGTGAAAATCTTTTTGATGGATTCCATTGGCAAAAATTTAGTCGCAAAACTAAGTCTCAGACCCCAAGAAAAAGTTTTCGACCGCTACTGATCTAAATCTCAACGGATTGAATTGCAGTTCAATGTTGAGCGAGTTATAAAATTCAAAAGACACTTGATTAACTCGTGCGCACTCGTTGTTTTGTGTTGAACGGTTTCGATTTTTGAGTGGGGGAAGCGAGGAGTAACAACGATTCTCGCTTGTTTGGGAGTTACCCTGACAATTTCTGTTGGGAAATTATGTAGAATTTCAGTTTATGAATTGTTGTTTTTTTTTTCAATTGACCAAGTTGCTACAACTTGCGTAATTGAGCGACGAGTAAAAGCCCGACAACTGGTGATTAGAACGGAGGGGAAGACCAACCTATGTGCGTTGTTGTTGCTACGAAGTGTTTATTTGTCAATTGTCGGTTTCGATTTTCGTTTATATATACTTCTTTTAGAAAACACTACCCATTAAACATCTTTCGCAGCGATGTAACAAACATCACAGGTACTTTTACTCCCGATCAGCCTTTAAGTATGCAAGACTTTCTGAAAAACTGCTTTAAAATGGCTCTTTCGGTGTGGAAAAGTCATTTCTTTTGGCTTAATTCAGATTTTAAAATTGAATGACATTGTAAGCAGTTCATTGCCAGAAGGTAGTCGTGCACCATTCCTAGAACTGATGCCCTAAAGTTGCTTGTCCTTGGGATAGGAATAGGAGCCTTCCTGATACCCAGTGCTTGAATCTAAATGGCAAGTCGGATTTGGCAGCTACTATGGGCCTTACTAATAAACATTTTCAGTTTCGCCTCTAAACTTCAGTAGTTATATATATTTTCCATATAAATTTGGCAATTGTGAGCTTCCGTAAATTTAAAGTCGAGACTAAAATTTGTTATTGGTACCGCGCTATATGTTTTTCTTTACTGAACAAATTGTTCCCCCTAACTCCTAAGTGACCTAACTAAGTCTTCAAAATTTTGTAAGGGCCTCGATGCCAAAAATTTAATTCACTCCTAAGTGTGCCCTTAAGATGAGACGTTCTGTTAAATGCGTCGGCTTTAAATTTACGGCAGTTCACAATTGCGAAATTTGTATTGAAAATATATCCACTGTGAACTACCAAAATTTAGAGTCGAAACTAAAAATGTTTATTGGTGTTAAATATTTTTGTTAAACTATAACTTCAAGCCATATTTAAAACGACTTGTTGTCCACTATGCCACCCATATCCTCAATCGCATTAGGGACAGCAAAAACACTCCTCCATTTGTGTTTTGTGTACCTACCTACCCAATTTCATTTCATCGAACTCCATCATTCCCTTAGCCCCCACTGTGCCGCCTAAATAATACGAAGACGGCCTGTCATCAATCGAATGATTTGTACCTCTTAATTTATGTTTCATAAATAATCGGATAAATTATTATGTTTTTTCTGTATTTGAAAATTTTTATGGGAAACAGACGCCGCCAAGAAAAAAAAAAAAAAAAAAAAAAAAAAACAAATCAAGTCGAAACAAAGACACACATATCCATACCTACAAATAATAAATAAACACACCGCGCGCACTGTGGTTGGTATATTAAAATTAAATGAAACCCCCGCGTCTTAGCTGGTTTTCTGGTGCTCTGAGTATAACCATTTTAATTTTAACTTTTTTTTTTTTGTTCCTTGTCACTGTTTCTTGATTTGATATTCATTAAGATTGCTATGATTGATGCGTTGGCTTTTCAAATTAATTACTTCTGGTTCCTCAACTGCTTGAAAGATATAGATAGACACACAGCAACTCAGCCTCAGCCTCAGCCACAGCCAGAGGACAGAGCCAGAGCCAGTGCCATCCAGAGAGTGCGATGGCAAATATGAATTAAGATGGCCGGCGATAATTTGTGAATGTGAAGGAGACTTTTGTCGGAGAGCAACAGCACTATTGCGGTGCGGCTTCCGACATATATTATATATCTCATTGGGCACAGGATCTTGGCTGCCTCCTTTTTGCGCGATGATTTCATGCGGCGTGATATATTGAATGTGATCGGTTGATGATGTTTCGAGGTCCTAATAAAAGTATCTCATTCGAGTTTTTTTTTTATTTTTTTATTTAAGCAAAATCGAGTTCTGCTGCTGGTGCGCCTTTTGTCTCTGGGGCTGTGTATAATTTATGGGAATTTATTACCTTTTTGGGCGGTTACTGGCGGAGGGTTAATAATCATTTTTCGAATCGCTTAACATTTCTGACATCAATCTGTTGAATTATTGAGACGTGTTTTTTTGTTCGGTTCGGTTGGTCGGTTGAGGGATATTTATGCGTTTTATTGGTAACAAATCAAAAAACATTTAAATTACAGATGAGAACTTATAAATGTGTTTTATATTTGAGAGAGGTGGGTAAATTAGCATTTTTGTCATTGAGAAATATAATGACATTCGTTATGAGACGATTTGCGTCAGGGTGATTTGTATGAGCCTTATAAGTGGTTTCGGGATTAAGTGCCAAAGTCGGCCTGGTCGTGAATGTAACTAGAAAATATATATGCAGGTCTGTAGGCAGTCAAGTATCTTACAAGCATGTGTGAGTTTATATATTTTTTTTTCTTTTTTTGGCCGACTTATTCCAAAATTCACAAAAATGAAAAAAGTTTTAAAGGGAATAATGGCTGGAGACGATTGTTGGTTGAGATTGAGGCCTATGTTCGCACTTCGGACTGTAGCGCCACCTTAAGTAAATAAGTAAGTAAGTAAGTAAGTAAACGGAATTCCAGCTTTTAGATGTAACAGATTCCTAGTTAGATGTAAGCGAGAGTAAGAGACCTCATGCCACGCACTTGCTGGGAGAAACCTAGCCATGAAATAAGATCTAAGGCGGTGGAAGATTGCCGCGTATCTCTTAACGAGATAGCTGGACAGTACAACCTTACCCTTTGCTGGGTTCCGGGACACTGTAATATCCCAGGGAACTGTGTAGCTGACGAACTTGCAAGATTAGGCTCCTCCGGTGTTGATAGCGTTAGTCTGTACAACGTGCATGCACCGCTGTCTTACGCTAAACAAATCATTAACGCGGACGCAACAAGAATGGCAAATTATAGATGGAAACATCTGGGATATTGCGACGTTGCCAAGCTTACCTGGTCGACATTGGTCGCTTCTGCGACTAAACAGACCTAGCATCTCGTTGGTTGCTAATGTCATTACCGGTCATTGTATTCTGGGCAGACACGCGCAAGGACTTGGATTGCCATACAATGACTTTTGCAGAAGCTGCAGGGATGAGGAAGAGGATGAGACCGTCACTCATCTTCTCTGCAGCTGCCCTGCCCTATCCAATCTAAGGATGGCTTACTTAGGAAACTACTTCCTCGATGATCTTAGTGATCTATGCGACACCAGCGCTGCTAACATTCTTAGCTTTATCAACGGAAGCAAATGGTTCACATGAGTAACCAGATAAGGAAACCCTAAACACCAGTGGTACGCACAATGAGCCGAATAACGTCCTAAGTGTTTCTCTCATCGAGAACCACTTTAACATAACATAACATAGCCATGGCTTTGACAAGAGATTTAGGTGCTATCAAACTGACAGACAGGATCGTTATAATAGGTGTTTCTACCAGGCTTTACAGATGACTCAATATAGGATTTTTGTGTGCATATACCGTCAACGGAAAAGGCTGACAATGCTAAATGAGGGAGGAGTCTTATGCTCTGCGGGACAAAGGCTTCTGTATGATGTGACAGTTGTACTCGAGGAGACTTTCTATAATGCTGTAGTCGGAAACGAAAACACCGGCGATCAAAAGATATATACATCTGCAAGGCTAACTTTTGTAGAGCCAGTAATCGGATTGACAGCTGATTGTCAGAATTGTGAGCTCGCGGCGTATTAGCTTTTTTAACAAAAAAGGCTAAAATTTGTGTAAACGCAATACAAAGTAAATTTAAATTTATTTTACTTACTTATTAACTTCTAATTTTATTCTGTCAATCTGAGCAAAGGTTTTTTTTAAACCAGGACTTGTCAAACAAAAATTTTGTTGTAAACCTGCATTTTTTTTTATATAAATAAAGTCTAATCTGATTCTTAAATAAGTGATTATTAGCCAGGGATACTGTCAAATAGTCACTCAAGCCTATCATGGATGTGTTTTCGAAATTCCCGCGAGTAAACGTCGCTGCTGTAAATTAACTTGCCAGATTCAACAAGGGGAAGCTGCGAGCCGCACAGAAGAAACTATTCGACCCTGAATTCTCCGCCATCCGCATTGCAAACACAGACGAGTAACATTCGAAGAGAAATTCTCGTATGCGGATTTCGAGAATTGCAAATTTCAGTTTTTCACGTCGCATCGGAGATTTTGACAGATAAACGTATGCGAGAATTTTTGAGAATTCGGGTCCAGAGCACCTGAGTAAAAAGCTCTTCATTGTACATGTATTTTTGCCAGATGACAACTAGCAAGTAGTCGAAACTACCATTGGCCAGCCCAGAAAATGAGCTACACAACAGTTCAAAATAAGGGTAGGTAGGTATGTCAAGAAAATATAACCCCATGTGAGATCGGAAGAAATTAAGATTCTACGAGAGAGTGGGTGGTTTACGAAGTCTTCGCAATTTAAAAAGGTCCACAATTCCTTCGACCAAAACAACAATTGGAGATCTTATAGGAAAGCCCATCAACTGTCATCGATTTGGACACGGATTTGAGAGGAGTGATGGATTTTACTACTCTAAGCCTGGATGGTTTCTTTAAGACTCAACGACAAGCGTTTCTAAACTCCCAATTGACCCAAGCCATATAAGCTAAGTACATAGTATAAATCTGTTCCGCTTAAGCAGCTTTTTCATTGGCAAAATGGACCAGCTTTGTAGTAGCTTTCATGCATGGCGACTGAGGAATCGAATCATATTGTAAGACTATAAAAAAAAACATCTGCCCACCTCCTAAGATGAAACGAGGTGTTACGGGGGTCTTCCACTTCGAAGGAATGACATCTAACAATAAGTGGATATCCAGCTAATTCCATTTACACAAATAGATGGCTTCTTTACAGCATGACCGTTGTGCGACTAAAGTTGCAAGTTGGCACTTTTTTCGAGAGTCTGGCACAAGTTTTTGCTATTTGGCCCTTTTAAGTTGGAAAAGGCACATCGAAAATTTTAAAAATTGTTTTTATTTCCAAATAAAAAGCGTTAAAATCTACCACAGTTTCCTATAACAACATTGTTATAGTGTTTAGAGAGCCAAATGCTTGTTAAATATGGTTCAAAAGTTCTAAATTTGACACTTTTTTTTCTCATTGTCCCTTTTTTCTTGCGACTTTTCAGAATTCTGCAGCAGTCACACTCGCTCCAAAGCTAATAATTCGAAGCGCATAATACATACTCCAACGTCCAACGAGCCATTTCCTGACAGTCTTCTTTTATGGCCATAAGCTCGTTTGGAGAGCTAGTGCTGGGCTCTTATATAAAAGGAAAGTTCTTCGACACATTTTTAGTACTTAGGTCAAATAAAGACGGGGGCATTTGTTATAAAAAATTTAGAATGACCTGTGCCACGATATTGATGTAGCCCAAAAATCGAGCGGATGGACAGCCCTTAGCTCTCAGCTCTCAAGTTAGAAACGATGAAGATTGACCGAGCCGCACTTTCAATGATTGTGTACTCGCATGTATCATCAGAGCGCTGGATAACTAAAAGGATCTTTTAGGTCCTAATCGCAGTGGTAAACAGATGGGTGTAGAACTGAGGGAGTAATCGAACACAGAAACAAATATTCCAAATTTATGGTAACAAGTCACTGCAACTTTGAGGCTGAAATTGATGTCAAAGACAGATGTGTCCAAACAGAGAGAAAAGCCAACTGTGATAGGTAAAGCTTTAAGCAGCTAGGCAAGCTTGCATAATGGAAGCTGACTCCTACTTCATAAAGTCAGCTGAAAGTGTGTTACTTCCCTTAAAAATCTAATGAACTCAGTATCAGAAACAAGGCGACCGGCTTTTTGTAATATCTGGCCATAATGACGATAGGGAGCACTGCAATGGCCAACATTCAGAAAGAAAGTTAAAAGTTCCAGAACCATTCTCTGAAAAAGAGGATCACACTCTCAAAGAAGAATTCAGGAAACAAGGTAACGAAACGCGATATAAGCTGCAATAACACTCAGGACATGAGTGCGGCAGTGTCTTCGGCAAGCCAGTTAAGTAAAGTAAGGAAGGATAGTCAGATATTTTTTTTACAAACGTTACCTGTTCGAAATTATTTTCGTAGGTTTTTTTTCTAGAAAAAATGTCCATCAACCAATACTCCACTCACCACTATTACGCACAAAACTTTGATCGACTTTACCTAGCCACTCATGCCACTCCCAACTAAAAAACAGACGACTATAAAAAAAGAACACTCTTCCGATCAAACTGCTGTAAATCATTTAAATGGGACAGTTCGTTTATCCCAATAGAATGCTAAATTAAAATAAATAAAATAAAAATAAAAAATATATTTACATTTGTCGCTTTGGTGAAAATTCCAAGAATACAATCTCTCAGCTCCCTTCGCGTCACAACGTTCCGTTGACATTAATCAAGGTGATTTATACTAGAATTGATGTTTGCCAGCACAGATAGGCATAGAAAGCGCTTTCTACAACGTGGTGATCTCTCAATCACTGTATCTCATCGATAAATCTGTGTCGCTATAAACGTTTTAAATTTTAATCCCTTTTGCCTGAGCGATGATGCCTTCCATTTGATTGCGTGGAACTGGCGAGCATCCGGTATATACTGGCGGGTACTCAAAAGTCACGCTTTAATTGATGAATTAACACGCATACATATAGGCGAATAAATAACCGCCTCTATGTAGGTACATCACTGTCAACGGCGAGAAAGTTGGAAATCGTAATTAATTACAATCTTCATTCGAATGGCAGACACTATTCAGTTGGAGCGGAGCGCAGCTATGCAGCTATCCAATCAGATGTGAGCGCAGTAGTTAATTGGAAAATGAGGTCAATGGTTTCGTGTTGCACTAGTGGAGAGATGGCTTTCGACAAAGAATAGGAAGACTGGGAATATTTTTTTGTTTAGTTATATTATTTTCCTGATGGAAATTTTGATGAGGACTGGTTCGTCCTGGTGAATTTTGGACTTTTTTTTAGCAGCAGTTTAGAGAGCAAAGTTGGACGAATGTCAGTGGCGATTTCTTGGGCCTATGGTCAGGGAGCTGGTGGAGGTGGGACGATGGCAGTTTTCGCACCCCCAAAGTGCCTTACTGACGCAGGAATATACGACTTGTTGGCTTTCGCACTGTCCCTCCACGTTGGAGATTTCGCGGCGGTGAAAACATATGCAAAAAATATTTCAGTTGCTAACCAACGGCAAAGATGAGATGTATTCTAAAATCCAGCAGAAGGAAGCATTAAATCTGGAATATGAAGGACAAGACCACCGGCCACCCGAGCAACATAAAATTATGATAGCAATATCTAAATTGAAGTCCGATAAGGTTTTGGGACAGACATCCCAACTATTTTTAAGGCAGCGACTTGCATTCCCCAGTTCGTCTTCAAAATTTTGTCAGAAGAAAGCATGAATAAAAGAACTTTAGCATCTTTTGACCAGCCCACAGGAAACCAGCTACCTAAACTGCGCTAAAATATTATGCAAGAATCTTTCTGACATGATCTGCGAGCGCGCCAGAACAAATTGATTCGCCGCTGCGGTTTTGCGACCCGATTTAGTCCGGAAAATCACAAGGTAATGGTCGATGTGTGTCGGCAGCCACTTCAACCTAGTCTGGGAAAAATGACAAAACGTCCCAACGCATGTGACATCATTTATAGAGACGAGCTACATTGCGAGCCATATTTCTAATTCTATGGGTTCTGGCATCAATGAGGCCGGGAAAATATTTTTTTTACAAGCCAATAGGGCAACTAGGCGTCAGGCGAGCTGCCAAGTAATGACGCTTGAGCAAATATTGGAGCAATGACTAAAAATGGGTTAAGTCTTAATTGAGGTCAAGGGCAAGTAGATGTTGTCAACAAGAAGGGCAACATCGACAAAAGTCAGAACAGACGCCCAGCCCATATATTTTTAGAAAGCTTGGGACTTTACCGCCGGGTCGGCATTCTATAAGGCGAAAACGTTCAAACGCTTTCGTGTGTACGAACGATTTACGTCCGCAACTTAGAGCAAATCATTCGTGCGCCCGAAAACTTTTCAACGTATTAGCCTTATCAAAGGTGACCCTCGGTTTTGCTATAAGCTCCGTAAAGGTTGTTTTCAGTAATTTTCAATCCCATTTGCGTGCCGGGACTGGAAGAAGGATACTTAAGAACTAAGCGCGACATCGACCTTGGTACGAAAAGTGCAAATCAGTAATCTAAATTGACTGGGTCGTATAGAGCAAATTCGGCCTCGAACGTCTTACGAACCTTCAACTACAAAATTGGGGCAAAACCCGAAAAGTAAGAGGACGCACAAGTAAAAGAGCTCAATCACCTTAACCAGAACCGGAACTGAAGTCCCTCCCTCGACCTAAAATAAACCCCTATACACTGCAACAGGCAACAGATTTCTCTCTCTTCCTCCTCACTTAAAGGGCTATCAATTTCCAGCTCAACCTTTTGATCCTTGTATCTGTTCGATTGGTTTTCCTTTGAATACAAACAACAGAAATAAAAAATAAAAAATACTCCTCAGAGCCCCATAAGTCATGTTCCAGTTCCGCCCGCATATACACTAAAACCGACTTACCCTGCCACTGTTGTATCTACATAATTACAGCTCACGGCGAAATCATCCCTTTATCGTGTTCAAAAATCAACCCAACCCAACCCAACCCTTTGATGGGAACCACCCTCCACCCGCATAGCATAGGTACGGCTCCAATGAATCGCGCTGATGAAAAGTCGCACGTGAACGTTTGTTGCAGACAAATTTTCTGCGCGCCTTCGCATTTTGATAGGTCGATTAATAACGGTGTTTTTGTATTTTTCCACTCCACCCAAATGGACGGAGATCAAAGGTTTTCCATGAAACTGATGTCCGCCACTCACAGGAAATACAAAAAAAAAAAAAAATTGTATTTCTGATCCTGAATCGGCGCATACGCGCTCCAATCCACCACCTGCCAGGAGCGATACTCTCCCACAACCTGGGCGGCCTTCCCTTATATAACATCGCATCGACCGGAAAAGGGTTGAAAGAAAGATTGATTAACTTGAAGTTTGCCGCAGCGTGTAAATGAAAACTCCTCGCCCCTAAGTGTTGCGCCCAAATCGAGGAGGATAGGACACGGAAGAACATCGCGAGTTAAATGCAAGCGGAGTGGGGGCTGGTGACTGGTTTGAAGGGTCGTCGCCTCTATCTAAACCTTAAAATATCGCCGCTTTACAGGGCGAATGAGAGGCTGAGGGGTATTCAAAGCTGAGAAGGATGCGGGGTTAAGTCTGAAAGGTATTTTAGAGTCGCAAACAAAAGAGGAAAGACCGCTTTCCTTCGATTCCGATTAGAGGGTTAATTTGCGCTGCAAGCGTATTTGTGGAAATTTCACAAGAGGGCGTGAGGACGAGTTTAGATTTTTTTTTGCAAGGCATTCCCATTTGAATGTGTTTTTCTGCGAAAGACTCAACAAAAGGTAGGCACATACACAGGTCCTGGAGCGAATAAAATCGAATTGCGTGAATAAGTGTGGTGGGTATAGGTATACATTTTTGGGCCTTTGATGTATGTGACAGATTTGTTAGGCGGTAGCTATTATTTTTCCACCCGCAGGCGGTGTACTCGATGCTCTCTTTTTAATTGGGATTAGCCGGCTGTTACAGATTGCTTGCTTCGGAGGCACGTTCCGTGGCGTGGATGTGCCATGAGTTGTACCTGGAGGGTTGAAGTAATTGACGAAGGGTTTATGGAAGACCTATATTGGATTGCACGACTTTTGACAGACAGACGAGTCGCGCTTGACTAGTATATGTGAATTGTGACACCAAAACGGGGCACCTTCGCCAATTATGTATGCGACATAAATTTATCTTCGTACGGCTCTTGGTTGACAACTCATGGAAGGCAGCTCATAGAACCAGCTCTTGGTTTACAACTCATGGAATTCAGCTCAAGGAAGGTAACTCAGAAAAGCAGCTCATAGAAGCCAGCTCTTGGTTGGCAACTCATGGAAGGCAGCTCAGGAAAGCAGTTCCTAGAATCCAGCTCATAGTACCCAGCTCTTAGTTTGCTACTCTTGGAAAGCAGCTTAAGGAAGGCAGCTTAGGAAAACAGCTCTTAGAAGCCAGCTGATAGAAGCCAGCTCTTGGATGGGAACTCATGGAAGGCAGCTTAGGAAAGCAGCTCTTAAAGCCAGCTTATATTAAAGCCAGCTCATTGAAGCCAGTTCATGGTTGACAACTCATGGAAGGCAGCACATGGAAGCCAGTGAATTAGTTCCTCGGGTCTATCACAGAATCCTTCCTATTCGGAATTTTGCTACGAACCCCGAAAGAACTATCACAGAATCCATCGTAGGGTGAATTTTTTGCTTTCGAAATTCGTAGAACGTGGTTTATTCAGCGATAGGTACAACGTATTCTTCGTCCTGAACCACCGAAAGTTGCATTAAAGCCCACTGTAGAAATCGCAGCATTCCACGACCATCTTTTGTGAACCACTCCTTACAAAGGGTCCACCGTCCCACCGATTTTTATCTACAAACACTCATCTCAGCCAGGTAGCCAATAAGGCACCCTCGTGCGAATCAATGACACAAGGAGGCGAAACACTGCAAACATCCATTTGTGCGCGTCCCAAAACTTTCTCCAATCAATCACTTTCACCTCTCGAAGGGACATCACCTCGACGGAGATTAATTTCCCATGAAAACGATCGCCCACAATATTTTGTCCACACTCAGGTGGCAGGCGAGGACCTTTTTCTGCTAATTACGCCAAAGTGAGTCGATTTCACTTTCAACCATCAATTTTCCCGAACCGTATCGGCACCCTAAATAGCGTTTGCAAATTTTCTCCATTCTTTTACGACAAAGAATGTCTGCAAACATTGTAAAAGAGAACGAAAAACAAAATCAGACTGCGTAGGAAATTTGCATAATCCACGCCAAGGCAAAATGTACACTTTGACAAACAACAAAAGGCGACGTCACTTTTGTTAAATGATGATTTATTTGGGGACAACACACGAACAAAAGGATACTTTGCCTTACTTCCTTGCTGTCGATGTGCGGATTTTATTTTCACTTTCATTTTTATGTGCATTCGTTGCGGCCAGAAAACCGCAGGATGTGACAATTTTTACTTTAGTTTCTCCAATACAGAGATAGTGAGAGAGAGAGAGAGAGAGAGAGAGAGAGAGAGAGAGAGCGAGCGAGGGAAAAGTGAATCCTTGGAATAATGCATATGGACACGCATAATTCCTCGACCGTCGCCGGTGAAAAGATGAAAAGAATTGAAACAGAAGCAAAGTGAATTTTTTTTTGTTCCTGGGATTTTGTTGAACAAAAGATCCTTTTTGGGAAGCGTTTTCAACTGTGAAACATTGTTTTGAGTTATTATGCTGCAGTTGAAGGATTTACGAGGCTTAAAGTGACACAGTTCCCGTTGGGGTCCTATTGTTTTACCCACTCACAGAATGGCATTTGTGTTGTGCCGTTTTAAAAGTTTGCGTAACCCACTGTGCATATCTGCGGGGCAGTCACATGGCGAGTGACCTTGGTGGGAATTCGGATGCGGTACGGTTGGCTAGGATTGGGTTGCAGTGCAGGCAGATTTCGGTGGAAGACTGTTTAAGTCTTATCGAAGGCAGGACTTCAGGACTAGATTTTGATGGCGAAAATAATTTCCGCTGCGGAATCACCAAGAACCAATTGTGGATCCTTAATACATTTAAATCCAAAACCATCCAGGATGATGATGACTTAATACCACAAGAACGATGTTTTGATAAAAGAGGCTTAATACTGCCGAACTTGCATAGAGTCGGAGATCGGCTTGTGGCGATCCCTTGAAGAGCTTCTTTGGACCAAGTCAACGAAATAACAGGAAAAGAACAAGGATTCGAGCAAAGAAATCAGGTAGATAGAAACTGTTCTCTCATATCCTAGATTTTGACAAGAACATATTATTTTGGGAAGCAGTTCGAAGCTTAGAGCGAAGGTTTTGGGATCCCGCGCCTTTCAAGCCTCCTTAGAGTTGGGGCAGCCCACTTCCTGGCAGTAGATCAACTCGCCCCAACCTGATGCAGCAGAGGAAATTCCCTCCATAAAACCTCAAATCAAACTCAAATCGAAGGCAAGTGAAATCCAAAATGAATTCCCAAATTCCCACCGTCAGATATTTTTGTATCTCCTCCTCGCTGATGATGATTCTTTGATTTCTGACTCATTTTGAGGTGCATATCTCATCTCGGTGAGATGTGCCAAGCTGATACTTCTCTGCCAGAGCGAGAGATGTACCAACAAAAAGCAAAAAAAAAAGAAGCAATGCCCACCGTTCAGATTTTGGCCAATCCCACTGAGCCATCGCTAGCACACTCTCCGGAGGCACTTGAAACAGATATAGGTATACTTCTCGTCCGTATGAATGTGAAACACCCCTCCCCAGCAGCCCAGGATGATTGATTGCTCATCATTTTTCATTCTTAATGAAAATGCACCCTGCTGGGCAATCACATGGATTCTTCCTACTTGCGTTTGGCATTTGGTATTGGTGCTTTGAATGCTGCTCTTGCCTGGAATTTCGTTCTTCCGCAGTGTTGGTGGATGTCTACTTTTTTCTGTTCCTTCCATCGTCGTCGTTGTTGGTTTGGCTTTAGGCAGAGGCTGGTTCGTCGGAATGGATTCATCATCTCTACTCTTATGGGGTATAACCTGGCCCGGGGTTGGTCGGTCACATAAACAGAACGGAACACAGAAATGGCTGCGCGTGTGTACCTCTCTATACGGTGTAGTCGTATCTGAGCGAACACTCTGAAGAGTTATGTTCGCCAGAGTGATATTTCATTAAGGGGGTGTTCACCGAATAAACTAGAAGTTCTTCTTCTACTTGTCTTTTTTTTTTATGTTTTTGTGGGCCAAAGTTTTGTGCAGCTCACAAGAAACAATCTCAAGAAAATTACACCCAAACATCATCATTAATCATTTGAGTTTTTATTTTTATTTTTATTTCGCAAACAGCTTGCGAATTGTTTGTGTGGATCTGCTGTATATATCTCTGGGCGGGTGGAATTGGGGAGGTCCTTGCGCCGCTATACCGTATTGGTATGTAAACGATGAGTTGATTTTTTTTTTTTTTTTTATGCTGATGATAAATGCAAACCAAGTGTGCTGAGGACTTGGCGATGATACATGTGTCACTGAGTTGATATAAAGCTCTGGAAGTGTTTGCAAGTAGGTCCACGGGTGTGGAAAGGAGTTATGATGGCTTCACGTTGATGGAGTAACGGATTTGCAGGATTTGCATTGAAACTTAATGCTAAGCAGGGTGAGTCGCTGTTTATAGGAAACAGTTTTGCAATTTTTTGTTTTTGAAGGCTGCCTGCCCCAAAGGAGTTTGTCCGCTTTACTACTATCATTTCGACATCCAACTATGATTTTTCGTCTCATAAATGGGGTATAGTAGATATTAGTGCTCTATATGCGGGCTAAGGAGCATCACTGTACCGTCAGTCTATAAACAGCGCTAGGTGGAGAAATTCCTCTCTAGGATGTTTAAGATCCAGGGAAACTTCTAGCGACATATTTAACATCCCCAAGCTGTGCATATAAGTAGGCGCAGCGGCTCATTGTATTGGACTATTAAGCGAGGGGTCCCATGTTCGATCCTTAAAAAAGCCCAAATTCCATCTTGAGGTTTTTTAACTAGTAAGAGAAAGATATTCCATTCGTACAAAATTTTGAACTTAAGATGTTAATCAATCTCACATTCCGATGATATAGGTACGAATTCAAAAAAGTGGATCGCAAAATTGTGTCCGTCTGTCTGTCCGTCCTTCCACAGGCCTACAGCCTAAACGGCTGCCCGGATTTCGTTCAAACTTCGGACTTGGAGTGGGCTTACAATTCGGGCCGTTTATTTTTTGCAAGGTAACCTCAATATCAATGGTACTTGAAAGTATTCAAAAGCAGCTTCTTCTTTTCGCATTACGTGATTTGCCTCGGAACCCCGAAAGTCATCTTCTACCCTACATAAGTCGATTAAAGTTGCTGAACCTTCCGATTTTGCAAAAAAAAAAAAAAAAAAACGAGGAGAGACATCCAATGTTATGTTCCTGTTTTGTATTCTGACTGGTAACGTCAACTGAAAATTATGTTCTAAATTCCGTAAACATCAATACCAGACCGAGAACAATAAGGAACCCAATTTTCTTTATAACAAAGCGCGTCTCGAAGTAACTTTTGGAGTATGTGATTGATTTCAATCTCTCAAAACTCAATTAAAAAAAAAATATTTTTGAAATTTGGACATATTTCGAAAACGGTCCATACGATTGTAACAAAAGTTAATTTCTAAGGTAATATGGTCATTTATAACTTAATGCCAAACTCAGTTTTTCTCTTTCTTATCGTAAAATGGATTTTTGATTTTTTTTTGGAAAAAAATATTTTTTTTTTAGTTTTTCTGAAAACGGCTATAACGATTTTGACTAAAATACAAACATAGAGAATTGATATTTTCAAAATAATTGCGTCCTTAATTTTCAATTCGAATTACCGAAAACGCTAATTTTAAAAACTACTCATATCTGGAAAACACCATTTTTGACTTCGATAAAACTTTAAAAATCAAGTAATGCTTATATCCCGAACAATAACTTATAATCGGTTTTCAGCTAAATAGTTAACCGATAGAAGTTTTCAAACTAAACATTGCAATATTTGGTACTGTTTTTTCTGCCAAATTTTACAAAAAACTCTCTCTAACGATTCGGATGAAAGTTCATATTAAAAATCATATCGGTATTCTAAATAAGATCCCGTACTTAGTTTTTCTCAAAAAATTCAAATAAATCAGATTTTTAATTATTTCTCAAAAATAACTACCCAAAAGCAGATTTGTGTTCATGTATTAAATTTGTAAAACTCAATA
Source organism: Cheilosia urbana (assembly GCA_946477585.1). Taxonomy (NCBI): domain Eukaryota; kingdom Metazoa; phylum Arthropoda; class Insecta; order Diptera; family Syrphidae; genus Cheilosia; species Cheilosia urbana. The sequence goes on along the minus strand of OX297856.1, from coordinate 71,542,942 downwards.
CCTCACTTTAAAACTTAAATTCCAACACTCTGTGAGCTGTTTAACATGTCGTACTCCCAGAAGACGTTTCCTTCTTGCTGGAAGACCGCTTGCATTCAACCTATTCCAAAGAAAGGGAAGAAATGTCTGCCACAAAACTATCGTCCAATAGCGTTACTTTCAATGCTCTCTAAAGTAATGGAAAAGGCAATAAATGTCGAAATAATCAAATATCTAGAAGGCCATCGATTAATAAGCGACAGGCAACACGGATTTCGGAGCCGTCGTTCCACTGGTGACCTGCTAAGCTACGTAACGCACTTATGGACACAATCAATTGAACAACACGGCGAATCCAGAGCCGTAGTCTTGGACATATCAAAGGCATTTGACCGAGTCTGGCATAGAGCCCTATTAGGCAAGTTAGCGTCTTACGGATTACCACAACAACTCTGCGGATGGATTCAAAATTTTCTTCTGGGAAGATCGATCCAAGTTGTTGTAGATGGTGTATCATCCAATTCGTTTGCTATAAATGCAGGAGTGCCCCAAGGATCTATTCTTTCTCCAACTCTATTTCTTCTCCACATCAACGATTTGCTTGGATCGACAAATAATAATATCTACAGCTTTGCAGATGACAGCACTCTTATATCCTCCATATCGAACAATGGGCCTGTGAATACGGCTACATCACACAGTCAGAGATGTGAACAAATTAATTCTCTAAATGATGATCTGGACAAAATCTTGAAGTGGGGAAAGGACAACTTGGTTGTATTTAATGCAAACAAGACACAGCTCACAACATTTTCCAGAAAAAATGCATCAACAGTTCCTCAGATCCAAATGGATGACCATCCATTCCATCACAAGGACTCAATGCACCTTCTAGGAGTCACAGTCAATTCAGGAATCACATGGCAGAACCACATATCCTATATCGCAAAATCGGCGTCCGCAGAGTTGAGCTACCTATTTAGAGCAAAGAGGTACTTTAGCCCCAAGCAACTTCTCCTTCTCTACAAAGCACAGGTTAGACCAGGCTTGGAATATTGTTCCCATATATGGAGCTCGGCCCCAAAACATTCACTTAACCTGCTTGATAGCATACAGAGACGAGCAGTTCGACTCATTGGAGACCCTACACTCACATCGAATCTACAACCGTTGGTGCACAGAAGACAAGTCGCTGACCTATGCTTGTTCTATAGGTACTTCCATGGTAGATGTTCTGAGGAACTCAAAGACATTATCCCTCGAAATGCAATTTTTAGGCGCCCAACAAGAAAGGCTGCTAATGCTCATTACCATACAGTACACTTGACAACCGCGAGGACATCAACTTTCCAAAACTCCTTCTGTTACAGGACAAGCAAACTTTGGAACTCGCTTCCTGGGGATATATTTCCAGAAGGCTAAAATTTGCAGCAATTTAAGTGCAGAGCAAACATACATCTGCAGGCATCTCGGGGCGCTGTTGAAGCGTTATAGGTTCGCCTTTCCCGGGAGAAGTATATAAAAAAAAAAGCAACCCAAAACTTATTTTTTGCAAATATTACTTCTACTTTTTTTCCCAATATTGAATATGCACCTTAAAATAATTCCAACCACTTGGCGTAAAGGAGCAAAAAGAAAAACAACTATTATTGAAAAATTAACCTCTTCACCCAAAAAGAAACCACGTTGACGAAAACGTCAAAAGCCTTTTTGACACCTTAATGACACTTCTAGGAATAGGTACGTGTCCCACTCTAGATGTCATCGATAACATTAGAAAGAACACAGGGCGATCTCAAGCAAACTTATTCCAGTCAAAAATAAAGTCAGATCAAAAAACAGAAACTCCTACTACGCTTGTCCTGGTACTCAAAAACTTGTAAAGTGTAAGAGCTATTAACAGTAGGTGCTTACAACTTTCTAACTAGAACTGGCGAAAATTGTCTGTTATTGAGAGCCAAAACTTATAAAAACTCACATTGATATTTGATATAAACCTGATGCCATATCGAATGCATAACCTAAAAGTGTGCGGTTGCTTCTGAACTCTTTACCTACCTACCAATTGACTCAAACAAACTTTTGATGGACGAGAAAGTTTCGTGCGACCCAGTCGTGCACTTTTTTTTATCTAAGACGCAAGGGCAGAGAATATGTAACCGTCTTTCTCAATTCAGCCGTTCGGACTCGGCATTAGGTCATCTCCATTTGTCATAAAAAAAATAAATAAAATAAAAATAACACTCCCACAAAATGAATGGCTGTGCGAAGCCAGCCCTAGTGTGCCCAAACGGACCTGTTATAAGCACTATTTACTTATTTGGCAGTACCAAGCCCTGAAGCTACGAACCGAGTGAAATATCTTCAATCGAAAACACGAAAACTACTCGTGCTATTGAGCAGTTCAATTAATTTCGCTTCAAATTGGTTGCCCGCCTGTAAAAACGTAGCTTTTATGTCACTCGCGGTCCATATTCATATTCCAACCTCTATCACGGCCATCTGTCTCATTCTGTCGACCAAAATTAATACCCAACAAATTGTATAAAAATACAAATTAAAAAAAAAAAAAAAAAAATAAATAAAAACTAAATAAAAATTCGATCAAACAAATTCAACATTGTTGATTAATTTGCTAAATATTTTAAAATTCCTTCCTAAACTCGGTTTAGATGCAAATCAATAACCATCAGCAAATTGCCAAATGAACCAACCTAATCGATTTCTATGGTAATTTTTTCTCTCAGTTTTTTTTTTTTTGATAACTTTTAACAAAGACCAACAGCAGCAGACCAAAAACAGCAAAAAAAAAAAAAGTGTTTAAGTAAAATTATTCATCTCGAACCGTAACCAGGTTTTCGATATCCGATGATAGATCTTAATAGGTCCGGTGAATTGAGATAAAAGCTGAACGAACTGACGACACACAAACGAATAATGAAAAAAAAAAAGAAAAAGAAGCTTCTTAAACCGTGGGTTGGCTTCGCTGTGTGATGAGAGGAGATGCCTACATGGATTAGTCTTTCTTTTTTTCTTTTTTTTTGGGGAAAGAAAAATGTTGATGCGGACAGCTTATTGTGTTTTCGATTTAAAATGATGAATATATCGGGTGTTTTGAATAAATTTTTGAATTTTTTGAAAGACAATGGATTATGGTTATAGAGGAAGACGACGACATGTTGTAAATGGCCCCCTAATTGGGTCTTTTGCATGTGGAATGAAGATTGACTGAAGGCTTGGTAGATGGGTTTGATGTTGTTGGTTGAGGGTTTTTTTTTTTTCAGTGAATGGGAAAAGGGCTTAGGGGTTTTAATATTCTTCTGATTGGGCAAAATGTAGTAGAACTCCAGAAAAAAAAGAACAAAAAAAAAGAAACGTTTGTTGGTAGCTTCTTCTAGGTTCACCGGTTGGCGGTAACTTCTACTTTCCATTTTACCTTTGGTAGACAAGTACTTTGAAAGTATTGTATTAGTCCTTGGAAAGATGCTGCGCTTAAGCATCCTACAAGAGATGAAAACTATGTCCTATTGTAAATAAAGAGGTATCAGAGGGTTTTATCTAGACGACCGCCTTTAATTTAAAAGTACGTAAAAGTCGATCTTCGTCAGACCTTTTCAACTCAACTCAAGACTCTCTTACCAAATGGGACTTCACAGAGGCTTGAATCAGAAAAAAAGATCGTTAAGCGAAGAATTTTGAGATTTAAAAAAAAAGTTAAGCTAAAAGTTCTTGCTTTAACTATTTTTGATGTGAACCATCTATTGGCGCGCCTTGGCAGTAAAATCGACTCGAATGACGGCACGAAAGTTGGCCCGTCGCCATCACTATGCCCCGCTCTCGACTCCTACACCACTCAACCAGTTTTTAACCCGATAGGTGTCGCTGTTGTCGATCTCCTAAGCCAGTTAACCGATTTCGATGAAATTTTGAAGGTTTGTATGGTTGGTTGCAAATTGAAAGATAGAATGAATTTTTACCCGATAGGTGGCGCTGTTGTCGATCTCCTAAACCACTCAACCGATTCTAATGAAATTTGTTGGGTGTGTATGGTTGCTTGCAACTTGAAAGATAGGATGGTTTTTGGACCCGATAGGTGGCGCGGTTGTCGATCTTCTGAACCACTTAACCGATTCTAATGATATTTTTTGGGGTTGTATGGTTGGTTGCAGGATTGCAACTAGAGAGATACATTTTTTTCATTTCTTTCAACTGAATTCTTAAAGTGAATGCTTATATGGGCACGCTGGACCTGGTTAGTGAACTGATAAAGCTAGATCTTACATAGACACTGAATCAGTTGATTAAATTAAATCTTAGTTGTAACGATATGAAAACAAAATGCAAACAAAAACTCTAAAAATAGAAAACTTTGGATGGGATTGTGCTATGAAAATTTTGTAAATGAATGAATACACTTATCGACTGCGTTGTATTAAGATTATAATATTATAAGGTTTTGGTTTTTAAATTAAATTTCTTAATACAATTCAACTCCAACATAATCCAATTTAACATCCACATTTAGGGAGAGAGCTTCACCTCTGGTGTATGGTCACAAGCACCATTAAACCAACCATTACAAGCACACTCTCTGTTTTTTTTTTTATAACAAGAAAGTTCTCAAGTTTTCAAGAATCAGGTATTCGACGTAAGAATGATATCCTCATCATTCTGAAATCAACAATTTTGATCCACCAACAATTGTTGTTCTTTCTGAGTCTTAGCTTAGAATTCTACACTAAAACCCGCTCCAACTCGCCTTACTCCACTTCCCTCGTAGTAGCACCAAAAATGGATGACATCTACACCCCAGCGACCAAAACCCAAAAATGAATCCAAAGAACTAAAGATCCAAATATTCAAAGATGGCCTGTTCATCATTCTCCGCTGTCGATCCCTTTCTGGCATCAATGGTCTTAAAAAAAAAAACGAAGAAAATACAAATCAATAACAAAAACAACCATCAAAAAATAAAGTAAGGATAAAGTAACGCCAACCGATCAGCGGCAACTGTGGTAAGAGCAGTCGATCTTTGGCCACCGCCTTTGCCAAAGTAAATGCATCCACGCTGGGGTACCTCTTCAAGTTGGGGGCATATGAAATCCATACGACCAACGACAACGACAACGACGCCGACGACGAGCGACGGGGCGCGATACACTGCAACGCCAGTGAATTTTTATGCAATCATTATTTTATTACCTTCGGTTAAAGGTGATCTCGCGCGATCTCACTTGATTATTGCTGTTTCGGGACGCATCGGGGCGCTGATGATTGCTCAGCGCGCACGGCCCACGGTGGGGGAGTTGGGGCGCGCGGGCAACTGTTGAGATACATGGATCCTCATTCACTGTCAGGTAACTTGTTCCATTTGCACGGCTATAAATACCGTCATCATTTTTTTGTTGTTCTCTCCTCTTCTCGTTGCTGTTGTTATTGCTGTTTGGTGGATGGATGAGTATCAGGATTCGCGATCCTCCAGTTCGCATTCGCTTGGCATAGGTATACTCGTCGTCGTCGTCGTCAGTGATGTCTGTTTGACTGCGCGATTGCGAGACGATGGATCTGCCTTTTGGTTTTGTTTCGCGAGAGGATCAGTTGATTGGTGGAAATGATTGGAAAATATTTGCACCGATTTTTTTTTTTCAAACATTTTTGCGCGCTGATATTCTCAGGGGTATAGTTTTAGTACGCGGTACAGGCTGGCATAGTTTATATGTTGTTTGGGGAATATTTTATGGTGGAAATTAAATTGATATAGGAATATGTGTTTGCACGGAATGTGGATATGGTGGCGTTGCCTGAGCGGGGCGGTTTGGTTGGCATGCTTTTTGTTGATGTGCGCGGAATGCTCTGAAAGGGATACTTTATTTTATTGCTAGAGTCCGTGGCGCGCTTGTATGTAGGGAACGATCGGGATGCGATCTGTTTCTGCTGTGTTGCCAGGGGGTTCTGTGATTGGTTTGTATGCTATACGTATATGGCCATACGGGTGGTTGAATGGAAGGAAAGTGGACAGGTTATTTGTGTGTGACATGTAAAGTTAATTAATTGAATGCGAAATGGAGGCGAGTCGATTCAGAATTGTGTGAAGTTCGATCGGGTGATAGAGGCTGAAGTGAGTGGGGGAGTTTCACTTGGTTTCGGCTGATGCGGCAGATGAGTTGAGATGATTGTCCGCTCTTTTTCTTATTTCCCAATAGATCTACAAAAGGTGGAGATTTTAATGCAAAACACAAGTATTTGGGGTCAAGATTTACAACTTCAAGGGGTGTACGAAGTAAGTTTGCCAAAAAAGAGACGACACGTGTTAGTCGACGGAGGAACCTTCTCACTAACCTAAAGAATACGGTTCAGAATCAAGCTCCTCCCTAGCTGACATTAAGGAAATTATATCCGCAAACAGTAAAAAAGTAATAGCCGCACAAGGTGTTGATTCAGATCAACCTGCTGTACCTGAAACACTTGGTGGCAAAACTCTCCAGAATTCCGATAGAGAACGAAGAGTCCAAAATCAGTCAATCCTCTGACCGAGTGGAACCACTTCAGGCAGAATTTGAAGGAAAATATTCACCGAACATGAGCCATTGGCGCTAGGCATCCAAACAGCTGCAACTCCATAAAAAAAAAAGTTATGCGTGGTTGTATATAAAAAAAAGGTGGGAAACGTATACTGCCTATGAAGTTTGGAATATTTGAGCGGCCTCTGAAAAAACGCCCCAGTGAATAGTTTTAAGGGAACCCCTTAACAAGGATCATGAAAAATTATAAAAGACAAACAGGCAGGTTCCATTTCTACTCAGAAGCTAATAGTTTGCAGTAGCGAAAAAAATTGTTTGCGATTTCGGCGCGGAAATGCAACATTTCTCTTTGTCCTTTATTAAAGTCCAGGATCCTTATCACATCTGATGTACATCCGTCGTTAAACATCCTCTGGTCTTTTAAAAGTGTTTATAGCGCTAAACGAATAATTTCAAATAAGGGTGCGTGGAACTTCCTATAGGACAAACACACTTAAGTCGCTAATATTGGATACACAAAAAGAATTATTTAAAAAGATCCTTGGCAGCTCTAGCTCCAAAATTTTGTACATGGATTTGCATTGGATATGTGAGACATTTTGCGAATTATGGGCGCATTTCAGATATAGGGCTGCTAACCTCATATACAAAAAAAAAAAAAAAAAACTTCACGACTGCTATATCTGCTATAAAGCGTAAAACCACCTGCTAGAAGACAAATATGTTGAAAACGCGGGTGGGGAGATGTGAACACTTGAGAAGAGGAGAACCTATTTCTTGATACAATAGGTACAAGCTTTCAATAGATTATATAACGGGAGAGCCATCAAGGTGCTTTGGCTCTGGAGATGTGCCATATAGGACTAATTCATTACTTGCAAAAACATTTCGAAAAGCCAGCCAATACAAATAAAACAAAAGAAGAATCATAGAAATTGGCCCAGTGGTTTTCGAGTTATATCGTCATCGAGTTTCACCCCGAATTCTTAAATTTTCAAATTTTCCGCGCAATTTTCTTAATTTTTTCTTTCATAAGAACCTTCCCCTGACAATAACAAACACAACAAAAAAGAATTAGCGAAATTGGTCCAGCCGTTCACGCGTGATGCCATGACCAAGGGAAATAGGGATTCATTTTTATATATACAGATTGGTCGGTACAAAGTTCGCCGGTTCAGTTAGTAAATATTAAAAAAAATACTGTGATTCATATTCGCTATATAGTGCTATCTAGCACGAAGGGCTTAAAGTAGGAGTCAGGTTTCTTGGCCTCAACCCTAGTCACAGTTTCCCTCTATTGTGTCATATCGCACTCATATTATTTGCACTTGAAGGTCTACGCAGTTCTTGAGGCAATTTCACTATCCAAGATAGTTTACAGGAACGAATCGTTTCGCTCTAAAGGTGTTAAAGCTCTAAAGCGAGCAAGCCTCTCAACCACGAAGACAAATAAGGCCTAAAGCCCCTTCTCCCCCCCTGATAAGCTCACCTCCACATAACCACCACCCTGCAAGCTGATTACCTCACTCCACAAAACCATCTACACATCCACCCTTAGCCACATTTTTTAATAGACTTTCCATTGTGCACAACCCGAACTGAGATTATTAACAAATATATAACGGGGGAACAAAAAAAGAAATGTCACCCATTTGGCACACTCCATCCACGACTATCTGCGTCCACCCCCTCGAACCATTTTCATTAATTTCCTTCCAAAACATTAACTTATCCATCTCAATAAATTCACCGGGTAAGACAGATGAAGATTTTCATTTAGACTCAAAAAACGGTTCTCCACACACCATTCCACCAACCACCATCCACAAAATTAGGCAATTAAAATATGCCAAGGGCATGTTGGTGGCATAATGTGTTATGAGGCTGTGGAGAAAATATTTTCCGCTCGCAGGGAAGACGCGCATGAATCATCAAGACGACCTCGCTTCGCTTTTGTACATAAAAGCTCCGTAGGGGTTGGAAAAAAATAAAATAAAATGGAAAACCAAGACACAGTGAGCTAAAGAAAAAAAAAAAGTCTAATCTCTTCTTCCACCCGCCAATTGCACATTTCAGCATTGTCAATAAATCGTCCATAGGACTCTCCGTGATAGCAGTTAATGTCAGACCGACGAAAATATATGGCGCGATTTTTCCAACACCCGCACCGTTTGCAACCCCTTGGCTCTCTAACAACACTTTGTGCTCGCTCTGTCACTTGCTCTGTTCAACATCTTGGTCGGAGAGTAGATGCTGCTGCTGTTGCAAAACGATCTGCGGGGGTGAATGTTTTTTTTTCTCTCTGTTTGATACCGCGCCGCAAGGAATTCGTCTTGCGTCGTCTTTTTCCTCAGAATATGGAGCCAATGAGTTGGTGCTGCACTCGAAAACCCTTTTTCGCCCCCAAGGCGCGGGGCTGAGGGTGGCGGGCAACCCTTAAATCTTCGTCGTTAGCCGCCATTATTTCTTGTCCTTGTCTCGGGGTCCATAAAACACTTTTATAGTTCCACCACGGGTTGGGGATGTGTGTCTCAGAGTGGTTGAGATTTTTTTTTTCCTGAACTCTTTTCCTTGGCAAACCAACTACCCAACTACCACTGCTGCTGCTGCTGTTGATGATGATGATGATGATGATGATGATGGCTTGTGATATCGTGTGGAATGTGCACGCGAGCCTTCGCCTTTCTGCTTGACCCAAAAAACAGGTCTTCGTGTAGATTTATAAATAAACTGCGCTATCTGCGGCTAAAAGTCCAATTCTGGTTCTCGTCAAATGGAATTTGCATTTTGACACTGAAACGATGATGCCAATCACAAGTCGGTTTGAGCTGTCACTCAGTCTCGCGTCGCATTCGCAGTTGATTCCATATGATTGACATCGACACTCATCGGTTACGCGTATTTAGTGAAAAGAAAAAATGCACGAGAATCGTATAATGTGGATGACCAACGATAGGGTGATGTTGGCGTGAGTTGCCGTTGAAATTTAACAAGCATGGATTTTAATTTTAATAATCAGAGCGGTGGGCCGAAAATGTACTTTCGGTCTGGAGTAACCATTGACTATCTCAACTGTTTTATTCGTAAGCTAATTTGGTTATTTCGAGGCTGAAATGGTACTACCAGTCCATATGCGCTGAAGGCTGGTAGCAGCCTAGAGAGTAAATGGAAAGGCGAAGATACGAAGACTCATGTCGGTCTTGGCTGCTGGTCGATGTTGGCTTTTGTAAACCTTCCTGATTGAGACCGTCTTCTGCTAGTACTCGATCTGACTTTTGGAAGGTCGTTGGGCTGTAGTTAGGGTGTCCCTGTCCATGTACATAAAGAGCAAAATTAGGACATAATTAACTAGCAACATCTCCGCGATTATGCCAGCGAGAGAAGGGAAACCTGCCCCCGACATACTTTCAGATCAATATGTAAATTCAATTGCAATGCCCTTGGAAACCTGGGAAGCGAGGCATTTAAGCAGGGTATTTCCGGACCTTCCAGAAATCTATTCCAAGTCCTCGGAAAACCATCTTTCAAGTAACGAATTTGTTAGGGATGCCAGAGTTAGACGTATGAGTCTTTTTAGTCGCTAGAGATGTTGTCCACGAAACGATGATGAGTATGGATCTGAACTTGTTGGGCTTTCCTTGGGAGTGGTCAAGTGTCAACATTGCGTCGAAATTGTCGACTTTCCTGGCCTTAAGGGAGGCTAAAAGGTTTTACTTTTACGAATGGTTACAGCAGGTCTCGGCCCAGGGACATAAGCCCCCAGAATATAAGTCCCAGGATATAAGTCCCCGGAACACAGGTCCCCGGAACATAAGTCCCCGGAACATAAGACCCCGGAATGTAAGTCCCCGGAAAATAAATCCCCGCAACATCGCCGACTACAAAGAACGAAACCGTTCGACTTGGCAAGTTAGGATTAACCGCGTCTAAATTGCGAAACATGCAGGATCTTTCATTGGAAAGTCGCCTGTCAAAAGTTGTTATTTCATTATAGAAAAATTGCTTGATAATTTATATCTTAGTTGCAGTATCTAACAATTCTTCGAAGGGTGGTGTTTTTAGTCAGTAAAAATCTGACCCTACTATGAGCACGCGCTTGCTATTCGCATAGTGTCTTTGGAAGATTTTCACCTTCCCTCGGTATAAAAAAAAAAAAATTATGTCCACCACGGATATAGGAAACAAAAAGAGTACTTTTATGTTTAGGTATCCGAGTTTTTTTTATATGCGAACACGTGAAAAAAGTGTTTTCACATGCGTTTCTTTTTATGGATTTTTTCTTAAAATGGTTTCTTATATCCGTGGTGGACTGTGGCACGTATTTTTTTTTTTATTCTAAATAGGTGCATATATTAGGAATAAAATATTAAAATTCGGAAAAAATGCCTTTCAGTATCTTTATTTAATTGAGATTGATTTCGACAAACATTCTGTCAACAATGATAGCCGATTAGTTGATGAAACTCAGAAGCTTACAAATTAATTTCCATAAAAGAGGAAAGGTTGCGATTGTCAACTCCTTTGATATCAACAGTTGTTTACTAATGCACTGACGCCATCTTTAAAAAGCCTTGAAATTTAAATTCCTATTCCTATCTTCTTCAAATTCTGAATCGAGTTTTTTTTAAAGTCGTTCCTATCTACTAGAACCTTGTGTCCATTGCGCTAAATAATTCTTCAGTCTTATTTTCGGACACGAATGTGTGTATTGAAAAGGGAACTTTACCGATCTTCAATTTGAAAACTTCGTGCGCATGAAAACGATTGAACGTTTCGCGTTACAGAATGCCTACCATGATTTTCACAGATTTGACTCCGCATTTGTGTTGTTTTGGCTAACTTTGGAGGGCAATCAAAATAAAAGGTCTCATCATAAAACGGGAAGCCTATTCAAACTCACAGCAGTATAGTAGCACAACATGGGTCGAATTACAGCATCCGTGAGCGAGCAACACGTCACTGAATTTTGTGGATTTTACATGCAATAACAAATTCAGTCACGTAGTAATTAATTCAAATAGTAATTCTGCCCCAGATCTATTTTGTGCATTGATGTTCTTATTAATAACTGCTGCAATTCAACCAAATGTGCTTAGTTACAAAAACACCGCCTTCGACAAATCGGCAAATGACAAAAAAAAAAAAAATAGTTCATCGATAACAAATCCTTGAGAGAGTTTAAATTAGCTTCAGCGTTTGGTTATCCTTATCAACATAATATAATAGAAAGGGCTAATTCCACTACAACATCTGGGGTCGAATCGCCACTTCCTTGAACGAGCTACCCGTTCACGGAATTAAGTTGGTTTTACATGTGAAACAAAAACAAATTCCGTCAAGAAATGCTCGATCACGGAGGACGCGATTCGACCCCAGATTTCTGTTAAACTATCCATTCGTATGCCGAGGACAAGAACAGTACAGGTTGAACGAAGTGTTCTACAAACGGAAACGACTTATTTAAGTGGTATTTGAGGTTTTATGTGCTCCATTATGATCGACATAACTTTGTAGATATCGTGGGGGATGGAGAGAAACAGAGGAGATCACGCAATCTGACAATTAATAAACTTATATTTTTTTATATTCTGTTATAAATTACTATAACTACCAACATACCAATTCCAGAAGCGAGATTAGGGGCAACGAACGATTTCAGTGCTACATAGCAAAGGATTCAATTCATATACGAGTATGATAAATTGGTAAATGCAACATTCAATATGAACAATTTAGGTATATTTAAAAAGAACCCCCATGCAACAATGGAAAAGTCAGTTTTCAAAATGTTTATGCAAAAATTGAAAAATAGAAAAACAAACTCACCAAAGTAAAACCGATTTAAATTCAAATCAGCACAGACGTAACAATGATACATCGGATAACGGGACACTCGCGCGAGCAAGAAAAGACGAGAACGATCGAAACACTGCGTCGCAATTCAAAATCAGATTCCAATTCACTTGAATTCTCTTATCGCGGGATTCACTTATAAGGGAAATCGCTTTGAAACACTTTTACTTCAATCGCGAATAATACTAACTAATAATTACTAATAAAAAGAACGAATTTACAATTTTAAATCAATTTTCTTGCTTTTAAACGACCGAACGACACGAAATCGAAATCTTTCGCACTGGCGGAATACACACAAACGTATGCAAAATGCAAGTGAGCTCTAAAACTGATACGTTCCACAGAATCTGTCAGCACAGACGTAACAGTGATACATCGGATAACGGTACACTTGCGCGAGCAAGAAAAGACGAGAACGATCGAAACACTGCGTCGCAATTCAAAATCAGATTCCAATTCACTAGAATTCTCTTATCGCGGGATTCACTTATAAGGGAAATCGCTTTGAAACACTTTTACTTCAATCGCGAATAATACTAACTAATAATTACTAATAAAAAGAACGAATTTACAATTTTAAATCAATTTTCTTGCTTTTAAACGACCGAACGACACGAAATCGAAATCTTTCGCACTGGCGGAATACACACAAACGTATGCAAAATGCAAGTGAGCTCTAAAACTGATACGTTCCACAGAATCTGTCAGCACAGACGTAACAGTGATACATCGGATAACGGTACACTTGCGCGAGCAAGAAAAGACGAGAACGATCGAAACACTGCGTCGCAATTCAAAATCAGATTCCAATTCACTAGAATTCTCTTATCGCGGGATTCACTTATAAGGGAAATCGCTCTGAAACACTTTAACTTCAATCGCGAATAATACTAACTAATAATTACTAATAAAAAGAACGAATTTACAATTTTAAATCAATTTTCTTGCTTTTTAACGACCGAACGACACGAAATCGAAATCTTTCGCACTGGCGGAATACACACAAACGTATGCAAAATGCAAGTGAGCTCTAAAACTGATACGTTCCACACAATCTGTCAGCACAGACGTAACAGTGATACATCGGATAACGGTACACTTGCGCGAGCAAGAAAAGACGAGAACGATCGAAACACTGCGTCGCAATTCAAAATCAGATTCCAATTCACTAGAATTCTCTTATCGCGGGATTCACTGAATTCACTTATAAGGGAAATCGCTTTGAAACACTTTAAATTCAATCGCGAATAATACTAACTAATAATTACTAATAAAAAGAACGAATTTACAATTTTAAATCAATTTTCTTGCTTTTAAACGACCGAACGACACGAAATCCAACCGAACCGAAAACGAAAGCTTTCGCACTGACGGAATACACACAAACGTATGCAAAATGCAAGTGCGCTCTAATAAACTGATACGTTCCACACAATCCAAAGCACGATCCAAAGCCAGTAGAACTGTTTCCTCGAAAATACATTCGGGATAATAGTTAAAAGGCGAAATTTTATATTTTTTTATAAGACTGTGAACACACTGTTTTTTTAATTTCTCGCTGAAATTCACACTCATGCAAATGACGAATCAAACTGTCAAAATAAGAGGGGGGACACTTTGGTCTGTTGTATTTAGTGTTACGTATTGCATTAGGTGCAAAATTATATCGAAATTTTAGTCAGTATGTTGCAGTGTGAGAAAAAAGTTCCGTTTTACTAATGAAACTAGTCCCATTATAAATTAAATTATACTCTGCCCAAGAAAAATTGTCAGTACAGGGAAGATAGGATGTTTGTCTCTCAGTCTGGTTGCAATTACATAAATCGGTCCCTTTTTAAAGCTCTCACAGGGTTGCCATAATTCGCTATAGCTCAGAGAGCAATAGTCTTAGGGTTACCGTCTGCCAATTTAAAATAAAAATATTGCTGAACGAAATAAATTCCGTTTATCTTTTTAGTTTTCCTTTTCTAATATTCGCTTCTTTTAAAGGGTATCCCCAGAAGTCCTAATCGCTTTAGTTTGTTTTCCAACAAAGAATACATATTTCGTAGATCAAAATGAAAAAAAAAGGTAGGTACACAAACAGGCAAGTAGAATACAAATTATATAACCACAACGCAATGTCATATACCTAAACGGATGGTAAAAGGACTGCACTTGTGCAGCTCCACATACATTTTTTAATATAGACATATATACCTAGATTACACATTTGTTTAAAAAATTATCACCCGTCAATGCAGAACTTCGCGGAAACAGTAGCAAAAAAAGGATCATAAAATCGTTTCAAGGCATTTTGCCTGGAGAGGAGTGACCGGATGTGGTAAAACCCAACGACCGAAAATAAACAGTGTATGTTAACCTGCTTCATCATTTTGATATTTCAGTGTGAAAAATATGCCCCTCAAAGTGAAATATGAATTTATACCTACCTACCAAAACATGCAGAAATATGCCCTAACGAATAAAGCTGAAAATTTGTACTTAGTTTTCTATATTAAAATATTTAATCAAATTTCATCCCAAAAAATACCATGCTTCTGCATGAATCCGGTTGAGTTGCCCTAGTAATGACTATTAATTTATCGCAATATCTCTACAATGCACATTATGATCACTTGTTGTGTTAATGAAATGAATGCATTAAAAACCTCACGAATAAACCTTATTTCTAAAAGACAACATTAAAAAATATGTTTCAACTGAATATTATTGGATCTTTCCGAAATACAAACAAATTAAAACCGAATGGCAGCACCCTACATAATATGCCGCTCTCAAAAGCTCCAAAAGCACAAAAACCGAAAGTGCTTTGACAAAATTAAAAGAAAAACCCTTAATGATATGCTAACATTGACATATGGTTACACTTCTCTGATATGATTCAGTCACTCACACTGCTTATTTTGGTTGATGATAAAAGCAAGCGAATACAAGACGATCGTGCTCATTCTGCCCGCGGCGGTGTGGCAGACTGGTTGTGGTGGGATGTATGCGAATTTCAGGAGAATTTCAACAACAAATTCTTTGGAATGCCAGTGGTTTCGTTTTTATTTCAGTGGCCAATCTTGTGTTTGAGTGCCGTGAGAGTAGCTACAGGCACCACTGGTAGAAAAAAAGCTCCTCCATAAGGCCTGTACTGACAATTTTTCTTGGACAGAGTATAGCGTAATTTAAGGTACAAACACATGATTTTACTTTAACACGTTCACAACCATTTTTAACCAAACTTTCGAAAAGTGAAATAGTTTTTTACTAGCTTTCATTGTTGTTTGATTCATTTACTCTTTTTTATCTCCAATCTCCAATGGAACATAAAATGAGTTTACTCTTTTTTTCCAGTTGTGTTGTGTGATTTAAAAGTCAGCTGTTTTTAAATTATTGTTTAAAGACGATTCAATTAAGTTTATTGCAGCCGCCAAATGTAAATGTGTTTCTATTTTCCACAGACTCGTCGTCTATAGATGTAAAAAATAAAGGAAACTTCGAACTTGCCGGAATATAACTCCCCGAAATATAAGTTCCCGGAATAAAAGTCCCGGAACGTAAGTCCCCAGAACATAAGTCCCCAGAACATAAGTCCCCGGAATATAAGTCCCCGGAATAAAAGTCCCCGGAACGTAAGTCCCCGGAACATAAGTCCCCAGAACATAAGACCCCGGATCACAAGTCCCCGGAACATAAGTCCCCGAAATATAAGTCTCCGGAATATAAGTCCCCGGAGCATAAGTCTCCGGAACAAAAGTCCCCGGAACAAAAGTCCCCGGAATAAAAGTCCCCGGAACATAAGTCCCTGGAACATAAGTCCCCAGAACATAAGACCCCGGATCACAAGTCCCCGGAACATAAGTCCCCGAAATATAAGTCCCCGGAATATAAGTCCCCGGAATAAAAGTCCCCGAAACATAAGTCCTCGGAATAAAAGTACCCGGAACATAAGTCACTGGAACATAAGTCCCCGGAATATAAGTCCCCGGAGCATAAGTCTCCGGAACAAAAGTCCCCGGAATAAAAGTCCCTGGAACATAAGTCCCCAGAACATAAGACCCCGGATCACAAGTCCCCGGAACATAAGTCGCCGGAACATAGGTCCCCAGAACATAAGTCCCCGGAACATAAGACCCCGGAACACAAGTCCCCGGAACATAAGTCCCCAGAACATAAGACCCCGGATCACAAGTCCCCGGAACATAAGTCCCCGAAATATAAGTCTCCGGAATATAAGTCCCCGGAGCATAAGTCTCCGGAACAAAAGTCCCCGGAACAAAAGTCCCCGGAATAAAAGTCCCCGGAACATAAGTCCCTGGAACATAAGTCCCCAGAACATAAGACCCCGGATCACAAGTCCCCGGAACATAAGTCCCCGAAATATAAGTCCCCGGAATATAAGTCCCCGGAATAAAAGTCCCCGAAACATAAGTCCTCGGAATAAAAGTACCCGGAACATAAGTCACTGGAACATAAGTCCCCGGAATATAAGTCCCCGGAGCATAAGTCTCCGGAACAAAAGTCCCCGGAATAAAAGTCCCTGGAACATAAGTCCCCAGAACATAAGACCCCGGATCACAAGTCCCCGGAACATAAGTCGCCGGAACATAGGTCCCCAGAACATAAGTCCCCGGAACATAAGACCCCGGAACACAAGTCCCCGGAACATAAGTCCCCAGAACATAAGTCCCCGAAATATAGGTCCCCGGGACATCAGTCCCATTTAAGTGCGTTACAAGTCAGAAATGTAAAAAGTCTAAGGTCAGTCTCGGTATATGACAGAAAAAATGTTGCACTGGATGCTTACAACCGGGAAAACGTCGCTGAAATTCCTCTCAGCAAGTATTCAGTCATACAAAAACAATATCACCCCTTTCTAGCTCACATACGCCGATGGTCACATCTCCCGCGAAAACATTCCATCATACACCCTATCCGCCTCTCATCATAATTATACACGACAGCCAAACATACGTCCACCTCGTCTGATGCGTCCTCCACCGACGGAACAAAAAACGAAAAAAAAAAAAAAACTACCAAGTCGAACTCGGCAGCTCACATCCATCCATCTGCCGCACCGGAGAGACAGAGAGACAGAGAGATAGACGCCGACTGCAGGTATAGTTATAATAATTTGATCCAAACAGCAAATCTGTCAGGATCACTTCATTTGCTTATATCTTTGATATCAAATGACGTCGGCTTCTCCTCAGTGTTATCTCTCATATATACAAAGCTTTTGTGTTCTCCGTGCAATTTTTGTCC
The DNA here is from genome assembly GCA_946477585.1 of Cheilosia urbana. Lineage (NCBI taxonomy): Eukaryota > Metazoa > Arthropoda > Insecta > Diptera > Syrphidae > Cheilosia > Cheilosia urbana. The sequence continues at coordinate 71,525,333 of OX297856.1, read as the reverse complement.
ATTTAAATCCCTCTCGCGCAGCACCAATGTTCCACTCGAACTGACACTAAACTCAAAATTGGATTAACTCCATCAGGGAGCGACCTGGGAGCAGGATATGCTCGTTCGCGCAGCGCTTCCCGTTTGCCAACTAGCAGACGCTGTGCTGGTGATGGTGGTGGTGGCGGTGCGGTCACTCTGTTGACGAGGATGCTGCCGCAGTTGATTTTGACATTGATACATTCATGACAAGTGACGGTTACTGCGTATTCCAAAGCCGACGACGCCGTCCGGCCACAGCCAGCACCAAATCTCCCAGTCTAAGTCCGTCAAGTTGACGTCTCTAGATGGTTCTTGCCTTTCATCCGATTTGTGATTATAATCCGCGCGCATATAATATACCCTGGGTCAGTGTTTGGGCCGCCAAACTTACCGCTCGTAGGTATATATCCTTCATATTTGGATGCCATCAATCAGGTTTTATAAGAGCTCTGCCCGTCTCTGGGACAAGTGTCGCCGGTTGCAATTTGTTTGTGGACCGATCAATCAACAACGGCCGGCATATTTAATCCGCAAGGTCGGGTGGTAATTTGAGTCGGCACACAGGTACTGGTACAGGTTTCGCAACGTGCTGCCGTATAGCTTCCCTTTTGGGATCAATCATTATTCGGAATTTCGCTGAAGTTGTCCGATCGATTATTAATATATCGGACTTGAGTCCTCGCCGAGCCGCAGCGAACTATAATCAGAAGTTGGTGGTGCGCGTAAGTGAAGTTGAATGGAAATGAGGTGGCTCATTGATTGGTGTATGGCATGCATGATTGATGTGATCCCATAGGGGATTTCCTTCGATTTGTATCTAGGATGATGGGCGCATCGGTGATCGTGATCGATTGTGGGGCATTGATAAATGACGGGCATTTTGCGCCGCGCTAGTGATGCGTAAGAGTCGGTAATTAATTATGACATCGCGGGTAGTGCTTCCTGGGTTGTTATGGACTGCGTCAGCGACATAGAGGGAAATTTCCTTCATACTTGTCCCCTGATCAACTCAAGTGTATCCTCATCCGCATCGCAAAAGTAGAAGAATACGCAGCACCTACTTTGTATGCAGCGCCGCCCACACAAATGTCGAGGTCCATCAGAAATGCGTTCCCTGCTCGCGCAGCCAACCGAATCGCGCACACAAAGTCAAAATCTCAAAAGAAAAAAATAAAGCTCAAGTCACAAAAATCGCCAAACCGCGAACAGAATCATTCGAAAAGATGCGCTGCCCTGCGAGCGCTCCTCGAAAGAAATCATTTCGTGTATCTGGATCTATTAGTGGTGGAACGCCTCTCGCACCACCCACTCTGCATCTGCATACGTCTTCTATAGATGACAATAAATACGAGGAAGAAGATACATTCTGGGAAATGATGAAAATTATATTCACTCTGATGGCATTAATAACAAATTGAGTGCATTGCCAGAGAGGAGGGGGAGTCCTTCTGTACAGAGTACTTGCATAAGTGCAAAATGTATCTGCGATCGTCGGTTCTGTGAGTAGAACAATTAATCTCTAATTATCCCCGAACAGCTGTCATAACCAATTATTAGAGCGAACCATTAAAAAGCAACGAAAATGACGACGACACCCAGTCACTGCGATCACGACTACGACGACTACGACGACTACGACGACGACAACGATGCAGAAATGATCATGATGATGATTGCGTCTGGACGACAATAACGACGACGGCTACGATGATCATGGCAAGTGCCAGGCGACGACTATAAGCTGCCGCTGCCGCTGCTGCTGGCTGATGTTGCATTCGCATTCATCATGCGGCTGTGTGTATATGGCGGACCTCGACCTCATCATAATTTCAACTGACAGGATTATGACAAGATGCGGATCGTGTGAGTGGTTGCTGAATATTTTTTTTCTATAATTCGTATACGTTTGGCATTTGCGGCTAGTAAACAGAGCATGGCATTTGACACAGTAGGTGGTGAAAGAAATGCTCGAGGAAGGGTACGGTGGGGGCTAGCCATTATACTCCTTTTCTTTACTTTGGGTGGCGCTTACAGTCCCGGGTGACCAAGATCTCAACCAACATTTTGCCATTACCTACAGTGTTGTCTTCTGACACCAGTAGCTTGTACGTGGCTGTACCTAAGTTCATTCGATTTTAGTTGGTATTCCGAACTGTTAGAAATTATTTTATTAAAGACGAAACTATTTTCTAAAAGAAGTCCAAAGGCCGGAAAATGCACCGGTAAACTTAGGACTGACAAGTGCAGCCAGGATTGCAGAAACCTTCCATCAGGTGGCTCGTATTCCATAGAATCGGTATCATCTGAAGTAGTATAAGAGGGTTTGTTTTCTAAAAATGAAGGCCTTTTCAAGGCGGACCACATGTTGAAGTTGTTTCCCTTAAAATGTGTTTCGACGTTCTATGGTATGTCCGACTGGTGTTTGTTTTCTAAAAACGAAGGCATTTTCAAGGCGGACCTCATGTTGAAGTTGTTTCCCTTAAAATGTGTTTTGATGTTCTACGATATGTTCGACTAGTGTTTTTGTTTTCTAAAGATGGAGGCCTTTTCAAGGCGGACCGCATGTTCAAGTTGTTTCCCTTAAAATGGGTTTCGACTTTCTACATACGTCCGCTTAGTTTTGTTTTCTAACAAAAAATCTGTTTCGACGTTCTACGATATGTCCGACTGGTGTTTGTTTTCTACAGATGGAGGCCTTTTCAAGGCGGACCACATGTTGAAGTTGTTTCCCTTAAAATGGGTTTCGATGTTCTACGATATGTTTTCTCACGGCTCACTGCCAAGACCGAAGGTAAATACTGAATACATATCCAAAAGTGGTCTTACAGATGTCATTTTCCAATTTCAAAGCACGTTCTGGAGAGCGAGGGCCTACGTCAATCTTGAAACATCGGTGAGCTTCTTGACGTTTTTCCCATCGGTAGCGTTGACAATGACTAGACGGACCTGCGCTATCTAATGGTTTTACAAATCTTTACTCATCGAAGTCGATGCCCTATCTCAGGCATCAAACTTTATACAGCCTATAGAGACGATTTTTTAAGTTAAAGCATAGTTTTTAAAGAAAAAAAGGACAATGCCCAGAAATGATTCCTTAGAAGTGTTTCCCAAACAAACTATAGCTTTGATAAAAAGTGAACTTTTCGAATTTTTCTTAAGAGACTTGAATTATGTGACCGAAAATCTTCATATATGTCAAAAACAAAGTAATAAAAGTAGGTACATGAAATATACGGTAGATGTGTATTAATTCACTCGGAAAAAAAAATCGGTCTTCGGGATCCCATACGGGGACAAAATATGAAATTCCTAAAAAAAAATTTAAAAAAAAACCTTAAATCTGAATATATAAATATAAGTAGATCCCTTTCTTTAGTCCGTCTTAAAAAAAAATATTTAAAAAAGAGCCTTCAAAACACTTCCCTGCACCACATACTGTCACCGTCGCCGTCACAATAATTTGTTCGGTGATTTTTCCCCCCACGAATGCGCCAGTCAGCAGCAACGACAACAAATCTACATACGCCTGCCCATATGTGAAAATTCACGCACATTTTCAGTGCGCGCATCTACACAAAATTGCGTTTTGTCACTTGGCGTGACAATGTGCGAGTCGAAGACTAAAAAAAAGAAAATACTCTCGCCAACCAATTATGAGAAATATGACCAGATAAATGGAAACTCTGTTAGTAGAACGTATAATACGACTAGAAAGCTGCGGATGACGACGCCACATCGTGTTTGGTCACGGAACCGAACAGAACACAACACAAGAGAACAGAACACCATCGTCAGCAGCACCACCACCATCACCATCATCATCATCATCTGCCATTGAGTCCAATAAATCTTTCGGCCATAAATCCATCTCATGTCAGAATGTATCTGAAGAATACAAATTAAAAAATAAAAAAATAAAAAAAAAGAAGGGACCAGCAAATAAACACTTGATGGAGGCACCACCACCAAGCCGAGCGAGATGGTGTGGCGGCTGGAGCTGGTGCTGTTTTGTGGATATGATGACAATATGTGGAGCGCGCGATTTGTATCTGTTTGTTGTGAGTGTTTGATTGGAGTCTGTTTTGTAGTTTCTTCAAGAAGTAAACATTTTTTTTTTTTTCTGTATTTTTGATTTGAGGAAAATTTATTACCCATCAGTAATCAAGTCCATTAAATTCTCATTTTGGTTCTCCCCCAGGCTTATAAATGCTGCAGTGTGTGAGTTTGGTGATGGTTTCGGGGGAGGGAGGTGGCTGGGGTGGTGAGTGTAATCACTTATTTTGTAACAATCGGGGTAGATTTTTTATTTGTTTGTTGAAATAGAGTTTTTGACATCGAGAAGTGAGAGGAATCAATATCGATGTAGGGAAAGTTTGTTTTGTCAACCAATGTTAGTATTTATGTTGAGAAATTGTTTGTCTTAAGTAGGAAGGACACGGAGTCATTTTGGCTTTCCTTATTCAAACTTTATCTAAATAGAGGTGAGAGTTAGATTTCACCACTTTAGGTCTATATTGCCCTCAGTCTTTATTTCAAACTAGCTTACAGCAGCCTAGTGCAATCTGAAGTGTGCTGCTGGGGTGGAACTCACTCATCGCTGCATATTTACAACAAAACTTTAGACGGTCTTTTGTCTGTTACCAGTTGTGGTGAAATCTACTGGACAGATTTCGATGAAACTCTTTTTGAGGTGTTTCCTCAGGCTCCGAGAAGACTATAGGCTTCGTCGTTTATTGCCACGCCTACTTGTTGGAAAGTTTTTAACCGAAATCACACTTTTTACTCATATTTCTGGCTTTAACGTATCAAATACTCAAGGACTCAATGTACTTCCATCCAAGAAAAAAATAAAACCCCGAGAGAGCCAATACTCTCTTTGATAATTGAACCTATCACTCAGTTTTTAATTTCATTTAAAATTGTGAGATACAGACCAAAGTCTAGCATGATCAAGATGAAAAGAGACCCGACAATGGTGGTCGGATTCGAATATCTCTCGAAATCTATACATGATGAAGTTAAGAAAATCAGAAAGACTGTGTGTCGTTTTCTCTGTTGAAACGGAATGAAGGAGATAATATTCAGTGTGAGTAAAAATGGTATCGTCAAGTCTAACAACCAGGAAGAAAAGGGGGACGTTCCATAAGGTTTTAAGTTCGACAACATGTCATTTAAGATGTATACTTTTTGAAGTGGTTTTTAAATCTCACAGAAGCTAGAGCAACGAAGCCAACAGACCGATACGAGAAAGACTGCCTTAAATGAAGGTGATCAAAAGCCAGAAGCTTTGCCAATCAGACGCAGAAAAGTTATCCATACTCTAGCTCCCACAGCACAGAAAAGTACCTCGACATAGATGCAAGTTCAATATAAAGAGAGGCAAAAGGCGCCAGCGGCTTAGTGGTTAGTGTGTTGGACTACTTCGTGAGGGGTCCCATATTTGAATCTCGCAAAAAAAAAAAAAAAAAAGTTCCAACTGAGGGTTCTTTCCACTGCGCTACCTCTCGCGATCGTCTGACAAACATTCGAGAGTATATAAGTGTGTTGAAAGAGCCGTTTGGAATCGGCAAAAATTTGTAGATCCCTTCCATTCGTTCCAAAAATGAAAAACTCACACAAAACGGATGGTTGTGAGAAGCTAGGCCTTAGCGTCCTTACGGACCTGTTGCGCCAACTATTTATTTATTATATAGACGCCAAAGGTAACCGCAGCTTGTATTGCAAGGATGGCGCTCAATATTTGAGAGTTCAAAAATACAGAAGACGACTTATCGTACATTTTTTTAAGTCGGGAATAAATATTATATGGGTCGATGTAATAAGCGCCAATTTTTACAGAAGGAGAACTGAGGCGACCTACCGCATCAGCGTATTTCGAGTTACATGCGCCTTTAGCCTTTGGCAACTGACGTCAGTTTTCGCCGCACATCATCTGTGACTTCAAGTACCCTTGCCCAAACTTCCGTAGCATATACTAGGACTGAGTTGACCTCTCCTGGTAATAGAATTCGTCTGTCGTAACCAACAATTGCAGGGAGGGCTATGTGATTCGCGCGTATCCCATGTACGTTCCTACGTGACGCTATGTTGCCCAAACGGCTTGACCGATATTGAAGAGTGAGGTGTCATTGAATTGGTATTCTTTCCTGGAGTGTCGGAAACTGCGCATATTTTTGTCAGATTGTGTAGGTAGTCTCGAATTGTCAATTAAAAGTGTCTCTTTTTAATCTTTTTAAATCTTTTTTATAGTCAGTCGAGTTTTTTGGTTTTTTAAATTAACTTTTTTTTTGTACCTAGATATTCACCACGTGAAGTAAACAACTGTACAATTATTGAGGACTGGGTTGAAATTTGTTATATTGTTGATTATCCGTAATTCTAAAATATTGGTACCGTGGGTATAGACATACGTCCAGTTTGTAACAGAAACTCCTTCCAGAAATAAGTGAGTTTCACTTTCCGAAACTCATTTGCACCACAATATCTTCTTGACAAGAGTTATAGGCTATCAGTGGATACAAAAATCAAACACTGATGCACTCCCACCCACCAGTTACATTGATCCTGTAAAATTTCCCATACCACTTAAACAGAAGACCAAAATTAAAATATTTGAAAATAGAACTCATTGCCAGCACTTGTGCCAATCAAAATGAGCCTTATACAGGACACCATACGATCCCATTCTTCTTATGAAGTAAAAAAAATATATATATATATAAAACTCATCGCAATATATGAACATGTTCACGAGAGCGAGTTCATAGCTAAACTGTCACGATTATGAGACTGCCGCATAATAATTCCAATTGTCTGGTGCTACTGTGCCCGATTGCCTGTCAAAAAATTTCACTGTTCACCAGTTTGGTTATTTGTTCTCGTTGGCACTTTGGCTGTCAATGTTTGCCGTGCTGCTGCTGTTTTATTGTCGCTTCTGGTACAGGGCGTTGCTGTATACGAAGTACGATACGAATCCGAACGCGCTCTCCAACTCCTGTTGCTCTCTATGTACGACGAGTGTCACTTCGCGTGTGTTTTATGCGAAATTTCAAGCATCTCCACACTCACTCATCCCGGCCAGAGAGTTGCCTCTAATTACAAATCGAAAAATGTCGCCACCAATGGAACGGATTGTCACAAAAAACAAAGTACACAACGCTTCAGCTTCAGCTTCAGCTTTTCCCAACGGAATGAGTGTGATTGTGAGATGTGTTTGGCGGGCGACTAACAGAACAAAAAAAATCTGTTATATCACAGAAAAGTTTCTCTGCCACACACATATCCGAGCGAATCTATATCCAAATCCAGAGATTCCCAGATCCCTTCAAAACGACAGCCACTCACTATACGTAACCTAAAAGTTTTCCATACACTGCATCGCATGACACCCGGACGACGAAGCCGCCGCCGCCGCCGCCGCGCGTTCACATTCGGTATATCTACATGCTCGTTTAATTTTTAATTTTTTTTTTCCCTCCTTCAGTTTGAGGTTGAGTTTTTATTTTTTTGTTGTTGCTGCCCCTGTTTGTGCTCATCACGTTCGCATTTTGAGCGCTGAAGTTTGAAAAACACAGTTTTGGGACTAATAAATCAGGCGCGTTGTCATGCTTTCAACTTTTAATCAATCACCCACCACTCGGAGGCGGTTAATATTCAGCTTCACCACCCCATACAGAACGAAAACGAGCGAAATAAAAAACGAACTCGAGTTCGTATTAGCATCACACGGGTCGTCCAAAACAACCGACAGACGTATCAAATTGTGGCATGAAACGGAGTGTGGCGGGAGGGCTTCATTCCGCATCTCGGTTTGGATATAGTCCCTGATTTGGATGGGGATATTGTTTTGTTCCTCAATTTTTTTTTCCACTTTGCGAAATCTGTTTATTTACATTTACATGTGCGGCGAGATTAAGCTGGGGGGCAAATTTAAGTGGATGAAACCGGGCCACAAGCCCAAGGATTGGTATTCAGATATGGAAAGCTTGAAAACTTATCGAAGCGAGAATTGGTGAAGGATCAGCCACTCCGAGTTGCAGTTTGGTATTTGCTGGGGTATTTCGTGACGCAGTGCCAGTGGCAACCATTGTTGACGAAGACTTTGAAGGGTAATCTTTAGGAAGACCTACATGAGTCGACTCGTGTGCAGCAATTCTAGCTATGCCCTTCCATTTTATGAAAGACTTGGCGGACAGATTTTGGTCAACGAGCTTATAAGACGCAGTTTGAAGAAAAGTTCCAGGCGCCTGTGCCTTATATTGTGGGACACGTGTTCAGTAAATGGATCGAAAGGATGATTGCACTTGATCTTATTTTCCAACGAAACATTTTATTCAGCGATTTGGACAATTTTTTGTTAAACGGCTTGAAATTTAAATTAAATTAAAAAAATTGAGTACCTTGAAAACGTCCTCAAACCTTATGAAGATAAATATTATCAAAAAAACGAAGAAAGGTGCGAAGAAGACAGACCTTTTAGGCCGGTAACAGCTAAAGAACTTGCGAAAGAAATCAAAGAGGGCATAAACATAAAAAAAGCCCCAGGGTTCGATTTAATCACAGGGGAAGTTTTAAAACAATTTCCTCGAAAAGGTTTAAAAAAGCTAGCACAGATTATTATAAATGCTGCATTTAAGTTGAGACATGTGCCAGGCATGTGGAAGGTCGCGGAGATAATAATGATACCAAAACCAGGTAAACCACCTAGCGAAGTAACCTCATATCGCCCAATATCGATACTTCCAATGTTGTCCAAGCTATTCGAAAAAATTCTGGCAAAACGTCTGCAAAAAATTATTGATGAAAAATTGCTAGTTCCAATTCATCAATTTGGGCTTAGAATCAAGCACTCTACAATTGATCAAGTGCATAGAATCACAGATAAGATCGAAAAAGAATTCGAAGAGAAAAATGTGTCCTCTACAATATTTCTTGATATAGCACAAACTTTCGAGAAAGTCTGGCATAAGGAACTGCTCCATAAATTACAAAGGCAACTGCCGGTGCAGTATTCGATAATTCTGGAGTCATATATAACAGATCGCTTCTTCAGAATTAAAATAAGAGACAGAGTACTCAACATTAAGAGGAATTAAATCTGGTGTACCACAAGGTAGTATTCTAGGTCCAGTGCTATAACTTCTGTTTACTAGCGATCTACCTGAATGTGAAGAAACTACTTTAGCAACTTTTGCATATGACACTGCTGTGTTGGAGCAACTGTCGAAATTGCAACAGAAAAGCTCCAAATGGCAATAAACGGTATTTCAGAATGGACCAAAAAGTGGCAGATTAGATTGAATGACCTAAAAACAGTGGGCTCCAATTGTGGGCATACACATGCCAATCAAATTAAATTTACAAAAAAATTCAAGTCTTCCAAAATAAAGTACTAAGGAACATAGTTAATGCACCTTGGTACATACGCAACGCTGATTTACATAGAGATCTAAATATTGAAATCATTGAAGATGACGTTAAAAAGGTTGCCCAAAGGCACAGAAGTAGGCTTCTCACCCACGTTAACGTTGAACTTACAGAACTATTAAATACTGACAATGTAATCAGAAGATTCGAGGCGGGTAAGACCCCTTGATCTATAAGAGTTAGCCAAGGCCAAGAGATTGGGTAATATCTGCAAACAAAAAAGTTGCGAAATCCGACAAACGGCGGATTCTTTCGATTAGTCGAACGACTAGGTGCAATCCCATTCGGGATGATGAAAGTCAGTCCCTCCCGGGAGGGTTTTTAGAGGTTGTTCAAGTCCCTCACTATTGCAGAAGCATCCCTCGCGTACTTGCTCTGCAATGTCTTTCGATGATTCTTCCTTCCAGCGAACCCAAAAAAAAAAAAATGTTGCTTGGATTCGGCCCCCAGCCCCCACCAATCTACACAAGCAAATGGTATTAGAAAAGCTAGACCTAGAGGTAGAGTCCTATACCGATTTGGTGCGTCAACTATTTTTTTATTTATTAACTTTGTAAAGGAAAGCAAGCGAAAAGTACCAATTTTTGTTTATTAACGTAGTAAAAAATGGGCGCCCTGAAAAGCTAGGTGTTGTAGAAGTGAAGCTTGGTAAAAGGTTATCTATAATGATTTCCGTAGATCACAATTACAAGTAAACATGCTATCGATCTTTGTAGTCCTTACATGCATTATGAGCTGCCCTACAAGAATGGCTACCGCTTCCCATTTTCTGTCGCTTTTTCGTTTCATCGGAGGTCGGAATTACTAAAATATACAGTCAACCTTTGTAGTCCTTATATGCTTATATGACTGAGCATTCTATGAACTGCCCTACTGGGAGCGCTAACCACTTCTATTTCCTGTCGCTTTTTCGTTTCATCGGAGGAAAATTTCGCAATTACTGGCAAACGGACAATCACAAGATTTACTTCGAGAGGTTGAATTTTAGATGAGAAAAAAATGTAAACAAGAAACCTGCCAAAGCACAGCGTATGGGTAAACAATAGAAGAGATAATGTTTTTCATATTTTAAGCGCATTTAACAAAATATAATAATAATAATGTTTTTTTGTACTCACCCATTAATTGAATTAGAAAAATGGATCATACCTGAAAATAATCAGAAAAGTATTGTCAAAAAACGGTTGTAATCTTTTTGGTATTGATTTAGATTTAGAAAGTTTTTTTTTTTAATTTGAATGATTAAAGTCAAAAATTTGTAATTCTTAAACACACAGAAGAGAAAAATATTTTTTTCAATATAACTAAACAAACAAAGGAGCAGAAATATGTAGCCTATAACGCGCAGAGAAGCTTAAAGTATATTTCAGTAAAGATCTCATCAAAATCCTTTTGGTCGTTTACGAGTTTAATGGGAACAAACAGATGGTTAGTTATGTTCCCGTATAAAAGTATAGATTTTATATTTGTAACTTATCTGCATCTGTTTGTTTTCCGTTTTTCTCGTATATATATTTTTCCAATGGCATTGTATAAAGTTAATTTTCCATCAAACCAATGATGTTGAGGGGGGCGCAGAGACATAAGTTCCCGGGTCATAAGTCACCAAAGAAAGAACTGAGACTTAAGACCCACTTAGATGGGACATAACACCCGAATAGAATTAAGGACTTCTGTCCCACACATCGAGTCCAATTAGTTGCGGCTCTTGCAAAGACTTATCCATAAATGAAGGACAGATAAGACTACGACATTTGGTTTCAAGTTGTTCACGGCTTCTTCTTCTTCCATGTAACAAGAGGCATAAATATCGTCCTTCCAAAACACATTTTAAGTTCGACTTTAAATTTTGTTTTTTTTTCAAATTGGCTATATTTTCATACAAAATTTTCCAACTGTGAGCTTGCATAAATTTAAAATTGAGACTACAATTTGTTATTAGTACGGCTCAGAAAACCGTATCAGTGACGTTGTCCTGTGTGAAAAATTCCGCCACTTTGCATATGAAGTACCTACGTCACAATACACCATCCCATATATTCCGCTCTCGTCAAGCTGTCAAATTTTACGACAACCGCAGTCGGGTTAAAACAACCAAACATGCAAATTTCCTAATCTTGTATTCGATCGATTCCCGGGACTTATTTGGCGATTTGCTGCGATTGCTGAATCTCCTCGTCCTTTTCCGCATTCGTACCGATCAAACGTCAAATTCATCTCGCATACATAAACTAACAACCGAAATCCAACAAACCATAACCATAACTTTACCAAACAGCCAAATAAAAAAGAAGGGCAGCTCTGTGTTTTTGCGTCCATAAAACGTCCATTACCCATAAATCCACCCACAGAGACGAAATAATTTCTTATTTCTGTTTGTCCACTCTTTATCGGGGTTGCTCCTTAAATTATCTTTCGCCCATTTGACCACGCAAAAAGGACAGACTATACTGCGTACCCCCCGAATACCACATGCACAGTCATCAAATGTTCCATCAAATGTGGTGTCCTTCAAAGTGCCCCCGAAACTGAAATGGAAAAAAAATACCATCAACACAAGGACGACATTCAAACAGAGGAGAGTCATAAATTTCCCAGCTAACATCCAAATATGACAAACAGACCGAAATATGTACACCATCGCATATTAAAAAAAGGACTTTCACTAAACTAGCCACAAAGCTAATAACAAAGATGTTATCCTGTCACAGGATACACTGAGAATTTTATTTACATTCTTCTGACGAGCGTCCTTTTCTAAACATCAACTCGCTCACACTCGACATAGCAGTGTGTTTGTATATCCAGTGGCGTTTCCAAACGCGACATTGACCATATTTCGTCCTGACGATTGCGACTGCGAGCTGGACTGCAGACTTATCATGCATACAGTCGTCTGCCCCGCTCAGACATGAATAATAATTTTGAATTATTTACGAGCAAGGGGGAGAAAAGAGCGCAAAACAACGCGCGAAATAATTCACACTGGACAATGCGAATCGACTCGGCTACAGCTCAAAAGGGATCTGCTCCCTAATCCGGTCCAGAGGATGGTGGAACGTGATTGTTACGGGGCGGGTTTTTTTTTTGTCTTGTCCTTTTTTTTTTTTGGTTCGCCAGCAGTCGGGGCAAGGTGTCAAAAGTTATGATAACGCGAGACGTATGCATATCACACTGGCTGGCACGACAATCATCCTTCAACTGTCTCTGTGCGAGTGGCCATGGTCACCGGGGGTACATCCCCCCCCCCCACGCTCTTGAGTGTGCATTGTCAGTGGATTTGGATTGAATTGTTTACGCGATGGTGCGGGCTGCAGAATGGCTTCATATGTACGACCATGGTCGTCCTGAATGATGGATTCGTGCAACGGTTCGGTGTGTACCAGTAGGTACACCGAGGCGACATGCATCTGATGAATAAATGGACTGCGAGGATATACGACAGGATATGATGGTAATTTAAGTCATGATGTTCACTTCAGTGCTGTGTCGCTGCGACACTTTTGCTGCAAAGTGGACATCGGTTCGGTTGTGCTCATATAGTAGCCGCATGCCAAGAAGGACTGTATGCAAAAAAAAAAAAAAAAACACAACAGGATTCGACTATTTGACGATGGATTTTTGCACCATTGCATGGGTGCGCGCACACACAGCAGTTTATTAGTCCTTTGATGGATGACAATGAATATGGGCACTTATCCGTTAGATATGATGTTGATGTTGCGCTGTTGTACGACTGGCCGCTCTCAGGAATGGACACATTTAATGGCCATTTAACCGAATGATTAACGATCGTGCGGAGTGGGCGGCCGATTGTTTTTCATTGCAGTGGTAGTTGTAGTTACACTTTACACACCGGCCAATGTTGCCGAAGGATGTTTTTATTGCCTTCCATCACATGGCTGAGTTTATGATGTGTCAGCGAATGTAAGGAATGGCTTTTCGGGAGGAGGCAGCTAGTGGGTGGTGCGACAGATAATGAGAATTTATCCAGCTTTCCGTATAAGATGGGGATGGGTTGAAGTCGGACACGTTTTGCACAGAGTTTTATCGAAGTCAGAGACGGCTGATGCTGTTTATTGCTGATGGCACAACGGTCAACAGTGGTGTCGGACCCGTACTTGGTAGGAGCTGCTACCTCAGGGTTGACATCTAATGAACGAGTGAAACTCTGTCAGAAATCGGCAGAAGACAATGTAGGAAAATGACTTTCCAAGTCCGTGCATTTTTAAAATCCCTACAAGACCTACAAAACGATGATTGAATTTCTTCCTCTAGTGTACCACAAGGTTGCCTACTTTCGCCAATACTCTTTGAAATTGGCAAACGCGTTTTTTTTTTTGCGTCAGTTTGGACCGACGTCGACGCAGTGGCTTAGTGGTTAGTGTGGTGGACTACTAAGCGAGGGGTACCAGGTTCGAATCGCGCAAAAACCTAAATTAGGCTTTTTTTCCACTGCGCCACCTCTCGCGAACGTCTGACAAACATCCGAGAGTATAACTGTCTTGCGTTGTGTTTTAAAGAAAGGCTGTTCTGTGCATTGTGCTCATTAGTATAGTATCCCATTGATGCAGGAGTCCCTCAGGGTCCTATTCACGAACGTTTGAAGTAGTAATACTGAGCTGCCTGTAAGCTCGGCGAGGCTAGAGACAGCTATCTTAAAATCTGTTACCTCAGGTGGACCGAATTGGGATTAGCGCTTATTATGGGTCTTACTTCAGTCGAGGTGGACCTGGGCTCAATCTACGCTGCTCCGGTTGCCTGTGAAAAAATCGACTCCTGGCCTCCTTACTAATCGATATTTTTCCATAGCAAATATGTCCGAAAAGCCATGGAAACTCTCTGATTTTCTCAAGCTGGACGTTGAAGAAGTCACACGACAGCTATAAACCCTTTTACGACTTCGGTGAGAGTTATCCGAAACACCAAGTTTGGTAGGGATCAATACAAGTCCTTGTCACAGCTCGTCCAGCTTGTCATAAAACTAATGATTTCTGGCAATCACACAGTACGACAGAGCGGAACTTGTGTCTTGCCCTTGTGTCTTGCGGACGATGTTCAGTAGACTAATGCCGACCATGCCCAGCTCTATTCTAGCCTTTGTAAAACCCTGAGATACCATCTATTATAGCACTCTCTGGACACAAGTCCATCGGTGAACTCCCACGAACCGCCACTGGAAAGGATAGCTCGCGCACTAAATTTTGAAAAGCTCAGTATACCGAATATAAACAGTAGGTACCTATATAGGTGCGGAATCATTACTTGTGTAAACACACTTATCCAGATCTACTAATCGATAATTTATTGCCGCCGAAATTTAAACAACTCCAATAAATCGGCCAAAATGTGCAATAAATTCCCCACTTATTCATGCCTCATAAAGAATTCAAAGAGCGCGCTCCCTCTCTCCCCCTATCTCTGACTCTCTCTCTCTCTCTCTCTCTCTGTCTCTTTGGGGCGAGCGCCATTCTTACACTAAATTACAGACAATTAAACTTTTGCGCGGCCTCCGTGTTAATCGCTTTTTAACAAATCACTTTGTTTATAGTTTATTTAATTTTAAAATGTTTTACCACTCTCGCGACTGCATGACGAACGCGTGTGTGTAGTCAGTGGCGGCGATGCAAAGTAATTTACTCGCTCGTCGATTAACCAAATGTTTAGGTTTTAATTTTTATTTCTACTCTACAAAATATTGGGGCTGAAAACGAAACCTCAAATATCTTGAAAGACAATTTGGTATGGTGACACTGGGGGAAAAAAAACCGAGGCCGTTAAACCTTCGCCTTTTATAATGCGAAGAGATTTTTATGTTTTGACTAATGACTGAGGGGGCCCACCGTCGGCAACACCCCATCTTCCTAATATGTCGTGATAGTATTTTTAGCTGGTTTTCAATTTTTTTTTTATTGCATGTAGTAATTTGTCGCATCGTTAGGTGGTTTCTCGGAGGGGTTATGTATTTGATGGAGTAGGGATAGCGTCCCTTTTTTGTTGCCTATTTATAGCCGACAATCACGGTTAACCATTCCGCCGCCTCTGGTCAATAAATTCAAAAGTTTTACGATCATTTTCATAATAATAAAAAGATTTTATTACCGAAAACACTCTATAAAGGCGAATTATTGTGCGCGGTATCACCAAGCCGCTTGTAAATGTGGTAGGCAACTACGGGAAGTCGCACACGTCGCGAATTGGGATGATTCAGGGAGAGACGGAATTGGGTGAGCTGGGGAAACGCACTTGGAAAGGGATTGGGAGGCTGTGATGGACTTTGGGTTTGTGTGTGTTTTTTGACAGTTCCCCGCACATGAACTTAGAAGGCAGTTGCGAGCGACGTGTGGTTTGTCTTAGATGGCTATCAATCGTGCCTTAGAGTTGTAATAGGATGAATATTGGGAGTTCCTTGTGTTTTTGTAGCTCCTTCTACTGAAATACTGTTCCGAAACTCAACACGTCTATTGTTTATTGTTTTTGTCATATCGCGATGCTGTAGTTTATGCAGACAGATCTTTCTGAGCTGGTAGGGTTCTCCATCTTTTTCTATCTAGTCATGCGTGGTACTGAGCAATGAGTTCCATATACAGATCAGCAAGTTGACATTTTATTTAATAACCCAAAGATGACGTAGGTCACTGAGAAGATTGCAAATCTTAAAAGGTTAGACACCAAAAAACCAATGGCCAGTCTATCTACATGGATGGGGGTGGGTGGCCAAAGAGTCATATCAACAACATTAGGGACTCCAGATCCAAATAATTTCTTTTCCGCCCTTAACCAAAGATCCCCCTTAAATTATTCTAAAATACTCTATTTAATCGATTTTTAATTATTTGTACTATGCTGTCGCCGGAACCAGCCCTTAGCCGGGATTGAATCATCAGATTTGCAATCACTCTCTCTAGCAAAGTTACAAGGATTAGTTCTACATTTTGAGCAGAGAAATAACAAACTCAGGAGGATCAAAGGGAAGTCAGCGAAGAATTCCAACAGCAGACATCCATTTAACCGATTTTAGAGATGTAGGGTTGTAGGGTTGGTGTCTAGGCTAATGCACAAAACCGAAAAGAAAATGCAAGCAGCGTTGACGCTGAAAAATTTCAAAAATGGGTATAAAAAAGAGGACTGCATATAAAATGCTAATATAGGAGAAAAAAAAGGAGCAGCTTAGACATATTTATAACAAAAAAAAAAAAAAAATATTTATTCATTATGAAACACATCCTTTCATGTGATTGCATTCTTTTTAAATAAAATGTTACTTTAACTTAAAAAGGGGGCCATTTTGATAATTTTAAAGTGATTGCCAACGGTTTTGAGGCTCAAAAAGGGGGCCATTTGGAACGCTTAAAGCCAGTAGGTGAAGGAGAACAGCAAGTAAGAGGTCTATCTCCTATCGAACAGTGGCAGAACTAACCGTTCTTGCAGTCCATCGATCTGCCAGTGAAAATTCATTGTGAAGAATGTTCTTCTTTAGAAGCTTACAACTTTCAATTGAAAATTAAAAAATGACGGTAGTATGATCACATTCAAAAGTTCTACGTCAGGTACATAAAGGGTGGGTTTTCTTTTTAAATCATAGGTTATTTTGACACTGACAGCTGTTTGCCGTTCGAAATCTTGACAGAAAGTCAGTATCATACCTCCGCGGAATGAAATGAGTCGCTTTACGCTGGAACAACGTTGGGAAATAGAAAAATAAATAAATAGTTGACGTAACAGGTCCGTAGGGCCTCTAGGCCTAGCTTCTCACAACCATTCATGCGAGTTTTTCATCTTTGGAACGAATGGAATGGATCTACAATTTTATACCGACTCCAAATCCAAACGGCTAATTATTGAGAAGCTCTTTCAAGACAGTTATACTCTCGGTTTTTTTTTTTTTTTTTTTTTTTTTTTTTTTCAGAGGTGGCCAGTGGAAAAAAAACCTCAAGACTGAATTTGGGTTTTTCGGAGATCTAACCACTAAGCCACAATCTGTCAGATTTACTAAGCTAAATATTGACTCCAAGAGAATTTCATGGCATTAATACCTTAACATGTCTTCGGGCCATGGGTTGGCTTAAATGAAGTGAAACCTAATATTTCAACTGTCGGCAGGTTTGTCGTGCAACTGCGGTGCTGTTTATCGGAAATATTGCTGACCTTTAGGCGGTCCAATGTCTGTAGTCTAACGACGTGGACTAGCGACCTCAAACTCGCCCCAATAGAACAGAGACCCTAGGTGTGAGATCACATCTTGGAGGTCTATCCACGGGTCGATACACAGGTTGTGCGTTAATTAAATAAAAATTGTATCCGGAAATAAATTGATGCAGACACTCTTGCACCGTCTTGTGGCATCTAGAGACGCCTTATTGCAACCAAAGTACCTTCCAATCAACCCCATTCAACTAAGGAAATAAAAAGTCGGCAATTATGACTCTATGTCGTTCTTCATTGCACATACAATCTGGCGGTGTTTTTTTTTTTAATAAAAATGAGCCAATGCCGCCACCTTCCCATGAAACACAACAAGTAGTGACCTTTAGTGGAGCGCAGTGTAACGCCGAAGCGCCAACAGAAGCTTTTAAAGCAAACCAAACCAACCTTAACCAAATCCGGCAATTCTGGGTCGGCATTCTGTAAGGCGAAATGTCTTGTGCACAAATCAATCGAGCGCACGAAAACGTCTGAACGTTTTCGCCTTACAGAAACTGAACCCTGCTTATTGAGGGTAAAGACATTCAACTAAAAAGGAGCCTCAATGAAATTTTTATTTGACTACGAAGATCAAGAGAAATATTTGTTTCTTGGTTCGTTCGACGAACCTACGATGCACTTTATGGTCATGCGGCTTTAATTCTTATGGGCAAGCTCGATTTTGTCCAAGACCAAGAAAGGGTAGGTACTACGAGTAAGGGACAAACTCTTTCTTACACCGACGAGTATTGACCTGTGTCTGATGGCACGGATTACTTCTCGCCCACAAACCTGACCTAACACAAGACCAAAATCAACCCAGAAAGGCTTAGAGAAAGTTCATTAGAATAGTGTCCAAGGTCCAACACAGTAGTGTCGACTTAGGAGTACTCAACGTTACGCTCTAAAGAAGCAACTTCTTCTACACGGTAAACTGTACGGTGTCTCCGTCAATCGTCACTAACACTTCATTTTCTTTAAACTTTTAGGTGAAGAAAAGAAAAAATGCACCAAACGTTAGATATATAAGATAGTTTTAAAAGTGATTTTAAATATATAATATAATTCATTTTTACCGCCAACGAAAAGGTAGATACATTTTGACATTTTAGCAGTTTTGCCAATTCATATTTTTTGACATTTAACTTCGAATACATAAAACAACGATACCAAACAATAAACTCTTAAAAAATGTAACAGAGCTGATAAACGTACTAGAATATTAAAAGTCTTATTATACAATTATTATAATTATGATTGGAATTATACTCACAGCACAGCGTGTGCGCGAAAGATTTGACAGTCCGTTCTATGTCACTCATGCTAAGTTTGATAAGAACTGAACCACGATTTTCAAAGACAATTTGCACAATTTGAAAGCAAACATCTTAAATGTCAGTTCATTCATTGTGAATTGGGCAAAACATACAAAACACAAGTCAGCTGTCACCTGTCAAATCAACTATCACCTGTCAAATCAACTGTCATCTGTCAAATTGAAATTTCGCTCGCAATTGGAAAATTTTAACGTCAGAAGAAATACACTTTGCATTGCCTTTTAAGAACAAACCTGCTTCGTTTTATTCTTTAGAGAACAAAGAATTGGGTCCCGAAAAAATTAAGAAATTCTTCCCTGGTATAATTTTACTGTAGCCTAAATGCACCTTTTGGCATTTATGGTGCAATAGAACTTCTGTAATTATTACATTATGGGTCGACATGTCTTTTGAATCCGTTTTAGAAGTTATAAATAGCTAGTTACCTTTCTAGTCAGCCAAGATTCCCATATCGACAGTTTCAAGCTGCCTTTTCAGCCAGCTACCTACCTAAAGCGAAGAAATAAAATTCTTACAATTTTCTTCCACATGAATTGGTTTTTTTTTTTATCCCAGAGCATGGCAAAAACATTTTACCAAGAGGGTCTAGTCTAGGTCCGATATCTATTTCCAATCCAATAAGAAAATAATTCTCTTAGCATCGGTCCATTGCCAAATCATTCCGTAGTTACAGGTGGATTCCATTCCAATTGAATGCTCCTCCAATCAAAGAGAATCCAATAAAATGCAGGTGAACATTTCGTTCGAGTTCTAATAAGACTTAAGAGCGGTATAGCTTTCTCTTACACACACACTACGAAACCGCACCAATCCAGCTGCAGGTGGTAATGATAATGTGTTCGTTGAACCACTACAACTTCACTTTGGTTTAGCAAATTCCCATTCCCATTCCCATATCCCATTCCCATCCATCCGTCCAGGAACAAAAAGTGCATTGCAATCGCACAGAGACAGTACCCACACAATTGCACTTTGTTGGGGGGGGAATTTTGCGATTTTCTCCAAAATACTTATGCGAAAAGAGCAACGAAAGAGAGTTGGCCGTTATTTCGCCAGTGTACACTCGCTTCAAAGGGGATATATTGCATACGGGGTCCAGTGTCCAGTCCCGTAGAGTGTCAAGCAAAACCCCAAAACGGATTTCATTCCCCGTCGACTGGTGTGTCGTCGCTAGAACGTCGTTACAGTTCCTCCAGTGTTTTGTCATCCGAAGGAATATTCGCGCCGTTTCGCTCTTTGCCGTGTTCTTGTACAGTGCGTGTTGGCCGTGTTGCTTGCGGAATTTTCGTCCGAAAAATGCATTCAAAACGGTATCCCAATTCGGTTTGATTTCATTTCATCGCGGCGACGGTAAAAAAGCTGCACAGAAAAAAAAAATCGTAACCAGTGCGAGTGCATGCTTGGTGTGGGTTTCGTCGATGCCAAAGTGGTGGGGGGATTTCTGTTGTAAGAGAGCAGGCAAGTGCGTGTATTGGTGTGTAAACAAAGAAGAATAGGAAAACACAAAATAAACGTTTTTTTTTTTAGTTCTGTCTTCTGTTACGTTGTGAGAGGGGTAGAAAAAAGAGACTTTATGACACTTTGGAGGGTTGATTGACAGCACAAGCACAAAAGCAGAAAACAGTTCTTCAGCGCATTGCTGGCTGAAGAGAGTGGGTGAGTGGGCGAAGAGAGATAAAGTGTGGGCCGGTGGGTGGTGCTGGTGCACGCACTTTTCTAGTTTTCCTACCCGACCCGACCTTATCAGATTGAAATTGCAACCCTTCAACAGCAGCAGCTTGGCCAGGGGAAAGTGTTAATTTACGACGCAACAAGGCAACGCAAACAAAAGTGGAAAGCAGAAACAAAGACGCAAAACGGAAGTTTCTGTTTACCGGCTTTTCTCTTTCCGATCGAAAGGGATTCCGATTTTTTTTTTTTTTTTACTTTGGTCGAGGGCGATTTTTCCACCCCACTTGGTTGTGAACGATTCACCGGCTTCGCTGAAGGTTGGTAGCTGGTAGGGTTTTCTCATTTCTTACTTGTTTTAAGAGGAATTGGACTTTGGTGCGTATAAGGTAGAAGGCAAAGCATTTTTTTTTGTCGTTTAAATTTTCTTGTATGTACTCTTAACGTGTGCGTGTGCATATTTTTGGCGGGAAAAGTTCGGGTTTCCATTTGAGTTGTTGTTGGATGCCGTCATGCATGAGCTCGTCGTGCGGTGAGAGTTTTTTTTTGTATGGTGGCGGCAACGTGCGTTTGGTGTGTGCAATCGTTTTTGAGCGGAGGTGGCTTTTAAAAGTGAAAGAGGAAGCAATTTTGGCGGGCTACCAGTGAAGGCAGTCGCTGATTATAGGTAAGCGAGTTGTTTTTGTATTTTTCTTGTGTGATTTTAAGTGAAACTACAGTATGTAGGAAATGGGGTATAACCTTCTTTAAAGATTGGGTATGGGATACAGAAAGGCGTTCAACAGACGTGTTGGTTAAAGGGTGACTTGTGACCTCCGATGTTAATTAGGTAGGTACGTACGACGTACGTAGGTTTCTGTGGGGCACCTTAATTAAGACTTTAGATGAAGCTTAAGGGGAAAGTGCCGAGGTTAAGGTCTGTGGTAGGTATTTGATACAGTGACCTTGCTTATAGGTAGGAAAAACCATTCGTTTGAGGTTTTGAAAGAACCCTAGAAAGAGCAAGACAGATGAAGCAAAACTTGTGAAGTTCTATACATACATACTAACTATCAAATTTGTGGCATGTAGACGTAGAGGCGGAGAAGTTTGCTCCCAATTTGAATGCAGACGTTACAAAGGTTTTGAATTTACATTCAGGATTAGCTTAAGGCCCTGGTAGCTAGTGCTATAGGTATATGTATATTTTTTGTTTGTATAATTTATTTATGTGACAATAAAGTATACCTAATTATACCTAACTTTGGAATTAAGTTCAAGAAAATGGTAGGTGTGGAGGGCTTGTATCAAGGCACATCCGTTTTTCAAATTCCTATCAGCTTGGGGACAGAGGAATTCTGACGACTTACTTACGTTCGCCAAAGTATATTAACATGATTTACAAGAAAAATGTTACCAGGTGGTCTGCGATGTATTTTTATCTAAGGCTGAGGAATAGGTAGCCGATAACAGGGTTTTTCCCAAGACAGAGACTAACTTTAGCTTTGAAGTACCTAAAACGTTTGTTTTTTTTATAAACCAAATCGACCTATATGAACTTATATTCGTGCCAAATTGTACATCAGTAGCTGCTGTAAGTAGAAAGTACTTGAAGTGAGTTTGTATGCCGAAATGGGACCGCGGGTCTTGGCTCGAAACCCTTTATGAAAAGATTATGATCCTCATTTACCTGCGGGTGTTAAATATAGTTCATGGATGGATGTTCGGATGGAGATAGAACACAAACACAAGAGTCAGAGATGTTATTTCCAAGAACCATTATTTTACGATTTTTTTTTGCACTTTTTGCAGCTTTTAATTGGATATACTTAGGTAAGGTATGGTAAGCTGAGGGAAGTCAGGTAGAAAAGGTAAGGCATGGTAGGATAGAGTAGTGTAACGTAAGATTGAGTAAGTTAAGGTTAGGCAGGTTAAGGAAAAGCAAGGTAATGTGGAGTAAGCTAACGTACCTAGCTATAGGTAAGGTGAGGTAAGGTGGTGTAAGGTAAGGGTTAGATTAGGTTAGAGTTAGGATAGAGTTGTGTTATATAAGGTAACACAAGGTAAGGAAGGACAATGTTGAGTAAGGCAAGGTAGGGTGGAGTAGGGAAGGGTAGTGTAGAGTAGCGTAAAATAAGATAAGGTAAGATAATGATTTAGCTTAGGTATATTAAGTCAAGAAAGGTAAAGTAAAGTAAGATAGAGTAGGGTAGGGTAAGGGAGAGTAGTGTAAAGTAAGGTAAACTTGATTTGGCTTTGATACTTAAGGTTAGGTAAAGTAAGATATTGTTGAGAAAGGTAAGGTACACGCTCACAAAACTACAGAGCTACGATAGCCCTACTAAATGTGCCACCTCTGTTGTATGTAGGCACATCAACTGCTACCTCTGTCGCTGCTATAGCCAAACATAAGGTGTGATGACTTCACTTACAAGGGTACAGCACATTTACAGAGCTGCGGTAACCAATAAAAAATATATTTGAAGACATCCAAGTTAGCTATATCAGACAATGTTAAATCACCCTGCTATATCAACAGCTGTTAAAAACTTCACACACCTCGCTAATGCGCACGCATTCGAGGCTGTCTCAATCTCTCAACAGATGTGTATACAGAGCTGACAGAACCTTATAGGGAGGCTTTGAACCCAAATGGGAAGCTAAGATAACCCAGGAAAAGTATTATAATACCCTCATAAAAAAAACATTGGTCGATGTTTTAGCCTCTTTGAAACATTATAAGCCATTCATACTTAGCCTGACTTCCTAAAAACCCTTTTAACTTTTAGAACAGTTTTAAACAAATTGGAAAACCCCTACCTAGTGAAATTATAACAGCAGTAGAAACAAAAATAGAGGAATGCTTTGACTAACACAGAGCTGAGATAACATAACTGTACAGAAAAGAGATATTAAAGCCGTGCTTGTACCGTAACGACTAATAAAATGTGGTTGTAAACAAACATAGCAGCCTTAGCGGGTAACAGGACATTGGTGTACGGTGTTCATACCCGTCCCAAATTAAGTTCGTTAACAAGCGCGTCTTAAAGAGCTATGGCAACTTTTTCTTGGCTACAGTAGCCTCGATTTGGGGACGATATCCAAAAGCTTGACTTGACAAGTTATGGGTGTAGGAATCAATTTGTCGGGTTTATTTTCAAAATGTAGTTTTCTCAGTGTACGTATCTACATAGGTAAGGTATAGGCAAGGCAAAGTCAGGTATGTAGAATCTTTAACATGCAATTCCAACAGCGATTTACACTGGCGGCAAAAATGGGTTTAGTGGTGAATGAGGGTAAAACAAAATATATGCTGTCAACAAGAAGGGACACACAACATCGAAGAATCGAACAGAATGTCACGATAGACAGCTATAACTTTGAGGTAGTTAGAGACTTTGTCTACCTCGGCTCCGCTATAAACTCTGATAATGACATCACATCAGAAATCAAGCGAAGAATCACACTTGCCAACCGCTGTTTCTTTGGCCTAAGACGGCAATTGATTAGTAAGGCCTTGTCAAGAAGCACTAAGGAGATTCTATATAAGACCCTCATCATCCCTGTCCTGCTCTATGGCGCAGAGGCATGGACCCTAGCAAAAACGAATGAGGATCTTCTTGGTCGCTTCGGACGCAAAATTCTTCGAGTGATTTTTGGTCCCGTTTGCGTTGACGGAATTTGGAGGAGAAGATTGAACAGCGAACTCTACGAGCTGTACAGCGACATCGACCTGGTCAGAAAAGTACGCATTAGTCGTCTAAGATGGTTAGGACATGTAGAGCGAAAGGACACCAACGCTCCGGCCCGGAGAGTCTTCGATTCCAACCCGGAGGGACAACGCAGTAGAGGAAGACCTCGCCTTAGGTGGCGCGCTCAAGGGGAGGAAGGGGACCTCAACCAACTTGGTGTGCGCAACTGGAGACAGTTAGCCAAAGATCGCGCTAACTGGAGAGGCGTATTGGTTGAGGCCCAGGTCCACCCCGGACTGTAGCGCCACCTTAAGTAAGTAAGTAAGTCTATTGACTGCTGACAACTGCGATGCTTCATTAACCTTTGCAATTTTGTCCGCAAGTTCTGTTAGTCTATCGAGGTTTTCGGTACTTACGGAAATTGCGGAACGCAAGTTGGGAGGCAAACGCTGTAACCACAACCATTTAAGCAATTCATCGTCCATTTTTCCACCGGCGCATTTCGCGAAGCAGCTGCGACGGCATCTTGTCTCCCAGTTTGATTTCCTTAGCCGTTTATGATCGGAATCAGTAAATCGTTGTTTGATCTTCGACTTGAGCGTGTCTTGCAAGTTTTCAGTTAGGGGATTGAGTAGGATATCACTGACCTGACTCAATATGTTACTCTCTATTGCAGCTACTACGGTATGATATTTCCTCGCATCTGATATAAATAATAACAAAATAAATAATTGCCGCAACAGGTCCGGAGGGACCCTAGCCCTTGCTTATCACAAGCATTCATTTTGTGTGAGTTTTTCATTTTTGGAACGAATGGAAGGGATCTACAATTTTATGCCGACTTCAAATGGCTAATTGACATAATCCGCGCAACGAAAAATTGCAATTCCACCTGGATAAACCACAACTCTGGCTTTTCCTTCCAGAATGGAGGAAGTTTGATGGATACCTTTGATAATTCCGGTTTGCCGGGTGATGGGTCCCTCGATGGGCCGGCACGAAAGTTCGGGTTATCGCCTTCTGGTGCCATGTTGCCAATCTACGTCTCAATTTTAATATGTTTTTTGTCCGTTTTGATCGCACGTCGGGCTCACCACTTTTTGGTTGCTATTCGTTCAATTGGAATAAAGAGAATATACGCAACTCGGTTCCAAGTTCGAAGGGTCAACGAAAAAGAAAGATTCTCTCCTTGTCACAGCTAAAGCAACTTCCGAGACGAAAAGAATTTCCGCTGGTCAAATTAGCTGCAAGCCGTCAGAACATGATTTGTTTCGTCGCGTTGGCGATTGTGCAAGTTTATGGTAAACAGCCGCAAGTTTAAGGTATACCGTAAAAAGGTGAGGAAAAATCTGTTTGAATTTGTCCCTCTTATCCGTTACTTTCTTAAGCTTTGCCATATAATTCTGAGCTCCTGGACTAGTTCTTTATAGGCGTGAAGCTCGTAAAGTTCTTAATCGTATGTGTACTTCTTAACAATCCTTCAATACTGACCAGAGATCACTCGAAGTATTATTTTTTTTTCTTTTTTTAAACACAAAATATGTTAAAATAACTCGGCACTAATGGACAGTAAGCAGATGGTTAGGTAATTTCTCCCTTTCTGCAGTTTTGCATAGATGTTGGTCCTCTTTTGTCCAGTCAATATGTCTGAAGGAAATCTATGACAGTCGGTAGGTATATAGGTGCCGCCTAACTCATTAAGTTGGCAAATCATTCAAATGGGCCTCAAGTTCATCTGCAAGTATTTCGGTTACGGATCATTATTCACTTTACCCGGAGAACGCCATAAAAGTGGCAGCTCAAATCAATACCCAAAATCAATTTCTTTATAAATGTCCCCACTGTCTATCTTCTATCAGATCTCATTAGCATTTCGCAACTTGGTGGGTATATCGCCCCAGCTTAGTCATAATAAAATCAACACTATATCGCTTTGCCTCTTGACAATGGTAAAACTATACACCAAGCACACATACAAAACATATTTGAACTTTAAAACCTCAACCGGCAACTACAGCAGCGACAACAAAAGAAACGCTTGAACTAAATTACCGACGGCGGCGGAGGCGCCACTGCCACTGCCTCTACACCACCTTCCGTCGTGTTCTCTGTGCATAAATTAATTTTATTTACACACAGTTCGCTCCCACGTGACTGAGTTAAAAAAAAAACTAAGACCGCCAGCGGCATCTGTTGAACTTCATTGTATCTGTGTTTTGATTAAAAAAAATAAAAAATTAACCAAACTTTGCTTTGCTTTGACGATCGCGTCAATTCGCACCTCGACGCACCAATCAGGCGTCTTATGATTACGATGGTGTGCCGCCACTCTTTGAAGATCTTTGAAGATCAATCGCGTTCGTGGTAATTGGATTATTTAACGGTTAATCTCCGCCTTTCATCGATTTGAAGATAGTTTTTAATCTACAAATTAACCAACCGTTAATTGTTGGTATGTATTATGCGGGAGTAGTCTTTTTTTTCCAAGAGGATACACCCCTCCTCTTGGAGCACGATGAGAATTTGTTAGCTTCGCGGTTTGATTTCCGTTCTGTGAATATAGTGAACGTATTTGGGGAATTTCTTGGCGATGTGAGGGAATTTATTTGAATTAAAAGCGGAGAGGAAAAGGAATTTTTGTATCGCTTTAGAAGTGAGGTGAGGTCTTTTTTTTTGCGATCGGTAGTATAGGCGCAGTGGCTTAGTGGTAAGTGTGTTTATACTTCCCAACTTCGCTTCCCGAAAAAAATTATATTTTAAGGTTTTAATGGGTATTGCGAGGAGTGAGCTACCGAGCTCTTAACTTGGAAAGGGGCATACACCCAACTTACTTGTAAGTCTTGTTGAAAGTAAGAGCGGAGCCTCAGCATGACGAGCCTTATTCACGAGGAAGAAAACAGTCTGAACTGCGTCAAGGGGAAAATCTGAATGGAGGCACTTTCCCCTTAGTTGCATCCCGCTGTGAAAACTAGATACATACAACATCATGTTCCGTTTACACGACAAGCTACAGAAGTTCAAAATTGATCAAGTTGATCAAATTTTCGCGGATCCTAAAACGATAAACGAAAGCGAAACTGAAACTCTGACTGAGACATACACATAACAAGTCTCCTGCGTAAACCATCCTGTCGGTTGCAATGTCTAAAAGTCGCAAACCTTTGGCAAACTGACACTGATCGAACCATTATTCGGTGTGGTTTAAGCAAAGCAAACATCGAGCAGACCTTGATATTCCGTCAAGCCTCATAAGAAACTAGGTAATTCCCAGTCGATCCTCACCACATCTTTATCGACTTGTAATTTGTAATTTGCCTACCATAACCCTGTTTCAAAAATTATAAAAAGCTTTCCCCAATAGGTAAGACAAAGTAAGGTAGAATCTTCTCTTCTTTCTTCTCTTCTCTCTCTCTTTTGCAACTTAGACTGGCGAATTATATCAAGTAGAAGTGACTGGTCTGGAAGTCAATTTTCAACCCTGAGGGATAGATATGTATAGCTCATGTTGATACCTTTCCGGTAGCTTGGTTCATAACGCTGGTAGTAGACTATCTTCAGCGCCGTTCACTTTCAGCGATGGAATCTAGAAAGGGGCTGAAAAGTCGAGACACACAAAATAACCAGACATTAAAAAAAAAAACTCTTGCCCACATTTAAGCTGATTTGATGGGGAAAGTCGCTTTGGAGTATTTTATTGGGAAGTTTTCTGCTCCTACCTTGATGGGATATACGTGTTCAATACAAGATACACCGGATTTTATAGGGTTCACCAAAATTACCAGCAATTTAAAAAAAAAAAAAGATCAATCCCTCTAGGGTGTTTCGGGGCAAGTCGCTCTGGACTATTTTATTGGGAATTTTCCAGCTTTACCCTGCCTTGCTGGGATACATGTTCAAAAAAAGGTACAACAGATTTTATAGGGTTCACCAAAATTACCAGCAATTTA
Source organism: Cheilosia urbana (assembly GCA_946477585.1). Taxonomy (NCBI): domain Eukaryota; kingdom Metazoa; phylum Arthropoda; class Insecta; order Diptera; family Syrphidae; genus Cheilosia; species Cheilosia urbana. Next base: position 71,497,079 of record OX297856.1, on the reverse strand, counting down.
TAAAAAACAAAGATCAATCCCTCTAGGGTGTTTCGGGGCAAGTCCCTCTGACTGTTTTATTGGGAATTTTTCAGCTTTACCCTGCCTTGCTGGGATAGATCAATAAAATATAGGGTACAACAAAATATGTCCTTATACCAAGTGAATGTTGCTGGTAAAATAATGGTAAGATTATGTTTAAGCTGCCTCAAGTTTACTGCACTAATTTGCTCTGGAAACAGACCTAGAAATCCCACTGGGCATTCTCCAATCATCAATCAAACGCAGGAACCTCGATTTTGTGTAGTCTTAAATTAATTACCAGGCATCTGCGTTGATTTTGTGAGTAAATCCAGTTTAATATTTCAATTGCTTGCTTCACTCTTCTTTCTCCGAAATAAATTTGCATGCATGACAATCCAATAAACAATCATCGGCAGGACCCTCCATACACAAAACACAACCTGCCACTGGATCTCATGCGTGACCGACAATTTACTATCAGTAGCAGTACACCAACTGACAATCTCTGCGTGTGTTTTTTCAAAGGCAGAAATAAATTTGTCATTTAGCCGCAGCGATAATGAAAACCCTGGCCCTGGGTCATATAGGGAGGGTGGTGCTGTGCAGTTGATGGCCGCCACCCAGTCGGTCAATTAGAGAAAAAGTATTGTGAAAAATCGAAATAAAATAAATGTGACCCGAGACCGAGTCTCGGTCAAATGAATTTCAATACTTGAATTGAATTGGGGATTCCAATTTGACAGGTGGCATTGCAGGCGACACATAAATTGTCGCCGAACGGGCTCGCTTTTATACACCTTAATGCGTATAGCGGGCCGCGTATAAACAGATATACCTACAACCATAATAAACATTTAGGACGACGACTGACGACATGATGGGCGCGCATTTTAAATAATTAAAATAATTTTTCATTGGATTTAATTTTAATGTGTAAAAAGCCAGTCTTCGGGGCTTCAGTGTGGTGCGGTGCGGTGTATGCGGAAGAGCGCCATGTACCTACACCAATTCGGTGTTGGCCTGCTTTTGATTGAAAATTCATCTCATAAAATTCATTTGATCACGTGATGCGATTTATATAGATTGCACTCGATATACGACACGCGGCGGAGAGCTGCATGCATGCCATTCGATTGGTTTGTGTCAGGCATTGACATAAATTATATCGACATGGCGTTGTCGCGCCGGATAGCAGGTATAGACGCACCAATACGAGTGACTCAGGGTGATTCCAATTCTGTCGCTCATTTTGTTAATAATAATTATCTCTTTGGTGCGGGGTCTTGTTTTTCTGCAGTCGGTTTATATTATTCACTCGATGGCGGTGGTGGTTGTGTTTTTTTTTTTTTCCTTACCTGACATAGTGTATTTCGCGCTAAATGCAATAAATATTTTAATTTATGTGACAACATGAAATTGGATTATTGCCTTTAATTTCGAAAGTATCTGCAGTGTGTGGTGATCGAGGATGTATCCTTAATTTTGTGGAAAGAAGGGCGAAATTTTGAAACACGTCTTTAATGGTTTTGGGTGACCCTGAGACCGATTGGATGGTGTTACGCCCGTCAATAAGCTAACGATAATGTAAGTGCGGACTGAATGGCTGTACAGTGTACAATTGTCAGAACAACAATAATGAAAGAGAAAGGATCACGCAAAAACCGTGACAGCTCTCGTAAGCAACAGTGAGACTACATGGCACATTGATTAGGTATCACTCAATGGGCGCTTTGACTATTTCGAACAACAGACCGCGACGTGCATGATTTACTTCCTGGCAAGCGAAAAACTGAAATGTCTTCGCATATGGTTTTTGACAAAATGTCCCTTGTGTAGCTACAGTCCCAAGCAGCTTAGACGGCGAATTGTCTTCAAACCTCGTTTTGACCTTGTTCACGCTCCCAGCCAGGGTTGACGTTTGGCCCATTTTTGAGCCTCAAGACCAGTGCCCCAACTTTTTAAAAATTTATCAAAATAATCCGTTTTTCTTTGTTGAACTAAAAAGAATGCAAAACTATCAAAAAAGTGTTTCGTTATTAATATATTTAATTTATTACTAGCTGACCCGGCAGACTTTGTTCCGACCAAATTTGTTAATGTAATGAAAATAATAAATTCCGAGGATGCACAATGCACTTGCTAATTTATGTAATTCGGTCATTTAAAATTCTTTATTCATATATTAAATGCAATAGAAGTAAATAACAAATATCAATGTTGATTTGTTTCAATCAAACCGCAATTATTTTGACGTGTCGGTCAAACTTCCGCTTTTTCACTAAATTCACCATCTGAGAAACATGGGAATTCAAGATTGATGCCACAAATGCACAAACATCTATCGATTATCTTTGCAACAAATTATTTGTCATAGTGAAAGCGAGACGCACGGGAAATTTAAGTCGCTTAAATACGAATGGCAAATCGTTCTAAATGAGAGGATGAAAAGAGGAATTCTACAGAATTCCAATCAACTCGTTGGAGCTGTTTCGGAGATCGGCAACTGCGCCACCTATCAGGTCCAAAAGTATCCTATCCTTCAAGCGGGAACGAAGAATATAAATCTACAAAATTTCATTAAAATCGGTTGAGTGGTTTCGGAGATCGACACCATTGACACCTATCTGGTCCAAGACTGCCTAAACCTGAAATACACCAATACGAATAAAACAAAAGAAGAATCATAAAATTTGGCCCAATGGTTATCGAGTTATATCGTCATCGAGTTTCACCAAGAATTCTTGAATTTTCTAATTTTCCGCGCAATTTTCTTAATTTTTTCTTTCATAAGAACCTTCTTCTGACAATAACAAATAAAACAAAAAAAGAATTAGCGAAATCGGTCCAGCCATTTACACGTGATGCCATGACCAAGGGAAATAGCGATTCATTTTTATATATATAATATAGTAGATATAAGTCAAAGTAAAGGATCGTCCAATTTGAGCTAACTTTTCTTTGTTTGTCTACGCCTAAGCAAGGTCATAAATCTTTTCAACTTTAGTATTTACTGCTTTTTCGACTCTTGAGCTATTTTCGTTTATTAATCCCTGAACCACTTCATTTACAACGCTGGCTATCTCTTTCTGCCCGGCGAGATAATTGCGATCAAAATTTAAAAATAAAATTCCCCGTACAAACTGAATGGAAAATTAGTTTTTTTTTTTTTTGGAATTATCCAATTTCCTTTTAAAATTTAAAATATACCTACTCTGAGATCGTAATTGGCAAAAATTCTACATGAATTTAATTATTTAGTAGATTTTCCTTACGGAAACAACAACGGGCGGGAACAACTAATTTGCTGCTGTTTTTTTTTGTTTTTTTTAACTCCGGCCCCTTCTAGTCCGCTTATTAAAAAGGTTCAGCGGCAACGCTGCTCCCAGTTCTCTCCGAGGTATTTAGTCTAAATTTTTAATTTTATTTAACATTAACAGTATACCCATCAGGGGCTGGGCAGTGGCTTAGTGCGGCTAGTGTGTTGGACTACTAAGTGCTGAGTCCCAGGTTCGATTCCTGAAAAACTAAAAAGACCCTAATTCCATGTTAATGTTTTTTTCCACTGCGCCAACCGTCTCGAACGACTGACAAACATCCCAGAGTATTACTGTCATAAAAGAGCTTCGCCGCTTGGATTCGGCATACGATTGAAGATCCCTTCCATTCGTCCAAAAAATGAAAAACTCCCACAAAATGAATAGTTGTGAGATGTATGGCCTAGGGTTCGTATACGGACCTGTTGCGGCAACTATTAATTTTTTATTATTTATTTTTATTTTTGTATACCCGCGTATATAACGATTTTTACCTTTTTTTGTTTGGTTTTGAAACATTTTTCCCAAGGTTTTGTAAATTTAAGCATAACTTTGGATGGGCTACCTTTTTGAACTCGGGCAAGTAGTCTTCCCTTCGCTCTTTCAAAGCCTTTTAGACTGTAGTCGCCTGACCCAGTCAAAAAGTATGAAAACTTATAGAACTATTTGTCTTTTGGTAGCAGCTAACTATGCTATTGAAATATCCGTTTATCTCAAAGTTTGTTAACATCAGAGCTTGTCAAAATGTAAGTTCCATTGCGTTGCTTTCGTGCCTTACATCAAAAACCTTGAAACTAAAAGTGGTTTGGTACCAAGCTAGCAGGCGATAAATTTATCTACTTTATTTCTGTTTTTTTTTCTACGGATCTGTTACAGAAATCATGCTTTCCCATAGGGAAGGCTCACAATGACTTTGCGGAGATACATTGATGAACACATCCGCGCGTCGGTAATAGAACGCAGCAACACCCATCCATAAAACAAGCCCCTCGATCAATCCACTAAACAACTCCATAAGCAACTCGAATAATGATGACGTGCCAATTTCCGCGCCGCCATGTTTTCTGGGAAAAATCCATCTCTTGCGCGTCAGACACCGGATAAGAAGGTTGCGCCCTGAGTGTGGTGGTAATAAATTTAAGCAAAAAAATTGTAAAGTAAATTGAAAGATCTTTATTAAATAAACATAAAGTGTAAAAGGATTTTGTTTTCCAAAACTTACTTTAACAGATTCAATGGGTCCCACCAATAAGAATTTTAGATTCGACTCTAAACTTTAGTAGTTCACAGTGACGGTGGCTATATTTTCCATACAAATTTCGCAATTGTGAGCTTCGGTAAATTTAAAGCCGAGACTAAAATTTGTTCTAGTACGGGGCATTGTGTCCAATAGAAATAAGAGACAGGTCATCTAATTTCTGCACCACATACCTCTTTGTGTACTGGCAACGATCACACTTACAGCTAACGCTCGTGCATTAGTCCTTCTATAACATTGAATATGGAATGTCGCATCAGCTGTCCCTAAAATCGCTTTCACGTGTCGTCTTGTCATTAAAAAAAAAAAAAAAAAAAAATCACCTTTCATACACCATACCATGTTGAACTTATCTCTCCGCGACAAGTCATCAAAACGAAGATCATTTAAAATCAGACATGCCATAAAAATCTTTATAGCAACCATCTGTACAATGAATATGTATATTTGCATATCTAAATTCAATGTGATATGGGACTCGTCAAAAAGGCCAATCAATCGAACACAATTCTCCCATCTGACAACTGAATCTATAAATTTCCAAACTTGAAAACTAACTCATTTGCATTCTTAAATACCCGAACAAAAGGGGTAATAAAAATTAAAAATCAACATTTGTCCTCAAACACACAAAAAAAAAATAAGAAGAAGAAACAGAAACAGGTCGTCCAGCCCACACTAAAGATGCACAGTCGAGTGCCTTCCACTGTATCGCCCGCACTTCTATCAAGTCGATCAAATTTATTACAGTGTGATATACCCAAATTCAGTCAAATACCAAACAATTAATCTACTATTCATAAATCGAATGAGTAACAACCGGTACGGCTGATAATTCCATCTGAATACCATCTATAGAGGCGAAGAAATCGCATGTTCGATTAGTGTGCGCGCTGCCCTTAACGACACACATCTATTTCGAATGCAAATGTATTCACAATATTATGCGCTTCTCCATTAAATGTGAATTAATTCTGACAAAAGAGCGGAAGACCTATATCGGTAAGTCACAATCAGCGGCAGCCATCACCATAATTAACGCGGGAGATGTGTGACTGTGAATGGGATGAATGAGAGAGTTCGCCTCAAATTAGCAACTTACTGTACAAATACGGTTTGCTATAAAAAAGAACCTCATTTGCATATTGTTTGAGTAGATTTGACAGAGTTCGATTCGCTTGAATAACCGTATTTGGCATGAGGTGGAGGTCGGACTTGTGTGGCACGTTCTTCGAAGGCGAGTGCTCTTGATGGATGTTCTGGTTTTTGGGACTGACTAGACTGAGCTACTTTGGAAAACTCCTTTTAAGGCGATCTGCTGGTGACTGCTATGCATCTTTCTGCGAGCATAAATTATAAACATAGGTATGGAGCTACTGTACGGATTCCAACAAATAGTTCGGTTGTAGAAAGCTTCACTATCTCTTTTTGGCATAGTTTTCTTTTGTTGGTCTGCTTTATAAGGAAGGTACCTTTGCGGCTCAGATCGACGGACCTGTTGCGCCAACTATTTAATTAGCGGCTCACTTGCGCGGTTTGCTTATCGACTTTAGAGGAGCATCGGATCTGATTGTTGATGATCTGTGTCCCACTAAATCGACAAGAATACTCGAATTTTGGTCGGAGACACTGAAAGACTGAGTCTTACTGAGGTACAGAATTGTCAGCTTTTTCATCCGAAGCCGATGATTCCATTCCAAAGGCAAATGAGGTGGCTGGGTCAGGTTGAACGAATGGGCACGAATGCTCCGGCCTGGAAAATCTTCGAATCCACACCTGAGCGACGGCGCAGTAGAGGAAGACCGCGACTCAGGTGGCACACGCAAGTGGAAGGGGACCTTAACCAACTTAGCGTGCGAAACTCCAGACAGCTGGCTAAAGATCGTGCTGGCTCGAGACGATTTTTGGTATATTACCAGGTCCACCCCGGGTTGTAGCGCCACCTTAAGTAAGTAAGTTTTCAACAGCTTATCAACAGTTTATTTAACAGCACTCTAGGAGCTTTATAGTGATAATTTAAATGCACTTTATCAGGAATACCTTCGAAGTTAGACGAGTACCAAAAAAAATAGTAATCGTTTTTAACCTTCAGACTGAATATTTTGTATAGAAAATTCTTTCAAAGTATGTACATTTCCCCATACAAACTTTCATAACCTCTTTCATCCCCACAAAGTTTTGTTTTCGCGACAAAACTTCACAAAAATCATATATAGACCAATAGCAAATATGTGTGAAAGTTTGGTTCAAATCGGCAAATGCGTTGAGGCGTGAATCGGCGACAAACGAACACAATTTTAAGGCTTTCTTTTTATATATATATAGATGTTGCCATTGTGAGTTCGAAAAGTTTAGCCTGGACACTAAAAACGATTATCAGAGTCTAAAACTTCTCTCGACAGAAGCCTGTCAAGAATTGAGGTAGGGATACCACAATCAACCTCTAAAGCTATGAGCTCCCGTAAGCTGTCTCGAATTTAGGGACCGAATTACCACATTCGTGAGTGAGCCATACGTCACTGAATTTTGTTGATTTTACGAGCAAAACAATAACAAAATCAGTCACGTATTACTCGATCACGGATGCGGTAATTCAACCCTAGGAATTATTGATGCAGGTCAATAACTTAACTTGCAATAACTTGACAAGGAAAATAACTTCACCTCGAGTGGGAAATAATTTCTCTTTTTTGTGGGAAATAATTTCTTTTAGGCCCGATTGCTGGTACCACTCATAGCGATTTAAGTTCTACTTAAATACCTTGTGGGCTCCTTTTCAGCAAACAGGCCTTAATACGCAATCTCCCTTTAATTTCAGTGGGAAATAATTTCACGTAAAAAAAGTGAAATAATCTCCCACTCGAGGTGCAGTTGTTTCCCATGTGAAGTTATTGCCCGTGAAGTTATTTCCCTGCACCGGAATTATTCATACGATTTGATAAATTTCTAAAGCTCAATTCAAGAAATATTTCATCAAAAATACGTCCTCATTCCTCAGGCCCCAAATTCCAGATTCGACGTTCCTGCCTTTTTCATAAAGTCCTTTCAAAATAAATTTTGCCAGTTATGTTGACGAATGCACATAAACCTCAAAATTGAACGAAAACAAAAACGGCAAACGTTCACCGCTATAGCAACAGACTTTGCTTCACAAAAGACTCATAGAAGTTCCCCACCGGCCCTTGATATACTGCCTCCCTTCGCCGCTATATTTACGACCTTATTTATACCCACATACGACTCTATCGCTTTCGATTTGCTGATGATTAATTATTTTATTGTAAAAAAAAAACCTGCACAGCAATTCAGACCACTTCGCAATCGTCCTCATAAATCAAAGAAATGAATTTCGAAAATTTTCCAATCTCGTCATTTTCAGCTTTCAATTGTATAATGGTCCCCCCTTTTTCTGGAAAAAAAGGAAAAACTAATCCAAAGTACACACTTGGCGCCATTTGAATAATTCCTTATCTCCCTAATACAAACACCGCTCACGCACTTAACTCCCTACCCCTATTCGACAAATATGTCAAAATTGATATAGTGATAGTCGTCCGACCAATCAGTCTCATTCCAATCAATTAACACTCGATAAGGCAAAGAGAGAGCTTCAAAATTCACTGATAAACGGACATTACGCTCATCTTGATCTGTTTTTGTTTTTAAATAACCGACATTTCGTCAATTATTTATCAGAGATTATGGTAAATTGTGAACGGCAACAACTTGTACAATGTATAACTCTTATCAAGGCGCACCTCTGACGGCAATCAATCAAAACGTTTTTTTCCCTGAACTCCGGCAGACTGACAGTTTTGCGCTGCGATAGCGAATGTCTATATCTCTGACTGTTAATTTATTTTTTGGATTTCGATTTTTCGATTTTATTGACCACTTTAGGTATAGCAAGATTTACGATGAGCAAAGCGGTGCACCAGGATTTCGAGTTTCAAAATTAATGTGAGCATATAGATATGTGCGCGTAGATTACATAAAGTCATCCGTCAATGTCTGACTTCAAGTGGCTATTTTATTGACCAAAGTTGTGTGTAGCTCGTAATTGAGTAATCAAAAATAAGGTGATTAGACGCGATTGGACTGCTGGGACGGACAGTCAAATTGGGTCTATTGATAGAGCGGTTTTTAAAATGACACAAGAATTGCTTTGGACATCGATCTGTGACGTATGATGTGGCTTACGGTGGTCATACTGATTTTGACAGTGATGCATGCATTCGTCAAAGTGTTGTACTGTCTATAAGTAGCTATAGCTATATGTGTTAGGGAGAGTTGCAGCCTTCAACCCTCAAATTGAAATACTTAAAATTTCGATAAGGAAAGCAAGACTATTGTGAAGGCGTCTGTGGAATCGAAGAGGTGGTCGGGGAGAGTGCCTTGTGTCAGAAGATGAGGTGGGAGTTCCAGTAGTCAAATACACTCCTTTGTTTATGCGTGCAAGGCCTCGAAGAACACGCGGACGGTATAAAGCCCATACTGAAGCTCTATTCTGCGCCAGAACGTACCAACTCTATCTACTGCGTCTTTGCGCCAGAACATACCATCTCTATCTACTGCTTCTTCGCGCTAAAACGTACCAGCTCCAGGTACTTTTTTTATATACACCATTTAACCATAGAATGCTACACGATTCAAGGGCGCATCAAGATCGACAAAAATTAGGAAGACTCAAGGAAAGAGGATCAGTAGCTGATCGATCCGTCCCAGACGTCAACGATTCGCACGGTCGGCCAATAATATTGCTGCGGTGGCGATAGCGAAAACGTTTCAATTTCGCTTCAGGTTAAAGGCCTCAACTTGGCGAAGTTTTGGGAAAGGCTTGGGACTTAAACTTTTTGTTGGCCATCTTCAGAGACGAGGCGTATTTTTCGCTGAATTTCATTTGCAGCAAGGAAAATCTGAGAGATGTCTTTATTTATTTTTTCTAATATCAATGTAGGCGGGTGCTGACCTTTATGGGGAACCGTACCGGCAGGCTTGATATCCGAGTTTTTTCGCCCGCAAGTAGTTCGTTTGGGTATTGGTGACACGTGTTTTCAACAGAACTATGAGACGTACCACAGATCGAATGGAACACTGGAAATATGTAAGATGAAACTTCCGAAAAGGGGACACCTTGCGAGCTTCAAGATGGTCCTAAAGCTCCAAGAGGTTGTCGTCTTTAAGGTATCGTTTAATCTCTGGCTTCATGCAATAACGGCGGCAACAATATCCGTCTGCTGTCTGCGTCTATGGTAAGATTTGGGCCAACTCACCAGCACTTGTCAACATAAATTGAACCTCTCGAATGAATAAGAAAGAGAGTGCGCATCTCTGGCCGTCACAATATAGACCTTCTGCCGATATGAATGCCATCATGTGCGGCCTTGAAGTCCATATGGACAGGTGCTGAACGTGCACTTAACATTCGTTGGTACTTCTGTAGAGACACCAGCTAAATGACTGTTTTTCGATCTTTAAGTTCGATATGGATATATTCTCTGAACAGACGATAAGAAAAGGCTATAACCTCTCACAGGTTGGTGGGTAAGAAGTTCCCCACAAAATCGCAAGTTCCAGTTCTAGTTAGATGGCCTTTTAAAAGCACTTTATGCTGATAACTCAACAGCTGAATAACCTCACGCCTGTACAGGTCCACTCCTTTAAAGAAAAACCTACTCCTACAAGATCTTCCATACGGAACCTTGTGCGCCTTCACTTGCGGCCAGTTCTATCCCCTTCAAGTCTCTATCCATCACACAAGTGACAAGACATTTTAAATGCCAATTTCTATTCCTCAGCCATCAACATATACTGACATGACAGCCCTCTGCATGACCTTTACCATATTTTACTGGTAAATTGAAGTTCTTCAATCCGACTTATACCCAGATACCAGCTATACCACCTCCCGTGTCCTGGCAGTGGAAGTGAAAATGCACTTTCGCCCTGTTACTTAAAAATATGCAACTCCAAGGTATCCGCAGTCTTACCACACTGTAGCCGTCCAATATCTATATGCCAGGCCCGAAATGAAATATCCTTCGAAAAACGAATCACCTCCTCACACCCACCCTTCGAGTGTCTTCATGTCATCTGTCAGTGGAATTTCACTGTCTCAGTCTCTCCGTCTGTCTGACATGTCAGTCACTCATTCAATAGTTTTCCGACATGCCCAAGTGCTGGCTATGAATATGCTACGCTTGTGTGAGTGAGAGTGCATTTGAAATTGTCAATGTCAACTGCACCGTCGTCGTCGTCAGTCTGTCTGTAGGTCTGTTTGACAATTTATAAGAAAAGCGCTCACGTACAAATTGGAAGCTTTTTTGCCATCTGCTATACGTATATCCATCAGTGATTGGCGTCAGCAGCAGCGGCACAGAACATAACTACTTCCTTCCAAGAATGTGTGACATGTCGACGTCCTGCAACTGACAGTGAAGTGAGTAGTTTTTTTTCTCTCTCCTTTTTTTTTTATTGGTGGGAGTGAGGGAGAAAACTTTTGAATTTTTATAACACAAAGAAAAAAAAAAGTAAAAACTTCTGACTCAGCAGCAATTTGTGATGGACATTGATGAGACTACGCCTGTCAGTTGAAGAACTTAAATCCTTGGTTTTATGACCTGAGGGTATATGAGAGATATAAAATCACGAAACGATTTTAAGCTCTTCGTCTTGTTTGTTGTCCATAAACGTCATCTCGCTGGACTGGTTTAAAGTGGATGGGGTACAGAGTGGGATGAAAGTTGGTTGACGGGAGTGGTTCTGAGGTGGTTTTTGTTGAACAACATTTAATGTAGGGTTTGGAAAACGCTTAGAAAACTGTACAAAAATCGCTACTAAGCTGGCGGCAAAGTCAGGTCGGGTGCAAATGACCTCTCTTTCCACAAAAAGAACCCATAAAAACCTTATAAGCAAACTTGGCGAGTCTTTGCAGGGGTCGGATCGGGCGGGAACTTTTCTAAAAATAGTCCATCATGTACGAGAATGGTGGAGAAGTCCCTAAAGCCAAGTTCATCTTGGCAAGTGTCAAAATTAACCCTATGGGAAAATAATTAGCCGTCTTAAGAAAGTCCACCAATCTTGCTTAGTGATAAATTAAAAAATGGACTTACTGTGGTACACATTATTCCGAACTTTATTTAGCAGAAGGCCCTTACTAAACTCGGATTGGGCGGTTCGAAGAAAAAGTTCTTCAGTGGCCCCCGTTTTTAAACAGCCTTTAAAAAGTTTTGAACAGCCTACTTAACGACCAACCAACCAACTACGAGCTACAGTGGCATTGGACCTATCAAATAGAGAATAATTAACGTTTAAGATGCTTAAAAAGATCAATGCTCCTGCTGTCAGAGTCTTCGTTTCTAGCCCAGGTGGCTGAAGAGCTAGACCTCGATTGAGGTTCCGCTTATAAGCAGAAAATTTCCTTTACAAACCTGGCCTGCGCAACTGGAAGCTGCGTGGCTGAAGACCAGGCTGTAAGTTTTGGTTTACGGGGCTAAATGGGAGATTGTTACTCGCGGCGCTTCAAAATTTTAGAAGAAGCTTTTCATTTGGTGAAATGTGGGTTTTATACCTTAGAGACTCGCAAGACAATGTCGAATCTCAGTAGCAGTGAATATCTGACTCTAATACTCCTGACAGCGTCTAATTTAGTAGGTAAGCTTATAAAATTTATAAGGAAACCTAGGGGCTTCCGATAGAATTTTAAAAGCTCATCCATTAGCCGTACTGTACCTAAAGCTCTACAAAACATAGTCCGATGGGTGAACCCTCCCGTGTTCAATAGAAATCTAAACTTGGGACATAAATATGTTTAAGCGGAGCCAACGATAACACTAGAGGTAGGTACCTTCAAAGCTTCCAAAGACTGAAATCCGCAAATCACCGCCGATTGAAAAATACAACTTTCCGCGTCCAGATGGCGGCATAAATAAACATTGCGCCACAACTTGCAGCACACACTGTAATGTATGGCGAATCCGATTTTACTGCCCAACAAATGTCAGCCTCAGACAAAGTGCTTGCTGACCTTGTTGCCAGAGCTGAGCAAATATTTTTCTTATGCGTGGTAGCCACCTGATTGATTTAACGAGCATTTAACGAAGCTCCTCGCCGAGGTCGGTTCAAGTCACTCGGATCAACATCAAAACTGTCCAAATTGACATCTTTACGAGACAAAGACTGCCACTCGCGCGAAAGACTAAACGGATTCGGTCATAAATCTTCAGATTATTAACGTCCACTCACTGCCGGACGCGGGTTAAAGGCTCCAAGGGATAAATGCGCGCATTCCCCATTTGATGAAGTGACATGTGATTGATGGTCCAGATATGAGGTCATTGATGCATCTGATGGTCGTAGGAGGAGATGAAGGAGGATATTCATCATCATCTCAGTGCATATAGTGTTCTAGTTTCTCAATCAATCTATGTCGTCAACTCGGTGAGCTGCGCTCATCGGGGACACTCTCGATGAAAATGGACAGAATGATGAAAACGAAGCTTACAGTGACAGATAACAGTTGGGAGCGGTCTTCTTCTTTTTTCTGTTGTATGTGATGATTTCCCAAGGACAATATAAATGCGCAGAGACAAAAGGAATAAAGACGAGATGGAAAGCTCCATTCAATGACAAAACTATGATGACTGGCAGCAGATGAAATATGAAGGATCGATTTAGTGGAATTGAAGTCCACTGTGAGGACGGGCACGAGTGTCAATCATTTTGGTATAGTGCTGGGGCAAGATAAAGTGGATTGTTTTTTGCCAACGGATGGTTGATGAATGATGAAGGGATTTGCGGACGAAGTTTGGTGGGTGGACGATTTATTTGCCAGCATGTCGAGACCCACATTTCACTTGTCACCGGGTCTCACCTCTCGCGACCGAACCCGGAATACAATAACTCCTCGCTCACTCAATCACTTTGCAGGTAGCTATAGTTGTAGTCAAAGTCGTAGTCACAGTCTTAGCAACCGCCATCATCCTCCTCCTTGGCATCGTCGACGTAACAAGTTCAGTACGGCAACATGGATTTAATTTTTTTCGACGACGACGACGACGACATTCAAATCGTGACTAGGTGTGTTCATGATGGACAGCGTCATTGCAATGATTGCGGTTGCGCGCACAGCTTCGAGCGACGACGACCGACACCGAAACAGAGCGACATGGAAATTGTCAATTTCATTTAAGTGCCGAATGCGCGCGGCTCAATTGCTTAGATGTGCCAATAAATTTGCCGTCATCATCGCACGATCTTTCTCTCTCCCGCTCCGGTGAGTTGGGCTTGAGCAGTCTGACTTCCCTCAAAAACCATCAAATGAGGGAATTTTTTCTCGGCACAAATAATGTTCAGATTAATTGAAATAAAAAAAAAAAGGAAAACTCAAACGTCTGACAAAATTGTTGCAACTTCAACACAGCCGGGGATAGCATTTAAAGATTGCAGCAACTAAGTAGATATGCGCTGGGTACTGTCACTTGTTGCAGTCAAAGTGTCCCAGGCAATTTGAATGTAGACGGATGGGGTTAAGTTTGGTGTACTTTCCCTGGACAGACAGTGTTACCCAGACACAATTTTCTATGCCGATCAGAGCTACGAAGAAGTTAGGTTCAGGCTTATATCGGTTATATGACATTTTGAACCTCAATCATATAAGTGATGGTGCAGGGAAATAAGTCCCCAGGAACTAAGTCCACTGAGGGACTTAGTTCCCACCTAATGGGAAATAAAACCACTTTCGTGAAGTGGACTTAGTTCCCATGTAAGGTGGGAACTAAGTTCACTTTCTTATGGGAACTTAGTACACATTCAAAAATAATAAGAGGGGACTAACTTCCAACATTTAGAATTGGATATACTTTTGTTTAAATAATCATGGCGATTTTTCTATAACTACTTTCAGAGTCTTGCAAGCTGAATTTTTTAAGTTTTATCCTCTATGACAAAATACTCTCTTCGAATATCAGTTAGCAAGACTCTGAAAATAATCAAAGAAAAATTGCGATGATTTTTGGCGCATATAGCTACGGCGTCAAACTTCAAGTCATTCTGTTAGTCAAGCAAATGATGGGAAGTTGTCAACAAGTCTTTCGGTTTGAAGTGATACACCGAAAATAAAACCCTGGTGCGGCTTAAACATTTTTTTTTTTTTGTCAATATACGTTCGACAAAATGTTTCTATTGATAAACAAAATATTAGTAAGATTTGCTTTGCCCTAAAACGTTTGATGGGATTATAAAAAAAAAATGGTTGTTGTAACAAAAATCGTTTCTTAAATAATAATGACTAGGTTCGCCCAGTGGTCGAAAATCGACCACATAGTTTTTACACTATCATCATAAACATAAAATTGGTGTAGCAATATTTGACTTGAAGCGAATTTTACTACCTGTCTTTAAATAAACAATTCGTAATAGATACTGATCGTATTCGGGTCAATTCTGGAATAAACATTAGTAGCTTATATTGTACTAAACTTTTTCAATGTTGAAAAAAGATAGTACTAAAATTAAAGAAAATGTAGGTAGGTACCTATTGCATTTTGTTTCATGTTTCTGTATATTCAAGAATATTTTTAAGTTTTTGCTTGAATGCAGTTGAAGTGGTTGCAGCTGAATTTGATGATGCTGCAGTTGATGCCAGAAACTCGATTAAGTAAAGAGTAGTTGACTTTCGGTTGAAATCTTGAAAGACTAATCCCGTATTTCTTAAAAGAAAATCGCGAAAAAACAGCAATGAAAATATCTGCGCACAATTAAAGGCAAATTTTCTCTTAGGCTGCTTCCACACCGGATGGAACAAAACGCCTTAGACAAACAAAACTGTTTTTCTGTGTGTTTCTAGAATCTAAACACACACATTTAAATACGTGGGCCCGCACTGAATAAGGCAAAACAAAGCAAGAAAACCAAATAAGGCGTTTTGTTCCATCCGGTGTGGAAGCTCCCTTAGACTCATTTTTGATGAAATGAAATTGGTAATGCTTTTCTCCACTTTGTCATTTTTTACCATTATTTGTAAAAATAAATTATAAGCACCCGTCAGAAGTCTATTGAAATGTGATTCTACAAAAGATTTCTGCTAACTTTTTTAATAGTAGGTTCCTACTAACTCAATTCTCAATCAATTCTTACCACAAAACTCAAATGTTCATCCATACCGAACTTGAGAAGTGAACATTTTCCCAAATTTCCCCTTTTCCAGGGGTGGAAAAATGTATATCTACTCTTTGTACACGCCAGCGACCACGTTTTTTTTGAAATCAGTCTATCGACAGTCTTGTGTCTTGTGTCGATAGACAATTTTAGAAGCAGGGGTATATTAATTGTTTGAAATGCACGATTAAGTTTGGACTATATATGTCCGTCCGAACTTAATGGAACTTTGCACGCGCAAGTTTACAGGATATATTTAGTTCTCTTTGCGACACAATATAGAGTTTTGCGACAACAAATCAATCTAAAAAAAAAACGTGTGTGCAATTTAAACAATTAATATACCCTTACCTCCGAAAATGTCTCTATCGATTGACACAACACACAAGACTGATTTAAACACAGCATCGTCGCTGCCGTGGCGTGTGCAAGGAATACACATTTTTCAACTCCAGAGGAAAGGGAAACTTGGGAAATTTTGCACTTCTAAAATGTTTATGGCTGATCAGGAAATCGAATGGGCGAATCGCGAAGGCGAAATGTACTTTCATTCATCAAACTAATCCAATCACTCCTGCGCATATTCTCTTCTCTTCATCATTCGCTCAAGACACATCATTCCATTTACCCCTCCCGAAGGTATTGGTGGTATAGAGAAAAGAGTTACACCGCAATAATAGCATATAGAAACGTTCTCTGAGTGTGATTCTCTTTTTAAATTTCTGATTCACATTCATACAGGAACAGAAAACAAAAACAAAGACAAAACCTTCTTCCGGATACGTGCCCCATTTTGTTTCGGTCACAAGACTTTCGACTTGAAAAAATGTCCCGCAAACTTGCATATTCCCGAAACAGACCCAGGTAACTTCATCTCCAGAAACCAACGGAGGAAACTTTTAATTTATCTGCTTGTTTTCCTTTCAAAGGCAAAAGGGTCCGAATGAATCGGCAAACGAAAAAAAAAATAGTTCATCGATAACAAATCCTTGAGAGGATTTAAATTCGCTTCAGCGTTTGGTTATCCTTATCCTCATAATATAATAGAAAGGGCTTAGTCCACTACAACATCTGATTCTATTAAACTATCCATTCGTACCGAGGACAAGTACAGTACAGGTTGAACGAAGTGTTTTACAAACGGAAACGACTCATATAAGTGGTATTTAAGGTTTTATGTGCTCCATTATGATCGAAATAACTTTGTAGATATCGTGGGGGATGGAGAGAAACAGAGGAGATCACGCAATCTGACAATGTAATTAATAAACTTATATTTGTTCATATTCTGTTATAAATTACTATAACTACCAACATACCAATTCCAGAAGCGAGATTAGGGGCAATGAACGATTTCAGTGCTACATAGCAAAGGATTCAATTCATATACGAGTATGATAAATTGGTAATGCAACATTCGATATGAACAATTTAGATATATTTACAAAGAACCCCCGAATGCAACAATGGAAAAGTCAGTTTTCAAAATGTTTATGCAAAAATTGAAAAATAGAAAAACAAACTCACCAAAGTAAAACCGATTTAAATTCAAATCAGTACAGGCGTAACAATGATATGTACATCGGATAACGGGACACTCGCGCGAGCAAGAAAAGACGAGAACAATCGAAACACTGCGTCGCAATTCAAAATCAGATTCCAATTCACTAAAATTCTCTTATCGCGGGATTCACTTATAAGGGAAATCGCTTTGAAACACTTTAACTTCAATCGCGAATAATACTAACTTTATAGAACTCGTAAAACTACAATAAAAAGAATGAATTTACAATTTTAAATCAATTTTCTTGCTTTTAAACGACCGAACGACACGAAATCGAAATCTTTCGCACTGGCGGAATACACACAAACGTATGCAAAATGCAAGTGCGCTCTAAAACTGATACGTTCCACACAATCTGTCAGCACAGACGTAACAGTGATACATCGGATAACGGGACACTTGCGCGAGCAAGAAAAGATGAGAACGATCGAAACACTGCGTCGCAATTCAAAATCAGATTCCAATTACTAAAATTCTCTTATCGCGGGATTCACTTATAAGGGAAATCGCCTTGAAACACTTTAACTTCAATCGCGAATAATACTAACTAATAATTACTAATAAAAAGAATGAATTTACAATTTTAAATCAATTTTCTTGCTTTTAAACGACCGAACGACACGAAATCCAACCGAACCGAAAACGAAAGCTTTCGCACTGACGGAATACACACAAACGTATGCAAAATGCAAGTGCGCTCTAATAAGCTGATACGTTCCACACAATCCAAATCACGATCCAAAGCCAGTAGAACTGTTTCCTCGAAAATGCATTTGGGAATCTGTAATCACATTTGACAACAATTCGGTGAAACTGGAATTTTAATATTTTATAATATTTATATATATATTATAATTTTATATTTATATATTAATTGGTGTAGCAATATTTAACTTGAAGCGAATTTTACTATCTGTCTTTAAATAAACAATTCGTAATAGATACTGATCGTATTCGGGTCAATTCTGGAATAAACATTAGTAGCTTATATTGTACTAAACTTTTTCAATGTTGAAAAAAGATAGTACTAAAATTAAAGAAAATGTAGGTAGGTACCTATTGCATTTTGTTTCATGTTTCTGTATTTTTTATATTTTTTATTCAAGAATATTTTTAAGTTTTTGCTTAAATGCAGTTGAATTTGATGCTGCTGCAGTTGATCTTGAAAGACTAATCCCTTATTTCTTAAAAGAAAATCGCAAAAAAACAGCAATGAAAATATCTGCGCACAATTAAAGGCATATTTTGTCTTAGACTCATTTTTGATGAAATGAAATTGGTAATGCTTTTCTCCACTTTGTAATTTTCTACCATTTTTTATAAAAATAAATTATAAGCACCGCCAAATCTACCTGTTATGGACTTCACTTCAGAAGAAAGGTTATTCCGTCCGAAGTCTATTAAAATGTGATTCAACAAAAGATTTCTGCTAACCTTTTTAATAGTAGGTTCCTACTAACTCAATTCTCAATCAATTCTTACCACAAAACTCAAATGTTCATCCATACCACATCTGAGAAGTAAAAATGTTCCCAAATTTCCCTTTTCCCAGGGGTGGAGGGACTTTCCTGACTGACTTAAATTTGGTGGGCTTACTTGGCAAGTTTTATTTTTATTACGCTAAATTCGAGTGGTTTTAAAAACTTGATCAGTGAACCCACCAAATTTTAGTCAATAATGATTAAATAAGAAAATGTCTCTCTTAATTCGTAGTTAATTCAGTATTAAACCTTAATAAAGTAAGAACTTAGTGTTCTTTTACATGTCGGTACTTTCCACGACTGACTTTGATACATACAGGTTTTTTTTTATAGAAGAACTCTCCGGTTCTTTTTTTATAATTTATGTTTTTGGTCTGATACTTATCTCCACGTACCCAATATACACGATTAATCGTACTCACACATTATCCGTTCGCACGTTTCACATTTCATATGCGTGGGAAAGTGGTGGGAAACATCTTAAACTTCTATGCACTGTATATCAGCTTAATGTACAAATTCCACAGCAAATATCGAAAAATACAAAAATTAAAAAAAAAAATGCTAAAACAGCATCTGGCATTTTTCTTTTTTAAAAAATGCTTTCAAATCTTCGAAAATGCTAGATCTATCATTAAAAATGCCAGAATGGCATCACTGGACAGGCGAAAGAAAAATTTGACTAATCGAATTAGAATTACTCTTGGGCATTTTCTCTTTTCTCTTCCTTCGCTTAACTGCCACCATTCGTCGGTGACTCCGGCCGAGGAGATTATTGTGGTTGTTGTAATCAAGGTAATTTAAAACACTATTTTACCTATTTTGCAAATCCTTTTTGGAAATTATAATATTTTTCGACCGATCTATGAGTGGCACGCTTCAAATTGGTAAAAAAATAAATCCAATTGGTATTCATTTAGTAGGTTAAATATGTTCTAGGTAGATGATTACTTACTTACTTACTTACTTAGGTGGCGCTACAGTCCGGGGTGGACCTGGGCCTCAACCAATACGCCTCTCCAGTTAGCGCGATCTTTGGCTAACTGCCTCCAGTTGCGCACTCCAAGTTGGTTGAGGTCCCCTTCCACTTGCGCGCGCCACCTAAGGCGAGGTCTTCCTCTACTGCGTTGTCCCTCCGGGTTAGAATCGAAGACTCTTCGGGCCGGAGCGTTGGTGTCCATTCGCTCTACATGTCCCAGCCATCTTAGACGACTGATGCGTACTTTTCTGACTAGGTCGATGTCGCTGTACAGCTCGTAGAGTTCGCTGTTAAATCTTCTCCTCCAAAGCCCGTCAACGCAAACGGGACCAAAAATCACTCGAAGAATTTTGCGTTCGAAGCGACCAAGAAGATCCTCATCCGTTTTTGCTAGGGTCCATGCTTCTGCGCCATAGAGCAGGACAGGGATGATGAGAGTCTTATATAGAATCTCCTTAGTGCTTCTTGACAAGGCCTTACTAATCAATTGCCGTCTTAGGCCAAAGAAACAGCGGTTGGCAAGTGTGATTCTTCGTTTGATTTCTGATGTGATGTCGTTATCAGAGTTTATAGCGGAGCCGAGGTAGACAAAGTCCCTAACTACCTCAAAGTTATAGCTGTCTATCGTGACGTTCTGCCCGATTCGTCGATGTCGTGTGTCCCTTCTTGTTGACAGCATATATTTTGTTTTACCCTCATTCACCACTAAACCCATTTTTGCCGCTTCTGTACTAATACTTGCAAACGCACCAGTGACAGCTCGCTGTGTTGTACCAACAATGTCAATGTCGTCAGCGTATGCAAGCAGTTGCACAGACTTATAGAAAATTGTGCCTCTGGTGTTGGCTTGTGAGTTTCGCACAATCTTCTCAAGAATGATGTTGAAGAAGTCACATGACAGCGCATCACCTTGTCTAAATCCTTTTTTGACATCAAAGGTCTCGGTGAGATTGTTTCCGACCTTTACGGAGCAGCGAGCGTTCTCCATCGTCATTCTGCACAATCTGACAAGTTTGGCAGGGATGCCAAAACTAGACATGGCTCTGTATAGCTCGTCTCTATAAACGCTGTCATATGCGGCCTTAAAATCGATAAAAAGATGGTGAGTATCGATCTGGTATTCTTGGGTTTTTTCCAGGATCTGCCGTAGTGTGAATATTTGATCGGTCGTGGACTTACCGGGCCTAAAACCGCACTGATAGGGACCTATCAGATCGTTGACGAATGGTTTCAGGCGTTCACACAATACAGCAGACATGATCTTATACGCAGTGTTCAGGAGACTGATGCCTCTGTAGTTGGCGCAGTTTAGAGGGTCTCCTTTCTTGTGGATCGGGCAAACAATGCTGAGGTTCCATTCATCAGGCATACTTTCCTCTAACCAAATCTTGGAGATGAGTTGGTGTATGCACTCTACCAAGTCATCTCCGGCTGCCTTGAAGAGCTCGGCAGGTAAGCCGTCTGGACCAGCAGCCTTGTTGGATTTAAGCTTAGATATTGCTATCCTCACTTCATTTTGGTCAGGTGGACGGAAATCTTGGCTGTCATCGTCCAGGTTGAATGGATCGTTCTGCCTAACAGCGGAATTTGTGTCGTCTTCGCCGTTTAGCAGTCTGCAGAAATGGTTTTTCCATGTCCTCAGCACCGACTGTGACTCTACTACAAGGTTTCCTTGCTCGTCTCTACAGGTCTCCGTTCGGGTCTTGTTGCCATGACACGTTCTTTTTACCTTTTGGTAAAACTTCCGAACATTGTTCCTGGAGTAACACCTCTCTATATCCTCGATCGCGCGCTTCTCATGCTCTCTCTTTTTTCTCCGGAGAAGCCGATGTTCTTCCCTCCCTTTTTGCTCGTAGAGCTGACGAGCTGCTCTCGTCCTTCTATGCAGCGACGCTTCGTATGCACTTTGTTTTGCTGCATGTGCTTGCCGGCACTCTTCGTCAAACCAGGGGTTTCGAGGGGGTGGGCTGGTGAAACCGAGCACATCAGTTGCGGCGTTTTTGATGGCTTCTTGGCATCGGCGCCACTGGTCTTCGGCACTTGATGCTGGCAGCATAGGACTTCTCGAGAGGTTGAGGGATACGCGATCGGCAAAGGTTCTGGCGGTTTGTTGCGTTTGTAGTCGTCCAACGTTAAATCTCCTCACAGTATTTTCTCGTTGTTGTGGCGTCTTGGATATCCGCATCCGTACCTTGGCTACAACAAGGTAGTGGTCCGAGTCTATGTTGGCCGCTCGGAAAGTTCGGACATCTAGAATACTGGAGGAGTGCCTTGCGTCGATCGCAACGTGATCAATTTGGTTGACGGTTTGATGATCAGGTGACCGCCATGTTCCTTTGTGTATATTGAGGTGAGGAAACCGTGAACTAGCTATGGTAACATTACGTCCCGCAGCAAAATCAATCAGCCTAAGTCCGTTTCCAGACGTGGTGTCGTGTAGGCTGTGTTTTCCGATTGTGCTACCAAAGATGTCCTCCTTTCCTATTTTGGCGTTAAAATCACCCAAGACGATTTTAACGTCATGCTTAGGACATTGCTCATATGTTTTGTCGAGGAGCTCGTAGAAACATTCTTTGGTAGCATCGTCTTTATCTTCTGTGGGGGCGTGAGCGCATATCAGGCTGATGTTGGCGAATTTAGCCTTGATGCGGATAGTTGTAAGGCGTTCACTAACGTGTCGAAAGCTCAAGACTTCTTGCCTAAGTCTGCCGCTTACAACAAATCCGCATCCAAATAGACGCTGCTTTTGTTCTCTGTAGCAGTCACCGTAGTAAATGTCACAGTTTTTCATCCTCCTTTTGCCCGGCCCATCTCACCGCACTTCCTGGATGGCGGTGATACCTGCTTTGTAGCAGTCTAGGGCCTCCGCTAGTTGTTCGGCTGCACGCGGTCTGTTCAGAGTTCGAACATTCCACGTGCAGATCCGAACGTCATTGTCCTTTTTTCGTTTTGCAGGGTCGTCAACAGTGAATCCGTCCTTATCCGAGGCTTTTGGTTGCTTCGCAACAGTGCTTTTTTTCCGTGGTAGGGTAGTTAACCCCACGCACAACCCCCAACCTGGAGGACCAGGCCCTTTCTGTAACCCCTTGGGCAAAAGGAGCCGGAATATTCCGGAGTCAGTAACCCGCTGCGGGGATGTGAGAGCTGCCGTTGACCCATTAAGGGCTCTTCCGCCACCATCTCTATTTCAACACCCTGACTAGTGCTGAAAAATCCTCAATGACCTCAGCTCCAAATACGTCGAAGTAGCTCATTGAGGTATCTGCCATGTTGACTGTTGACGCCACCGTTAATTCAGCCATGTGAATTCATCCGCCGTACGTCCTCTTTCTGAGGGGCTCATGTAAGACCTCTGAGACTCGATCAGGCAGTCATTCCGACAGAGCATTATAGTGTTGCTATTTTCTTCGTGTTCAACACTCGCGCTTATAAGTTTAGCAAGTCATGCCCGGAAGGACAAGACCAGTACCCGGTGGCTACCACGCGGAGGTAAAATAAGCACAATTGATGTGTATGAACAGTTACAACGACTGGGCATCGCCAAGTTGACGCCAATCAGTGCCTACCCTATTCATACAACACCCAACCACCAGGTAGATGATTATTTTAACAAAATAGATGTGCCAATTCAACTATTGCTGTTTTGTCAAATTAACAATTAACTGTGGCTTTTAAAAAAGAAATTTATGAATGTCGTTTTTATCTTTTTGTTAAATTAAAAAAAAAAAAAAAAAAAAATGTTAATAATATCGAAGTAGTTTGTCAATTTAGCTATTGCATTTTGTTTAATTAACAGCAAATATTGTTGATTGTACAGAAATAATTTCTCACTACTGACATTGTGTTTTTTTGAATATAAATAAACAGATTGCTGGTTACATTGCAATATTTTGTGAGCTCCAGCATATTTATTTGGTGATTCAACAACAGAATTGTTGAGTGAACAGAAAGAATGTGTCAATTCTTTATTTATTGTTCTAATAAATGAATTCAACTAATACTTATACTCACTAACAGATATAGCTTGAAACAATTCAACATTTGGAGAGTTTCTGAGGAATTTATCAAAACGCGACAGGCTATAAGATCAGCGTTGGTTTTCTGCATTTGCATATTTAACAAACGCAATCGTTGGATCAACAAAAAACAATTTGTTAATATTACGAATGGTATTTCCATTCAAAAATATTCGCACAATAAATAAAAGGATTCCAAAGCATTGGACGTTCCTTACATTAAACGAATGCATTCGTAATATTAACTATTTTTTTTGTTGAATCAACCAATGCGTTTGTTGAATGTACAATTTTCTAATTCATACAAACTGTCAGTCGTGTTTCAGACATAGGGAACTGTGCAGCGGACAAAGTAGTAAGACCAGGCTTCTTTTTTCTTGGAAATAAAATACAAGCTTGCATTTTAAAGAAACCTCTCTCACGCGGACCTAGTTGGTTATGAAGTGAATAGAGAAATGCAAACTCTGGACGTAAAAATATCCCAACGGCTGAAAGGGCTCAAATTCTAAGGTCGATATCTTTTATTAAGGGCCACTATATATATATATATATACCTAATATGCGCTTAGTAGAGATTTCCGTTGCAAGGACTTTTGAAAAAGCGTCGTTCGTTTACTGTGCCATCACAGCCCGAAAAGACGAAAGCCACTAATTTATCATTATTGCCCACTAATGAGCACTTGTGGCGCCTATCGTTACCGATGTTAGCCAGTCACAGCATATAGAATAATCCCGCGGCAGATATTGTTCACCCCAATCGGCAGCGCCCGGCCACAGTTCCACAGTTCCACAGTACTTTCGCTAGCACGCCACTGTCCACTGTCTCTGTTGTTGCTTATCGCTCAAGAATGAAGTAGGTAAATGAATGACTATGCCATCTCATTTTATATTTTTGTTACAGTGTCCTTGTACGTAGGTATCAGTAGGCATAGTCGAAAGAGAAAACGAGTGTATGGCGTTATTTTGTACTACCGATTGCGCCACAAGTGCCTCACTCTGTGCAGTTACGTCACAACTCCCAACATAATGTGGGAAATTGATCCAACCCAGTAAAAGTTCGTCAGTTGGTACCAAACTTGTAGATTTTGTAAGGGTTCCGACAGAATTGCATGGAAGTATGTTTAAAAGGCTTAAGACTTAACGGCATACAACCCTCAAAAATAAAAAAAAAAAAAAAACAAAAAAATTGAAAGGCCATTCTCAACCAAAAACCATACCTCACTCATTGGCGAAACCCCATCACTTGCTACAGCGACAAAAAGTATCTCTTTACCACAACTCACAGTAGCCATACACGTGCGCAGCAGTTGTAAAAAAGCAGAAGCTCTCACCCATTAACCACATCAGTCTTTGTCCCGCGCCGCCAGCCATAATCAGCTCACTTCATATGCAAATACCCAGTCAATCAAAGCACGGTGGCAACAAGTAAAAAAGTAGACAAATCACTCTGACCCGAACCACCAAAACCACCTGGCCTGGTCATGGTATCTGTATAGCAGCCGTCCCGAAAATCAATCAATTTCACAAGCCATTTGATTCATTTAGCCCGAATGGGCCAACAAATCTTGATAACGTAACCAAAAGCCCGCCCGTCCGCCCAAACGGTGATTCAATTACATTCATTCACTGTTCACCGTTCACTCTCACTCATCTCAACAGCACCACCACCGCATACCATCATCAAACATTTTTTTTCCACAAGCACCACTGTCATTCGCTTATCTTCGAATTTTGATTGACTACCGCACATTTACACACTATCTATCCACCAAGGAGAGAGGAAAATACAAATTGGCCCCGGAACAAACAACACACATGCATGGCTGTGTGTGTGCCCGTTGTCGCCATCGTCTCTCTGACGCTTGCACGTCAAACTTCAGCCAGCAACAAACGGCCAAAGCTCAATCATTCATCATCGATGTATCCATACGTATCTATCTATCTATCTATCTATCATCTGCTACTGCTGCAAAATTGATCGATAATTAATCCATCAAATCTATACAGTGGTGCCGCCGCCAGGGCCAGCGCGTATTAACCAGCCACCCTCGCCTGTAAAAAAGAATCCGTCAGTCAAACGACAAAAAAAAAAAAATTCCTCTTCCCCCAGTCGCCGGTGATTTACCTGTAGGATCGACGACATCACACCGCACCGCACTTACATCGATGAACTATCGTAGATACCTATACACAGGCCATCTATTGACATCATCATCGTTGTCGTCGTCATTCGGTCGTTGTTCATCAAAATGCGAATGACAAAAAATTGTGTGCAAACGACGGAGTTTCGACAGCCAGACGGAAACGACTGTTAAACGGTTTGAAACTGTCAATCAGAGCTAAAAAAACTGATGATGAATCTGAAAAACGCATCACTGTCAGAGCAAGGAGGAGTATGACGACGACGATGATGATGATGATGGGCACATGACATCCGGCGCGCTGTGATTGAAGCCAAGGAAGCCAACAACTTGTCGTTCGAGTATTATTTGACAAATGAAGAGAACTGATGTAGATGCTCATTGACAATCACAGAGGAGAATATTTTCAGCACGACTGGCGCGGAATTGTATGCATGAACGATTTGATGGATTATCACGTGATGAAGAGGAAACTGTCTGATGACAGTGCCGACTGAAATAAAAGTCCAAATAGACCTAGAGGACAGCCTAAAGACTGTAAAAATCCACAAGAAAGTTGTGGCAGACAACATTTGCATGTGTTCCTTATTTTTCTTGTGAAATTTGACAACTTGTCGACGCCGAAATTTTTGAGATAATATATTGTGGCGAAGTTGTTTCTTAGAGGTCACTTGTGGCGGAATATTTAACATCAAGCCACGTCATGCGGATGTATTCTCTTTGGGCGTGTGTCTCTTGTTACGTAGCCTTGTATTTCCTTTCAGCGAGCAACTAATTCAACTTTGGGTTTTTGACTTATCTTATGCGTTCTCACGTTCGAATCCGCGGTTTTTTTACACTAAAACCCGACCTAAGGTCTCTGTAGTTTCAAAAAATGTATATCCAAATTTCGCATCTTATTGAAGTGAAAAATGTTGATTTTATTTGACTTGATTGACGCAAGTTCTTATTCTACTCGAATATATTAACATACTCTGACAGCTGACATGGGCTTGTTGTACAAATGACCACCGAAAGGCTGGGCCAACCTACGGAATATATGCGAACCGAAATCTGTATTGAATGGGAGTCACACTTTTTGACTTTATTTGACTGGTCTGAGAGGTGGGCGATTGAGGTTAAATTTTCAACAGAGCTTGTGTTTGTAGTGAACCCTTATTCAGTCAGAATTTCTAACCAAATTACACAGTATCCACGTTCGGAAAACTGCATCAAAAGTCAGTCAGTCACAATTATTATTATTGATTTTGTTTGACTTGTCTGACGCGAGTATTTATACTACTCGAAGGCATTAACTCCAACAGCTGATATAGGGTTTTTTGTACGAAATAATATCCACGGAAATGCTGGACCATTTTACGGAACATATGCGAACCGAAATCTGCATTGAATGGGAGTCACACTTTTTGACTTTATTTGACTGCTCTGAGGTGGGCGATTGAGATTTAATTTTTAACAGAGCTTGCGTTTGCAGTGAACCCTTATTCAGTCCAAATTTCTAACCAAATTACACAGTATCCACGTTCGGAAAACTGCATCAAAAGTCAGTCAGTCACAATTATTATTATTGATTTTGTTTGACTTGTCTGACGCGAGTATTTATACTACTCGAAGGCATTAACTCCAACAGCTGATATAGGGTTTTTTGTACGAAATAATATCCACGGAAATGCTGGACCATTTTACGGAACATATGCGAACCGAAATCTGCATTGAATGGGAGTCACACTTTTTGACTTTATTTGACTGGTCTGAGGTGGGCGATTGAGGTTAAATTTTCAACAGAGCTTGCGTTTGCAGTGAACCCTTATTCAGTCCGAATTTCTAACCAAATTGCACACTATCCACATTCGGAAAACTGCATCAAAAGTCAGTCGCAATTATTGATTCTGTTTGACTTGTCTGATGTAAATTATATTCGAGTATTCGAAGTTGAATTTCGGGAAGTCAGAGCTTTGCAGTGGGCCTTTAGTCTGTATGTACAGCTGCGCAAACACCATTAGCAAGGTTGACATATTCCAATCACAAATAGTGCACCAGAATGTGGGTTTCAAAATGTGGGTTCCAAAATGTAGGTTCCTGAATGTAGGTTCGCCTTAAAGAGCAGCGCCCATCATTTTCGGTTGCATCTGTTACCCAGATTGGCATGCATTTTTTCTGACAACTGTGTGGGGATTTTCCACTTACCAGCTCTACAAAATCGGGCGCTATTTCCAATAGTTAAATCGCAATATAGGTCAAGACAAAATTTGGTTTTATTTTCACTTTTCAAATCGAAATAAAGCCAAAGAAAAAATCAGCTTCGTTAAATAACTTAGCTCTAAATGGACTCCCCATAAAATACCGTCAAAAACACTAAGAAAAACTACAGGTCCATACGTAAGGCTGCATTTTTTCAGAGCGACACCCACCTATCCCAATCCAATTAACTTCAGTCATCAATCATGCCATTAAAAAAAAAAAACGAGAACATTCCCTCACTCGCTACATAATATTTTTCCAGAATGAACTTTGATTATAATTTAATTCAATGGCAATAAAATTAAAATTTAGCAAATCATCAGAGCAGTCTGTATGTGGGTGTTCACACACCCTCGCTTTAGCTTTGTGAAATCCACTCAAACAATGTGTCGGCAATAAATCCACCTCCGTTCTATATCAGAGCCTAATGATCGAATGCTGGCAATCAACTTGCCACATACACACATTGACTCAGATTATGTGAGTGTGTGGCTAATTATTGTGGCCCACTTGTGAACGCATAAATAATTTAATAATTAAAAAAAAACGACGAACTCTTTCAAGCGTTTCGAGGAATTTTCTCCGTTGTGTGGCGAATTGATTTACGGATTTGAATATATTTTTTTTTTTCGAATTATATTGCTTAAAATTTTGATTTCGATTCTGCAAAGGAAATAACTTGTGATGTCCTGAATTCGATTACAAGTGAATCACACTTGCAAATTTATCCACATCAAACGCTTCATCCATCCGCCCGTGTATCAATTTATACCCTCCCCAAATACTAGAGGTCAACATCACTAAAATAATACAACACAATTTGATTACAGGATTAGCCCGGGAATTTACATAAATTATGTATCTCTGCTGACACAAAAAAAAAAAAAAGAAGAAGAAGAGAATTCAAACAAACAAACATCCGCCAGCAAAAAAAAAAATCTATCCCCATACTTATGTCACGCACTCACACACAAAGCTCATAAATCAACAAAACAAAAATTTATATAATTTGCTTTGTTGTCAGATTCAGTTTCGGCTGCACGCATCCCATGCTGTCAGCGAAGAGAGACGCACAAATATCCTGACATTGTGTCGCCTCAAACGCAATAATCTATAGGCACCTATCTGCAGTCAGGACTAAATAAAACAAACAAAAAATACTCACACTCAGCTAGCGCTGAAATGCGCACAACAATCAGTAGGATTCAATAGGTATACGCACCCTGCGGTAACTTTGATGACAATTTGACTAAAATTTAAATAAATTTTCTATTTTTAATTAATAAATGTCAACTGTGGGTATTTTATTTATTTTTCATTTAAAATATTTATACACGGATGAATTGTATCTATGTGCGATAGGGATTTCGGTAATGCGGGATTTGGATAGTCTGTCATCATAGGGTAAGTTGGGTGTTGTTTTTTTCTTTTAGTGATAAGTTGCAATGAAACATTAGGAGAGCTAGGGTTTTACAAATTTTTACAAAAAAATAATTCCAGGGAAAAAAAATGAAAGGGGAAAGATTGGGGAGAAAAAAAAAATCATAAGCGTGCACATTCAAATTACTGAGAATAAAAAAGTCTAAGTCTAAGTTTGTTAAGTTTCAAGCGACTTTTGGGTATGAAAATCTGGGACTGCTAGGCTAGTACCTACCTCACATCTGGAAATAATGTCCGTTTAATCCGTTTTCATTTGTCCAAATAAATAGATCTCATACAAGGGAATAAGTGAGAGAAGATCACCGTGGGTCCTATATGTACCTGTCAACTATATATTTGACAGATAGGTGGTGCTTCATTCAGAAATGGACCTGTATCCAATCTGAATAAATACGGCTCTCCAGTTAGACACTCCACGTTCTTTGAGATCACAGTGTCCGTGTTCATGTGCTTGTGCATCCATTTAAGGCTCGGAATCAGCGTTGTGCGGAAGTACCCAATTGTGTAATTGGGCTATAGAATTTCAACTTTGGCTGATTGGTTGGAGCCAAGGAAAAATAGCTCGCATTTGTATCAAAACTTAAAAATCATTTTCTTTAAAAAAAAAATGTTGAAAAATAAAAACACATAATTAGAAAAATAGAATTTCCTCGACTGTACGCCGTCACGAAAAAATAGCTGGTTAAAAGATTCACCAAGTGAACGCACCCATAAATTTTGCATTTATTTTTTTAAGAAAATACAAAAAAAAAAATCCCTTCTCATTTTCATTTAACTAAAAAATGTGTAACTTGTGTGGAATGGCTCGGAAAGTGGCTCAACTTCGAAATTTCTTCGGAAAAACGCTGCTCGGAATATAAGACCCTGTGGAACCCCAATGTCCAGTCGCGCAACTTGTCATCAAAGCCGACTGATTTGGAATATTTGTTTTTACCCGGTTGACACTTGACAGTAGAGTACGCAGATTTTTTTTAAGGGACTGAGACTTAGTTTGTGATGAAATGTTTGCCAATGGAATCCATCAAAGACTTTTTCACAGCTTTCTGAGCGTCTGAGCTGTTTTGCTAAAAGTTTGGGGGTGGGGCTGGGTATTGGTTCGCAAGCTGTTAGCATTATTCAAATCTCGTTAAAGCTAACAGACCCGAAAATCGCTTCAAAGCATTACAAAAAATTCAAATAGGTCCTGCAAATCACAATCTTCCAACATTTATGTAGTCTTTTCATATATCTTTTTTTTTTTAATTAAAATTCTATTTTATTTAAACATCAAATTAAATCCAGCACCAGGTTGCAACAAAGCGCAAAAATAAATAGAATAACTATTTTTCATTCCGCTCTCTAACCAATATTGTCATCATTATCATCAGGCTTACGCGAGGATAAATCAAACCCACACATGTATGGCTCCCCCCGCAATCAAACACACACACGCAGTAATAATTAATCAATTTAAAATGTTTAACAAATAAATTAGTTTCGAGTCGAAATTTGCATATCAATTTGACTCTTTCTATTTTTGCAGTTATTTTCGGTTCTTTTTTCGCCGGATGCCTGTTGTGTGTGCATAGTCCTGATGGCTTTCTGATAATAGATGCGGGACTATGCAGGAAATCAGACAGACCCCCTCGCATTCATACACTATACACGGGGCAATCGTCGTCAAACGCATTTAATCTGCTTTTTTTTTTTTCTATCATATGAAATGGATTTAAACTAATTGCATAGTCAAACAATGGTCGTTAGCAATCATCGAAATAACTGACCATAAAATCGTCACAATCGAGCCTGGATATGGGTGCGGAAAAAATGGGGTAGGGTCTGTAAAAGAACAAGGGAGAAAAAAAAATATTCAATAACATCACCACTAGTGTGTTTTATTTCAGAGTTAGGAGCTAAATGGATTTAAGTGAAAATCTGTTTCAGGGGACAAAAAGTTGTTGTTTTGATTTAGATCTAGCTTGTCGTTGGTAGCTAGTTTTTGTAAGTAAATTAAGTGGAACTGGTGGCGCAAATTTTTTATGAAGGGGAAATGTGGTTTGGTTAGAAAATTTGATGAATTTGTGTTATTTTATTTAGACCTTTCAGAGTCATGTCAGGGAATGGAGTTGGCTTTAGGAAGCTTCTGAATTACGTTACTGTAATTACTGCACAAATAATAATGGGAGTGGTAGTGGTTACTAAGTGAACAGTTTCAAGTTAAAGCCAACGAACTTAATTTGAACTGCTGATGGACGTCCGAGAGTGTAGTTACCCTCAGCTTCTCCATTTAGGCGACTTAATACGACATCAAATTGTAGGTGACTCCCATCGACCCACCATTATTTCTGAGTCTAATCAGGACAACAGGACAACAGGGGCCTATAACACAATACAACATGTGCTTGTTAAACAAGTGAAATTTGACGACTGTTGAAAATTTGTGTAACACGTACTAACAAGACTGGTTAGTTGTTTTCAACAGTTGTTGAATTTCACTTGTTTAACAAGCACTTGTTGTGTTGTGTTATATCGGTCCCTGGTTTGTTGAACCAACTATATTTATTTAATTTGTCATTTTTTTGTCCTCTAAGCTCCAAGTCTTGGCGCTTTTATGGAACAGTTTTCGTCTTTAATGGGAACTTTTCTGAAGCATTTTTTTTTGCAAGTTTTTCGGGTTTTTTCTTTTTCTTAACGCGTTCTTAAGAGATCTTTTCTGAACCTTTTCGAGAACGTTTTTTTTTTTAAGGTTTGGGAAGTTTTTTTTGAATATTTTTCGGACCTTTTCGAAGATTGTTTTTGCTCACTTTTTCCAGCTTTTACAAGTATATTTTTTAGGTTTATTTTTAAGGCGTTTCTTAGAGCTAGCTATTTATTTTCAATCTCTTCGAGAACGTTTTCGTAAGCTTTTGGAAGTTTTTATTTAAATTATGGGCTCTTTTAGAATACTTGGGGAGGCATTTTTGAAGAGTTTTTTTGCTCACTTTTCGCACATTTTGTGTATTTTTTTAGATTTTTTTTTTCAAAAACGCTTTCGTAAGATTTTAGATGATTTTATTTCATTTTGTTGGGTACATTTAGAATATTTTTGGGGACATTTTTGAAGCGTATTTTAGTCACTTTTTGCACCTTCTACAAGTGTGTTTTTTTAAGTTTATTTTTAAGGCTTTTCTTAGAACTCGTTTTATTCGAGCTCTTATTTGAACGTTTTCCACTGGGTTTTCTAAAGCAATTTTTGGCTCATTTTTCCGAACGTTCTTTGGAGAGTTTTAACACACATTTTTCTGTAGTTTTGCGAATATTTTTTTGCCGTCTTAATGCGCGATTCTTAAACTCTTTTTGAAAGTACTTTAGGGTATTTTTCGTAGCGAGTTTCTTACTTTTTCTGGAGCGATTTTTGGGACGCTACTGACTTTTTTTTGCGTGTTTTTGAACTAGTTTTAAGTAACTTCTAGAACAATATACTGGTGTTATTTTTACCTTTTGCAAGTGTAGTTTCTAAGGTTCTATTCGAAGCAATATTTTTTTTAGACCTCTTCTAGGACGATTTTCGTACCTTTTTTTTTTGGAATGTTTCATTTTCCGTAGAAACTTATGGACGTTTTCAAAACAATTTGAATTCATTGTTGAGTTTTAGGGGCGCATTTGGCGAAGTTTTAGTTTAATTTTCGGATGTTTTTTTAGGGTTTTTTTGATCATCCTAGAGGCGCTCTTTTAGCATTTTTTGGGAAGATTTTTGAGCTATTTTGTAGGCATTTTTAGGAGAATTTTTAAACCTTTTTTGGATCGCTTTTAGGAGCCTCCTTAAGGTGTTTTTTTTTCGCTTTTTTATATAGGTTTTTGGGAGATTTTTTATTTTTTATCTTTTGAGATACTATTATACTATGCTATCCTAAATCTTCTCCCTTCCATCTAATGTCCTGATCCCTATGAAAATATGAAACAAAAAATAAAATCTGTAATAAAATTAAACCAACATTTGTCAATACCTTTGAATTAAATTCGCTGTTGTCTCCCAACTACGTACCCATCTCTTTGCCACGTACCGATACTTATTTTCCCATCTGATATCCATGTAATTATATGAATTTTTCAAATTAATCCACGCACTGTCAACACACTGGACTGGCTGCTGAACTGCCATGGCAGCACTCATGTCCAAAAGCATTTACGTACGCGCTAACCTCATTTGACAAAACAAAGGGAATTTCTATATTCAATTTAATGCCAAACAGTGTTTTTTTCCCGCATTTCCGCCACCCCATACTCTTCGTCCTTAATTTCGTTATAATCTTTTGTGATATATGTCAATTATGGAATTTGTAATGCTAAAAATAATTAATCTCACAATGGATTTAAATGTTTGAACAAAAAGCCGTACACAAAAAATAGATAAAAGTACACAAAAAGTTTTTGCGCAATGAAAAAAAAAAAAAACGAGAAGGATATGGCTTGCTGACCGACCACCACCACATTCTGACACCCGCATCCCTTGACAAAACAAATTCGCATTACGAATTTGTAAATAGCAATTAAAATTTAAATATGTAAACTATTTTCAATCGCGGGTTTTTATGATTTCCCTTTTTTTTCGTCCTTTTTGTATATACCCACAATCCTACATTGCGTATAGTTTATTTCGTTCGTGAATGTTAATTTATCAGTGATTACCAACACCCGAACAGGAGAACGAAAAATCAACGCCACATCGCATTAGTACGACGAGTGGGGCTGGGAGGCTGCTATACGATTTTAAATCTATTTAGAGGATGATGTTGAAATTAATGACCAAATAACAATTGGCAAAGCGGAAAAATAAATAAATCGAAATAGAAAAAAAAAAAAAAAAAAACACAGAATAACCAATTTTACGATATTACGATATTAATTTAGACATTGAGCTGGGTGTGGGTAATAAGATAGGCGATTGGTGGTTGCGAATGCATACATGCATAGTAGGTGATGATGGCACCGTCGAGTGCAGCGACCAATTTGGTGACAGGTGGTTAAATATTTATTTTTCGTACCTATTTTAAATGAAAAATAGAACTAAAACTGCTTGCATTTGTCAGCTGAACTTTGGATTTGGAAATTTATTGCCAGTCATCGGGGGTTGGAGGAAAGTCCATTGGTCCATGGGACAGGGGTATGTAAGCAAAAAACTCTAGGCCCCATTCAATCTTACTCCATTGGGGGAGTTCAAAATACTTGAAGCGAAGCATACAACAGAAAATACAAAGCTAAACAGGCTTGTATTAAGATTTTTTCGAAAAGGCCCCCCTTAAAGGGGGCAAAGGCAAAGCGCACAAGACTGACTAATCGAGAAAGGGCACAGCGAGACACAAAAGAAAAAATAATACGCAATGCTTCAGTTCACCCTTAAGCCTACCTTCGGAAGTACTGTAAAGTATGGAGATTCTTTTATAAGTCGAACAACGCGCATGTGGAATGCATTGCCTCAAGCGGTTTTCCCCTCTCATTACACATTACTACAGCCCATAATTGTTTAAGGTCAATGTGCACCAGTACCTCTTCTTAACTCGTGCTGTGCATAAGCATTATAAGGGACAAAAGCCACTTGAGCACGAGTGCATTATAAAAGTGGTAATGGTGTTGGTCTATAATTGAGCTGTAGATGTTCTTGGTTGAGCCCCCGCAAAAATAAATATAACAACTTAAAACTGTCTATTTCAATGTCTCATTTGCCTTTATCATTTGCGAAAAGTCTAAAAATATGCCGACCTGCAAAAAAAACCTGATCAACAACAAAAGTGCCTCATCATGAAGTAATGATGGTCCTGCATGTCGTGGGGTCTCTATTTTGGGAAATGCCGAGTTATGTGCTTTGTTATTGATATCATAGAGTTGGAATGTATACCAAGAGTATGTACTATTAGAAAGTTCCAAGTAAATTTCACAAATAAAAAAGATTTTAGTGGTTGCCCCCCCTAAAAAGGGGTATTTGAAAAAAATCAATCAAGCATATCTAAGTGCGCAATTATTTTCTATTCTTAGTCCTTAGTGATCACATAAAATTGTTCATAGCTGTGGAATGTGGTTGGTTAGAAAGCCTTAAGAAAAGACCCCTCAAAAAGGGGGCACTTTGAAAGACTATATCTAAGCCCGTAAAAAGGTCTACTTCTCCTTCAACAGTCAACATTTTCAGTTATACCGCCTCTCGTTTCGTGGGTTATCAAGTCTTTATTCATATTATGATTAACCCTCCGCTCAAAAGGGAGAGGGGGGTCCTTTCCAAAAGTCGCTCTTTGCTTTCCTTAGTGATCACAAAAAACTGTACATAGCTTTGGAAGGTGGTTGGTTAGAAAGCCTTAAGAAAAGACCCCTCAAAAGGGGGGCACTTTGAAAAACTATATCTAAGCCCATAAGAGAATGTCTACTTCTCCATCAACGTGGAACATTCAACGTTTTAAGTTATAACTTTTTTGTTTTGTGGGTTATCATGTCTTTATTCGTAAGATTAACCCTCTGCTCAAAAGGGAGAGGGGGGTCCTATCCAAAAGTCGCTCTATGATTTCCTTAGTGATCACATAAAATTGTACATAGCTGTGGAAGGTGGTTGGTAAGGAAGTCTTAAGAAAAGACCCCTCAAAAAGGGGGCACTTTGAAAAACTATATCTAAACCCATAAGAGAATGTCTACTTCTCCATCAACGTGGAACATTCAACGTTTTAAGTTATAACTTTTTTCTTTTGTGGGTTATCATGTCCTTATTCGTAAGAGAAAAGGGAGAGGGGGGTCCTATCCAAAAATCGCTCTATGATTTCCTTATTGATCACATAAAATTGTACATAGCTTTGGAAGGTGGTTGGTTAGGAAGTCTTAAAAAAAGACCCCTCAAAAAGGGGGCACTTTGAAAAACTATATCTAAGCCCATAAAATGTCTACTTCTCCTTCAACAGTCAACGTTTTAAGTTATACCGACACTCTTTTTGTGGGTTATCATGTCTTTATTCGTATGGCAAGCCCTCTGCTCAAAAGGGAGAGGGGGGGTCGTATCCAAAAGTCGCTCTATGATTTCCTTTATGATCATATAAAATTGTGCATAGCTTTGGAAGGTGGTTGGTTAGGAAGTCTTGAGAAAAGACCCCTCAAAAAGGGGGCACTTTGAAAAACTATATCTAAACCCATAAGAGAATGTCTACTTCTCCTTCAACGTACAACAGTCAATGTTTTAAGTTAGACTGCCTCTCGTTTCGTGGGTTATCAAGTCTTTATTCATATTATGGTTAACCCTTCGCTCAAAAGGGAGAGGGGGGGTCCTATCCAAAAGTCGCTCTATGCTTTCCTTAGTGATCACAAAAAATTGTACATAGCTGCGGAAGGTGATTGGTTAGGAAGTCTTAAGAAAAGACCCCTCAAAAAGGGGGCACTTTGAAAAACTATATCTAAACCCATAAGAGAATGTCTACTTCTCCATCAACGTGGAACATTCAACGTTTTAAGTTATAACTTTTTTGTTTTGTGGGTTATCATGTCTTTATTCGTAAGATTAACCGTCTGCTCAAAAGGGAGAGGGGGGTCATTTCCAAAAGTCGCTCTACGATTTTCTCGTTGTCTATCAGTCACAGTAACTATTTTGTATATTAAGCAAAATAAACCACTCTAGCAAAGTCCTCTCATTTTTAAAGCAAACCATCCACTTGTCAATATTTTTTCCAAGAAGTGAAGCAGCCGCATCTACCTAGCTTCTGATCCATATCCAACCGTAATCTAAAAACATTAAAAGTAATGTCAATCGCGATGGACGTGGTGCAGCAAACAAAAAATGCATTCTAAAATGCCCCGACAATCAGCATCAGTTAAAAAAAAAAAAATTGGCCCAACATTTTCTATTCACTTCTTTTGTTTTACCGATTCATACACCATCAGGATGTGTGTGTGCCTGGTAACCGCAACGCGCAACGCCTGTCAGGTATTCAATACTGCTGCCACAATGCGTATAGCGTATGCATTCGATCGGATTTGTTATTTGTTTGAATTTTCGCCCCAAACTCATACTGCCAGTTTCTCACGGCACTGATAATGATGATGATGATGATGATGACAGTGACTATGATGATGACGTGTCGGTATAGTGTTCGTGATTCGTGGTGATAGTGGTTAGGCGAATCACTATATTGGCAGCGTATGGCGTTTATTTGTTTTCATTAATGACGCCCGATGGAGCATATTATGGAAATTATTTTAATTTAGAGGTTTTATTTGTTTTTTGTTCACGTGTGTAAAATAGACGCGCATTTTCGAAACCATCATATTTGAATTAATTTGAGTTGACACATTGGTAACCGCATTATGCAAGAGTACATGCGTTTGTGCATGCGTCAATTCAAAAGTCGAATAAACAAATTATAGAAAGTCATCCAAAGCGGATGGAAAACATTGTCAGTTCTGTCTGAAGGTCAATAGGAGGTTTCTAAATTAAAATTTGAAACTTAGCGCCGCACTAATAACCAATTTGAGTCTTGACTTTAAGTTTACGGAAGCTCACAATTGCAAAATTTGTATGGAAAATATACCAACTGTGAACTACTAAAATTTAGAGTCGGAACTAAACACTTTTAAGTGTCGAAGGATCTGCGGGTGGGAAGTCCGCCCTATTTCAAATGAGGGTGCAGTATGTTGGTGCATCTGCGGTAGATCTTCACTTTCAAAAGGGCCATTTGTGTTCCGCAAGGACTCTAGAATGAGCTTAGGACACATTTACAAATTTAAACTGATGAATTAGAACGAGCTTTTGACACCT
The DNA here is from genome assembly GCA_946477585.1 of Cheilosia urbana. Lineage (NCBI taxonomy): Eukaryota > Metazoa > Arthropoda > Insecta > Diptera > Syrphidae > Cheilosia > Cheilosia urbana. The sequence goes on along the minus strand of OX297856.1, from coordinate 71,458,745 downwards.
TTAAAAATTTAAACTGATGAATGAATCTTTGAGACAGTCCTATAAGAAACTGAAAGGCTCCTATTTCAAGGTGCGCCAAATCCAACTTCTTGCTAGGATATCTGAAGCTGAATATCACACTCTCACTTCTGTAAACCGTAGTTGACCCCTAAAGGCCAGCAAAAGACCAACAACTGCGAGACTATCATTCTATTCAATAAATATCGAGTTGAATTTTTGAGAAATTTGCCTTCGAAAATTCCTTCTCGCGTGATAAATCACATCCATGCACATGTCCATGGGATACAAATCATGAAGCACCCTTCGCACCTTTCGCCGCCTGCATCAGAACTTGATATATTTTCTGAAATATGTCTCCACTCCACATAGCTCAATCGAAATAAATTGGCAAGGACGAAAGGGGGCAAAGCTAAAAAAAAAAAAATAAAAAAAAATGCCAAATCCCACTACACCGGCCGGAAACTGTACAGAATATATGTACAGGCACAAACTCACTCTACCTCCTGTCATATTCTTCAATTCGTCATGTGCCAACCGAACCTCTTTCATCTTGCACTGTATATGTTGCTGCTGTGTTTCTTCTTTTGCTTCTTCATAGTCATCGCCGTCGAAGCGACGACCATCTTTTGCCATCCATCTTGGCCTCATGCATTCCTTCCGGCTGGTTTTGAACACTTATGCCGGACGGATGATAGCGAAGAACGGCGACTATGGCCGAGCTGGTACCGCCAGCCAGACACTCACACTCACATACTTCACGATTTATATCCTATCAATATTTCAAAAATGATAAATACAATCCATAAATAAGGTGCAAAATGGGCGCACACACTCGGCAGCGGAAGAAGGTGGCATCGGCAACAGCAGCAGCACCACCAGCAGACGCTTAGGGAAGATATGAAATCCTTCATTGATGGTGTTGCAGCGAAGGACCAACACCAGTAGCACAAGGACGTCTCTTATGCCTTGAGCGGACGTCATACGTTTATATAGAAAATATCTGCTCAATGATGATGGGGGAGGTTACAGTGGATGGATGGGATATGTGTGTGCAAGAATATCCTTTGCAGGGATATATCACTCTGGCGCGCAAGCTGAAACAAAATAGCTGAGACGAAACTACCATTCACCACCTATGACCTCGGCAGCCAAGAACCCATCACCCTCGTCTCAGGGCTTCAATCTGTCGACTGTCGAACGGGAGTACGAGTGTGTGTGCGATAATATTGATATGTTGCCTTGGCTAATATTGGAAACTCTCATGCAATGGACGTCTTCTTGGATATCACTCAAAAATATGTTTTCTCGCCCCCATCCCCCTCCCGCCCATATGTCAAGATGATGATGGAGCCGGATGCATCCTGGACACAAAGATGTTTGCTACTGGCTGCCTCTGACTTGCGAGATAGGTAATCTATTTGGATTCACATCTCTCTCCTTCGTCTAGGATTTGATTTTGTTTTTTTTTATTTTTGTGCCATCTTCGATGAAATGATTTCTCAATACCTCCTTGGCTTTCTTGGCCCGCATCCACATACAGTAATGATGAATGTGGTCACATCAATAAAAGTTGATGTTTGCAAAAAGACAGCGCCGCTCGACGAAAAAAAATAAGAAAAGGATAAATAAATCCTTGCACGATGTGGTGGGAATTTTTTTAAGATGAGCAATGGTTACGTCAACAGTTTTGATTCCTCCGTACAAATGTGTGCGATCGAGGGCTATATGCGATGGTTGCTTGATGTGTCCATGGGGGGAAACGTAGACAAATTGCGAGCAGACGAAGAATGGCAAAGTGTTTGATTTCACTCATCCATAGATTGACAGATGGCTCTCGGCGGAGATTTTCATTTTTCTACAAGGACGCGCGATTGATTTGTTCAAGACGGTAGAGTTGGGATTGGCAGTGGAGATGGATATTTTCTAGTGGCAAAGAAAATGAGGAAGGAACTAGGGATATCAGAAGACTGCGGATGGTCTGAAGAAAGCTCTCAATTCGAAAGAGGTTGCTGATGAGTTTTCGGAAAGGTTTTTGCGTATCTACACTGAAAAAAAAAGGTACACCATAGTAGTGAAAAAGTTCATCAATGTGATGAAAAAATCAACAATTTTAGTCCAGTGAACTTTTTCATTAGTTTGATGAAACCGATTTCGTCAATATGATGTTGTTCATCATTCATCAACTTTGTTCATCAATATTATGAAAAATTCATCAATATGATGAACCCAAATTCCCCTTTAATTTCATAATGTGATGAATGTATTCATTATATTGACAAATTTGTTCATCAATATGATGCACACTTTCTGTGCTGGCAAATTTGTTTTCATGTAGTTGTAAGATTATTCACACAAATAAAAACATGAAATAAAAATACTGACACAAATATAAATCGTAAAGATATAGCCTTCCCACTTTCATGGGGATGCTAAAATACTTAAACGAGCATAATGTCATGAAAATGGTAATGGTAATATTATGTGAATTTAACTATTGAATTTCTTCGCATCCGAAAGGAAAATATTCAAACGAAAATCAGTTTCACCACGAAAGTCAATAAAGTGTAGTGGCAAAAACTCACGCGCTCAAGAAATATTGAAGATTTATAAAAATAAATTTTATTTCTGAGTTACTTTTATCATTTTTTTTTTTTTTTTTTTTTTTTTTTTTTTTTCATAATGGATCCCAATGAGAATCAGAGAACGGCCATTTGCCTGCCATATGCATAGAGTCACAGGGTGCATGTGCATACATTTGTGTTTGAAATGTGTTTTTGCGTTTTTTGTTATTTAGCTATAATTTTATTGATCCATTCTGTTGAATTTTATAATGTTGAGGCGTGAGAGAACAATGTACGAGAAAATTTTGGTTAAATAACAATAGATATTACATTGATTTTGAAAATATTTTTAAAAAGTAAATATTTATTTACATTTATGTGTGTAATGAAATCACAACGTTATAATTATATAGCGAGCTCTTTTTTTTTACCAAAGGAATATCGTTGTGAAAATTCATGATAATTGTAGTTTTATTTTAATGACATATTTATTTAACGTCAAAAATCGACCCTACTGCTAAGTTTCCACCGGAGAATAACTGCGAGATTTAGAAAAATTTCCGTAAATCCCGCATTAATCTCGGAACTTATCATACGAAAGTAATCTCATAAAAAGGGAGATTAGAAATAAAACAAACACACTTTTCACAGCTCGATATGTCAAAAGTTAAAAAAAAAAAATTGAAGAAAAGCAGCGCTGCCACTTTGCTACGATCGTAGCAAAACTGCTACGCGATTTCGAATTTGCTACGCTGCTACGCACTCTCCCTAAAAACATCTATTTTGCTACTTTTTTTTAAAGCACGAAATGTCAACATAAATCTTGGAATTTCTCTTGAAAAGAAAAAATCAACTAAAGTATATTCAGTCTTTACTTACTTTCCCATACTAACTTTTATTCTTTTCTACCATATCCAACAAATACATCTTTCTTTAGATGTGTTAGTGTTTGAATTTGACTGGAATCAAAAATGATATTTTGGAATTGTGAGTTTTGCTACGCAAATTAAGTTTTGCTACTCAAATTTGCTACGCAAATTTTTTTCCTTGTGGCAGCACTGAAGAAAAGACGTCAAAAATGGAAAAATCTCTCTCTCTCTCTCTCTCTCGTGAAATGTAATTTTCTCTCAAATGGACAGAGCCAGAGAGAATACGTCAAGTTAATCTTCTTTTATTTGGTGGAAACACTTCGGGATTAATTCTAAACCTCTTGTACTTAATCTTGGTATTTGTGTTCAATGGAAACGTAGCTTAACCTACCTTTTAGAAGTGTGTATTCTAAAACACGTACAACAACATTTTTCGATATTTACGTTTTACTTTTTACAAATGAAAAAGCTATTTCAAGATATCGGAAAAATAAGCCCCTTTGAAAATTAGATAGTCTTACTCATGATTTAGCTTTTAAAACGTCGCTATGAACATTTAGATCGATAGTTTATGCCGAAAAACGTTCGTTTACATAGTAAAATCATTGAAACGAAATCATTTGGTCAACACCTCCCAGATATATTTATGCAACTGAATTAAAGTTATACATTAATTGCATACCTTTAATTAAGGCTAGGTAAATTGCATTCTTTTTAGGGTAAATGAGGCGCTCCATCGAAGATATATGTTCTAATTATATAAGTTTCATTATACTGATAACATAATAAATACTTAAAATATATTAATATATATTAAAGCTATTTATGCAAAATTTATAACACTTTATATAATGTGAATAATCGAAGTTAGACTATAGCTTTTTTATATTTCCACCATTCTTACACTAATATTGAATTTTTCACGCTTCATTAATTGTTTTAAATTGTATATACTGCAGTTTATTTAGCAAAACCAGTCGCCCGTAGTAAAAGAAAAAATAAAACAGTTTGTTCATCGACAAGCAATTGTCAATACATTGTTTAAAATGCAAATGGGTACTTTTGGGGGACCATTAATTAAAAGATAAACAAATAATGATGTGATGAAATTTCTAAATCACATATATCGAATCTTTTAAGATATTCATCGTTCATCGTAAAACCATTCACAATTTTCTTCTATGCCACCCTGTGTAGATACTTTACGCTTGATGAGCAATGACATATAATTATCTACGCATATATACATTAAAAGACTCATCATGCGTGGGTGAGTACAAATGCTGTACCAACATCGCGTGTGTACACCTAAAGCATACATCATATTAACAATCTGTGCATCACATTGAAGAAACCGATGAAAAAAGTTCATCAATATGAGGATTCCATTCAACAATATGATAAACATAACGGTGAATTTAATTTTTTTCATCAATATAACGAATTAGTTCATCTATATTATGAAGGTTTACATCAACGTTCTCCCTAATAAAAATTAATGTCTGTTTTTTGACGAACGCTGTCATCAATATAATAAAAGCCGTCATCAAAACGATGAACGTCGTTATCAATATGATAAAAATTCAAAACTTGGCAATCGTACTTGAATATGATATAATACGAATAAATAAGACGAATAAATCATCAACTGGATGAACAAATGACTATATTCATCAAAATAAGTGTTTTCGTCATATTGATGAAATGTTTTGATGAAATAATGAACGTAGTTCATAAAAACATACGCTAAATTCTCTTCAGAATCCTGTTGAAAAAATTGATGAATTCATTTTCATCATATTGAAAAACTGTTCATCAATTGTCAATAAGTTTTCATGAATTTGTTCATCATATTTATGAAAATCACGTCATATCAATGAATATCATGTTGATGAACGACATTCATCAATACGACGCCGACTTTTTTTTTCAGTGTATCCTAGAAAAGGAGATATTTGGGGACTGTCTGTCTTATGACGAAAATCATGTCAGTAACATCTTTTCTACGTCGTCTGCCTACAATGGACTGGAGCTGGAGCTATGAAAAGCAAGATCTGACACTCAAAATTGGTGATAGACGTGGCAGATATCAGCAAAATCTGCGCCGAAGTGATATGAAAAGTTTGTAACACTTTTTTTGTTTTTTCCATTCAAAAGTCTCCTAAAAACCGATGGAAATGTGTCCAAGTCTTATGTGAAGTCACTATCCTTTGCAAACAGTTAGATTGGAGAGCCATCAACGAACGCTGATTGTTCATGATACAAAAGTTGCGAAATCCGGAGGATATTTGCAGTCGAATGAGTATCCACACTTGTAAAGGGTTTTTCAACAGGGACGCTACAAAAGTAGATCGACAGGGACAGCAAACGAGGCCGAATTTCTTGCCGCTCTTTTGACATTTCTCTTCACTAAGGTTTGCCATTTCATAATAGAAAGATAAACGAGCCAACAACGAGTCGAAAATATTAAAATTTACTACCGAAATTCGGAGTCAGTGGCCTCAACGTTAAGAGCGCTACGTCCAATTTATGGTCGTCATAATCGTCCTAGCAGATCAACAATTGAGCGTCTAGTGGAAAAATTTGAGTCCACAGGCACAGTACAAAATGTTCCCGTCCCAGTGAGACAAAAAAGTGCCCGTAGTGTCGAGAATATTGCTGCCGTTGAGGCTTCAGTTGAAGAAAGCCCAAATGTGTCTCTCACACGTCGTTCTCAAGCGTTGGGCATCTCTGTGACGTCGTTGTGGCGAATTTTGCGAAATGATCTTAGCCTACATCCTTACAAGATTAAATTGACGCAAGAACTGAAGCCGCTTGACCACCAGAAGCGTCGTATGTTCGTGAATTGGGCTGAGCAACAACTTGAAAATGATTCGGATTTTCATCGAAAAATCATCTTCAGCGATGAGGCTCATTTCTGGCTGAATGGCTTCGTAAATAAACAAAATAATGCCTCGGTCATGCAATTTGACGCCGTTAGACTATTTCCTGTGGGGCTACGTCAAGTCTATGGTCTATGCCAACAAGCCAGCGACGATTGATGAACTTCGTACGAATATCGAACGTGAAATTGCAGCAGTATCGACCGATTTATGCTTGAAAACCGTCGAAAATTGGGTTTAGCGTCTGGACTTCTGCAAGCGTGCCCGTGGTTGCCATGCAACAGAAATCGAGTTCCATACATAATGGCATCGAACGTACTTTCACAGGAATAAAGAATTTCATTGATATCCAAAACCGTTTTTGTTTTATTTCTTTTCTTTTGTAGCGCCCTTATTAAAAAACCCGATATATAAAACGAAGATTTCAAAAAGACACCAGAGGGCGCCACAGTCTTAATGGCACTCAAAGGTTATTTTTTGTATTCTAATATGCATGAACTTTTTTACGAAGAAGATTGCGTTGCTATTCTTGAACAATATTTCAATTGCCAGGGACTCCAAAGCCCGAAAGTATTTTTGCATCGCACTTGTGTTGCGAGGCAGTTTTTAGCTAGCCCAGAAATAAAGCAAATGACTGTGCTTAGGTATTCTTTCTATTTCGGGAGTTGTATGAAATGGTCGCCACGTCTAATCGACAATTAGACAATTACTTGGCTCCACAGGTCCGTATACGATGACCGTTTGTCCTCTTTTTGAGAGGACAGTCTTCTTTTTCGCTACTATGTCCTCTCTGATGTTTTTAGTAAATGAAGGACTCCTGCCGTGTAAGAATTGGGAAGGTACCTACTTAGATATTTCTTATCGTAGAAGGATATACTTTAGAAGTGAAAATAGGTTTTATTAAATGACACTTGGATGTCAGTTCACCTATTTCCACTTCTAAAGTCCTCTTTTCTGGTTACGAGCATCCTTCTACGATAAGAAATATCCAAATAGGTACCTTACCAATTCTTACACGGCAGTTGTTTACTTTAATTAAACCCACAATCTTTAATATGTAATAGACATTTGCTTTCACCCCGTTCGACTGTGTTTTTTTTTCTTCTTCTTTCCATTTAAACGACTAAGTTATGATCAGAATTATAGGGATAATAACCCTCCCACTTTACTCCATTCCTAGTGGTCCGCCAGTTCGACCTCAACAAATTGTGCAGGCCTAACGATTTTGAATCACTTCATCATTGAGGCCTATAAAATGCTTGTGTTTCTGCATTTGTGTGATCCAGGAGTTTTAAGGCCTGCCTTTTTTACGGGGTTCGTAGGATCCCTCATTTGAACATTACAATACCGAGTGTATTTTTACTTAAAAAAATCGTTTCATATAGACCCATAGGCCTGACTTCTGACTAGCCTAACAGCCGCCTCATCAGTTCCCAATATTTATGCCAAAAATTGTTATGAATGGCAACACCGGCCATTTGAATTTTTGTTTTTAATTTTTTTATTTTAATAGGCAGTCTTACCTGGACTGCGAAGCAAGAGAGTCATGTTTAAGTCTCGACGAAACAAGAGGTGAATAAAGGTGGGGTTTTTTTACTTAATTTTCCCCACGTAAAAAGCCTTAGTTCTTTTTATTTTAATCGCTACGGAACAAAAATATCTACAGAACGCCCTGAGCAACTGGAGTCTAAAAAAGTTCGATAATCAGTAAGCACCCTTGCTAAACATTTTCTAAAATGATTGACGACCTTTTCTAAGATAATTGCCGCCTTTACTATCCGAACTTCTCAAAAACTTGTCAGTTCTTAGGATTCATTTGTTGAGATTTCAAGAGAACTAAAATAGGTCCAAGAGTCTTGACACATTTATAGAATAGGAACATCGCCACATCACTGTGTGTATTTAAAAAAAAAAAAAATTCAGAATGCCCTACAAGTTTCGATGCTTAAATTTGCTAAAATGTTAATCGATTTCGACTATTCCTACCGCCTCATCATTTTTCGATAAATATTTCCGCAAGTAACAAATTTCAAAGCTTCTGTATACGAAATGGAAGATTGAATAGCTTCTCAAAAAATCTCAGTTGTTTTTTTTTTTTTTAATATCTCGAAAATGGTGGAAAGTACAGAGGCCTGACAAAATCACATACAATAAAAAGTTTCAAGGCTCCTATAAGCGAAATCAAAAATTGAATAGCTTCTTAAAAAATAGCAGTTCTCAGTTGTTATGTTTTTCCTTTTTAAACATCTCGAAAACGGTAGAAAATATAGAGGCCTGAAAAATATCACAGACTATCTACATTCGTGTGTACTTTAATGGCGTATGCAAAATATGAGAGGACGCCACCAGTCAGCGACGACATTTTTGCTAAGAACTTGTGACAATTTTTCATACCTTTATATTTTTTTCGCTCAAATATTTTCCCAATCATCACAGTTTATTCGACGTGTGTTCAAACAAAGCCAAAAAATTCGAAACCTTCTCAAAATTATTATCGAATCCCAAAGCTGTTGCTGTTTGATATAATGAGAACTAATGGAGGCCTTTTAAATTCGAAAACATCTTTTCAGTGAAAAATATATTGGGAATGTAGGTTTAGGTACAAAAATATTATTTCAACATTTTTAGCGGTCTTCTCAGAAATGGCTTTGCAAATAATAAATGTACAAGATGTTAAATGAAGCAAGGGATATTGGAAATTCCAAAAACTTGGCGTCCGTGATGTTTTTTTTTTTAAATATCTCGAAAACGTCGCAAGGTATCTATAGATCCCTATGAAAATTCAATCGTATTGTCCTTGCATGTCGAAAATGCCTCAAAACTTGATGTGAGTGATAATGACGGCCAAATGCGCTGCAACTGCTTCCAGGAAAACAATTTTTTTCAAAGACGACTTAGAAAAATCATTGACTCATGTGCGTTCCCAAATTCGAAAATCATTTTCTTTCTAACCCTCACACCGAGTTCCAATCGTCAAACTTCAAACGCCAACTGGATGCTATTCGCAACCACCATTTCAACCAGGCAATACCCCATTAACCCAATTCTATCTATTCATCACATACACTCGTAGGGTATGTGCGCGTTCACTCAATCCTTTAAATCATCATCACAATCATTAACACAACTGCCACTGCATACGATGACTATTAATCATGAAGTATTGTACAAGGAAAAGCGTCCACTCGCCAGCTTCTGGCAATCATTCAAACTGACAACCAAACTGGACTACATTTCATTCACAGAACGCAAACAGTGTGTGAGCGCTATATGAACACACACACAAACAGTCAACCGTCAGTGTAGGATTCGAAAACGAAACCAAACCAATTGTCACTTCCATTTTCCAACATCAATGTTTGATGTGTTTTACTGAAAAATGATGGATTATTGGCCGTCGCATCACCCGCACGCCGCAACCCACCTCAAGGATTCATAATCGAGAAATGTCCTCATCATCATCATCATTCAGCAGCAAGCGCTCTGCCTTGCTCTGTGTGACAAGCGTTCATTGTGCGTGGTATATGGTACGAGTATCTCTGTCTGGGCGGGTGTATGGTGGTTATCCTTATTGTCATTCCGGTATTGTCCTGCGATGTGTGTTCTGGCGTGTAATATGCACTTATCGATCGGGCATTCTAAATGCCCGTCCCAACAATGATCTCCTGTCAATCAAAGCGGGGACACGACGACGACGATGATGATGATGATGATGGTCATTGTCGGGCACAAAAAGGATTCGTATATACAGCCCTCTGCCTCCGCCGGCATTGTGTGCGACTGTTTCTCGTATCGAGTCCTTTTCTGCTTTCTGCTGATGTCATGCCAGAGGAAATTATAATTATTCAAAAATATTATAAATGTTTACGAGGTCGTATTTATCTATTCTGTGGGTGTGTGTGTTTGTGTAAATTTATTGCGCTTCAATGGACATACGGGCGGGAGCGCTTAGTTTGGCCAGTGGACATGAATATGACAAGCGTTGTCCATCAAAATGCGGGACAGGTGAACAACACACCAACAAAACGGCTTCTTCTACATGCCCAAACCATCACGCAGTGCATGACATGATGATAACGATGACACAAAACGGATGCTCGCCATTAGACGCTCGGATGGATTTGTAATTTACGCTCGAATCCAGATGATGATGGATTCTATGCCGACACCGATATAGTTGTTGTTGGCCAGGGGACAGGCGAATGGGTGGGGGTTTTTGTTGTGCGCCCAGAGGGTATGTTCTCTGGTGGATTTAATGCATGGATACCAACGCGCGGAACTCTGTAGAGCTGCTGAGTTTTGCAAACTAGTTTTCCTCATTCTAGTTTCGAATTCAAAATAGTTTGCTGACGAATTCGATGTCTGGATCTGTCACTGTTCATAGTTGGAATGGACCTTTTTACAAATAAAAAGACGCTTATTCAAAAACGCCGTTTTTCTAAGGTAGTCCTTTTTAAAAGACTGAATTTATTTTTTGGACTTCCGCGTACCTAAATGGGGGATTTTAGAAAAATGTGCAGCTTTTACGACACAGTTGGCAGCTTTCTTGTATTTTTTTTTTATTGAGCAACGCGCTAAAAAAATGTATTTTGATGTACACATCAGTGCGGACATAAACTTTTTGTCACCTCTAACTAGCTCGTACATTTTTATGAACTTTTAGCTTTAGAAATAGAGCCTGTCTCAGTAGCTTCTGATCAAAGACGAGCTATTTGATTTGGATGAATTTTTCCGGGCAGAAGTTACTTGCCTACTTAAGTGGCGCTACTGTCCGGAATTAACCTGGACCTCAGCCAACATGCCTCTCCAATTAGCCCGGTCCTTAGCTAACTGCCTCCAGTTGCGCACTCCAAGCAGAAGTTGGACTCTCAACGGATGCATCAAGATGTTTTTTTTTTTTTTCACTGAAAGGTAGGTATATTTTAGAATACCTTGGGTTTTGAGGTCTCCAGGTGATCGATGACTGGGATGGCATCAGTGACGAATCGTAAAAGAGCCTTTTTGGTGATATAGGTGAAGTTTTACCATACATTGCCGACAGGAGAGAAGTCTATTATTAGTCAACTTGCAGCCTATTACAAACTAAAGAGCTAAAGGAAGTTTCTAGTCCGACATTGGCAGGGATCTTCGATTTTTTGATACTGTGCGGAAGTATTGCCTGCTTAAGGTCAGTCATTAAAATCTGTTTGCAATGATGCATGTATCAAAATTTTGAGTACCCGTCTGGCGATATATGTATCCTTATCCTGGAAGATTTTGTTACTACACTAGAGTGTCAGATTTTTTATCGACGGGCATATGTCTATCGTCTGAAGAGCTTAGGGACACCTCATGTATTTCAGTGCTCGTTGCTTGAAATGAATGGTTAAAAATACTCAATCACTTTGAGGAAGTTTTTCAAGGCTTTTAGCTATGTTAACATGTTTACTAGCACTTTTGAGTCTGTATTGAGGTCCCTGAAAAGTCTACCTACAGTAGGCGAGTTTTATTGAAAATTATTTTCAGCAGAGAAAAGTAGACTCCTCTTCCCCCAATTACTGTACTCTTTTTGAGACTTTCAAGACTCGCACTAAGTAATCCGAAGCAAAAGCGACTTGACACTTTACGGTGCCTCGTTTCTGGTATATTTTAACGACTGAGCTAGCAAACCAGGAGAACGTCGAATCAAAATTAAAATCGAGATACACAACGAAATATACCAGTTTATAAAGAATGTGACTGTGAACTGTTTTATTGGGCATTTGTCTGTTTTACGGAGGTTATACTTTGCTTAAATCTATCTGTATCTACGATTTGTTTTGTTTTTTAATTTACAAGAAGCTTTAGAAAACTTGAATTCCTTATTATTTGTTTATAAAAAACTACTTAAAACTAAATATAACTTATGATCAGGGTGATGACTGGTTGGTGAGCAATCTCATCGATTGGTCACCATTCTGATCGCGTCCATGACTACCTGTCGGCCGCCAACAGGAGTATTCGGAAGCACTCTTTCATGTTGTCTAGCCCGGCCTCTCCCAAAGAACCCTACTCTAAACCTAAACCTACTAAATCTAACTTAAAGCTACGTAAGTAACGCACCGGCCCGGGAGAGCGTATCCACCCTCACCTCTTCATCAAGCCACCAAAATTCAGTCAACTTCTTTACCGTATCGACCATGTCCCGATCCGCAATTGCGGTTCCCACGCTGCGGTAGCTGTGGTACAATAGCGGCACACCATCTTTTTCCTGGACTAACCATTTCATGTCTACATGAAGAAATACCTCACCCGGGATAAAGCCAGAAGCTTACTCTCGTGGTACATTAAATTGGGGTATTAAGCCCCTGAGACCATTTTATTATCACTGGTCATCGCCCTTGCAACGTGCCTCCGAGTCACCTTAATAAGGAAATTGTCAATCCTATTCAGTCGAGCCCCATTTTATAAGGCCCTGTTGGGATAGCATTTTATGTTCTGAGATTCGGGAGTTCTAAACAGCCCTAGACAGTCCCTGAGGCATTGCCTCCCAAATACCGAATCTTTTCCATATAGGACGGCGCTATATTGAACCTTATGAGGGTCACGTAGCAAATGATCTTCACCCTGGAGTCGAGTTGACTGCTGCGAAACAGTCTACTTGTCCGAGCGCAGGCCCTCTTATAGCCCCAGCAAGACAAGCATCTATATGTTTGTCAAAAACTGGTCGAGCCAGATGCCAAGATACCTAACCACCAGCGGCGTCGCGTGAATTATTTAGATGGGTGTGCAAATTCTTTAAAATTATACATTTTTTAGAAATATCAATTAATTGCCTGAAAACAAGTCCCATTTATTGTTTTCTCAATCATTGTTTTGCAGTTTTTGATATCTTCTTTTGTTTTCAAAATAAATAATATAGAAAAATAAAACTTTCGCATACAGAATCAAAAGCACCGCACGAAACTGCAACCCCAATCCCCAACCACTTAAACAAAAAGCTAAGTTCAACCATTCATTCATCGACTTTCGTGCACAGCTTTTATTTGCACGAGTATCGATCAAATATACATTGCATATTTGACTTATGACGCTTTACGGAAACAGAACAGAACAGATGCAAAAGAAGAGAAAATGAATACAGCCCGTGCACAGAAAACGTTCGCACGAGTTCACTACAAGTTCATCAAAGTAAAGCGATTTAAGTACGGTGGCGTGCGGGTGACGAATGACGATGGGGATGAATACTGGAGAAATCATGTAGAGGAGTAGAGAGTTTGGAGTTGGATGAATTTATTTGATGAAATCAACAGAATGGTGCACAGCGAGTTTTTGTACGAGTTATTTTTTTTTTGTTTTTTCTCAGCGGTGAAGAAATTTTGAAAGAAGAATTATAATTTATAAAGGATGAATATGAAGATATGGTGTAGGCTGTAGCTGTTGGCTGTGTTATGGAGGTTTTATGGGTTATGGAATTGTGCATATCATTATTGGTGTGTTATTATTATTACACAGTGTTTGATGAGGGACTTATTTCCGTTAGATCAGGGTGTGCAATGCACACCTTGCACACCCTGACGAGACGCCACTGCTAACCACATTTCTCAACGCCAATGGTCGACCCTGCTGTGCAATAAATGGCAATTTTCTCCAGTTTTTTTCAGGTATTCCTAGAGGCCCCAGGCAACGGAGCTCCGAACAACTATTTCTGATTTATGAAAACTGATTTTCAACTTCCAATTGTTGACTTCCTCTTAATTTGCTCGAAGTCACGCAGCAGAAGGATGTTGATCACCTCGATTTTTGGTCCTGACCTGTACGCCACTAAATCGTCTGCGTACGCTGAGGGAACCCACCAGATCACTTGTGTGAATATTGAACAGGACCGGCCAGGTCTATATGGACGGGTTATGCACCTTTCTAAGGACGGGAATCACCCCTGGTTCTAATATTGCACCCTTTCTAATAGGAGGTCAGTCATCCTTTTTCAGGCCCAGCTGATGTACATTTTATTTTGTTAAATGTTAAAGTTTTGTTTCTCACCAACTCAGACTCGGGCCCTTGGAAACCATTCAATCTTCCCACTCCCACAGATGGAAATTTCATCATATCTGTCATATTCTCATATTTATGGAAATTCCCTTACACAAACTGTCATTCCATCCACTCAAACATACACACACACACAGAAACAAACAAAAAGGCACACATTTCAATTCAATTAACATCAACTGATTAACGAACAAAACAATTTGACAGTCATTTTATTGCATTTTATTATAGGGACACAATGTCCATCGAGATAATAATTTCGATTGACTTGTACCACTAGCACTGTAGTGGCTGTGGCATGTGGCCCCATCAACTTTGTAAAAAAAAAAAAAATCAAAAAATGTAAAAACACTTAATGACAAAACTCCATTTACTGCACGGAGGGTAGTCGGGGCGAATGCGAGTTTGAGGCCATGTGACAATTTTGTTTTTTTTTTTTTAATTTAATTTCCTCTATGTGTACATATTCTTGTCCCACTTCCCATATACCGCGCTCTTTGGATGAAATCTCATCGCGCCAACGCGGTCATCTGTCGTCCAACGTCCAAGCTCTGGCTTGAGCACAAATGATTTCTGATTTCCCCATGGGGTGAGTGACTGAGTGCGAGACATGTTTATGTTCCACGAAGGACCAATACTTAAGGCGGCCAACCAACACTGTACACAATGCCCCAAAACTGATGCAGAAGAGTGACGCAAAAAAAAAAGAAAAAAAGACGCACATAACCAACAACAACAAGGAAAAATTATGATAATAAGACACCCACCCTTCGGTTGCATAGAGTGCGCCGCGGCTAAAAATTAACGAGGGTAGTGGGTGAAGGGCGGTATACAGAGAGTGGATGATGACGACGACAAACTACACAGTAACAGTTAACAGAGCTACGAAAATTAAACGAAAAAAAAAAAAAAAACTGTTTAATAGGAGTAATTAAATTTTCTAACAAACATGACGAGATAATGGACTGAAGCCATTAGACTGACCCGCCGACGAAAGGGCGAGCACGAACAGAAGAGAGGGCCGAATGGGTGGATTGGGGGTGAAATGTCCGTTTGCAGCAAGATGCTGGGAGAGGGCTAGAGTCTAGGCAGACGGATGATGCACAGAGTGGTGGTTGTTTCTTTGAACTCTGGGTGAGAGTCAGGCTAAGTGATTCGGCTTAAGAGGGCGAGAGCTTCTGTCACAAAGATGACAGCGTTGAATATGCAAATTTGACACAGCAGGTGAGCCACTAACAGCTTTTTCACTCCGAATTTGATCGATCTCGACTTGGAGAGAGCTTTAAAGTACTGCAAACTTATTTAAGTGCAAGCTTTGAGGTTGAACAAGCTTTGAGGTTGAATTGTGATGAACAAATTTCAGCCTGTTACAAGTTTTTAAAGAAAGTTCCAAATATTGACCACCTGATTGGTCACAAGTTACCCTAGAGCTAGTCCTGTAGGCTGAGAAAATGTTAATCGTTCAGTGTGTTCCTGGTGGTGTGGTTTTTGACTATTTCTCTGACAATTTCAGCCTGTTACAAGTTTTTAAAGAAAGTTCCAAAGACTGCCCGCCTGATTGGTGTAACAAGTTACCCTAGAGCTAGTCCTGTGCGGTGAGAAAATGTTAATCATCCAGTGTGTTCCTGGTGGTGTGGCTTTTGAAATTTTTTTCTGACGATGGCAATAGCGTTACGGACGCATGGTAACCGACTCCCTTTTTGGCTAGAAAGAAGAAGGGAACGATGGCTGACTCCAGCAGGTGGGATCTACTTGCAAGCCGCTTTTGTCATTTGTAGTGTTACATTTATAAGAGTCATGTAATCACGCCCGCAGCGTGACCTTTTTGCGACAAAAGTTGCAATTTGGTTTTGTTCAAGGGCCTGCCATAATTTTTGCTATTTTGGGCCTTTCTTAGTTGGAGAAAGCGCTTCGAAATTTTGCCAAATGCTTTTATTTTCAAATAAAAACCGCAGTTGGCTTTCACAACACTATTATGGTGTTCAGCGAGCCAATTCTTTTTAAATATGACTCAAAAGTTTTAAATTAGAAGAAAAGCTTCAGAAATGAAACTTTTTCCCTGATTGGCCCTTTTTCTTGTACCTTTTCAGAATTCTGTAGCGGTCACACTGATCAAGCGAAGTAGCAATTTGAAGCAATGGGGACCTTTTATGTCCAGCACTGTTGGAGATTAATTGGTTATAGGTTGGGTTATGTGGCGGTCTAGAAAGACACATTTAGAGCAAAGTCGTAGGTTCCTTTTATTACCACTTGAGTGGGCGGGAAGGCGCGTTACGTTACTAGCCGGAGATTTATTTCTGCGGGCAAAAGAGATTAATTTTGTTCCGACAATGCCCTTTAAGCAAATAATAGAATGGAATTGAGTGGAATACGTATAAGTGACTAGAACTTTGAAGTCCGAAGCTTCTAAAATCGACTACAAAATTTAGTTGACAGTATACCCCTGGCAAGCCCGTTGAGGGAGTTATTTGGATTCCAAAAGTTGATCCATCAAACAGAGAAACGTTCTGATTAGGAATGCAAGGACCAGATTGAAACGAGGTTTTCAATTTAAAAAAATTTAGTTGACAGTATATACCTACCCCTGCCAAGCCAGATGAGGCAGTCGTTCGATTAGGAATGCAAGGAAAATATTGAAACGAGGTTTTCCTAAGCAGTTTTAAGGAACAAGCTGGAGATGACCCAAGCTTTACAGCGAAAGCCGTTTCTATAGCTAGCCAAGCTCTTGGCTTTCTGTTCGATCCTGCGCAAAGTTTCATACCCTGCTTGGCTATACCGACCGAGATTTTGACGACATTTCTGTTATGAGATTTTGATCTATAAGGCTGAGATCAAGCTTTATCTAAAGCGGATGAAGAAGCGGTCACTGGGGTAGAAAGTTTCGCCGTAAAATGTTTGTATGGCTTTGTAAGACAGAACTATACGAGCCTTGACTTTGTCAAAAATTGTGTCTGTGAAGCTATGTGAGGCAGATAGTCACAAATGCTACTGGTCGTACAGTTTTTGAATCTGACTTTAGGGAAGACAACGCACCAGATGAAGACCACACTCTAGGTGACAGAAGTATATAGAAGGGGACCGGCAACGACTCCGAGGGTGCAACTGGAGGCGGTTGGCTGAGGCCCAATTTCACCCCAAACTGTAGCGCTACCTAATAAGAATAGAGGTAAGACTCGTAAGATCCGGAGTCTTCCAAAAGAAAACTTTGAGCTTGCGGATAGAAAAAAAGAAAAGTTTTTGACAATTTTTGATGCTAACTACCTTACGTCCACATAATCACCAACCAACTTGCATCTGTTTATGTAAGTCGCTTATTTTTTTCGCCTTCTCAATCGCCATACCCCATCCTGCGTGAAGATGATAGCTGTGAAGACATTTCTCTTGGAGAGTGATTGCATGACCTTATCCGATGCAATTCGTGACAGAGTTGTCCCCTCCCTATCCAAGTCGCCAATACTGACAACTGAGTCATCGTGTAATACTCGCAGCAATCAATATGCGTCTTCGATGTCATTCATTGCATTTTCCAAATATAGCTGCACCGAGAGTGCTGTGATTGATGGAACGACCTCAACAGCGAGCGGAGCTAATAAAAACTTGGACGTGGTTGTGTTGATATCGACATCATCATCATCGTCGTCATCGTCGTCGTTGTACGTCGCGGGCGATGATTATTTTTCACGAAATGTCATAAAGCTGCCACAACGCCAGAGCAATTCATCTCGACCATGTCGCATGTGGGTGGGAACACCAAGAACGATCAAGGGGGTTAGTTGTGTGCAAGTTGTTTTCGGGACGAGAGTGGTAGTTTTTTTTTTTTCTGCTGAATTAACAACAACCAAATAAATAAAACCACATGTCATAATCGAGCGTTGCAAGGCGACGGCAGAAGTGGCGGCGCGGTGGTGGTGGCGTCAATGTTGTCCCCAACTAGTACTATACCAGACCAAGCGCAGCAAGAGTATGCGGTTTCGTTCGCCGTCAATAATTTTTCGAACGAAATTAATTACCCGCAGGTGAATGCTGTTCGCTGTTGCACACAAAATTTACAACACATTGGCAAGGCAAAATGTCAACCTGACAGACGACTTATAGACAACGAGACACCGCCGGCCGCCGAACGAGAGAGACACTCGGTGTTTTTTTGCTTTCTGCCCGCTAAATGATTGAGTCATTTTTCTCATGAGGCAATGCTGTCAGATCGATGCGGCAGCGGTGCAGCGGCGTCAACTGCAGTTTGGCGGCAAATTGGCGGACGCAACACATTTTCCCTTGCATATATGCAAGTGCAACTGCCAGCTAGACCGCTCTCTATATAGCTCGAGAGTGTCTAATGAATTTACATGGAGGATGTGGAAGTTGACGTTTGCAATCAATGATGGAGATGCAGAATTCAAATTCATGGGAAAAAAGAAAACTGAACACGAACGAAATTGTGATTGACGATGTCATAGCGGGGAAGCTGCGATGAAAATAAATTTAGATTATGATTTGTGAACGATAAAACGAAAATAGAAAGGAATTTGAATTTGAATATGAATGGGCGATCGTGAGATCGCTCTCGTTAGTAGATCTATAGGGTAGGGCGTTTACACAGTACAGCGATGACAGCCGATCTCGCAGCTGGGCATAAATCATCATTGAGTTGAACGTGTTTGATTAATTTATGTTCCGGTTTGGCAATAAGCAGGCTCAAGGGTAAGATGAGATCAGATCTATTTGTGCGAAATGCGCCATCTGTGGAGAAATCATTGTAGTACACTTTGCTTCAATAGATATGGTGATGCGTTCGCTATTTGTGGGCTGACATACTTGGTGGTTCTTTCTGTGAGAGGGACACTGGTTTCTTGTAGTTAAAAAATGAGTTTGTTCTTCAGGCAAAAAAAAATTTGAAATGATTCGCAATTTGTATGCAGACAAATCCCGACGGCCTCAATATCGGGCAGTTCTTTTCGGAACGGACCGATTTATGCTTCGATGAATTGGTCGGCCTAAGCGCATGTCTCCAGCTCGGATTCCAATAAGGGCTATTGGCAGGTGTCCCACGATGAGATGTTAAACTTAAGTCGAGTATGAAGTTTTGTCTTATAATTAAGAGTTAGTGGCGGAAGATTACGAGCTAGGCCGGGTTTACTAAACATCCTATATCCACGACCATTATAATGAAAGACGGGATAATTGAAAAAGTAAATAAGCGAGTAATGCTGCGCCTAGGAAGTATATCGTCGTCGAATAGTCAAAAACTCGTAGCTACAATTTTCAAGGTTTTCAGGAGACTCCAAAAAAATTTTATAAGTCCCAAACCATTTGTTTTAAAAATACAATTTTTAATAGAAAATAAATAAAGAGAACAGATTCAAAGGTAAATCTAAACGTAACAAATTACTAACCAAATAGTAGCCAGATACAAGGTTTTGACTGTTCGACGACGATATAAATTTAACCACTTCCATGTATACTAAAGGGTAAAATCAAAAGTAAAACATCACCAGGCATAAAGTGTCCAAGGCACTTTGGCCAAAACGCGACATCAAGAGATCTAGGGAAATTTTAAAACTAAGTAGGGAACAACTCAACTAATAGGTAGTGATAGAAAAAAGACTTGGGCTGACAGACAAGGAGACTTGCAGATTCAAGCCGATGAATATATCAAACACATTCTGGGTGCGAAGCAATATCTCTCAACCGACGGAAGTGGGTAGGTACTTTTTCCAAAATCTAGAGATAGCGATAGACCACATAAGCTTTAAAGGGCTACTTAATTTCTGTAAGGAGGTTAATTGTTTTTTAAGGGAAAATGTTTATGTTTTGTTCTTCCATTGTGGTTTAGTGCAATCGGTTCCCTATAGGGATCACGATGGGCCCTTATGGTGCCTAGTGTCATATCAGACCGTACTATCTCAAACCCCTTTTTACCTCACCTAACCTAACCGAAACATCATCTAATTAAAGTGTCAATTGCCAGGTTCTACTTGACAGCAAAGACTGCGTTGTCATTTCGTAAGGAGCAAACGTTTAAACGTTTCAATAAATCCGGCTAAAACAAAATGCCCCCCCTCCCTCAAATGGGCGCCTGGGCTTAAATCAAAATCTCATAAAACACTCGCCCGATTGCTTTTCTAACACATTTTAAAATTGCACATCGCAATTGAAAGTAATACGAAAGAAATTGCAGACTCTGGTCACACTAATCCACCAAAAGGGGGTAGAGGGGTCATTTTGAAAAGGGTGAAGCAAAGATTCAAGAAAACACGACGAGGGATTAAATAAGTCACTTTTTAAAGGGACCAAATGGTCCATCTTACCCTCAAATTTTCTTTTTCACCATTTTGGAGTAACTTTAGTTTTTAATTTTTGTTCATTTTGTATAAAGTTAATTAATGTTTTTGTTGCTAGTTTTTGAGTATAAATAGACTGATATACATATATTTTTTTTAATAAACATTCTTAACAAAACTTACACCGTTTGTGTTTTATTAGCAAAAATGTGAACGGTTGTCTGTATTATAGGGGCCATACACGACACAGACATGTCGTTGCAGAGCAAAGAAAATTCAAAAAGTTTTAAATTCACGCAGACGGTCGCTGCAAAGGATAGACATAGGATACACACGATATTGATAGAGACAAATGTATTAATTTGCAACGACATGTCTGTGTCGTGTATGGCCCCTATTACCCTACTTTACTCTAATAAATTTTGTTTTTTCAAATTTCGTTTTTAAAAAATCCCTTCATTTTCTCAACTCGTTCTTTCACAGACAATTTGTCATCGTCGAGTCCATCCAGTGGTTATTTACTTGACATTTGCGATTTTTTCCATTGGTCCCACAATCCCCACTTGTAGCCCAGCGAACTAGCTACTGAGCCAAGATTTGTAAATGCTACACCAAAATCTTAAATGCATTACATCGTCATTGATACTGCACGAGGTCGTATATGAAAAAATTTCCCCTTTAAGATATTATTTTATTTATAACCAATGTGACCAGTTTCAATGGTTTGATATAGGTGAATAAGTTTCGTAATGGTTTCCTACGATAGTCAAACATCACTACATAGTATAAAGCAAAGCCGCTTTCTCTGTCCCTATGTCCCTATGTTTGCTTAAATCTTTAAAACTACGCAACGGATTTTGATGCGTTTTTTTTAGTAGATAGAGTGATTGAGGAGGAAGGTTTATATGTATAACAACATCCATTAAATAGTGGAGAAATACTGTTATTTTTGGGGTTTCTAATGTGATGTCGTAAATAATTACATTTTTTCCGCTTACATTGCAAACGCAGGCTGAACCCTACGTGCGAAGCCGGGGCGGGTCGCTAGTAAAAAATAAAATAAAAACTACATAAAAGGAAATTTGTTTTTTTTTTTTCTGTGCTTCTGAATTTATCACTTGACTTTCACTTTTTTAACTATTAACAACGATATTGAAAATTTTAGAATTACCAAAATAAATTAGTAAAAATGCAAATTATTTTCACTTTGTTGTTCTATAAACATTTCTCTTCCATTTACTTATAAGACAATTTTTGAAAATTGATTTTATACAAAAAAAAAAATAAAAAATCCCACGATACTGCAACACTATCCAACTCATACCATTAGTTATTGGACATTTGTTTTTGAGAAAATGAATGTGGTCCCGAATATTATTCGCCAAATTCCAAGTATCGTTGTAGAAAAAGAAAAATATAAACAAAATTGAAAATGCTGCCACATCGTGTGCGACTTCGAACAACCACAGATACGATCGCTTTTTATTTTCCAACTGAGTTTCAGTACTACTCGAGTCAAATTCTAAAATCTGAAAACTATTTAAAAATAATATTATGACTTCGAAGTAGGGTGGCCCCTGTAAAATTTCAAAAAGGAGACCTAAAAGGGGTCCGAGTCGAAAATAAAGCCTCCACATAAAATACTTAAAATGCCAAAAAAAAAAAAAAGAAAAAAATATCTTTTTTAAACAAACAAAAAAAAAAACTAATTTTTGCATTACGGAACACTCTTTTACATAAATGTTTGCAGTCTTTTTCGTTCAATAAAGAATAGAATCTTACTAGAACTGAAAAAATGGCCGTTTTGATATATTTTTTTTTTCAAAAACTGGCTCCTGAGGCTCAAAAAGGGCACATTTGACCCCTAAAGGCCTAAAGGGGTCAAAGGGCAACACTGCTTCCATGTTCCAACGATCGATATACTGAGCCGCAGACACCTAAAACTCGATACCATCCCTATACAGTCTCAAAAGTGGGAACGCTTTTCTACATCCACATAAATATGGGTACGTGGTACGTTTCCGTCTCCCCTTTCAAAAACTGGTAGCAGAAGTTTGTATTTTTCCTTTTTTATGAAAACCACTGATTTGCATCGCACAAATGTTTTCCACATAGAATCAAACAAAATTGTCTGTTACAGCGGATACATTTGATAGCTGGAGACATGAACATAAATTTATCTCCAGCTGCAGCACCAAGGAGAGGCTTTAATCATTTATTCGGTTTCTGGCGGATGACAAATTTATGAAGCCTATGGGCACGGTTGCCACATTGGTCATTTGTGACCGAATTTGGTCATTTTTTTCTATCTTGGTCACATGGTCATTTCTTATTCCATTTGGTCATTTTTTTCTGATGTAAATGCTGCATTAATATGTGCATGTACGATCACTGAATGAATGCAATTCCTTCATTTGACAATTTATTGACAGAAATACGAAACAACTGCTACTTAGATTTGATCTCAGTAATAATGATTTGTGAAACTTATCCATAACTAGCGGAACTGACAAACTTCGTCGCGCCCAAAACAGATTTTTTGATTTAAATAATTTCGAGCATCTAACCTTTGCGATCGATTATAGTTGCATTTTAATTGATATGATTGATTAAATGACACACACTGAAACTTCAAAAACATTTAAACTACGCGGTTACTAACCTATCGATGGATTGATCATTACTTTTATTGTAGGTAAGTGATATCCATCCTCTTCATTGCAGAGCATGAGTGGATTGCAATGCGTCGTATGAGCTATGGGTCTCATATAGTTCGCCCTGCACGAATCCCTACGCAGGTGCTCGAAGTTGTTTTCGATAATCTCATCGGAATCACTGAAACTATGCTGACGACTAAAAAAAATACCAATACAGCATTGAATGACGAGAAAGACTTAAATATATATCTTCACGAGTTCGATGAAAAAAAAAATCAGATGTTGACATAACTCACGAACGCGTTGACTAATTTTGTTCAAACCTTAGAGAAACCAATTACACGGCCATGCAAACAAACCCCAAAAATTTGATCGAATTTGGCTTGACCGTTCGTGAGTTATAAAGTCAACGCTTTTGCAATTCTCTTTTATATATAGAGAGAAGAGAAGAGAAGACATAACTCCAAAAGGTGTTTTGTTGGATTCCGAAATTTCACCTTTAATTAATAGTTTTCCTAACTTGGTTCAGGGTAATCAGGAAGATGTAGTGACGGAGTGGAGAATGCTAAGATTTTCAAATGATCATAATCTTAACGATAAAATTGACACTTGCGAATTTTGGGAAAAAGTCGGTTTTCTTAAAAATGCTTTGAACGAGTATTGCTTCGAAAATTTAGCGGAGCAACGTTCGGAATCAAGACCTACCGTCACCGATGAAGTATCTGAACGAATTAGTAAGCTTGAGAAACTAATAGACCCCCAAATGTATCCGAAAAAAGTGGGTTACAAAAATTGAGCAGCTTTCATCTATTAACTGCTGGGATGATAAAGCAACCATATACCACATGAAAAACCATCTTGTTGGGTTGGCTAAGGTATGGTATTCAAATTTACCAGATTACGATTTATCTTGGGAAGATTGGAAAATACTTTTAATAAAATCTTTCCCAAATCACATCGACTTTTCGTTTACATTAAGAAATCTGGTCAATAGATATAAGTAGCCCAATGAAATAATAAGGTACTTTGTGAATTTATTTGTACCTGTTTTTTTTTTTTTTTTATTATTAATAGATAGATACAAAATGTTGGTCATTTTTAGGTACAGTTGGTCATTTTTATTTCCAATTTTGGACACAAAATTTATTTTCAAGTGGCAACCGTGCCTATGGGATGTCTGAACATGGCGCATTCGTGTCAAACTTGAAATTGATGCTGGATTCGGTTGCATACATACACACACACACACAGATGCTGCGAAACAGATACATCTCATCTAGAGTCGATGCTGCACTGAGAGATTGGTCAAGGAAAACTGTCTTGAATAGGTTGTCGTCTTTTCGCACAGACAGCGACGACGACGACGATGATGACGACGAGGCATGGCCTCTGTATTTGCCATCTACTACATCAACATCACGCCAGTGATCAGTTGCAGTTGCATTGCACAGCAACACAGCCAATGGATACATACCAAGCATCTCGGTAGAGCCTCCTCAAACGCATTTGTGAGGTTAAAAATTATCTAGCCGATGGGATGCGATGGTCGGGCTGTTCAGTAGGCAACATGCAATGCTCGATGTACGCTTAGATATTTTTGCATCTCTTTGCGCTTCTCTTTGGCTCTCGTTGTCTCTCTGTGTGTTGGTTTCAAGTATTTTTAATTGAAATTAGCAAATAACCGTCAATTTACGATCACAGTTAGAGATTAGTTATATGCGCAGAAATTCCAATTAAATTGATGATTAAATTTTCGAAATGATTTTCTCTTGTTGATGTTGGTCGGGTAGCTGGTAGTTGGATAGTTGAAAATGCCCAACGGGTGTCCCGCCTATAGCTGGACATGGACATATTCATTTGTCAAAGTGCTATTAAGATGTAGGTACAACTCGGCTGCATAAATACTGCAAATTTTTTTAATCAATTAAGCCGCACGCGCATGAAGGGTAATTTATCAACAAGTGTTTTTTTTTATCGATGGACACTGTGTGATGGGAGAGAGCTGGGTCAGGGAATATTAGAGAAATATTCCCATTTACTCCTTAAAATAAATATCACCTAAAACAAACTGAAAACAAACAAAAAAACAGTTCTAAATGCCATTCATCTGCACGAGAGCAGTCCAACTAGCAAAACCATCCACCTAGAGAGAAATGTAAGCGAAACAACCTGACTACATATACTCAACGTCTGTCTGTCTATGTGATGTGATTTATAGCCGCCAGGCTTCATGATGTCCCCTCCTCATGTTCCCGCACTGCGATAATAGCATATGCGTCACACAATCACAGTCCAAACATATCATATCTAAGCACTGGCATAGATATACCGTATATACCCCTACAGCACCTTACCTATGGCTACCGAATGTTGTCTGAATCTTTTGGAATTTTCCTCTTTTAACGAAAGGCAACAAAAAAAAAAAAAATTATTTATTGGATACATCTGTTCCATAAAACAAAAAGAAAAAAGAAAATCCTTTTCCTGGCCTCCTCGCGTCATTTTCTATCCACTTGCCAAGACAGCTTTATGGGTTCAATCAAATGAAAATATTTGCTTGACTGTGCGAGAGAGTGTACCTTGAAAAGACACCATCAGCATCATCCTCCTCATCATTAGCTGGTAGATTTGCGATGGAAGACTTTTGCTGGTTTCACAGTGGTGCGCGGAGGTTTGTGTTAAAAAAAAAACAAAAAGACTTTCGGTTGCGAGTTCTTCTATGATTGGCTGGTCTTAAAATTACTTACTAGAACCATAAAATGTAAACTTTGATCTCCCTGTATAGGCATTGCGTTACGCTGAGATGATCAACTATTTCAATTGTTAAATATCTTCGTCCACCCTGTTGGTCAACGTTCAACTATTGTTGAATATCCTCTTACACTTATTTGATCAACAAGAACCAACCCAAGTTTTATGAGTTAACGCACGCGTTGAAATCCGTGTAGAATATTCCAACTAGGACTGTTATTGCGAGCGATTACATCGGTGGCAGCACAGAAACTGCAGCATCGGCGGTAACAAAGTGGAGTGGATCAATACCGCACTTCAATACGCATCGATCCACAGCATATTTGGTCTCACCTATCACCACCAACGCTAACGAGAAATTCCAAGTGCAATTTATGTTTGCAGATTGGGAGATCACCAAACGACACAGTGAGCCACGAGGGCTGAACAAATTAATTCATTTAAGATGTGTATGTGTATATCGAAATTGATGCGTTTCCTTCTTTGTCGTGTACGAGCGGCCTTAGTTTTGGGGATGTTCTCTGTTCTATTGTCGTTAGTTTTGGGCTTGAGGGCGACCGAATCTATTGCCTTTATTTCTACAAACTTGAATTACAGGCACATCATGCTCTATTGTGGATATTGAGTTAGATCGAGTTAGAAAAACGAAAGAAATTTCAATATTTGATATTCGAACCTAGTTTTGAGCATGTTCTCGGTTCTATTGTCGTTATTTTCGGGCTGCAGGGCGGCCGAATTTATTTCTACAATTACAGGCATCGCCTGCTTTTTTATGACTATTTAGTTGGTTCGAGTTCGAAAAACGAACGAATTTTCGATATTTGATATTCGAACTTAGTTTTGAGCATGTTCTCGGTTCTGTTGTCATTAGTTTCGGACTGCAGGGCTGAATTTATTTCCACTAACTTGACTTCCAGGTACCGCATGCTTGTTTGTGGCTATTGAGTAGGTTCGAGTTCGGAAATCGAACGAATTTTTGATATTTGATATTCGAACTTAGTTTTGAGCATGTTCTCGGTTCTGTTGTCATTAGTTTCGGACTGCAGGGCTGAATTTATTTCCACTAACTTGACTTCCAGGCACCGCCTGCTTTTTTATGACTATTTAGTTGGTTCCAGTTCGAAAATCGAACGAATTTTTGATATTTGATATTCGACGTTAGTTTTGAGCATGTTCTCGGTTCTATTGTCATTAGTTTCGGACTGCAGGGCTGAATTTATTTCCACTAACTAGAATTCCAGGCACCGCATGCTTGTTTGTGACTACTGAGTTGGTTCGAGTTCGAAAATCGAACGAATTTTTTTATTTTTTATATTCGAACTTAGTTTTGAGCATGTTCTCGGTTCTATTGTCATTAGTTTCGGACTGCAGGGCTGAATTTATTTCCACTAACTAGAATTCCAGGCACCGCATGCTTGTTTGTGACTACTGAGTTGGTTCGAGTTCGAAAATCGAACGAATTTTTTTATTTTTTATATTCGAACTTAGTTTTGAGCATGTTCTCGGTTCTATTGTCATTAGTTTCGGACTGCAGGGCTGAATTTATTTCCACTAACTAGAATTCCAGGCACCGCATGCTTGTTTGTGACTACTGAGTTGGTTCGAGTTCGAAAATCGAACGAATTTTTGATATTTGATATTCGAACTTAGCTTTGAGCATGTTCTCGGTTCTGTTGTCATTAGTTTCGGAAATTTATTTCCACTAACTAGAATTCCAGACACCGCATGCTTGTTTGTGGCTACTGAGTTGGTTCGAGTTCGAAAAACGAACGAAATTTCGATATTTGATATTCGAACTAATAACCATCTGTGGTTGTCGTTTTAAACTAGGTATGAGCTCTATAAACTTGCTCATTGATCACGACCAAACATGAGTGTGTATGAAAGTTAGACCAACATTTAAGTTGCTTGTCAATAAAATTGGCAGAAACATTTCGCTCCCACTGTAGTAATTGTAGAATTCTTTGGCGCTCCTCGGATGGATGGATTGCCGCCAGTGTGTGGCAACACAATTGTCGTTGTCGCTGTCGTTAATTCGTCCTCAAAAAAATATATAAAACCAACTCACAAGTCACAAACAACATGCTATTTTGCTGTCAAAATAATATAGAAACTCAACCCGTTCGTCTTCGTCGTGATCCGTGTTGAATCAAACGGATGGTGGCAGCGACTCGGCCGTGGGACGAAATCTAGAACGCAACGCGCCAAATGACTGATGTGTTCGTCACAAAATTATATTCATAATTAATTGTTGTGCTTGTGGTTTTCATTAGTTTTTATTTTTATATTTCACACGAGAAAATATTTTATAATACAAGAGAACAGTATATTTTATCGTCTGGGTAAATGTTTGATTTTGGTTTCGTTTTCGAATCTATTTTCAGATACACCGACCTCATTAGTTTTTAATAAAAGCCAACTGTCAGTGAAGTGTTTCACAGATCGTTACCAGGAATGTGCTGTAATCTTAAATGTACCGATTCTAGGATGGACTATTGAGCGGCGATATTAGTCGTAAAGGGCTAACAGTGCTGAGACAGACGGAAGAGTATGCGGTCCAAGCAGCAGCCGCGGCCATCGTACCGGTGGATGGATTCGTCAAATGAAAATGGTGAGTTGGGTTGAATTTACGTGCAATATAAATCTGACTCTGAGTTTTGCACAGGCTCATGTTAGTTCCCCTGATGGGTGAACTTTGGTGTAGGCTTTTTTTTATATATGACCAAGATGTGTTTTTAATTTCAACTAAAACGGTTGAGGGGGGTTTTCGTGATGAAGTAAGAAAGATTTTGCTCTACACTATCTCACCCTTGATGATACCCCCAAACTCGGACCACCACCCAAGGTCTGCTCTAAAAGTATCGTCAGGAGCTACCTAAAACGAAGAAAATGGCACATCCATCCCTTTAGGTTTTCTTCGAATCTCTTATAAATATCAAACCATTTTAAGGGTATCCAATGTGACCACCACCATGCAAATTCAACATAGAGGTATAGCTTAAAATTGTCATGTCAGGATACTAACCCACGTTCGCATGCATACCCACAAACACACAGATACACCCCCCATGGCCCACATGGGGTAGTTGCATTCTGGTGAGATGCTGGCAAAGGATTATTAGAAAGTCTATGATACTGAAAAAGCCCAGTTAAGAAAGTCAATGCCAAGGAATGCAAAGAAGAAGTCCTTCGAGCGTAGCCCCATCCGCCTGACATATACGCACACCTAAACATCCCTCAAAAAGTTTTTAGTGTCTCCTAAGTGACACGACAAAAGACAGATGGACAGTGAACCCAGACAGACTGACAGTTAGACATAAACGGGCAGAGGTGGTCTGTGGACCGACAGCCCAGAGATGGACAACTATGGACCAGTAAATACAGGACTAAGGACACAGCGAATTGCACATATAAAACAGTGTTCAAGGATTTATTGGATTCAGAAGGTTTTGTGGATAGAAAGTGGTCCTTTGCCCACCGACAACGGTCGTTGTACATATACTCACTGTGAAAACTGATGGAAAGACATCGTCGTTAAGAATGAGGGGATAATGTATTTCACTTTATATATTGCAGTCCTGTCAAGAAAACCAAAGAGAAGGCGGTAGGGCGGATGGCGAACTGAGTGTACCTATCCATAGGAAGGCCCACATAAAGAAAAATACGAAGAAGAAGCAATGAATCTTCTTCGAGACTGGTGAGATGGATGGATATGGTTAGGTGGAGTCCATCAAATCCATAGTTACGTGTCAATCAATTGGGGTTTCCAGTTGTTGGTTTCGGTTGCAGTGAACGACGAGCTGAGATCCAACTGAAATGGAAGTGTGTGATGGAATTCATTTTAAAAATGCAAGCGAAGGTAGGAGTGGTTCCTATATGAGTGTATTTTCTCGGTTCAATTGGAAGGAGTAGTTTTGCTGCATTTCGATGCGAATTGACTGTGAAAATAGAGCAGTAGAAGGTAGGTTCATTGTCGTTGACGGGTGACCGGTGTTTGCTTTATTAATTTAGTCCTTCAGTAGGAGACCAATGATTTTGAATATTGGCTGTGGGTTGGGTTGTTATTTAGGTTATATATGCTGAGCAGTGCGGAGATTACGATTGAAGTCTTGTAAAAGTTTATTGACTGCGGTGGGGAATGTTGCCTCGAAATACTTTCTAAGTACTTTGCCTGTCGGAATGAATCTATACTGGTGGCGGAAAATGTCAAGCTATGCAAATTGCTTTGAAACGTAATTCAATGTCCAAGTGTTGATGAATCAAGCGTACAGGGGAGTCCGACGCTTATGAATTTGTGTGTTTGTTGATATGGATCGTAACGAAAACTGAAACGCAAAAGAAATAACTTCTCTTATGCATCAAAAGCGTTGAAGTAAATGTAGCGTGTTTATATATTAGTTGATTTCACTTCTTGGGTGTCGGAAGTGTGAAACTTTAGGGGAATCGACTCGTAACGAAAACTGAAACGCTATAAGAAAAGGCGCACATATTACGTACCTACCCTTGTAACAGTGAGGCGTGTAAGATAGTTAAGTGCATTTTAATGTTGCCCATTTCATATGTCGCTGTAAGGTATGTTGGTAGGCATGGTCGGGAATAGGAGCGTAACGAAAAGTGAAACGCAACAGAAAGTACTTCTCTTCTGCAACAGCTCAATTGACAAACAATTAAAGTGTATTTAACGTGTTTTAATATCCATTAAGCTCACGTCCTGTGTGGCGAAATATTTAAACGTTAGGGAAATTGGCTAGTAACGAAAACTGAAACGCTGTAAAAAGGCCGACATCTTACGTACTATTGTAACAGTGGGTATTTTAATATTCGTCAGGGTAATTTCTTATGTCGCGGTAAGGTAAGTTGGTAAGCATGGTCGGGAATAGGAGCGTAACGAAAAGTGAAACGCTGTAGAGAGTCTCATACCTTACGCACCAACCCAACAGTGGAAGTTGTTCTTTACATTTCACGTGTTTCCCTTTACGTTACGCATACTTTTTATTTCTATCCCAACCTTAAGTGTGCTGGCCTTTGGTTCAACCTGCGAAAAAACATAAATTCCACCTTAATTATGAGAGTCCCTGTCCGTGCTTCTGCGTCATTGGGCTTGAATGGGATAAGGGCCGAATATAGGTCTTTGCAGTCTTTCTTGGGTACCATCGAGAGTTGTCCTCCTTATGGGCTAAGCTTCTTCGGAATGACACTTCCATTTACAGTGTTTGAAACGGTTTTACATCCCAATCGTTGTACCCAATTACCCATTTCACTTACTCACTCCCAGCGCTATTTCCACCGCTTTTTTTTTTTAGTTTGCCAAAACAAATCTATAACATCTGACACATTCAGGTTATTTCAGTTTTTAATGCATAAATTGAACAAAAAAGAAAATAAAAACACATTTTGACAAATAAATCACGAAATGTATTATTCACCGTCAATTGCAATAGCACGGCCTTACTACCGGTCGACGAGGACCTCCGGTACCTCTCAATTTGATGACATATTCAATACAAAAAATTGCTTTTGACATTTCGCTAATGACTGATTTGATTTGTGTCCATTAATTTGCCATTAAAATCGCCGCCGATAACTTTTGTTCATAACTCACGTATGGTATACCTATAGATGACCTCTAGGTATGCCATATGCATGAGGTGGGTAATTGCTTCCATAATTTTTCCATACCCTGCCTGGCCGGAGGAAAGCTGCTGCGCGATATGACGGTTGGGTTAACATTAATGGCATTTCATCATGTGTACCGCATCAGCTTGTGAGGGCCGCCCTCCCAACCTCGCCAACTATACCAAGCGATTTCTATCATTTATTTATTAACATTCGAAAAATTAATTAAACATTCGCTGGCCGGTGACACTCTTATGGCTGCATTTGAATTATGTCGACTTTTACTTCATTAGAGATAGAGAGAGAGAGAGAGAGAGACGACGTGCCATGGTACTACATATATGGGACAGCCACGAGTGAAATGCGGGCCAGGATATAGTTGGACCAAGTCTGGTACGGAGTTGGTTTATATAATGGTTCATTGGACTTGGCCAGAAAGTTCAATTGACAACAAGACATGACGTGCTATGCTAAGCCATCCCAAGGAACATCAAAAAGACGGATGTACTGAGCTGGCAGTCAAGACAAATATCGAATTGGTCCAGGCATAAGTGCATTTCTCGGCAAAAGGTCCGTTTATATAACTCGGAGTGTACAGAACAAGTGAAGGAACTAAACTGGCATGCACAGGGGTCGAAAAGGGAGGGATATATGGTTTGCATTACAAATCGTTTCACGATTGATGAGGAGATTCCTTGTCCTCTTGCAGACGAATCAGTATATCTCAGGATGTACATATATCGGGTGTGCCGTCGCCTTTGATGAATTTTTCGAGTCAAAGTTTCGATGGAGCCCGGAATGTGTACATGCTCATGTGCATGCAGATGATGATGATGATGATGACCATCAGTTTGAATGACGAATAAACTGTGAAGTGAACTTTTCCCACATTGCTGACGCAATTCTTATCAAAGTCTTTAGACTTGTGACGGGCTGGGGAAGATGACGTTTATTAGACAGAATGGGCCTGCAGATGCATAGATGGATGAAGATGCCGATTGTAATTACATGCCTTTTTGAGTGGGATTGCTGTGAGGTCAATCCGATGGGTGTGGGGTTGGTAGACAACATGGTTTCGTCACTGTAGCTGACTAATGGAAAGACTATTTCTACGTCTGTGTTATTGTTAACCGGCGTAAGGGTGTGTTCCAGAACTGTATAGGGTTTGCATCAATTTGTGGGTTAAAGTCGCAGTGGCTTAGTGGTTAGTGTGTTAGACTACTAAGCGAGGGGTCGAGGTTCGAGTCCCGCAAAAACCCAAGTTCCAACTTGGGGTTGTTTTTCACTGTGGCACATCTTGCGAACGTCTGACAAACATCCGAGACTATGACTGTGTTGAAAGAGCTTCTCAATTAGCCGTTTGGAGTCGGCATAAGATTGAAGATCCCTTCAATTCGTTCCAAAAAGAAAAAACTCATACAAAACGAATGGTTGCGAGAAGCTAGGCCTAGGGTCCCTCCGGACCTGTTGCGCCAACTATTTTTTTTTTTAGTCGCATTAAAAACTTTAGTGGAAAGTTGCTTACATCTAAATTTTCTTTAGGAACTCATTGGATATTACAGTCGGGGCCATAAATAAAGTTACACAGACAATCAGATCCATGGTTCACTAACCTCGGTATGATTTTTCAATGGCAGTCCTTTTTGTATAGTTTCTATTGACATTACCACCTATATACTGAGTGCTAGGTCTTTAGGAATCACTTGGCTGTTTTCAGTGTTAACTTACTTCCTTTCTTATGTGGTGCTACAGTCCGGGGTGGACGTGGGCCTTAATAAAGAATGAACAACAGAAAGTTTTAATTCCCACAAGAAACACCCGGCACTTTTTGGGGAAACGTTTAAAAGTCTGTTAATACGAAAAGGTACAATCGATTCCTCCTTTCCTTCTACTGTGTCGAATAATCAAAAACTCTGTGTTTTGCTAACTCCTATCATCTGTGAAAAAATCCATTAAAAAAATGCACTCTTCTTTTCGAGGAAACTCCACCTTTCATTTGGTATGTGTTTCATAAAATTCGGTTTTGAAATGACACCCCTATCGGAACGACAACAAATGCGCATCTTATTACTATTTCCTTCCATTCATTGCATTACAGCCAAGCGCAAAAGTTTGCACTCACCCAACCAATTACACTCAGCACATAATTTCCCACTTCCACCCTCAGCCTAGTAAACAGCCCCCAACCACGCATCGAACAATTTTGAAACAGAAACGAAATTCCGCCCGTAATTCACAGTAACAAGAGGGGAAAACCGAAAAACTGCAAAACATTTGCTGGCCTCTCCAATAAACTACAATAAAATGTTATAGGCCGTCGAATAAATAATTTTTACGACACAATTTTACTTGTATTCCATCAGTAAACAGCCGCCTTCCTCGCCCACAGTCAATTCCTACTGGAAAGAGTTATGCTACAACGGTTGGGTTTGTTGTTGTTTATTGCAGACTGTGTGCTGTTTGGCGCGACGCCACTGTACACAAATCCAACCCCTGCCGCAAATTATTATAAAAAAAATGAAGAGAATTCCTCTGCCATGCGAATAATTTTAAAACAATCATTCAGTCGGTTTGTATATGTATGAGAGACACACAGGTCCTTGCAAAAGGACTGAAATTACCCTCGCTCGGCCGGATTTTGGCTCGTAAAATCCGTGAAAGTGAACCAAGAGGGGTTCATTTCTGCAAAATGAAAGAAAGAATTCAAAACTTTTGGACGAACCTGCCATAAATTTGAGTGAATAATGACAGTTAGTGGGGTCACTAATCAAACATAAGGACGAAGAGTATACAAACGACTGAAGGGCGGAAAGACGAAAACTTCTCCCTTCGGGAAGAACGAGTGCGCTGCATGCGCTGTGCAGTTGCTTAAAAGTTTGCACCCAAACTATGAGTTTTTTTTTTTGTTCAAATAACGTCTGCGTGGGGAATAGATTTGCCAACAAAATTGCTCCTTAATAGTGTGTCCGTTTGGAGCCTCTTATATGCGAAGCAATATAATGCGACATTAGCGATGAGAATTTTGTATCAACGACTCATGCGGGTGACGATATCTTTATCCATCAAATGGATGGCAATTCGGTTTTATTGGAGAAAATAAATAGACGCCAAGAGCAGGATTAGAGGGGGTCACCAAAAAGGATACTCATCGTCATCGGATTGCAATTTCTTTATTTTTCGTACGTATACGAGTTGGGTATTGTCACGCTAAATGCGTTCATGCGTGCGCGTCTATAATAGTAAGTGCGGAATGGGGTTCTTAATTCCAGTGCGTGCGTGCACAGATGTTGACAATTTCGGTAAAAATTGCCGGCGATTGTGTACATATTGTTGACCTTTATGGCAGTTTGCATGGTCAATGAAAATCAATGATTTGGAGAGATGAGTCTTGGGTGGACGGTTGTTTAAGTGATTGCTATGATTGGGCTTCTGGCAAGAGGGTTTGTGTATTGCCCAATTGTTATTAACTTGGATTTGGCACGAGCACGATATTTTCGGAGGAGTGGTGGGAGAAGTTGAGAGGAAGTTGAGCTTGAAATGCAGCACTTGTACATGCATATAAGATGCTGTTGAGGTTTTGTGGTTGGTTTCGAGAGGTCTTTCAACGAGGGGCCGTCGGAAATAATAAAGTTTTCATAATCGAGTTCATAAGTCGAGGGCCAGAGCTTGAGAATGATTCCTATGTCATTGTATTCTTTCTTCTTCTTTTTTTCGGCAAATCAGCGAATTTTTTGAGCCAGACTGGGGGATTAAGGTGTAGGTATGCCATTGAACATTGTGATGAATTAGGATACGGCACGACAGCTATACCCTCTTGGGTGTAAAAAATTTCTCCAGTTTGACAAAGATTAGTCGAAAATCAGATCAATTATAAAAGCGCCTTTTGGTCGATTGAGGCCCGATATGTTGGAACCTCTTCTTCCGAGACCGATCAGTCGTCTTGATTTCTGAAAACATGGACATCTTTTACTTCACCTATCTTTATTCGGGCGGGTTTACCAGATCCTGGTTGTAGCTTACTGGGGGAGAGACTTACGCATGTCTTTAACGACTATGTATGCGATTGTGTTGAAGACCATTTTTTTTTAACAACTTTCAGTGATTTCCAATTTGTGGCTGAGAATCTGAAGAGTAACAGTGCTATGCCTATCTCTATCTATCTCTATCTCTTTCTCTTTCTCTATCGCTATCTCTATCTCTATCTCTATCTCTATCTCTATCTCTATCTCTATCTCTATCTCTATCTCTATCTCTATCTCTATCCCTATATCTATCTCTATCTCTATCTCTATTTCTATCTCCATCTCTATCTCTTTCTCTATCTCTATCTCCATTTCCATCTCCATTTCCATCTCTATCTCTATCTCTATCTCTATCTCTGTCTCTATCTCTATCTCTATCTCTATCTCCATCTGTATCTCTACCTCTATCTCTATCTCTATCTCTATCTCTATTTCCATTTCCATCTCTATCTCTATCTCTATCTCTATCTCTATCTATACCTCTATCTCTATCTCTATCTGTATCTCTATCTCTATCTCTATCTCTATCTCTATCTCTATCTCCATCTCCATCTCCATCTCCATCTCCATCTCTATCTCTATCTCTATCTCTATCTCTATCTCTATCTCTATCTCTATCTCTATCTCTATCTCTATCTCTATCTCTATCTCTATCTCCATCTCCATCTCCATCTCCATCTCTGTCTCTATCTCTATCTCTATCTCTATCTCTATCTCTATCTCTATCTCTATCTCTATCTCCATCTCCATCGCCATCTCTATCTCTATCTCTATCTCTATCTCTATCTCTATCTCCATCTCTATCCCTGTCTCTATATATATCCCAATCTCTGTCTCTACACTCTATCCCTATATCTATCTCTATCTACATTTGTATCTTTATCTCTATCTCCACCTCTCTCTCTTCGCCTTACTCGTGCAACAGACGAAAATTATAAGGCCATCAGGTCGCTCTGTTTCTATACGACGGAGGACTCAACTCAGCTTCATCAAAACCGAAACCCACCCTTGAAAATCCACAAAGAACGCGCCACCCTGCTTGCCGCTAAATTTTTATAACACACCTCGCAACCGATTTCGGAGAATAAAGCGACGAACTTCATTCAAAACTTGTCATAACAGCCCACCAGTTAGGTACCTGATGGCCTTGGTTATCATAGATAGCCCCTCAAAGCCAGAACCTCAAACCCTATACACCTACTCCTCAGTCCTCACCTCGAAACCCAGGCGCTGCACATAGTAAAAGATAAATTAACCCAACCCAAAGGTAAGGAAGAAGAATCGCACACGTTTAATGCCCTACTTCCTTGCCATTGGACCGAAAATTATTACGAATATTAAATAAAGCCCACAAAGGCATCTATATACCTAGAATCAGCAGCGAAGAGATGGCAAAACAACATCCATAGGATAAAACCCGTCAGAAGCTTGCAAAGATTTATTTCTCTCATTTCCGTGGCGTTTTTCCCATTCTCACTCGCTGCCATGGATCCATCTCCTTTGTGTGTTATATGCACAGCCGGCCGGTGTATATCTGTATAAATATACCCACTTTTGTGGCGAATTGAACACGTTAATCGTCGCCCATCACTCATGTGAATCTTGGGTGTGCAACAATGAGTGTGGTGCGTTGTACAGGGCACAGCCCCCCCTCCCTCGTCAAAATGCAATTTCTTGCATTCTCTCGGTACCTCATCATCATCATCAGCATCATCGTGCGCCGATCTACAGGTATCCGGTATCTGAGTGCATAATTCCATCATTTTCGCTTGTTGCTGTCCGTCTGTCTGGCTGTCCAAGTTGGACGGTTGGACCCTCACTCGTTGCGTCTCGCTCTCGAATGGACTAAGTTATATGGGCAAGCATTTGCTTGGCACCAAGGCGAGATTCGCCTCTGTCCGCAAAGAGAATAACCGATTCCAAGCGATCCATCTGCTGTCCGTCCGCCCAGCGTCGAGTAGCGTGCGCGTATATATCCGTTGCCATTGCAATGGCACTGGTATAGTCTATAGTGGTACTGGTTACTGGCGTCGATCAGTGTATGGTGGCAATTTTTCACTCAATTCAAAATGATGGCGTTTTTCCATATTTCCTCTGCCGCGCGGACTCATCTGACAGCTGAACCCGAGAGTGGTGGAAACCTCGCCACGCCACTGTATATACTCGCCGCGCTGCACTGCCAGCGTTGGCCAATCGTCTGTCCATCTGTCTCGGTGTGCTTTCTGCGGCATAGTCCGTCCGTCTGTCTTTTGGTTTTTTGTGTTCGCGGCTGGCTGGTGGCTGGCGTGCACTTGTGATTTCTCGGATTCTCGAATTTCGAGGCCATGTTTTCGAAATGGAGCTACTACGAGTACGACGAGTACTCCTCTCGCACTGACGCGACTCTCTCGGTCGCTCTCACTGATTGATTAATTGATATCCAAAGTTAATTGCCTTTCAGATTATTTATGAGTTATTTATGGCGGCCAGCTTTGGCTTGGCCCAAGTGTGGCTATATACGTATACTGCTGGCCGGCTGGTTGCTGGTTCTCCTCTGTTTTGATCGTGCAGTGCGCGCACTCTTCAAGTGCTGCGGCAAATCGACGGGAGGTATAGAGGCGAAAAATCTGAGGAGTTCACTGAGTGTCGATCAATTTGACAGTTAATTTGGATCGTTTGCGGATTTCATTTTTGGTTTCATGATTTTGTTCATTTGCGCGCGTACTGTGTGCTTGCCGAGCAATTTGTCGATATAAT
The DNA here is from genome assembly GCA_946477585.1 of Cheilosia urbana. Lineage (NCBI taxonomy): Eukaryota > Metazoa > Arthropoda > Insecta > Diptera > Syrphidae > Cheilosia > Cheilosia urbana. Next base: position 71,420,363 of record OX297856.1, on the reverse strand, counting down.
CGAAGAATAATTTTCGATAAATTTTACCGATGACCTCGTAATTTTGTCCGTTACTCGTTGCGCGCAACGGGGCAACGGGAATTTATTGCGCAAAAGTCATTGAACGGGTTTGCAAGCGGATTTAATGGGTTTGTGGCTTGTAAGCTGGGAGCTTGGTGCGTTCTATGACGGCGCATGAGTGGTGTTGATGGCAGTTAGTCGATGGGAATTGGGACTGAAAATCTAGGGTGGGATGGGGAATTTTTTTCTATTTTAGGGGGCAGAGGGAAATGGCCACTGAGAAAGCTGCCTTTTGTTCGAGGTTAAATCTCATCTCTCTCTCTTGGTCGCACTCTTCGTGGGGTTGCTGTGCTGGAGATTCGGGTCTGCCTTTCACCCTTCAAGCTTCCGTTTGTGAAATTTTTCTCCGGTAGATCGAGTTTTCTGTAGGCACAGTCGTCATTTGAGTTCTATGTCGCTCTTAGTCTGCCGGAAGCATCGTCTGAGATCAACACATCGGTAGAGCAGTTCTTAGCCTTTTTTTATATTTTACTTAGAGCAACATTCAGTTCGGCTCTTTAGGCGTCAATTTTATAGTCAAAAATAATCCCCATAGCTCCTTCAGGGAGGTAGCAGTCAATACTGCAACGGACATTACAATGATCTCGCTATAGGGCTGACGTAGGTATTCACCTCTACAATATGAAACCTTACCCAGTCTGTCAAGTTGAGAATGAGCCATCACTGAGGGACCTAATACCTTTTAAGGCACTGCTTCTCTAAATGCATTTTTTGAGCCCCGCCAAAGAGGGTTCATCTCAGTGTGATGAATGATGATGATGACGAAAAACCCCCATTTTATACAGGATAACTCATATATTGGCATGCAACGTCATTTCATACTAGAAAAACAAAACACCAACCCGCACTCTTCAAGTTCACTTTTTTCAAAAAAATAGCCGCGCTCACAACTGGCTCGATGCCGACTCAACGTTTAACCAAAGCGACACTAATGGCAACAGTTTACGAGACGCCACTCCAAATGCAACAAACAAGAGGACACGTCGAGCAATTTAACTACATTAAACTTTGTCCTGGATGCGATGCATCCGCATGTCCACCTCCATCTCTGTTGATATTGGACAGACGTGGCAAAAAAGGTCCAAGTCCAAACAAAAAGCGCATAAATCTCTCCCCCAATGGCCCTAAGTAATGTGGGAATAAAAGTCAACTGCAGTCGCTGCAGATGAAAGGATACGCGTACACTCCTTGAGGGTGATTGAATCATCTCGACTTCATAATACAATTTTCTTCCGTCGTTCATCAGGCCAGCGCCAGAGTGCTGTTGTGAAGAAACTTTTCCAAACACACACACACCCACCAATAGATGCACAAAAAAGGAGACTCGCATTTTGAAACTTTGCTGGTGTAGTCTTGTATTTGGCTAACACGGAGTTCCTCGGTTTAGATGTGAATATCAGGGTGGTCCTCGGTTATCATAACCGATAAGGAGGCAAAACCGCGATTCTATTGTCATTAGCTTCATTTGATGACAGTCTGCGTTGTATTTGTTCTCGAAATGTCGCCACTATGACCCGGTTGTCATTAGAGGGTAAGCACAACAAAAAAAAAAAAAAAATGCAATATTCCCCGATGACAGGTGAAAAAGCTGAGCGAAGCACAGAAGAGGGTGGACACGAATTGTGTTGTTGTGACATTTTCTTAAATGAACCTAATGGTCGATTGGGATGATTGCCAAAAATTATCCACCAGAACAATGGTGGCAGAGATCGCTAACGCGGGCTTCTTTCTTTTCGCTATGCAGTGGCGAAGTCATTTCAAAAGGGGGAAAGTATCTCATTGGGTTATTCGTATTCGGATTGAGATTCGGGGTGGGTAATTTTTGCTTTTAATCAGTGGCCACTCTGACAGGTGTCTAAATGTGTTGCAGTACTGTCCCAAGGGGTATTAAATTCCAATTTGAATTATTTTCTAGTCGTGTCTCGTGTTTTTTGTTTCATTCATATTCATTTTGACCAAAGTGGGTCAGGGGAACAGAGGTATTTCGGAGACATCTACGATGAGAGGGAACTGACAACATGTTAAGAAGCTCGAGAAATTTTTTTCATTCGAGCTCTGGATAGATCTTCGACTTTCGCCGAGGCAACGAGTAAAAGTCGAATGACTGTCCAAGTGACGAAAGTGCTACGGTTGATAGTCAGTGGCGATGCGTCCTACTGTTCTTTTCGTCCAAGAACGCCTAACTTTTAGAGAATATACATTAACCATTAAAAAAATGTTTTCACTTGTCCTCTAAGTCCTAACTACAGTCTCGTCCTAGTGTATTTCCCAGCCCGTACCACCCTCTCGAGAACTTGAGCCAAGACGTAATTAATACAAAACGAAGTACTACCCTGAGAGAGCAATACTTTCAGCTCATTCCACTATAACTACAACATCCAAGTTAATATTAAAATAAAGTTTCCAATATCCACTTATCCCCTAGGTCCTAACCAACCTTCAGTAAATTTTGTAGTGTAAATGTTTCCCAATTCGGGCCAGCCTCTTGTGCAGAAGACTACATTCATAATTCATACCCAAACGAAAAACAAGATTGCGAAACATTTCCTCCCATTCGACCATCAACTCGTTCAGATGAGTTAAAAACGAAATGTGTCCATAGATCTTTCAGGTCGCAGTGTCCCAGTTGGGCATGGGACTAATTTAAAAAAATGGGTTTGGGTGAGGTTCGTGTAGTGCTTGGGTTTTGGGTTTGGGTGTTATAAAGTGGAAATGAAAGCTTACTTACTTAATTACTTACTTACGTGGCGCTACAGTCCAGGTTGGACCTGTGGTCAACCAATACGCCTCTCCAGTTAGCGCGATCTTTATCTAACTGCCTCCAGTTAAGATTTCCAAGTTGGTTGAGGTCTGCTTCCACTTGCGCATGTCACCTAAGGCCAGGTCCTCCTTCCTCTACTGCGTTGTCCCTCCGGGTTGGAATCGAAGACTTTTCGGGCCGGAGCATTGGTGTCCATTCGCTCTGATATGTCACAGCCATCTTAGGCATACTTTCCTCTAACCAAATCTTGGAGACGAGTTTGTGTATATGCAATCTACCAAGTCATCTGCTGCTGTCTTGAAGAGCTCGGCAGGTAGGCCGTCTGGTCCAGCAGCATGCTTGGATATTGCTACGCTCTTCATTTTAGTTGTTTTGATGGAAGTCTTGGCTTTCATCACTCAGGTTGAATGGTTCATTCTGCCTGACAGCGGAATTTATTTCGTCTCCGCCGTTTAACAGTCTGCAGGATTGTTTTTCCATGTCCTCAGCACCGACTGTGATTTCCTTGTCCGTCTCTATATTTCTGCTCGTGGCTTGTCTGGTCTTGCCATAACAGGAAATGAAAGCTGAGTACCCAATTATATTGCTTTCACGTTGTACTCGTTCTGGAAGGCTATGAACGAAATGGAAAATTACTATAGGATATTTTGGGTGTATGCAATATCCTGGCTGGGAAAATGTCATTAAAATATTTTTGAACACATCTGGAAGCCTCGACTTAGAAGATAAGTATTTTTCTGCGTAAATGTGTACATGATATAAAATTTAAAAAAAAAATAAATTGAATGAACTGAACGCCTACACTTTTACTCACGAGTCACCACTGGTTGATATAGACCTCATAATTCAAGGCCGGCGTTTCTACTTTCTCTAATGGAATCGTAAGGACAACCCCTGTGAGTATATTTCTTTGAAGAGTTAACCGCTTACAGCGAAACGAAGCCCCAAAACGTACCTAAGGCTACGACTAAGACTGACCACACATGACAAGTTATACTTTCACTTTATATAACAGCAATCTTTTGAGTCAAACACCACTTCAGTGCCATCCTGCTGATTGGGTCACATGCTACTCCCAGCCAGTGACGTAAAAATCAATACTCCTGATCTATGCCGGTGTCAGCCGGAAGAGATTATTTTTTTTTTACTTTATAAAACAGAAAGAAAATTAATAAATAGCATGACCACAACACGAAGCCGAGTGCTATAGAATATCGAGTTCATTATTTCCCCCATCGGAACTGCTAATACACAACATATTCTCGCATCGAGAAGTCCAGGCTACACCTTCCGTCTAATTTATGTAGCTTTCACCGCAAGCCATTAATCACCATAAACACCGCACATTTGTATAAATAGAAAATAACCCTTTTACTCTTGATGTTGTGCAGTGATAACATTGACGGACTCTGACGCACCTCACACAAGTCCTCCCTGCCCGTCCGCATATACACGGCAAAACTAAATATAAAAAAATCAAGAAAAAAAAAAAAAATCTTCCAGTATCCACGGCCACCACCAATACCAACCATCATCCCTTTCCATATCAGAGCAATAAATTCCTTTCGTTCGAACTGATAAAACGACATCATTAAGTCCTGTCACGTAACTTATGACAAATGTCAATCAATTTCTGTTCCGTTCGTTGGGTGTACTGGGACAACGTCTACTCGGAGCACAGAGGTGTTTTGGGGTAGTGATATCGTCGTCAGACCTGTCAGATATTTTTGACGAATTCTATTTCCAAGGGTTACAATGTGGCATGGCATATGCGAGTGTGGGAGCAGCAGGGAAAATAAAAACCAAATCCCATAATGGAAAATGTCATGATGAGTAGTAGTCGTGGGATGTTGGGGGTCGGGGGTTGGATATATAGTTTTTTTTTTTTTCCTTCTCTTTTTTGCCTAGGATATGAGTATTTTCGATGGACCTTGATGACGCGAGAGGGTGCAGCAACGCCAGCAGTGTGTGTTAGTTGATTTATTTCTTGTCAACATGAAATATAATAATAAATAAGGACCAAGGCTTCAGAGGGAGTTCATCGAGAGGACAATGGCGACAACGACGACGAGAACGACGGTGACGGCAAGACGTAGAAATATATTGGAGAAATCCATCTAATGGATTCGCTGTAGAGCGCGAGCGAGCGATTGCACTGGACGCGTGTAAACTAGCTATAAGCTTCACAGCCATGTGCGGTACTTGGTCGCCAACTTGGCAACGCAGTCGTATATCTTTCATGTGCTTATTTTATTAATCTCCAAGGATGTTGGATCATCAGAAATGAGACTGGTCTTCGCGGGAGAAATGAGGTGGAGTCGGTGTTTATTGTTCGTTGGAATTGCAGTTGCAATGGGGTAATTGCTATTCAAAGACTATGCTGCGCATTTGGAAATAGTACTCGCACTTTTCGACTGACGAATGTAATTTTATCCGGGTCGCGTTCAGAAAATTTTAATTTGAAATATGTTTCTCACTTTTGCTAAATTTTTAGTGCAAAATTTTGACAGATTTACCGTTCAAATTCAAGATCTTTTTGAAATTTGTTACAAGACAGAAAATTTGTAGAAGTATTCGCTTGCGTTCAGAAAATTTTAATTTTGGAGTTCCTCGATTTGGCTGCATTTTTTGGTACACGATGTACAAAATTTTGACAGATTTGCCGTTAAAATTCAAGATCTTTTTGAAATTTTCTACGAGACAGAAAATTTGTAAAAGTTATCGCTTTCGTTCAGAAAATTTTTATTTTCAAAAATGCTTCCAACTTTGGCTGAATTTTCGTTACACGATGTACAAAATTTTGACAGATTTGCCGATCAAATTCAAGATCTTTTCGAAATTTGGTACAAGACAGAAAATTTGAAAAAGTTATCGCTTGCGTTCAGAAAATTTTAATTTTAAAACATGCTCCCAACTTTGGCTGAATTTTTGGTACACGATGTACAAAATTTTGACAGATTGCCGATCAAATTCAAGATCTTTTCGAAATTTGGTACAAGACAGAAAATTTGTAAAAGTTATCGCTTTCGTTCAGAAAATTTTTATTTTCAAAAATGCTTCCAACTTTGGCTGAATTTTCGTTACACGATGTACAAAATTTTGACAGATTTGCCGATCAAATTCAAGATCTTTTCGAAATTTGGTACAAGACTGGAAATTTATGGAAGTTATCGCCTGCGGAAATGAGTTGAACCCGATGGCATACCCCATAAACACGGTCAGAAATGGAGTAGAGATTTTCTGAACTAAGAAAAGGATCAAAAATCTATTCAAAATCGCCAATTCATGGTGCAAATTTTGACACGTTTGGCACCGCCTTCCGGAAATTGTATAATGACTTCACATATTTCCAAAACCTTTGCGACAGTATTTTTAACATATTTCAGTTTTCAAAAAATGAAAAGGTTTAACGTTCAAAAATGTTCAGATAATCGCTGTCAATCTATGATACAAATTTGAACGACGCACAGCTTTCCGGAGACAGTCTTCTGAATGTGAAAACAGTTTCCAAAATTTGGCTTAAAGGCTTAAACTTTGCAGAAAGTTCTTGTTCTAGATTAAAGATCACGTAGATCTGAATTCTAGATCCGAGGCAGCGTTGCTGTTTGGCTGTTGATAAAGAGTCAAAAATTCACACAAATTTATGAAGCAAAGTTTCGGCCAATTGGTTTCCTCTGGAAACACTCTCTCGGAACCCAACATTTTGACACTATTTGGTGCATGACAAGAAATTGTCAGAAACAGTCACGTTTTGGAACCGATTTTTGGGTGCATGTACAATGTACATTGTACCGCAAATTAAGACGAGTGAGCTGTGCCAACGTTGCAGTAGGAGATCGACCGCCTATGCATTGGGCTTCACTAAAAGAACTCTGTTCTGGTTGACAGGAGGTGTAACTTCGAATGAGTTAAAAGATTCTATCTACCATTCATTACTTTTCGAACAGAGAAAGATCCTAGCTTTCGTGAAGCACACAATTGGTGTCGAAACTGCAAGCTAGGAACCGATGTCATCAGACGGTCAATGCACTTGTTGTATAAGGCGGCCAGTTGTAAACGTCTTCTTAAGTAAAGCAAGTGGCACCTTTGCAGGAAGACAACCATACCTAAATCTCTGTCAAAAATTGACCTACACCTGCTAAAACCAATTCTCCCCTCATAACTTTAAAGGATTTCCGATAGTCCATTAAAAATAAGTATCAGCTCAACCCAAAAAAAAACACACACACATACACCGCTTGTCACTCGGATACTTTACTTTACAACTCCTGAAAGCATTCGTTACAACTTAAAAAAAAAAAAAAACTTTCCAACGTAAAAGAGAAAGTTTGTTTGGGAAGAAAAACCGCACAACCCACATGTGTCCTGTGTCCACAACCCGCCGACGGTCGCCACGAGTACTATACTACTACAGCACCACCTCCAAAACTCAACTCTTAGCACTGAACTTTCATAATAAAGATCGACAAGCTGTCCAAGTCGATGTCCACATCCTTGATATGAAAGGGAATATTATGCTGTGGCATGTCTCCGAGGATTACAACTGACCAGCAAACCATATACACGTGCTGATGCATAAGCTCCGTATATACAAAGTATATATTCAGGTGAATGGTCTCTATTCGTCGTCCGCCCCCTATGCCTGACCATCTTCGGGCTGTCAAAAAATTTCAATCAGACGAAGGCGGCCGTGGAGTCTGCTGATGGACAGACAGGCAAATGAAATAAATATTTCCTTTCTTGTGCTCATTTTATATTATTATTTTTTTTTTTTTTTTTGTATAAACATAATAAAACGTAGCAATGTCCTGAAGCTGTACGGATGTCCTTTTTGCGGAGCCACAAGTGAAAACCATCATCGTCAGCTGAACAATTTACCAAAGCGCGCACATGATTTTGTCCAGAACAAATGATACAATCCAAATTGAAGAGACGAAAAAGGACGTCCAAGTGTATTTTAAATATCTCGCCCCATCCTTGTGGCGGCCGCCGGTGACTACGTATATTTATATCACACACACAAAAATTATAAACCGTCAAAGGATTATTATAACAATTTTTGTGCTTTCTGCGGCACAGTGTGAAGTCAACTTTATCCCTCGCCGCCGCCTACTTCCACTTTTGTGATAGCATTCGCAATCCTTTTTTCGTCCTTAAAAATATGTTTTTACTGGTTGGTTATTTCAAAAAAAAAAAAGAAAAACAACAACCAGTGTTAAGAAAGTAAGGAAAAAAGGCAACAAAACTTAAAATGAATGGTCCTTCGTCGTGCATTTCATGTGATGTCCTTTGAGAGTAAGTTGAACGTTCAAGAATTAAACTTAAAACTTTAGTCCTGAACGAATGAGTTGTCGTTGTCGTTGTCGTCCGCTGGTGTGCGGTACAGCACAGAGTCCGTCCTGTCCGCTTGATGTGCACATATTTTATATAGAACAATTTTTTGCTCGTCCTTTTTTGATATATTTTTACACTGTTGTCCTTCTGAGTTGTCAAATATATATAGGAGTTTTTTTTTTTTTTATATTGTTGCCAACTTTCATGTGTCCACAAGGATGTGAGCAGAGAGAGAGAGAGAGAGAGCGAATGTGTGCACGAAAGAGAGTGAGTGTTGGGACGTTTGTTGTGTCTTGTGTGTCGCTTGTCGTTCGTCCCACTTATCATCCCTAGTGACACTTTATAATTTCTTCCACTTTTAGTCTCCTGTCAGTATGTTTCCTAAGGAGACAAATAATAAAAAAAAAAATCCCTTGGAATGGAAAAGGCTGAGATCATACAAAAATTGAAAGTTGAAGAGGACATAATTTTTATATCATCCTGAAAAGCGGGTGGTGGGAGAGCTATAACTTCTGACAGAGCTCCACTTTGTGGACGAACTGTTACCCCACTAATGTCAGTTTATTGTTTCTTTTAGTTTTTATTTTATTTTTTATTTATATTTCACCCTTGGCGAGCGAGCGAGAGAGAGAGAGAGAGAGAGACCCTTTTCGTATTTGAAGACAATAATTGAAGGAGTATGGAGGATGGTACTCTTGTTAAATTGACATTGCCATTGGACTTGTCTGTCAAATTGAGGATGACAGCTGACAAATGGACAAGTTTAATTCTTTCTTAAAAAAAAAAAAAAAAAAAAAAAAAAATCTCTAGATGACGAAAAGTTCACACAAAGAGACAGGACGAGTTGATGCGGGGTGGACAGACAGGCACATAAAGTGTAATGAATGCCCGAAGGATGAAAAGAATGAAATGAATGGTATATAAGGAGCGCGGGAATTAAGGAAGTTCGCTTGAAAGGATTTGACTTTGTGATGCGATTTTCCTTTGGAATTTTTATATTTTGACAGATTTTTTTTTTGCCGCGACAAATTGGATGTAAATTGGATGGCGGCTGAAAGCTGTTTTAATTTGGCAGTAGTCGGTGAAAAAAAAGTTAGAGGCGCAGGCACAACGACTTTGCAACAGATGGTTGATTACAAGTGCATAAGGATATCATCTGCATGACGACATGTAAAGACAGAGGAAACATGGTGCTGATGAGTTGTGGTTGCATTCTGTAGGAACCGGTTATTTTTTACTATAGGCATGGATGGCAGTATAAAAGCCACTTTGCGTCTGACAATAAACTTAAGCTGTTGGTAACAAATTATTATTCCTAAGGCATATTCACAGTTCTTGGATAAAGAAGTAGCTACGGAAAAGACGAAAGTATTTTGATAGGAGTGAGAATGAGGAGCACCCTAAATACAATGGGCCTTACCAATAAGCATTTTTAGTTTCGACTTTAAATTTTTGTAGTTCACAGTGGCAATATTCTCCATAAAAATTTCGCAATTGTGAGCTTCCGTTAATTTAAAGTCGCGACTAAAATTTGTTATTATCACGGCGGAATCAGTAATTATTTTCAGTGCAATTTTATGAATTCACAATAGCGAAATTTTCTCGTTTAATAGTATTCATTGTGACTTATAAAATATTTAGGGCTAACAATAAAAATCATTATGAGTAAGGTTGAATGACATTTTTAACATTCATCCTTATATTTTGAAGAGTAATCTTATCTACAAACGTTCACCATTGTGAGTTGGTAATATGTGTCATCAATTAAGCCAATCAAAATGTTGGAATAATTATACCACACTGTTGACAGATTCAGCGACTATGGGCCTTAAAAATAATCATTTTTACTTCTTCACACTATATATTTTTTAGATCACAATGGGTAGTTTTATAAGAAAAATTTCGCCATTGTGAATTCGTAAATTCTAGCCTGGGACACCAAATATGATTATTAGCATCGCACTATGAATATAACTATACACAACTGAACTTAATCAGAGCGATGTACTTATAAACAAATCTATTGCCCAAGTTATATCTTACAAATTCAATAATGTGATCTATTGTGACCTACAATAAAATTAGGGTAATGATGCGAAATGATTATCGGGAGGCACGGTCCATTCTTTTCCAGTGGCTGGTTATCATTCTTAACTTCCGCCTTAAATCTTCCGAAGATCACAATCGGTAGCTTTCTATTGGAAAGTTCACAATTGTAAAATAAAATAGAAGTGATTAAAAGTGCAAACCGTCGGTAGAAGTTATTTAATTTTCTCGATTGTTTGTTTACCAAAATTTTGCAACCTCACCTCATATCGGGAGAGTCTTTCGGTGTAAGTAATCGTTTTCTTAAGGCCTTTTTCTGATAGGTACTACTCATAACGATACAAGTTCCGATAAAATCTTATGTTACTGTTTATTTAAGTAGAACCTAAATTGCTATGAGTATAGTATCACAAAACGGGCCGTAGTGTTTCATTCGAAGCGCTCGACTAAACTTGAAAGGGTGTTTGACAATTTTGATCGCTATATAAAGGGTTTTCCAAAAAGAGGTTTTATTGTGAATGACCCGCTATTTCGTTAGCTGTCACTTTTTAAGGCTTTTATTCTTAGACATTTGATAAGCAGAAAATACGCCATTACTAAAAATGGCACGATACACGCTTCAACAACGCATTGAAATTATTAAAATTCACTACAAAAATGGTGAAAATCTTGCAGTCACAGTTCGCAAAACTAAAGTATTTTTTGGTCGTCGTGAAGCACCTTGTCGGACCGCAATACAGAAATTGGTGGAAAAATTCGAGCTGTTGGAACAAGTTAGTGATGTGAAGAATAAAACCCGCGCACTTCGCTCAAGAACAACTGAGAATATTGCTGCTGTAGCCCAAAGTGTTGAAGAAAACCCAGGTTTGTCCATTCCTCGTCGTTCTTTGGAATTGGGCATTCCACAAACGTCATTACACCGTATTCTGCATAAAGACTTGGGTCTTAAGGATGGTATTGATCAGGACAACGTTTACTTTCAACGTGCCACACAAGCAGCGAAACCATTGATCTTTTACGGGAAAAGTTTCCAGACCGTGTTATCTCTCGAAGAGGTGATCACAATTGGCCACCGAGATCTTGTGATTTAACACCTTGCGACCTCTTCCTTTGGGGCCACGAGAAAGATAAGGTCTACGCCAACAGCTCAGCGTCGATTCAAGACCTCAAAGATAAAATTCGTGAGGCTATCGAGGATATAGGGCAGCCACTCTGCGATTTGGTTATGGAAAATTTCACGAAAAGGATATGGTCCTGTATACGTGTTCATGGTGGCCATTTGGCTGATGTTGTTTTTCGTTATTAACGGCATACTACCTTCCTCTTTATTACGAAATAATCATCCGAACATTTATCTCAAAAAATGACATTTTTCTTTGAATACAAAAATATCACCTCTTATTGGAAAACCCTTTACAAAACCTCCTCTGCTTGATCCTCTTCTAAACAAATTCTCTCTCACTTCCCCAACAAATTGCTGACTTCTCTGGCGATAAGTCGAACATCTCCCATATCACCGATCCGGTTGCCAACTGTCATGATACCCAGTGATCCCATATCGCCTTCTCTCCAACACACACACCATCAGTAAAAGAAGCGAAAACAATCCCCGCACTGTCTTGTTAGTGTCTTATGCTGCCTCCGCGACAGAGAAACGACAACAACACACAACAAATGCGCACAATGTGGCAAATGTGGCAATGGCAACATATCTCCGATTTATGGTAGCCACAAGGAATCTATGTACCGCTCAGTCTGAATGAAGTTTAACACAATTTCCTTTTTCAGCCACACACACACATACAAATCTTTCTCAAAGAAGAAGAGTTCAAATAAAATATTCTCTCCTAGTACCGGTACAAAACCGAAACCTCAACCATGATCGCGCTGCTGTAACCTGTAGCACATGAGATTCTTCTAAAACATGATCCATGCGCTACACACTTTTTCGTCTTCTGCCATCCAAGAGGCCAGCACAGCACTGGCCCATGAGACGCCCCGATATATACCGCAGCAGTAGATGGAACCTGACCATTCGGGGTCGATGCTATTTGACACTTTTTACTCCACGGTGCTACATGCCGGTGGGTAATGAGTCGCTGCCACTGCTGCACCATTGCATCGTCCTCGTATATATAGTAGTTACTTGTCGTCCGTTTTAAAGTGATCTCGTTGTTGCATCTGTCGGACATCTGTGCGCGCACACACAGAAAACCAAGCGCGGTCATCCATGCGCGAGAAAGATCCTAATGTCTTGTTTACTGGAACGCATGAGCATAATGGTAATTGCTTTAATTTGATATTGTTGGGGAGATTACGGCTCTGTGTAACGGTAATCTGCTGCTATGACAAAATGTGTGCTATAAGGAGTTTTCTTTAGCCCCGTTGTGGTGCTCATAAAGCTCGACGAGGCTTGGTTTATGGGGTATAATTGCCCGGACAGTCAGGCAGTCAGTGGTAAACAGGTCTGGGAAGAAGTATAGTAAAGTTATGGGAGCGAGAATGCCAGGATCCAACAGAGAAGTGAGTGCGTCGCGATGGCGAGGTGCAGTCTTGACCTGGCATAGCCTTTCTCATCAAACAAGTGGTAGGAGGGTGATGATTGTAATACTCGCCATTTAAAGGGTTATTCAATAAGAGTTTTTATTGTGAAAGGATATGGTCCTGTATGCGTGCTCGTGCTGGCCATTTGGCTGATGTTATTTTTCAATGTAACGGCATACCTTCCTCTTTATTATGAAATAAACATCCGATCATTTATCTCAAAAAGTGACATTTTTCTTTGAATACCAAAATAACACCTCTTATTGGAAAACCCCTTATTTGTTGGACTGTTTTGTGTGCACCCTCGAGTCTTATGTCTTGTGGCGGTATATGGACTTTTTCGAGATCCGTAATCGATTCATTTTCTGCAACCTTCAACAAGATTTTTATTAGCATCTTTTTAAAACTTTCACGGAATTTTAGAAAATTTAGAGAATAGAAATTAGGGAGATTTTCTAAGATTCCGTTAAAGCTTTAAAAAGGGTCCTTAAAGACAAATTCAGGAGGGGACTGTAGTCTACAAAGGTCGCAGCAAAAACAAAAGGATCAACCCCTTTGGTTATAGTCTTCCGTCATGTCTGGAACAGCGACTTTAACTTTCGGCGCGCGTATTGATCCGAGTTTAGTGGCAATTTCGACAGATCTACCAACCTTTAACCTGTCGAAGTATTGATCCGAGTTAAGTGGCAATTTCGACAGATCTACTAAACTCTAACCTGTCGAAGTATTGATCCGAGTTTAGTGGCAATTTCGACAGATCTACCAACCTTTAACCTGTCGAAGTATTGATCCGAGTTTAGTGGCAATTTCGACAGATCTACCAACCTTAACCTGTCGGCGTAGTAATCTGAGTTTAGCGGTAAGTTCGACAGATCTACCAATCTCTTCCCTAAACCGCTTAAAATTTGTCTTCTACGGATTTTTTCTCTCTTACCAAGTTAGCTCCCTAAATTAGGTATGAAGTTCTATAAACCTGTGTCGCTCAGTCGGTGTTGTGTAGACTTTCGGATATCAGTCAGCCTAGGAAGTCTTGATATTAAAAAACTTCAAACCTATCGCAGTGCCTGTGGAACTTTTGACTGTATCGGTGGCAGTTCTTAAATTGGTAGGTAGGTACAAGGACCACCAACTCGGGCCAAGGGCCAGCGTTTTCTTAAGGCCCTTACCTACATCCAAATTAAGGACAGTAAATCACGTATACTCAAAAGACTCTGTGAGTTTGAAAAGACCTTTCAATAAAAACAAACCGCCCACTAAAGTGGGCAACATCAAAGCTGTCCGTCACCAACATTTATACAGACATCAATATTGAGCCAATAAAATTAAATTATTTTGCGATTTGTTTTAAAAATTAAAACAAAACGGACCGCGCAAAATGCGATGGAAATTGACACCTGCATTAACATAAAATCAACGTAAGTTATCGTTAATGGCAGTGCGCCGCCCGCCGCGGTCGCCACCATCAGCAGCGCTTTTTTGAAAAGGAGACCACTCCGTCGATGAATTGAATGGTAATAATTTCTGGTAATGGCACCACTTCCACGGTATATGGTGGGCTGGACTTGACTTGGTCTTTGTCGTCATCGACATATCCGACATCGTCGACACTGACACCATCATCATCATCATAGTCATCGTTTGGCCGTATATAGTGTTGCAGTCGTTGTCGCCGGTCGTTCTGTTCATTCGCGCAGTCATATTCGTATCCTTCGACATCAATTGAATGGAAATAAATTACCGTATCAGTTGTCGTAAAATTTTCAATTTTATATTGAAACATGTTTCCATCTGATTTCACATCGTATAGTCACAGAGAGCGATCTCGAAATGCGGTCGTAAAATTCATTAAAAAAAAATAATAAGAACGTACCCCGGTGACAGTGGGGGTGATTCATTTATGCGATTTCTCGTTATCGTTGAACAGGGACTTGGTATGGTTTTCGAAGGAGGTTAGGATAGTCAGTATAGACAAAGAGGTGATTATATAAATATCATGCGAAGTTGGGGTTTTTATAAGGGCATCCCAATAAGTCGCACTTGCCTCACTTGCGAAACTATTCGTTCTGAAATTAGGCCTTAGTCGGCAAGCTTTTCAAGGAAGATTGATCTAGTGGTATACGTTCGAAATCCAGCCTTGAAAAATGCAAAACTACCGACAATAGGCAAGTGAGCCAAACCGATCCGTATATGCAAAAAAAAAGAAAAGTGCACGACTGGGGCGAACGAAACTTTCTTGTTCATCGAAAGTTTAGTTGGTTGTTTTCTTATTTTTTTACGTAGGGAGGTAAAGATATGAGAAGCGATGCTGGATGAAATAAACGTTTCAAAAAAAAATGGAATAGTTTTAAATGAAATCCACTTTTGGGTAATATTCATCTGATACGGCAGTGATACGGCAGAGCAATGTGATTTTTTATAAGTTCAAGCTCTCAGTTACAGGCAACTGTCGCAAGTTATGGTTAGAGAGTTATGAGCGCCTACTGTCATATTTTTAAACTCTTATACTTTACTTGATTTTCGAGTGCAAGGCACAGCGTAGCGGGAGTTTCTGTTTTCTGATCGGGAATGATTTTATTTTTGTGACTGGAATATGTTAGGAACGCTGGTTTTAAGGTGTCCATTAGACCGATATCTTAACATAGATATATAAATAAGATTTTAGAGATTTTTTTTGAATTTGTATTAGCAAAGTTAATAAACTGAACATCCCGATGGACGTGTGTAGGGGTGCAAATGAAGTGAGATTTTTTTGTATAAGCTTCAAGTGGTTGAAATTATTTTAAGGTGCATATTATTCAAAATGGTAGACAAAAAGTAGAAGAAGAAATATTTGCTGAAAATAGGTTTTGCGTTGCCGTTATTGCATTTTTAATCGAAGTGCGGTATTGAGTTTTAAAAATATTAGGTAGATATATGAACAGATATCGGCTTTTGGGTAGTAATTTTTGAGAAATAATTAAAAAACGGATTTATTCGATTTATCTGAGAAAACTAAGTACGGGATCTTATTTAGAATACTGATATTGTCTTTAATGTGTATTTTGATCAAAATCGTTAGAGCTGTTTTTGTAAAATTTGGCAGACAAAACAGTACCAAATATTACAATGTTTATAGTTTAAAAAATAAAATTTGTTAACTAAAGCTGAAAACTGAGTACATGTCATTGTTCGGGAATCGGGATGCAAGCATTATGTACTTGGTTTTTAAAGTTTTATCGATGTCGAAAATGGGGTTTTCGAGATATTAGCAGTTTTTCAAATTAGCGTTTTCGGTGAGTCGAATTAAAATTAAGGACGCAATAATTTTGGGAACCCAAAATTTTACTCTAATTTTGCATTTTGGTCCAAAGTAACTAAATATACTAATATACTAATATACTAAATTTTTAAAAAATTACTTCTTTTTTTTTTTTTTTTTCAAAAATCCGTTGGACGATAATACACAGAAAAACAGAGTTTGGTACCTATTCAATTAGAAATTAGCATTTTACCTTAGAAATGGATTTTTGTTGTTCGTGAATCATATGGACCGTTTTCAAAAGTTAGATTTTTATTTTTTTTTTTTTTTTTGCAAAAAAATGAGTATGTCCAAGAAATCAAAATAAGTGTTGATATAAAATAGGGTCTCCTCCTCCAGCTGGATCAAAAAACGAGGTATTTAAATTTCGGTCTGTAATAGTATAGTAATAGACAGTCATTTGAACCTCACCTTCTTAAGCTTAAATATAAATGTTGGTTGAAATCGTTCGAGCCGTTTTCGATCAAATGAACATTTTTTATGGGAAGTACCATTAATATTGAGGGTGCCGCAAAATAAGATTTCGAAATTTGGGCTTATAACGATGACAGTAGGAAATAAGGCCCAAATGAAATAAGATCCCAAAAGAGAAAATGAAATAAGGCCCCCAAATTTGGGGTGTTATTTCATAATGAATTGATATCCCAATTTCAAACATGAAATAAGGCCCAAAAAAAAAATGAAACAAGGCCCCAAATTTAGGCTTTATTTCATAATGAAATTAAAAATAGCGAAAACTACTTTTTATTTAATATTGTTCATATTGGAGAAACAAATTTAGATTAAAGAAACTTTGAATATACTCAACCTCGCACCCACCCTGTAATCTAACAGGGGGGTTGCAGAGGGGCAGCATGACCCCCATCCGTTTTCCATGTTGGAAGGGTATCAAATAATAATAAAAAAAATAGTTTTGGGGACCTACTTCATTTCTTCTTTTGGGGTCTTATTTCATAATGAAATAAGACCCCAATTTTCATTAGGAAATAAGGCCCCAAAAAAGGAAATAACACCCCACATTTGATTAAAAATCGTTGTTGTTGTTTCCTGTACAATTTTTTGGGGACATTTTTGTCTATGTCTTATGTCACGGCACCAATATTGAGGTTACCGTGCAAAAAAAACGACCCGAACTTTGAACGAAATTAGGGCAGCCGTTTAGGCTGTAGGCCCCGGAAGAATACGGAAAGACAGACGGACAGAATTTTGCGACCCACTTTTATTCACTTCCTCTATCATCGCAATGTCAGAATTGGTTAGCATCTCGAGTTTTCGAAATTTTCTACGAAAATAAGATCTTTCTCTTATTACGTAACGGAGAAAGTTTAAAACGGACTTAAGGTGTAACTTTGAATTTTTTTAAGAGTCGTAACGAGTACCCCTGGCTTAGTATAGAATAGCACACTAACCGCTAAGCTACTGAGTTTTTACAGATCTTTTACAACCATCTATGTGCGGCGCTAAAATGGTCTACCCATAAGACTAACATCAACTGTTGTGGGTCTTACCTGGGCTACCTCGTTGAGTAGTCCCCAAACTACTTAGTCTTTTGTAAGTTGTCTAGGCCAACGACATAAAAGCCCCTTATTCAAAAGATAAAGTTCCGAGGGCCGAACCTACACGAACTCGTTCAGCATAGCGCAGCAGAGCAACCACTAAGCTACCGAGTTTTTTGAGACTTTCAAGAGCCACCGATGTGCGGCGCCACAAATACAAGCCCCATCATCCTAAGATCACAAACGTTCATCTAAAAACAACATCTTTTTAATCTCTAAAGATATGTCAAGCAATTACAATAAATTTCGTTGTGATAAACAATATACTGTGCAGATGGTCAGACTGCACCCCGCTGTGTGAACGAAACCCATTCGCATTCTCTTTTGTGGCGAATCGCAAACCTTTTGCTTCCAAAACGGCGACATAATGTATTATCCGTTAATTTATTCGCCAATGTCCGTGGGACAAGCACATCTCATAACTCAGATACTCTATCTAAACTCATTGTGAAGCAATTTCAGTTCACGGGAATTCTTTCGTCCAAAATGTCAACTGCAAATTTTACAAATAACCGAAACTTAATACGTTTGTGTGTCGGAACAATTTTTTTACTGCTGTGATCGTTTCATATCCATCAACAGTCAGCACCCTATTAAAGATTTCTTCGTTTTGGCGGAGAAATGTCATCAAATCCAGTATCTACCTCCGCTCATTGACTGCATATGAACACAAAGAGCAAACAGTAATTGATTAATTAATTCACTCGTCGCTGAATCATTAAATTTCGTTTCCATATTGTGAGTTTTGTTGATGTGCAGATGTACAGCCTATACCTACAGCCGAATTTCGCCGAAAACGTAGAAAATTTGTCGCCGACCATGTCGATTGGACACACATCTCAAGAAGCGCCCCGTTTGAAGGTGACTTCTCACATTCGGAGTTCATTAGCGGGAGCCGAAATTTGATTTATGAATGTCCGTCTCCCTTGTCGCGTCGTTGTTGTCAACAGAGGCGCGGTGATTGTGAACCGAGACTGAGCACAGGAGAAGGAGAAGAGTGAAAGAAAAAAAAAAAAAAAAAAAAAGCATTCCTCGCTAATTGTCATCAAATTTATTTCATTCACTTTCGCACACAGTCAGTCAAATGGCGAACAAACAAAGAAACACCAACTATCGGGTGTGGCAGTGGGTTGACTCAGGGGTAGCAACACAACTTCTCACTAATGATGGTCATTTTGCAAAGAACAAAGCAAATGACCGAGCAAATTTAAGGGGCGTCATCAGTGGAACCTCGGAGACCTTAGAGATGTCTTGTCAGAAGATAGATGAACAGCAAATTGACAGATGACGGGTGAAGATTGGGTACCCTGTTGACTATATCGTCTCCAGAACGTAAAAGGAAGGCAATTTTCGGATGTTTGTGCCGCGTAAAATTAAAAACCACTCGACATATTTCGCTGAAAATTTAACAGTTTGCTGCTACTAGTCCCGGCAGTGTTATGAGAGTAGTTTGAATGAAATCCGATAGGTGGCGCTGTCGTTTTTATTTTATTTTTTAACTTTCCGTATGGCCTAATCCCGACCACCAATAAATGGGTTTAAATGCGACCTCTACTGCTATCATCTGCAGTTGCCAGAAATGTATGTACGCGTATTAAAAATTGTCCTATCATTTATATTGACTGATCTAATTGGCAAAAACAGGACATTCTACAGCCCTTACTCAACAATCGCTCTCAGTCGATTCGTCAACGAGCTAAAAATCACTTCTTTCTGGGTTATCCTGTTTATAAAAACATTTGATCGAATCAACGCCATCTACTTAACATGTAGTACAACTTACGCCAGTTCAATGCAACCAAAGCAAACGCGGAAGCGCTAATAATGACATCTGCAATTGTAAGCGATTTGTTACTCTATCCCAGTTGCCTCTACCTCCTCAGCTTTAACGAACGCCGACGAACAAAAAAGAAAACAGCCTTCGTATGTGCTTAGCTTTGTCGCTACTGCTCCAATCCAGCCGCTGTTCGAGGAGCCTTTTCGCCATCGAGTCGTCGACAAATCAATTGATTTCACACTTACAGTGTGGGTGACAAAAGAAAAAAAAACTTTTTTTTTGGCGGACTGCGCCAACAAGCGGAAGTCACACGAAAAGAAAACACAAGGAACTGCGCCAACCATGCCCGAGACGAGCGAAAACGCACGCGAAAAGGCGGAATTTTATATAGATACGCAACGATAGACAGGTAGGTGGGTACACGTGGATAGTGGGGAAAATCTATTGCCAGCCTAAAGCCCTTGTGCCAGTCTCCAGCTACACAAGCGAATCGCAAGGACAAAGAGAGAAAAATTCAAGAAGCTTAAAGATTTCCCACCTGAGATTAGACGCTAACAGCTACCAGGCGCGTCTACATGAAGGCGTCAATGGGTGAATGTTACATGCTGTGCTGATGGCGGCACGCAATGGGTGCAAACTTGCCAGCAAAATTTCGTTTTTCCATTTCCACCTGTTGGCGGGTGGTGCGATGGTGCGGTGGTGGTGATGGTGATGGTGACGACGACGTCGACTTGGTTGGTTAACTTACGATGAAGTTGATTCTGTTACCGATGGGTGGCGGCGGTGGTGGGTGGTGGTTCGTATACCGAAACGGATTGAGTGGGAAGATTGCTTGGCTGATAGTTTGATTGTTGCGGGTAAGCACTTGCCTGTGTGTAGAATGGGGATCTCCACAAGCCGTGTGACGCGGAATTCGAGAAAGTGCAAAAGGGAATATACGGCTGAAATGAAGATACATCTCATCGAGATGCGGGTGGAGCTGACGCCAGTTTGATACGGACAGAAGGGAGAATGCGAAGGAAATGGTTGGAGGAGAGTTGCGGCCCTAGGGGAAATGTAACCTAGGTTTGGGACCCAGCTGAAGGGCTTTTTTTGGTGCTACAATGGGAAAATCAAGCGCAGGATTTCATGTGATCCCCTTGGAAGAGGTAGGCTGGCACGGTACTGACCCTCTAAGATGGGAACTTATAACAACCAATTTCGTAGCTAAGTGCCACGAGTCGTATCCCTTGAAAAAAAAAAAACCCCTAAACTGCTATCATTCATTGTTAATGGCTTGTCAAACAGTATAAGGAATAGAAACCCAAGACCTATATAGATGGCAAAAACACCCCAAAAACTCACCGAAATTGGTACATTTTCAAAACAGACGACTGAGCTTCCCTTAAACCCGCAGAAGCTGCAAACGATATCCTAAGACTAGAGCTCCATTAAAATGGCGTTCCAAATTTAGCGCCTATTCGCTGCTTGTTTGAATTGGACCGCGCAAATCATCGACCTTCCCACTGCCGCACATGTCAATTAACTCCAAATTGCGTCTCGATAATGTCCACACGCACGGGGACACACACAACACTTCCTGCTGCCATTAAACCGCACTCCATCGCACAACGTATATATGCCGAACCAAATGTTTACAATTACTTAAACTGAATTATGATGTGCACTTAATTTTTATTAACTTGACACAATTCTCCCCCGCGCGGGGCCAGCTAACCATCAATCCATCGAAGCGATCTGCTGGTGCATCAAAATGATGTGTGTGGCTGTGGACGCACATCATGCGCCAATGACGCGACGACGGTGCAATGAAATTCTTCGCCTCAAATAAATAACTGCAAATTGCGAAAGTACATTTAATCGTTTTGCATAAATTTGCGTGAATGCGAGAAAGTCGCACCACATCATCGGAGAGAATATCGAACGCGGCGAGGCTATCCAAACGAAGTCGATGTGCAGCTGATGCTGACGATGGTATAATGATCGCGCATAGGCTCGTCGCCCCATCTATCGGCAGGATGCGGCAGCAGCAGTTGCTGTCTGGCACCAGATTTCCGCTCATATGAGATTCATAATTTTTGGCCGCGCAAGGAGCAAGGAGGATAGAAATCGACGACGACGACGACGTCGACGACGAAGAGGAATCTGGTTGTATACATCAGTCTGTCAGTCAATCTGGCCGTTGTAGAGGTTGCTGGCTGCGTTCAGTTCTCGCTGTGGGCACATTCACAGTGCACAGCGCACATCTATATGAGCTTGAGATAGATTTTTGCGTGGAAAATATTTTTTACTTTTCATTTTTTTATTTATACTAGTTCCGACAGTTGCGTCGACAGACGATAGACATCGATTGTAATAATTTTCAAATTGCAATTGCAATGAGCAACGACGGGGGAGTGGGTGCCGTAGCTGGTGCATTTGGATGGAGGTTAGAATGGTATAGAGGTGGCTGGACGATGAATTTATATACACACTTAATAATTGAAAAGGAAACACCGATCTCCTTGGAATGTGCACGATAAATTGCTGACTGTTTGTGGTGTTGCGGATGCGAGTGTACGGCGCTGGGGAAAGAGACACGACGAGTGGCGAAATATGCTGTTGATATCAATGATGGGCTGTGGCGCTAGTGGTTATGAGGTGAGAAAAGTCTCAGGAGCCGTGTCACTCGACGAAAGGATGTTTACAGATGGCGGAGTGACAGTTTGGAATTTTTATTCCCCACCGGGGAGGGGGTGGCGCCGATCAGGCAAAATTGTCTCCAGCAGTAGATTGGCGATGGCTCGTGTGTACGATGTGTCCGTGGAGTGTTTGTTTGAAATGTGTGTGGTCTAACTCAAGACAACAAAGGGTTCTGCCTATCATTGGCGAGGAACTTACTCGCATTCCGAATAGTAAGACAATTCAAACAGTGGCCGCATTAAAATGGAAGATTAGAATAGAGTTTCCCAAAAAATATTCCACGGAAACCTTGGGGTTTAAAGGGTACCGTGGTCGAATAAAATTGGGAATTGATAGATTAGATTAGAACATAGCGGAACAGATCCGTTAGGGGCTTTAAGCCTTACTTCTGAGCTGATAACTACTCGTTTATTTGAGCTGTGATTTCAATTGGCCGAATATCGAACGCCAGAATCGAGCAGCTTATCAGTTCAGTTTCACTTTTAGACTTTGAATAATTTCGATTTTAATGGACCGAATATCGAACGCCAGAATTGAGAAGCTTTTCAGTTCTATTTTCCTTTCGGACTTCGAATAATTTCGAATTTAATGGGGCGAATATCTAACGCCAGAATTGAGTAGCAGTTTTTAAGTTCAGTTTTACTATTTGACTTCGAATAATTTCGATTTTAATGGGCCGAATATCGAACGAAAGAATTGAGCAGCTTATCAGTTCAGTTTCACTTTTGGACTTCGAATAATTTCGATTTTAATGGCCGAATATCGAACGCCAGAATTAAGCAGCTTATCAGTTCAGTTTCACTTTTGGTTCGAATAATTTCGATTTTAATGGACCGAATATCGAACGCCAGAATTGAGTAGCTTTTCAGTTCAGTTTCAGCCAGATTTGAGAAGCTTTTCAGTTCTATTTTCCTTTCGGACTTCGAATAATTTCGAATTTAATGGGGCGAATATCTAACGAAAGAATTGAGCAGCTTATCAGTTCAGTTTCACTTTTGGACTTCGAATAATTTCGATTTTAATGGGCCGAATATCGAACGAAAGAATTGAGCAGCTTATCAGTTCAGTTTCACTATTGGACTTCGAATAATTTCGATTTTAATGGCCGAATATCGAACGCCAGAATTAAGCAGCTTATCAGTTCAGTTTCACTTTTGGTTCGAATAATTTCGATTTTAATGGACCGAATATCGAACGCCAGAATTGAGTAGCTTTTCAGTTCAGTTTCACATTCGGACTTTAAATAATTTCGAATTGAATGGGCCGAATATCGAACGCCAGATTTGAGAAGCTTTTCAGTTCTATTTTCCTTTCGGACTTCGAATAATTTCGAATTTAATGGGCCGAATATCGAACGAAAGAATTGAGCAGCTTATCAGTTCAGTTTCACTATTGGACTTCGAATAATTTCGATTTTAATGGGCCGAATATCGAACGCCGGATTTGAGAAGCTTTTCAGTTCAGCTTCACTTTCGGAGTTCAAATAATTTCGATTTCAATGGGCCGAATATCTAACGCCAGAATTGAGCAAGTTTTCAGTTCAGTTTCACTTTTAGACTTTGAATAAGTTCGATTTTAATGGGCCGAATATCGAACGCCAGAATTGAGTAGCAGTTAAGTTCAGTTTCACTTTTGGACTTCGAATAATTTCGATTTTAATGGGCCGAATATCGAATGCCAGAATTGAGCAACTTTCGGACTTTGAATAATTTCGATTGTAATGGGCCGAATATCGAACGCCAGATTTGAGAAGCTTTTCAGTTCAGTTTCACTTTCGGAGTTCAAATAATTTCGATTTCAATGGGCCGAATATCTAACGCCAGAATTGAGCAGGTTTTCAGTTCAGTTTCACTTTCAGACTTTGAATAATTTCGATTTTAATCGGCCGAATATCGAATGCCAGATTTTAGGATTTTTTCAGTTCAGTTTCCCTTTCGGATTTCGAATACTTTCATTTTCCAAATTTGCGTTAGATCAAAGTTTGATCTTCAACAAAATATCGACAGTAGTGGTTTTTTGGACAAAAAATTCCATTTTCGAAATCTAGATTTTATCGATATTCGAAATTTGGCTGACTTAAGTAAAATGCATATTTTTTCATTTTCGAAATTCGAGTTAGGTACATAATAAAATTCGAACTTTAATTGACTGAAAATAAATGGTGTCTAGATACCTGTCGAAGATTGTCGGCATTTGAATAATTTTCGTTTTTCATTTTCGAAATTTGAGATTTTGCAAAATTCGAACTTCAGTTAACAATGCATTTAAATAAAAGGGAAAATTAGTCATAATAGGGTAAACTTACAAGCGGATTATTGATGTTGAACAGATCGCACTCATTTCGTAACTTTTCTGACGATTATCGTCGAAACCGTGATGATGATAGAGCTCCGAATAAAGCAACTAAGTGATAAAATCACAAGTTCGAGAGCTTAATCCAATTCACTTCCCACCAAATGTAATGAATGCTGAGGATATTCAATAAAATTGGAGCAGAATATAACTTCTAATGGTGATTAAAGTTTCAAAAACTAATCGTTCGGACGATCATTGATATACGGAGGCATCTGCGCCAGGTACGCGCCAAAGAAATAAGTCACCGAAAGAAATAAGGACTGATGGCTTACCTGAAAATAATAAAATAGAAAAATGTTTATAAAAATTTGCCGGTAAATAAACAAATTAAATATTATTATTATAATTTTTTTTTTTTTAACTAAATAAATTTTAACTACCTAACAAATTAAATAAATAAAAAATCAAAAAAGTTATTAGAAAAATTTGTTCTCACACTTGCTGGTGCAAACTGCTACTAAACAAATTGTCGGCCAAAATTTAGCCCCACCCACCACATCGGTTCGAAACGCATTTTCGAAGTAGGAGCCACCGTGTGCTAAAATTTCGTCTTGGCAAATGTGAAAATGAAATGGTCTGACGCCTGACCCCGTTCGAACCCCGCTCCATAAAAAGCCGAAAACCTGATTTCTTAAAAAGCAAAGGTGTAGGTACGCCGCAGGTGGCAGCTTGTCTCACTTTGAAATGCAACTGTGCTTCGCCGGAATTTTTAATTTATTCAAAACGATTCAATTCGAACTACCAAATTTCAACGGCCAAAAAGGATTTTTCCACTCGCACCCTTAAAACAAAACCTCTCATGTCTCAAGCATGTCTGTGGTATTAATCAAGTCAAACGAATCAGCGAATTATGAAAACATTCAGATATCGAAATTTATGACTTCCACATCCCTCACCTTTAGACTTCTTTGCATAGCCGGCGACAAATGCCTTTGTGTCACGGCATATATCTCGCCCTTTGTTTATTTGTTTTTTTTTTTTTTTTCTACCCTTCACCGAGTGACTGTTATTATTTGTGGCAGCCGACTCGGACTGTTTCTGTTTTGTGGGGATGCGAAAAGAAAATCAATGAAAATTAAAAATCACATTTGCATGCTGTCAAATAAATCACACAATGCAAAGGCACACTACATCGAACCATAAAATAACAAGAAACTATCAAATTTATCTGTCACGTCCTGTACACCCCTATACACAAACGAAATCCCAACCATAATCGGCTTTCATATAGGAAAAGAAAAAGAAAAAATAACCTCCACGAGAAAATGTCAAATCGATGGGAAAACTTGGAATTAGCATAGCCAAGAACCATTGTCCTTGTGCATGTTTATCCACTCATGTGTGGGGGTGACGTGTGTGTGCGCTGCGCTGCATGTCCTACAATTGGAAAAGTTGAAGATGCCCATTGACAGGCAAAGCAATAAAATTCAAATGCGATTGTTTCTCCAGAAGACACAAAGACGACACATAAAGCACTTCGCATATACAAACCCACGTGTGGGGCCATCGCAGTACGGCATACACGAGTAGATTGAGCGTGACAGCACACACATCCACAGTCCACATAGCTACACAGTCGACCAACTGAAAGGAGAAAAGATTAAGAAATTGTGTTTTAAAGGATTGGTCGGACGGACAGTCTTTTAGCCAAAAATGTCGTCCTTCATTCACTCGCACATTCTTGCAGCGCATACACACTGCAGCAGCTAGGATAACAAATAACAAAACCATGTACAGACATACAGCTGATTTATAGGTCAGAAGGACGACGACAACGACAACGACGACAACGACGACGACGACGACGAAGAAGAAGAAGAAGAAGCTCAAAAGGACACTTCATATGTCTACGGTTTAATTTTCCCTTACTGGTATAGCAAAAGACTTTGCTCGTTTCGAACTACGATAAATCTAAATCAGTTCCCTTCCAGGATCACACACACACATCATATGTGTGTGCAGATGTTAAGACAGCAGAATAATGTCAAAGGATACAGAATAACAGATACAATTCAAAGTCAAAGAAGCTATACACAGAACAAAGCTAACAACCGCACTCGCATCGCACAACGCACACTGAAAAGATTGAGAGAAGACGAGAGCCATAGCATATGTGGGATAAATACAGGAGATGTTCTCTAGCGATAGAAGGAGGAGTGTAGTTCGTCACACAAGATGAAAATTCTTAGTGTCCATTAAGCCCTTTATCCTCTCTACTTGGCAGCCATCAGTAGTAGTATGCAGTATAGCACTTCGGCTAGGCGGAGAGTACGAGAGGTTGAAGATCATCGTAAGGCACATATGGCAGTCCACTTATCTTGGCCAGAATCTTGTTTGGCTAGCAAATTTATGCAGATTTTCTTACAATGTTGCAAAGAAAGAAAGAACTTATATGGATATACGAGTGGAATATGCTGATGGATATTGGCTTTTTTTTTAGCGTGGCTAACTATATACAGGGTGGGCGAAATACAATTTTCTTTTTAAAAATGCAATAAAATGAACAAAAGGACATTTTTTCCATGTGTTATTGCTTTATGAGTAAGAGCGAACATTCCCATTAATTATGGAACACAACGTCGTTCAAGTGACGGCTTCGCAGTAGAGCATTCTGTCACTCCAATTTTCCAAAACCTTGTTGATGGTTTCGTGATGTAGCTCACGGATTCCTTGGATGATATTGCCCTTAAGTACTTGAATCGTTTCTGGATTGTGGGCATAACATCGGTCCTTCATGGTTCCCCACAAAAAAAAAGTCCAAAGGGGTCGAATCGCAGTTCTCAGCCGGCCAATTGATATCGCCAAGGCGGCTGATAACACGATTTGGGAATTTGGTGCGCAAAAGATCGATTGTGGCATGAGTTGTGGAATGGCGCGCCATCCTACATGAACCAGAGGTCGTCCAAATCGATGTCTTCAACTTCAGTAAGCAAGAAGGCAGTTAACATGGGTCTGTTCCCACCGTTGACCGAAACGTTGTTCCCAGCCTCATTTTCGACGAAAAATGGTCCAATCTGATGCCACCACTCCAAAATCCGCACCATCGCCTGTGCGTACCGTACGACGACGGAGACCATGCGAGTGTTGTCCACTAGCATACCAGTCTCACGAACTTTTTGCACAAACTTGCGTACAGCAGGCGCGGTGGGTGCTTCATTTCGGGCAAAGTTTCATTTTAAAAAAACCCGCTCATTGGGCTACACAGCACTCAACTGGGAAATAAGTTTTCAATATTTCCCGACGTTGTTCAAGCTTAAGCGATTCATTTCGCTCTGCGGAGGTATAATACTGACTCTCTGTCAAGATTTCGAGCGGGAAACAGCTGTCAGTGTCAAAATAACCTATAACTTAAGAAGAAACCACTAGATGGCCCACCCTTGAGTCCATTCGCGCATGCGGGCGGCTTCTTTTCGGGTTAATCCCCAGTAAAGGAAATTTCTCTAATGTGATTACGTGGAACGAAAAAAGTCCTGAACGGAATATCAGCAGCCTGTTTGCCATTGCCGCCTATACAAAGAACAACAGAAGCTGCTGCCGCCAATATTAGATAGCTATCAATGTGACTGCGACCCCTTAAAAAAAAAACTGTGGCAGCTCTATGGTTTTACAAAATCTTTTCTGCAACTAAATTCAATTGGTAGCCTTTCTTTCTATTTTTAATAGGCACTCACTATATATAGTAAAACGGCGAAATTTTATATTTTTTTATAAGACTGTGAACTAACTATTTTCTAATTTCTCGCTGAAATTCACACTGATGCAAATGACGAATCAGAACTGTCAAAAGAAGAGGGGTACACTTTACTCTGTTGTATTTGAGTATGATAAATTGGTAATGCAACATCCAATATGAAAAATTTAGATATATTTACAAAGAACCCCCATGCAACAATGGAAAAGTCAGTTTTCAAAATGTTTATGCAAAAATTGAAAAATAGAAAAACAAACTCACCAAAGTAAAACAGATTTAAATTCAAATCAGCACAGACGTAACAGTGATACATCGGATAACGGGACACTTGCGCGAGCAAGAAAAGACGAGAACGATCGAAACACTGCGTCGCAATTCAAAATCAGATTCCAATTCACTAGAATTCTCTTATCGCGGGATTCACTTATAAGGGAAATCGCTTTGAAACACTTTAACTTCAATCGCGAATAATACTAACTAATAATTACTAATAAAAAGAACGAATTTCCAATTTTAAATCAATTTTCTTGCTTTTAAACGACCGAACGACACGAAATCCAACCGAACCGAAAACGAAAGCTTTCGCACTGACGAAATACACACAAACGTATGCAAAATGCAAGTGCGCTCTAATAAGCTGATACGTTCCACACAATCCAAAGCACGATCCAAAGCCAGTAGAACTGTTTCCTCGAAAATGCATTCGGGATAATAGTTAAAAGGCGAAATTTTATATTTTTTTATAAGACTGTGAACACACTGTTTTTTAATTTCTTGCTGAAATTCACACTCATGCAAATGACGAATCAAACTGTCAAAAGAAGAGGGGTACACTTTGCTCTGTTGTATTTAGTGTTACGTATTGCATTAGGTGCAAAATCATATCGAAATTTTAGTCAGTATGTTGCAGTGTGAGAAAAAAGTTCCGTTTTACTAATGAAACTAGTCCCATTATAAATTAAATTATACTCTGCCCAAGAAAAATTATCAGTACAGGGAAGATAGGATGTTTGTCTCTCAGTCTGGTTGCAATTAGGTACATAAATCGGTCCCTTTTTAAAGCTCTCACAGGGTTGCCGTAGTGTGTATGATAATTTGCCATAGCTCAGAGAGCAATACTCTTAGGGTTACCATCTTCCAATTTAAAATAAAAATATTGCTGAACGAAATAAATTCCGTTTATGTTTTTAGTTTTCCTTTTCTAATATTCGGTTCTTTCAAAGGGTATCCCCAGTAAGCCTAATCGCTTTAGTTTGTTTTCTAACAAAGAATACATATTTCGTAGATCAAAATGAAAAAAAATATAGGTAGGTATACAAACAGGCGATTAGAATACAAAGTTATATAACCACGACGCAATGTCATATACCTAAACAGATGGTAAAAGGACTGCACTTGTGCAGCTCTACATGAATTTTTTAATATAGACATATATACCTAGATTACACATTATTGTTAAAAAAAATATTACCCGTCAATGCAGAACTTCGCGGAAACAGTAGCAAAAAAAGGATCATAAAATCGTTTCAAGGCATTTTGCCTGGAGAGGAGTGACCGGAGTGATATTTCAGTGTGAAAAATATGCCCCTCAAAGTGAAATATGAATTTATACCTACCTACCAAAACATGCAGAAATATGTCCTAACGAATAAGGCTGAACATTTTTACACTCTTTTCTATATTAAGATATTTAATCAAATTTCATCCCAAAAAATACCATGCTTCTGCATGAATCCGGTCGAGTTGCCCTAGTAATGACTATTAATTTATCGCAATATCTCTACAATGCACATTATGATCACTTGTTGCGTTAATGAAATGAATGCATTAAAAACCTCACGAATAAACCTTATTTCTAAAAGACAACATTAAAAAATATGTTTCAACTGAATATTATTGGATCTTTCAGAAATACAAACAAATTAAAACCGAATGGCAACACCCCACATAATATGCCGCTCTCAAAAGCTCCAAAAAGCACAAAAACCGAAAGTTCTCTGACAAAATTCAAAGAAAAACCCTTAATGATATGCTAAAATTGACATATGGTAACACTTCTCTGATGTGCTTCAGTCACTCACACTGCTTATTTTGGTTGATGATAATAGCAAGCGAACACAAGCGATCGTGCTCATTCTGCCCACGGTTGCCACTTTGGTAATAAATTACCAAATCTGGTAATTTTTTTCTTAGTTCATGATTTTTGGTAATTTGGTAATTTTTGTCTGGTTTTGGTAACCTTTTGAACAGGAGCATCAAAAAGACGAACTCGATATCATTACATGGAAATGCTGCCTTACTTTTTCTGCCCACTACGTTTAAGGTAGTACTTCAGTAAGTAACGTTCTATAATGTACCTATATGAATTTAAAATACTTATGTTAAAATGAATTGATATGTGTCAACAGTTTTCTTTTAGTTTCTATGAAGACTTAAGGGAACTTCAGAAATTCAAATAAATTTCACGATTTCCTATAAATTATTTTTCACGCCGAAACGTCAAAAATGTAATGCGACTGACAATAAAACCCAAGTGCTTGCCATATCAGTCTTTGAAGTAACTATTTTTCACTCGAACTGCGTACTGCCTACTCATATTTTCACGTGGAAAGTTAAATTTTACATTTCGCGGAGAAAAATTTGTATTAAAAATTGGATTCCACTTGAGAGGCTTTACGTGTTCTGCATAAAGTGCATACTAGGCTTAAACATAGGTGCATTTTTCTACTACCATGACATTTTTTAATATTAAGTTCGTAAATCAGAGAAAAATCAAACGATAACAATGAGTCATATTCATACTGGCTCAAGACAATATGTACGATTTTTTCGTGTTTTATCATTTTTCCAGATTTTTGGTAACTTTTAGCTTGGTTTGGTAACTTTTTTTTTCCATTTTTGGTTGCTAATATTTTTTGCAAGTGGCAACCATGTCTGCCCGCCGCTGTGTAGCAGACTGGTTGTGGAGGGATGCATGCGAATTTCAGGAGAATTTCAACAACAAATTCTTTTGAATGCCAGTGGTTTCGTTTTTATTTCAGTGGCAAATCTTGTGTTTGAGTGCCGTGAGAGTACTACAGGCACCACTGGTAGAAAAAAGAGCTTCCCATAAGGCCTGTACTGACAATTTTTCTTGGACAGTGTATAGTCACCAAGCAACGAAAATAGTTACAAAAGGATCTTCCGATCTTCAGTAGAGCACTTTCTACTAAAAGCAGTGCTGACTATCATTGCTAGAAATATCTGCACAGCTCCAGCTCAGAATTATGCACAAAATCAAATGACGAAATGACCCTCTCGAACAGATGTTAATTCAAAATCTTGTAAATAGCTTCAACGAGTTGAAAGAGATCTTGCAATTTTGCAAGGAACAAAAATAAGTCTCCCCTTTAAATTTTCTAAATAAAAAAAAAGAAACATAAACATACCTTCCTACTTCAAAAAGGAAACAAATGCAAAATCCTTTGCAACCCCATATAATTACGTTCCCTCAATAAACTGCACCCGGTGCCCCATTATCGCTCAACTTCAATCTAATTTATGACACCTTTCCATCAAGAACGTGTTCTCAATGCCTCTCGTCGTAAACATGTTTGGCGGGCAATCGTCGTGCCGTCAGTCGTTGAAATAAATTTCTATGACAATGCGGATGTATATGATATATTGCCCAACACACTCACACACACTTGGCGGTGTTTATAACCACCCCTTGTATAGACAAAGTGAATACAGGTGCACCCCTATCTTCCTCATCCCCATTTACACCATGTATAGAGAACCAAATGCATTGCAGTGCAGTCCTAAGGGCGATGGACAAACTGGAACGCAATAACAATAATTTGTAACAAACAACCCCCCTGCTCCGCGGCCCACAGACAAAAACATGAAAATAAAATATATAATAACGAAAATATCCATAAATCCATCGAGTGATATCTTTTATTCAACTATACACCGTTGTCGTCGTTGTCGTTGTCGTCATTTTGGGTGGCTCTCACGTTTGTGCAAGCCAAAATGAGGCTAGACACTGGTACTGGGGTATAATGGTAACTGAAAAAAAAAAACTCCTTGCCCATAAATTAAGTTCTCATAACGTAATAAAATTTTACACTGACGTTTCGCCATCAAACGTTGCATTCTGCAATGACTCACG
The DNA here is from genome assembly GCA_946477585.1 of Cheilosia urbana. Lineage (NCBI taxonomy): Eukaryota > Metazoa > Arthropoda > Insecta > Diptera > Syrphidae > Cheilosia > Cheilosia urbana. The sequence continues at coordinate 71,388,106 of OX297856.1, read as the reverse complement.
GTAGACGGGTCTGTCGCCCCCCTCCGAAATGTCATATACCTTCTGCAGTTGTTGCCAATTGCACTTGTAAGTTGGCTTCCGATTTATGTGTACCTTTGTGAGAGTTATTCGCATGCTTCAGCCAGTAAATTCAATATTAGCAAACTATTTGTTTGGAGTTTAAAAAACAAAAACAAATAAAATGCGAAAGGATAGGGGGATTGGATTCCCCAGTTGGTCTGCATGGGGATGGGATGTGTAGAGCTTTGGAGTGGCCGAGTTCAGCGACATCAAAGCCAGCACGAACAACATTGTTTGGGGTGATATTTCATTGAAGTGACAGAGGCGAGCATTGGGAAAGAAGTAGATCATGGAACTGTCACCCAAGGGGAATGGCGCGGTAGATGTAGGTACATCTGGACGAAGGACGAATGTTGGGATGCGGGTAGCTACGATTTGTTTAAGCAGTTGTAATGTTTTTCTGCCGCGACTTTCAGTTTCTAATGGTGGTGGTTGAAATGGCACAATGGTGGAACCATCTGTGGACATAGGAAGATCCTGGAACTTGTCAAAAACGAGGTTAGTGAGCTGAACATGCCTATGGATGGGATAACAAGGGCGCGTATTATGGCAAGGTATCACAAAACTCGTATTGAGAACGGATTGCTTCCAGAAAAAAACAAGTGGTGAAATAGTTATTTTCCATGAGGAAAGAAGAGCTGGAACTAGCCCCTCACGTAAGCCTCCGAAAACCGACTTCCGTTTACCAGGCTGGGATGATTGCATTGCTGCATGCGTTGGACTACTTGCTTGAGAGTCAGGTGGAGGGAAGAAATATCCTTATAGCACTGGACAATCAGGCGGTGATAAGGCGCATGGAACAGACAAACATCATAACATCATTGGCACTGGAATGTGTACTTAAGCTCAATAAGTGTTCATCTAAAAATGAAGTAACACTGACTTGGGATAGGGATCGAAAGCAAACAAAAGGCGGACTCCCTAGCAAAACAGGGCTCAACTAAAGATGCTGGTACCAAAACCATTCTCTTCAATTGGCAGAGGAATGGTAGAACAGCTGATTCACAAATGGATCACGGCAGAACACCTGAGAAGGTGGCCAAACTGCTCCACCCAAAGAAGGGTTCTAAGCATGAGTCGAGGAACACTGAAATGGGTGGTGGCTTTGTCAACAGGACATGGTAATTTCCGGTATCACTTAAGGAAGATGGGCCTTAGAGAGGATGATACCTGTTAACTATGCCTGGAGGAATCTGAGACAGCGGCACATTTTACTCTGTCAATGTCCGGCGTTGGCTGGCAGGAGAATGAAGATCTTGGGATATTATTGGGTCGAGACTCAGTCGATGAAACAGATCTCCCATAAACAGATGCTAGCGTTAACACTAGGAATCGAGCCCAGAGGCGAACTCTGGAGAAATTCAAAGAGTCTCTCCCGAGACCCGACAATGGTGGTCTGATTCGAATATCTCTGGAAATCTGTATATATATTCTAATGATAGTGGCTAACAAACCTCTGACTTTGAGGGACATGAAAAGTTGTCTGTTCGAAGATAGGCACTTTGAAGGTTTAGTGGGTTCTTATGCAGATTTTAGTGCTTAGAGTGCTGCATTCGTCGTTGAACACTCGGAATAGCAACAATTACATCTTGATATTTTTTCAAGCTGGGGAGTATTATTCATGCAAAAAAACTGAAAAGGATGTCAAAGGCGACAAGCATGTGCGTATGGACCTGTCATGAGGCTTAAGCATGCTTTTTTTCGGAAGTATTCAATAGCAGGCCAAATTCAGACGTTTCTAGTGTAAGAAAGTTCAAGTTAATTTCCTACGAAACCGCACTTTTTCCCATACTGGCCTGAAGCTCTAGGTCTAAGACCGAATTTGGTGTCCAAAAAAAAATATGTGGGAATAGAAGTTCGTAAGTAACATCTCAATAAGTATTACTTAGACGGCTGCAATTTTGTTTTAAATAAGTCTCATACCCAGTTGGCTAACACCTGAAAGAGACGGCTACAATAGGCTTGTCCAAAACTGCAAGGCACTTGCTTGGTCGGTCTCTAAGCGATTAAAGGGCGCTTTCATATCTTGCTTAAGGGAGAGTTTGCATTTTGCATACACCTTCAGGTACCCTCTAGAGGTAGAGGAAATGGGTTCATTCAAGTTTCGACAGCAATGGAGAGAACATTCCGCCTTGTGGTATACCACCATAAATATTCTGAACTGGTTGTCGAACTTTAAAAATGTGGACTATAACTCTTCAAGTTAGGGGCCTGACTAGCAGAACGTAAGTAGATTTCATGGAGTCTATGAAACCACCAAATCCCATCTGGCTATTTCAAGTTGAAGTACGAGTGGACTGATTATACCAAACTAGCTGAACCCTACCGGCTTTCGCCAGGTACTGATAGAATTAATTTAAGTGGTTCCTTTTTAAGTTTTTTTTTTTTTTTCAATTTTGTTGGTCAATCAATACCGTAATTACCGACATTTAAAAAAAAATCAACTAAATTGGTTGAAAATTACGGGCGATAGAGGGAAACATACCTTTTTGCCACTTTGTTTTATGGGTTTTCCAATAAGAGGTGTTATTGTGAATGACCCGCTATTTCGGTAGCTGTCACTTTTGAAGCTTTTATTCTTAGACATTTGACAAGCAGAAAATACGCCATTACTAAAACGCTTCACCAACGCATTGAAATTATAAAAATTCACTACAAAAATGGTGAAAATCTTGCAGTCACAGTTCGCAAAACTAAAGCAATCTTTGGTCGTCGCCTTGTCGGACCGCAATACAGAAATTGGTGGAAAAATTCGAGCTGTTGGGACAAGTTAGTGATGTGAAGAATAAAACCCGTGCACGTCGCTCAAGAACAACTGAGAATATTGCCGCTGTAGCCCAAAGTGTTGAAGAAAACCCAGGTTTGTCCATTCCTCGTCGTTCTTTGGAATTGGGCATTCCAAAAACGTCATTACACCGTATTTTGCATAAAGACTAGGGTCTTAAGGCTTAAGTTCAGTTAACACAAGAATTCAAGCCGGCTTATCATCAACAACTTCGTGTGTTTGCTGATTGGGTCCTTGAAATGCATGAAAATGATCCGGAATTCCATCGAAAAATCATCTTGACTATGATGAGGCCCATTTCCACCTCGACAACAAGCAAAATTGTCGCACCTGGGGCTCGGAAAACCCAAGAGTTTTTGTTGAGAAGCCTCTCCATCCTAAACGTGTGACTGTTTGGTGCGGTTTATGGTCCGGCGGGGTCATTCGACCTTACTTTTTCGAAAATGCGGTTGGATCAACAGTTACGGTGAATGGATTGCGCTATCGAGAGATGATTTATTATATTTTATGGTCGGAGTTAATTGGTATTGGTCTGGGCAAAGTTTACTTTCAACAAGACAATCAACGAAACCATTGATCTTTTACGGGAAAATTTTCCGGACCTAGTTATCTCTCGAAGAGGTGATCACAATTGGCCACCGAGATCTTGTTATTTAACACCTTCCTTTGGGTCCACGTGAAAGATAAGGTCTACGCCAACAACCCAGCGTCGATTCAAGACCTAAAAGATAAAATTCGTGAGGCTATCGAGGACATAGGTCAGCCACTTTGCGATTTGGTTATGGAAAATTTCATGAAAAGGATATGGTCCTGTATGCGTGCTCGTGATGGCCAATTGGCTGATGTTGCTTTTCATTATTAACGGCATACCTTCCTCTTTATTATGAAATAAACATCCGATCATTTATCTCAAAAAATGGCATTTTTCTTTGAATACCAAAAGAGCACCTCTTATCGGAAAACCCTTTATTTTATAGAGATGAAAGAAGCATACGGTGTCCTGGATCTGCCACTTTCCCTTGGCAAGTTCTAGATATCGACGGCAGCATTTTGTTTTTTTAAGTCGAAATACACCCTGTGATGTCCAAATCGACAATCTCTCGACATCCTCCATCCATCTCACACAGTCCCTTACAAATACCCTTACTTCTCTTCCATCGTGAGCTCATCTGATTGTCAAAAACATCACTCAGCTCATCCGAGAAAATATATAGAACCGCGCCACCCTCGAACTTCCCTTACACGTTTGCCAAACTTAATGGCATTGCCATTCGGAAACCGATTAACGTTTGCCGGTATTAGTGCTGATGGGATTACCCTTCTCTGTGTTAATATGCTTATGTCATTCCGACGAAAAATGCCGCAGGACACACCTCGGTCATGTATATGGAAACATCGCTCACCACCCATCACTCCTGGGTCCACTGAGTTTCGTCACCGACTATTTTATGGTAAGGCTCTTCCTAAACCGAATACACATCAACAACACACAAATATGCTGTGTTTATCCTGCGCGCCACCTCCATCCATCAACAACATAATACATAACCCTTCTTAACCAGAATCCAGAACCCCATTCCCGCTCACCTCAGCAATACTTCCAACATGTGTACGGAATTTTATATCCTCCCTGTGACAGATAAAAGTCCTGTCGCATTCTCTCTACTTAATCTCTTGTCGTCTGGCTGCTGGTGACATGACACTGACATCACTTTGATGGGTAACCAACAAATCAGATCCGAAAAGGTCTGCTTGGGATGTTCGTCGTCGTGTGTTTGTCGTTTCCAACGTAATTCTCATCGTTATAATTTTTTGCGCATTTATCTACTCGTATTAATAAGCATCAGCATCATCAGCGTGGTAAAAAAAAAGTGCGTTGTGAGAAACGCCAAATTGCGTTTGATATTTTTATTCTAACTACGCGGCTGGTGTTGGTTGTACTTATGTTAGATTGACTCTGCTCCGAACATTGACATTTTATTTAAAGACCAGGTTGCCGGTAGTGACAGCCGTTATGTAATTTAGCCAGAAAGTGTTTGGAAAAGGCTTTTGAAACTGAAAATGACACTGAAATGCAGAAGACCAGAGGCGTTGCTGTCAGAAAGTCTTTAATAGTTGAGCCTTGTGCGTAGTAGGTATCAGCAGGCGACCAGGGAGATGATGGAACCCACGAGTTGTACGATGTGATGGTGAGCATTATGCTCCTTGTTTCCTTGCCTTGTTCCATTCCAAGGCATAAAATCGTTTACCTAAAAGCGGAGTTTTCCACAAGAAGAACACAAAGTGCTACAAGAAGCGCAACGTGATGCTATCCATAGCTGAGATTACATATGTCTTTTTTCGTGGCAAATTTTGACATGCTGACGCTTAGGGCTATCGGCAATTCCGAGGGAACAAAATTCCCCCAAACATTTTTCTTTTTCCCTGGAAAATATTCATCCTATCGGAATTTATTTCCCCGGGAATTATCGAAAATATGTTCGAAAGTTCGAATGCATTGACAGTTGTCAATTGTGATTTATTTATTCAGCTCATATTTTGGAATATCGCTATTGAATAATTACTTTCTTTAATTTGAGCAATTGCAAAGACGCGAATTGCATTTATTTATATTTTATTGAGAAAAGTGTTCGATTCGGTAAAATAGAAACAATTTATTTGAAATTTACAAAATGCACAGCGCGGCTTTTAGATTGCTGGCCGAGGAACAAGTTCAATAAGAAAATAAATGTAGTGAAACTGAACAGAAGAACTTTAAGAGATAAATCCACTAAATAAATAAATAAATAAATAAGTCCGTTTTTTTATTCCCGATTTTTTTAATAATCTAGCTTTTGCAATAGAAAATAGATATTAAAATTTTATTTTATTATATTTATTTTTTAGTAATCGCCGCAAAGCGGGATTAAAAGGGATTTTAAGAAGCGGAAGTATAATAGATCGGGAATTAGAATAAGCAGGATTTTCAGAGGCAGTATTTAAAAAAAACCGGGATTTTAGAAGACGGTGTTTAAACCTTTTAAGCGGGATTTAAAAAAAGACGGGATTTTAAAAATCGGGATGCCGAAACGCTACCGATGAAAACGTTTCCATTACTGATTCAAAAAAAATTTCAAATGAGAATGGTAAATATTTCCCAAATAGTTTCAGTAAATTTAACCAACAATTTATCAACCAATTATATAAAGGTAGGTAAGTGTTGGGGTTTATTTTAAAGACCCAAGTAACACTATGTGCCGTTCTGTTCCACAACTCATTTGAGCTGGTTGTTTAAGATTGTCGAATGGGAGAGTTTAGACCCAGCCTGTAAAATTCAAAAAGGTTATCAGTTCCCCAATACTACGTTTCGATACCTCCTCAAGGGAGTCGAAAAAGCAGTGGCGTAGCGCGGGTTGGAGCCGCCCGGGGCAGACCCAATTTATGCCGCCCCCCGTTATTTTTCATACCCTAAAAATACCTTTGTAAACTTGGTAAAATTTCTGGAATCGAATAATGGTACTTTTGAAATTTCGAAATATCTCGAAAACAAAAATGCATTTCTAAGGTAATATTGTCCTTTCTAACTGAATGTGGCAGGCTCCGTTTTATTTTTCTATATTATCGTACAATAGATTTTTGAAAATTAGGTTGTCTTTAGTTTTCTAAGGAAACGGCGATAACGATTTTGACCAAAATGAATCACCGAAAACGCTTATTTTGAAAACTGCTTATATCTCGAAAACCCTAATTTTTATTTCGATAAAACTCTAAAAACCAAGTAATGCTTACATCCCGGAAAATAACTCTTAGGTAGTCAATTTTCAGCTATATAGTTAGACAATAGTAAAAAAATAAAAATAAATAGTTGGCGCAACAGGTCCGGAGGGACCCTAGGCCTAGCTTCTCACAACCATGCGTTTTGTGTGAGTTTTTCATTTTTTGAACGAACGATCTACAATTTGATGCCGACTCCAAACGGCTAATTGAGAAGCTTTGTCAGACGTTCGCGAGAGGTGGCGCAGTGAAAAAAACCCTAAGTTGGAATTTGGGTTTTTGCGGGATTCGAACCTCGACCCCTCGCATAGTAGTCCAACACACTAACCACTAAGCTACTGACTTATTTTTTGCAAATATCGCCCACGTCTTCTTTTTTTTCAGAACTCCTTTAAACTCAGAGGTCTTAAAGTATAGGTACCTGCAATGTTGTGTGTGTAGAGAGGGTGTCTGAACTTATTATATTAGATACCTCTAATACCAACAAAAGAAAAACTATAATTACTTATTCGCACTAACTCCAGTTTCCAGCCAATGCCAGTTTCCAGCCGAGGCGTATGCCCCCCCCCCCCTTGCTACGCCACTGTAAAAAAGGGTTTATCAAAAGATCGCTGTCGTGCCCTAGCTAGTGCTGGACAGGAGCAAAGGAAATAAGTGAGTGTTTCCTTTTCGGCTGTGTCATTTCAGCTGCGGCAGTGTGTATTATATGGGATGCCTAATCTAATTGCGTGTTCCCTTTTTGGCCAATGGCCTGTGGTTATCGCTGTTATCCTGGCACAATTTTTATACTTAGAAGGTGGGTTGTTTTATCCGTGCTATAGTTTGGCCACATCCGTCTGGATATGATACAGTTCGTTAGCCTCCTCCCTCTGAAGTTGGCCTTCGATAGGAGTTCTAGGGAGATCTTTGCTTTGACTGCTCCGAGCGGCATTTTAACCGATTCCGCAAGCGAACAGTGAAGGGCTGAGCCTCCCCTGGCCAGCTCGTCAGCATGTTCGTTGCGCAAACATTGCTGTGACCTGGAACCCAAATCAGGGGTCGAATCGCGTCCTCCTTGATCGAGCATTTCGTGACGGAATTTGTTGTTGATTTACATGTAAAACCAACTTAATTCCGTGAACGGGTAGCTCGTTCACGGAAGTGGCGATTCGACCCCAGGACTTGTCAAGCGAGGTCAGCTTCTTACGGCACTCTAATACCAATTTTGAGGTTATGTTGACTGAGGCGGTAGCCTTGATGGCAGCTTAACTATCAATGAAAATGTCTATCTTTTGCCTCGGAACTATGTTTGTGTGTAGTTTGATTCGACGAAAGGCCTCGCGAATTATATTAAATAATAATGAACTGCTATTTCATAACTTCCGGAAGCCATTTTGCTTTGCAGGAAAAAGAAATTCTCTTAGTCATTGCTTTTAAAATATCAATATGCAGAACTTTCCAATAATACCTACTGCGTAAACAAAATGCCCGACCAAAATACTATATTTTTGGGTTGTCGGTTAAAACGTCTAAGAAATTTATCAACGCGTCTATTTTCCTTTGCGATCGAACGATTTTTGTATTAATGATAACGACGACGAATTTTAAAAAATATAATTTTGTTATTTTTGTCCATATATATATATTTATATTTTAACGAATAAAGAATAAAAAAAAATGTTTTCCACCTATTCTACATGGCGAATCAAACAGAGTAATCAACCTCATGCATTCTACGTAGAAAACTCATGTATATTACATACCAGTAATCTACATGCCAACCCACACCCACAGTTATTTTGGTACATTTAAAAAAACGGACTTAAAAATCTGTCTGAAACTGCTTACGTTTTGAATTTCCACCTAGAAATTTCCGAGGGAAATATTTCGGGAAGACTCCGATTAAATTCCGTGGGGAATTTTTGTTCACGAAACCAATTTATTCCGGGGGGAATTTTGATAACGGTAGAAACACTTGTAGTCGCAGTTGCTTAGTTATAGTGTGTTGGACTACTAAGCGAGGAGTCTCAGGTTCGAGTCCCGAAAAAACCCAAATTCCAACTTATGTTTTTTTTCCACTGCGCTACCTCTCGCGAACGTCTGACAAACATCCGAGAGCATAACTGTCTTAAAAATGCTTCTCAATTAGCCGTTTGGAGTCGGCATAAAATTGTAGATCCCTTCCATTCGTTCCAAAAATGAAAAACTCACACAAAACGAATGGTTGTGAGAAGTTAGGCCTAGAGTCCGTCCGGACCTGTTGCGCCAACTGTTTATATTTGTTTAGAAACACTCGTACTAAATGTGTCACTACGTGTGCTCGGCACTTTCGCGAAAGACACACGAGTGACAATAGTAAGAGCGAATTTTTGCGACGTCAGCATGTCAAAATTTTCCACGAAAAATACACGGATAGAACTGCATAGTTGCTAATTGCAAAATTTTGAGTTGCAAATCACGAATTATATATTTTTCGCAAATCACAACGATTTTGTCTTGAATTGATACAAAAATTCGTAATTCGACATTGAAAACGGCGAAAAATATCAAAATCTGTTTTTTGAATATTGCGATTAGAAGTATTGATTCGAGCTTCATTTAATTGTAGTGATTTGCGACAATTTTGGCGCAATTCGCCACTTCAATAGGTCAATTTCTCAAACAGCACTTTAAAATCTAAAATTGCAAAAAATATTACGTGATTTACCACCACTGAATGATGAATCAATGAAATTTCATAATAATTTCGCACATGTAAATTGAAAACGTAAATTGACGTAGAGAAGTCGTAAATTGCAAAGTATGAATTGCAAATTGATAAAAATAAGTTGCAATTTACGATTAATTTTTAAATTACAACAACTTCCTGTTGAAATCGTGATTGCAACAGGAAAGTGGTAATTTACGATTTTTTTTTTTTTTGCATTTCACAACCACAGTAATATGAATTTGATTGTATTTCATGCCCGATCGCATTATTGACACTGAGAAGTGTTGATTCACGACTTTTGAGGATCAATATCTTCACTTTCTTACAATTTCTAGAATTGCGAATAAAAAGTCATGAATTAGTAAATCCTGAGCTAAGCTCTAAAATGAGACAAACTTTTCGTGATTCGGCGCTTATTTTTCTTGATTTGATCTTAAACTTCTTTCCGTGAGACATGTGTAATATTAGATTCACTTTAGTGTGGCGTCTCATCAGAATACCAGCAGCCTTTTCCCTTTGCAATACAACCCTTTCTTCTTACAGATATCCTGCGGCACGAGTTTTGTCCGAAAAGTCAACCTATCGAAGACTGCGTCTGTAAGTAACTCAATCACCAATGTAAACCTTTAAAGGGTACCAATCCCAGTCTTACATCAAGTATATAGTATAAAATACTAGACAAGCTTCTATCAAGCCATTCGACATTGACGATGAAGATATCCGTCAACCTGAATAAAGTGATGGTGTTCCTAACTAAATTTATGTCAACGGCTAGTACGCTGAGGTTTTCAATTCTGGGGTGAACTACTTGAAGGGTAGCATCTGTTCAAGCTCCTCTGTAAAAATAGGCCCGGTGAATGAAAACATACGAAACGTTTCCCTTTTCTTTAAGGGGGTAGTTCTTTTTCATTAGGAGGATAAGTATCGTTTGTGGTATCTGCTTCTGCAGTGATCTGTAAACGTAGATCCGATCGTTGACGACTTGATTGTTTTTTGTATCAGTGGTGTTATATGGCGGACAAGTTTTCCTCCAATTTGCCCATTTAAACGTCACTTCTTTCGATTGAAAGTGATTGCTTTCTTCATCAAATCGAAAGCGTCTTAAGTAACTGATAGGACATCCCTTCGCTATGGTTGGATTCAGTGACCTCTAAGGGAGCTTCCACACCGGATGGAACAAAACGCCTTTTTTTCTTTTTTTTGCCTTATTTAGTGTGGGCGCGCTTACTAAAATGAGTGTATTTAAATTTCGGCTTTGTTCGTCTAAGGCGTTTTGTTCCATCCGGTGTGGAAGCTCCCTTAATGAGCCACCGCTGTCATCTAATGTCACTTCAACAAAATATTGCAAAATATTTCAACAAATCACCAACTCAATCAGCGAATCTCTCTCAACTGTCAAATCAAATATGCTCAACAACATGTCAGATAAACAACTGCAAGTCCAAGCACACACCATCGCCATCACCATAAACAACAATTATGAATCACTAAATCTCTTCTCGTTCACTAACTCACTTGGAGTTGTATTTTCGCGGGCACATCACATCCTCATTCATCAGAGGCCGCACTGAGAACTAGTATAAGGACATTTTTATACGCCAAATGAACTGTTGACATACCATGGATACATATGTTGGCGCTGGATGCTGATGCTGCTGCTGCTGCTGATGCTGATGCCTCACCCTGCTGTCTCATGATCAGTTCCAATAAATTATTTACCCCCAGCCCGATGGCCAGTCGTCCAGGACTATACTACCATGGACGACAAAGTGCACTAAATTCTACTCTCCTCAGATTAATTTGAAACCGAGTGTTGTATGGCATCATCATGGTCATCATGTCCGATGTCCCAGCCATCCAACAGAACAGAAAAGCGAACTAAAAGAAACGAAATTTCACCATTTTTCTGTGTGTGGACGAAAAAATGCAAATGTCACAATCAAAAGGCGAACACACACACAAACAACAAATAAAAAAGAAGTACGACGAACGACGACTGAAAGACGAACGACTGGTGGAGTAGTTTTTTTTTTTTTTTTTTTCGTTGTCCTAACAGAGACGAGTTCTGTGGGATTTTGGAAGGGAATCTCGCTTTGGTCATTTGGGTATGGAATAGGAATTCATTCGGCGTGTTAACACATTCTAACCTGTTGGCTGACATTTTTGTGAAGGATTTAATGAGCGAACATCCTATTGTTGTCATCACAATTGGGGAAGTAATGACACTTTGTTTGTGGAGTTTTGTGGTGGGGTATGGATTGGGGCTTTGGTGGGCGGAATGGAGATATAGGGGTGCAGGGGGGATAGAAGACCGAAGAGAGATGACGGAAAACAGACGACTGGAGACAGATGGCTGAAGACAGTTGACTAAAGTCAGAAAAGAGTAAACAGAAGACAGGAGACAGACAACACAACGTAGGAGACAAGAGATGGAAGACAGGAGACTGAAGACAGAAGGTAGTAGACTGAAGATAGAAAACATTAGATAGGAGCCAGGAGATGGAAGAAAGAAAACAGGAGACAGAATATAGAAGACAAGAAGACAGAAGACAGCAAAAGATAGAAGACTAAAGTCAGAAAACAGAAGACACAAGGTAGGAGACAGGAGATGGAAGACAGGAGATTGAAGACACAACGTAGGAGACAGGAGATGGAAGACGTGAGAAAGGAGACAAAATCCAAAAGATGGATAAAAGGGGTGTTGTGATCCGCACAACCATACCCTACTCATGACCTACCCTATCAATCCATTCCATACACCATACACCATACACCAAATACATTACCAGAGCGCACGGCTATTAATAGGTCATTCGCTTCGTTTTCATCTGTTTTTCCATTTACCCAAACGCCACCCAAGCGCAATGAGTCAAGTGCATACCTACCCATAACGATACACACGTAACCCAAATCCGATCCGATTGCACAGCGGCACGCCAACATATGGCAAAAATGCAATAGTTGCATATCGGAGGAATACTACGTTGTGGTATCGGGGAAATAATAATAATTTATGAATGGATGACACTTGACACCAGCGTAAGGCAAATGACACCCAAGATGTCATTTGGGTACTTTTTAATGGGAACGGAAAACAATTAAGCAATGCCTAAAATAGCGCGTGTGCACATATGGTAATTGGTAAGGAAACCATGGTGCTTGGAGGGGGAAGATAGGAGGCAGGTCATGACTTAAAATTAAGTATAAAAGGGCATGGTTTTGAAAGGAACGAACAGAGTTAAGTAACCATCCTAATAGATCGCAGCCATTGCTTAAGACAGCGGGTCTAATTAGTGAAATAAAATAAAAGAATAATTAAATAAAATAACTCAGAGTCGCAGCCTTGCTATAGACAGCGGGCTCTGCAGTACAAAATTTAAATAAGTCTTTTAATCTTAACCTCTCCGTCCAATACTCTTCTCCCTTTTGGGAAAGCACGGTATTGACCGTACAACATTGGTGGCAGCGGTGGGATACCCAAAAGGTCCCAACTACCGAACCAAGAACGAGTCTACTTCGAACTCGATGCGTACTGGGGCTATACACCAGTGAGTGAGTGCACAAATAAATTTTATTAAAAAGTGATATTAGTGACATTGTGAGCGTATCTGTGGCCTACAACAGAAAAGTGTTAAAGGAAGTTTTTGTGATAGCGTCTCTGGGGCTTACACCAGATATAGTGCAAGTAAAAAGAAAAGGAAACGAGAGTGAAAAAGGAGCAGCAACCCAACACCACCAACCACTACGGTATCACGGCAGCAGCAACATTAAGTTAATAAGGTATTCTAAATAAAATAAGAACATTTAAAAAAAAAAACAAACAATTTTGTACACACAATACCTACACTAAAAGTTGCATGTAAATTACATATTAAATAAGTACATTTTATAAACATTTTTTTTTTACACATTGTTGTTGTTATCTGCTCCCACTCTTTTAACCCCTGCAAAGTCTTTTTTTTGAGTTCGTGTTCAGTCCGTTTATATTTTTTTTTTTTCAACATTAAGCGCGTCACTCGACAGACACATAGGCAAGCAGAAATCATTGCTGGTCTGTTTAGAAATCTCCCGTTCAATATTCTTTCTGACGAAGTAATACCCGAGCCAGAGATGGACATTAAAATCGGAATTACGGATGTTTTTAACATCATCCCGACCTTTGATGGAAAACCTTCTGAGCTAAATAAATTCATTTCCTGTGGAAATATTTTATTCAAGGCAGTAAGAGATTCAGATCAGCCGACGTTTCTCGAAATTGTCAAGACTCGTTTAGAAGGTCCTGCCTTCGAGCTGATCCGATATCACACACTGACCACTTGGGCTGCCCTAAGAGAAAAACTCGAGTCAGAATACAAAGAGGAAAAATCTCGGAATTCTGCTCACAATGAGATGCTTTCGATAAAACAAAATGTCAAAGAAACTGTCAGGGAATTCGGCAGCAGGTTGAATGACTCCTTAAAAAATTTAAACTCTGCCACTTATGCCTTTACCCGCGACGAGGCAGTTAGGGCTTTTCTCATTGAGGAAAACAATAAGTTGGCAATTCAAGTATTCGAGGATGGTCTGAAAAACGATCAGCTCAGATTGATAGCCAAGGCCCATGGTGAAACAGACCTTAAAAAGGCTATCGCCTTCGTAGAAGACCACGCTGTAAGGTTGGAAAGGCTAACCACTTCACAACAACCACCCACGAGACTCCCTCATGCACCAAAACCAATTTGCGAAATATGCGGTATACCAGGTCATACCAAACAATCTTGTTACCGAAACAAGTCCCCCCAAGTCCGAAATTTCCCGCCTAACCAAATCAAAAGGGAAGTACAGTTCCTAATATGCAATTACTGCAATAAAAGAAACCATTCATTAGAGGAATGCCGACTCCGCCAATCGCATATACATATGCAAAATAATCCCCAAGGCTCAAATCAAACACGAGTCCCCCAAAATTCCAATTCTGCGCCACAGCATTACCCACCTAGGGGTAATAATAGAAATAATGGTCATGACCCAAGGCGGCAGGTAAATTATCAACACATTCCGCCTAATCAGCCATTAAACTTAACGGGAAACGACCGCAGTCGGGAGGAGGAGAACGGCTTCCCTTCCCGGCTACAGGTAGAAGCCGTAGTTCACCAGGAGATGGTTTAAAACTGGTTACATCCATTTTAATCGAACTCCTGCCCAACAACAACCTCAGCATGATCAGGATCCCATCCGAAAATGGAAAGCTACGAAACTTAGTGATTGATACTGGTTCCGAAATCAGTATAATCAAAAACCCTAGTAACCTACCAGCTAATAGTAATGCCAGCAACATGATCGTTTCCACCATGAATGGAGATAAAACCATGAGCGCTAGTCTTACTACTGAAACTTTCCATCTCAGATCGGGAAATGATCTTTTTAAAATAGAACACCCGTTCCACATCCTCCACGGAAACACCTCCTTCAACTTTGACGGAATCATCGGAAATGATTTCCTCAAAAGATATTCTTGTGTGATCAACTATGTTCACAATACTTTAAGACTGTACCCTTCCTCTAAAGTACCAACAAGAAATCCAGCAACACGTAAGACTGAGGACAAGAGTGCCTCAGCAGAAAGTAAGCCTGAGATGGCAAACAAAGACTCAGCAATAGTCAATAAGACTGAGCAACCAAACAAAGACTCAGCAATAGTCAATAAGACTGAGCAACCAAACAAAGACTCAGCAATAGTCAATAAGACTGAGCAACCAAACAAAGACTCAGCAATAGTCAATAAGACTGAGCAACCAAACAAAGACTCAGCAATAGTCAATAAGACTGAGCAACCAAACAAAGACTCAGCAATAGTCAATAAGACTGAGCAACCAAACAAAGACTCAGCAATAGTCAATAAGACTGAGCAACCAAACAAAGACTCAGCAATAGTCAATAAGACTGAGCAACCAAACAAAGACTCAGCAATAGTCAATAAGACTGAGCAACCAAACAAAGACTCAGCAATAGTCAATAAGACTGAGCAACCAAACAAAGACTCAGCAATAGTCAATAAGACTGAGCAACCAAACAAAGACTCAGCAATAGTCAATAAGACTGAGCAACTAAACAAAGACTCAGCAATAGTCAATAAGCCTGAGCAACTAAACAAAGACTCAGCAATAGTCAATAAGCCTGAGCAACTAAAGAAAGACCCAGCACATATAAAGTCTGAGGCAACAACAAAAATCATTAACAAACAGAACATGGTAACACTTCAACCCCGAACACAACAAGTAGTGGATATCCCTGTTCCCCTCAAAACTAATCTCGATATAATAATACACAAACAAATGATCCAGCCAGGAATTTTCCTTGGCGAATCTCTAACCAAACCCACAAACTCCAAAGTCAGGGTCATGATGATGAATACCTCAGAGACTGAACAAGAAGTTCGGTACGAGGATATCGATCTTAAGTGGGACAAGTTAGACAATTTCAACTTCATAACAGGAAAGACCCAAGATATAATTAAAGAAAGGTTATCCAAGCTAGAGTCAGAAATAGATCTTGGTCACTGCAATCAGGAAGAAAAGAATTCAATATTAGGGATTTGCCGACAATACAACGACCTATTCTACCTAGAAGGTGACCAACTGTCCTTTACTGACACAACGAAACACCCTATTATTACTGATCCCCATCAACCACCTCTATTCGTGAAACCTTATAGGCTTCCAGAATCCCAAAAAAACGAGATTCACAAACAAGTGAATGAAATGCTACAGGAAGGCATTATCACTCCCAGCGCTAGTCCATGGAACTCTCCGTTGCTTCTGGTTCCCAAGAAACCAGACAAGGAAGGCAACAAAAGGTGGAGAGTAGTAGTCGACTTCAGACGGTTGAATGAATTAACAGTTGGAGATGCATATCCCCTGCCAAACATTACTGATATTCTGGATCAACTAGGAAAAGCCAAGTACTTTAGTACCTTGGACTTGGCCAAAGGATTCCACCAAATCCTCATGGACGACGAAGGAAAATGCAAAACTGGTTTCAGCACACCCTATGGACACTACGAGTATACCCGTATGCCATTTGGTCTCAAAAATGCACCAGCTACTTTCCAGCGACTGATGAATACAGTGTTGATAGGATTACAGGGTTTAGATTGTTTTGTGTATGTCGACGACATAGTCTTATACGGCTATGATCTCGAGGAACATAATAAAAAATTAATACGAGTCCTAAGCAGATTACGAGAACACAACCTCAAGCTTCAGCCTGACAAGTGCAACTTCCTAAAAAAGGAATTAATGTATCTCGGACATATTATCACTAAGGATGGTCTTAAACCAGATCCTGAAAAAATAAAAGTTGTTAAAACCTATCCCACACCAAAAAATATAAAGGGAATTAAATCATTTTTAGGTTTCGTTGGTTATTATAGGCGATTTATAAGTAATTTTTCAACCATAGCTAAACCTTTAACTAAATTATTAAAAAAGGACGTCGAATTCAAATGGGACGCGTTTGCCGACGAAGCATTTCATACGCTCAAAAATCTACTCATAGAGCCACCACTTCTGGCATACCCCAACTTCGACCAGCCCTTTATAATTACAACAGACGCTAGTGACATCGGTTTAGGAGCCATTCTTTCGCAGGGTAAAATAGGAGAGGACAAGCCAATATGCTATGCCAGCCGCACTCTAAATGATGCGGAAACAAGGTACACAACTACGGAAAAGGAACTTTTAGCCATTACTTACGCAGTAAAACAATTCCGACCGTACGTGTATGGTACAAAGTTCATTATATGTACCGACCACAGGCCGCTTCAGTGGCTTATGAATCTGAAAGACCCAACATCAAGGCTAGCTCGTTGGAGGATCCTCTTGGACGAATACGAATATCAAATAATGTATAAACCTGGTAAGATCAACTCAAATGCTGATGCACTAAGTCGAATTCCTGAAAATACTAACTGTCAAGAAAAAGAAAGTAAGGTATTAGTCACCACTAGAAGTAAAGCAAAGAGTCAAGATGTTGATGAAATAGTTGTGATAGGTAGCGAAGAAATTGCATCTCCACCAGTGGAATGTAAAATAATCGAAACTTTTAAACCAATCACATTCGCTAAACACTGTTCACCCATCCAAATTTTTATTCTATCCCAAGAAACACGCCGGGAAGAAGAATTACTCAAAACTATTACTAACTACATGCGTCCGGAACCTACCGAAATAAAAACATACCCGAATACATCCAAATCGTCCGTATATATTGTCACTACCTTGCCATTTGTTTATACTGGTCGGCTAAGCGCCTACAAACAAAGAGGGAACCACCAAAGAATAATACGGAAATACACGAAATCAAAGAAACACTTCCATCCCAGATCCCACTAAACCCTGAACATCCTACACTCCCAGGTCCAAAACTAGTGTTAACCACAGGTTTTTAACAAATATTAATATGATAATTAAAATAAGTAAAACACCATATAACAATCCATTTTTGTAAACAATACTTAAGCAATCTATACATAAATATCCACTTTCCTATTGAATTTACATCTAAATATTTATATAAGTCAACCCAATGTGACTAGAAGTAAAAATTTATCTTTCTATTCAATTGTATCTAAACATTTATGTATAAGGGAAAAATGTTTTATTCGATTATATCTAAATTTAAGTTTTCTATTCAATTGCATCTTAATAATTATAAAAAAAAAAAAAATGTTTTATTCAATTACATCTAAATTTAAGTTTTCTATTCAATTGCATCTAAGTAATTATAAAAAAAAAAAAATGTTTTATTCAATTTAAGTTTTCTATTCAATTGCATCTAAATAATTAAAAAAAAAAAAAAATTTTTATATATTTCATATCAATGTAAATGCAAAATGTATGTATCATACCTAAATAATAATTCATCCAATTCATGTAAACATTCCTTTCACAACCAACCGCCATGCAGAAAATTCTAACCCTTCAGGTAAGAATTTTCTTTTTCTAAGGGGGGTGGGATGTTGTGATCCGCACAACCATACCCTACTCATGACCTACCCTATCAATCCATTCCATACACCATACACCATACACCAAATACATTACCAGAGCGCACGGCTATTAATAGGTCATTCGCTTCGTTTTCATCTGTTTTTCCATTTACCCAAACGCCACCCAAGCGCAATGAGTCAAGTGCATACCTACCCATAACGATACACACGTAACCCAAATCCGATCCGATTGCACAGCGGCACGCCAACATATGGCAAAAATGCAATAGTTGCATATCGGAGGAATACTACGTTGTGGTATCGGGGAAATAATAATAATTTATGAATGGATGACACTTGACACCAGCGTAAGGCAAATGACACCCAAGATGTCATTTGGGTACTTTTTAATGGGAACGGAAAACAATTAAGCAATGCCTAAAATAGCGCGTGTGCACATATGGTAATTGGTAAGGAAACCATGGTGCTTGGAGGGGGAAGATAGGAGGCAGGTCATGACTTAAAATTAAGTATAAAAGGGCATGGTTTTGAAAGGAACGAACAGAGTTAAGTAACCATCCTAATAGATCGCAGCCATTGCTTAAGACAGCGGGTCTAATTAGTGAAATAAAATAAAAGAATAATTAAATAAAATAACTCAGAGTCGCAGCCTTGCTATAGACAGCGGGCTCTGCAGTACAAAATTTAAATAAGTCTTTTAATCTTAACCTCTCCGTCCAATACTCTTCTCCCTTTTGGGAAAGCACGGTATTGACCGTACAACAGGGGACAATTTTCAAAAAGTGTGAGCATCTTGTTATATTTTGAATCCACGCAAAATCTAACACCTCCTTCAGGACAGTCTAAGCTAATCCTTCCATACTGGAAATTCTACTTCTACGTCAAAGCTCCATCAAACGACGACCGACATTACCAAACTACCTCGCACAGCAAAAAGGGTGCGCCATCTCTTGGGGTTCTTTTCAAATCATAGGTTATTTTGACACTGACAGCTGTTTCCCCGCTCGAAATCTTGACAGAAAGTCAGTATAATACCTCCGCGGAACGAAATGAGTCGCTTTACGCTTGAGCAACGTTGGAAAATATCGAAAACTTATTTCCAAAGTGAGTGCCGTGTAGCCCAAACAGTGCGATTTTTGAAAATAAGAAATGAAGTACACACCGCGCCTGCTGTACCTACGCAAGTTTGTGTAAAAAGTTTTTCTTTCGAAAATTAGGCTGTTAACAATGCTTCGGTCAACGGTGGGAACAGACCCATGTTAACGGACTTTTTTTTTACTGAAATTGAAGACATGGATTTGGACGACCTCTGGTTCATGCAGGATGGCGTGCCATGCCACAAAGCCCATGTCACACAGCCCATACTGCAATCGATCTTTTGCGCACCTAATTCCCTAATCGTGTTGTCCGCCGTCTTGGCGATGTCAATTGGCCGCCTAAGAGCTACGGTCCCCTTTGAACTTTTTTTTTTTTTTTGTGGGGAACCATCAACAAGGTCTTGCAAAATTGGGGTGACAAAATGCGCTGCTGCAAAGCCAGATGAGGCAGCCACTTTTGGCCCACGTTGGTATATTCTCCGGGCCGGTAAGTTGTGGCATGTATTCCAAAATGCTCCCCAAGACTGCTGCTTGTATCGAAAACGTCCTCTATCGTAATTACATAGTGCAAAGGGGATAGTAGATTAGTCTATTAGCCTTCCGTTAAAGTGAGGCCATGCCATATCGTTGTCCTGCTAGCACCATACCAAGAAAAGTGGCAAATGCCCCACTTCTGTTCCGTACGAACGCAGATGACGCGTTTAGCCGAATATCGTGAGGAGTGTCATAGAAGCATCTTTATCCTAAGTGGACAATTGGTCTATCCAACACATCCTGTCAATCCGCTAAACAAACCTGGGAGATCACCGATCACCTGCTTGCCACAATAAAAGCGCCTCTCTTTTGGAACTTTGCATAAAAAAAGACTCGTCTTTCCTCCCTTTATTGCCTCGTTACAAAACGACTGAAAACCACTGAGTAAGAAACAATTTTGTGGGGAACAGTCTCGTCAACAGCAGCTGCTCCAATCTCATTCGCAAACCCCGTCTCGAATTGATCGATCCACTGGGCTCCGTCCAAATTTCGACGTGCCACCAACCCATCAGTGGATCCAAATCACGTACTCAAAATGACGAAATCCGTATAATTCCTTCGCAGCAGTCCTCCCGATTCGAGTAGCAACTAAATGCCGTCCACATCATAATAACGCATGCCATAAAACGAAATGATTCCTCAAGGATATGCCATTGCATTTGTCTTTTCATTTTCTGTGGACTATGGCCCACAATTTACTCATCGCTGCGTTATTCTGACAGCCTGCTAGCCATTAGCACGTGCACGCATTAACTTCCACTGAGAGTTTTGTTTCGTCTTTTTTTTTGGGGGAATATCCATGTTTTTGCAAAAAAAAAAAAAAAATGAAGAGAAATCAACAACGCTCTGCGTGTATAGTTGCAAATCACTGAGGCTGGATAAAAATCAACTCCCCCCCCCCCCCCGCCCCCCCCCCCCCCCCGTTTCCATCCTCGCACATAGGGCATGAGTTAGGAGTATGCTACGTGAGCACTGGCAGAACAGATGTGTGAGTGCGAATGCTTTGCGAAAGCTTTCGTCATAATTCCTCATTGTTTACGATTGTGATTTCGGTTGTGCCATCGGTCCGTCATAAAAAGGAATTCCTTCGCTAAGAGGGTACGGGCCACGATGTATACACAGGATGTGCATTTGTTCAGGTGGAAGGAACACAACACTGCTGCTGGGAAGGTATCGTTTGGAGCAAGTTTATTATCGAATACGAGTAGTCGGCGTTCAAGGAAACCCCGTGTGGGAAGGACAAACCCAGACAATGGAAAATGTTTGTTGCTGCCTGCTTTCGCATCAAGGATGTGATGTAAATGCGAATTGTGTGATTATTCGTAGCGCGCCAAACAATATACTCGTAGACTATGGGGGTCGGGGTGGGGGTGCGGGTGGAAACATTTTAAATTATAATTTGAAGGAAGGAGAGCCAGGCTCCATCAGTTGTTCTATTGTATGACTGAGACGTGCCCGAGTGGCTTATTGCTTATTAGCTACGCGGAGAGTTCGAACCGAAAATTGGAATTTTCTTTGAAAAACACTGGTAGCAGTAGATTGACAATTGGAGCTGGATGCGGGTAGTCGAGTGGTGGTTATTGTAAATGAGGACTGAAGACTGTGATGGCGAGTCATGCTGTGGCAGTTACTTGTTAGAGAAGCTTAGAAGCCGTTGCGCGACTGGCTGTCAATGATGGAGAGCAGGTCTTAAAAATGGTTTTCAATTGCAGTTTGAGATGGAATCTTTTATAAATATAGGCGTGGTGGACTGGACTGTTGGAAGTTCGACGAGGTTTCCTCTTTCGGGTTCGGATAATGAACTGCGAACATTGAAGTTGACTGCACATTTACTTCAGCTCTATGTCAAGGAATGCAGTAATTTAGGTTAGGTTAGGTTGAGTGGGGTTGTAAGATCGTCAGAAAAGACCAGGCACCAAGGCGGGTCCATCGCCATCCCCAGCAACGTAGTGATTTAGTTTGATAAGACTCCTGAAAGAAGGGCAAGGAGTACAGCAGAGGGATGAAGAAATGATTATAAAATGCTCAAAAATGAGTCTAAAAGGTCACGGAAAAATTATAAAAAACTATTTAAAGACTCCTCAAAAACTGACTCGTATAGTTGCGTAAAAGCACCAAAATGTGTAGAAAATGTCCCCCAAAAACTTGCTGAAAAACGGCTCAAAAAGGCCCGAAAACGAGGCAAAAAACACCGTCATAAAAAAAGCTTTAAATGCGTCAAAAAGCTGCGTCATGTAATCACATACAAATTGTCGAAAACTGTGTGAATTTTTTTTTTTTTATTTTTTCAAAAAACACCCCGATAAACCCAGTAAAAAGCGCCTAGGAAGCGCTCGAAAACACATCAGAAAATGTTTCGAATAACGATTTAAGAAAAAAACGCCTCCAAAGACACGTATCAAAGAAGACAAAAAAACCCCAAAAAATGCCCCCAAAGTATGTTACAAAAACAGCATTAAACAAATTCTGAAACATGTCCTACCACGGTTCAAAAAAAAACGTTTCTAAAAGCTCAAAACGTAAAAATAAAACGATTCGCGAAAATTCAAAAAAAAAAAAAAACTTTTTAAAGAGACACAAACACTGAAAATAAAAAGGATGAAATCAAGGCGTCAAAAACCCCAAAAATGCCCGGAAAGTATGTTAGAACAACAGCTCTAAGAAAATTGTAAGACACGACGGTTCAAAAAAATGTTTTTAAAAGCCCAAAACGTAAAAAAAAACGATTCGCAAAAATACCCAAAAACTTGTTAAAAATACCAAAACACTGAAAAAAAAAGAAGATGAAATAAAGGTCTGAAAAACCCCAAAAAATGCCCGAAAACTATGTTACAAGAACAGCTCTAAAAAAAATTGTAAAACACGAGGGTTAAAAAAAACGTTTTTAAAAGCCTAAAACGTAAAAAAATGATTCGCAAAGATACCCAAAAACTTGTTAAAAAGACCCAAACACTGAAAAAAAAAAGATGAAATCAAGGCGTCAAAAGAGCTCCAAAAATTGGTCAGCAATCAACCAAAAATCCAAACCGAAAAACTGTCAAAAAAGTGTTAAACAACGCTCCATTAAACTATAGCCGAAAATAATTTGGAAATCCGCCCCAACAAAGGCGTCGACAGAAACCTAAAAAATCGAAAATAAGTGGAAGCTCTCATCAAAAACCAGGTTGAAAAACGCGTCAAGAAAGCCCCAAAAACCACAATGCGAATGCTTGTACAGTGGGAACACACGAAGTGAATAAGGACTCTATAAAATATATAATTTCGTCGAAAATTGCATTTTTTACTGGCAATCGCAGAGCCTTGGACTGGCGCTATCCAAATCAAAAACTACTCCACTAGCTTTTCTACGTCCGAAAGCTCCCTTGTACAACTTCCCTTGCAAATTCGTCGCCTCATCCCCCGACGTTTCATCACAAGTCCAACTCAACGTTCAATCCCATTCATTTAACACCCATTCGCCATGCTAGCGTCGTAACTTTTGAATGCATCATAAAATTTTAGAGTTTCTCGAAACGAACATCATCGCCATGCCATTCATATACATGGTCTCCATCGTCGTCGTCGTCGTCGTCTTCTTCTTCTTCTTCTCTGCATCTCTGTCGCGCGCAAAGTAGATTCTGGAAAAATCATTTTAACTTCGACCTCTTGTCATTCCATTCCTCTCGCTGTGAGTATGTGTGGCAATCCCTCAATTGGTGGCTAAACTGACTTCAACCGGTCCCCGAGTTGCCCTATTTTTCCGACACCACCGCCTCCATCTCCTTGGGTCTCCCTTTTGAAGGATATAAAATTTTATTTGACGACGCTATTTTGTATCGATTTCCCACAATTTTAGACGATGGATGAAAATTCCTTTGAACATTAAGTCTGACTTATGACCGGGGCCAGGACGGAGAGAAAGACTCAAGAAATATCCTTGTGCGCTGATGCTACCCGACAAAACTCGCACACAAAAATAATAATAATAATAAAATAAAATTGTGTTTACGTGTGGTGGGTACGGGGATTCGTACGAGAGTAGATGATTGCGGGGGCTGCAGCTGGAACGGCCCCCAAAGTCGGAAAGAAATTGCAGCACAGCATTCGAATGTCCTCGTTATGTGGGGGGGTCATAAACCACTGTCGCGTCGGTCGATGTGTTCTGTATTCCGGGAGTTTGGTTGCGCTGCTGTTTTTTTTTTTTTTTTTTTTTGGAACTCTTCAACACAGACGCTTCTCTGTCGTCTTCGTTTTGGCCATAGGTGCGGTAAGGGAGGTCTAGTTTTAGTTCGTCCGCGCAAAGAGGACGAAGCATGAGAAACATTAAAAAGACGTGAACAGTTTGATAGGTGTTTTTGTCCCCGTATACGCTGCACTTGGGGTGCATACATGCAGGCGGGCGGGGGATTTTGTAAAGTTATTAGATTGTTTTCCTCTGGCACACTAAATGAAGAACCAGGAAGAAGTAGCATTGAAAGTTTTTTTCCCGCTCTGTTCAATACTTTGCATGGAATTTATAGGAATTGCACTTCGCGAAACTGTGATTTGAAGGGGGTTCTCATCTAACTGTGACGATGTTGCTTGACAAGGAGTATGTGGGGCGGGACTTTAGGGTTTTAATCGATCGATGCATAAATTTGTTGGAATCTGTGATGTTGTTGTCAACAGTTCGGGTTGGTACGGAATTCTTTGTCTTAAACATCGGAAATGTGTCCAGAATGCAGAGCAAGGCGACCCGGCTTTCAAAAACCATCAAAAGTATGATGTTATGGGTATAAGACTGCAGATCGGCGGTTTTTCGAGATCAAATAACCTATACTAACCAGCATAAAAAAATAGATAAATATATAGTTGGCGCAACAGCTCCGTAGGGACCCTGGCCTAGCTTCTCAGCATAAAAGGGAACCAAAGAAAAAAACTATTTGGAGGACCGAAAGATATCAATTCGAAGGAGAGTGAAACAGAGTGAACATTCGAAGACTTCAAAACGACCTTCTTCAACAAGAGTCAATACCCTGGGCCGTTTTTTACTCACTTTTTGACACTTTCATTGAACGTTATTAACTTATTTAGTAATCGCATTAAAAACCCACTTTTTGACAATTTCGTTAAATGTTTTTAACTTATTTAGTAATCGCATTAATTGAAGAATTTTTTAAATGGATTTTAAGGCGATTTGACGAAAAATTAATAACATTTTTATTTTTCGTTTTTAACCTATTTTTTGACACTTTTGTTGAATGTTAATAATTTATTTAGTAATCGCATTAAAAACCCACTTTTTGACACTATTTTTTAATGTTATTAATTTATTTATTTGTATTTAGTAATTAAATGGATTTTTAAAGCGATTTGACGAAAAATTTATAAAATTTGTATTTTGCGTTTTTTAGCTACTTTTTGACACTTTTGTTGAATGTTATTAATTTATTTAGTAATCGCATTAAAAACCCACTTTTTGACACTTTTTTTGAATGTTATTAATTTATTTATTAGTATTTAGTAATTAAATGGATTTTTAAAGCGATTTGACGAAAAATTTATAAAATTTTTATTTTGCGTTTTTTACCTACTTTTTGACACTTTTGTTGAATGTTATTAATTTATTTAGTAATCGCATTAAAAACCCACTTTTTGACACTTTTGTTGAATGTTATTAGTTTATTTAGTAATCGCATTAAAACCCCACTTTTTGACACTTTCGTTTAATGTTGTTAACTTATTTAGTAATCGCATTAATTGAGGAATTTATTAAATGGATTTTTAGGGCGATTTGACGAAAAATTAATAATGTAATGTAATAATGTAAAAATTACTTAAAATTGTTTTTAGGGTGATTTAAACAAAATCACAGATAGTTATGCACAAAATCACCGGCCGCCTACATGACAATATTCTGTCTGATGTGTCACCTGTAGCATTGTGACATTCATCATTGTAGTTCACCCTGAAGTTTTATAATACTGTATGTGTATATAACTGCTGCTGATGCTGGCGTTACCATCCGATGATGATGATGAAGGTGATGTTGCCTGCTGAAAGGCATACACAAGTACTCCAAACACGACTACAATATGCGGTCCATCATTCGTCACAATCCATCTAAAAGTGCGCTCCCCCTACCCCAACCAAACGTGTATCCTTCGGCCAAACTCCCCATTTGGCAACACTGGGGTGGAGGAAATTTAGAATTTATTATCAGACTTACTATTATTTATGATTTGTGAGAAATCTCGTCATATATCAAAGTCAATGGGGTGACATAAACTATCGATGGTTATCGATAATTTACGTCAACTATTCCGAAGGTAATAACGACGATCTATGGCAAACGGGGTGTATGTGTGGTGTATGAGGATGCACATACATGTAGCTTGACTGTCGTATGTCAGTTTTATTATATGGGGTGTCCGCTTAAAAACTCAACCCCCCACACTGATGACGATGATGAAGAAGATTGGAAACAGTAAAACAAGTTTATGCCAGTGCCAATAGATATATACAAGCCGATGGATAAACTCGTTTCACAAGCCGCGCAATATCAACATGAAGTATCTGTTTGGACTTTTTTTTTGCAGTACCGGTTGCATATATCAATAGTCTTTTGATTGATTCTTCCTGTTGACGGTGTAGATGGGTGTTTGGAGTGAGTTATGATGCAGCAAAGAGAAAGCGTAATTGAAATGCAATGGGAACCATAGGAGTGTAGTTCCAAGTGAAGCTGTCGTGGTTATTTTTTTGTACGCAGTTGGTCAGGTTTTTGAGATTTTTCGGGACAAAACTGCGGAGGGTCTGTCGAGACAGAACAACATGTACCACCGAAGTCGTTGATGATGATGATGATGACGACGGTTTAGACGGTTCGTTGAAGTGATGGTGTTCGGTACCATGGCAGAAACAGTGCCACTCAATAGCAACATTCGAAGAAAACAAGGCTTAAATGATATGCCTATGTCCAGCTAGAAAAACTTCATCTACGACCACCTGCCCTTACATATCTACGAACTGTTAACCGTCCTAAAACAGATTGAGGCCTATATGTTCCATTTCTACCACTGCCCGCCAACTACACTGCAACTGTATACATTTCCTCCGACTACTACTCTGATAATGTCCTTCTATCGATAAGTCTCTGTAACTAAATCAAATACAGTTGTTTTAACGCGCTGTTATTTCTCTGCTACTGCGCTGTTACTTACATAATTGCATAGATGTGCTGTTGCTCTACTGCTACGCTACTCTCTTACTCTCTACTCTGCTGCTGTTTAGCTATTTCTCTGTTAAGAGCTTCGAACAACGAAATAAGTCTATAACTGCTCTGTTAATGAAATAATAAGAAGTTAGCGCAACAGGTCCGTAGGGAGCCTAGTCCTAGCTTCTCACAACTATTCGTTTTGTATGAGTTTTTCATTTTTGGGACGAATGGAAGGGAACTACAACTTTATGCCGAGTCCAAACGGCTAATTGAGAAGCTCTTTCATGGCAGTAATACTCTCCGATATTTGTTAGACGTTCGCGAGAGGTGGCGCAGTGGTGGACTACCTTAGTAGTCCAACACACTAACCACTAAGCCTCTGCGCCGGCTCTGTTACCCATCTATAACTGCTGCTCTACAGAACTCTGTTACAGTTCTGCTCATAGAATCATTGCTCTTTCTCTATTAGAATTTTGTATAAATCAACACATTGCAACTACTGCTCTGTTATTGCTCTGTTAATGATCTGTTAATCATCTGCTGTCGCTGTGTTACTTCCCAGTAATCTGCTACCTTTCTGATTTACTACTGCACGTCTGTCACTCTGATATTCTGCGCTTTATCGACCGAAACTAGAAATACCGCCATTGTAAACTGTCGTCGCAAATTTTAAGAGAGGGTAACTTAACATTTTCATTGATAAACTAGTTTGAAAATCTCAGAGCGGACACATTTAATCCGGACTGTCATTTTTCAGTTCACAGTCATTTTGAACGACATATTTCTGACAACTTTCATATGTGCAGACCCAACCAACTGACATTCCTTCCTGCATGCGCAGTTCCCTTCTAAAAAAAAATCCATTTTCGTCAATCGCCGTCTTGATTACATCAGGTACATCGACTTTTTAGTGCAGTCACACCTACCGCTGTGTCTGTGTAACACTGCACACTCCTCCTTATCTGGCGAGCGCTGTCCCACGGGTGATGACCCATGTGCCATCCAGCAACAGCAAACAGCTTCGCCAAACCATAAACAACGTCGCCAACGTTGCCACCAGACATCATCAACGTCTTGCAGTGTGTCGCAATCCAGTGCAGAACCGCCTTCCCCTATATCCCTATTCAGTGGCTAATTTGACATAGTCGTGGCCCCAACGCAAAGTTCCCTTCTCTGGCTTAGTCAGTCAGTCAGTCAGTCTCCCCCAAAATGTAAAAGAAACAAATCCAACATCCAGGCAACAAGAAAAATCAATTAGTGAGCGACATGTGACGATGATAATGCTTTCGAAAGCATTGAAGCATCTTGACGTCTCCGCCGTGGTATGGTTGGGCCACTCTTGCCACTTTGTGTGCGCGCTCGCTCATACTGCCAATGCCAATGAACACCACGAGAATGTGTCAAATGTAGAGGCGCCCATTTCACTTCTGCGAGCTCACATGATCACTCTCGTAAATTTGAATTGAATCCGAGAGCTGAAACAAGCTTACAACATATTGTACACATACACACGTACGTACAGGCAGACCAGACGGACGCGCACAGAGATTTGGGATACGAAAGGAGGCTCACACTATACCATAAGAAGCTACGAGGCAACGCGATGTTGCATGTCGAAATTCCCCGCGATAACACATTTCTTTGTCGTTCGCGTCATCGTTTCTGTCGCGTTGTGGGTTTCAGTTACGTGTTTGATTATTTATTTTAATTTTTTTTTTTTTTGGGGTACGCGACACTATGCCACAACATCATGCGGCTGCGGCGGCCGTCTCGTCCTGGAAAATGATCGCACATCTTATCCAATCAGTCGAATGCCAATAGTGCACGCAAAATTTATGATCCAACGACTGGTGCAGTTTTAGCGGGTGCGCACTGCAGTACCCTCGGGGTCACTTGTCCTATTTTTAATCGCGCTCATGCCACTTTTGCAAGAACCAAAGTATCTGTCTCACGGTCTGTACCGTCTGGCGGTTTCGCCTCCCTCTCTTTCTCTCTCTTTCTATCTCTCTCTCTCTGGACATGGTATGCCCGGCATGACATCGCAGTTAATTTATTCGATCAGTTGAGGGATCGTTAATTAACGCGAACAGGTAACTGCCGCATATAGAGAGTGCGCGCGTCGAAGGAGCACTATCTCGTATCTTTTCCCAGGCAGAGGCAAAGAATGAGGATCTCGCCAGCGGCAGCGCCCGTCAAAAAGTTACGACGATCAAAAAAACTCTACATGCGAGCCAGAGAGTCAGAGGATCGCCGGTGATTAGAATTAGACGAAGAGGTGCTGGAGCAGAGTTGTTGGCCCAGTTTGAACAAGAAGAGAGGGTGGTCCTGTCCGCATGGGCGCATGGAGGACGCATTTTTTCCTCTCATGACCGCTGGTAGTTTATTTACGAGCATCTTGCATGATGTGGACATATCAGCGAAGGAAAATTGTTTTGAGCCAACATATCCATCGTTGGTTGGTTGGTTTGCTGTGTGTGTGTTTATATACACAGTGGGTATGCGAATGTGTCATGTCACTGATTAAGTGAAAGTTCACTTGTTGACTGTTGGAATTGGAGAAGCGGACTTCTATGTGAGGGGACATCGCTTCGACTTTGTTGAGGTTTTCTGGGCTTACTTGGGCGATGGGAGCTCGGGTGTATTGTCACGTGCTGTTCGAAGTTTGGGTGCCCAAGGAGTCTTCAATTGAAATGCTGGTAGTGGTCGAAGATGTTAAAACATGCGAAGCTTCAAAAATCTGGCAGAACATCTGCTTGGCCCCATGGTTCTGAATCTGACTCTTGAAGATGGCCCTGCTGAGTCAATTATCCCTACATGAGACACCGACCAGCTAGTGGGACTCACGCATAGGATAGTAAGAGTCGCAGTGGCTTCGTGGTTAGTGTGTTGGACTACTAAGCGAGGGGTTCGAATCCCGCAAAAACCCAAATTCCAACTTAGGGTTTTTTTTTTCACTGCGCCACCTGTCGCGAACATCGGACAAACATCCGAGAGTATAACTGTCTTGAATGAGCTTCTCAATTAGCCGTTTGGAATCGGCATAAAATTGTAGATCCCTTCCAGAGAAGCTAGGCCTAGGGTGCCTACAGACCTGTTGCGCCAACTATTTACTTTTTTATTTAGTGCCTAAGAGCATTTCAAAGGCATAGCGAGCTGCAAGCCAGGCTATCAACCTTTGTGCATGCGATTACCTGCTGCAGAGGGAGGCCTCACCAAGGAAGGGGCATGCAAAAGTGAAAAAGACTCTGAAACAACTGGAAGTACCCACAATTGGAGGCAGTTGGCTAAAATAATGACGCTCGGTAATTGATACTTGTCCACCCTGAACTGCAGATTGCCCGGCGGACTGTGGTTTAAGCCTGCCAACAAACCAAACGCAATTTCGTATTAAATTTTACACTTGACATTATCACTGACTCCTAAAGTCAAACTCCAACATAAAGCTCCACTCCTTCTATCCTATACTTTGACCACTTCACAAGCACTCAACGGGGGAAGCGCTGATATGACGACAGCAACTACACGGACTCTGACGACGACGACCGACCAAATGACCGACGAACAGGCAGTGCCTTGGACAACAAAAAGTGACGATATCCCTCGTTGAGAATGAGATGCGATACCGCCTGCCTACAACAGCCGATATGTAACGCGAACATCGCCTCTTAGCGGTTAAATTGTTTAATTAAAACCCCAAGATAACACACAATGCAAGGAGGCGACAACTCAACAATAATGGCGTCGGTCGACGTCGTCGTCGCTATCCGGCGAATTAGTTTTTTTTTTTTTTTTTTTTTTCGTTTCCTACGAGCATTCTCCTCCTTGCTCCTTCCGGTGGGGCTACCGACGCGACGATTACTTGACTTCCATTCGAAAAGGAGACGCGAAACGCAACAGCTTATGGACGGTTGATGGTGCATTCCTTGCGCCAGAGAATGACGAGAAAGACCACCACGGCATAGATAGGTAGTTGATGCCCGCTCATTAGGAAGACGAAGATAGCGCAGCAGATTTCAACAATACAACTTGAGTCCTTGCTGTCGCCTTTTCAATTGAACACTCTTGTCATTCACAGTGGACGGAGGAAAGATTATGCGCGGGTAATGGAATTGAATGAGAGAGAGAGCAATTGAGGCGACAAAGACGTGGTCGAGCTAGGAGCTTTAGTATTCAATCGGGGTTGGGAGTGGTTATTGATTTTTAAATGTAGGATGAAGCTACAAGTCAGTCACTCCATTATAAGTGGCCATTGAGCCAAACAAGACCTTGTGTGGGTAGCCTTATCAAGGGTTAAACTGGCAGTCCTACCTGAATCGACTTTGTGATTGGAACGGAGTTTCAAAGACCTGAGATTGACTAGAACTCCAAACTTCAGACAAACGGCCCTAGAGAGGTACCTATCTGTCGCAACGGAACGCATACTTTTTCGGACGCTCAAATTCCATTCTGGGTGTCCGACTTCGGAAGAGAAAACGATTGCGTTGGTGCACCGTACCGTACTCCAAATCGTAAACGAATTCCGCAACCAATTTCCTAGCTGAACCTAGCTGTCAAAAAATTTAACAAAAAGGTGCACTTCATCGAACTTCAACGTAATTCGCCGATATGCGTTACAAAATGTCGAAACAATTCTCCGAACAGTTGTTCCGAACAATACCTCGCAGCAAAAATCATCCGAATCGTATAAAATCCGAGAATTTTCCGTTCCGACAAATACCTCGCCAGGGCCGAATAACTCGAGCAGATAAAGAAGTTGTAGCTCCATCCCTATCAAGTTGAATGCAACTATCTACGATCGGGTCGATCGAAAAATCTCGATCGAAAAGTCTCACTATTCACGCACCGCTAGAGGAGTATATACGACAAAGCGATAAGTCCACAAGTGGTCCAAGTGTATTTAGAATTTGTCCACTAGTGGTCGTGAGGATCAACATTGAACTTGTAGCATTGCCATACAGAAGTTTGTAATACTTGCTGGAATGCACTTGATCTGATTTTCGATCGTGATCGTGGTTTTTTTAAATACTGCCTCTGAAAATCCCGCTTATTCTAAATACCGATCTATTATAATCCCGCTTTTTAAGATCCCTTTTAAACCCGCTCTGCGCCGATTTTTTAAAATAAAACATCTAGTTTCAAATGCAAATCTAGATTACTTAAAAAAAGGGGAATAAAAGAAGAAACTTATAAGAAACAGGATTATAAAAAAAACGGGACTATAAAAAGGCGGGATTATAAAAAACAGAGAATCAAAAAAAGCGGGATTTTAAAAAGCAGGATATCGTTACCAACCCGCTTAAGAAATAATGTAACATTTCAGGTCTATACTCCTAGCGACTTAAGACAATGTCGAGCCTAGTCTTATACAGAATTATTTTGTCCACCCGGCCTTAGTATAGCCTGTTGCGGAGTAGATAAGCTCTAGCCTATTTTTCTGTCGCAAAATTTGACATAAAAATATTTTGCTCAAGGCACTTCTGTCGACGTTTGAAAATCTTAAATGGTGAGTAATCTTCGGGCCCTACGTTGTGCTTTCTTCAAGTTTTTACTTGGTTTTGACTGAAATTCGACAAAAAATTCCCAATAGAAATTGTCAGGGTCAACCCCAACTAGCGAGAATCATTGTTACTCCTCGGGTCCTCGCTTCCCCACTCAGTTATTTGACACCTTGCTATCTCAGCTTCCTATCGAATAGGCGGCTTTTAACTTCCGCTGCATGGCTTAGAAGATCTCTGCCAGCTAAGGTTTCGTTCGATCTATGTTCGAAGTCGAGTGAAGCTTTGTTCAAGAACTGACGACTTTCCCTTTGCTTGGGCAGCTATTTTACAGGACTTGGGGTTTAATCGCTAGCTTTAGCAGAAGTTTTTTTCGTTACCTTCTTGCACTGGTCGGTATTGACACTATCTACCTTGGAGACATTGTTCTTTCAAGTCTCAGAGGATCGGTCAACCTTTTTGTAGTCTAGCTTTTTAGGAATGTCCACTGTCCACCTATAGTTTCCTACGTTGGAGAATAGGTGTTCTATTTTAACATAGATTGTGGAGCCTGAACATTGTTCTGTTGATCCTCCTTTATAATAAAAAGTCATGGCTGGTGGTGCTCCAAGCCAGAAGGCTAGGTTATACTGCTTGAGAGGTACCTACTTGTCAGTCATGCACCGCTTTAGATTTTCTAGGGATTTCATAAAAGATTGACAGACTATATCTATAAACAAACTTCGACAATCAGTCTACGGTTTGACAGGCACCTTAAATTTTAGCTCACAAAGTATGAAGCTGGGCTTTGTATCGCAGAAGAAAAGACCGAGCTTAAGGTCTTTGGCGAAGGTTCAAACCAAGTCGTTGAATTTTTCCCAGGGCCCCCAAATTGGCACTGAACACTGTCCGTCTCCAATGCGTATATAAGGATGCCGTACAGAAAGGTCAGCCTTGCTATATGTTGCTCAGCTTGGGTGAACTACTGGAAGGCAACTCGAGTTTTCTGGAAAATAAATCAAGGTCCGTTTTGGTCCGACCAGTGTTACTTCTGAAAATTTTCAGAAAAAATCCAAAAAAAAAAGAGTCCGGGATGAAAAAAAAATTCCCATTCCCATCTCATCTTTTTTTATACTTTACCCGCTCTTAATGTATGTACGGGTATACCGGTTAATAAACACTTTTTTTAATTAAACGTTATAATTATATTTTAAATTAACATAAACGTAGTTGATTTTTGTCACAAATATATTGACAAAGGTGAAGGTAAATCAAGTTTACGGATTAAGTCAATTAAATGGTTGATTTGGTTGATTTATTAACAGGAAAAGGGTCCTACATTTAAAACAAAAAGAAGTTCGATTTCACTCATTTTCAAAGAGATGAGTCCGGGCTGTCAAAAAGAAGTATAAAAGTGGCTAAGCTTCGCGAGGGTAACGCTGGGTCCGCTAAAGTTAAAATCATCAAATTTTCTTAATCTTGTCTTTGCTACTTTTACTCACTTTTCACTTGCAAAGGGAAAAGTGTATATACATCCATCCAAGTCCTTCCACTTCCGACCGACACCCATGCGACATCTCACGACTTAACTTCCATCTGTCGTCGTTCCCAGCCTACTTTCCGTCAGTCTTCACTGCAATCTTCGTTCTGCTCATTCTCAGAATTTTTGTCTGTCACTTCCGTGAATCGAATTGAATTGAAATGAAGATGAATACAGTGACACCGCGACAAGACACCAGGCAGCGCTGTGCAACCGAAGGAGATCCTGGTGTAGTGTACGACAACAAAAACGCGTTCAAATGAAATCAAGATATCTAGTCTCGCTCGTAGTCTTTCTTTTTTGTTATGTCATCATTGTCTTGCTGGCATTGTAACGTTTCGTTTGATTTTAAATTCGTCGCTCGCTTCCCTGACCTCCAAAGCAGAGCGTCCCCATACCGCCCAACAAAACACAAGAACCTAGGTTTTGCTGCCGCCAAGGAAAAAAAGTTTGAAATGATTGGAAAAGTGTCAAGTGCGGAGGGAAGGGGGCAAGGGGCAGGGGGAAAGCCAGTCATCAAAATTAAAGAATCCAAGGAGCGCGATGTATATATAGACGAAATGAGAGTATTGCGCGTCAAAATCGATGCACAACTACCAACTACACAAGACGAGTTTGCTCGAGTCATTCATTCGCGCAAAAACAACAAGAGCAATCGAGAGATGAATGACATTTCTGGAAAATTCGATTTGCAAGGGTAGTATCGGTAGTAGCGGAGATGTGCCGAGATGAATGGTTATGTATCGCCGGCAACTTCATCATCACCATCATCATTAGAGGGAGCGGCAGAAGTGTCAGTATTGTCGAAGACGACGACGACGACGACGACGACATTGTCGTTGACATTCTTGTCGTCGACGTCGTAGTCTATCCGTCCAGAAATCTCCAATGGGCAGCGCGCAGCACCCGTCGCCCACTCATTTATTATTGAAGTTTCAGTCAAAGTTCTGGGTGTGATGGGCAAGCAACACAACTTTTGCATTCAAAAACGACTGACACCGGGAAGCTAAAGCACAAAACGCACGCAGGAAGAAGAAGAAAAAAAAAAAAAAAAAACAATAAGAACAAGACCAACACAAGGAAGCAGAGAAGAAGGATGTGAACGAAATCCTTGTAGGATATGAAATTTATGGACAGATGATGGTTTGGGGTCAGTGGGGGAATAAAGATGAAAATGCTGGACAGTTGCATGTGGGTTACAGGGACGCACTGTGGGTGATTTGTGGCGTTCGGGTTTCTGAGTTAAATATGCCAATTGAAAGGATATTTAACATAAAAAAACAAATTAAAAAAAAACAAAGGGTATTAAGGTATGGGATACTGGCATGGGGCAATGCTTCAAAAACACTCATCCAAAAGTTGCAACGACTACAAAACTCAGCGTTGAGGCAAATGAAGAATCGATCTTCTCAGCGTTCCAACTGAATTAAATCTTTTACCTCCAGATCTTAAAACTGTCTCAAATTTTTAAACCAGAAAAAAAAAAAATTAATTATTGAGACCTTTCCTTTCAAAAAAAAAAAAAAATTATAAAAATTCTTAAGGATTTCTAACAAGGAATAAAAATTTAAATTGAAAATTGAAATTGAAAATTGATCTATAGTTGGCACGATCATCGATGCATTCGCAAATGCAATAGTGGGCAGTAATGAGATGGACAGTGGATGTGACAAAAGGGCGACATGCTATTATTAGCAGAATTGCGGTTTATATACGGCTCCTAACTTGTCCTCTTTTAAAGACACTAAGACAGTCCATAAAACCATGTTTCACATATAGCGACACTATATCGTAGTAAAATCCGATCAGTTGATCTTCGACAGTTCTTCGTGGGACCAACATTTTATTCAAAACTACACTGATACACAACTTGATATACAGCCTGTCCGTATTTATGAATTTCAAGGCCTTTCAGTGCTAAAGGGACTCCCTAATGAGATTGCAACAACTGCACTTTTATTTTCTAAACATTGGTTTTGAATGGCGTGAATAACATTACGACAGCAACATTTACATCGACGATAGGGATAAGCCCAAAAAATGGTATAGTGTTGTGTGACTGCTAACTGACGTTGAAGTCTTCTCACATGTTCATTTTGGCTCTACGCGACAATTGACACACACACACAGTTTAAGCTACAGGCATGCGGTCTTTTATAACCTCTTGGACACAAAATGCAAAATAGACTTCCTTCCTATAGTCATTAAAACCAATCTGAGCATGAGTTTAATTTTATTCCTCGTTTAACCACAAGTCTCGCTTGAAATGTTGCTGTTTCTCAAATCCCGACTTAAAGTATAACTGCGTGCAGGGAACCAGTGTTTCCATTTTTTTTTTCTTTTAATAAATGTGTTTGCTGCTGTTTTTTTCCAATATAAGTATTTTACGTGGGTGCACCTGTTTTTTGCTCGAGCCCCATTTTAAAAGAGATACCTACCGATTCTTTTTGAATTGTTTATATTGTTTATACTGCCTCTTCAACTGATAAGGACGAATATAGTAGGTATTAACCGGGTTTCAAGAGACAGCTGTCATACTATGAGCTTTCCAAGTTTCTAAGGAGACAGGCTAATTATAAATGTTTTAAAGGGTTTTCCAATAATGAAAAACAACATCAGCCAAATGGCCACCACGAGCACGCATACAGGACCATATCCTTTTCATTAAATTTTCCATAACCAAACCGCAAAGTGGCTGCCCTATGTCCTCGATAGCCTACGAATTTTATCTTTGAGGTCTTGAATCGACGCTGGGCTGTTGGCGTAGACCTTATCTTTCACGTGGTCCCAAAGGAAGAAGTCGCAAGGTGTTAAATCACAAGATCTCGGTGGCCAATTGTGATCACCTCTTCGAGAGATAACACGGTCCGGAAACTTTTTCCGTAAAAGATCAATGGTTTCGCTGCTTGTGCGGCACGTAGCGCCGTCTTGTTGAAAGTAAACGTTGACCTGATTAATACCATCCTTAAGACCCAAGTCTTTATGCAAAATACGGTGTAATGACGTTTGTGGTATGCCCAATTCATAAGAACGACGAAGAATGGACAAACCTGGGTTTTCTTAAACACTTTGGGCTACAACAGCAATATTCTCAGTTGTTCTTGAGCGAAGTGCACGGGTTTTATTCTTCACATCACTAACTTGTTCCAACAGCTCGAATTTTTCCACCAATTTCTGTACTGCGGTCCGACAAGGTGCTTCACGACGACCAAAAATTGCTTTAGTTTTGCGAAGTGTGACTGCAAGATTTTCACCATTTTTGTAGTGAGTTATAATAATTTCAATGCGATGTTGAAGCGTGTATCTTTCCATTTTTAATAATGGCGTAGTTTCTACTTGTCAAATGTCAAAGAATAAAAGCTTCAAAAGTGACAGCTACCGAAATAGCCGGTCATTCACAAAAACACCTCTTATTGGAAAACCCTTTATAATGCTCCAAGGAGGCTAGAACATTAACCATGCTAATCTCTTTTTATGAGGGTATTGGAATACTTTTACTAGGCTATCCCAACTTCACATTTGGGTCCACAACCTAACTATGAGGTTCTGACAGCTCTGTACATGGGTACTACAATTTTTTGAGAGACTCCGATAGCTTTCGTGAGGATCTGACATCTCCGCATATGACACTGTGACAGCTTAACTCAAGCTTGGGTGCTAGGTTTACCATACAACATACCAAGCTTTAAAGCACGTTCAATTTACAAACTATTTTCGAAGCGTGTGAGCGTCAAAATAACTGGAAAAAATTCAAACATTCTCAGACCTCAGACTCCCACTAACAACAACTCTAAGGCTGAAAAATTAAAACCCACTTCAGTAGAGGTCAGCGCTTTATAGGCGGGTACACCTCACAACTGTCCATACCACACCACACCTAAAATGGAAGCAATCACTTTGTTTTCAATGCGGAAAACGAATCTCAAAAGTGATGGCATTTTTCAATCGCGCCTGGAGAAAAGTATACATGAGCCTGAGATTTTCATAGGCGCGCAGCAAACGCCTTGTATAAGAAAATGCACAATTAATTGTGCAAACATGCCACTCTATCAAATCAATTTACAACATCAATAACCTGCAACAGGACTCGCGCTAAGCCGGCAAGCAATCTCTTTCTGTATATACACAACTGTGCGGCGAGTGGTACCAATTCCGCGCCCAGATTATTGATCGCTCAATTATCTGCGATAATTTAATTTTGAGACTGCATAAAGGCCTGCGGGTTAACTAGCAACAGCAGCAGCAGAATCACATGAAAGTGTTACCGGACCGCTTCTCTCCTCTTAACAACGTGCCAGGCATCCCATTATATCTGCGATGGTGTTTGGGGCGCGCAAAACCCTTTCATATGGTTGTGGCACATCCGAATTGCACAAAACGTGATTTCCTTTAATTTCCCGCCATTAAACTGTGGCTGCTCCTCAGTATCGCAAGATTCCAGTCACAGGTGGGCATGCGGTAATGGAGTGATGGAAGTTCCATGTTTCGGTGTACGAAAGCTAGTTTCGAACTTTGCCCAAGGGTGTAATTATGACAGCGGTTGGTAAATAAGCCCGATAGATGTGGATACAGTCTCGTCCCTTGCAAACCGTGCACCCAAGTCCCACAAGCTCCATCACATTGACAGCGAGCGAAATAAACCAGCAACAAAATCGCGCGCATAAACATGAAGTTGTCACATTCCAACAAATCACATAAACAAGCCCGCTTGACATGTTCAACACGTTTGACATCGGTGCTAGGAAAATGTTTTTCACTCGCTGCCAGAGCAGCCGAGCTGCCTAACAGCAGAGCAGCCGAGCACCGCATTCGCATCGTCAGAAGCGATCTGCTTAATAAGCGACAGGGCAAATTATGATGATTATGAGCTGACGGTGCGCCGGTTGGACGTTGCTGATGTGTCGACCCGAATACATCTAACAAGTGTTGTCGCTGTAAATACATATATACAGCAGCACACATACGACCAATTAGACATCGCCACCTGTCAGCAGTTCGTCATTCTATCTCTCTGGTGCGAAGAGTCGCACAGTCAGAAAATCAGAATCGGAATCTTCATTAAGACACCGCTTATACAGTGCCGAAAATAGCTGGCGCGCAACAGACCACTGTGAATGTCGAAAGACATTCATCACCCGCCCAAGTTCGAAATAGAATCTAGATAGTAGTTGTGGCAGTCCGTTTTCCGCCGTGTAATGAATGAATGATGTCCTCGGGTCTGTAGGCAACCCTTCGTCGTCGTCTGGTGATCCTATATATGTATATGAGTGTGCGCAATCACAGGATATGACAGTTCACAGACAGTTGACAGATGACTGAGTTGTCTGAGTGATGGAAATGGGTATGTTGTTGCGCGCGTTGGCAACGAACTTGCTCAACCGTTGGATGAGTGTTTTGGGAAGATGTACACAACTTTGTCAACGTGAGATTGATGAGAACACAAGGCGATCATGTGAGCTTTGTTGGACGGATGTACAAATGGATACAGTGATGGGATGTTTGGCTTGCTATGTGGGCAACTCTGTAAGTCGGGTACTATGCTGCGCCATTTTGTCGCCCATGGTGATTCTAATTTTGGGAAACAAAACAATGGTGGTCCGTCATTTGAGGTTTCTTTCATTATTGAAAATAC
The DNA here is from genome assembly GCA_946477585.1 of Cheilosia urbana. NCBI lineage: Eukaryota > Metazoa > Arthropoda > Insecta > Diptera > Syrphidae > Cheilosia > Cheilosia urbana. The sequence continues at coordinate 71,348,379 of OX297856.1, read as the reverse complement.
ATTAGCTTGCTACAGCCGGCGGGTCGGTCTGGGTCTAAGCAACAGCCTTCAAATTCTCTGAGTGGAGTGTCTTATTAGGAAATACTTCGAGAACAAGCCAACAGATGGCCCACCCGTTACATAGGCGATGGTTTGTGCATCAACTAAATTTCGCAGCATTGGAACTACTTCAGTTGACTGCCATTTGGTACAAGCCCACTGACCCACTTTGAGGGGTTACCTAGGGTGTACAAAAAATACAACACCCCCCAATCAACAGTGGGTGCGATTCCCATTCAAATTTACTAGGTAAACTCCCCCAAATCCAGTGCCAATCTACAGGCAGTTTCGTTCGAAATTACTTGGAACTTTCGAAACATATCCCGTTCGACCGCAACTGCTAGCCAAAACCCCTTCCACGTTCTGACTTCACATCAAATTCATCTTTCCCCGATTCTATACCCAGCCAACGTGTGTCGTTTAATATTTTTCTTCCTTTTTGTTGGTGAAAAATTCAATAACACATTTCACCAGTAAAGTATACTACGTCTCTGGCGTCTCCGCATGACCTCGATTCGGGATAGTTCGATTTGGTGCGGTGCCGTCATCGTCGTTCGTACATACTGTAACGCAAACATCTATCCATCCATCGATCGGGTTTTTAACCGTTCGCCTGTCCGTCTGCCTGACGTCCATCGTAATCACAAATGTAGTTCTCAAAAGAAAAGTTCACTTTCTTATGTGAAATATTCGCCCTGCAGCCATCTGTATACGGTATACCTATACCATGCACCATCCAGTTCCGTACCATCGGAAACTAACAACATCCAGCGCTGGTGGCATGGCAGCAGCAGAGAAAAGTTGATGTCACATCCAATTTCAATCGATCTCGGTAAAGCTTGAAAATGTCCACCATTGGGGACAGTCTAGTGACAGCATTTCAGTTGGCGTCACACACATACATCGGCGATGCACACCCCCGCCCACCCCCATCAGCCTTTTAAGATCCATCCATCTATCCAAATGCAACCGGCGAACGACGAAGCATAAGAACGAAGAGCTATAGGGATAGATGTGTACATAGCCGAAGACGAAGATGAAGACGACCGACAATCACGATGCAAAAGACGATGAAAAGAGTTCGATGGGTTATGGCCTTGCATAGCTGGGCACGACATAACCAACCCCCCCTCGAATCCATTCAATGCGGACGAAGCCATCATCAATATAAACCACCAGACCGACCGAAAGGTGGAAAACTCCTAGGACTTTTAATCCTCAATGCAAAATGTCAAAATATCCATATATATATATAGATTGCGATGTTGTTGACGACGACCAAGAAACCATCTCCACCCCCAGTGTATATATATAGGGGGTGAATGTTGAGTTGCACTGGAGACGAAAAGATGACATGGCCAGATGAAAGACGGTGGTGGGTGGATGGGTGGTACGGTGGCGGGCGGTATAGCAGAAGCAATATCGAGAAATGCGGAAAGTAATTTTTGATGTTTCGACAGGGATGTTGGGAGGGGTTTTCCTTGGAAAGAATGGTTCGAAGTTAGGATTGAAGTCGCCATATACGAAAAATGTTGTATGGCAGTATAGTATGTGAGTGACTTGAGTGACCGTTTGGATATTCAGGAGGAACTGTCACTATAACAAGACCAAGATTAGTGGTACCAACCCTAAATTGCTTAAACTTGGACAAGACCGACACCAAGATGAACTTCTGTCTTTGTATATCGACAAGGAGAAAGAGCCTCAAGACCACATGTCTCTAATGTCTTCAAAAGAAGGCTTCCAATAAATAAGGTGTTGTAGGGCTTTCGTCCTACAATCGGGGCACCACGTTGGGCGCCAATTATAAAGCGTGAGACTTTTGTGTTCTGGCAGTAGGATGAAAATCTCAAGCCCTACAATTTCAAACAATCACTTCGAATGGGAAGGCCTGGGTTGTACAAACTGACAGAATTTGTGTCTGTGTCAGGGTAATGCACAGAGATGATGTAATCTGAAGCTTTGTGCAACCTCAGATGTCAAAAATCAGATAACTAAACGATTCAATGGCTTTGGTGTAAATTCACCTTGAAAAGTTCTCCGTCAAGTTGACGTCGAGGCAACATATCATACGATCAAGAATTACAAAAGAAATCCGTAATGACGCCTGACTTCTGTCTTCGTCTTGTCCCAAACTTCCAGGTTCATAGCTGAACCTATCTTGGTGTTGGGCGCTCTTTCTGGCTTCTTCTTGTCCAGGTTCATGGTTCAAGTCGTTGAGCTAGAAATCATATTTAAAGTCTTCTTCTCTGTAAAATTAAGACTTAAAAAATACAGAATTGACAAAGTCTGAACCTATCTAGGTAGTCCTTGATTTTCAATCGCTTTTTGCTGTGGGACGTTGTGCTCAATTCCCTGATTCACTGCGTCGATTTCAGCTACGGTGCTTAGGTAGTCTGATTGACGCGAGGTTTAAATATGAAGTACACAGTATTCCTACGATTATTTGATTTTATAGGAATAGTTATGGACATCTTTCGTCTTACTCGCAGTCTTCAATTTTAGCTCTGACCCTCTGGGTTGGTGAAGAAAGACATCGACCTAAGGGGAAAGAGGTCGAAAATTACCTCAAAAAGCGCTGAACTGCAGTCGATTGTTGAATGACCGGTCAATGACTGAATTAGCTCGATAGTTAATATCAGCAGGAGGAACAGGAAGAGTAAGAAGAAGAAGCAAAAGAAGCAAAGTAGAAGTTCCTTAGACCTAATGTGGGAAGGAAGCAGTTGGCTAGCTCCAAGTTTCATTAAAGAGGCTTGTCGCTTGAAGTTCAGAAGAAAAGGAAGCAGAAGCACCAAACAAAAAAAAAAGTAGTAAAGCAAGCAAAAAAGAAGACAAAAAGACAAGTGAAGAAAAAGCAGAAAAAAAAAGAAGATGAGAAGAAGTTGTTAACTTTTTTAGATAGAACCTGCTAAGTTCCGTTGGCACTAAGCTAAGATAACACGTGTCATTTTTCGGAACTATCCAAATGCTTCATCCTAGATCCTACATTAGGTCTTAGGAGCTATAGCTTTGCTCCTGTTGCTTCTTCTGTTGCACAAGTATTTTGTCGTCAAAGAAGCATCACTTAAACAGTCGAAAGCCTACGCGGATACTTCCGAAATGACAGTATGAGTTACAATGCAAGGATACGTCTTCCATTTAAGCCGTTTAAGCATTTGCGTCTTTGACTAAATATATAGCCTGTTGGAAAAACTTTACTTGTCAACCTTTGCGTGCAGTGAAGGTGCGCCCACAATAAGTTGTAAAATGAACTATACAAAGCCAAACTTCTACAGGTTGTTAAACGAACTATTTATACGAAACCCTTAGCTAACCATTGGAACTTTTGGTTAAAGTTATACCTACAACAAGTATTGTGCAACAAGTTCAACAGTTGTTATAGCAAAATATCATCCCAGAGTAACTAGCAGGCCTTATTACATCCGACAGATGCGATAATCCCAGACCCAAGTCACCTCGGCGATGCTACCTCTCCAAGTAACAAATCATCGCCGGCTGTTCCTCGCTAAGGAGCCCCGTCTCACCGAACCCCATTTAATGAGAATAAATTGAGACACCTACCTATTGTTCCAATAAACACCACCGCAACCGTAAACGAAAATCACTATAGGTACGTGCCCGCACCATTACCATATGCACACAACATTTCGTTGCACTTATTGATCCAGGCACGGAACCCGCACACACATGCCCAGAGACGGCTTCCTAAGAAGCGCTCGCATTGCCCACAACTTGTATGCAAATAGCAAAACTTCTCGCGGTCGGTTGGGATGCCTTGTTCCGAGTGTGTAATGTGTTAAGCGCACGTCATTTTCCGCGAACCGCCGCGAAAAATCACTGTGCGCACATATGCAAACACCCTGCGCCGCTGCCACCAACTCTTGCGCTGACAGCGACAAAAAGGAGCACAGATCGCGTTCTTGGGTGCAAATGCTTTGCTGGTGATCACTGCCTCGTTAGGTTTATGGAAACTAGCACCGATATCGGGTGGAAATCGCACACAGCAAGTGGTCGCCGTTGTCTGCGGAGGACTATTTGCTTTCTGGTCCACCATTCCAAACGGACAGACAATTTTCCAATAACTCAGTGGATGCCGGTGGTGGATGGCTTGGTGGATGTCTTAGTGGATACCATGGCGAAGCCTTAAGAAGCCGCCGCTGTACGAAGCCAAATGGAAGTGGTAGCCACATGGCACTGTCGCCAAAGTGCGTGTTGCGTGCTGGGTGCATCGTGTTCGCTATGGGTGCACTATGAAAAGTGCGTGTAGGAGGTCGGCGGCGGTGGCGCGGCGCGGCAGAGTGGCTTATTGTCGGCGGCTTAGTGTGTACCTTGTTAAAGTGTTGCAGCGCTGTCACTGTTTGCCCAGTTAATGTAGATGAATGGGTCAATCAGGGAGAGGACAAGGCATCGCTCCTATATATATATACGTGGGAAAATTAATTTCATTCCATTCGAATTCTGTCGCAGATAATCGGCTGTGATCTATGTGCAACTTAGTCAATTACCGCCCAGAGTATGCGGCATTGTCACACCAACTACACTGTACTGCCACTGACATTAATCGTGTCCAAAATGTTGACAAATCTCTCGGCCATCTCTGTATATAGAGCTCAGTGTCATCTCGGCACAAAGCTTTATATCATTTCGTCCCGTCATCTATGCAATAGTCTACCCGAACGAGCATCTCGCACCACAACGACATGGTTGCTCCTCCATTCATGTCAACTTAAACTTTAAGTTCAGTCTGACAGAATCCTCAAATCGTCGTCATGGCGCAAGGAGTCGGCAGCAATGGGTTACTGCATGCGGGCTGTGTGAATTGTACCCGAAATTCACGAGGACGAACTTTCTTAATAGCGACGATGATGCTTATTCCGACTGCACACAAGGACTGGGGATAATCGCATAAATATATAGTTGTTGTGCTGATGCTCACCCACTGACACTCTGCGTCCAGGACGCGGGGAGTGCATGGGAGGCAAGGAGGGCATCTTATTTGGAGGAGCATAGCATCAACGTCAGCACCGATCTCGTCGTATAGTTGCTCGTCATCATCATTCGCAGAGCAGCAGCAGCAGTATCATCATCATCCTTCAACGATGTTGATTTCTGGGTTATGATACACATCCTCGTGCTCCCGTCCCGATATACACAATCACTTCCATCGCACATCTTCGCACGGAGTTGGTCTCTTCTTGGAGACACGACGACAACGACAACGATTACGACGACGACGAATATGCGGGAAGCTTTAATGTCCTGAAATTCTTGAGTGATATGAAATGATATGACTTGAGATGAGAAGATGATGATGTTGATATGCTTCATGCATGCATAGACACCACTGTGCCGAGCGAGACGAGACGACAGAAAAGATGCTCATGGTTAAGACACTGCCTGATGAGGAGTATCTGCTGCAGTCGGCGACAGTATGTTCTCTGGCCGAGGACGAAAATGCTATACACAACGGCGACAATGATGAGGATGATGGTGATGATGATGATGCGCGTATCATGTGCTGTATCGCATTATACTTTCTTTTTTTTTTCACATATTTTTGCAAGATTCTGTTCTGGATGCTGCTTGCTGCTGCTCCTGGGTGCTGGTGGTGGTGATGATTTGCCACTGAGAGGAACTATCATGCATGAAATGCATCGGGGATGTGTCACATCTTAGATGATAGCAACGAAGATGATGATGATGACAGGCATGACAGTGATGGAGTGAGATGGGAAATGTGATTCCTAAATTGGACATGTGCCCAATAATTTGGTTAGACTTGTTGATATGTCGTCGTAGTGATAGATGGCAGCCGGAGCATTTTTTTTTTTAATTTGGAAAATTTTTCCAGACATCAGATTTGACCGTGGGAACAGGCGGCAAAAGTGGTTGAAGCGGGGTGGAGTATACAGATTCCAGCCAAATAGGTTGAGCTCTTTTTCACAATTTCTTAAAATTATTGAAAAAGTTTCCATGAATCGTATGTTAGGCTTTGAGAAGGTCTTTTTTTAGATCTAGTAGTAATTACCAACCGGGTATATAATCGATTTTGAAAAAGTTCGCCTTAGTCCGGTGGCACACTACACGTTTCTCGTGACTTTCTGCCATCGCTCTTCTGCACGGGATGCAGCGTTGCCGCAAAAAAATGTCGAAATTGTCGAAATTCAGTTTTATGAATTATTGTTTTGAAAGAATAACTTCTAACAACTTAGGTACTGTTACTGTAACTTTCTAATATTAAAATCTTAAAACAAATAATGCAAATCTTAATACAGAAGATCGACGACACCGCCACCTATCGGGTCCAAAACTATTCCACCTTTCAAGTTGCAACCGACCATATAAAACCACAAAATTTCATTCAAATCGGACGAGTGGTGTAGAAGATCGACGACAGCGCCACCTATCGGGTGCAAAACTATCCCATCTTTCAAGTTGCAACCAACCATACGCAACACACCCACAAAATTTCATTCAAATCGGACGAGTGGTGTAGAAGATTGATGACAGCGCCACCTATCGAGTGCAAAACTATCGCATCTCTCAGGTTGCAGCCAACCATACGCAACACACCTACAAAATTTCATTGAAATCGGTCGAGTGGTTTAGAAGATCGACGACACCGCCACCTGTCGGGTCCAAGACTATTCCACCTTTAAAGTTGCAACCGACCATACAAAACCAAAAAATTTCATTGAAATCGGTCCAGTGGTTTAGAAGATCGACGACAGCGCCACCTTTTGGGTGCAAAACTATCCTATCTCTCAGGTTGCAGCCAACCATACGCAACACACCCACAAAATTTAATTGAAATCGCGAGTGGTTTAGAAGATCGACGACAGCGCCACCTTTTGGGTGCAAAACTATCCTATCTCTCAGGTTGCAGCCAACCATACGCAACACACCCACAAAATTTCATTGAAATCGGTCGAGTGGCTTAGAAGATCGACGACAGCGCCACCTATCGGGTGCAAAACTATCCTATCTCTCGGGTTGCAGCCAACCATGCGCAAAACACCTACAAAATTTCATTGAAATCGGTCAAGTGGTTTAGAAGATCGACGACACCGCCACCTGTCGGGTCCAAGATATTCCACCTTTCAAGTTGCAACCGACCATAAAAAAAACACAAAATTTCATTGAAATCGGTTGAGTGGCGGCGTAGTGATATTTTAAAAATTAGCATAAAAGCTTAAAGCACGCACGTGCGACACCACTGATGTCATACTTCATATCATGTGGATGAGTCCACGAAAAAGAAAGGTGCCAAGTCGCCCTTGCCCTACCATTATTACGACACTCACTGGACTTCCTTTGATAGGAGAGTGTTTGCCTCCAGAATACGGTCTTATTTTATAGCAAAACCCCTTCCAAGTGATACGGAAGTAGTCCAAGTGCATCTTTCTTTAAGCCTATACAGCCAAGCCAATGTGACCGCTGCAGAGTTCTGAAAAGCCGCAAGTGCCAATGAGATAAAGAAAGGGCCAACTCTGGAGCTATTCTGCAATTTTCGAATTTTTTAACGATATTTAACAAGATTTGGCTCGCTAAACGAAAGTTTTTTTTTTGGAAATATGTATCACCATTTGAAAAAAAAAAGAATTGAAGCGCCTTCTTCAACTAAAAGAGAGGGAGGGCCATAATAGCAACATTTTGCGGGAAGGCTTTAAAAATAAAAGTGCACAATTGCAACTTTAGCCGCACACAACAGTCACGCTGCGAGCCAACTAACCTTTTGTCAGGAAAATGCCGCCGAAAACAGATCCTTTTCCATTATTTGTATGGTTTCGCTTTGACGCGCAACGAGCAAGAGTGACCTCTTTGACAAATCAGACAGAGCCTTTCAAAATGATGACTTACCCCCCTCAACTTTGAATTAATAAATCTCCTCCAGATTAACACATTTATCTCGCATGCATCTTACAAGTTATACAACCAAAGGTGCACACACGCAACAATTCCAGCAAAACATTTGCCAAATGCGCGCATTCTGCACGAAGACATTTCGCCTGACATTATTTGCCGAGCAGTCAGTTTCAAGGAAACTTGCTATAAATTTGTCATTGTCAGTGCAAATGTCACACCGCGCACATATGGGGACACACACGAGCGATGGTCACCTTCTATATGTCTACATAAAGAGCCCAACAAGAGAGTAGGAGTTCCGCAAATAAAATGTTTCTCTTCTTACAACGGAATCGCCAGTGATGATGTGTCAAAGCAGATCGTGCAAAATAACAACATCAACAACATGGTGCCTCATTTCTCCGCTATAAGTTTCTGTCCCTGTGAATATCAATGAATGGCGTCAAGGAATTCGACAAGAAAACTGACTGTTGCCGTTGTTGGGAACAAATCAATTTCGATCGTTGACAGCTGACACCACACAACAGACGAAGTAGAAAGTTCCAATTGAACATGGAAATGTCATTAACGCGGATGACAGATTGAGTGATTTTCGCCACAATGCGGAAGAAGAAAACGCTGAGTGCCAGTAATGTTCTTTGTTTGGAGGTGATTGGGTGAGTTATTCAGTGGAAGGATCGGTGCAGGAGCTGTAGAACAGTAGGACATAGGACAGTGAGATCAATTTTAGGGATTGATAGAGACTTTTAAAAAAGTTGTTACACAAAATGACTGCCAAAGTATAGTAATCTGACTCAATGAGTTGGAGGGAAGCGTCCCTCTCATGCAAGTAGGTCAAACTTTGACTAAGGGACGGTCCATGCGTTTGATATTTGATATTTAGGCCTATTCGGCAAAATCTTTTATCCATTTATTCTGTTATGTAATTCCGTACAAAAGTTCGATATGTCAAAAAATATTTTACGGTCTCTAAAATTGGTATTCTGTGTGGAAAAATCTTTTATAATTTTTTGCAAAAAATCGATCAGGTGCCCGCTTACAATTTAAGAACAAAAAAGATTTCGCAGAATAGGCCCAATTTACTTTTGTTAGAAAATGTTGCTTGGGTGCCAAGCTCGTTTTTCTAAAAGCCCTATTGAAACAGATCAATCTTGCGATGGCGATGGGGAGTCGAAGCTAAATTATATACCACTTTGAACATTTTTCATCACCATTGCAACTTGCGTTATGACCTTATGACTCAAATAACAATTTTCATTTCATCATCATTCTAGAACGATCGGAAAGACTGTTGTGGAGTGACCAGCTTCGATTAAATAGCGTAGGAGTTTGGTCCTGAATTCAAATGCGACTCTTTTACGATTTCAAGCGATATTTTGACTTCTAAGTCTAAGGGCTCATGAATGCCAGGCAATTTACGAAGGACCATCTTGACAAATGTCCGCATTTTTAACCAGAAGTTTCTTCTCCTGCCTATCAACGAATTTGTCAATATGGGGTGACCCTCTCTTTAGTAGCGATTTATCGGTTCCTTATATAATTTTATTCTTAGTTCTCGATGTAAAAACATTCAGTCAAGCTTGCAGTTTTATCATGGAGCGTTTGACATATCTCGACCGTTTGAAAAATACCAAAAAATACTAGAAAATTTCGACCTCATTTCGGGCTTTTGTCGAATTTTGAAAAATTTTATAGTCTCTCATCGTTTGCCGACTGAGGAGTACAACTTTTAAAGCGCAGGACAAACCTTTGCTACTGTTTCAAATCTTCCCAATTTGGCAAGACTGACAGCGACTCTATTTATTTATTAGCTAATTATTTATTTTATATATGATTTATTATTTGTTGGGTATATAAAAACTCACCCTAGGTAAAAACTGGAATAATTTACTTTAGACCTCTAAACTGTTGCACTTACCTAAAAAGAGAAAAACGCATTATTTTATTTTTTTAATTAACAACAAGCAAATACAAAACTGTAGAGAAATTTTTAAAAAAATTTCAAAAAGCGACAAAAACTGAAAACACAAAGATAAATTATGATTTCCTCGCACGGCAATCTGGTCGTGTTAAATTGATGGCCCATGCAATCGAAAATGTAAGAGTAGTAGACCTTGAGTGCATTTCTAGAAATTGAGGGCAGTCTGGTGGTAGAAGTGGCTTTTTCAAATCAACCAAGTTGAAGCAATTTTATCAGTCTCTGCGACAGAAGCGATTGGAAGAACAAAGTCGTTACAGAAGAGGATAACTTTCTGTACTGACGATTCTCTGATACAGATCGGTGAAGCTATTCGCGAGTATCTACAGCAGAACTCTGAACCTACGAAAATCATTTCTAAACATAAAACGAGTTTACATTGCTATTTTAAAACTAAAAATGCTGCCATAGCAAATTTCTTGTGAGGATTTGTGAGTGTTTTGGGTCACAGCTTAGAAATAGGCCCCATTTGAGACTGTTGACACCCCGGAGCCCGGAGCCCGGAGCGATGTAAAGTACAAATCCTAATATTGGAGTTCCTCAGGGTTCCGTGTTGGTAGCGTTACTCTTATTCCTTAAAAGGCAACTAAAAAAGGGCTTTAAATAAATTTAAAACAGTAACGCTACCAAAATGGAACCTTGAGGGACTCCAATATTAGGATTTGTAAGGTATGACTCCAACCATTTGCTTATTGTTCAGACAGTTGTTTGAACCTCATCTCAGAAATCTATTTCGAACTTTTAATATCGAATGGGAACATTTTTTCCATGCCATCCTAAGGTGCTTTTGCCCCAATCAACTTAGGCGAGCTACCTAAATCTTACAGACCTATAAGTCTAACATCTTTTATTCTTAAAACCATGGAAAGATTAATTGATGTTCATATCAGAGGCCGGATAGTAATATCTAACCCTCTACACCCAAAGCAGTTTGCTTACAGAAAGGGCAAATCCACTGAGGGTGCTCTTCACCATCTCGTTAAAAGAATAGAAAACGCCTTTCATCACAAAGAAATTGCCCTGGGCGCTTTTCTAGATGTGGAGGGTGCTTTTGACAATACCGGTTACGATTCGATTGCTAAGGCGATCAGAAGTAAAGGTATTGAAGACTCGACAAACCGATGGATCCGAGCCATGCTGGTAAATCGAGTCATAACATCCTCGTCAGGAGGAGTGGCTGTGTCGGTGACAGCAATCAAAGGCTGCCCCCAAGGGGGCGTGCTTTCCCCACTGCTATGGTCACTCGTCATAGACAGCCTACTAAGCAGTCTACATAACATAGGTTATGACGCCATCGGATATGCCGATGATTTGGCCATCATTATAACTGGAAAGCATTGCGATAACATTCTTAGAAGAATGAGTAATGCTCTAACACACGTCTCAGAATGGTGTAATACAGAAGGTTTATCCATAAATCCAAACAAAACCATACTAGTTCCGTTTACTAGAAGGAGACTGGTGTACCTAGAACCCATCATCCTAAATGGAACGACAATAAGCTACTCCAACGAAGTTAAATATCTCGGAATCATCCTTGATAGGAAACTAAACTGGAACTCACACATCAAATCCGTCACAGAGCGTGCTAATAGAGCCATGTGGGCCTGCAGGCGTCTGTACGGCAGAAAATGGGGTCTTAATCCCAGTATGATACATTGGTTATATACTATGATGGTAAGACCCATTATCTCGTACGCGGCAATCGTCTGGTGGCCGAAAGTTCGTGAACGAACTACGGCAAATAAGCTTCAGAAGCTTCAACGAATCGCCTGCCTCGGCATTACGGGTGCCATGCGCACCTGCCCTACAACAGCACTTGAGGCCATTATTGGGCTCTCACCATTGCAATTCTTCATCATGAAGACGGCCGCAAGATGCGCCATTAAAATGCAACTAGAATATAAGTTTAAACCAGCTGATCATGTGGGGCACCTGGAAATACTTAAACTAATCCCAAACTTGGACATGTTCTGTACGGTCCCAGACACTATGGTTAGGGAGTACAGCTTCGGGAAACTATATGAGGTACAAATTCTCGAACGCGCTATTTGGACCAATGGTGTTCCAACACTAAGCCCGAAAAGCATAGTATGGTACACTGACGGATCAAAAATGGACTCCGGAGTTGGAGCTGGTGTTTTTGGACCCAACACCAAACTATCTATACCTATGGGAATGAGTCCCACGGTTTTTCAAGCGGAAATCCACGCGATCGAAACCTGCGCTAATCTAATCTCAAAAAAAGGTATGAAAGGTGCAATTATTCAAATTTTCTCAGACAGTCAGGCAGCTTTACTAGCTTTGGCGTCCCACACAATTGACTCCAAAACAGTTAAGTGTTGTCACGATGCTCTGCAAACCCTTGCGATACACAACAAGGTAAGACTTGGCTGGGTGCCGGGTCATCAGGGTATTGCAGGCAACGAGCATGCAGACAAACTAGCTAGGGCTGGTTCCGAATCCTCTCTGTGCGGACCAGAACCATACTGCACAGTCAATTGGACCTCTGCGTTAAGACAAATTAATGTTTGGGAAAAACAACTTCGTCTCAACCACTGGGAACATGTCCCTGGTCTAAGACAATCCAAACGTTTAATTAAGCCCTACTCCTATAATGAAATCCTTAGACTCAGAAGGAAAACATAAGAAAGCTAGCGGGCTTCCTCACGGGTCATTGTGGCCTCAGATATCACCTCAACAAAATGAACCTCTGCCCGGAAGCAGAATGCAGATTTTGTCTAGAGGATGTTGAATCCTCTGAACACATTCTCTGCGACTGCCCGGCTTTTCATTGGTTAAGAAAACGTGTCTTCAATAGAGAGACCCGCACACCAGCAGATATAGCACATTCTGCTTCTAAGGACTTATTGACCTTCATTAGGGAGGTCTCACGTCTCTTAGATTAAACTTTCCCCACTGACACAATAGATCTTTTAGGTCGCAGTGTCAGCCTAACTGGGCATGGGAACAATTTAAAAAAAAAAAAAAAAATAGGCTAAAGATCTAACACGGAATCTCTTATTTTAGATTTAATTATGGTATTGGGTGTTGAAGAGGAGCTAACTTAAACAGAATCAAGCCTCTTTTTTCCTTCGTCAAAAACACATAGGAACATTTGCCGAAAACCCCGTTTACAACGTAAGGTTTTCCAAACTTCCTGTCCGTGGCCACATGTACTGCTAAAAATTACTAAATTTGTTCCTTTAAAAGACTACAAGCTAAAATTGCATTCCAGAAATATTTTCTGGGCTTGGCTACTTAATTTATAACAATTTAACAACACAAGTCGATGTATAGCTCCTCTGTCAACCTTCTGAGGACAATTTAAAATCACAAGCCCTTCACTTTAGACGGCTCTGCTGATGTATGTACTGATTGTCATTACTCTAACCCCTCCGACAGTTTTGTATAACTTCCTTCGAACAAAGGATAAATCTTAAGACGTCTCTAAGTGGCCATTGGTCTCGAAAGCCCGCCATACCAGTCCTGTCATTCAAGGCTCTCCATGTACATCTGATTGTAAAACGTCTTGCCAAGATAAGGCGAATATACTATATTCGTTCATAACTTTTTAAGTCCATTCCCCATCCGCTACTTTCTCTTTCTTATCTTTCCTTGTTCGCCTTGGCTAATTGCCTTCACCCTTTGTGTGCCATTTGAATGGCGCACCTCTTTCGTTCGTCAAAAGTTCTCATTGTCATTAAAAAAGTTTTCCCAATCCCCACCCACTCCTTGGTGCGGGTATTCGAAAAATCCAGAACAAAAGGAAAACTTCAAACTATACGTAGCAGCACAAGGACACGACGTGTTAACTACTTCTCTCGACTTGTCATACAGGACGACGAATTGGAAGCGTATGCAGTTAACTTTTCTCCTGTCAGCTCACACTCGAACGGGAAAAAGCTGCTGCTGCTGCTGTTTCTCGGTCTTTTGGTCTTCGATCTCCTTTCTGTCTTTTTCTTGTTCTCCAAATGTCAGGGGAGGATGCCTCTGCAAGCATAGTAGCAGAAAACACTGAAACAAGTGATGGACAGATACTCTCTATAGCAAGACAAATTGACAGACAGAATGATGGACAGATAGGAGTAAATGAGTTGCAGACAATTTTGCACCAGACGAACAACGACTGCGACTACGACGACGACGACGAGTGAACTTTCTCGAATAGATGACGTCGAGTGATGGGCTTGAGATGATGGTAGCGGTATGGGGTGCACAAAGTTTCAGCGCCCAGGACCCGCAACGGATGCCGCTCCACTTTAAAAAAGGAGGAAAACTTTAAATTTGTCCCAGCTCTTGTTTCAGATAATATTCTCTTCTGTCGCGCATCCTAAAATTTCCTCAATGTCCTGACGGTGTATGTAAACTCTCGTCCTCTATTTATTTGGATTTATTTTCTGCCCTCCCCCCCTGCACCAGTAGGAGTATATTGAATTTTTAGTTGTGCATGTGATTTCAGTTCGTCCTTTAAGTTGTTGGGGGTACATTTTTTTTTTTTTTTCCCATTCCTCGCTGACTTCATTATGTTCGTTCAACTTCGATTGAATGAGACACGTGATGGACAAATGAATGGATTTGGGTTCAAATTGAATGGAAAGTTTGCCACACGTGTACATGTGTGGCGATGTCTGTCTGTCTCTGTCTTTGTTGGAGCGACAACAACTTTGAAAAATTAATTGCAGTGTGTTGCTGGCAATTTTTTCTGTTCCTCTATCTCTCTCTTTCCCTCATTTGTTTAGAGGACAAAGTTATCCGGTTTGGCACTGGGAATGTTGTTTTTCATGTGTGTGTGATGATTATCCTCTTATCGTTATTGAGTTAATGCGGGGACCGAGGAGTGCTCATTCATAAGCATTCCGCTGATGTGGCTGCGTGAAATTTGGATTCGACGAGTTGTGGATTGTTTTGGTTACACGGTTGCCATATCGAAGAGTGCTTCCAAGCAGAACTTCAATTGAGCAAAAGGGAAAGCTATAAGTTATACAAGTAGTACCATGATGGGATGATTCGTTCAAATTGATGGAATATGGAGGAGATGGAGGAAGATGCCTATTACCAGGTGAGTTGATGGTACGATTGACTAAAGGGACTCTTCCGGTTTTGTATAGATGCCCGAAAGTCCCATGCTGCCAATATGGACTCGTACTAATATTTTAGTGAGAGAGGGCGCGAATGCGAATGACTCTGGTGCCATAAAAACGGAGAAATAGTGCTACCAAAACCATTGCCGATTGGGTATCCTTTAGCCTTTCAAAGACCAGTTGCATCGATGCAGAAAAGTCATCACAAAATCTGTCGAAGACTCGACCAGAAATATCGGTTCCGGCCAAGCTGTTGAAAATGACACAGTAGAGCATACAATGGCTCATTTCCAAAATTTTGTAGGACTGCCTGTTAAATTGAGCGTCGATCTACAAGCAAAGGAAAAACTTCTCTTAACTGCAGAGGCATATCCTTGACATTGCATACAAGATCCTATCTGCTGAGCTGAGTAAACGCCTGAAACTATTTGTCAACGAACTGACTGATTTTTAAGGCCCGGTTTGACCACCAACTTAATACTTACACTTTGAGGTGTCCAGTTGAGAAATCCTGACAAACTCGCCTGGTTGGAAAAAGAACCAAAGATGCTCTTTAAAGGTCGTTAAAAATCTCTCACCGAGGCGTTTGATGTCAAAAAGGGTTTAGGACAACGTGAAACATGTTTGAAACTTGAAAGTTGGAAGCAACTACCAGACCAACACATAAGGTACGACCTTTTAAAAGCCTTACAAATCATTCTGGAACTGAACTGAGTTGGCAAATGGGAGTGTAGAAACTGAAGCAGATCTTTCTTGGAAGCTTTTATAAAGGTTTGAAGGGCAAGTGTTTAGACGTTCCTGTCCTAGGTATGTCAGTACTTGCCGCAACATGTCGGTTTAAGCCCAGCTTCTCATAACCATCGGTTGTATGAGTTTTTATTTCTAAAACGAATGGAAGAAACCTAAACAATGTGTTAGTGTGGCGCGGAATACTCCCCGCCACTCCACCAGCCCAACCTAACCTACACTTTCATGCCGAGTACTAAGTCAAATTCAGGAGCTTTCTCAAGACTGTATGTATTGTATACCCTCTATAGTTCGACAGACGCTCGCAAGACATGGCGCTGTAAAAAAAAAAACTTCCAGATATAATCTGTATTTTTCTGGGGGTTGAACCGGAGACCTCGAGCTATGTAGTCCAATTACTAGACCCACAGGTGCCTGCCAAAGTGACCAAAATGCTCCATTTATGATAGATACGCGCAGTCCACAAAGTAAAACTGTGGAAATACCTCTACAAGGATCAACTTGTCAAAAAAAAAAGGGATCCACCTAACCTTCCTCCTGGCAAAACTCCCCAAGACGGTTCAAACCACCGCACTGTTTCTCAATCTTCCAAAATCCACTGCATCGACTTTTTCTTCCTCTATCCGCTTTAAGCCACCTCCAAGGACTTAAAGAAAAAAAATACCCCAAGTGCAATACATCAAAGTCCATCTATCCTTGCGAAATTGACCGACTGGGAATTTCATGATGAACATACCCAAGTGAACACCAATCCCTTTTCACGGGTAAAAAATCTCAATTCCTACCAAAAAATAAATTCTATCTAAAAGGACGAAGGAGAATGGTACAAAAATTAAAAAAAAAAATCTTCAAACTCAAATGCAGTCCTTGGACAAAGGCTACAGCAAAATAAAACAAGACCGTCTGTCCCCCTCTCTCTCTCTCTCTCTCTCTCTCTCTTTTCGAGAGTGAACGAGCTGACAGCTGACGTAACTTGTCATAGTCAAGAAGAATCCTTACGTTGTACCTAAGGGATACTGGCTACACCCATAGCAGAGTAGCACCGCCGCCGCCACATCACCTTCATCGTTTTCTCTATATTTGCGCTCCTTCAGATCCCTCAATCAACCAGAAGGGAAAAAGAAAATTCATTTCTCCCATGATGTGACCGGAAAGGATGTTGTGTCCACCTCTTCATGTTCAGCTTCAGATATAAACATGAGTGGGGTTTTTCGGGGCATACGGTTGTTGTGATGGTGCACTCAGGAGTATGATTACCGATTGACAATGGCGCAAAAGGACACAAATATATACGTGTGTATGTCTGAGGGCGACAACAGCGCTGTGTCTGCTGTATGAAGAAAGTCAATCCTTTGCTCTGAATGATGGGGACTGTGCTCCTCACCCCCCCCCCCCACCATGCAACTTCTGTTTCTCGTCAAATGATTGAAAAATATTTCTCATGTTTGCAGAAAAATAACCCCGCACAGCCCGACTCACACATTCACATACATCTATTGATATAAAAATTGAAAAAAAAAAAAAGAAGAAAAATATGAAAAATTGAAGGATCCACCGGGAGGATTGTGCTCCGTGATTTGATTGAAGGATGAAATTTGCTGTTTGACAGTTTCGATTGAACGGAAGATGACAAAGGATCCAGATGAAGACAGAGGGACGGAAAAAATCAACAAAAGGCATGGGGAGCGGTCCCTTCTTTTTGATCCCCATCTGGTCATCATTATAGAAGTTGCATCCGACATATAGGACGAGGAAATAATTGTCGCCCCAGACAATTGCTGCGAAAGTCATTACGAGCACACAGGACAAAGTTTTGAGTGGGAGTGGTGTGGAGTCTGGCCCCATGTCCAATTCATTGCGAAGAACAAGAAGAAGAAGAAGACTTTGACGACGACGATGACGAACTACGAATATAACAAAGGGCTGCATTGGGTTGGCTGGGACTGTGCGCTACCACAGACTTTCTAAAATGACAAAGGACACACAGAGGAGGCGAGGAAAATCGATGAGAAAATTTAATTAAGTCCCAACCCGGACGTCATTTGCTGATGTCCACTGTGACAATATACCCCAACATGATGGAGGACCACGTCAACGACGACAACGACGACGGTGAACTAGATGGACAGATGACGAAGAATTAAAAACATCTCAGCGGGTTAGTGTACAAGTGGAATGTGTCACAAGGGGCCACGCCACCATCCTCGCTCTGGATAATATTCCCCGGAGATATATATAGAGAGAGAGAAAGAGCGATAGCCATAACCGCACACTCGCCACTGTCGCTGGAAGCATATCTAAATACTTGATATATTCGTATGTACACGAGAAACTAAAGGACATTACTACTGCTTGGCCGAAAAAGGTTTGAGGCGCTTTCGCCGATGTGAGACCTGCTGACGAAGGATCAAATGAAATTTATAACTCTTCCATTTGTCTGGATGCCATCTCACTCTCTCTTTGGTTTTTGGTTACGAATAATTGACGAGTCCTTTGACAATTTGATTCTGTTGTGAAGAAAAAAGGATAATAGACGAGCTGGTGCTGGTCACGGGTCAAAAAAAAAAAAAAAAAAAACACTAGGGTGAGCCCATCGGAAAGTAAAGCACACAGGAAAGGACTAATGATGGGACAGGAAATCATTTTGACAGAACGGAGAACGGAAAAGCACTTGAGAGCACCCCACACAGAATTGGTATGGACAGTATAGATTTGGTTTTGATTTGATTGACAAGAAATGGACGGTGAAAAGAGGATTAGGGACATGCCATGACCATCACGTGACAGTGGTAATGCTCGAGTAAAATCACAGTGGCGCATCAATTTTTAGATGTAGAGGGATGAGTGCGAGTGCGGAGTGAGAACGACAAGTGGTGATTAGTTGGCCACATGTATGGCTTGGGGTGTATCAATCGATCGAAATGGATGGGCAGTGGATGAGATGAGAGAAAATATTACTTAGTTGGTGTGGATATGGGGTATAGAGGTTCGTTCTTAACGCTGGTGGTGTACCAGGTCGTCACATTTGAAGCTCAGAGCTTTTTTTCGATATGAGGATTTTACTTCGAAGGCTTCTTCCTCGTTTAGCTCACTTAACTATTTACTTAGGTGGTGCGGTACAGGATATCGCATGGACCTGGTCCTCAACCAAGACGTCTCCAAAATGTACGCTGCCATTGGCTTACTGCCTCCAGATGGGCACTCATAGTCGGTTGAAGTGCTCTTTCACCTGCCCGAATTGCAGTCGAAGACCCTTATGAAACTTTGAAGCTCTGTATGGTAGACCTTGGCTTTGGGTTAAGTTCTGGACCACTCCAATTCCCCCAGTCTATTTGGCTTCAGAGAGAGAGAGAGAGAGAGAGAGAGAGAGAGAGAGAGAGAGATAGAGAGAGAGAGAGAGAGAGAGAGAGAGAGAGAGAGAGAGAGAGAGAGAGAGAGAGAGAGAGAGCGCTTGAAAGGTTAGGCCGAGTCTTCGATTCCGGTCCCAGAAAAGTGGAAAGGGATCACCAACTTGGAGTGCGCATAATTGGGGGCTCACACAACAAATTTAGCAGTACTTTTAAGTCTTCGTTAAGCCATGAAGATCTATATTGGCATTCGTTGAGGAGAAACGTCAGCGCACGAAAACATTTGATCGTTTCGCCTTACAGAACCTGACCCCTGCATTTCTTTGCCTTAAAAAAGTTACCCCGTTCTGGGTCACATCTCCTAACCGATTGCAGGATCCAGTATAGCGACATCTGATCCCTATTTCTTGACTCCTTTCATACCCTTCGGTCGCAGCTTCCACAACAGTTCAACATCACTCTTGAGACAGTCACTGTTGCCCAAAAACTCGATCTTAACTAGTCACATTTGTACTAAAGATCACCCCCGCCTTCGCCCCATTTCGCTGCCACATGCGAGATTTCACCAGTTTACTATGCCCCCCCTCATTATGCTATGAGCACACAACTACAGCGTATACACTCAACCACATTGGACCGTCCCATCTCGCATGCGGCATACCGGATGACTTAATCCAAATCAAATGCAACTGACGCATGCAAAATACCATTTCACTGACACATCCTTTTGCATAGCAATCAGCCGCAGCCACAGCCGTCCTGCTTTTCGTTCACGCAACAAATCACTCAAACATCTCGCGAATTAAGCCATCGTCTACGTGTCGTCATCCGAAAATGCCAACAACACCAAGGAAACAAAAAAAAAAAGAAAAAAAAAACTCGATCAGAATTGACAGATCAGCTATCGCGCCAAAACGCATCAGCCGAACAGCTTCATCTCCACACTCTTGTACAAATCTGTGTCAACTTGGGCGAATGTGTTCAATCAGAATGATGAATCCGCGTAAAAATAGTCTCGCGTGAAAGTGTCATCCATTGTGACCTTTTGCTGTGCAGAGGGAAACTCTCTCCCGCTAGAGGGTTCGACTAAACGTATTTATAGTTCAAGCAACAAATCATCTTTTCAATCCATCTGTCTATTTCGTGTCCCGCCTGATACAACAAATTATGAGACCTCTCTCTCTCTGTCTCCCTCCGCGTACCGCTCCTGCTGCAGCAAATCAGCCTAAGTAGTCTTTCTGAGAGGCGAAGACTCAAGAAAGAAGCGCATAAATCTCTCGCTCAAGGCGAATATGAATCGAACGGATGGGGGGGAGGCCGCATGAGGTAATACACTCGCCTGCTCCTCAAGTGATGGGCTGATGGTGTATATACGTATACGAGAGTAGTGCGCGCCTTGTTCTCCGCCATCCCTAGGTTTCAGCAGTTCGTTGTTCGTCCCGTGTCGTCTGTTGTGTTGTTGTGTGTGCGAGATATGCTGAAGATGGAATGTCTACAAATCATTCAGCTGACTGCATAAATCACACTCGCATTTGACACTTTTGGGATGCCATCGATATTGATATAATATCAGGCGGGGACGGGCCACGGGCATAGCCCGACGATAGTGCGTTTATGGGTTAAACATGTTTGCATGTTTCGACGCGAAATTTAATTAAACGAGGACAGATAGACGGGTGATAAAAATTCACACAAAGCGCAAACAAAAATAGAGCGCGGAGAAAAACAAACTGCCGTTCGGCTGGAAAGCCAAAAGACCCATTGTACGTGGATGTAGTGGGAAATATGTGCTCTGGCGGAGGGATGGGCGGCTGACTGAGCGACGATGCGCGGGGCATCTCCTTCGGATGTAGGTATCTGGTAAGTGTATTCGAATTGTAGATGGTAATAAATCTATCAAAAGGTGATTTTAATGGGTTCACTGTTTTACGTCATGGTGTAGCTCAAGCAGCAGCAGCAGCAGCAGCAGTATAACAGAAACAGCCAGTACTCGTAGTAGTGAGATGATTGAGGAGCGAAAGTTTATTTGAAGACTTCGACATAAAGTGGGGCGAGCGCTGTGTAATGTGGCGGCAACGCACGGGGTGGTGTTTAATAATTACCACGATGATGGACTCATGTGGATGTATACATCGTTCAGTTTTGTGTCTGTGTAGCTGCTCGCAAGAGTTGGTTGATCCAGAGGACTGCGTTAATGTCGACGAAATTACAGAAGGCCTTAACAATAAACATTTTTAGTTTCGACTTTAAATTTTAGTATAGTTCACGGTGGCTAAAGTCGAGACCAAAATTTGTTATTAGCACGGTGCAGAGAGTTTGAATGTGAACAGTGGGAAAGGTCCGTGAAGCATATCACGACCCATAGAGGGTTTCACTCTATACCATTCTGCTGGGTAAGTTTAGTTTTTGCGATGAATTGTTATGGGAACCACAATCTTGTGTCGATTAAATTGAGAAATTCACTCAAGATATTCACGAGGGGTGAGGCAGTGGAAACATGAAAATTTAACCCCAAGACGGTCCAGTAGCTCATCAGTGAGCCAGTAAATCCCTATTTCACGGGCGGCTTGGGAATTGCTCTGAAAAGTAGGCGGTTACCCTTCTGTTCCTTATCTTTAGCACCAATTTTTCAGACACACGCCCAAATGGACAACCAACTTGAGCAGAAATCAGCAGTCAGCTATCAAATTAGCTGCACAAAGCCTTGTCAATTAGAAAAAGAAAATTTTAAAAGAAAAAAAAAACTACGGGCACATTCAAAGTTCTAGTTATCTTAAGTCAAATAGATTGGTCTGGATTAGATGTAACCTGAATATGAACACAAAAAGTTGATTATTCGGTAACGACACCTTTCCTAACGTCAGGCACATATGCGAACTGTCAGCATATAGTAGTCAGTCACGAATGTTTTGACTTGATTCGTCGGCTATCCCTGCATTAACGTCAACTGGAAAAGCTGTTCATGTGACGGAAGAAAGTTAGAGACGACCACATTACTTTACAAATTAATTTTTGTTACAATCGTGTGGACCGTTTTTTTTTAAATAAAAAGTTGGCGCAACAGGTCCTAGGCCTAGCTTCTCACAACCATTCGTTTTGTGTGAGTTTTTCACTCTTGGAACGAATGGAAGGGATCTACAATTTTATGCCGACTCCAAACGTCTAATTGAGAAGCTCTTTCAAGACATCTATACTCTCGGATGTTTGTCAGTCGTTCGCGCGAGGTAGCGCAGTGGGAAAAAAACCCTAAGTTGGAATTTGGGTTTTTGCGGGATTCGAACTTGGTGGACCGTTTTCTAGACAAATAAAAACTGAGACATAATAAGGCAACCAGCGGTCCGAGGTCGAACTTACTGAAATAGATCTGGAACGTCCCCACTCGCAAGAGTTGTTTACATTGAGTTTGTTCTGCTGCTATGGCATTAGGAAGTTCCACGTTTTTCGGTCCCTCTCACCTATTGCATAAGAGTTGAGTTAGCAGGTATCTCCTCTTTTCAATGATCACAACTGGTCCAAGCATCAGTTATAGGTCTGAGGGTATAGGTCTTACTTACTTACTTAAGTCCGGGGTGGACCTGGGCCTCAACCAATACGCCTCTCCAGTTAGCGCGATCTTTGGCTAACTGCCTCCAGTTGCGCACTCCAAGTTTGTTGAGGTCCCCTTCCACTTGCGCGCGCCACCTAAGGCGAGGCCTTCCTCTACTGCGTTGTCCCTCCGGGTTAGAATCGAAGACTCTTCGGGCCGGAGCGTTGGTGTCCATTCGCTCTACATGTCCCAGCCATCTTAGACGACTGATGCGTACTTTTCTGACTAGGTCGATGTCGCTGTACAGCTCGTAGAGTTCGCTGTTAAATCTTCTCCTCCAAATCCCGTCAACGCAAACGGGACCAAAAATCACTCGAAGAATTTTGCGTTCGAAGCGACCACGAAGATCCTCATCCATTTTTGCTAGGGTCCATGCTTCTGCGCCATAGAGCAGGACAGGGATGATGAGAGTCTTATATAGAATCTCCTTAGTGCTTCTTGACAAGGCCTCGAGTTCGAAATTTAGTACGAAGTAATATCTTTCTCTTACTACATAATCGAGAAAGTTAAAACAAACTTTAATTATACTATTCTTGGCTCCAAGTATTGAAAGATTACTCGTTGATTTTTGCCCAAGCCCCAGATCAGAGGAGACTTATATGTCTTGCCGGCAAGGGAGCATGTTCTTGCTAGGAGAACGTGGTAAATGATGAGGATTTGGAAAAGATCAAGACTGGTAAACTACTGTCAGGCAGAATGACCCATTCAATACTAACGACGCTCAGAGAAGGACTAATCTGTGGCTAAAGTTTGAGAAGCTCAAGCTCAAGTTCAGTAAGTCTACAGTCTACTGCACCTGGCGTCCTTCAAGCTGAGTAGCCCAACACGGTTTGGTATTGTGCAAACCATCATGTGGAATGGGATCGTAAAAATGTTAATTGTCCGGTCCTCAAGACAGGTGACCGGCGTCTGAACCACCCAACAACGGGGTCGTGGGTATAGAGTGTCCGTATAAAAGCGTGAATTTTGTTTGTGAATTCTTTATTAAATATTTTTTCAGTGCTTTTTGTGGTCCTGTAGAAAGCTTCACGGAGAAGTCAGGGGAGATGCAGACTCATATGATCTGTCGCTCTGCATGATGTCACTTACGCACTTCTAATTAATATCTTTGTAAGAAATACTACCCATTCAAAGCGCCAAGTCGTTAGCATACTACCCCCCAAAGACTCGTTTTGTGTCAAGCATTTCCACTAAACAGTCCCACCATCAACTGGTACCCAATATTTCAATTTTAATTACCTGCTCTGCATTACATCCAAAGGAACAAGAATTCCACTTTACAAATTCTCGCACTTGATTAGCATAACCCGCACTGGTTCGTACCTGGCCTCTGCGTCTTGCCGTCACCACCCACCCACCCAACAGCGACATCAGAAACAAAACAAAAACCGCAGCGGTATTTCTTATTTATGAAAACCAAATTGTAAATTATTAACATGTACCGCATAAGATATGGACGACGATTAAACTGGTAGACGACCATAAAATCACAAAAAATACTACCACACTACCAACCGTGTGTGCAGTTGCTGTTTAAGCGCGCTATTTGCCCGATGACAGTGGTGCCGGTCACGAGAGACGTAAAGGGAGACAGCAGCAATAGTAGCAGCAATAGCAACAGCAGCAGCAACCGCAATATGGAAGACACTGCGTTTTGCATTGATAAAGTGTCCATTGGCTAACGCGCAGTTAGCTAGTGCCCAGTTATAGGGGGAGCAGAATGAAATATGATCCTGAATGTTGTAGGTAATGGACCAATCCAGCCAATAGATTGGCTCGCTAGAGCGCATAACTACATAGGTAACGCATGTTTCTCCGAATGCGGTTCCAATTCGATTGAGTGTTCGATTAGAGTGAAATTATGATCGTTCATTTGTTTAAGGCACAAGCATCATGATCACGCACATATACGTATTACGGACTCGTAAAGTGTTGATAAATTGCGACGGCGCGCCCGGTGTACCGGTGTATAGGAAATGGAAAAGAGTTTGTTACTCCTCTTGCTGATGGCACTGGGAGAAGGTTGATTGGGGTTAGACCTTTGAAGGGTCTTCAAGGACACAGGGATGGTGGAATGTCTGATGTATTACTTTCGGCAACCCTGCAATATGCAAGACCAATCCTTACTAAAAAAAGTGAGCCAAAACTGTTTAATCGACGGTCCCATGTAATGTGCATTTATCACGCCGTCAGTTGTTTTTACAAGGTATGTTGGGATGGCACGAAAATGTTAAACACTAAAAAGACGAGGGACGTTAGGTTAAGTTAAATGTAAAAGAAAACACCTCAAAAATGCGTAGAAATGCAGTCAAAAGAAAAGCTTCAAAACGGACTAACGATAGGTTTAGAAAATGCTGAACGAAACGCACTGAAAACCGCTTCGAAAAATTATTTTCAACGCGGCTTAGATAGTTGAAAATTGGTAAAATAAAATATTTAAGTCGGTGTCAAAAATACCGTTTGTAAAAACGTCAGAAATGGCTATCATGAAAATAGACTCAGCTAAGGGAAGCAAAAAAGGGGAACACCCGTCTGAGATAGCCTTAAGATTGAGTGAAAAACCTTCTGAAAAGGTCCTCTTCTGAGTTGAAAATACCCTTTGTAAACAGGTCGGAAATGGTTGCATGAAAATAGACTCAGCGAAGAAAAGTCCATTTAATTTGAAAAAGCATCCAGATATTTGTGAAAAATTCACCTGAAATCACATCTCTAGAAGTGTTCAATTTTCTGATCGTATTTAATGAGCAGATGTGTGAATTATCCCAACTGAGCGAATTCCAGTCGACTATAGGGTGTAAGCATGCAACAAAAACTTTGTACAAATCATCTCGACCGCGATTTTCGGCTTTTGATAGGTTTTCGAACACAATCGCCTTCAAAACCTATGGTTAAACAGAGAACGAAAGTTTTCAATTCGCTGCAAAATGACTGTAAATTCATTTTATAGCCACCGTAAAACCGGCCCCCACGATAAAAGCTCTTCGCATATCCGTATAAAGGGTGGGCCATCTTCTAGTTGTTTCTTTTTAAAAATCATAGGTTATTTCGGCACTGACAGCTGTTTTCCGCTCGAAATCTTGACAGAAAGTCAGTATCATACCTCCGCGAAACGAAATGATGGACTTACGCTTGAACAACGTTGGGAATCATTGAAAACTTATTTCCAAAGTGAGTGCTGTGTAGCCCAAACAGTGCGTTTTTTGAGAACAAGTTTTAGCCGAAATGAAGCACCCATCACGACTTCTGTACGCAAGTTTGTACAAAAAGTTCGTGGGAGTGGTATGCTAGTGGACAACACTCATGGTGCCCGTCATCGTACGGTTCACACGGACAAGAATGTGGCTGGGAACAACATTCCGTTCAACGGTGCCATGTTAACCGACTTTCTTTTTACTGATTGAATGACTGAATGGCGCGCCATGCCACACAGGACACAGCTCATGCCACAATCGATCTTTTGCGCATCAAATTCCCAAACCGTCCATGAAGGTGCGGTCCCGTTTGGTCTTTCTTTCTTTTTTTTTGTGGGGAACCGTGAAGGACCGATGTTAGGCCCACAATCCCGACACGATTCAAGCACTTAAGGCCAATATCATCCAAACAATCTGTGAGCTACAGCCACTATCAACAAAGTCTTGGAAAATTTGAGTGATAGAAAGAATTCTCTAATGCGAAGCCAGCCGATACAGCCAATTAAACGACGTTGTGTTCCATAATTAATGGGAATGTTTGCTTTTACTAATAAGGCCATAATACATAGAAATGCCATTCAATTCGTTTATGAATCAGTCTGAAAATAAGGTTGGACATTAGTCTGAAATCGATCCACAAGAAAGGAGACCCTCTAAACTGCGCCAACTACAGAGGCATCAGTCTCCTGAACGCTGCGTATAAGATCATGTCTGCTGTACTGTGTGAACGCCTGAAACCATTCGTCAACGATCTGATAGGTCCCTATCAGTGCGGTTTTAGGCCCGGTAAGTCCACGACCGATCAAATATTCACACTACGGCAGATCCTGGAAAAAACCCAAGAATACCAGATCGATACTCACCATATTTTCATCGATTTTAAGGCCGCATATGACAGCGTTTATAGAGACGAGCTATACAGAGCCATGTCTAGTTTTGGCATCCCTGCCAAACTTGTCAGATTGTGCAGAATGACGATGGAGAACGCTCGCTGCTCCGTAAAGGTCGGAAACAATCTCACCGAGACTTTTGATGTCAAAAAAGGATTTAGACAAGGTGACGCGCTGTCATGTGACTTCTTCAACATCATTCTTGAGAAAATTGTGCGAAACTCACAAGCCAACACCAGAGGCACAATTTTCTATAAGTCTGTGCAACTGCTTGCATACGCTGACGACATTGACATTGTTGGCACAACACAGCGAGCTGTCACTGGTGCGTTTGCAAGTATTAGTACAGAAGCGGCAAAAATGGGTTTAGTGGTGAATGAGGGTAAAACAAAATATATGCTGTCAACAAGAAGGGACACACAACATCGACGAATCGGGCAGAACGTCACGATAGACAGCTATAACTTTGAGGTAGTTAGGGACTTTGTCTACCTCGGCTCCGCTATAAACTCTGATAACGACATCACATCAGAAATCAAACGAAGAATCATACTTGCCAACCGCTGTTTCTTTGGCCTAAGACGGCAACTGATAAGTAAGGCCTTGTCGAGAAATACTAAGGAAACTCTGTATAAGACCCTCATCATCCCAGTCCTGCTTTATGGTGCAGAAGCATGGGCGCCATCAAAGGCGGATGAAGATCTCCTTGGTCGTTTCGAACGCAAAATTCTTCGAGTGATTTTTGGTCCGGGCTTTGGAGGAGAAGATTTAACAGCGAACTCTACGAGCTGTACAGCGACATCGACCTAGTCAGAAAAGTACGCATCAGTCGTCTAAGATGGCTGGGACATGTAGAGCGAATGGACACCAACGCTCCGGCCCGAAGAGTCTTCGATTCTAACCCGGAGGGACAACGCAGTAGAGGAAGACCTCGCCTTAGGTGGCGCGCGCAAGTGGAAGGGGACCTCAACCAACTTGGAGTGCGCAACTGGAAGCAGTTAGCCAAAGATCGCGCTAACTGGAGAGGCGTATTGTTTGAGGCCCAGGTCCACCCCGGACTGTAGCGCCACCTAAGTAAGTAATTATTAGTCTGAAATTGCATTTAAAAAAAACGGGTAGGAAATCGACCCAACAAAAATTTAGACCGCCTTAGAAAGCCACCAAAAATGCCCTTAAACTAAGGCCTTAAAATCTTATCGTTAATGGACATGAAAAATCGTCTAAAACTTCTTTCTATTTCCGATACAGTGGGGTCTAAAATTCTACTGAAATAACCCAAAAAAAACAAGTAGCAAATTCTAAAAAAAAAAAATTGAAAATGAGTCGAAAATAGGGTTCAAAAACCCAATAACAGTTTTCTTACGAAAATAGCTCCAACTACGGATTTGGGCTCAATGTTTTTTGTTTTAATAATTTTGATAAAAAAAAGTTTGAAGTGTTTTTCTATATTTTTATCAAAATTATTAAAAAAAAAAGCATTCAACCCGGAAATCATGTTCAATACATTTAAATATTTAAAGCTCCTTTTGGAGCTATTTCTGCGCCTTTGCTGATGAGTTGACGTTGTTTGTGACTCACTCGATTCTGTCGCGATTTTTGAGACGACTTTTACAGCATTTTCTAGCCGAAATCTTGGAGATATTTTCTTAGTGATTATTTAAGCTCTGTGCAGTGTATCTGATTAATTTAAATATTAACAAAATGAGCTCTATATAATAAGCTGTTTCATCTATCTTTTTAATAGAGATATCACTTTTTGTGGCACACATTTGTTGAAACTTTAATCAAACACATCAGGCAATTGCGAAGCAAAAGTACTAAGATTACGACAGTTTCTGTCCGCAAGTCCACATGTTTGGAGAATAAGTATAATAACCTTGTGATTCGTCATTCGTCATTCAAAAAATGTTAGATTGGAATAATTGCTCAATCGAATTCGATTTTCAATCACTATCAAATGAAAAGCAATATGGGTCTAAAACCTCACTCCTGTGGCACTCCTCTATTTATGCATTCTTTCTCTGTCTACTAATGAGCCCACTAAATCAGTGGGGACCGCATTTTTCGAGTGGAAAGTTTTTTTTTTTTCTATTTATTTCAGACTCAAACCAACTGTCCAATAGGCAAAGTCTGACCACAACATTTCTTTCCCTGTTCGCACGTACATGTACATCAATTCACATGTCCCATATTCAAATCCATCATTCAATCAGTAATGATCCCTCAATCACAAAGGCGCCTAAATAAATGCTCTCCAATCTTATGGCAAATTGAGCCTATTACCAAGCCCGCACAATCACGAGCTAGACGAAGATGTACCAGCATGATTGATGACAGATCATGCAACAAAAATCCAGACTCCTCCTTGAAGGACCCTGAATAACCTAATAACACCATTCGACAAGCTTCCCAAAAAGAAGAGAAATGCTGCAAATAAAGCAAGAACAACAATAGCAACACACAAACACAATCAAATAAAAAAGAGGACGAAAACGGGTAGCAGCAGCTTGATAAAAAATTACAAACCACTTTTTTCACGATTTAACATCGCCCGGATTGTGGAGAGTTCACCGTTTACAAATGATAACAACTTGTTGATTGTGGGATTTTCATCCACCCTCACCCCATGTTACATGCTTTCTAACATAGGAAGAGCGTAACAAAAAAAAAAATGAAAAGAGTGAAAAAAAAATCCTCAATCCTGGAAAAGCCCTCTTTTCCGTCGCTTTTATTTCCTCTTTTTCAGGAGGAACACTTGTGCTGCACGAGAATAGATGTAAACACGAGAGATATAGATGGGGGTGCAGTGCGGATGGCTGTAGTAGGGACGACGACAATAAAGCATACAAATCGAATTGGGCGGCATACGGATGAGGTGTAGAAGAAACAGGGGCAGAAAAAAAAAAACCCTCTTCGTGTTTGAATTAAATATGCCGCCGCGCTCTAGAGGGTTGAAGCGTAGCGCATTTGAAGGTCACATTTCGATGCGATATGGTGGTAACGGGGTTAATAGGTCCACTCCGACAGAGAGAGAGTGGTATTTTGCCGGGACTATGTTTCTGGCTGTGTGTATCGAGTTACGCCAATTTTTTTATTCACCACTTAAAGGGTTACGTTTTGTTTTTATTCCCAGCTGGCTGATAGTGCATTGTCAGCTTTAGGCAGCTTTAGTTGTCCACGGTACTGTCTCTCGCGGAAGTGTTACCGACATCAGACTCTGATGGGAATGTCCAACTCACGATTTTGCGGCTTAAGCACCAAATCATCCGAATGAAATGCGATGTCAAAAGCCACCTAACCCAGCGCACACAAGTGTCATGCGGTATGGCGGAGAATGGCGCTTTAATAGCTCTCCTTTGCAGCGCGCATAAAACACCCTCAACTACCAGTAAATTATTTGTCCACCCACGTCTTAATCGCGGCCTCGTAGTGTCTCATATCGCTCCTCATCCATCCGCGTGCAGCCTCCAGTCTCAGTCTGTTGAATTGCGCCGCGCATACTCCGCTCGGTGGGTACAAATGTGTTCTGTGCAAAGTGGCGCAGCTATTTATATCGTTGCACCATAGTGTGGCTGTGGCGGTGCAGAGCAGCAGTAAATGACGGTTATTTATCGCGCACACCATACACTCAGCCCGTTGTGCTTTTGGTAATATGCAATGTATTGGTAGTTGGACGCTCTCTGAGTTGAGTACGGGCCGCTGCACCAGCATTGACCGATGCGTGACTTTTGTGGCAGACAATAAAACCGCTTTAAATCATCTGACAGCGCAAATTAGCGCGACACAGTACGGGTGTTTATTTTTTTCTTATTTGGATGATGATGGAGCTTGCCTAAGACGTTATGGTTCGGTTTTGGTCGTGCTATTTATGATTAGCCATTGGAGTCTGAGAAGCTGTCTATTAATTTCAACCACGCCGCGACTGTGAGTGGCTGGCCAAAGAATGTCATGATGATGGTGTGGCGTCGACAACAACGGCGACGAAGAAATTGTTGTGCAACATTTGTGGCGTTTTGACAGCACAAATTCGTCTTGTTTCGTATCGCCTACTGAAAGGGAGGAACTCATTGCGGATGAACTTAAGGCCAATCTAAATTGGAATTGCAGCCGATTTGGACCAGATCACTAGATCTGTGAACTCTATTAAGTCGATCGGCTTGTTGACTGAGAGCACCTGCTTGGATAAGGTTTCAAGGCTGAGTGGGCGATACATTTCGTGTCTATCAGTGATCAATGTAAGTCACAGTCATAGTTAGGGTGGGTGGGATACTTTCGACGATGGGGCACTTTTGACTTTCGCTATTACAGGAAGGCGGTTAAATTTTAAATAAAATATTTAATGGCAACTCATGCCAGGCTGTTTTCTTAAATCATACACGAACTATGACTGTTCTTCTGCAGCAGTTGAGGTGGATAGACCGGTTTTTAATCCGTTCAGTAATTTTTTGTTTTTGCGGGAAAAATATACGGATAGGTGTTCGATATCAGAAACCCATATAAAAGAGAAATCAAATCTAAAGATCAAAGGTTACATTGACTAATACGCCGTTTGAACGTCGAATAAGGTTAGAGGTGGAGTATCCCTTAATATAAAGGAGTATTTCAGCCACTCAATCGATTTAAAATTAGAACTCGAAATACCTGATTTGATTGATTTCTTTATTACAAAAGGACTACCCGCCAATTTTATTAAAGTTCAAAAACCTTTTGATCTTTCTTGTAATCATTCTCCGGCGGTTTTAACAACGACTAACACGTTTATAAAAATTGAAACACCACCGAGGCTAACAAACGCAAAACAGACTGAAAAGGCTTCAGAAAAGGTGTCCCGGAAAATACCGAACTGGAGTGAATCATTCAAGACGCCTTACTAAATTTACGCTTCGTCAATATCATACAAAAAACCGCTGCAATAATACTCTTCGCCAGCAGAGAAGATCGAACTATAACTGCGTCAAATACCCTTAGGAAATAGGTCAGAATAAAACGAAAAGCACGAAAAAGATGTCAACAAACTCGAGCCCCGCAAGATAAAGCACACTTAAGTCGACCTGCTAACTTGCTAAAAACGTTGATTAAAGATTTTAAAAATGACTAGGAAAAAAATTACCTCGAAAGCTGGAAAAGAATCCAATTATTCGCTTTGGAAGGCTATTAAAGCCACAAAAAGGCCGAAAGTCGCAGGGCCGCCTATTAAGATAACCCAAGATGTTTGGGCAAAAAGCGGCAAAGAGAAGGCGGAAGATTTCGCCGCTCATCTAGAAGGATCTTTTAAGCCGTTCGATAGTCAAGCGCGAAAATATAAATACATCCGACAGGAAAACTTAAAATAGGTAATATAGAAACAAACGTTACACTTACCGAACTCGGGCAAGTAATAAAAAAACTTAAGCCCGAAAAAGTACCGAGTTACGACCTCATTACGGGTGAACTCCTAAAACGTTACCTCGGATAGCACTAACTATAAGCTTCCTCACATTATAAACGCCGCGATCAGATTACAATATATAACGGGTGATTTTTTAGCTGGTTTGGTTTTGGCAACACTGGTTTTGACAGCTGACGTGTGTTTAGTACCTTGAGTCACTGTCAAACAGCTTCAGTTTGGTTTGCAATTTAACCATGGATCGTTTTACAAATGAGCAACGCTTGCAAATTATTGAATTTTACTATCAAAATTCGTGCTCGGTTCGAAATGTTCATCGCGCGCTGCTTCCATTTTATGATCGGCATTCTCGACCTTCTGAGCAGTCTATTCGGAAGATTGTGACCAAATTTCGCACCAAATTTACTTTGTTGGACATTAAACCACCAACACGTTTACGTAGTGTGCGTAGTGAAGAAAATATTGCGGCCGTATCAGCTAGTGTGACAGAAGACCGCGAAATGTCGAGCGATGATAACAAACTTTTTTTTGCCCGAAATGGAAGTTCTTGACTTGCATGATATGTGGTTTCAACAAGACGGTGCCACATGCCACACAGCACGCGAAACAATGGCGCAATTGCGAGGCGAGTTTGGTGAACAGTTAATTTCACGTTTCGGGCCGGTCAATTGGCCGCCTAGATCGTGCGATTTGACACCATTAGATTATTTTTTGTGGGGGTATGTCAAGGCTAATGTGTATAGGGACAAGCCCGCTTCGATTGACGCACTGGAAGCCAACATCCATGCATTCATTCGTGAGATACCGGCCGATATGTGTGAAAGAATGTATTTCTTATTGTACAGAAAATTCATATTTAAATAAATATAAATACAAAATACAAATACAAAAAGAGTATGCCAAAATTGGACTCAGCGGATGGACTACCTGAGACGCAGCCGCGGTCAACATTTGCATGAAATTATCTTTAAACATTAAATTGCAAGGTTCAAACTATCGATTCAAATAAATATTTCATTCATTTTTTCGAATTTTTTGTGTTTTTTTTTTTTTTTTTTAAAGTTCTAAGCCTCTTAAAAAATCACCCGTTATATTCCGAGTCAATGGAAAACCGCGGAAGTCATAATAGTTCTAAAACTAGGCAAACCACCGAATGAAAAAAAAGTCTCATAGACCCATCTCGCTTCTTCCAATTATTTCCAAAGTTTTTGAGAGGATATTTCTCAGACACTTACAACAAATTATAGAAGAAAACCGTCTTTTACCCGACCATCAGTTCGGGTTTAGAAGCAAACATTCGACAATCGATCAAGTGCATCGGAAAACTGACGTAATAGAGAAAGCTCTAGAAGAAAATAAAATTTGATCTGCCGTATTTTTGGAGGTTTCGCAAGCATTTGATAAGGTGTGGCATTAAGGCCTCAAGTGCACACTAAGAAGAGTTCTACACGAATGGTTATGGAAAATTCTAGAATCGTATCAAGCGCATAGACTCTTTTGTGTTAAACACGGAAACGAATATTCAGAATTTAAAGAAATAAGGGCAGGTGTGCCGCAAGGCAGCGTCATTGGGCCTCTCCTGTACCTGCTATTTACGCGTGATATTCCGCAAACAGAAGGTACTACCGTAGCCACTTTTGCCGATATATAGCAGTTGGTACAACGACCAAGGAAACAAACAAAATATTACAAGGCGCGCTTAATCGGGTCTATGAATGGACAAAATCATGGGGGTTCGCTCTTAATGAAATCGGTCAAAGTTCCATTTGCAAATGAGGTTAAAATCTCGGAATGATTCTCGACACAAAATTGAAATGGAAACCGCATGTAAAGAAAAAAATGCGAAGAACTTAAAATCAAATATAGAGAACTCTATTGGTTACTCGGAAAATATTCCAAGCTTACCCTCGAGCACAAGCGTTTATTATGTAAGCAAGTGATGAAGCCTGTATGGACATATAGTATTGGTATACAGTTATAGAGCTGTACCAGCGAAACAAATCTAAACATTTTACAAACTTTTCAAAATAAAGTGCTAAGATCATTCGTCAGTGCACCGTGGTACATTAGAAATGAAGATCTCCATAGAGACCTCGGAATTCCCACAGTTAAGGATGAAACGAAAATATGCGCTCGAAAGCATAGAAATCGATTATTAGGACACATTAATAGCTCGGTCGGTGAAAATCTCGATGAAACAAATTTATTGCGGCGTCTACAACGAACTAATCCTTCGGACTTAGCCCGATTACTATCAACCGCGTTAAAATTGCAGAACGAGAAGAAACTTTCGCCGGAATGTTGCCTGCCAAACTTGTTTAACTTCGTGATAAAAAATTGCTTGCTAAGTCATAGCTTAGTTGCAGTACAAAAGAAATTAGTGGGAGGTGGTTTTACTGAGTAAAAATCTCACACTACTATGAGCACTGTCTGGATGAGAATGTCCTCATATAGTTTCTTTTAGAAGATTTCTGCCTGCCTATGCAAAAAACAAAAAGTAATTGAATTAAAAGTTTTGTGAAAAACAAGAAGTAAACGTTAAGCCACGGATGAGACACTTTCGACAATTGCACATGCTCTGCTCGATCGTCAAGATATTTAAAACTTATTTTTTTAAGGGCGTTGATATGGGTGGATACAACGTGCGATGATTTAATTTTTAACAAATCCATTTATGTTACAATTATCCTTTACTTTTGAATGTAATTTTAAATAATTTGTTTTTAATTTAATTTTAGTTAAAAAATAATTCCTGATCTTATTTTATTTTTATGTTTATAGATTTAAGTTTTGCTTAGCTATTTAAATAGAGACAGTATTGATTCTTAAAACATCAACTAAAAATACGTCATCTAAATTCATGACGAAAGTGCCCCATGGGCAGATTCGCCTTTTTAGGGCAGTTTTACAATTTTTTTTTTTTTTTTAATTACATATCAGCATGAAGTTAATTTTTAAGAAATTTATAATTTTTGTAGTAAAGTAATCATAGCTTTAAATAAAAAAGAAAAATTTTCAAATATCGAAAAAAGTCTGAATCTTTTTTTTTTTTAATTAATTATTGTGAAATATTATTAAAATTAGAAAAAAATGAGTTAAAAGTCTTGGCTTGTGCCCTCTAGCAATTTTGCAGCTAAAACTGAGATCAGTTTGAGCGGTACCGAACTTGTAAGAAGATCATACATTCTCGCGTTAAAAGTGTCCTTTCTTATTTTTCTCTATAAGATTCGGTGCAAAATTTTGAATTCAAAACTACCCTATAAGTTGCGCAGGCATTGCAGTCGCCCACTGACAAGATTTTAATAAAATGTGTCAAACGGTTTTAAGTGATCGAGGAACAAAGCCACAAAATTAGCAGAAATGGTAAGATCAACCAAATAGTGATCACTGATCAAGTGGGGTGTCGTTCCGTATTGCTAGACATATATAGAATCAAACGACAAGACCCTTCATGGCAATCGACTTGCAATTCTCGAACGAAAAGGCGTAAGTTTTACCTCACAAATTCGTCTCCCAAATTAAAGCTTTCAATAAACATAAGTGAAACTCACAACCGGAATGACACAAAATATTCTGTAAACCCAATTCCGACAAACAATCAAGGCCCGCACAAGCACAGCTTCCGAAAATCAATCGTCTGAACTTGAAAAAGTAGGTACACATCTTTTAACTCATCTTACAGACGAGGTCGAGGACTTCGACTGGATAGTATTTATTCCTGAATGGTTTTGCTTCCTACCGAGTTACATTCAACACGCGGTCAGTTTATTATTCAATTGAAAGGCATTGGACATTGTTACATTTCGTTCCATTAACCATGACACCTCGTGACACCACCTGCACCCAAATTCTTTGAGTTTGCTGCACCTCGCTAAATATTATAGCCAACTTTCCAAGCATTCCGTTACTCTTACTATACTCTGTCCAAGAAAAATTGTCAGTACAGGGAAGATAGGATATTTGTCTCTCAGTCTGGTTGCAGTGAATTACATAAATCGGTCCCTTTTTAAAGCTCTCACAGGGTTGCCGTAGTGTGTATGATGATTCGCCATAACTCAGAGAGCAATACTGTTAGGGTTACCATCTTCCAATTTAGCCAGGTCTCATCAGTAAAATAAATCTTTCTTTTCTCTTCTCTAATTTTTTTTTACTTCGCGTAGATATCTTCGTCTTCAAGAAATAATGTCACTTCTTTCCAGCAACAAATTCTT
Source organism: Cheilosia urbana (assembly GCA_946477585.1). Classification (NCBI taxonomy): domain Eukaryota; kingdom Metazoa; phylum Arthropoda; class Insecta; order Diptera; family Syrphidae; genus Cheilosia; species Cheilosia urbana. Next base: position 71,312,054 of record OX297856.1, on the reverse strand, counting down.
TTGTAACCAGCAACGTTTGACGAATTTAAGTCCGAGATCTTTTTGCAATATTGTATGCAAAGTTGATCTGCTTAGTTTTGTTATATTTTCACATTTTTGTACTTTCAATAATATCTTGTCTAGCGTTGGAAGGTCATTATCCATAAAAAACTGATGGACTATCCGCCTAATCGCACATTTGTCAAAATCATCCACCTTGCTCTTGATACCGGAATTATTTTTCTTCTTTGGTGGTGAATTATGGCCTTTGATTGCTTTTTCCCTTAAAAGCCTGTATACAGTTCGATTTACTTTTCAAAAGGCCATAGAATTTTTCAGTTGCATCAACAATTTGTTGTTTCTTTTCTACACTTAGATCCTTTGAAGACTTTGTAGCCATGTTTGTTGTTTATGTTTATGTTATGTTTATTCATATGCACAATAAAGTATATAAACAGTGTCTGTGTGGCAGACTGGTTGTGGAGGGATGTATGCGATTTTCAGGAAAATTACAACAACAAATTCTTTGGAATGCCAGTGGTTTCATTTATATTTCAGTGGCAAATCTTGTGTTTGAGTGCCGTGAGAGTAGCTACAGTCACGACTGGTTGAAAAAAGCTCCTCCATAAGGCCTGTACTGACAATTTTTCTTGGACAGAATATATAGTAAAACGGCGAAATTTTATATTTTTTTATAAGACTGTGAACTAACTATTTTCTAATTTCTCGCTGAAATTCACACTGATGCAAATGACGAATCAGAACTGTCAAAAGAATAGGGGTACACTTTACTCTGTTGTATTTGAGTATGATAAATTGGTAATGCAACATTCAATATGAACAATTTAGATATATTTACAAAGAACCCCCATGCAACAATGGAAAAGTCAGTTTTCAAAATGTTTATGCAATAGTAATACAAACTCACCAAAGTAAAACAGATTTAAATTCAAATCAGCACAGACGTAACAGCGATACATCGGATAACGGGACACTCGCGCGAGCAAGAAAAGACGAGAACGATCGAAACACTGCGTCGCAATTCAAAATCAGATTCCAATCACTAAAATTCTCCTATCGCGGGATTCACTGGATTCACTTATAAGGGAAATCGCTTTGAAACACTTTAACTTCAATCGCGAATAATTCTAACTTTATAGAACTAAAATTACTAATAAAAAGAATGAATTTACAATTTTAAATCAATTTTCTTGCTTTTAAACGACCGAACGACACGAAATCGAAATCTTTCGCACTGGCGGAATACACACAAACGTATGCAAAATGCAAGTGCGCTCTAAAAGTGATACGTTCCACACAATCTGTCAGCACAGACGTAACAGTGATACATCGGATAACGGGACACTTGCGCGAGCAAGAAAAGACGAGAACAATCGAAACACTGCGTCGCAATTCAAAATCAGATTCCAATTCACTAGAATTCTCTTATCGCGGGATTCACTGGATTCACTTATAAGGGAAATCGCTTTGAAACACTTTAACTTCAATCGCGAATAATTCTAACTTTATAGAACTAAAATTACTAATAAAAAGAACGAATTTACAATTTTAAATCAATTTTCTTGCTTTTAAACGACCGAACGACACGAAATCCAACCGAACCGAAAACGAAAGCTTTTGCACTGACGAAATACACACAAACGTATGCAAAATGCAAGTGCGCTCTAATAAGCTGATACGTTCCACACAATCCAAAGCACGATCCAAAGCCAGTAGAACTGTTTCCTCGAAAATGCATTCGGGATAATAGTTAAAAGGCGAAATATTATATTTTTTTATAAGACTTTGAACACACTGTTTTTTAATTTCTCGCTGAAATTCACACTCATGCAAATGACGAATCAAACTGTCAAAAGAAGAGGGGTACACTTTACTCTGTTGTATTTAGTGTTACGTATTGCATTAGGTGCAAAATCATATCGAAATTTTAGTCAGTATGTTGCAGTGTGAGAAAAAAGTTCCGTTTTACTAATGAAACTAGTCCCATTATAAATTAAATTATACTCTGCCCAAGAAAAATTGTTAGTACAGGGAAGATAGGATGTTTGTCTCTCAGTCTGGTTGCAATTAGGTACATAAATCGGTCCCTTTTTAAAGCTCTCACAGGGTTGCCGTAATGTGTATGATAATTCGCCATAGCTCGAGAGCAATACTCTTAGGGTTACCATCTTCCAATTTAAAATAAAAATATTGCTGAACGAAATAAATTCCGTTTATCTTTTTAGTTTTCCTTTTCTAATATTCGCTTCTTTCAAAGGGTATCCCCAGTAGGCCTAATCGCTTTAGTTTGTTTTCCAACAAAGAATACATATTTCGTAGATCAAAATGAAAAAAAATATAGGTATAGGGATACAAACAGGCAATTATTAGGAATTTATACCTACCTACCAAAACATGCAGAAATATGCCCTAACGAATAAAGCTGAAAATTTGTACTTAGTTTTCTATATTAAAATATTTAATCAAATTTTTTCCCAAAAAATACCATGCTTCTGCATGAATCCGGTTGAGTTGCTCTAGTAATGACTATCAATTTATCGCAATATCTCTACAATGCACATTATGATCACTTGTTGCGTTAATGAAATGAATGCATTAAAAACCTCACGAATAAACCTTATTTCTAAAAGACAACATTAAAAAATATGTTTCAACTGAATATTATTGGATCTTTCAGAAATACAAACAAATTAAAACCGAATGGCAGCACCCCACATAATATGCCGCTCTCAAAAGCTCCAAAAAGCACCAAAACCGAAAGTTCTCTGACAAAATTCAAAGAAAAACCCTTAATGATATGCTAAAATTGACATATGGTAACACTTCTCTGATGTGCTTCAGTCACTCACACTGCTTATTTTGGTTGATGATAATAGCAAGCGAATACCGAAGAATACCAGATCGATACTCACCATCTTTTTATCGATTTTAAGGCCGCATATGACAGCGTTTATAGAGACGAGCTATACAGAGCCATTTCTAGTTTTGGCATCCCTGCCAAACTTGTCAGATTGTGCAGAATGACGATGGAGAACGCTCGCTGCTCCGTAAAGGTCGGAAACAATCTCACCGAGACCTTTGATGTCAAAAAAGGATTTAGACAAGGTGATGCGCTGTCATGTGACTTCTTCAACATCATTCTTGAGAAGATTGTGCGAAACTCACAAGCCAACACCAGAGGCACAATTTTCTATAAGTCTGTGCAACTGCTTGCATACGCTGACGACATTGACATTGTTGGTACAACACAGCGAGCTGTCACTGGTGCGTTTGCAAGTATTAGTACAGAAGCGGCAAAAATGGGTTTAGTGGTGAATGAGGGTAAAACAAAATATATGCTGTCAACAAGAAGGGACACACGACATCGACGAATCGGGCAGAACGTCACGATAGACAGCTATAACTTTGAGGTAGTTAGGGACTTTGTCTACCTCGGCTCCGCTATAAACTCTGATAACGACATCACATCAGAAATCAAACGAAGAATCACACTTGCCAACCGCTGTTTCTTTGGCCTAAGACGGCAACTGATAAGTAAGGCCTTGTCAAGAAGCACTAAGGAGATTCTATATAAGACTCTCATCATCCCTGTCCTGCTCTATGGCGCAGAAGCATGGACCCTAGCAAAAACGGATGAGGATCTTCTTGGTCGCTTCGAACGCAAAATTCTTCGAGTGATTTTTGGTCCCGTTTGCGTTAACGGGCTTTGGAGGAGAAGATTTAACAGCGAACTCTACGAGCTGTACAGCGACATCGACCTAGTCAGAAAAGTACGCATCAGTCGTCTAAGATGGCTGGGACATGTAGAGCGAATGGACACCAACGCTCCGGCCCGAAGAGTCTTCGATTCTAACCCGGAGGGACAACGCAGTAGAGGAAGACCTCGCCTTAGGTGGCGCGCGCAAGTGGAAGGGGACCTCAACCAACTTGGAGTGCGCAACTGGAGGCAGTTAGCCAAAGATCGCGCTAACTGGAGAGGCGTATTGGTTGAGGCCCAGGTCCACCCCGGACTGTAGCGCCACCTAAGTAAGTAAGTAAGTAAGATAATAGCAAGCGAACGCAAGACGATCGTGCTCATTCTGCCCGCGGCTGTGGGGCAGACTGGTTGTGGTGGGATGTATGCGAATTTCAGGAAAATTACAACAACAAAATTCTTCGGAATGCCAGTGGTTTCGTTTTTATTTCAGTGGCAAATCCTGTGTTTGAGTGCCGTGAGAGTACTACAGGCACCACTGGTAGAAAAAAGAGCTTCCCATAAGGCCTGTACTGACAATTTTTCTTGGACAGAGTATAGACTCTTAAAATTTAAACGCCCATGCCTAATTGGCAATCACATGAACATCTGTTTCGACGTTCTTTTTCAATTTTAAGTTATCCACTATTTTCTGACTAAACTAGTCTGCCTGCGACACCTGCAACACTCGTACCCTACACATCCATACGTACGAACAGAGATTTCCCTTCAAAAGTCAATCAAGAGACGAAAAAAAGAAAACCCCACCCCACGACTAACGAATTGAGATGGATACTTGAAGGACTTTCAGCACATCGTCTGTATACCTACCATCAAAGGCGAAACTAAAGGATAGGAAAAAAAAAGGGACGAAGACTGATTGCAACTTTTCAATTTTCTCAACCAGAGTCCTCTGTCTTGCCCTCTCTTACGCTTACTTATCGCCTTTATCCTTTGAAACCAAGAATTACCGGAATTTGTCATTATAAATTATGGCGTCTGCTCGCCACCCAAAAAGAGTTTCATTGTTGTGTGCGAGTGTGAGTGTGTGTATGTGCTGCTGCTCCTGCTGGTGCTAACGGTCCTGACCACCATCGATTTCTGCTTTAAAGCACATAGGGGTGCCCACAACACCGAACCTCTGACGAACAGACAGACGCTTCAGTATAAATAATAATTGAGTCGAAGTTTTTGACAGGCTGGACCCAGGACTAAGAAGGTATACCCCTTGCTTTGGTTGCAAGAGAGAAAAAAAAAATTGAGAAGAAAAGTTTTTCATCTGCAAAATGTTACCGGAAGTCGTTTTTTCGGGTATAGGGGGTCGGGCTGTGACTCGATGTCCCCAAACGTCAAGCCAAACGTCTTTTGTCGTCCCTAATATCAGAATAGAAGCAAGCAAAAGGATGTCCCTCAAACCATAATATATACTTTTGGCCTCTATATGGATGTTTGTATGTGTGTGTTTACTCCTAGTTGATGTTGTCTGTCGAAAATGTTACTGCTGTTCCGTATATTTTTATATAAAATGCATTTACAGTTGTGTAAAGGAATCGAGGCGGCAGTACCACATAGAGAGAGCTTCGAAGTCCATGTCATTGTCATCCTTCTCCTCTCCTCATCGTCGTCGGGTTGTCGTTGTCGATGTCAGAAGTAACTGTGAGTGATGCACTGAAAATTTACAAACAACACACAGAAGCACAGGACACTGCGAAATGACGAAGACGAAGACGAAGTCGAAGAAGCCATCCCCGCCAGGGCATACATATTGAGAGGATAAGCAAAGAAAACAAACTCCAAGGACATGGCGATTTTCGTATTGTTCGTTTGGCTTTTACCAGCTTAAGATTAGAATTTCACAACTTCCTTCGATCCTGGTGCAGCATAGGTATACATATACTCGTACGACGATGTGCCATAAAACTTTATCTTCGTCTTCGTTGTCGTTGTCGTTGTCGTCGTATTCCATATTCCTTTGGCCTTCATAAGACAGAAATTGTATGTGGGTTTCTTCGGGAAGGATATCGAAAGGATATGGTAACAGACGAACTTGTCTGTCTATCCGTTGTTTCGTTGAATGAATGAATGACACCCGAGCAGCATAGAATGCTCAATGAATGGAAGTGTGTATACAGTGGATGATGCACACATCCATATACCCAACTCCGCATATAGCACATGACGAAGGACCGACTTCGGTATCGGTAGTATAGCAGAGCGAACGAGTTATCTTTGGCTCCGAAAAGTTGATGACGCTGCACTTTGGGGTTTCTTTATACTCTTTCTTGGCCCTGTGGATTGGAAATGCCATAGGGAAAAGTTGAATACTGTTAGAGAAGCCATCAATCTCGAAGTTGTCGTTGATGTCGTGTCTTTGAAAGCGGAGACGATGATGATGGGGCATAGGGAGCACCGGGCACCAGTGCCGGACTGGGGGCGAGGAAAGAAACTTTTCCGATTCTATTCATTTTACAATGAAAATCCATTGCAAACACAAGATGGACGAGACGGGTTATTTGAGAATATTTTCCCCATTCGTTGTCTACGAGTGTATGTGTGTTCGTGTTTTGTGTGCAAATTGAGGAAGGCGAGCTACGTGACATTTCAATAGTTTTTTGCCATCTTTATGGCGTTCTAATGATTTCAAAGGCGTTCGCCAGAAACGAATGATTTATTTCAAGTCGCAGCAGTTGGACCTTAAGTGGGTTAGCCTGCCATCGGATTGGAGTTTGACGGCTCAGACTGAATATCATAGAGCTGGACTAAGATGACATTAAACTATTTGGGCATACAAATCTTTAAGGTCCAAGGAAATCTCCTTCCCTAAAGCGTGCGTGCGTGCGTGGGCTTAAGGAAGACACTTCAGGGAGGTACATTTTCAGGCTAATAATAGGTCTGTAAAACGTAACGAAAAATGAAACGCGATATCGTCCTGAGAGTGCAAGCATAACGCAAGAAACATACTCACTGATGCGTTGCTGAGTTAGGAGTGGTGCATGTAATAGCGTTTCACTTTTTGTTATGCTCCTTATTTCTGTAACAAGCCACATTCGCTCTACCTTGAATTGGGGAGTTACAGTAACGAATATGGAAACGTGTTATAGGTACTGATCTCACGGTTGGTTTGGTTTAATGCAAGAGGAGTAGAACAAACATAGCGTTTCAAATTAGTAAATTAGTCTACCCCGACACAGGAGTTGATCGTAACGAATATGGTAACGCGATAAATCTATATATCCCAGTGTTGGGATGGTAAGTGATAAGTTGGGCATCCACATTTCACTTTTAGTTCCAATAGAATTTCCCCAATATCGATTTAAGACTGATCATGAGGAGTGGGACCATCGATTGCGTTTCACTCTTCGTTACGCTCTTGTGTTGGTGAAACACATGAAATTAACTTGGATTTATAAATTGATGAAATTAACTTACTCCGATGTTAGAAATGCACGGTATGAATATGGAAACACGCTCTGTTGGGCGGATCCGTGAGAAGTTATACAATACATAGCGTTTCACTTTTCGTTATGCTCCAGTTTTCTCCCAAACTTATGCCAAATTACCTCAACGCAGCAAAATAAGTGAGGGACTGAATATGATAATTTGATATATAATTCTTTCTATCATATTCGAGCGTGAAGATCGGAATGTTCAATAGCGTTTCACTTTTCGTTACCCGCTTCTTTTGCTTTGAAAGATAATCAAATAATTTCCATTAAAAAAATCCATCTTTAGGAATTCTAAAACATTGGCAACGTACTCCAGTCTTGGTTGGCTGCCAGTGGAGTAGATATTCCCGTACGTTTCATTTTTCGTTATGCTCATGTTTTCTCCAAGACTTATTCCAAATTAACTCAACCCGACTTAGGAAGTGAGGGAATGAATATGAAATCAGCATAATATAGGTACTGATCTTACTGTTAGATTTGCGCATAAGGATCAGGGTGTTTAAAAGGGTTTCACTTTTCGTTACCCACTTTTTTTGCTTTAGAATGACAGTCAAATCGTTTCTAATAAAAAAAAACATCTTTAGGAACTTTAAAACACTGGCAACGTACTTCAGTCTTTGGTTGCTGTCAGTGGAGTAGATATTTTAATACGTTTCACTTTTCGTTACGTTCTAACAAAGTTAGATAAGCCCAACAATAAAAAAGGAAAACGGGCAACAGAAACGCCATCGGACATCGTACATAAAAAAACAGATATCCTAACATACGCGCAAGCTGCAGCATCGTGTAGTGGACAAACTAATAATCCACCAGACACTGTTTCCAATGTCTTTTCGATTATTCTTTCGAGACTTGAGGAACAAAGCAAAACGAATAAGCTAATTGTCGACAGGCTAGTTAAGCTCGAAAGTAATATTTCGAGACAGAAAAACAACCAAATATGAAGCGGATGCTTAAAATACTTACGTGGAATGCCAACGGTCTTTGGCAAAAACTCGGAGAGCTAGAATTGTTCTTAAGGGAAAAAGATATCGATATATGTTTGATATCAGAAACCCATATAAAGGAGAAATCAAATCTAAAGATCAAAGGTTACATTGACTACCACGCCGTTCACCCGTCGAATAAGGCTAGAGGTGGAGCATCCTTGTATATAAAGGAGTGTATCGGCCACTCAATCGATTTACAATTAGAACTCGAAACAATGCAAGTGAGCTCTGTACAGGTCCAATATCGAAACGCATTTTTAAAAATATCTTCTATCTACTGCCCACCACGATGCAAGATAGAGAAAAATGATTATTTGAACCTAATCAATTCCCTCGGACAACATTTTATAATTGGAGGTGATTTTAACGCCAAACATAGTTTCTGGGGATCTAGATGCATATCGCGAAAGGGAAGAATACTTTACGAAGTGTGCATGCAGTACAATTGCGATTCTCATTCGACAGGCAAACCAACGTACTGGCCGACTGATGTCGCTAAAATACCTGATTTGATTGATTTCTTTATTACAAAAGGACTACCCGCCAATCGTATTAAAGTTGAAGAATGTTTTGATCTTTCTTCTGATCATTCTCCGGTAATTTTAACAACGACTGAGACATTTATAAAAAATGAAATACCGCCAAGGCTAACAAATGGCAAAACAGACTGGGAAGGCTTCAAAAAAGATGTCCAGAACAATACTGAACTGCGTGAATCACTCAAGACGCCTTACGAACTAGAAGTTGCGGTCGACCGCTTCGTCAGTATCGTACAGAAAGCTGCATGGAATAATACTCCTCACCAGCAGAGAACGTCGAACTATAACTGCGTCAAATACCCGCAGGAAATAATTAATATGGTCAGAACAAAACGAAAAGCGCGAAAAAGATGGCAACAAACTCGAGCCCCGCAAGATAAAGCGAACTTAAATCGACTTACTAACTTGCTAACAAAGTCTATTAAAGATTTTAAAAGTGAAGAGGCCAGAAATTACCTCGAAAGCCTAACAGCTGAAAAAGAATCCAATTACTCGCTTTGGAAGGCTATTAAAGCCACAAAAAGGCCGAAGATCGCAGAGCCGCCTATTAAGATAACCCGAGATGTTTGGGCAAAAAACGACAAAGAGAAGGCGGACGTTTTCGCAGCTCATTTAGAAGAAACTTTTAAGCCGTTCGATGGTCAAGCGCTTAATCGAAATACTTATGCATCAGACAGACGAACATCTGAAAATAATATAGTTGTAAACGCTACACTCACCGAGCTCGGGCAAGTTATAAAGAAACTTAAGCCCAAAAAAGCTCCGGGATACGACCTGATCACGGGTGAACTCCTAAAAATGTTACCTCGGAAAGCACTAACTAAGCTTCTTCACATTATAAACGCCGCGATCAGATTACAATACATTCCGAGTCAATGGAAAGTCGCGGAAGTCATAATGGTTCTAAAACCAGGCAAACCACCGAATGAAAAAAAGTCTTATAGACCCATCTCGCTTCTTCCAATTATTTCCAAAGTTTTTGAGAGGATATTACTCAGACGCTTACAACCAATTATAGAAGAAAACCGTCTTATACCCGATCATCAGTTCGGGTTCAGAAGCAAACATTCGACAATCGATCAAGTGCATCGGATAACTGACGTAATAGAGAAAGCTCTAGAAGAAAATAAAATTTGCTCTGCCGTGTTCTTGGACGTCTCGCAAGCATTTGATAAGGTTTGGCATGAAGGCCTCAAGTGCAAATTAAGACAAGTTCTCCCCGAACGGCTATGGAAAATTCTAGAATCGTATCTAGAGAATAGACTCTTTCGTGTCAAACACGGAAACGAATATTCGGAATTTAAGGAAATAAGGGCAGGTGTGCCGCAAGGAAGCGTCCTTGGGCCACTCCTGTACCTGTTATTTACGCGAGATATTCCGCAAACAGAAGGTACTACCGTAGCCACCTTTGCCGATGACACTGCTATACTAGCAGTTGGTTCAACGACCAAAGAAACAAACAAAATATTACAAGGCGCGCTTAACCGGGTCTATGAATGGACAAATTCATGGAGGATCGCTCTTAACGAAACGAAATCGGTCCACGTGGATTTTACATATAAAAATACAAATAATTTGCCTGTATTTATAAATACGGTACAAGTTCCTTTTGCGAACGAGGCCAAATATCTTGGAATGACTCTCGACACAAAATTAAAATGGAAACCGCATGTAAAGAAAAAATGCGAAGAACTTAAAATCAAATATAGAGAACTTTATTGGTTACTCGGAAAATATTCCAAGCTTACCCTCGAGAACAAGCTTTTATTATATAAGCAAGTGATGAAGCCTGTATGGACATATGGTATACAGTTATGGGGCTGTACCAGCGATTCAAATCTAAACATTTTACAAACTTTTCAAAATAAAGTGCTAAGATCATTCGTCAGTGCACCGTGGTACATTAGAAATGAAGATCTCCATAGAGACCTCGGAATTTCCACCGTTAAGGACGAAACGAAAATATGCGCTCGAAAGCATAGAAATCGATTATTAGGACATATTAATAGCTCGGTCCGTGAAATTCTCGATGAAACAAATTTATTGCGGCGACTACAACGAACTAAACCTTCGGACTTAGCCCGATAATTATCAACCGCGCTAAAATTGCGGAACGAGCAGGAACTTTCGCCGGAATGTTGCCTGCCAAACGTGTAACTTCGTGATAAAAAAATTGCTTGATAAGTCATAACTTAGTTGCAGTACAAAATGAATTTGCAGGAGGTGGTTTTAGTGAGTAAAAATCTCACACTACTATGAGCACGCGCCGAGTGTCCTCATAGTGTCTTCTAGAAGATTTCCACCTACCTCGGAGAAAAAAAAAAAAAAAAAAAAAAAAAAAAAAACGTTCTAACAAAGTTGTTTTTATTGTTTGATCTCTAGCGAGCTGTTGGTACAGAAAACTCAGAAAGCAATGTCAGTTGTATGACGCTGGTCATGCCAACCAACAGCTGCAGGTGGTTAAAAGCATTTGTACAAAAAATACAATTGATGCAGAAATTACCTCTGAAGTTATGCGAACGACACTAGCCCTAGGTCAGATTCTCTGCAAAAAAAAAACAACTCCTTCGACTAGACACCAAGAAATCAAATACCGAACTTCCACACAAACGTTGTCCTGTCACTTCCGCTTCAGTCCGAAAAGTCAAAGTGACAGTCGCAGGATTCTTTTTGCTGGAAAACTGATCCCTCCGAGTCTTTGGCGAAATACTGTCTCCAACGATTAGTAGCACACAGTCACCTGAACGAAAACCAGAAAAAATTCTTCACAGGTATGTACCCATATATACATCCTCTTGGTAGCCATCCCTCAACCGCGGCAGCCGTAACATGATATCCGTTTGTCAAATGTTATGAAGTCATTTCTTTGAGTTGGGCCTGATAGGTGTGCGTGCAGGGAAATAAAACAAAAATTTGAATCACTATTCCATCTCACGACACAATGCCAATGTGGAAACCAAGCCAAAGTCATTGTCGCGACAATTAATTGGGCAAAAGTTTGCACAAACAATTTCTTTTTTTTTTTTTTGTGTTCACTCTCCTTTTTTGAAGGCGTCAAACGACACCGCTACTGGAGTTGATCAGTCGATAGATACAGCCAAGCTACTGTTTGAAGTTTCGTTTTCTTGTGTTACTCCATTCCAGTTGATAGAATGTGTCGGTGTCACAGGATGAAATGTTTAACTAAAATCGGCCGAGAACAAAAAAATGTGCTCCCACAAGTTTTGCCCTTTGATTTGTGATGACACATATTCTCGGGTAAACAGAACGTTCAGTGATTTCTTCTGACGTTTTGAGATGGCACAACTAAATTTTAGCGTCAAAAAAAAAAAAAAAAACTTCTCTTCACAGTAATGCTAATCCCTATGCCAGGAGGCAGCAGGATTACCCTCAGACGACGCTAAGTGTGTACGTGGGTGATTTTTTTTCTTTGGTTCATTCGAAATGATTGACAGGATCATGGAAATGGAGCAAAACCGGGGGCAAACATTTTCTACATGAGCGGAATTCTGAAGAACCCAGAAGGACGACGAAGGGAATAAATGATTAAGTCAAGTTGTCATTCATGTCAAATCGACGCACGGACGAGAGCGAGAGAGAGAGTTCTCGGGGATGGATGTCATGTCCTCGGAGTCTTTCTGGTTGCGAATGAGTGGTAATTACGCGAGCGGATATTAATAGAATCCTGGTGCCTGCTGAAAGTTGCACTGTATTGTATTTTTGTACTTTTCCCTGCTTTTTTTTTGTATTTCGATTTGTAACTTATTTTTTGACTGACATGTGTCCAAAATGGGTCCTTTGACGGAGTGGTGCGCGCTGGTTTGAACGTGACTTGATTGGAGAGTGATTGCTTCGGCGGCGGCGGGACATATGCAAGTGGAAGTAATGTGATTATGTGATTTAGCGGGGGATTACTTTATTATTTAAATGAAATTCGGATGGCTTCTCATTGGAGGCTGGTGGTTGAGGTTTCACGGGTGCCATGAGAACTTTAAGATGGGACTTACTTTGGGGAAATTTTGCACACGATACTGCATGTATTTAGACACAAACTCGCGGCTACTAGGAACTGGGATTTAACGAGCTTGCTATAGATTTTTTTTAAATAGCTCATCGCACAGAAATTGCTAAAAAAAATCACGTCTTTCGGAACCAAATGAAGTACACACCAAAATTCAGGCGAATTGCCTTCGGGAAGTTTACGAAAAGTTGCTGGAGACAAATATAACCTTAAGATGACAGCCTTAAATAACGAGGACATTTTTTCTGAATTCAGTGAAGCAGAAAAAGGTAAATTGAAGACCTTTAAAAATAAAATTTAATTTAATAAAACTCTATCCGGCTCGAAGGACCACTGTTTTAAACCGACATTGGTCGCCAACAAGGCGGCCTATGCACAGGTTTATTCTAACTGATGGAAACCATTATTTAAAACACTAAAACCAAACTATACTATATAAAATATAGAAACACTCCACGGCGTTTATTTATGGACCGCAATTTACGCATTAGAGATGAAACCTCCCTCCAACTTGCGTCACTTTGGAGACGAACAGGTGCGACTTATAGCAGTTGTGGTCGCTCTCACTCCCCTCTGCATTGCGACTTAATAAAATCGAATTGTGCCATGTCCTTTCAAACTTTTAAGTGACCGCATATACTCGTACTCGTACTCGTATTCGTAACACATCACGTCAGTCTATCTCTATGGATCCCTTTCATTTAAAATTGACTAGACAAACGAAGCCATCAGAAACCAAAAAGGAACCTCTCCCTTTGTTTTCCTGCTGATTGATAAAATATATTCGCTTTGTGTTTACGTACACGTCTGCAAGGACTGAGGACCGAACAATACCATTTCTATATACAGCTCCAGACATCGGAAAGTCATTTGGATTTTTTTTTTTTTTTTCAGTAATTGAACCGTACCCTGGGATGTCATCTATTTGTACATGTCATGTCATTGCAAATGGTAGCACTGTCTGGAATGCTCACAGAGTGGGCATGATGATTGAGGTGACTGAAAAGTTCAAGATGACCATCGCCGGTCTAAAATAAAAAATAAAAAAATATCGACCAACAACCCTTAAAGCTGCTTGTTCAACATCCATAAGGACTTCACTTAATTAGACACATTCAGGCTGTCATCGCGATGCGCCTTCGACGGTCGACAGTATGGACATTTCAGCGAGACGTAAATTCCCATCAAGACAACTCATTCGCTTCACAATTAGATTACCATGTGTGCGCTACGTGATACCACTAATTTGTGCGGCATTCCTCGGGGGATTCGAATTCCATAATCAACGCATCAGGATGCTAATTAGATGCGAACTGTCGTCCGTATGCGTGCGTGGAGCGTGGACATTATGATTGTCTCAAGATGGATTAAGATGCAAATCCGACTGCGGAATTCCAAGTACAAACGGCGGCGCGCCTCCAACCCCTCGATGGTGACGCGAAAAATCCCCATACAGGCGGGTGAACGTTAATTAAATAACAACATTCTGTTCAACTTCATCGTTGGTTTCCAGTCTGTCCTATTAATTAGTGAAAAATTATACCTGACAGCCCTTGGTTTGAGCTCCGTGGATCGACGTTTTCCCAATTGGTCGACGCTCACATATATTGTTCGACTGACTCATCCCCGTCATATAATGAGGCCCGCAACAACGAGCAAAGGAAAAAAACAATTAATTTCGATTATTTTTTTTCCCGGGTTCACCCTGTAAAGGCCTCAGTGCTGCGTTATTGTTTCATGTAGAGCCGTCAGTCGGCGGGCGTGTTTCTCTTCTTTTTTTTTTTGGTTAGGGGTTGCCCGCAAAATTTTTACGTCACTGTCAGGGCGGATAATTGACAGATTGATCGGCGAATTGATAATTCAATTAGTCAATCAAAATTTGTGTGTGCACACCTCTACACAGGAGAGGTATTCACATGTGACTACGGGTGCTCCTGAGAGAGACGACGTGACACGGAACACAAAAAAAAAATGCCTGTCGTTGCAAAAAGTGAACAGAGTTATTAATTTTTCCCACCGACAGCTTTTTTTTTTTTTGCTGCTGCTACTGATGAGCTCAGTTAAAAGACTCAGTGTGGCTCTGTTTGTTTATTCATTAATTTGTTGTTGGGTCATAGTGAGTTATATATATAATTTTTTGCGGTCCGATTAAAGTCTTTACTGTTTTGATTGAAGGATAAAGAGTCGGCGGAACGGTTGAGGTTAAAACGGACATCCCTGGTGGTGTTTATTAATTTCAACGAGTGACAATAAATTCATTAAAGCGATAGATGGGTTTGGGGCAGAGTTGAATGCGCCAGAAGGCTGTTAACAATTAGTGGGATTTTTTTTTTACAAAGTTGAGAGGACTCGCTATTTGACGGGGTGTGTTCAGACTGTGTGCTATAGAAGGACGGATTCCATCTCACTTCGTGAGTTCTCTGGGTCGAATGGTGGTTCTATTTAGGAAACACCTCTAAGATGGACCGGCTTTTGAAGTGGATTTCTTTTCTGAGCCAACTTTTGACCACCAACACTGAAGAAAGTTCGAGTTCATCGAGTCGTGAAAAGACTCTTAGTTTCGACTGCAAAGTCCAAGAAAATATAATTTCGACTTCTTAGTTTAAAAACCCTTATCAGTCTGTCTTGGGTTAGGTTTGACTTCTTGTCCATGGCCAACTTATTTATAACGTTCGCCTCGTTGGTGGAGTTTTTTTTCGTTCTTCAAACTTGAGTCTTCAAAGTGGGATCAGCTTATTTTAAGACGACTGCCGATCCTTGTCAGTTCGTTAGCTTTCTCATTGACTGATGGAATGCTTTCATGTTCAAAGACCTACTATAGCTCCTCGTGACAGCATCTCACAAGCTTGAAGTCATACATAACATGACCTCGATTTGAGACTTTAGTCCGGTTGATTCCACTTTAAGAAATTGACTTTATAGCTTGTTGCCCGTGACTTAGTAAGTTCGACTTAACGACTGCGACTTTAAGGCCCGTTTTCTGATACTACTCAAAGCGATTTAAGTTTTAAGCGAATTAAGTTAAGTGATTTAAGTACCTTATGGGCTACTTTTTCTCGGTCATAAGCTGCCACATAAGATTTTAAGTGGAACTTAAATCGCTATGAGTAGTATCAGCAAACGAGCCTAAAACTTAGATTTCGGGACTCTGACTTATCAAGCTTGCCCGGCGTTGTAATTCTGTGACTTCGTCTTGACAACTTGGACTGGATGCCAGTGATTTTATAAATTCGCCATGGTGCATGTTTATTCAACTACTTTGAATCTGACTTCGTCTTTGTGAGACCCTTTCTTGATCTACTCGTTTGCCTGCAAAATCTTCTTCTGGTTGAAAACTGGGTCTTAAGGTTTTTTTTACACCTATTGTGGGTGGATTGTGCCTTGTTATGTAATGGATACAAATTTCTGTTGGATTTTTAGGGTCGTTCAGAAGATTTTTTTTTTTTTTTTTGACTGAATACACCATGCCAAGCAAGCCTCAAGGCGGAATTTTATAGAGTTTCTCGTTCAAGAGATCCTTTTAACTCTCAGCACACCATGCGAGCTAGCTTCAAGACGGTTTTTCTCATTCAGAGGATCTGTTTTTTACTCTGAATACAAGCTTCAGGGCGTAACTTTTAGAGTTTCTCCTTCAAGAGATCGTTTTTTCACAATACACCTTGTAAGCTAGCTTCAAAATGTTTACATAAGGATAAGTCGTACCATAGCCAAGATTATAACCATCACATGTCTAGCAAAAGTTGTCAACTCGAAGCCATGAAGTCAAAGTCACTAGGTGGCAGTTGCCATGACGGTAAAGTGATCAAGTCAAAGTTATGAAGCACAGTCAAGAATATCCATATAACTCCTCCCAAAATTGGCAAGTCAAAGTAATAAAGTCACAGCCCTTAAGTCGATCGCCATAAATCTGTGGCATCAGTTCATCAAGTCCATTCCATCGAATGGTGTCATGCAAAACTCTTTAGCCGAAGTCATAAAAACTTAGAGCTTGACAGAGGTTTCAAGTCAAAGTTATGGGAACAAGTCCCTGTCAAATCAAAAATTAACAATGACATAAAGGTGCTGATCTAATCAAAGAGACAATCCCTGTTATCAATTCTCTGTCACAGCTTTCATAATCCAAGTTAATAGATCTTATTCACCTAGTAAAAGCTAACAAGTCACAGTCACAATATCGAATCAAGTCACTGACATGAAGTCAAGTATGCACGTTTACCAAACAAGTCACAGCCATAGCTACTTTGGTATCTAAGTCATACATTTGCAGCTCTATCCATCAAGTCACAGTCAGTAGGTCAAGTTCATCAAGTCCTATCAAGCTATCAAGTCGAAGTTCTAAACTCCGTAACATTTGTTAAGTCGCACTGTCCTGAAGTCCAAATCGTCAGTTAAAATGTGTCAAACAGTCAAAGTAATCCAATCCCATTTCACCATTGTAAAGTCAAAGTCACAAAGTCGCCAAATTTATGCACCTAGGGTATCGTTACGGACCGCTTGGGCTAACTCTTTGTTTATTCTTGAGTCGAATTTATCAAGTCATTGTTGCGAAGTCAAGTTGATCAAAATTCAAGGGGAGTCAGACCAAGTTGATTGGAATCTTCAAGTTAAAGGTGTAAAGTGACAGTCACCAAGTCAAATATACTCGGATAAAGTCAAGTTCAGTCTCCGTCCGTCAATCTCAAGGTCATACACTATCTCTAACTTATTTTCCTGTTTGTATGTCTATTTGTTACCGAATCACGCTAAAACAACTCACCGGATTCAATTGATCTTGTATGACATAATAAAGGGTTTAACGGAGCTGCATTTAGTCTTCATTTCGTCGGAATCGACAAACTCATTTAGGATTTATTTGGACTTTTTTCTTAAAAACTGCATCCCCTATAAAAAAACAATTCTCCATTAACAGTGATAGTAGTATACAAAAACAAATTTGCGACCTCCAAGAGCCAATAAGTCAAGTCCAGTCAAAGGTAGGCTCCCATTAACAGACACTTTCGATTTGTGTCACTATTGCCATACTATCTCTGACCTCTCTTGATTGGACCACTTGTCGGCAGCCGCTCCTATAAAATTAAAAGCAACCACTCCTTAACAACACACTCTATATACGGACCAAACTCTTTAGCAGTCCGATCCGAAACCCGCGCCCCTCCTCAATAATGAGATCCAAAAATGGTCGATCACTGGGCGACTGTCCTTTCACATCGCGCACTACTTCTCTTCTTTTCCGCTTAGAATCAGAGTATCATTAATTTCTTTCTAAAACCATTCGACAGTTTGTAGGAAAATTAATGTCAGCATTAAGGTAAAAATTCGTTCCATTAGCAAGTAGCAAGTAGCAAGCACCGCCGGGGGATTTTATTTTTTCGAAAGTTTCTCTTGGGAATCGAATATCTTCCAAGTGCGGCAGCCACCTGCTCTCCCACAGCCAGTTATTTATCCGCCTGCAAGCAGCAAGCCAATCACCGAATGAGTTATGATCGCGACACTAATATAAATCATAGTCCAAACCGCGCCATGGAATCCTATATACATGTAGTGCTCGCAAGTCACAAGACTGCAGCCGCCACCATCTCCACTAATGGTGCGGCTGGCGATGGCGAACTCACTGCTCAGTCAAAAAGTCGCTAGGTCTCTCCTCAAATTGCGCTCTCCGATATGAGTTTGACATAATATGGAAAGTCAATTCGACATCGAGAGACCGATCAGCCGCACCATGCTCCATGCCCATGCGGCCCGGTGAACAATGGAGTTCCAAATTGAAAGTCCGCATGTATACGCGGGTGGGGAGCATTTGATCGTCGCGTCGTCCAGTGTGCTCGGTGCTCGCCACTATCTACAGGTGTCTGGAATAGCAACTCGCTGCGGTATTAACTGCAAATCGTGTCCAAATCGTGATCGAATCAATTTGGTACACGTGAACTTCGGCTTCGTGGCGCAGATGCGGACTGCATTGGCATGGCCTGAGAATCGGACGGTTTTACATCATTTGTTACCAATTGCACTGTTGGATGATTGGCAAATAATTGCACTGTGAATATGGCGGTACAGGCGTTTGAGCACACTTTGATGGTCTGGAGTGGTTTCTGTCCAAGGACACTGATTGATTTATTGGAAAATTTACATACGGTTCAATGAATTTTCCCGATAACGTGATGGTTTCTTTTGGTATACAGTCACCAGAAAAATTTTTTTCACATTGCAATGCACCCAAAAAAATTTGTTGTAGAAATGTTGAAAACCGCTGTCAAATCCACTGCATTCATTGTCATAATCGACCCGACATCCAATGCTTTCAATTTAACAGAGACATGGTTGTACTTTCCAAAACCAAATTATGAAAATGAGACCATTTGTTGTAGATTTTACAACTACAAAAATTGTAAATAAAACAGCATTCGTTGTTGAATGTACAACAAGCTTTGTAAAATTCACATTTCTTATGTGTAAAAACTACGGATTTTGGCTGTATTATTCACAATACCTTACGGTCAAAATGCAATTCCTGTCGTAAAATCTACAACTCGATTTCTAGAAACGAATGCCCTTTGCTTTCATTTCTACAGCTTTTTGGCTTCATATACACAATTTTTTTTTTTTTGTAAAATCTATGCTCCAAAATAAAAAACATACACCAAATAATTTTAAATTCTTTTTATTGAAGTAAATAATATTAATGAATCCATAAATGGCATAGTTAAATTATGTTTGGTTAGGTAGGAATACAAAAATAAAAAATGTAAATACACTTATTTCGAAAAACTGTTGTCCCATCAATTAATTTATTTAAGTGAATAGATGGACTTGTAAAATTATTTATGTGTAAAATAATATAATCGCATGAAGTATTTTTGTTAAGTCAACCACATATAATGAAAATTAAAATACAAAATTTTATATTCGCAGCATACAAAAAATACTTCTTGAGTCTCATCAATAATAATATCTATTATTTTGAAAAAGCGCTTTTCATTCATTTTAATAACATTGATATAGTTTTGAATTTTATACTGAGTTCCCTTGTATGTAAGGAATTTACTTGAAACGATTTTGTGAATGTTCAAGTTCATATCACCTTGTTTTCTCTATGGAATGTTGATGCGATGTCTTTTGCAATTCTGTCGAGTTCGTGTGTACGCAATTTTTGAGATTTTAGTTTGTAGTACTCCACAATAAGTTGCACTACTTGTTTTTGCTGTCGCTGGTTGAGAACTGAGAAGTCTGTTCGAAGAGTGTTTGTCTAAAACATCCCTTCCCGCTAAGGACAACAACAAAATATCCTTTACTGGCTATATTATACACAAAATTATTAAAATCATTCATTATTTTGATATCATACATACAATTAAGTTTAAGTTAGATTCTTGAGAGCTCCTTGCTGAACTTGGTGTTAAGCAATTGTCCTCAACCCATTCTGCTGTGGTTATTTCACTGCAAACAGTGCTGCATTGTGTGTACTATACAAAACAGATAGATAATAGATAGATAAATACGCAGATAGATATATGGACAAACAGAGAATTGCTAATATTGCATTTTATCTCGGGTTTGATATTTTAGTAATGACGAAATTTGTTGATGATACTTACTTCTATCTTTTTCCACTTCAATAACTCGTCCTCAAACTCCAACTGCAACCCAAGTTCACTGTCTGGAAATATTTTTGAGATATGCTCCGATCTAAGCAAAAGTAAACTCCGTTTAGTGAGCCCACGGACTTGTTTCAAAAGAATAATGTGGTCAAGTTAAACGAAGCACTCAGACGACGAACGAATACACGAAATACGAATTTTTAGCTTGCTTGCCTGCTAAAAACGGCACAACACTGTTTGATAATGTGAAGTTGGCCACCACTTCAAAAACTTACACGTCCAAAAGTAAGGTTTTTTCGGTAGCCGCGTTTCCTATGACGGGATTATTCTGATTTAAATTTCTGGCTTCCACATCCTCAGCATTTTCAGACGAAAAAAGCAAATCAGAATTCATTTGAAAAAAAAATGCGTATCACAACTTTGCACAGAAAAAATTAGTCTTGCCGGTTCCACACTTGATCGATGTCGATGACTAAATGCATAAAGGAAAGATACAAAGATTCACCATGAAAATATTCTGGCTGGGCGAGTGGGTTAACGGTGAATGCAGCTGTCATATTCACAACTCAATGTAGTATCATCTGCAAATGGTTGTGGATTTGAATGTTATGTTATGCATTTTACATGTTGTACGTACTTTCTACAGCATATCGTATGTAGGTACATTTTGCATTTTGGTTGTAGATTTTACTTGGTTAATGTAGTATCTACTGAAAATGGTTGTAGATTTGAATGTATATGTTGTGCATTTTACAAGTTGTCCGTACTTTCTACAGCATTTCGTATGTACATTTGGCATTTTGGTTGTAGATTTGCCCAAGTCATACATGTACATTTAACAACAAAAATTGACAACGCGCTGTCAATTTTACAACAAGAAATTACGATCAATTTAAAAATTTTATTGCTGAAATGAAAGCAAACGCTGTAGAAATTACAATTAATTGTAAATATGAACGCATTTGCAGTTAAATGCACAAATATACAACTTATTGTAAATTTGATTGCCACATGTTGTAAAATTTACAGTGGATATTTTTTTGGGTGTGCTCGCACCTTAATTAACTTATACCATACTCGATAAAGGGTGTCTTTTGTAGACTTTTGCAACGGAGATCTGTCTCTGTTAAGCAAGTGTCGAATTTGAGTTGGTCAGATACGTTGAAACGTTCTTAACCTGCGTTGACTCCAATCTTCAACCAAATTCGAAATCCCACCTTATAGATATCGGCGCAGTGGCTAAGTGGTTCGTGTTCTGAACTTCTAAGCGAGGGTTCCCAGGTTCGATCGCTGAAAAAAATAATAAAATTCCATCTTAAGGCTTTTTTTCCACTGCGCCACATCTGGGGAAGATCTGACAAACATCCGGGAGTATAACTGTCAAGAAAGAGCTTCTCATTTGACCGGCATCAAATTGTACCACCCTTCCATTCGTCCCCAAGATGAAACTCACACAAAATAAATGGTTGTGAGGAACTACGTTTAGGGTCACTGCGGACCTGTTGCGCCAGAGTCCTTTTTGGGAACCAATATTTTAGTAGGTCGATCTGTTACTGAACTTGAGGCTTTAAGTGAGTGCTATAGCACTTATTCATAAATGAGAGTGCGTGCCCCAAAGCGTAAAGGTGCAAGCACCTCATGCCAAGAATGTTGTTCACAAAAGTATAGCTAAGAAGGATTCGCACCTTCTACCGGTGTTCGGGCGAAATTCCGCTATCCCAGTGTTATGAACCCCACATACATCCGGTTTTTACCACCAAATCTGGGACACAATATAACCCGGCCTGTCTTCATTCTACCCTCTTTCACCCGGCTTTGTTACGCCAGCAAAACCCATCACCATGCATGATCCCCCAGCAATGCATCAAAAGCACAACATCACAAAACATCCCTCCCATCTCCAGCACCTACCATCAGCCAAACAAAAAATGATGAACTACCCACTCCGAGTATGCCTCGTTACCCGTATCATTGCTAACTGCAGCAAACGTGTCACTCGTCCACTCTATACCACCACCATGAAAACGCAGCTCTAAAGAGCCTCCGCTGTCATCACAGTGCCACACAAGGGCACACGGCACAAACGCATCACGCAGCGAACGTCTTCCATAGTTAATGTCTCGTTTAAGGCTTAATTCGGCTGTTGTGGTGCTTCAGCGATGTGCGCTCGGATACGTGTGTATGGAAAGACGCCTGCGAGAAAAAAGCGCCCAAATCCGCCCCTCCCCCCTCAGTTACACTAAACGACGTGTCCTCGCCGCGTCGCCGCCACCACCACCATCATCATCATCATCATCACCTTCAGTATAGGCTAGTGCTTGTGATGATGCATTTTGCGGTCTGTCAGTTAGTAGAATGCGATTTGATGGCCGCCCCAAAAATGGCCCGAACTAGGAAAAGTCAGCCTGCCAGCGCGTCATGTCATTTTGGCGCGCCAGCCGCCGAGGTTAGCCCGCATCATCAGATGGAAGAGAGTGCTGTTGCTGTTTCTGTTGCGCCTTCTACTGACGGCAACGCAGGACAGTACGATTTATGCACTATAAATGTGCGGACGAATGCTCGCAACGTATCTCGAGGTGATGCGGATGAATTTTGACACTTTTGTGGCCGACTAGCGTCGGTTTTTGGATCCACGAATGCTCCGAGGTAACAGATGCACACATTCTCGGGTATGTGTGTGCCGCATGATGATGATGATGATGGGCCACTTTGATACCCGAATGATGGGTTGGTTTTGTGCTGTTTTTGGTTCCGGTTTTTTTTTTTTTTTGCGGTGAGCTCGCGCACATGATAAACATGGAATTTGAGATGCGATACCGGACAGAGCTCGGCTCTAAACACGACTCGCCGCTGTGTGCAATTTCTCTTATTCATCCATTCATTTGTCATAAATCACTCAGGAGTTGTGCGGTGGACCACCGTGGCCGGCGCGGCACCGGCCGGCAAACAATACCTTGATGATTGGTGGTGTACAGCTGGTTAAGTGGCAGACAAATCATCTGCTGTCATCGCATTGACGTTTTGTGAAATTTCACATCTTTTGTTTGGCCCGGTGAAGGGGATGCATACCTCCGTCTGATATGGCCAAAGGGATCAGATGGTCTTGGTCAATTGTGTCCTCAATGGTCACGATGTTGGATGGGAGTCACTTGGTTTGGTTTGGGTATGCAACAATGTTTGGATGGAGGTGCGCTTTAAATCGAAGGACGGTTACGGTATGTGCTGCATTAAGAGATGTATTTCGCATGGGCAACTAGGTCGTTAAGACCGCGGGTACGAGTGGGTTGCTCAATGCAAACAAGGGCGATTCGTCTGATCGATAGATATATTAAAAAAAAAAAAAAACTGTACGAACAAGAAGTATTGGTTAGTGGTGGGGGTTGAGGGTATATGGGTAATGAGCTTACGACATCTGACAGCGACTTTAGCGATGGTTGGGCTGTGATGGTTGGGCTGCGAAGTTCTGCCTGAATATACAAACTACTGACGGTCACAGCTTTTTTTCGAGGGCGGGTATTGTACCTGCGATTGGTGCTGCCCTAAGCTACCTTGGAGGTGGTAAGGATATTCCGTCTAAATTTCTCAACAACAGACATTCTCAGCTTTTTTTTCGCGGTCGGGTATTGTACCCTCGATTGGTCCTGCCTAAAGCTATACCTTCGGGGTGGTTGGGATACGATGTTCTGTCTAACTTTCTCAACAACAGACAGTCGCAGCCTTTTTTTTCGAGGGCGATTATTGCTGCCCCAAGCTACCCTCGGGACGGTAACGAAGTTCTGTCTGATTTATCCAACTACTGACGTCTATAACCTTCATTTGAGGGCGGTTATTGAACCAGCGATAAGTATTACTGGCAGAAAGGTTTCCGAAGATCTCAAAGTGGTTGCATTTTATACACATAAAATTGTCCACCACCCATTTCCCCACCAGCTCCAACACTAGTACACCGGCCAGCAAAGTGAAAACGCAAATCAAACCAAATGCAATCGGCAAAAACCCTCCACCACAGTCCGAAACGCTCCGGCAGCCCTCCGAGATCACTTAAAATCACTTTATTAGAATATACGCCTGATTACTTTCGAAATGCATATCCAATCAAAGTATGCACTCAAACATACCCAAACCATCGAAGGGATGGGCGTCCTCTGCTGTACCTATATGCCGAAGCAAGTATACTTAGATTTATTTCACCTTTCAGGTGTCAGAAACAATCGACAAACTCAAACTCGGCTAGCCGAAACAAAATGATTGGATATAAAATCAAAGGAACAACCAACAGGCAACAGCTCACAGCAAGGATTATAAAATTTGAAAATCCCATTCAAAAGCAGAGTGCTCCCGCATGCAGAATACAGAATACAGATGCGAGAATAGGTACTCTCTAGTCTTCATGCATCCAAGTGGAATCGCCGCAGACTGTTGCATATATTTTGACGAGTCGACGTTGCCGGGTGCGATACATGAATGAGCTTCATATATGCGAACAGAAGCAACAACATCTCGATACAAGTTTGATAGAAGCGCAAGGGCAATCATCGTCATCATTGGCATCATTATCGTCAAATTACGGTCCGCGTGGATCTGTGGATATCTATGGTGAACTTGAAAATTCAGTCTCTCCTTTTTTTTTTTTTTTTTTTGTTGCACGTCACCCTACCCCGGTTGCTCTTGAGCTTTTCTTTTATCCCCTGTGTAGTCGGCTTTTGTTCGGGTGGGACTAAACTCCTTTGTGGCTGCGCTGCGCAACAACGGGGATGAAACGGATGTGAAATTATCTGGCAAATCATTCGCATGAAATATTCATCGATTCAGATTTATTGTACCTGATGCTGGGCTCCATATCGTGTGGCTGTTTGTGCGGCTGTGTGCTCATCTGCATGCAGCCATCTGCACTTAGGAGAGGAGGTAGGACAGAGCAAACAGCACGTGAACTGTTTGTTTACACACTTGTGAGGATAAACGCCGCAAAGTTCAGTCTCGAAGTGAATGCTCAAATGATGAATGTCTCGAGTATTACTCAAGCCATCTGCACACATCGTCAATTGCCAATTTTCCAGTGGACAACGGAACTAATTCCGCAACACACCACGAGCCTCTGCCCTATACCCACCGCTCGCAGCAGGCGTGTAAAGCGTCTCACAGTCACAGCTCCATAGCACCAAACCGCAATCATAACCATCCACACAGAGAGAGAGAGAGCGAGATAGACAGAGAGATGTTGCTACTTCATCATGTGTGACTCATCTATATGTCTATTCAATACAGTGTGGCAGTGCTGTGCATAAATGCGCAAAACTTGTGAAAGGAAATCGCATTTTATTATGATTGATGGCTTCGAGATGCGACTGACATTAGCGCAGAACGAATTGGCACTCGCTTGACAAATGCAACGACAGAGTGGAAGATGACAGGCTACGGGTATGCAGCATTATATTCAAATTGTTGACTGTTTGTATTAGTTTCTTCAAGCCTACGGAAACGACCTTTTGGTGGGTCAATTGGGGATGAGAACTGTGGAATGCAGGGTGGCACACCCATTCATATGTTGACCCATTAGTCTGAAGAGACCTTTGACGTGCAAAATGTGGCGAAGCTGAGTCTTCTGTGAGGCCAATTCTGGCCTCAGGCCCTGCCTTTTCTTGGGTCCTCGTTTGCCCCTAATCGAAAAAGTGGTTCTCAGAACCTTGTACAGACCTCTTTTGTTTCATATAGAATACCGAACCTTACGATCTAGTTTTTCAACGTCCTAGGCAATGTCCAGCCCCAGTGTGACCGCTGCAGAATTATGAAAATTCGCAAGAAAAAGCGCCAATGAGAAAAAAAAGTTCGAAGGGCCTTTTCCAACTAAAAATGGGCCAAAATAGAAAAAAAATTGGTGCGACTGTATCCAACAGTCCCGAAATATGTGTATGTGTAAACACCGTGCGTGCGGTATGTGTGTGGCTTGAGACACGTCATTGAGAAAAGACGGAATTGTAATAACCTTGCATTGCATATTGTAGAGGTGCTGGTCTACGGCATTTTTGTTAGTTGTTGTCCAGCTGTGATTTCTGCGTACCTGGTAATTCACGAAAGATTTGGCACTGAATTTCCTCGAGATGTCCGTCACAGGGAAGAAATGTGAGATCGTCATTTATGAACAAACATGCTTTATTTCACATCAACAAAAAGCTGAAATTAATATGCCCCAGCTCATAAATGTATGCAATGATAAAATGTACCTATGCAATGATAAAACACAGTGACGCATTCCCTGTCCCCGGAAGTTAAATGTATGGAATTACTCCACCAGATTCCAAAAAATGTATGCAATGATAAAACACAGTGACGCATTTCCGTCCCCGCAAGTTAAATGTGTGGAATTACTCCACCAGATTCCAAAAACGCGCGCTTAGATGTTTACACATCAAACAAATTGTTCCAGGCTCTCCAAATTTGTGGAGCAAGGCAATTCAACATTAAAAGTGCCCGCATTATTAGATGGGCTCTGCGAAATAAGGCCCCAATGAAATAAAGCCACAAAAAATATATAAATAAGGCCTCAACAAATTATAAAGGAACCAACAACACCGATTTTTAATAGAATTTGGGGTGTTATTTCCTTTTTTGGGGCCTTATTTCCTACAGCCTTATTAGATGAAAGGAAGGTTTCTGAGCTTACACAGATATTTTCACAGTCACGACTGTGGAAGAAAAAGTTCGGAGAATCAAATTCAAAAGCGGGAGATTAAAAAAAAACATTATCTTGCTTGTAGCTTGTGGATCGGAAAAAATTGCCTTATGATGGAAGATCAAAAATGGAATTTATATATATTAGAAATAACACGGGCTCAAGAACTGGGCCTTGGGGTACGCCAGTGCAATTTCCACGGCAATCACTAAAGGTACCTCTAATTCAAACCATTTGTTTCCTATCTTTGAGATACGAAGCGAAACATTCAAGAATAGGACCTCTGAAACCAGCATTTACTAACTTAGACAAAAGAATAAAATGAACCATGATGAACCAAATGAAAGATTTAGTTACCTATATCAAATAAAAGGGACGCAGTTAAAAATTGTGGTTCAGACTGTTATATACATTGGTGCAAAAATTTAAGAGTGCATCTTCTGTCGACTGACATTCTCTTAAACCATACTGATTGGAGCTAAAGAACTAGTTCCCCTCAGGAAAATTTATAGCTCGTCTTTTTGTAACTCGTCTTCATTCTGACCGGAGAACATTTTGAAAACCGGTCTAACCGATTTTTAACCAAAAAGAAAACATTTTTTAACCGTAAGACCTTATATTAAATAGCCGTGTGACTGAAAGGGACAGTATCCAAAACGCAGAAAAACGTGACACGTATTTTAGTCGGCCATCTTGTTTACGTGGTAGGAATTGGTGCAGGGAAATAAGTCCCCAGGAACTAAGTCCACTGAGGGACTTAGTTCCCACCTAATGGGAAATAAAACCACTTTCGTGAAGTGGACTTAGTTCCCATGTAAGGTGGGAAATAAATTCCGAAACCTCTGAGTGGTTTTATTTCCCGAACAAAGTTAAGTTAAAGAGTCAAGTTGGTACTTTGCAGTTTTTATTAACTAAAGAGAAATTAAATTTTAACTTAGGCAGAGCAATGTATGTAAAAAATTTTAAAAACGAAATTCGGTTTGCAGGACTCTGAAAGTAATCAAATAAAAATCGACGCTCACCATGACCGGTTGTGCGAATTTTTTACTTTTATTTTCTCAAATTTTCGAAGGCTAAAAATGACAATTTATTTTCTCAAACAACTTTTTTTTTAGCTTTCGAAAATTTTGGAAAATAAAAGTAATAAATTCGCGCGAATTTTTTACTTTTATTTTCTCAAATTTTCGAAGGCTAAAAATGACAATTTATTTTCTCAAACAACTTTTTTGTTTTAGCCGTCGAAAATTTGAGAAAATAAAAGTAAAAAATTCGTGCGAATTTAGTCTCGTGGACTTATGTCCCTGCGCCAAAAATCTCCGCAATATTTCTTTGATTATTTTCAGAGTCTTGCTAACAAAGTGTATCCAATTCTAAATGTTGGAAGTTAATTCCCTCTTCTTATTTTTGAATGTGTACTAAGTTCCCATAAGAAAGTGAACTTAGTTCCCACCTTACATGGGAACTAAGTCCACTTCACGAAAGTGGTTTTACTTCCCACTAAGTGGGACCTAAGTCCCTCGGTGGACTTAGTTCCCGGGGACTTATTTCCCTGCACCGCAGGAATTATAGGAAATCTTTGCATGTGGATATTTTTATAGCGATGGTTAGTGAAATTCTGCGTTCCTATAAAACAAAATGGCTTCCGGAAGTGATGAATGACCAATTACTTATTTATTTCGTATAACTGACTGATGAAATGTTGGTTTAATTTACTGAAAATATTTACAACTCTCATTTCACATGGTTTACATCGAAAATAGAAATGTTTTCAAGGGATTGCACACATGTTGGGCATCGGAACTTGTGTTTATTTCCTCTTTACGTAACTATCATTATGGCTAGAACATCCGTCACTATTTGGGCGTATGATTTTTGATCTCATTCTTATACCTTTACTAGGATTGATTGCGGACAAACGGATCCCTCTGTCCCGTCTCGTGTAAAAATGCGCGTGTGTGATGGTGTAAATGGAATTTTACGACTAGTTTGGAAAAATATAGAAACTACTTGTAATAATATAATATCAGTTAATTTTTGCTTTCGACTGGACTTCTGGTCTAAAATTCTGATTTTAACTTTTGACCGGATTTTTTGACCGAATCTAAAAATAATAAAATCGGTCATTCGGTCTTTTTTCAGTGGCAACACTGGTCATGACGTTCTCCCTTGAAGCAATGCATACCAATTTATGCAACTTACGTGAAATCCTTATGACTTCACAACCGCGTCAGTATAATTTGTCACTCCGATTTTAAGAAAAAAAAAAAAAAAAAAAACAAAAACCTGGCACAACAATGACGACTTGTCGATGTCACATCAGCAACAGCACTGTCGCCTAATGGACAGAGTGCACTCGGGGGAAGGGGGCCAAATGATTCCCCAAAGTGTAGCGAATAAAACCAGCTGCAGCTACTTTTGCGGATCTTGTCAAACTGCACACCTCAATCCATCGATCATCGCACAGCCAAATGATCATCGAGCATCCACATCAACATCATGATCGTCATCGTCTTCATCATCAACATGAGCAGTCCGATGAAGAATGGATCGTTGTCAGTTGTATGCGGTGTGCGCGCACATTCGAGTGTCCTAAAGACAATTCCATGTTTGCATTTCGCAACCAATCATCCATTAAATACATCAAAGAGTTTTGAGCTCCATGAGTGGTGTTGGTGCATTCTCACCATAAGCGTATGAACGTGAATGGTGTTCCCCGACAGCTGTCACTTGGTCACATCGGTGACAGGAATTGATTTCAATTTCACATTTCAAAGCAGAAAAATTTTATAAGAAAGTGTTCGCCGTTCGCTCTTTCAATCTCTTGAGATGACAAGAATGATGCTTCTGCTGATGATGATGATGATGATGATGATGACGACGATGTATGGCCCCTCGTCGCACATTTAGCCACACAGTTGTTGTGTCCATCATTGGGGATTTATTTTTGGGGTGGACACATCATATATATACGGGTACACATGAAACTGTCAGTCTATTGTGTTCCTTTTGCTTCCTTAGCATCGTGTTTGGATGTGAAATGTCATTTGTTTGTGTTTGCCTGGCGTGCTTGACAGACTGGTTGGCTCGCTGTTGCTGCGCCCTGGCAAATATACCTCAAGCTATGTGACATCGGAATGTGATTAATTCTTGACGAAGTGCAGAGTTTGTTTTCGTTGCGAAAGGTATTTTTAAAGGTGTCATTGTGAGAACAGAAAACAGAGCTGGTAGAGGTGACAGTAACAGGTTTTGAAAGGCAAAGTACCTCATTACGAGAGACGGTAGGATGCATACCTTTGGCACAGGGTGAGTGATTTGGGAGAGATAAGTTGCACTGGAGGTGGGACTGAGTTAGTTTTGCAGTTACAATCGGCATAAAGCGGTCACCTGTCGAAAATGATAGGCAACAGAACCGCATATCTGTCGAACTTCGAAAAGTATCTGCATCCGTTTGGAGGAAGGGGTACTGAATTGAATAGGTTTGACATATTTATCGATCTTAGGATCCACGTGTCGTTTATCGTGGCAAATTTTGACATGCTGAGGTCATACTTGTCCTAAATGTGTCACAACTGTAGAATTTAGTTCGTCCAAAAATTCAATACAGGTGAGCTTCGCGGATAAGATCGATAAATATTATCTTAAACCTATTCAATTCAGGAATTGATGGCGTCTAAAGCCAGCTTCCTTCGATGGTACAAAATATTCATCCCGGTGCAGTCTTTGTGGCAGAGGCTGGTAACCATAGGCGGGACGAATCCCTCTCAGCAATGGTGGTGGTGGGTCCACGGCAAAATATCCGAAACTCTATTCCGATCTTTCGAGTGAAACCTATCCAAATGAACTCTATACCAGAGATTACCTAGGACGAAGTCTCAAAAGGTCAATTATCAGCCCGTCATGCAGCTTAAAGGATCTTTATTCATAGGAAGTAGACTCTGACTTGTCTTCTTAAAACAAAATTGTTGGCGCTGCCTGTCCGTTGGGACCCAGTCTTAGTTTCCTTACAACCATTCTTTTTGTGTGAGTTGTTCATTATTGGGACGAATGGAAGAGATCTACAATTTTTATGCCGATTCCAAATTGGTAACTGAGAGACCCCTCGCTTTGTACTCTAACACACTAATCACTAATACACTGGGCGTACACAACTTTCCGGATTGATGCCAAATTGTTAACAATAAACCAGTTGGGCATTATCAAATAGGTGGATGCACAGGCTTAGCGAGGACACAATAAGACAAGCCCTAAGAGCGCGCAAAATAGTCTCCTTCATGTGCACTTGACCTCACACAACATTGCGGAATATTGCCAGTTCATGGTTAAATATGTTGATTATACACAATAGTTCGACTTAATTACCCAGATAGGTTGGTGTGCCAGCTTAGCCAAGACACAGTCTGACTTAATTTAAATCCACTGCGATGCCAGAAGAAGGCCCAATCGATATAGATGTGTTCACACAGCTTTGTCAGTTCATGGATAAATATGTAGAGTACACACTGTAGTTCAACTTGATTTACCAGCTGGGTTAGTGTACCAGCTTAGCCAAGACACATGTGGGCCTAAGTTAGATCCATTGCGATGCAATAAGAAGGCCCAATCGATCTAGGTTTGTTCACACAGCTTTGTCAGTTCATGGAGGAATATCTTCAGTACACACTGTAATTTTGCTTGATTAACCGGTTAGGTTGGTGTACCAGCTTATCCAAGACACATGCTGACCTAAGCTAAATCCATTGCGATGTCAGAAGAAGGCCCAATGGATCTAGGTTTGTTCACACAGCTTTCTCAGTTCATGGATAAATATGTAGAGTACCTACACACTGTAGTTCGACTTGATTTATCAGCTGGGTTAGTGTACCAGCTTAGCCAAGACACATGTTGACCTGAGCTAAATCCATTGCGATGCCAGGAGAAGGCCCAATCGACTTAGATTTACTGCGAAACACCAAATAAACATCCATTTGTCCAGTTGCGCCCTCAAGTTTCGCTTTGAGTGCTTTTCTATATTTGCACGTGTCGTCTTCCACCGCCTATTATCATTCCAATTCGAGTTCGATAAATATAAATGTTCAATACGCGACCACTGCCCACCATAAATACGTCCAATCCATCTGCGGCTAATTACATCGCATAAGTCAAATTCTTCTTCTCCACATGTGTGTGGCAAATTGCCATCAGCCACTCATGGTGCACGCTAATTAAGCGCTTATTATGCCCCAGTATCAGGTGATTCCATACACACGCTAAGCACCAGCACCCGAATGATGAGTTTCTCTCCAAGGACGCATCTGCTTAATCAATACGCTCCTTGGTCTGGACTGGACTACACCCATTCCTTTTGGTAGTTGTTTTTCTCTGCGTTATGTACTCTCCTCTCCAATCAATTATTCGCTTCCAAGTACGCCCTGATTAGAAGACCATTCACGAGTCGAACGAATTATGCATTCGACTTAAGTTCTTGACACGAGAAATCCCTGTCCAGGGATCATAAGCATAACCGCCTGAGATTTCTTTCTCTGCTGTGGACAAATGTGGGAGAGTTTTTGTTTTTTGTTCTCTTTTTCTTTTTCTTTTTGTTTCCCATCAACACTGCAATCGATCAAAAGGATACTGATATAAATACACATGCACCGTGGCGACCGTCCTCGTCCAACGAACCATAACATGTGCAGAAGCAGGAATCTAATCAATTCCAATTAGGACATCTCACTGCGATGCTATGTATCCCGAATGAATTATTATTATTAATCATTTACTTATTATTAGTATTCCTCTCTCTCTCATCAGGCAGGAGCTGGAGCCAGGAGCTGGCCTCACCCTGCAACAGTATATCTGCCGCCGCCGGTCCACTGAATGCGGTGAGATGATGAGTGAGCGACCAGCCATCCATGACGTGGTGAAAACTTTCATAATTCATAATAATTCACCACCCACCTCCGGCCGCCTGGTGGTTGCATACATGTGTGCGTGTGTGCGAAATGCTCGTATTAATTAGTCAACATTAAGAAATCTGAGTGTGGACACTTCGTCTCGGGGGAGTTTTTCCTCCTTGTGTCGTTGTCGGCTAAACTCCACCGACCAGTGGTGACTCTGACTGATGAGGACCGACACCAGGGATGTGAGAATCTGATTGAAAATCCGTCCGCAACGTCCACCACCGATATCTGCAATTATAATCCCGCATTGATGACGCAAAAGCCATAAGATGAATGTTGGCAAGTTTCCCTAATTTGACGACGAACAGAGAGAAAGCGAACTTTTAATCCTGATCGCACCTCCCTCCTTCAGTTGATATTTACATGTCAAATAACTTTCAATCACTGTCGACAGGATTTCTTATTCTATACATATATATAGATAGAGGGGGAAGGAAATCCTTGTGCTGATGGTGTAGGTCACCACATTGGTGGACGCGGACGCCTTCAAGTCGATAAAGTTTTTATCCTCGCAAGCAGACAAAAAATGAGAAAAGTGCAGAGTTTTCCGTTTTTTTTTTATCCTTTTAATAATTTTTTTTTTTGTACCGTTCGTTCTTTGCTCAGCGTCTATCCTTGGACGCTCTTTGGTTGATGTTAATTAATTCTTGTCTTGTAGCGGTAAGAATGGATGCAAGGCGTAAGGATAAGGGCAAGGGAAACAGGAAAACTTGCTGAACCTGTCCACCCGGCAATATGTCAGCCAGAAAGACATCATTATTTCCAATTGTTTGTCGGTGTGCGTGTACGTGTGTGCGTCTGCATACTTTCGCTGACGGATAGAATAAGGAGCGAGTGACTGACCACCGTTTGACGGATTGGCCGGGCGGGGGAGTCGACAGCAGTTCATCGATCCGCAAAGTTTTGTTTGGTTTTCTTTTTTTATTCTTTCATTAAGCCCTACTCCTGCCTGACGGGAGACCTTTACCTTTCAGTCATATCATCGTACAGTCGGCGCGCGGTCAGGATGAGGGTAGGTTATTCTGTGTGTTTCTTAGATGAAAGACGTTGATTGACTTTCTTAATTGACTTTACTCGGTGTCAATCAAGCGGAGTGCCAGACATGTACAGTTTGAGTTTGGAAACGGAATGAATATAAGATATGAAAGGAGAGTGGCTGGGGTGTGGCGAAGATGGACGGAATTGTTACGTTTAGGAAGGGTGGTTTGGGCTGGTAGGTGTATGGTACGTGAGCATGACTTTCGGAATGGAATTAAAATCGAGGGTTGGTTTGCATGTGCAATGCTGATGCGGGAGGGGTGGCGTTCGATTTTCAATCGAATCTCATATTAGAGGATGGTCGTCCAAGATATCCATTCTATCTGGAGCCAAACGTGTTAAACACATGAAGATTCAAATTTTTTTGTGAAAAAAAAAACACGGTTTGCAAGGGTCTCATAAACAATCGGTCGGGAAGTAACCTCAAAGGAAACAACAGAACCTTACAAGATGCCAGATATTTCATTGAAATAAGCCTGCCTTGGGGATCTTAAAACTGTAGTTGGAGCATTAAGGTTTCATTTGTCAGCATCGCCCTGCCACCAACTTCACTAGTCCTGAGAAATACTCACCGTCCCAAGCTCGAGGTATGTTGGAGTATAGCTCACTTAAGGTTACATTTGTTTTGACGGGCTTTGAATAGGTTCATGCAACACCGAACCCTACGAGCTGTACAACGACTTTGCCGCTGTTTGTCGACGATTTCTTAAGCACTCAAACAAAACTACTGGCCCGCTGAACCACCAGAAAGCTGTTACAGCAGCTCTGTTGAGTATAACAACCTCACAAGATGGACAACGCTTTGGGGAATAGCTTCGAGGAAAAGCAACTTGGCTCCTTGAGCCTTTAAATGACCCCAACTTAGAGACTTCCTTGGCCTTTTGCGGAATTCAGTGTCTTTGATTGATCATATAGGATATTTGGAATCCTTTTATCTCATTCCGTGCATTAAATTCGTAGGTTACAAGCTGTGCTCGCGGCTTACTTTTTACAACCTCCTATTGAATGTCACCGACCTTTTCATGATTCTGCATACGTACGTCAGTGGCTTTAGGACCTCGCTAACTGAAGGGGCGTGTTGGTCGAGATTTTGGTTCACTGGTCAATAGCTTCAGCCTGCCTTTGTTGAGGTCTTGGTTCGCTATCATCTCAGACTCGGACTATAGCCAGTTAAAGAGTACCTTGGGGAATTGCCTTCCGTTGGGCAAGTTGCTTTTCCAAATGGCTCTACTGCGCTGATCCTTTAAATTGGTATCGCAGTTCTGTGGTAGAAGTGTGAAGTTCTATAGTCATCTCAAGCCCAGGCTATGCAGTTTTGTGGTTGGCGGTCTTCTGACTGTTGGCGCAACAGGTCCATAGGAACCCTAGGCCTGGCTTCCATACGTTTTGTGTGAGTTTTTTTTTTTTTTTTGGAACGAAGGGAACGGATCTACAATTTTATGCCGACTGAGAAGCTCTTTCAAGACAGTTATACTCTCGGATGTTTTTCTGACGTTCGTAAGTGGAAAAAAAAACCTAAGTTGGAATTTTGGGCTTTTGCGGGATTCGAACCTGTAAGTCAGTTGTCGGGCAATCTTCATTTATCGACAACACTTGTTCCGTGCCTAATGGTACTGACCGTTCGACATCTCTTCCAATCCATGACCTCAGTGAAGGAAAAAAAAAAAACCAAAAGAATGTGTATGGAAAATCCTTTACCCGCACACCACTTGAAACAATCGCACTCTCTGTGCCATAACTCATCGCATATCCATCATATCGATAATCTGCCGCTCACAGGTAGATCAAGCACCGCCGCGGCCGCCGCGCCTTAGGCCAGACGAGTCCACCATGCCGCATCGTTCACATTTCCCTTTTGAACTCTCTGCTGATTCCACTCCAAGTTGAGGTCTCTCAAAGACGTGCGCGCTCTCTCGAGTCTCAATCCGAAATCTCTTCGACTTCGACTTCGACCCACCAGTCAGTCAGAAGACTGGTGTTCATTTGATTGATGGCAACCACACAATCAGTCAAACCATTCACACGACCTACGGCACTTTCCTCTCAATTTGGCCACGATAATTCAACTTTTATGAGACGTAATTCTGTCAGATTGATTGCTCAATCAGCAGCGTTAAGATCGCACGGCTCCGGATAGCACGACCCCTGTGGTGGCTGGTGGCATCCATCCACCATCACACGGTGATTTTGCAGCGGCAGCAGCGCGTGATTTCTCTGTGCACCGGCACCGCAGCGCACTGATGCCGATGATTATGATGCGGCCGTTGTGAGTGAGCCTTTCAGTTATGTATGGTAGTTTTCCCTGTGCGATAATCCACCCACATGTGTGTGTATATTATATGCAATGCCCTACGAGGACTGAGGACATACAGTCAGTCGTGTCGTGTCGTGCGGTATTGTTGCAATTGTCGGCTGGCAGAGGTTTTGTAAGGCTCTCAGCCTATTATCTCAAGATCGTAAATTCATTTACGGTATAACAACGTATAACAACGACATGTGCGTGTGTCTGGGTGTGTGTGTGGGCTGACGATGACTCAATAAATCATCCAATTGTTCAACACTTAACTATCTAAACTAAGTAATAATTGCACCTGTGAGAGGAGGATGTGTGCCATTGTGCATCCTGTTGTATAAACATCTTGTGGGCCTCCTCCTCAGCAATTGCCAATTGTATGACATTATTATTAGGGGGGTGGGGGGGCGATTATTACTCTTTATTATTACCGCTATTATTACTCATAATTTGCATTGTTATCCGGCCCAGGATGTCTGAGACCTGAGACGACGACGACGATGATGAGAACGATGATGAGGAAGGGGTGCTGCATCAGGCGAAAGGCTTAACATAATTTGTGTTGATGTTCGGAGAATGTCCAGTTGGGTTTTGCAGCAGCACTAGTCCAACAATGCATACAGCATATGCAGGCGCATCAGGCATTTGTCCTGAGGTGACCAAAGTCGTCTGTCAGTATGCGGAGTAGGTTTAAGTTTAAGTGCCGCCTCACACTGTGCACGTGTATTTCATGGTTTTCTTACGGCGTTAAGTTTGTCCGAGCCAACGAGAAGTGGCATTTGCAAGATGGCACTCAAATTGGTGAGTTCTCTTCAAATGAATTTATATTTAATGATTATTTATGGAGCTGCCAGTTGGATATGGGAGTCCTCAGTCCTATGGCTTAACTTCATTCTTTATGGATCAATCTTATAGTGGGCAAAAGTGAGTTGGGCCTGCACCAAGGCCTTCGTAAGGGAGTTGTCACCTATGTACGCAATACGGGAGTTAATTCTGTGTCTTAATTCTACCATGACGAAAGAGATGCTCACCAGATGGAAGCTATCGAGGTACGTCTTCTCATGGGGCTATATATACGACAGGGTTTTGTCTTTTGGTCGTTTGTTTAGAAATATTTTAGGCAGTGGATACCTTTTAGAGGGACATGTTGGACCTGAGCACATTTTGGCGTTATCAGCTTAAAGTTGACTTGTCTCACGTTGTGACAGGGAGAAAGCTAACGAATTGGATCAGAGGCTGTAGAAAAAGAAAAGCCCTTTCCTATGAGGCTTCGCAGTTAAATGAGACTAAGCTCGACAAAGTTTTAAAAAGCTATTCCCTATTATATAAACCAAAGTTGCATCCGTAAGAACGCTCAAAACTCAAGAATTGATCGTCCGATTTGAGTTATTTTTTCTTCGTTGTGTCTGTCTACGCCTAGGGAAGGTTTATACGGCAAGGAAATTGGAAAATTCGTAAATTTTCCATACATTTTGCACGAGGATTTTTTTTTTATAATTTTAATCGCTATACACAGTGAGATCGTATTTGTCAAAAATTCTACATGAATTTAATTATTTAGTAGATTTTCTTTAGGGAAACAACTTTTTTTTTGTAGCACAGGCAAAGCCGGGAACAGCTAGTATAATCACAAATAATTGTGCCAATAGATTAATTAACAAAACCAATGGCATGGATATTAAGCCAAAGAATTCTTCCCAACAATAGCCTCTCCACTCGTATGAGCCTGTTGAAATCTCACAACTTACAGGAAAAAGAGAGGAATAGGCGAAGAACACCGAGATAATTGACAAATAAACACCTCGTAGCAACAACAACTCACAGAAGTTGGTCTTCCCCTCCGTTCTAATCACCAGTCGTCGGGCTTGTACTCGTCGCTCAGTTGGCGCAAGTGCTAGTCACTTGGTCAATTAGAGAAAAATCGAAATGCAAGTTCATTTCCTGACAGATGAAAAACAGAAATGTCTTCGCAAGTGGAATCATATACGGAGAACTGACTGTCAGAATTCAAAACTATTCAAACAATCACTTCAAAGGAGTCTGATGATGAATTAGTGGTTAGTTCGAAATAGCTATCATTCCTACCAAAAGTGACTGTGCCAATTCACAAAGATTTACAGAATATTATCGTACAAAGTGGCATCCTCATTGTATTTTTGTATTAATAGGCTTGCCCCCTTTTTGTCGTACCGATTACGTGGGCATTTTAAAACCGATTTTTAAAAGTTAACCATGAAATTAAAGGTGAAATTCCGTAGATGAATTTCCGCCCGTATTGTTTTATCACAAACCAAAGAAGTAAACAAAAGATATAGCTGTTGACTTACATTCCTACAGGGTAAAATGAAACAACCGAAAGACTGCGGTACGCACCGGTCCGACTAATCTAGGCCTTATGAGCTGATAGTTCACTAAATGTATGTATTTGTTGCCCGATGTCCTTACGCGTTTTGCATAGTAAATCAATCGACGCGTTAAGATTCGCTCACTTTTTCGTAGGCTTTACGATACTCTTAGCAGGCGAACCAAACTTCTGTCGACTTGGAAATTAAGACTGTAGTAGAACAGCTAAAATAGGTACGAACCTGTTTAAGCAGCTGACTCGAAAGTTGGTAGAGAATAATACCAAAAAAAAAACAATCACCCTTCATAACGCGTGCTAAATATACCGATTCTAAGGCAGACACATTCTATTTAGATACACGATCTCTGATACCAATTCAATCCATTTCGGAGTACCTCTAGGTTGTCATCTAGGTCCATTAGTATTTGTTTTATTTTTATGCCTCATTTAAACGGCTCAATGGAGAAGCTGTTTCATAAGAACTATACCATCAGTGGTGAAGTAGTGACATCAATCTTAAATCATGATTTGTGACTATTCGACAGTTCAATCTGAGGCGTATAGTCTTCAGACATAAGTTCTACTCACCTATACCGTGACTGTCTTTCACCACAAAAAAAACTTTAACAGTTTCCCTGCTGGAACAAAACAAATCAATTGGTAAATTGAAGCGCGGCTTCAGCTTTGTAAAAAAATACTAGGTCCGGTAATTCCAGATTGTGGGAAAAGCGATAAAAATTGGCAAAACATTGGCCCTTAGGGGAATACATAGTTAGCTTTTTGACCAAGTCAGCGTCGCTGTATATCCCGTATAGTTCGTGGTTGAATCTTCTTCTCCGTATACCTACTGCTGGTTAAAAAAGCAGCACAGACTATCTTATCGATGGGACTACCAGCAATGGAAATAACCATCTGTGTGGACAGTCAAGCAGCACTTAAAGCTATCGGCTCCAATCTTATCAATGCGAAATGTGTCACAGATTGCCTCGTGGCGCTCAGGGCTATACGTCATCACTCAATTCTACTCTGCTGGGTTCCGGGACACGTTGGGGTGGAAGGGAACGAAAAGGCGGACGAATTGGCCAGATACGGCTCTGATATGGACCCCCAACTTGCGGACGGAGAGGTGCTACCGCCTTTCAACACTGCTAAGACTTTTATTGAAGATGTCACCACACAACTGGCTAAGGAACAATGGAGCAACACCACCGGTTGCGTCATAACCCGAAGTCTGTGGCCTGTGGTTGACACCAAAAGATCAAAGCTCCTAATCTCCCTTAATAGAAGCCAAATCCGGATGCTCGTCGGGGTTTTAACCGGACACTGTATCATAGGAAACATGGCTTAAAGGCTGGGACTTTTTGCAAATGACTTCTGTAGAAGCTGTAGAGACGAGGAGGAAATAGAGTCCGTGGAACACCTTCTATGCCACTGCCCAGCTTTACAAGAACGCCGCTCATCCTGTATGGGAACTAGGTTCTTCGAAAGTTTGGACGACTTGGCAAGGGTACCTCTATCAGACATAGAACTATTCCTCAACAGAACGAAGTGGTTTTGTTAGCCACATGTCCTTACATGTACAAACAGGGTACTCACAATGGGCCTTCATGGCTTCTGGGTGAAATTTGCATCGGTTGCAAAACTGTCCTCCCAACCTAACCTAACCTATACCTACTCTATCGTCACAAACTGGACCGAGTATCACTCGAAGAATTTTTCTCTCAAAGCATCCCAGAAGGTTTTCATTCCCCTTTGACAGGCTCTATGCTTCTGAACCATACAGCAGGACCGGGATGATTAAGGCCATATATAAAGTGGGCTTAACTTATTTAATGCATTTTTAGCCCGAAGAAACAGCGACTGGCAAGAGTGATTCTTCGCTTGATCTCTGCGCCGATGTCATTTTGCGAAGTGACAGTGGAAAACAGGTAGACAAAGTCTTTAACTGCTTCAAAGTTGTATCTGTCCATCGTGAGGTTTTGTCCGAGTCGCCGATGTTGAGAGTACTTTCTCGTTGACATCAGCATATACTTCGTTTTGTCCTCATTAACAGCCAGACCCATTTTCGCCGCCTCCGTTTCGATGCTTGCAAATGCGCCAGTGACAAATAGCCGCGTTCTCTCAATAATGTCAATATCATCAGCGTAGGCAAGTAGTTAAATGGACTTTTGAAAAATTGTACCTCTGGTGTTGCCTTGTGCGTTTCTTACAATTGCTCGAAGAAGGATGTTAAAGAAAGTGCATGAAAGTGCGTCGGCTTATTTCAAACTTTGAATCCTGAATAGCTGGAGATAAGAACCGTCGAGGGGCAACAACGAAACATAAGAATTGAGCAACAAGTTCAACAAGTCATAGAAAGCTAAGCAAGCTAATCATTGGACTTTCCCACCGAAGACTGCCTGTACCTTACGGAATCGACGAACTACACCAAGGTGATGGTACTGGGGGCTGTCAGGGTTTTTTTTGGGTTGAGACCGCAGGCCACCTCAATCTTCATTTGTACGATCCTACCAGACGACATCGCACGGAGGGTGTACAGAACCACACTTTTCCCTGGATTCTACAACAACACTAGAAGCGACGAGAAAGCTTACATCCAACTCTTAAAGGGAGTATAAGACCGCGAGGTAAAACTTTGTCTAAAATAAAGAAAAGTAAAAGTAGGAAGAGGAGCAGACTTTAGCAAACCTCGGTAGTAGGTAGGTAGGGACTGGGAACCTATCCTTGACCAAGTCATATATATAAGTCTCTGTAAGCATCGAGTTTACAGTGCGACCCTGGTTTCTGGATTTCTGCTAGAGGTCTACACTCAACGCGCAAGGGTTAGTTTCTTGAAAAACATGCGTTAACACAAACAGTTGATAGAAGTTAAGCGAACTTACAAAAGACTCCTTTGATTTTCTCGAGGCCACTGATAAATCCCATTCCCAATCCAGTTACGGACTTACCTGCAAAGAAAAAGAGACAAAAATTATATCAACCAAACTTGTACATGTATGATACCTTAAAGGGATTTTATAAAGGATTATAACTACACAAAACGTCTGTCTGCGTCAATGGCATTTAAATGTTTACCCCATTGTCGAGTCAAGTGCTTATATCCGGAGAGAAACTTTCCCTATCCCCGTACAAACTAATCGATCAACATCTGATCGATTTCAGTTACAAATCAAACCAGAAAATAAGTCAAGTTGCCATCCAAACCGTCCAAGCGGCGAATATAAAAATTTTCAAACCAATACCACAAGATGACGTGCGTA
This sequence comes from Cheilosia urbana, assembly GCA_946477585.1. Classification (NCBI taxonomy): domain Eukaryota; kingdom Metazoa; phylum Arthropoda; class Insecta; order Diptera; family Syrphidae; genus Cheilosia; species Cheilosia urbana. The sequence goes on along the minus strand of OX297856.1, from coordinate 71,270,187 downwards.
TTCCTAATCCAATCATTCATTGATCATGCCACACACTCCAGAAGAACAGCACGATCTGCGACTACTCCGCATACAAAGCGTCAGAGCGGCAACAATACGAAACGTCGCACTTCAGTGTGAACATAATCTTTTAGATTTTTTTTTTTTTTTTTTTTTCGAAAAGTCATCCTAAATCCGAAGAAATCATTTCTTCAATCAATCAATCCATCTCTTGAAATGATTTTTGATTTCACTCAGAAAAATCATTGACAGATCAATCGATCACACTCGAGGCCATGTGAGATTGGTCCAGCGCGTCGCCCCTTTGGCAAGCTTGAGAGCGCGCCTAAGTAAATATCAACCGCAGACAAGTGGTCTGCGGATAGCCAAAGCGGCCAGAGATCGAACGCGTTATGTTTTTTCGTCTGTCAATCAATCAAATGTCCAATGGAATCAATGCTCTGGCTGGATCGGTGCGGTCGAAAGTGTCTCTTGATATCGATGCAGGGCTGGGATCAGAGGAGATGGGCGCACGCCGCTGCACTACACACAACACCAGGCGCAGGCACACCGTGTTGCTGATGTTGATTTTCTGACACTCTTCAGCGATGAAGTGGATATTCTTTGAGACGCGTCTCGTTCAACGACTTCGAGAAGAGTGCGTGTTTTCCTTTTGGGAAGCGATTGATCCAATTTTGTTGATTAATCGCGCTTGGGTGATTAGAGTGCATTAGGCGATGGATGGTGCATTTCCCAGTAACGAGTTCTGGGAATGGAAGAGTGGAAAGGTGCAGCTTTTATAGGGTTTTCTAGCACAGAAAGGCAGATGTAGCTTTCGACTATAGCACAAGGGGTACACCTTCGGTGTAAAGCGTAGGAATATTTAAACGACATGTATCTTCATGATAAACTTGTTCAGGACAATACCACAACTACTTTTGCAACAAGTACTTGTTGTGTTGCACAAGTGCTTGTTGCACAAGTGAATTTTTACAAGTGTTGCTGAATATTGTTACCTACAACAAGCTACAAGTCATTTGCTGAGCTTATCATAACTTGTTGTCAGATGCAACAAGTAAACTGGTCGACTATGGTAGATGGAAGAGGCTTGTTGTTAGACGCAACAACTACCTTCTGCTGGGTCGGTGGATATAAGGCACGGGGACGTCGCTATTAATAGAGTTATTGTAAAAGAAAATCGAGTTGTAAAGAGGTGCGCATTCAAACAGAGTCTGAGAAGAGCCGATGAATGAGGAAAGTCCGCAGCGTCCATGAGTTCCTCAAAGCTGCGCAAGGTAATGAGCTTGAAGGCTGCTTTAAAGCTCTCTCAGGGCAGGTTATCAGTTTGTTAGAACTTAATCAGACGTTTGCAAAATAAAATTAATGTATTCCTGCGTATCGAACCCTAGAGCCTGTGCTCAGCAGTCCACCTCACTAACCACTGAGCCGCGGTGTTGATAGGGAGGACAAATCAGGGGAACGTTCCTAAATATACATATATAATGTTTTCGAATTTGGACACATGAACTTGGTGGAAAAGTGATCTACCATTCCCGTCAGTAGGTTCTCACGAAGGCGCCAAACGACGAATTTTAACATAGAGCCGTCTATGGTGTCGTACGGGTTTCAGAAGTCTTGGGACCACTGGTTTATAAAACCATACGATGGCTTAACGGACATAAGAACTAATTAAATATTTAAAAATAAATAAATATTCGGCGCAACCGGTTCTAGGCCTAGCTTCTCACAACCTTTCGTTTTGTGTGAGCTCATTTTTGCAACGAATAGAAGGGATCTACAATTTTATGCCGATTCCAAACGGCTAATTAAGAAGCCCTTTCAAGACAGTTATAGAAGTTGGAATTTCGGTTTTTACGGAATTAGAACCTGGGACCTTTCGCTTAGTAGTCTAACACACTAACTGTCGTTTTAAATACTTAGGTAGCAAAGAGGTTGTATATACCCTAATGCGATCTTTTGTTGTTGGATGAAGAGAAAGGGACCTAGATGACTACCTTGTGGAATAACAGATGGGGCTTTCTAAGACAGATGTGAAAAGGCTATCCGTTTGAGCAATATGGGTTTGAAACCGATTATTAGTTCGTCCGATTTTTAGTCCTCTTTTGGGTAGCAAAATGTGATATGAAAGAGGACTTCTATGAATAAGAAAATTTGCTTTGCGAAAAAGAGACAACTGAGTTAGAAAGGTTAATGGAGTCAGAACTGAAGATGAATTGACAGGCCTTTCCATTTAGTCTCTTTGGGGGCTCAACCGAGAACCTGCGGTGCAATAGGTCAAGGTAGTGTGACACTCACCCTCAAAGGTAATGTGAGCTGGAACAATTTTCCGATGGCCTGAGATAAATTTAAAAACAAAATCACCACATCATTGAGCAGGCTGATTTATTCAGCAAACATAGGCGGCTCTGTTTGCTGTGCCTTGAGTGGCAGTAAAAAAAATCAACTGATAGAATACGGGCCCAAACCATAAGACCACAGGCAGGATAAGAGGTTTACAAGCCAAGCACGGGGAAAAGCCCGAATTTTGCATTACTTGAAGTAAGAAGTCTAAGGATACGTCAACAGCAACTATACAGACTTATAGCGATCAAAAATTAACAACAGGGTCTGTCTAAAAATGGACCTGTCGACGATTGGCCCATATACAAAGTCATGCGAAGTCATAACTTTAGATAACACCCCGTCGCCCTTTTTGACAGATAAAGCCTTTGCTGGTTTGCTTCCTTTGAATACATTGTAAATACTCATTCATAGCGAGAGCTCGCGTCCTCAAATTTTACTGCACACGAATTTCTATTGGTTCTTATCCAAATAGTTCATTTAATGAACTAAACTACTTACAGACATTTTGAAGAAATCTACAAGAGCTCAGCGCGTGTATTTCCGTGGCAAAGGCAAACTCGTACGTACATATCTCATTTGCGAACGCTGATCTCTTCAAAATTCTTAATCTGCACTCTGATCCCATTTCACACACTGATTTAACGAATACCTAGAAACGCACTCCAATCAATATCCCCTCACTCAATGAAAAATGTTCACAAGATAGAGAGCATAAATATCAATCTCATTACGAGTTTGATTGACACTCGTTCGGTTGTTGTCATATTTGAAGAGGCACGGAACGCAAATCGACTCAACTCGCTGCCGCTTGGCTGGCTTTGTTGATGCTCGAACCTGCCTGTCAAAACATCAATTGTGCAGCGCTGTGTTGGTGTGTGTGTATGCAGCTGCTTCATTCTGTACTCGACGTGTATGCTATATTTGATCTCGTCAACTCTGGAGTGGGTACTTATCATCTGATGATCAGATCTGTTGTTGATCTTATCATGGTGAACCCTTCTGCGAGATATACGCGCACGGCGCAATGTCAACAACGCAGCAAAGATAGCGATCGAGCCTTTGTGCGTTCATATACGTGATACGAAGCTCAGGTAGGGCGAACAGGATCAACACACACAAACTGCGCTGCGAGAACAATGTCCGAACAATTTGGGATTGATTGAGATTTCAATGGGCAGTTGAAGTGGTATAGCTGTCAGTTGTGTGTCATGAATGCGGCGTCGATCTGCGTGTGTTTGTTTTTTTGTAGTTAAGCAGGAGAGAGATTTCGCAAAAATCTTTGCAGATGTGATTATCGTCGGATGAGCACAAGGCGCCTCCTGGGAAGAGTTTTCAATTCGATGGGATCATCACAACAGTCGCTGATCCTTGGAATGATGGATGACGGATGACGGAAGATAGGATTGCTTTGACAACGGGCAGATGGTTGGGGATCAACGCAGATCAATAAATTGAAGCAAGTGTGCGATTACGGGTATTGAGATGGAGTCTCATATGAGGCAGTCATAGTTCACTTCATCTTCTTCAAAGGAAGAGATTCATTTGACATCCGATGAGGAATTTTTTGTAAAAGTAATTTGTTGGGAACTGAGGTGTTCAAGTTAGGCGGCTTGGTAGATCTCCTGATCTGTTGTGGCATCCAGCGAGTTGGCTTAAGCTAGGTCAAAAATTAAAAATGGAATGCAATCCAGGCAAACGCTTAAAATGGCGACAGATCTAATTAAGGTATAGTTTTAAATTTAATTTTCCCCACTTAATAACCTGTTGGCTTAAGTCGACTTAAGTTACTTTTCAAAATAGAAAATTCAAAGAAACTTAGTCAAACGCTTCAAATGGGCCACAGATCTAATTATGATAAAGACTTTCAATTTCATCTCCTGCACGTAATCGCCTGTTAGCTTAAGTTGACTTAAGTTAGTTTTCAAAATTGAAAATTCAAAGAAACTTAGTCAAACACTTGAAATGAGCCACAGATCTAATTATAATAAAGACTTTTAATTTTATCTTCTGTACGTAATCGCCTGTTGGCTTAAGTCGGCTTAGGTTACTTTTCAAAGTAGAAAATTCAAAGAAACTTAGTCAAACGCCTGAAATGGGCCACATATCTAACTATAATAAAGACTTTTAATTTTATCTCCTACAAATAATTGTCTGTTAGCTTAAGTTGGCTTAAATTACTTTTCAAAGTAGAAAATTCAAAGAAACTTAGTCAAACGCTTGAAATGGACCACAGATCTAATCTACTATGATAAATACTTTCAATTTCATCTTCTGCACGTAATCGCCTGTTGGCTTAAGTCGGCTTAAACTAGTTTTCAAAAAAGAAAATTCAAAGAAACTTAGTCAAACGCTTGAAATGGGCCACATATCTAATTATAATAAAGACTTTTAATTTTATCTTCTGTACGTAATCGCCTGTTGGCTTAAGTCGGCTTAGGTTACTTTTCAAAGTAGAAAATTCAAAGAAACTTAGTAAAATGCTTGAAATGGGCCAGAGATCTAATTATGATAAAGACTTTCAATTTCATCTTCTGTACGTAATCGCCTGTAGGCTTATGTCGGCTTAAGTTAAAAATTCAAAGAAACTTAGTAAAATGCTTGAAATGGGCCAGAGATCGAATTATAATAAAGACTTTCAATTTTATCTGTTGCACGTAATCGCCTGTTGGCTTAAGTTGGCTTACTACCAAGCGATCTTATTACCATTTTCGCTGTTCTCCTGTTAAGACATAGCTTCTTCCTAGCTGCAATATGATTACAAAACTCAGTGAAACAAAAATCACGGTCTTAATGGTCTCAGTGAAACGAAAATCACGGTCTTAATGGTCTCACCCATCAACTGCAAGTAGTGAGACTCAAGCTGTCAAAAATTGACGGATGTAGGTACATGTAAATGTAGTCAAATTGTTGATGTAACTGATATGTGTGTAGATGTGGATGAACAGTATCTAACAGTGGCAGTAGTTATAACTGTCTTGATAGATAATCAACTTTGTCTATATTACAAAGTTGTTTAAACTGTCTCTCTGTCTCACCCAATGCCCTCATTTGATCCAGTTGGCATCACGTACAAAATCCTGTTTACTTCTTTATTATTCCATCATAGACTACTCACTACTTACACGCACAGTTGTACACCCACCATTTGTTATCCCAGTCTTTGCTGTGTATGCTTTTCTGACGAAGATTGACTGACATTTCAAGGACCTGACATTGACAAGTTCATTGTGGCCATGTTTTGTGGATGTGCGTGTATACAGGACTTCCTCTCTCGCATAACCAGCTAACATTATACCACGCCAACAAAAACACACACAACACATCATATTTATATTAATCGCTGATGACATACTCGTATACAAAAAGGACATAAGAGGCAGAGAGAAAAAAAAAATAACCAAACAGAGGACAAACCGAAATGAAAACGTCCATATAACCTCAAATATCCAACAACTGACATTGCATTTGACTGTGACTGACATCACTCTTTGGAATCGATTATCCTGTCAACTTTCGCCCCATTACCCCTTTCTGCGTATATTTATACATCTACATCCTTCAGCTCACACTTCACCTCCTTATTTTCACTTCTTCCGTGAGGATGTGTGATTTTTTTCATTTGACGGCAGACGAAAGCGTAATTGAATTTGTCCGCTGTCAGGATAATGACCAGAAAAATGGTCACCATGTACAATAATTTGGACGAAAAATCACTGTCCTGTGAGCAGATCATTAAAGGGGCAGCCCTTCCAATAGGGAAATATTATAATTTAGACATGAAAATGTCATGTACAATGTACCAGTACCAATACCAGTTACCTGTGTGCGGTTGGTTTTTGTTGCGGTGTCAGCGACAAGGACTCCACTAAAAGGATCCTCGTATTCATGCGAATGATTGACAGTCCGATTGTGAACGCATGAAGGTGAATGCCGGCGGTGGAAGATGGCTCTTATGTCAATGAATCGCATATTAAGGGCATATATCAAGGGAGCGAGTACAAGTGGAATTATCCTCCACCTCACGTCCCCGTGAGGTGGTTGTTGAATGTGAGTTTCTTTTTTCCCTCCGTTGGCTGTCTTCTGGATGTTGTCTTCTTCATCGTTGTCGTCTTGCACTCGCACTCTGCGCTTAGCTGTGATTTTGAAGGAGGCCGACATCACGTTTTCCTTTTGACAAAACCAGAGATGATTCTTCCATGTATAGCCCGTCGCATGTTCATCAACATTATGAATGGGGGCGGGGTGTCCTTCTAAATATTCCGTATGTGTATGTGGTTTATTTTTCGGGTGCTCTACTCTCAATTATGCCACGGGACAAAGGATGCTCTCTGATGTTTGCGACACACGATGATGATGGCGCACCTTGTCCCAAACAGCCGAAAAACACCTCAAGGAGCCGAACTGGGTTCTGGGTTGCTCGTTGCCCGTCAGCGCAACTGATTGTTATACAGGAACTGACGCGAGTGGGGAAAGTACGATGCTGGCTTTGTGTTGATTTGGTTCTCATTTTATTTTCGTTTACGTATGCGATGCGTGTAGCTGTGCGTAGAAGGTCCTTGTATAGCAAGAGTAAACGTCAACTTTTGATGACATTGTCAACTCAGTTGTCATATACACATCAGCGGCAGACTGCGAGAGATGAGACATGCGACTGAGCCATTGTGTCTGGTAGGTGGGTGGGTGTGGGTGTGTGTGGGTGGGTGTGTGTGTGCTTGAGGGTGGCTAATGTGCGTGGGGGTGATGGGTTCAAGGAATCAGGTCAGGATTCATATATCTTTCATTAGTTGCTAAGGAGATATATACAAATTTGGGAGGGGAATGCCGCCTCGCAACCACTTAGGTATTCAATCAGGGGGACTTCACTCTGGGGGTCTCATGTTGGATTTGGTATAGAGCCATTCAGGCAGTTTTTCTTACGTCCTTGGAAATATTTCTTCAAGTGCTTCACTTTGAGGGTCTCATGTTGGACTTGACAGAGCCATTTAGACACAGTCTTTCTTAAGTCCTTGGAAATATTTTTTCAAACGCGAGAAATAAGTATATGACGATGTCAAGGCGTATGGTTCAAGATCCTTGCTCTCTGGACTGTGTGAAATACTGTCGTTTGTGGAGAAGTCCCTCCGCTACAAGTCCATTCCAGTATATGTCGCCCCCCTCACAACCTCAGAAGACCCACCTTACTTAGCAGGACTTTAAAATCTGCACCTTAGTCACCCTCTCAGTCTTAACAGCTGAGGCTTAGTGAAAAATCCTCTCCAAAGGAGTCACTTAAAACTAATAGATGTAGCCCGTTAATCCCTGGATCAATCCCCTCGTAAACGACCTCCTTCGACCCAATAAACGATGGGCCCCCAACTTCCTTTATGTCACTGTAGCCGAGTATAAATGCCACGTGAATGATTCTCACTCTCAGGATGGCACTCCTCCTTGGGGCTGTATATGGGCGCAAAAGGATGTCAAGCATTTGTGTCCCTCTACCAATCCGGTCCGCATATCATTACATGAACTCCACATGAAGAGAGTAAGCAGTTTCATTATTATAATCGGGCAAATGTCTGTCAGTTTATTTGTTGTCCCGGCCCGACATGGGTGACATGGATGTCGCGTGTTTTCTTCTTCTGCTTGTTAGTGTTTTTTTTTTTTTTTTTTTAATAAAACGTATGTGCGTCTTCTAACAGTTTATTGTGCGGATTGCTTTCATATATGCGGGACGTAATGTATACGCATTCCTCTTGATCCTTTCTATGCGACAGCAAGCCTTTGGCATCGTTCGGTCTTCACACAAACACGCATATATGTGTCCAATCGACCTATAAAACAAAGGGTGTTGTGTGTTGTGTGTTGGATGGCAAAATGATGCCAAGAAATGTATGCTATGCATGGTGCTGTCAGTTAATGTTTATCGATGTCGTATTGCCTTGTATTTGTGACACTTAAGTGGACATTATCCGTTTGGGGGCTTGCAAGTTATTAAATGTTTCACATCAACATATACAGTGGGAGAGAAACGGGGGGGGCCGACTTTTAATTAAAACACTTGCGAGGAATTTATGGAAAGTAGCCATCACTCGAAATGCGAAAGAAGTGTCGAAAAATTGTCCCATCTTCTCGTACTAATAGCTGCCGACAGACGGCCTCAATTAGTGAACGAAATTGAAGAACTTCGTTACCACCAGACGATAAGTCTCCCCAGACATGCGATGGCGATGCATGTGTGTCCAATCAAGTGGAACACATCGCGATGACAGACAGACGGACTAAACTGGACTGCAGTTGGAGTACCCTGGCAAAGTCGTTTGGATCATCATATCGGAAGCTATCGCTGCACAGCATCATCCGAATCAGATCGACGTGCAGCGCAGCTATATGATAATAAATCAACGTTTAGTCGACAGAATTAATTAAAATATGCGATGATGCGCAGTGGGTATACCGACTGCGGGGGGACACTGAGGTCGGTATGAACCACATCTCGGCCAAATGGATTTGTATCTACCGAACATGATTCCAATAAATTAATATTCATGGATATTTATAGTGCACTCCCGACAGCGATCGGTCGTACATTTTATCTCTCTCCGAGGTCCGAGTATGTGCAAGTGATCTTTGCATCGGATAGTGAGCAGTGGGCTGAGAGGTTTACATTGCGCGCACGCACATGCGTGCGTAAAGTAGTTGCCCAAGTTTTGGGAAGGATTGGGTTACAGGAGTAGGAGTTACAGTTGCGTGGCAAAGTTGCATAGGCATTTCCGAATTGGGTTTGTTGCGCCTGGGATAGAATTGAAGGAATGGGCTCTATCATAGGATCGAACTTGAAACGTCCTCTTGCTCCCTCAACAAAATTTCTAAGTCGTTTGTTGAAGTTCTTAAGCCCTCAAAAAAGAACTAATGTTTACACAATTTTTTAGGGCTCTGAAAGCCATGTAGGTACCTTCGTTTCTGATCCCGGATCATTTAGTCCACTACAAATCGCTTGAGCCATGTATATCATTTAATAATGACTAACTTTGCTTTACTTTTGGTGGCGCTTACAGTCCTGGGTGGACCACGGCCTCAAAAAACAAGCTCCTCCAGTCAGATCGGTCCCTCGCTAGCTGCCTCCAGTTACGCACACCAAATTGGTTGAGATCGTTCTCTAATTGTGCGCGCCACCTAAGGTGAACTCTTCCTCTACTGTGTTGTCTCTCAGGGGTGGATTTGAAGGCTATTCGGGCTGTTGCGTTGTTGTCCATACGCTCAACGTGTAACAGCGATTTATTTATTAACTAGCTGTGCCCGCAACTTCGTACGCGGCGTGAAACTGTGTAATTTCCAATAAAAGCGGTGAACATTGTCAATGTGAAACAATAAATCAAACAAATCTATTTACCTAAAACACCAATTTAATTTAATTAAATTCAACGGCGTAAGTACTAAAGTTCCACTTCCTTACTGTAGGTATCAACGTAGGTTTCTATACTCAATTTCTATATACACCACCATACGTCCATCAGCGCACGTCATCAGCCATCTGCGCATTTCCTCAGAAACACATTATCGCTGTTGATTACATACACATTCACGTCGCATACTTCTCTTTCGTTTCACTTAATTTGGAGAAAACACCACGCAGTTTTTTTTTCATATGTACGTGCTTGTGCGATGTGCGCCACCCAACCACCCCAAAGCAGAACAACGATCAAGAACCGCGGCTGCTGATAATGTTCGATTTGAGAAAATAAATTTATTTTTTTCATGTCAGATTTTAGGTTGTAGCTCAGCTTCTAGAGGTCATAGAAAGCTGATTGATGGCTTTGAAATAACTATAAAAGTGTTGGCTCTCCTAAGTATTTTGTTTTGTTTGTATTGATTAAGAATTGTTTGAGTAATGGCGAGTAAAAGGCAGTAAAGTCAGAAAAAAAAACACATTCTGGTCAAAAACGCTCAAAAAATAGGCGTGGCAATGAAAGGAATAGCCTATATGTTTCTCAGAATCTTAAGTAACATTTCAAAAAAAGTTTCATCGAAATCTGTGCAGTAGTTTTCACTCCATTAGGTAACAAAGAAAATGCCTATAGTTTTATTGTATGTAGATATAGAAGATACATATAGATGACACACAAAAGATAGGTCCTAGGTGTCTTCCTTGGGGGTCACAAGAAAACGTTTCTACTAGTTAAGTGTGATGATGATTTATTGCGAGTAATATTAATTTTACGGCACCGTGTAAAAGACCGGAAAAAGGCCAATGTGACAGATGGAAAGTGATGGTTAACGACGTGGAGAACTTTGTGTTTTTGTGGCTCTGTTTGCTAAGAACGTTTAGTGTTGGATCGCCACAGGAGGTATATGAAAGTTTCCTATCTATCTGGTTCTCAGAATCTTTATGCGATCTGATGGTCTTCTAAGAGAGTTCTTAGCACTTTACGCAGGTACTTGGATTAGGTGGGGTTTAAAATGTTTAATTTTTTCGTTCATTAGAAAAATGTAAATATTAATAAAAAATAAAATAAAAAAAAACGCACTTAAGATGCTAACTTTGGTCCAAAAAATCAAAGTGAAGAAATTTAAAACGATTTTTCTTGGCACCTGTTGCAACCTGTGTGGTGTAACTATCAGGGGTATAAAGGAGAAAAAAAAGAAAATGGAGTTTCAGCGAGTGCTACACATTTCGTAACGCACAGAGTTACACTACTCTGCCTATGCAAATAGGCCTGCCTCTCAACCAGATCTGCTTCCCGTCTTAAGATCATTTAAAGCTCAGTTTCTCAGAGCGTGGAAAAATATGTAGTACAGAATGCTCCATACATCGTCTCGGCACTACCCCCCAAAACTCGGTGTAGAACCCTTCCGCACGACTGTGTCTCGCCCAAGACGCACCAGCATGTGTTCGTGTTTGCGTGATGGATTCTCTTGCTAGGTATATCGATGTAGTACCCCATTCTCTGCAAGCTCCGCCTAATGGAGGTAATTATCTGAAACTAAGGGCCTACAAGTACAGGGTCATACCGACCTGAAGAAACTGTGGCATCCAATTAGCTTGTTCCATCACTGGTCGTCCAATTACCACTGATAGTCCGCAAAAATACCTCCAACTATGGCATGGTATGCTCGGTGGGGAATTTGCGCCTCCTGTTCATACGTCCAGGACACGACATGAACTCCTGCGATTATTTATTAGCTCCATGGCGTGAGGGAGCGATTCTTTATCAGTCATCGACAGGCTCAATCTAAAGCCAGGCGCTCGCGTTTCGGCCAGTTTGTATCTTTCGGACAGTGCGCACCTGCTATTTACTTATTTAGAATGGAAACTACGCGAGTGCAAAGTAACAAGGCAAACCACCATCACACGGCGACTCACTATCGCGCCTGCTAGATCTTTGGCATCTTTCCTTTTGGCCTGCGTACTATCTACAGTATAGTCCTGTGAATGTGTTGCATTCTATATTTACCCGTATACACAGTCGCACTGATTGAAATGCGACTTCATTATGTCAAACCGAGGGTCATGCTGTTGCCGCCACTTCAACGATTTTTATTTCCACGAAGTCTTCCGAGATATACAGATACACGGGCCAACATTGCCTCCCCCCAAAAAAAAGTCGAGGATCCACAACAGTATTGTACCCACATCAACCATAAATCACTCCATCGTCGACCACAAATCACTCTACGACAAGTTTACGAAACAGGAAAAAAGAATGCTTCCTTCTACAAAGAGGGAGAGAGGATTTTTTTTTTTATTTTGTCGGTGAAATACCTGAAGGCGAGCAAATCGAATGCCTCAAATTTTAGGGACATCTTTTGGTTACTTGTTTGTTTTTTTTTTTGTGTTTGATTCCTCGAAGCATCTCAACTGTTACAGCACGGAAGGGCTAGCGAATAAAAATATAAGAATGCACCGAAAGTTTGTTCCCCATCAACAACTCTGGGGGGAGGAAGAAGCGCAGCCAGCGCGCACACAAGACTACAGGAGTATTAAGAAGTAGCACCAAGATTCATGGACCATAAAATCGCATTTAAAAGGCAAGAACAGATAAAAAGATACAAAACAGCAAGCGATTCGGGAGAATACGTGCGCTGATGTGTGGCTTGCTTTTTAAGGAGTACTTGTCGTATATATTGTGTGGAAGAGCGGCGGAATAAGAAATCCGGAAAGGAATGCAGTCCTTGAGGACTGTTTGCTTTGAAAGGCATCTGGGGGATTGTTTGTTTGAAAGGAGGGGGTGGAAGGCCTGCACTTGGAAAAAGGAAGTTTGAAGTGCAAATGGAAAAATGGAGATGGACGCGATTGTTGTTTGGGGGTCAGTTTAGAAAGGTGCGAAGTGATTGATGTCAAATTGGATTGAAGGTCCTTCTGGGGCAAATTTTTGAGAATGTATAACATCGATATCAGTTCCATCCATACAGGAACTTAACGACAATTGAAGGACTTGACTTAGACGAGTGAATTTGCCGCTTAATTGCAGTGATTTTCAAGCTTAAAAGGTGGCAGCTGGATTTGGAGTCCCTTGGCCTCTGAGCGATCTACTCACCAGTTCGGAGGACGTCTTTCGGAGACCGTTTCTGAGTCCGTCAGGCGAATGTGCGGAGGGCAATTCGCCCATATGGTTGCTGGCAGTCTTCAATAAACAAATAGTTGACTCGACAGGTCTATACGAAAACCCTTAGACCCTAAAACTATTTTTTAACGGCAGTTCGTTTCATTTTTTAGACAGCTAGATCAGGAAGTTGGTGTCAAATTCGACCTGTCGGTCTACAATTGGGTGATTGTTACAACTCTCATCAGTGGTCACGAGATTTGGCTACTAACCGAAATGAGGCTCTTTTCGGAAGACCTCTTCTTTAAAGCTTTCAAGCTACTGTACCGGGGTCTAAGATTTAATTTTGTAGTAAAATATTTACCAATGGAATCCATCAAATATTTTGTTTTAGAGCTCGCTAAGCTGTTCGGTTTAAAATTAGGCGCAAGCCCCTCCCTGCCCCTGGGTACGCCACTGGCAGCGTCTTTCAGGGCGAAAATACTGCCGTTCGACAAACAAATAGATCATTGATTTTCGTGGTTTACTTTAACTTTGTTGACTTCGGCACTTATACAAAGCAAGTCCAAACGCAAACTGGCAGATTAATTTATTATCATCCTCTACTGGGTTTCAGGTCAGTAAACGTATTCCCATCATAACAGCATCAAAGTCGCTTCGATACTCTGCACGACGGCAAACCTTAGGAGAGTCGCCTGAGCTAACACGACCATAGCTAGACTAGAAAAGGTCCAGCAGACTTCTAAGATAAAATCGGTGCACCTACATTTACCATTGACAAACTGAAAAAGTCAGGCCTAGACATTCAACGGTTGTTCGACTTTGCCCCAAAAATTTGGTAGATGTCTTACAAACATTTTTAGAAGCTTCTGAGTATAATATTGCTTCCCAATCTTTCCAGAAGGTGCGAAGTATTTACGTAGATACACCATGTTGTTAAAACAAGTTTTTTTTTATGTACACAAGACTACAAAATTTCGAAACCTTTTGAAACTACCAAAGGGATCGTAAGACATTTTAGACAATCCCCTACAGCCTCCACGACAAGTCGGTCGTCGGACTTCGCCCTATGATTTGCCCTTTTGATCGAATTGGAAGGTTGAAACCAGCGTTGCCACTAAAAAATAATTAAAAAAAGGGGAAAAAAGGGGAAAAAAGGGACCGAACCGAAAAGGGGCCCCAATCAAAGAAAGGGCGCAGTCAAAAAAGAGGCCCGATCCAAAAAAAAAAGGTCCGAGCAAAAAAAAGAGGCCCGAGCCAAATATTAATCGCCCCCACATAAAAGCCAATAGCAATAGCAAAAGGAAGAAAAAACAAAAACAGCGCAAAAAACATTTATTTTTAACAAAACAAAATGTTTTCATTACAAAAATCTTTTTTTTTATATTTTTAATTTTGTTTGCTTTCTTTTTCGTTTATTGAGGAAGAAAATCGTACTTAAACTGGAAAAGAAGTACCGAATTTAGATAATTTACAAAAAAAAAAAAAGTGGCGGCCACGGGGGTTGAGGCCCAAAAAGGGGGCAAACGGGAACGTTGGTTGAAACCCTCGCATGAGCTGCTAATCGTCGAAAGGATCATGTGGTACTCCTCATATTTACCTACCAAATAGTGCATGCAAAATTCATTGCCTTCATCCATCTATACAAGACGTGCTTTGATTTACCAATCCCCCCCTCAATTCACTCCAACCACTCACAGTCAGTGATACCAGATTACAAGATATTGTGGAGTGATTGTGGAAAAACCAATGCACCCACAAAAAGTGACTGTTTGGTGCGGTTTATGGGCTGGCGGCATCATCGGGCCGTATTTTTTCCAAAATGAGGCCGGTCAGGCGGTTACTGTGAATGGTGTTCGCTATCGTGAGATGATAACGAACTTTTTATAGCCCGAATTGGAAGATATGGATGTGGACGATATGTGGTTTCAAAAAATGGCTCTTTTGCGCGACAAATTCAATGGCCGTGTTATCTCACGTGGTGGCGATGTCAATTGGCCGCCAACGGCAACATTAACGGCATAGAACCTCAATTATGCCTCAGCGTCATCGAAAATTTGGACCATCGGATGGAGGTGTGCCGCCGAGGTCGCGGCGGCCATTTCGATATTTATTTTGTTCCATACATAATTGAAGCATACCAATATTATCATAATAAAAATAAATGACAATAATTTCCTAAATAATTTGTGTTTTATTCAAAATCAACATCGGCCCTTAAAACTTAACCACATCTTATATGTTAAGATAATAATTGTAATTGTAAGTGCTAGGCCCTATACACTGCGGCCAGAAGAGATCTATTGTGTTGGCCTTTATTATTTAACCCAGGGAGCTGTTGAGGTTCTTTATAAACCTCAACACCCTTCTTGGTTCCATGTTTCCAATATCTGCAGGACTTAAAGTCGCCCTTTGCATATGGATCGCTCTGCCCCTTGCCACAGCAGGACATTCGCAGAGTATGTGTTCCGTTGTCTCCTCCTCTTCTCCGCAGAGTCGACAGGAGTCATCGTCGGAAAGTCCAATTTTTTTGAGATGATATCTTAGTGGCCAGTGACCAGTAAGATAACCTGTTAGGATCCTTAGATCTTCTTTGATTAGCTCAAGTAACTTTTTTGCTTTACTACGAGCTGGGCTTATGAGTCTTCCGCTTGAAAGATGTCTTGTTTTTTTAGTTTTAAATTAACTAATTAATTAAAACTAAGATGTCTTGTGATTTTCCTAGTGCTACGGCTCTTTGGAACCTAGGCCCATAGACCCCAGCACCGGTGGCTTCATCTTCCATCTTTGAACCGTCGGTGTACCAGATTTGTGATCCTGGTCGTGTTACGAATTGGTTGGTTTTCCAGGTATTACTGTCAGATATGACTATTTAAAATTTTCTGGAGAAGCGAAGTCTTTTAAGCATGGTGTCTGATACTTTGATCACAGGATCATCTTGAAGCATTTGTAATACTC
Organism: Cheilosia urbana; assembly: GCA_946477585.1. Taxonomy (NCBI): domain Eukaryota; kingdom Metazoa; phylum Arthropoda; class Insecta; order Diptera; family Syrphidae; genus Cheilosia; species Cheilosia urbana. The sequence continues at coordinate 71,254,366 of OX297856.1, read as the reverse complement.
GAAGGTGTCCTGTCAGATTTCCTGCTTTAAGATTTGATATATCAGGAAGCCTAAGGGCACTGAGACTCGCTTCCTTCTTATATGTTAAGATATAAAAGTAAAAGAAGCAACACCGGTATATTTCTTTGAATTCGCTTTAAATTTCATTGCGCCCCTTTCCTTTTTTCCTTCTTATGTTTTGTTTACTCTGTCAATAAATATTGTTTAGAAAAGTTTGGCCTGAAAGATTAGTTCTCTCTAACAATTTTCCTCTTTTTATATTTTATTTTTATTTCGGAAAAACAAGATTTTCAGATTATTTATATGGCAACACTGCTCAACATCAATATGTGGCAAATTTGTTACCATTCTTTCGTCCGAATTATTTGTATCTACACAGACAGAGCGAGAGAGAGAGGAAGGAAGCCCCATTAATTAGCTAAATGAAAACAAAATTCCGAAAATATTTTCCTATTTCCGTTGGCTGGGTGTGTGTACATTAAACATGCCTAATAAATCCATCAGCGACCTAAAATCAAATCTGATTAATGGCTGATTGAACGAGTAGGTACGAGTATATCGGAGGTGAATCGATGAATCGCTGAGAAAACTTGAACTCGCACCCACTTTCGGTGCCGATCGGCTTGGATGTGTTTTCGCCACACACACACACACACTCGTCCGTTGTAGATATATTTTCTTTCAACAACCATAGCCCGTGTTTAAGTGTAATCTGCGAGATAATTAATTCAGTTTACAGATCGAAATATATATTCGCAGTAGCGATCACTCTAAAACTGGGCATGGATCATGTCATCCTTGTGACCTTTTTTGAAGTTGAGAACACTTCTGACTTCTGTGGGCTGGCAACGCACTTCCTCTAAGCATAATTACGCGCCAGGCCATATAGCAGCAGCCAGCATCAGCACAATTGGCGTCAATTCGTTCAGTGGATGTACATAATTTGACACTTTGATGTATTTATCACATCTATCACTTCATTTGTGTGCAGTAGCAGCGAAGTGTCTGTGGGAAGAGTGAAAACATTTCCAACGATCAGTCGTTGAAGAAGATGTGGTGCACGTTGATGATTTGGCACAAAAAAAAAAAAAAAAAACACTCACACGGTCGGACGTTGTAGGCTCTGGAGCCGCAGCAGAGATATGGATCGGTGGTCGGGCGTTGGTTAACGTTTTCGCGCGACGTCGACTACCAAACACACTTGTTCACTCAAATGTCGACAATTTGAATGATGATTGTTTATCTAATAAATTGTTATGCGAGAGTGATATATGAATGACATGAGATTTTCGTGGATAAATAAACGAGCAGCAGCAGCAGAAGCAGCAGCAGCTAGTAGTGAAGGAAGAGCTGCGTATTTATTGGTGATGGCAGTTGGCTTGGATTAGGGTGAATGGGGCGGAAGGGCGGAAGTCACAGTCGAGAGATTTACTTGGCAGTTTTTCTTCTCCTAAAATGGCGGAGGTGTCCAAGCAGAGAGATTTGGCAAACATTTTCGCCCATGCAGAGGAGGTAGTGATCAAGATTTGCACGGGGATAGTGCACACGAGGCCAGCATAATGGCAAGCAAGAAATGGAACAGAGAATTTTAAAGAAGTGACTGGTAAACGACTCACAAAGGCTTGAAAGTCCATTAGTTTGGCTGAGTTCTAATCGAGTCTAACGCCAGGGTACCACTTCAGCTCCCTACCGACTTAATCAAGCTTCATTCATGACTAGAGTATCGATGATTCCGATAGCCGCATTTTAGTATGATTTGCCCTCGCGCCTCTACAGTCCTCTTTAGTGACTCGTTCTTTAAGGGAGTACACGCATTTCTGGGCTCAAATTGAGCGCTACTTCCGCTTGCTAAATCGAAGTAAGGCGCAAAAAAAAATTGGACGCTATTTCCACTTGCCAATTTGGAATGGGGCTCCATTTCTACTTGCCAAACCAAAAAGCGGCTCCATTTCCACATGCCAATTCAAAATGTGGCTCCATTTCCACTAGCAAAATCGAAATGCGGCTTCAATTGCACTTTCAAATTCGAAATAAAGCCCAAAACAAAAATTGGGCGCTACTTCCGCTTGCTAAGTCGAAATAAGGCCCAAAAAAAATTGGGCGCTATGTCCACTTGCCAATTCGGAATGGGGCTCCATTTCCACTTGCCAATTCAAAACGCGGCTCCATTTCCACTAGCAAAATCGAAATGCGGCTTCAATTGCACTTTCAAATTCGAAATAAAGTTCAAAACAAAAATTGGGCGCTATTTCCACTTGCCAAATCGAAATGCGGCTCCATTTACACTTTCAAATTCGAAATGAATCCCAAGACAAAAACTGGGCGCTATTTCCACTTGCCAAATCGAAATGCGGACCGAATACGGATTTTAATTTTTTTTTTTTTTTTTTTGGAATGATCCACATAAACTTTTCGTTACGCACGGCCATAAATCGAATAAATTACCAAACAATTACGTTGATAAACAAATTCAACCGGACCCCTGCTACGTGCAGAGATATACACATACCGTCTCGCAAAGCCAATTAATCACCCAGTCAGCTACCAAACATATAAATCCATCAGCAGCACAGCATAAAACCAGCACATACCCATCTATCAATCAGTTCGCATGCACTTACAGTTGTGTTTAGTTTAAATAGAAAAAAAAATCCATTTGCCAATATTCGTCCATGCAAAGTTGGCAAGTGGAACCATCAAACACGTCACCGTCATAATGATGGTCTTACCACGCCTAGCACTTGTCATCGACGGTGCATCTAACCGTATATGCTGCTGCAAGATAGTATGACCCAGCCAGACAGCGTGGATCTGTTTATTTGAGATCCAATTATTGCCAGTGTTTACGTATACCCGCTGGGATCTGCAACACATTTACGACTCAATATTCGACTCCCGAAAAGCGTTTGCCATGCCAGCACTTCATATGGCCATCAGCCGCAATTGTTAGAGTTTTTATGGCCCGTTTGTGCCTGCGCAATCGGAATAGTGCATGCAGCAGGTTGCATACTAGTCCTGTACACACACAGTCGATCTCCATCAGCGGTGCGATCATTCAGCGGACGAGGAGATCTCCCAAACTTCATGATCATCGATCCCGGATCGATCGATGATGATGGGTTTCTTTCCCAGATTTCCCACATTCGCCGTGCATTGGGAGTGCCAACTGATGGGGAAAGTTGCAGATTGCGCGTTGAAATAATAATTTTTTACCGTACCTCCCTCGCCGATCTATTCAAATCGATCGATCGAATCGGCTGATCCCGGGAGGATCATCGTTTTGATGATGATGTTTGGATTCCAATTCAATTGCAACATGTCTAGCAGTGTGGAGGGTTGATGGATGATTTGTTTATTTCCATACACAAGTCATGGAATGGGGTTTTTTTTTTTCGTGTGTGTGGTGTGTGTTTTGATAATACCGTTACCGTGATACGTGAGTGGCCAAAAGGAGGCAGAGAATAAATTTCGATAAATTAACAATAATTTCCTTGTGCTCTGGGGCTCTCGCTGTGAAACGATCACTGTTGCTCACGATCACCATCACGATGATGATGATAATGATGGTGATGGTGTTTTGTTTTCTGCAAGTGCGCGAGTGGTGCTGCGGATGATCCGAAGCAGTTGGAAGCTGGAAGATGTATTTCAATTTGAGTACACGTAAGTGGATTGTTTTGAAAACCATTGTGTTTGGAATGAGAATTTGTGAAAGATATTTTGAATTATGAAGTGATTTACTGCAGTCGCGCCTGGGGGCGAATAGTTTTTCGAATGTATGGGGTTCTTGAAATAGTATTGAAGAGCGAATGAGTGAGGGAGCATTGATTGGCGAGGGCAGAGTGTTTTTTGTCAACAAGAAGTTGAGGCAGCTGACAGCTCTTGTTCGTCACACTTTTGAAAGGGTGGGTTTTGTTCGACCGGACGATGATGGCTTTGAAAGCGGCAATCATCATTTTTGAACTCACAGAATGTTGGATTTTGGGAAAGTCAGCGTAACGAAAAGTGAAACGCGACTTGATTCAGTATTACTCAAGCAGTAATCCAACTGTGAGTATGTATTTCAATGTCCCTCCCACACACTCCTCATGTCCCAAAATGTTACGTTGTTATGTTATGAAACATGAGCGTAACGAAAATTGAAACGTAATAGAATGCACCACTTTATACACAGTAATCAAGCCGGGAGTGCATAAAGCGGGTTCCAAAATACGGCCACTTAATGTGGTATAAAATGTACAGTTGTTGGTTCATTTTTGACCGTAACGAAAATCGAAACTCTACTAGTGCGATAGGGTCACTTGATGGAAAGTGAAATGCGATTGAAGACTTGTTGGTCTACATGCAGCAACCCGATATTGCAGTAACTCTAGCTTGTTTCAATATACGTTACGCAGTGCGAGCCTGTTTAGTAGGATCATAACAAAAAGTGTTTAGTAGGATCATAACAAAAAGTGAAACGGGATCAGAGATTCAAAGACTCAGATCTGAATAGCAAAAAACTGCACATGTTGCAGTCCTAAGCAAGTCGACTTTCGGACACGTAATTCAACTGAATATGTTTCAGTGTACAGTTAGGTATGTGACCAAATATGATCAATAACTGCAGAATGTTTGTGTTGAAATCGTTTTAGGCTTGAGTGGTTCAAGGCTTTCCTTAAAAGTAGGTCGCAAAAAGTGAAAAAGGGATAATTCAAGGAGTAAAATTGAATTTCTGATCTTTGGTGTACCCCAAGGCTCCGAACTGGGTCCAATATTATTTCCTAATTTCGTTAGTTCACTCTTTGTACTGTACTTAGTTATTGAAAGACATGACAAAATTGACATTAATCCATCTAAAGAGTAAATCTAATAAAGATCTATCTTCAGGTACATGTCGTAATGGAAGTAATGGAACAAGAACAAGTTTGGTGGTTACCGAACTTTGTGCAAAATAGATCAGGTAGGCAACCTAAAATCAGTCTACTTTCTTAGGCACATCTCTGACTAGAAGGCAATGCGTAGAGTTTCCTAAAAATTCGAATACAAGTTCAATGACAAGTGGTTTTATGCGGTGAATACAAACTTCCTTTGTCAGTGGCTGACTAGATGACGAACCATGTTCCCAGGCCGTCCCTAAACCCTACGCCACTTTTGGCAATCACCATACTTCCAGTCGAACCATCAGACACAATTTGAAATGATTTAATGTGCCATTAAAGGACTGTCCTCTGCCACAACGTCTCAGTTCGTCTCTTGCTATCTCTTTCTCTCTCTCTCTCTATCTCCTGCTCTTTCCCTGTCAACATCAGTACGAAAGATACAACATCTTATGGATATACTTTAACTCGCACTCAATTGATTTATGACAAATTTATTGAGAATCTTGTCCCGGCGATCCTCTTCCTTAAAGCAGTTAAAAAAAATAAAAAAAAAAAACCCCAGCAAGTATAATCGTATGTCGAATAAATAAGGTCCGAAATCTGATATCGAAGGCTGTCGGGGCGTTAAATCATAAACTGGACGCATATATCCCGAATTTATGGCAATTTATTTGTGAAAATTGACGGATCCAAGTGAAAATATTCCCCCCAAAAACCACCGAGGGCAAATAAGTATTGAAAATGTGTATCTGCATCTGTGAGTATATTCCTCGTATCCGTTTGTCAATCGTTTCGTTTGTCTGATGTGCGAGATGCGCACTGTGTTTGTTTGTGTGATGATGCGGTGATTGCCAGGTTGTTTCCCGTGAAATTCTCCTGATACGCACGCTCTTACAACGCGCACGTGAATCATTTCTGAAGGCAAATAAATTTATTAAAAATATATATATGCATTTACGCTAGTAGTTGATGTTGTTTTGCACAGTTGTTGTGTGAGTTTTTTTTTTCGTCGTTCTGAATCCGTTTTTTGGCCAAAATACTGATGACAAACGGGATGGGTTCGAGTTCGAGGAGATGGGTATGAGAAGAAAAAAAAAACGCGAAATCGAATTTATTGCTGTCACAGGACGAGATTCAATTTGTGTCTGGGTTATTTATATCCGTAATGGCGACGGGGTGATAAATAGTTTCATTGGAATTATTATACGTATGTGAATATATTTTATTAATTTTTTTTTTTATCACAAGTATTTATGAACGGTCAGGAGAGTGCGGTGCCAAATTGTCAATGCATATAAGAAATAAATTTTAAAAACAATTCCACAGACGACCGTGAAACTGTTGGACTTTTGAAGTACGGAAATAGGTGCTGAGTGTTTGGATGCAAGCCGAATGAGGGAGCTTTCTTCAACTGGAAGGTGAATTGGGGGACTTTTGCTGGGTCATCGTACCACTGAGCAGAAGCTGGAAGTGCAGGCATATAAGGCATAGGCCCATTTTGGTTGCAGTGTTTTTATGGGGAATCTACATTACATATCCACTGGCCGAAGATCGGACGCATAAAATCACAATCCGATCTAGTATATTTGACTCTTTTTGATATCGATACTATCGATGGTCTAGATACTGCCCGACAATGCAAGTGTCGATTCATATATCAGTCAGTTAGACCAACTGGAAGTTTAACCGATTTCTACAAGATCACTCGCTTTCCACGAAGAAATCTGGTTACACTTCGACAGTTTCTTGTATTGGGACCTAGAAGTAGGTACTGTCCGAAAATTCAAGTCGATTCAAAGATCAGGCAGTTAGACCAACTGAATTCGACAAGATCACTCGATTGCCAAGATCAAACCTGGTTATAGTTTGACAGTTTCTTGTATTGGAACCTTTTAGTAGGTACTGTCCGACAATTGAAGTATCGATTCAAAGATAAGTCAGTTAGACCAACCGATTTCGACAAGATCACTCGCTTTCCACGATCAAATCTGGTTATAGTTCGAGAATTTCGTATATTGGGACCCGGCAGAAGGTACTGTTCGAAAATTCAAGTGTCGATTCAAAGATCAGGCAGTTAGACCAACTGAATTCGACAAGATCACTCGCTCGTCACGATAAAACCGGGTTATTGTTCGACAGTTTCTTGTATTGGGACTTGGTAGTAGGTACGGTCCGACAAGGTAAGTATCAAATGAAACATTAGCCAGTTAGACCCACGGGTATGAAGGGCACCAATTGGAGATCAACTATCTGTAACAAGATGGTTCACAAGTCATGATCCCCATCTAGTAAGTTTAAGTTTAAGTTTACTTTTTGGAACTAGGACTTTGTATTACTATCTGAAGATTGAAGTGCCGAGGGAAAGACCAAACAGTGGTCTAATGTTTGAACTCAACCTATTTAAGATCAATCGACTGTGACAAGATCACCAACTAGTTGCGATCAATTCCAGTTGGGCCTGGATTGAAATGCTTCAGGCAAAAGGGTACCGAAAGTCGTCATTCCAAACAGTCTTTCAGTCGAAACTTGAAGCCGAATTTGGTTTATTTTCTGATAAGTAAGTGGGTTTCAATTTAGGTTCTGCCTAAGCTCCTGCAAAAATATATTCGATTCAAGTCAATTCAAATTTCACTGATCGTCTGCCGTGATTTCCCGCAACTTTGTAGCCCCCATATCTGAATCTTCACAGCAACCCATCTGTAAATATTTTCCAACTCAACCTTATACCACGAGTAACCCTATCGTTGCAACAACACAACCCTACCGATGCAATAAAAAATAAAAAGCACAAAGTACAACATTGCAAAGCAAAAAAAAAAGGAAAAACTAAAATTCCTTGATGGCTTGCAAATAGCGCAATAATTTTCCCAAAGCCCCTGTCATCCGACCGAAATCGAATATGTAATTCGTTTTGAGGCCCGCGCTTAGACAACAAAAAGATCGTGCGCGCGCACTTCAATACCGCACATAGGCCCGACTGCGCTGCTCCTATAGCAAAGGTACATGGCCCGCATTATGCACTCTCTGTCAACAAGCGAAAACCAGGAGGAGCAAGCAATTCCAATATCCACCTATAGCCACTGGACACACATCGAAAATCGAGAGCTCCTTCTTCTTCCAATCCAGCAGCAGCTCCTCAATCGCATCGATTGTATGATTTTCTCTTAGGCTGCTGCTCCTCCTGCTTTCGAGCTCTTCAACAGATATATGCCAAAATGAAAGACAATGGAGCGATAAATCAGCAGAGTGCTCCATCTCGCCGTGGTCGCATCCCGAAAAACAACATCCATGCAGGGGACACCATTGGAATTTCGCTTCGATTTTGTATCCGCGCGAGAGTGTGTGTGTGTTTTGTCAAGAACTATACCGGCATTCGAGTGGTAACAATATCTGAAATGGAATTCCTTGGCCATGGGATGTCCTCCCATTGTGAGGACATCTTTCAGCGGTGAAATTATTTACCTTTCAAATGACAAAATACGAACGCAAATTATGTCCTTCGATGACATTCAATGTTTGGGAATGTGCACGCGGCGATTTATGTGGGTTCGCTGAGTGAATCGATGGGTCGGGTGTGGTGTTTCTCCATGCTTTGTTATGTTTTAAAAGTGATGAGGATCGCGATGAGAGCACATTGCAGTTTATAAATCTTTAAAACGATTGATGTGGGCCTGGGGGATTATTTGCCGCAGCATTTAATCAGCGAGAGGATGTGTCTGAGGATGGAATAGTATTAATGTCTTTTAATTCAAGAGAGCAAGTGTGGTCAAAGTGTGACCCCAAATGAAGGCAGCCGTCTTCATCGATGGAAGTCGGTAAGCAAATTTATTGGCTTGACTTAGACTTGTTCAAGGTTCGATCTGCAAATTCGACACCTCAAACGATAGCGATCGGACTAGATGAGATTTTTTTCTTCATAAATGACTAAGGGTAGTTAAGGTGGAGGTTATCCAATATAGAGGACGCAGTTGCATCAGCTGGGAAAAGTCCAACCAATTTTGTTTGTACCCTGTCGATGGTTAATCCTTAAAAATCATCAGAAATAAACCTATCGACAACACCAAGCTCTAAGCAGATCTATGAAAGCTGTCTATAATTAAAAATTAAATAAAATTTGTGCTGGGTTACCCCAAACAAAATATTATCTAAAAAAAATGACCACGAAATTCAAAGAAAGGGTAGGTAGGGTCTCTCTTTCCGCATAGAAAAAATGAATACATATTTATTTCCAAAAAGTTATCCGAACAAATAGAAGCCACGATCATGTTCTCTTCAATGCCATCGAGTTCACATCAATCGCCAAAGTCCGGGTTCCACAGAGTAGGAAACGGAAAGCGGTTCTTCGCACCTTTGCCGCTTAGCACCTTGAATCCATTTCTGGATGACGCTCGACTGACAGAAGCCACCACGAAACTAACCTCGTAACAGCAGCAAGAGATACCCTATAATCCTTACGACTGTACACGCATCAGCCACCCCCCCAAGCTATACACTGCAATTCGCATCAAATAGTGCACGCATCCATACTTCCTCACAGACCCAGAAGGTAACAGCAGAGTGCGACGACATCGCGTTGTCCTCGTCAGGTAACGACGCGCGACGTTCGACATGCACACCGCACTAGTACATACCGAACGCAAAATCCAAAAATGGAAATTTGACCGAAAAATTCCAACGCGCCGCGCAAATGGTGGCTTGGCTGCCGACATACGGACTATACCAACGGTGACAACGATCGGTTTAGAGAATTTCAAATCGCTGCGACATGGACACCGTACCGCCCATATCCAATATGGAGATCAGATCAGAGCTTGAGCTGTGGTGACATACACCCCACATGTAAGAGGAGGATGGTATTTTCATACATATGGAAAAAGACTAGGAAATCGGCGACAACGCGAGTGATTTACTCGCCGATGCAGGTAGCCCAGGTAAATAGCGTTTAAGGAATTTTTAACGATCAATCCAGCGGTATCTAGTTGCGCAGAAGGAGAATGCATACCGTGTGCCGGTTGTACACCGACCAATATGGCAGTGGGAGATGTCATCGCATATATTGGTGGAGGAGAGATCAAATGGAGATTTATGGGTAGCAGCTCGGGATTTGGAAAATGCAAAGCGGATGGTGGCGACGTTCGGGCCAGATGACAAACGACTATATGGGCGGAAAGTGGAGTGAGGCCATTGCACCTTGTGCTTGAGAGGGGATGGGTGCGGGCTATTAAGCTGAAATTTGAGGCTTCGTTCACGACCACACCCTCAGACGTTACTTGCCCGACCTTAAACGCCGAATGTCAAACAATTCCATTTATGCTTGGCATGTGATTCCGTTTTGTCTTCCGCGCCGAATCGATTCGACACGTTCTGTCATTTATAAGTCGAAAGAAGACGAGACAAGTCATTCAATTCAAGATGTGTCGCCGCTAATTACGTCTTCGTGAAAGTTCAACGGCAAAGATTCCGTCCGGCATCCTCCGCGCAGCAATAACCATCGTGGATGGAAAAACTTCTCCCAAACTATCCACATCCACACCCTGTGTGCGCTCTTTGGTCAGCGTTTAATTAAGCAGTCAGTTCAGGGTCGCCAGATTGGATAGGAATTATAGCTCATCACGGAGAGGCAGGGCCCCCCCCCCCCCCCCCCCCCCCCCAGACTCACAGCCCCAGCGGTTGTGTCTGCAGTAAATAATTGCCAGCCATTCGTTTCTTTAAGTTATAATTAGATGCCCCATAATGATGATGGTACATTTTTCTCTCTATCACCACCCCGGCCTCGCTGTGTAGACGGGTTTTGCTGCTCGTAGAGCTTTCGCCTGAGAGATGCCATCGGTCATATGTCCATCTGTGGGTTTCTGTTTCGGTTTTCTGTCACGGAGAGGGTGGGTTTTTTTTTTCTTTCTATTTCTAACCATGTGGACGATGGGTGGTGTTGCACCTTAAGGAAGGGAGAAGAAGGACGAAAGTAAATGAAACATGGGAAAGATTCAGCGCAAACATGATACGTATGGCTGTTGGTTTGTCAGCATAGATGTGTGTAGTAAGGTATCGTCCGGGCTTCGGTCGGTGTATGGAAGCGTGGTCTTTAATTTTACGTGCATGTCGCTCATTATTTATAATGTCATCAGTTCGTGTTTTAGGAACTCAATTGTGCCACCATCATACGATGGCAATGGACTAGGGACAGAAGCGCAATGATTATGATGCCGACGATAGTGGCGTCTCTGACCAAATGGGGAAGCGGAAGGGGGTGAGGAAGATGACGCAGAGACGATGTTGAAGACGTGACGAGGTTACACAGTTTCGTTTCGAGAAGAAACAGTGTTGCGGTGGTGGTGACAGGAGTTTTTACTGACAGCGAGTTCGAGTTGGGATGCTGAATTGCAGTTCGATGCCGATGGACAGCTGCCGAGAGTGTTGCTCCACCATGGTAGAAGTGACTAAAGAATTAAGGGAAACGGAAATAGTGCGTGGTCACAATAGAATAGGAAATTCTCAGGCTAAACTAATACTTTTGGACAGCATAACGAAAAGTGAAACACTGAAGAATTTTCTATTTAGAACAGTAAGTATTCCGAATCGGCGGTTCAAAAATATGAGGTTCAAAAAATTTCCTACAACAACCCAGCTAAGCTCATTGATAGATAATAATCGACCCTAACGAGGTATCCGTCGGAACGGAACATTTATTTGTCTTCCTAAGTCGGACACCACGAATGGAATTTGAGCCTCCGAAAGAGTATGCGATGGAGAATTTTTCGTTCCGACGGATACCTCGCTACGACCGAATGTGTTAAAACAATTATGTGAACGAGGAATTCGTTTTAATATACAAAATTCTTTCACAATAATAACCAATTTCGTGAGCTCGCAGAATCTACAGCCGTAAATTTTATTAAAATTGTTGCATATAAACTAAATGTTCGCATTTCATTCTTCCGCGTACGCTTTGGCGAACCACAAAAAAAAACTCGTTGTAAAAATATTCGCTGCGAAGTAGAATGTGATTCGTATTACTATACCGGAGAGAGAGATTTGTATATAAATGTAAGCCAGGGAGCAGTTATTGTAAATGGGGGACATTGAGTCAATTATTTTTCTTTAATTTTTAGAAAATACTTGCAATTTTTTTTCGTCGTGGGCTGGAAGAATCTAACTCCATAAGCCATAAGTGTATCTATATAAATGGTATTTTCTTCCTGTACGCATTCAAACGAGCTTCAGCTAAATGTTCGCATTTAGTTCTTCCGCGAACGTTTTGGTGAACCACAACAAAATGCTTGCAGTAGTATTCGCTGCGAAGTAAAATGTGATTCTCATTTGGTTCGCGTTACTTTAACAATAAAAAGGAGATTTGAATATATATTAGTATGCCAGGAAGCAGTTATTGTAAAAGGAGGACTCGGAGCCAATTTCACAAATTTTTACAAAATATTTGCAAATTTGTTTCGTCATGGACTGGAAGAATCGTGTCCCCCATAAGTTTCTTTATAATATTTGGCATAATCGTCCTGTAATAAATAAATGTTCGCATTTAGCTCTTCCGCGTGCGTTTTGGCGAATCAAATACGATTCTTCCACGAGCATTTGCCACAATATCAACAGATAAATCAATTTTAAGTGATTTTTTCTTACAAAACACCACGACGGAATAAGCGGTAAAATATTTATAAGACATCTAGGTGTGTCTTTGTTATTCAATCACTTAACAGCCGAACATCCGATTAAGTTGCAATCTTGCAGCTGTAAGTGTAAATGTAGGGTAGGTTCTCTACTCCATCGACAAAGGATTGCCGCCCTTTCATCGGCCTTTGAGAAGATGACCACGGGAGCTTTTTTCCTTGACAAAGTAAAGTCCGGCGGTTTCGCTTTGATTCGTATGGTTCTTTAAGTTGGCTCAGAAAGGTGGTACTATATCTACATCACGGCATGTCCAGAGAACCAGGCTTAATACGCCTTTCCCACATCATTGGACACATTTTTCAAGTCACTCCTACTGCATACTGCTGCGAAAGGTTTCACAAGTGAAATGTCAACTGTACAACTAAAAACCCAAACCCCGTTGTTTATAAAAAAAAAAAAATAAAACCAAAAAGATACATCAGATACATTCCATTCGGCCATTCATCAACCTCTTGCCACAGCCATACGTTGGCAAATTAATTCGTCTCGCAACTTCCTCATCACTCAGCGATCGCATTCGCACATCTCATTTAGCCGCGCACATGCAATCCACTTGTCATTGTGTAGTGGCGGTCGGAAATTTGCATATACACGCCAGGTCCTCATCTGACAATCGCAACTCCGACCAAATTTGACATGGCCAACGAGAAATTCCAAACCAAATATTTCTCGGCACCTCAGCCACTGCTTTTGGAAGAGATTCCCTTGCTGAGATTAGGAAAAGCCTCCGCTCTACCGTTGCCACTGACGACGATGCCAAAGACATGGCAAAAGCACCAACTATGGCCAATGCTAATGCTCTCCTCGTCGATGTATTCATTTTTATAGCCGAGCGGTTAGACGGAGGCACTTTGCATCAGCACCAAACCACATACAGCCACATGCAGCGACATCCAGCGAGAGGGAGAAGAAAACTAATTACACTGATTTATGTGTCCATTGTTTATTGTTTCGGGATCAAGGCATCCATACGTGTATATACAGGTATAGGTACTCTGCGATCACATTATGCACCGCGAGACGACAACGTATCCGCGGTGCAGATCTCCTGCATGGCAGTGCATGCAACAGCCAGCCAGCCAGAGTGGAAATGCCATGAATGCCATCGATGGATGTGCCCAAAAGTGGGCACCTTCATCCATAAGTGATCAGGTAGCTGTTGGCTGCTGCTGCTGCTGCTGCTGCCGGTGCTGCTGCGCGCCACTGCTTGTGACGTGCTGAAGGTTTGCAACGATATGGATGGGTGGTATGGTTCAGGCCAGGCATTGTTTACCTGTTCGGGTTGGCTTTGGCTCTGGTTGTTTTGTTTTGTTTCCCTGCCAAAGATGGCCACCATCAATTGATTGGAAAATGCGCTCTGCTCCAGAAAACCGGGCTTGAGTCTTGGTTGCACACTGGTGGCGGCACAGCAATGAAGTGCACGCCTCTTTTGGCTGGCATTGGACGACTAGCGCAGCGAATCCGTCTCAAGATGTCCATTTACGGATGGGAAAGAGTTTCGGTTGACATTTTACCGCGAAGCGAACATGGCGACCATCAAAGGGCTGCACGGCAAGAAATCCCAGAGACTATTTATATATACCCGCAGTCGCACCATTCCCATGGCGTCACTAATTAAAATTTCGCCATCAAGATGACATCAGGGGAACCCTCCCCTTCAATTCCAGCTGTCATTGCTTCGATTCTCTCGACTTCATCGTCTTACAATGAGCGGAGACTTGCGTCTACCATCACAAAGTGGCAACAAAAGAATGCACCAGCCAAGCCAGACGAACATAATCACCCAACTGACGAGAGCGTCTTCTTAATAATTAATTAGTCCGCAGGACCAAGAAAGAAATTCCGATTGTACAAAAATGAACGGACGCAAAAAAGAAGCGAATTTAATTCCTCAAGTCATATTCAATATGTAGACAAGCAACCACCGAAAAATACACTAAGTATCCTTGTTGTATTTTCGGTCATGGAAAATGAAAGCAGCTCCTCCATGCCTACGCATCTATCTGCGGAAGACGTTTTCAAGGATGTGTTTGGCCTTTTTTCTTTCTTTTCTTTTTATAAGAAAAACACAGCATTTGCATGTCACTCGATGGTTAGCGCCTTAGGACATATCAAGTAGCGCAGGATAGCGCGGTGGAATGCGCGCACACGTTGTGAACATAAGTTTTGGCTGGCAGGGTTGAAAGTGGAGCGACGAGGATTCCATTGCGATTTCTTGCGGATAAGTGAGATCAAAGAAAGGAAGAAAGTGCTGGCTGTACATAGAAGTATAAATGCTTTCATCAGAGAGAGAGAGAGGTTTTATATCATCTGGCGGTGGAGTTGAGAGTGGATCTGGATATGAGGGAGGTTGGTGCTACGGGTTTCTGATGGTGTAGGTAGGTGGCGAGAAATTTGCACGAGGGAGTTCAACTTTATCTGTTGCGCAAGAAGAATATGGGTCTTAACAACGAGTCGACTTTTTCCGTGAGCGTTCCTAATTTCGTGTACTGAAAGGGTGGCACTCGAATAAAACTTGATGTATGACGTATGAGGTATGACGTATGACGTATGACGTACGACGTATGAGCCAAGGGATCGGAAACAACTGGACTGCACACAAAGTTATAATGGTGGCTGCCAAAAATTCGGCACAACCAACCCAAGTCCACATTGTAAGAGGTGGCTTGAAGTTTCTTTTCCCCCAGGCTTCGTAAGGTCCTGACTAAGTGGGACGCTGATGACTGGATACGAAATACGTTTACGGTCACACGACTTCGAAAAAATCGTCCGACTTCTCATATCTAGTTCCCAAATTGAGGCCAGTCCCAGGCCTTCAGTGGGGAAAATTATGTCTAACGCAGCTGAGGTTTCTATAGCATGAAGAGTAGTAGACTTAATTTTCTAGGCGGCTCTACAGTTTGGGTTGAAGTCACAATTCCGGCCTTTGATTAACTGCTTCCAGTTGCGCACTACAAGCCCTCACTTGAGTAGTGTATCTTTTTTTGGGATACCTGTCCGTATCTTCGACTTCCGGAGTGATATCAACCACTGAGTTGACCGGTTCAACCTCTAAAAATGAAGTCACAGCTATGAAAGAACCTCCCTCGTCTTTCACAGCTTCCTGTGCCACCAATTTGATACATATGAGACTGTGGCTACAATTTTGGCGTTTTATTTATAGAGAGGTCTTCCGGTTTGACCAAAAAAAAGCAAAATAAAAAGTAAACTCTATGCAATTTTTTAAACTTAACTTATTCAAAAACTCAACCATGACCAATGAAGTGAATTCGAACATCCGAGGTTGTTCCCGGGGATTTAACCAGGCGATTCGCATTTCGTTCGTCTCAATTTCCTCGGAAGAAGATTTCATTCTTCCGGTTCGACCAGCAAAAAATATTAAAATAAAAAGTACACCCTAAGTTATTTTTTTCTTTAACTTGTTCAAAACTCAGCTATGTACAATGAAGTGAATTCGAACATCCGAGGTTGTTCCCGGGGATTAAATCAGGCGATTCGCATTTCGTTCGTCTCAATTTCCTCAGAAGAAGATTTCATTCGCCGGCGAGTTCGTCTGGGAATCTTAGGCGTAACATTTCATGTATAATATGAAAATGGCTGTCTTTGGGGCGGATGTCAATGGAAGAATCCCCGAAGATTCGCTAAAGCCCACGCATCAGAACAAAATGCGAACATTTAGAGGAAGATTATGCTAATTGAAAAACCATTATTCAAAAAAAGTTATGGGACTTCTACCATCAGAAGAAGTTTTAAATTCTTCTGTTTCATCTTCAATATTTGAGCCTACTCGCTGTATTTACATATCTTCCTAACAAGTTAGCCGATAATGATGAAATAGAAACCAAATCCTTCTCAATTTTAAGACTTACGATTTTCTGGAAAATCTGTTTCGATTGGGTGAGTGGTTTTACCGTGATACGTGTTCAAATCCACATAAAAACCGACAAACTTTACCCATCTTTATTAAATGTAGATATGGACTTCTTAAAAATGAGAGGATTAAACCCTTAGGTTAACAAATGAGAGAGAAATCATATAAAGTTATAGATTCCTTAAAGGTGGTTCATGGATAAAGCTTTCTCAATTTCCATAGTATTAAGTTGTGAAATGGTTTGAGAATATTGCAATTCAATCGCCGTCAAGCCATTAAGGACCCACGTTCGCCAGGTCCAACCGTCATCGCAGTGTTGAGGGTAGATTTAACTGAATTTGTCTCAGTGGACTCAATTTTTCGTATACCTATCCCAAATAGACGAACAGCGGAAGCTACCAAGCAGTGCTGCCGAAAGTACTACAATAGGAGTACTATACTACTTTTTCGTCGATCGTACTCCCGTACTCCCCAAAGACAAATTTTACTCCTATTTGTAATTTCGGATTTAGTTATCTTCACTTGCCTTGACATTTTTTCTATACGTAGAAAATTGCTTGACAAATTTAGCTTTCTCGATGTTCCACTCAGTTTTGTTTCGTGTTCGATTTGTTTCTTTATATTCGCCGCGAACAAGCTCTTGAGGATCCTTAAAATTCAATTTTCTGACACTATTTTAAGGCCTTTTCAATAAGGACGGCTCGAAGTTGAAGTGGAACAAAACAGGCTGTGTGTGATTATAATATAAAGTCAATAACTGCCAGCCGCGGCTCGTCCAATTTTTGGGTGGTTATTCACCAAACCTGCTGTCTCGCATTTAGCCATCAAAAGTTGGAGTGTCGACTTTGAAGGGCTACCGCGTTTGTCGTAAAATGGGCGCAACTTAGTGATTAAAAATACTACGACCCACAAATCAACGATCCCCTCGGATCCTTAAAAAAAAAAATCTGTCAATTGGGCCCCCTATTCAAATTCCAAGTGAATGTTTCCATTGAAAAATCAAATTATCAACCGAGAAGTGAATATCAGTCGAGAACACAATCCCGCCTGATGCTCCATTCTCCATGATTCCAGAAGGAAAAATAAGAAAACTCCCAAAGTGATTCCTTCATTTCGTGAACAATTAAGAAATCATCGCGAAAACTTTCCATATACCATCTTGCATGGATATCTCTTCTGGCTGAGTCCCTTCATCCCTTCATCCCTTCATCTCTATATATATACACATGCACATCGTTTCCATTTTCACAGAATGAAAAGAAAAGCGAAAATCCGTCTCTAATTCAGTATGCGTATAAAGTAGAATCATTGCCAGAACATGGCACTACCAACAAACGCCAACGCCAACGCCAAAGCCAACTAAATAGGACGAAAATTCGCTCAAGCCAGAGACAAGAAGACATCCCAGAGAGAGTAGAGCACAAAAGAAGTGTAAAACTTTAAGATTTTTAATTAGCCAAAGGGGATGATTTTAATTACGAGATTACAAGGAAATTTCCTTCATCTGGAATCAGTTGTTTCTTCAGCGCGTTCTTTGCGCGCCGCCACGCGAGAACTTGTCGCCGACGGCAAACATACGCTTTTGCCTGGCTAAGTAGTGCTCCCTGCCTAATCCTTGTTTTTGTTCGTGCTTGCACTTTGGAAGCTGGCTTTTTGAAGATTTTATTAATTTTACCAACCCTTTGTCGTCGGTTGTCGCCCCTTCCCCCTGTCCCCCAGCACCAACAATTGGGTGAATTTAATTTTAATAAATTTCTCCTACACAAAATAGTGTTCGAAACTTGTTCGGCATTTTTAAAGCACCCCGCATGCTATTTAGATACACCCTGTTCGTATATCGTAGCTGGCAGGATCTTAACTCTTTATTACGGTCTGTGCGGCAAAGGGAGGCGGACGGACAGTTGCCTCTGGCTCACACCTTTTCTTCGATGGTCGTCTCACATTCACATTTATTTTACGGTTTCAACTGTAATTACTCTACGAAAATAACCGTTAAAAATAATGGTCGAGATGGTGCTGTTGCAAACGAACGTTATAACGGCTCTTTCGTACTAAAACTCGAAAATGACTTTCCTTTCGTTTCACAATATTTGATGTGATGTGTGCTTGTCTGTCTGTCCGTCGGTCCGTCTGTCCATTCGTTCCGTTCGTTCGTTCGTTCGTTTGTCTACTGGATGATAATGCTGATGATGATGATGGTCTGCGGTCCATCTAATCCGTCGTCCTGGAGGATTGGTTCGTGTTACGTCTGGCGAAGGTTCGAAATTGTCCATTAGTTGAAAGCATTTTATTTCACCTTTATATGAGGTGATGTTGTACACAATTCAACAAACAATGGCTACGATGCTGATGATGATGATGGACAAAATGGCAGAGTGAAAGTGTGAGAGATAGGATGGTCTGGCGTGGTTATTTTTTGCTCCCGCGAGATAGGGTTGGCGATAAAAAGGATGCACAAGGCATTAAAAGGTGTTGGGACTGCTTTGCGCGTTTCCGTTGCGGTGGCGTTAACTTGTGAACTCTTATTTTCGAAATAGCCATACCGAGTTTACCATTGGGGCTTTGAGTGATGGTTGCGGGGGAGTATGTGAGGTCCGACTGGGGGGAGAAAGATTTTGGTATCAGGAAAGGAACTTTACATAAGAGGAACTTCCATAAGAAATTTTAAGAGGTAATCGGGGAGGCAGAAAGTGTTTTGAAACGAACTTTCAGTCAAAATGCTGTCATTTTTGGGAAAATATTCGACTATCCTCTTGGAGCTCTACTGAATGTATCCTAAGATAAAGAAGGCTATACAAGCTTCATCAGGAAATGGAAAGAAAACTTCAGAAAAAGTAAGCCGTTGATATCGTGTAGAGACGTGCCGATACCAACTATTTTCATATAAAGCCCAATCGTCAATGGAAGGCCTGACCAAGCACTGAGAAAGAACCAACCCAGGTACACACCAGGTACAAAACCCGAGACATCAACCTCCGAGTCTGTCTTATCAACCTAATTTTTTCTGCAATCGCAGTGTGATTTGGACCCCTGATAAGAACCAAAAAGTTCTGTATTCAAACCCAATTCAAAGCTTGCAATACTAAGCTATTTCAAAAGAGGTTCAAGGGTTTAAAAAAGGTCTTAAGCTCAACCTGGCCATAGCTTCCGACTGTCGGCAACTTTAATATAGCCGGTAGCCATTAGGATAGCATTGATCTATGCTTGGAAAACTGGGGTTTGATTGCTCAACAGGTAGGAAAATGTAGTGTCGATTACCCAGAAGACACTAGCAGCAGAAACTTAATTATACCTATCTGAAGCCATCGGTGTGGATTCAGCTTTATTCGAATCCAGACTCAGAATCTGTCTTAATACAGTCCGGATAGCAAGGCAAGTCCAGTATAAATGGACGCATCAGCCGAAGGTCCGATGCGCAACTACATCAGGGGACCGTAGAGACGTAGGGATTAAGGCCGGTTATGATACCAATAGCCTCCCAGCTTTATAGACGGTAGATCGCTCCGACATAACCTTCCATCGTAAAGGTTACGAGTGGAGTCGAATCAAGCTGTGCAGAAAGACTGTTGACACAGGAGCCGTCCCACCAAACAGCCGACGCTCAGCTAAACGACCTATCCTGTGGGTTGTTTGTTGGCGGGGACTTTCGACTGGCATATAGATCTAAAGGCTATATGAAAACAGAACTCCAAGAGATAGCAATAGGGATAAAAAGCCCCTGCCAGGGACGCAGTTTTCTATTCAGAGTTGGTAGCACCAGATTTATACCAATTTTAGGAAAAAAAAAAAAAAGCTAACTGGGTGCCTTACCTATACTCCAACAGTGCCAGGTATACTCTCGGATGTTTGTCAGGCTTTCGCGAGAGGTGGCGCAGTGGAAAAAATAAACCCTAAGTTGGAATTTGGTTTTTTTCGGGAATTTCCAGGCGATTGGAAGCCATTAAAAGATGATGCACCCAACTTTATAGCACCATATCTCTTACCACAGTTGTTGCGACTTAGATCAAGCTTAACCTGAACAGGCGGTTTCAAACTGAAAGCCCTCTTTCGATTTAGTGTAGAGAGCCTTAAATTTTTAATCAGATGCGCACCAATCGTAAGTTTTCAACCCGCTCCTATTCTCCTTTTAGAGGACAGAAATATTTAATTCGAAATCACCCAGAGCCATTAAATGTGCAAATCAAAGCAAAGCACACCCCTAAAGTTAGTCCTTCTGCAAAAAAAAAAAAAAAAAAAAACGACTGCCCGCCGATAAATCCAAACCTCCACCAAAGCCCCAGCAATTAAAGACTCCCTCTCGTTGGACTTATTGATTGGGAAAAGTTGAGCGACCACCTCGCTCCCCACTGCCAGTCGTCATTGAAAATTACATCACGAATGAGTGGCTCGTGTCTTTGGCCAGGCATATACCGATACCCATTCAATGAAGTTGTCACCATACTGCAGCAGGGCGCTGCCTCCTCTCAAATCCTTTTCCCGCAAAAGAATGTGCTTTGCCAAAGAAAATCGGAAAAATTACCCAAGCAAAAGTACACGGAACCGATAGTGCAGGACTTTTCTCCTAATTTTCCAAAGAAATCCACGCTGCACCGCGAAGTCTTCACACACATGTACATACCAATCACCACGTTCCTCTGTCAGACGATGTGTCTATATATATGCAGCTAGTCGAATCATTGGGAGCAATCAAAAGTTTCCAATTTGAAAGGAAAAAGGATCGAAGGACAATCAGTTCAGAACCGTCTAACAACACGTGACGTTGATGATGAGTATGTGTTTCTTCTTTTTGCTTTTAATTCGTCCTTTATCGAAAGTCGACACGACCGACACAGTGCAATAGGGCGGTACATATCCACCACGTTCCGTATATATACTACTCGAACGCAAACAGATTTTCGGTCCAGAAATAATGAAATCGACGAATTTCTTCACGAACATTCGGTAGTTGTGTCATTGTCGCATTCTGTCGAAGTATAAGACGATGAACAAGGATTGCCGGAGAGAAAGATCTCTCATAAAATGTTTTAATTGAACTATCTTGCAATTTTCTTTTGTGTTGACACAGGACTTTGTCTTGGAATGCCATCGTTCAGATGTGATCCGATGGCACCAGAGTTCAGTTGGTACACTGAAAGGAAATTCAAATTGTCCGTGAAGGATGTGCGGATTCTTTATTGATTTTCACTGCAGTTATGAATGAACTCAGTCCTGTCGGAAAATTGTCTTCTTTGTCCAAGATGGCCTAAAGTTGATGAGTATACAGCAATCATTCCTGCAGCGTTAGGACAAGCTATTTTTATAGCTGAAAGTACCACAGAACTTTTGTGACAAAGGTGTTCCTGTGATTTTTTTTTATGAGCTTGACTCCAGATTAGCTCCGAAGGAAACGCGGAATTTTGGCTCAACGATTCGTCAAACCCTCTTAGTACTAAAAATGATTAACCAGTGTCCGTATTTACATTAGTTCTGACTCAACAAGCGAAGTGCTATTAAAACGCGACGAATGAAGTCTGGTAATCTAAGGTAAACTTGTGAAACAACAGGAAGTTCACAAAAAAACGAGGCTGTAAGAGTAAAACTGAAATAAGGGCCCAAAATTGTGAAAAGTTTTCGGCTCCGCAAAATAATATCCCAGCAAATAATGTCCCAAACGTACAAATGAAATAAGTGCCCAAAATTGTGACAAGTTGTCAGCTCCGCGAAATAATATCCGAGGAAATAAGGCCCAAAAAGTAAAAATGAAATAAGGGCCCAAATTTGGGACAAGTTTTCAGCTTGGCGAGATAGGACCCCAGGAAAAAGGCCCCAAAAGTAAAAATTAAAAAAAGCCCAACATTGGGACCAATTTTCGGTTCCGCGAAGTAAGAGCACAGGAATTAAGGCCCCAAATTCTCCTTCAGAAAATAACTCTTCCTGATTAATCTGGAAAAAAATAACCTGAGGATCTTAACAGGAATAATCAGCGGCCATGGTTGCTTGAAAAAACATCTTCACCACATTGGCGGCTCAACGGATCCTATCTGCAGACCCTGTGTCCCTGTCTTGAGGGTGACGAATCCTCTCTTCACATACTCAGAGAATGTCCGGCTCTATGTCGTCTCAGAAAAAAACATCCTTGATGATAAAATCGTCCACAGCTACTCTTGCTGACATACACCCAGAGAAGATCCCTGTTCCCTGTTCCTGACTGTCTCTAGAGTGAAAAGATGGCTCTAAGAATTTACCAGGGTATATTCAATATTTTTGGAAGAAAATAAAGAAGAATTCGGTTTGTTATAGTTACTAAAAATAAGTTATGCGTTGCTGTTAACGGATTTTTAATGGCTGTTTCAATTTTAATTTTAAAATGCGATGTTGAGTTTTAAAAATATATATGAACAGAGATCGGAGTTTGATTAGTCATTTTTGAGAATTATTTAAAAAATGTACTTTATCTTATTTAGAATACTGATATTTTCTTTAATATGCAATTTGATCAAAATCGTTAGAGCGGTTTTTGTAAAATTTGAAGACAAAACAAGTCCAAATATTGCAATTTTTACTTTGAAAAATCTTATCGCTTAACTATTAAGCTGAAAACTTAGTCAAATTTATTGTTCGGGATGTGAGCATTACTTGGTTTTTAAAGTTTAATCGAAAACAAAATCGGGGTTTTCGAGATATGAGCGGTTTTCAAAATTAGCGATTTTCGAATTGATGATTAAAATCGAAAATTAAGGACGGAATAACTTTGAAAACATCAATTCTAGTCTAAGTTTGCATTTTGATCGAAATCGCAATTGACGTTTTCAGGTAAACTAAAGAAAACTCCATTTTAAAAAAAAAAACTTTTTTCAAAAATCCATTGTACGATAATACAGAGGAAATCTGAGTTTTGCATTAAGCTAGAAAAAGCTAGAAAGCTACCTTAGAAATGCATTTTTGTTATAATCGTATGGACAAAGTATGGACCGTTTTCGAGATATGTCGAAATTTCAAAAATACCGTTATTCGAATCCTTAGCCCAAAACTGGGTATGCAGTTATGGTAACCTCACCTACTTAAGATTAAATATCAATTTAGGTTGAAATCGTTTATGTCGTTTTCGAAAAAATCAAACTGGTGCCAACATTTTATACGGGAAGTACCATTAATATTGAGGTTACCTTGCTAAAATAAAATACGCCCCCGAACCGTAAGCCCACAAACTCCAAATCCGAATTGTGAACGAAATCCAGAAAACTGTTTAGGCTGCAGGCCGCGGGACATACGGACAGAATTTTGCGACCCACTTTTTGGAGTTCGTCTATCATTGTAATGTCCGAATTTTTGAACATCTATAGTTCAAAATTTTGTACGAATACAATATCTTTCTCTTACTACGTAATGGAGAAAGTTAAAAATTCTCTCAGTGTACTCGCTTCAGACATATTGTCATCCACGTCACCTTCCTCTCAGCAAATCCAACAAAGGAATCCAACAAGAGCCAAAAAGATAATGAAATTGCTCCCTTCACATGCAAACAAACACACACTCGTTTGTGTGTACCGCAAAGTACAAGTCCAACATCGAAACAAGACACATCCTTGCGCTTTATCCCCCTTATACATCATTCGTTTCGATATCGCAACACAACACAATGATAATGGTCACTGATGACTAAAAGAATGGAAATCAATTAGCCAATTGCATTGACATCTGCCCGGATAGAGGGGAGTCAAGGAGTCGTAGCCATATGCACCCAAACTCTCTAAATCGGCTAAAAAGCACCGTATATGTACCAGTGTGGTGACAATGCCTGGTCCTTTTCGGTTCCATCTCCTTCTCTTGTTTGAATTTTCACTTCACTTCAGATTTTAACTGATTTGCAGTGCGGGCAAGGCGAACAAACAGAAGCCAGCGCAAAGGGTGGCTTAAAAGCGCCGCATTTGCCACTGGTAATGTCATTGTTGTCGTCGTCGTCGTCGTCGTATCTCTAAGAAATAGCTGCTTGTCCTCTGTCCAAATGGGACAGACATGGACAAGACATTACCGCGAACTAAACAAGACTGGCACGGTCCGAGTGGGAGGGCATGGAGGCGAAACGAAAGGAAACTCCCTTTGAGGCTAATTAGTGCGGTCAGCGTTTCTTTTTCTCTTTTTTTTTTAATTAAAGACAAGAAATGTGAATGTCAGGAACAAAAGATTTCGCAAAGGACGAACCGAAAGATAGGCAGGACAGTTGAAGCCTCCCGAATCAGAGTATGGCGCTAGGATAACAATGCGGCGTCGTCAGTTGGGGGACCTCTATTATTATGGAAGCGCAAATTAACGACGACAGCATTCAGTCAACGTATAGGATATGGTCGATGGCAACAGACAAAAAGGGTTAATTCCCCAACCGCTTCCTATATACACAGGTGAGGGGGAAGATTCGTCTCGATGGCCTCTGGGAATCGTCATGTTGATGATGTGGACAAAAAGTCGTCCAAACCTCTAAGCCACACGATTTGTATGCGCATCATAGTGGAAAATGCGAAATATATGCTTCCACCTCAATCCTTTAGGGGTATTGGAAGTGAATTAAGATTAATGCCAAAGGATTTGGTGGAAAATTTCAAAAGAATGACACAACACTTAGTCGGCAGGTGTACCTTGTATCGGCATGGCTGGACTTTGATCAGAAATGATGACACACCTTCAGGCAGATGAAAATCCACAAGGACGAATAAGGACTTACTGATGAGCTGCGGTAAGATAAAGACTTTTATCCACTC